>CM031386.1:16037392-17322392 GCA_018350135.1 Citrus trifoliata | reverse complement strand
CGACAATGGCAGAAGATTTTAGAGGAGATAAATCCACACGTTTATTTGGACGGCTAGGATTCTTTATTCTATTTTTAATTCGAAAAGAACCGCCGTCCGTAAGCGGTGATTTCTTCCTTGTGCGGGAGATTTTGTATTCCAGTAACTTTATTTATTTTTTTAATCTTTTTCAACATTTTTTTTCTCATTTGAATTGACAACATATTTTTAAGTGTGCATAATCTATTGATATTTACACTAATATATTTATTGGGATAATTTTGAATCAATTTTATTAAATTGCTGTCTAAATTTCTTTACCCTCACACATTCTAGAGGAAAATCTACTCGATTCACATTAGTGCCTTAGTGATCTACCTCAACCTAATTTTTGAAACTAGAAGACCCGCGCCCTCAAAGATTTTGAGAACAAAGATTCACCAATGGGCTGAATTGACAATCTCATTAACTTCACAAATTCCTATTTCTTATCTCGTGGATCGTGGTTGTCGTGGGTTATGAGTTGAGCACTTTTATTTATATTGAAATCCGATCGGCTTGAACCGAATTGAATGGTTCAGCTGGTCTACCCTTAATTTTTAAACCAATTAAAAAAAATTCAAGATTATTATAAATCTAATTTGGGAAGAATCCAGATATGCATGCAAATAATATGGATGACATTAAGCTAAAGGGAGCAAAATAGTAATAAGCAAGCTAATGAAAAAATAATTAGTAGAACTTTTTCACATGCTCTTTATTTCAATTCTATCTCTAAATATTTTATAATCATAAAATTCTCATTTTCAATGTGATTCTCAATGATTGGTTCAATGAGCTCAATATCGTGGTTCTCATTATCCTTATCTTCTTCATTGTGAGGTCGTTTGCACATGTTGAACACATCAAGTTCTAATATCATGTTGTCGAGAGACAAATTCATCACTTTATTTGTGCAATTAATCAAAGCGTTACTGGTGGCTAGAAATGGTCGACTTAATATGACTGCAACTTGTTTATTTTAAAAAACAATAAAATCCACGGGATATGTAAAATTATCAATTTGAACTAATTCATCTTCAATTATTCTTTTCAGTACGTTAATCAACTTATCAATAAGTAAAAGAGTGATAGATGTTAGTTTTAACTCCTTAAGATTAAGTTGTCGATATATTGAATACGAAAGTAGATTGACATTAACACTAAGATTAAGTAGAGTATGTTCAATTTTGTGGTCTTCAATAATGTAAGAAATAGTTAGACAACTAAGATCCTTGTATTTCAAAGCATTATTAGTTGAATGATAGTGTTGTTAGGGTATAATAAACTTAAAATCTGACCAATAATATAAACAACTAGTATACAACAAGTAAAGATCAATCACACGAAAATTATGTCAGTTTTATTTTATTATAAACTATGAAACAAAGACTTAAAATAAAATAATAATAATAATAATTAAAAATATAAAATAATCTAACTAAAGAAAATGCCAACTATATATAAAAGGGATTTTATGAAATTTTAACTAAATGGCAAGAGACATAGAAACTAAAACTATGAAAATAATAATTTAATAGTGACTCTAATTAAGGGAGAAAGAAACAATAATAATGAGAACTTTGGTCAAAAGATCATTTGCTATGACCAAACATGCACATAATAAATATGCCAATTCTATCATTAATTTCTATTAAACCTATCAACTATAAAAAAACAATAAGCTATGTTAATATCTATCTTTCCTTAATATGTCGTTAGGCAAAACAATTTCTTTACCTAATCTCTATTTATTAAATAATTTAAAACAAGATTTCTAAATTTAAGACAGTAGAAGTATTAAATATAAAAAGATGTTAGGTTGATCAAAGTAATAAACACAAAGTTCATATTATTTAACCTAAGTTCTTTCTCCATTTATAATCACTGATTCTAATTTACTACTAATTATAGAAATGTCAAGACAATTATGGATTAAGAATTTTAATCTAACAATATAATTTATTTAGGTCCTATTTATTTGACCACTTAAAATAAGACAAGAGTAAAATCATAAATATTAATTATAAAAGAACATAAACAATCTCAATTGAATGAATTGAACGATAAAAACTGAATATTAATCATATGACATGTTCAGGGTTTTGAATTCACCCTCAACTCAATAGAAAATCTAGCCTAATATGATTGAATTGAGGATAAAAGAGTTGATAAAAACAGTAATAGAGATTAATCCAAGTGTCTGCTCTGCTTTTTTCTATATTCGGCCGGTGCTATTCCAATTTAATTCCTTTCAGCACCTCTCTCTTGGATTTGTGCGGCTTTATTCACAAAGGCCAAATTCATGGCTTTATATAGTGGTCACTTGACCGACTATAATAGAGTATGCAATCTGACTTAAACAAGCATGCACTGAAGCATGTATATCTTTTTATAGAAGCATGCAATTAATTATCCTCAATTCATAAAGCATGAAAAATGCCTGTGAGTCATGCATGCATATTGGCCGAATCCTTGTAGGATTTTAATTCCAATTTCAAGCAATTAATTTGCTTTCCGCAATAGCCAAGCTCATGCAATCACCAAATTCAGTTCTTTATTTTCTAATGCATGTCCACCGGTTGCTTGCTTGCTTGCCACCTCAATTGATCGCATGCATCATCATCTTTGTTGCTTAAGGAAATTGTCTTCAATTTTGGTCTTGATATTCTTGTTGGGCGCGGGTTTCATTAATTTTTGTCGTTATTTTCTCTTGCTTTCAATTGATTTCTAATTTGATTTTTATTGCTTTCCAAATTGAACTTATTCATCTCTTTTTTTTTTATCTATAATCTCAAATTAATTCCCTATTTAATAAAATAATATAATTAAAAATAAAAATTAAAAGTTATTACAAAAAATTAAGGATAAAATCTACAATAGTAAATATAAAAATCAAGAAAAAATTATATAATACAATATCATTTAATAAAAAAATAAACTAAAAATTAATTAAAATAATTAGAATATTTAAGACCAAAACAAGAAGAAGATGGAGAAATTAATATTAAAATCTGGAGAAAATATGAACTTATCACATTCCCCCACATTTAACCTTTGCTCATCTTTGAGCAAACCTAAAACAATAAGGACAAAGTAAAAAGAAAACTTAAACTAGTCCACTTTTGTAGAAAATTACATTTGTATTTAGTATATACAACAAGTCTTTAAGCCCTTAGTGAGTGAGTTATAGTCTCGTGAGGGCTTTAATAATGATACCTATAAACATCATTTTTCTTTTAAAAATAGCATAAAAAGAACAAAAGACTTTAAATAAAACATAAAATCAGTCTTAAAGATTGCATAAGTTATATATAGTTCAAAGAAAATTTTAAAATATTATCAAAGTTCTAACTTTAATTCAAGAGTTAGCCCCACTGTCTTTTGATTCTCGTAGTGTGTGTGTGAATCAATTCAATCAAAATCAATTCCAAAATTTTCAGTATCCATAGCATTTGCCTTAAACAAAGAAAAGAGTAGGCCAAATTAATTTTATCATCTTAATCTCCAATTTTTTTTCTCACAAACATTTATGTGCATTTTCTTTTAATTTTTCTTTTTCCCACATGCACTTGGTTGATTTTTGATTTTTTTTCTCTTTATAAATATCCATAGTCAAGAGCTTTCACTCTACCCCTTTAGGTAGCATTCTTTTCATAATAGATTATTCTGTATATACTGGTGGTACATACTACATAGGCCCAAATTACTTAAGGATAGATTCACTCTTTAAGTGTTATAGGTTGCTACTTCTGACTATGATGTCTGTATATACTACATTATATTGTGTAGATAAGAATCAATACAAACAGTCATTTACTCAATCTAAAATTCTCAACTCAGGTTGTATTAATATCAAATTTTAAGTCAAAATTAAGAAGAATTGACATTAGTACTCGAAATTTTTTAAAGAATTAAATATAAAATAAGACAATATTCAACTCTTTCTAAAAATCATATTCATTGTTAATCAAGTTCTTATCATTGGCTTATATTAAGGACAAATAATGTTTTTTTTTCTTAAAAAGAAAAAGCCAAAGATAGAAAAACTAAATTCGAAATCCTCCCCCCAAATTTAATTCTTACATTATCCTTAATGCAAGCCTAAACTAACAAAAGAAAGAATTAAACATGGGGAAATAAGATGAGACACATGAATATAAACAAACTAAATTAAACATTAAGGGTGTGTTTGGTGCATGTGATTATGGTATATTATAACATTGTTCACATTAATTTAATATCAAGGCTATGTTTGAAAAGGAATTGTATTGGGATAAGGGGGTAACTGACGCATTAGCTTTGCTTTTTTATTTTTATCCTTTTGCTTTTGACTTTTGCTTTTGCTTAATAATAATAATAATAATAATAATAATAATAATAATAATAATAATAATAATAATAATAATAATATAATTTTTAATTTAATATAATATTATATAATTTTTTTGTTTTTATATTATAATTATTAATATAAATTAATAAACAAATAATTTATTATTTATTAATAAATTTATAACTTATTATAACTAATAAAAAATATTTAAATATGAATAAATTTCAATGATATTAATTTAAAATTAATAATAAAATAAATATTAATACAATTTAAATATATTAATATAATATAAAATATTAATAAAATAAAATATTTAAATTAAATTAATTACAAAAAAATAATATAGTACAGTGTAGTACCAAACATTGTACAACATTATTATAATACAGTGTTAATACAATATATCATAATACAATATACCAACATTAAAATAATGCAATACAACATAACACAATACAATGTGTCAAACGCACTCTAAGTGGATAAAGTAAATGAGAATGAGAAGGAGAGAGATCAAATTTGTTATGGCGTGCTCTCAAAATCTATTCTCGAGCCATTGTGTTGCATTATAATAAGCACTTGGTTTATTGTCCTCAGTCTGGTGTGGTTCTCATGTGTCACTTATCAACAAACACAGGTTCATAGAGTGGAACCTCCTCTACATTAAGTGTTTCAAAGTTTTCATAGTAAAACTTCAACCCATGACCATTCACCCTGAACTCTTTATCTGTTTTTAAGCTCCTAGCCTCAACTGCACTATGAGGAAAAACATTAATCACAATAATTGAGAACGTAACTTACTTGGAAACAACTTGAAGGAAAGAATGAAATAGCAAAATTTTCTATCCAACTTCAAAGTTCTTTCTCAAAATTTTTCTAATAATGAAAAGCCTTCATTTTTTCCTTGTAAATTCACGAATTCTGATAAGCATCGTTCTAAATTTCCTCTAATTCTTGCAATTGGAGCTTCTTGTGTTTGTTGACAGCATCCAACTCCATGCCACATTGTTTCATAGCCCATTATGCTTTATGTTCAAGTTCCATCGGAAGATGACAAGGCTTACCATACACCAACATCTAAGGTGACATACAAATGAGCATCTTATATGCGGGTTTGTAAGCCCACAGTGCATTATCAATCTGTAGGCTCCAGTGTTTTCGGTTCGGATTAATTATATTTTCAAGGATTGATTTCATTTCCCTATTAGATACCTTAGCTTACCCACAAGTTTGTGGATAGTAAAATGTAGAGATATTATGAGTGATATTGTACTTCCGAAAATGGACTTCTATTGATCTGTTACAAAAATGAGTACATCTGTCACTGATAATAGCCTTCAGCGTTCCAAATCTTACAAAGATGTTATACTTTATAAAATTTACTACAACCTTAAAATCGTCAGTTCAAGTAGCTTTTGGTTTCACTTATCTTGAAATATAATCAACAGTAAAAGAAAATGATCCCATGAAATTAATGTCCCAAACATAAAAAATCTCAACTACAAAAATGAGAGATTGTGACATTTGATTTTTAGGTCCCAAATTATCTATTCTCTGACAATGATCATATGATCTACAAAGGAGATATACATCCTTAAACAATGATGGCTAATAAAAACTGCTTGCAAGTATCTTAAGGGTTGTTCTTTTTGTTGAAATTGTCCTCCATAAGCTATAGTATGATAAAAGATGGGAGTAAAAGTAAATTCAGTTTCACATACATACTTTCTAATCACTTGCTCAGAGTAATGCTTCCATAGGTAGGGCTCATCCAATACATAGTACTTTGCATCGCTCTTAATCTTGGCCTTTTGTGCATGGTTCAATTCCTCTGGTATTGTCCTAGTAACCAAGTAATTTACAATATCTACATACCAAGAAGTAACTATACCTTCATATAACAACCACTCATCTGAATAGTTCTCGTGCATTATAAGTGCATCTTCGTTATGGATAAGACTACTCAAATGATCTGCCACCAAATTCTCAAAATGTCTTTTATCTAGAATCTCTAAGTCAAATTCTTACAAGAGAAGTATCCATCGAATGAAGCACTGCTTGGCATCCTTTTTGGTGAGCAAGTACGTAAAAGACACATGGTCAGAGTAAAACGATTACCTTAGATCTAATAAAATAAGAGTGAAATTTCTCCAAAGCAAAGATAACCACTATGAGTTATTTCTCGGTCGTGGAATAGTTAAGATCATTCAGTGTGCGGGAAGCATAATAGATGGTGTGAGAAAGCTTGTCAATGTACTGGCCCAACACGACTCTAAAGGCATAGTCACTAGTATTGCACATGATCTCAAATGGTAGATCCTAGTTTGATGGTTGCATTACAAGAGCTAATGTCAAAACCTCTTTCAACTTCCTAAAGGCTATCTGGTTTCATTGAAGTCAAAAGTCATATTCTTTTAAAGCAAGTTGCAAAGGGGTAATGTTATCTTGGAGAAGTCTGGCATGACTAAGAAAAAAACAAACTTCCTTTACACTAGTAGGAGATGGTAATGAGCGAATAAGATTTATCTCAAATCTATCAACTTTAATCCCCCTTTCACAAATAATATGTCCCAACACAATACCCTAATTAACATAAAGAGGGTGCAGTTGCAAGTTTTAAGTAATTTTGTGGACATGAACAATCAAATTCTCAATGATTGCTACACAATCAAATTCTTAGTAACTTTAATAATAGTCAACTTAATTGGTAAAATCTCTTCTGGTGGTATGAAAGGAATCTTGTTCGCATGAGTGGAAAGGAATTTGGGTTCCTATTAAGCAATGTTTCAAACAAAAATAGTCATCTATCATATTTTGAGAAATTGTGGCGATACTACTTCTCAAAAATGAAAAAGCTTTCAAATAATTATGTTATCCCTTTAAGAAATAGGTGGCTCCCCCTCCTCTATTATTTCCTATTTTTCCGTAGATTTCCTTTAGTAGAAGATTTTTTATCAGTTACATCATGTAATAATTTGTGTTTTTTCCATCAAGTGTGGCCTCCTAATAGCTTAAAATCACAGGACAATGAACACAACAATAGTTAGAGATTAAAGGTCTAACATTAGGATATTATTATTCTAAGTTCTTGGTATTATTACTCTGTTCTACTACATTAATTAATAAAATAAGAACTTGTTAGTGTGGTTTCTAATTAAAGATCATAACTTCTATAGGGTTGTGCAAATTCGTTTGATATGACTGTTAACATCTACGTCAAATTTTCAATCATATTATATCAATGTGATCTGATTCTATCATATTTCACTACTAAAGCAGTGCCCCTGTCTATTGGCAAAGTCACAAAGTTAAAGAAATGAAATAGTTTTAGTTAGAGCTGGCAAAATTTGACACAACCCGAATACTCGATACAAATAAATGGGTTTGGGTCATTAAATTTGACACGATTATTAAATGGGTCGGATCCGAGTCAACACAACTTTTTTCCATGTCGGGTTAGAGTCTAAATTTTTAACCTATTTACCTGATCAATGACACGATTATTAAGCGGATAAATGGACCGTGTCAACTCGAACCCTCTAACACGACTAACTAAAATATGACATTTAATACACACACACACACACACACACACTAATATAAATAAAAAAGAAAAAAGAAATATGCTTTACATATTGCGCGCCAAGTGATAAAAGTTTCTAACCACTAATTAAAAAAATAATTTCCACCTAAAAATTCTAGATTGTTGCCAATTAAAAATTAAGATAAAAAAATTGCCAGTGCCACAATCCATATACTAATATACCTTCAGTTTTATCCACTCACCATCCCCACTTTCTTTTTCATCAACAAACACTTGATTAAATCTCAAGTTTCAATTATAGCAAGTGGCAAGACTTTGATTGGTTGCTCTTGAGCTCAAACATTCATGGTTAGGTTAGTTTAAAAAGTAATTCTCAATTATTTAAATATTGTTTGCATTCTTTAATGGGTTTTGTTTTCTATTCCTTCCTTCACCTGTGTGCTTGTAGCTTTTGCAGTTTGGTTTGAAAGTAATTCTTTTTAAATTTGTTTAAATTTTTTTGACACTTAATTGCATTCCTCTGTTATAACTTAATGTTACAATCATTATTGATAGGGAAATTATCATCGGTATACCCTTAAGTGACACCAGTATCAAACGTGCTACAACACTTTTCAAGTGCATTACTCGTATACCCTAAGTTGACAAAACACTTCTACCGTCCACCTTTCCGTTAACTGCCGTTAAGAACTTAACGGAATTTGAGCAAAATGACTATTTTACCCTTTAAACTCAAAATGAGGTAAAAAAATAATTTTGCCTTGAAAATTAATGTAAATTTTCAATACGCAATTTTTTTTAAATTTTGTTATTAACAATACATTTTTTAATTAAAAAAATAAATTATTAATGGTACATATTATTAACAATTATCCATAACAAATATTCATCTTATACCATAAAAAATCATTAACAACATATTATTTATAATTATACATATTATATCATAAAAAATTCAAGGTGGAGCTTGGAGGAGTAGATCTTCAATAATTTAGGTTAAATTTTGGAGGAGTAGATTCGGTTGTAAAGTAGTTTTTTTTTAGCAATTATTAACAATTATCTGATAAATGGGATGACATGTCATTTTTATCAAAATATAGCATATGACATGTCGTTTTTTACTATGTAAATGAGATGACATGTCATTTTTTAAAAAGACTAGATTACCCTTATGATGTCAGCGCTCACAAACGGCAGTTAACGGATTGGTGGACGGTAGAAATGTTTTGTCAACTTAGGGTATACGAGTGATGCACTTGAAAAGTGTTGTAGCACGTTTGATACTAGTGTCATTTAAGGGTATATGGTTGATAATTTCCCTTATTGATATGAATTTTTTTGGGTACAGTAGTAACATGGAACCGAATCCAAATAATGATAATTCAACTAACATTGAAGCCTTCTTACATGGACGTCGAGTGAATTTGGAGGAATTAGAGCAAGATGGTGACATTGATGTTCCAAAGAAATAACGCAAGAGAAGAACATCTAAAACATGGGGTATGTTCACTAAATTGCCATTAGATGCATATCAAGATGGAAAGGAAAGGTCTATGAGTGTTTGTGAAAAAATTTACATTAGCGAAAGTAATTATAGGATTGGTGACATGATTAAGCATACTAAAAAATTTCCTAAGTTAAAAAAGCCACGTGACCCCCATCAAATGATCTAAGACCATTCAGGTTCTATAGGGTCATGTTCTTCAGAATTAGATCAGCAGGTCTTTCGTGAGTTGTTGTCTGCAACAATTGTGAAGCATGAGATACCTTTTCAGTTTGTTGAGTTCGATGCAATTAGAGCTTGTTTTGAGTTTTTGAATTCCGAAGTATAAAATATTTCTAGAAATACAACAAAAGCGGATATCCTAAAAGCTTATAATGCAGAAAGACTTAGGATTAAAGCTATGTTAAAGGAGGTTCTTGGTAGAATTTGTTTCACCTCTGATTTGTGGATTGTCTGCACTACTGATGGATACATGAGTCTGACTGCACATTTTATTGATAAAAATTAGGTTTTATAGAAAAGATTGTTGTACTTCACCTTGATGCCATCTCTACACACTGGACTTTGTTTGTCTGAAAAGTTATTATCTTTATGGATAGAATGGAGTGTTGAGAAAAATGTGTTTTCTATAACATTGGACAATGCTTCATCTAACGAGGGATGTGTTACTATGTTGAAATCTCAGTTGAAAATTAGGAAAGATTTACTGTCTAATGGTGATTATTTACACATGAGTTGTTGTGCTCATATTATCAATTTAATTGTTCAAGATGGATTAAAAGCAACAGAGGGAGAACTTTATAAAATTCGTGAAAGTGTGAAATATGTGAAAGCATCTCAAGGTAGAAAACAAAATTTTTTGGAGTGTGTTAATCAAATGTGCTTGGATAGGAAAAAAAGGCTTGAGACAAAATGTCCCTATAAAATGGAATTCCGCTTATATTATGCTTGATTGTGCACTTTATTACAAAAAAGATTTTTTTCACTTAGCTTGAAGTGATTCTAATTATAAGTACTGCCCTTCAGAAGATGAGTGGAATAAATTGGAGAGAATTAATAATTTTTGGTACTTTTTTTATGAGATTACTTGCATATTTTTTGGATCAAAGTACCCTACTTCAAATTTGTACTTTCCAAAAGTATTTGCAACTTTTGTAACTTTGAGGGAATACTCAGAAAATGGGGATGGGTATATGAAAGACATGGGGAAGAGGGTGCTTGAGAAATTCTTAAAGTATTGGTTTGACTTTGTACAATTTTGACAATAACTGTTATTTTGGATCCTCGTTACAAGTTACAATTTGTTGAATGGGCATACAAAAAGGTTTATGGTGAAAATTCCAATGAGTTAAAAAAAATATTAGAAAGAAGTTGTTTTCATTGTTTAATGACTATATGCTCATTTCAACCCAATATACCAATACACCTTCCATGCAAGGTTCTGTTTCTCACTCAAATGAGAATGATGACAAAAAAAGGCAGATGAAAATTGAATTCATGTCTTGAGGTTAGTTTTATTTATTTATATAGATATTTTTAATTGCAACTTATTCTTATTTGCTTCATAGTTACATTTTATGTTTGATAAATTTTAGTTACATTTCATGTTTGTTGAATTATTCCTTTTTTTTTCATGTATAACAGGAATATGATAATTTTGAGAGAATAGAACTAGTTGTACCCAAAAAACTCAACTGGAGCTTTATTTGAGTGAACCACAAGCTAATAAGAGCAGTCACTTGGACATTTTATTCGTTATCCTAAGCTCGCTTCTATGGCTCGTGATGTCTTAACCATTCCAATATCAACAGTTGCATTTGAATCAGCTTTTAGCGTAGGTGATCGGGTTCTTGATCAATTTCGGAGTTCAATTAAGCCCGAAACAGTGGAATCAATAGTTTGCAGTAGAGATTGAATTTTTGGACAAGAAAGTTATCTCTTTTTTTTTTCTCAATTCTCTTGTCTTTATGAATATAATATTTGTTATGATAGATTCTAAATTATGGTTATTTACAATTTGGAGTCTATATTTTGTTTGTTTATTTGGCTTATAGTGTTGCTGGCTTGCTACAATTAATAGTCTTCCATCCGAAGCAGATGTTATTGATAACTGATAACTGACAAGTTTAATTATTTACTAATTTCTCTTTTTTTAATTCATATTTGCATTAAAATATACTTATATTTTTTAATTTTAAATCAATTTGCTGGTGCTAATTATCAGAACTCGCATATTAAAGACGATTCTCCTTTTTGTGAAGGATAAACATATATATGGATGGTGGCAGTCTATTTTGTAAAATTCTATATAGATTTATAACTTTTGTTTTTGATAGATATAGATTTAGAACTTTAATGATCTAAATGTGTAATATTATATATATATATATATATATATATATATATATAATATATATATTATTTACATATATATATATATACACACATGATGGAATGCAATTTACGTCAATTGGGAGTGCAATATTTAATGTAAACATTGTTTAATATATAAATATTAAATGGGTTATTGGGTAACTCGTTTATTTTTCGGGTCGAGTTTGGGTCTCAATATTTTGACATGATTATTAAATGGGTCAGGTTTGGGTTAGGCTAAATTTGACACGACACGATGACCCATTTTGCCACCTCTAGTTTGAGTAATTCTTAGCTCCAATTACTTTATTGAATAACAGCAGTAAAAAGTAATCGTGGTGATGATGGAGCATTAATCAATTTAAGTTTTAGAAATCAACAATCCATAAATCAGATTGAAATTTGTTAGGTGGTCTTGAGTCTTTTTTAACAACAAAAGCTAGCTCGTTGAGTGAGGTTTTCCCTCATACTTATAAAGTCACCATCAGTGCTTCCATAACTGATCTAGGATAACCCCAATAATCTCTCTCTCACACATTGGGCATTAGCTTAGAAGTATAGACACTTCTTTTTCCTATTAGACTGTTGGGTTGAGTTGTTGGTGAACTTGGGTTCTGATACTAGTGTTAAGTGGTCATGGGCCTCTCTCAACCTCAAAAACTAGCTCAAGGGATGAGGTTTTCTCTCACATTTACAAAGTCACCACCAACTCCTTCAACAACAATGTGGGATAACCCTAACAAAATCCACTTAAATTTATCAATGATTAATCAACTTCAAGATAGCATCAAAATCAACAATTCAAATCAAACCCTAATAAGATTTATAAATTAATTTAAGATTTAGAAATCAAAATCTTTTACTAACTTGTTGCTGATAATTGAAGTACTAAAGTGCAAGTCGGTGATGGTAAAGCAATTGTTGTGGTGTTGTGCAACATAATGATCGTGTCGAGCGATGCTGATGAGGTCGAGCGATGGTGTTGGTCTAGGTGAAGTTTGTGCGAATGAATTTTAGTGTGAAAGGGTTATAAAATTTTCTCGATTTTAATTTCTTATTTGGCTCTCTAATGCGACGGGACATAACCCCCACCCCTCCCTCTATTTTGGTTTATGCATGTTTGACCTCATTAATTTATAAGTTAATTTAACTCAGCATGTATTAAATTTTGGGCTAAACATAAGTAAGCATTAAGTTTATGCAGAACAATATTTTTATGCTATGTTATACAGGTTGCCAAACACATCCTACTGCTAGTACAATGTAATGTAATACAATATAAAAAACACACTCTAAGGGTGTGTTTGGAACATGTGATTATGATGTATTAAAATATTATTTACATTAGCTTAATACTAATATCATGTTTGGAAAAAATTTATAAGGGATTAAGGGGGTGTGGTATGTTTTGCCTTTTTTTTTTTGACTTTTGCTTTTTTTAATAATAATAAATAAATATAACTTTTTAATGTAATATAATAATAAATAATATTAATTTTTTTCTTTTATTTTTACATCATAATTATTAATATAATTTATAAATTTATAATTCATTATTCATATTTTAATTTATATTATATTAAAAATATGACATAATATTACATTATTTAATTATATTATAGTAATTAATATATAAAAATTGATTATTATTTAACAATTTAATATAACTAATACAAATATTTATATATGAATAATTTAATTAATATTAATTTAAAATTAATACCAATGAAAATAATAATATAAAATATCATTACATTATGATATTATTTAAAGATTATTTGATTAAATTTTTACTTCGATCCTTATTTCACATGTTATATATTTAGAAAATACTGAAATATAAATATAATGTTGTAGAGAATATAGGGCTTTAAGCTTCTATTTTTATGAAAAATTATGATATTTTTTAACATTTACACTAAAAAATAATGTCAAATTTCTAAAATTTAAGACTTCTATATTTAGTATTTTCTTGGTACTAATAAATATTATTTTCTAAATATATAATTTAAGTTAATTACAAAAAAATTAATACAGTGCAGTGTAGCACCAAATATTATATAACATTATAATAATATAATGATAATGCAATACAACATAATACAATACAGTGTGCCAAACGCACGCTAAATGTATTATAATGCATTGCATTATAATATAATGCAATACTATCTTTCGTGTAGTATTGATTGTATTATATAAAATAATATTATTTGATATTAATTTTAAAACTAAATTAATATTGTTTAAATTTATTAATATTTTATAGTTTTATTATTTAGTTTTGAAATTAAGTATTAAATAATTATTTTTATATATTAACTTTTATAATATAAAAGTGATTTTAATAATATATTATTATATAATAAATTATTAGTTAATATTATATTATAATTTATTTCTATATATTAGTTATTATAATATAGTTTAATTTAATGTTACATTGACAAAATATAGTACTATACAATTATATAATAAACAATATAATATTAAATTATAAAGTTATTTTTATTAATTAATGTCAACTATAATGGCTTAATATGAATTTACTTTTAAATTTAGTCTTTTAGTAAATAATACATAACTAAATAAATTAAAATACTTTTTACGTATTTAAAGTAAAATAATTAAAATGATTTTATGTAATCAAAGTAAAATACTTTATTATTTATTTATTTATTTAATTTTTTTATCACAATCTTATATTATTATTTTTATTTGAATATAAATATAAGCTAATATTTAACAAATTGAATTTTATTATAATTTATTATATAATAAACTTTAAATGAATATATTTAAAATATAAGTTGTGTTTTACTGAACTCTGCCCCCGTGAGTTTATTTTATACACCTTTTATTCAATGGTAGGCTCATGAAATAAATTTAGAAGGGGCTTAGTATAAATTGATTAAAAAACATTGAACATGATAATAAGAGCCAACAAAAAAAATAATAACTAAAATATTCAACTTCTTGACATGTTTTCATGTTTTAAAAATGTTGAATAATAGCGTCATTGTCAATATAAGCAAATACATCTTTTTCAATGTATATAACTAAGTTATTATCATTGATCATTGATCTGGTTTTGAAGTCTATTCTTCATAAAATTCATGATTAAAAATATTCTCTCTACAATGGCAATGCCTACAAGTAGAATTATAGCCAATGTAACCAATAAATAAACTAACGCATACACCTTATCCTTTTTAATCTTAATCGTTGTCCTTGTAAGTTCACCAATACCTTTCCATCCTAAATTTTTTTTACGAAACAGTAGATTTGCAATGTAAACATTAAGTTGCAGCTTAAATGCTATAAGATCTATTGTAGAAAAATCTTTAGGATAAAATTTAGCCAAGTCCAATAATTTTCCTTGTCAAAAGCTACAAATAAATCATTTGAGCATAGATAGGGCATGCAAATAAGCAACTAAGAATATGACTCACTGAAACAATTATTTAGCTCTTGGGGTTGCATATCTAAGACAACATAAAATAACTCAACTCGATACTGGTGTAAATTTGTGATTTCTTGAGCTTTATAGCGTGATCACCCAGGAATTAAAAATAAATTATCCATGCCTAAAACATCAATATCATGCTTGCTGCGAAAAGTAGAATCTTGACCAAATAAAAAATTTCATCTACTATCTCTCAAGTTCTGAAGGTTACGCTTATAAACTTCAATCAATTTTACCGCATTCAAAATATCTTGATTTCCTTTGTAATGCTCGTGATAACTCATTTGCATAGCCGTGAATATTTTTCATCAAAAATAAGCAAAATATGAAATAAAACTATTGCATCAACTTTAATAGTATTTTAGCTTGAAACCTTTATTTAGAATTTCCTTTGACTTCAATTATCTCAAGCACAACAACCACATATGGGAACATAGAAATCCTGCCTATTAACGTATTGTAATGAGAAGATCAACGTGTAACAATAGGACACTTTAAAGGAATCTCCTGATTCAAACCTTATCCACTTGAAAACTTGCCCTTACCTAATGCTTCAATAATTACGAGAGCATGTTTCTCACGGAAAATGTCACGACATTCAGCTAATGCTCCAATAACATTAACTAGCATTAAACCTAAATTGAATAAAGAATTAAATTATTCATACTTTTTTGCCACAAATGTAAGAGTCAATTGAAGTTGATAAGCAAAACAGTTACATAATAAGCAAATTCATTCTCCTCTAAAATGAGTGTTTTCAAACCAATGAACTCAACCTACATATGACTTGCCCCATTGTAACCTTACCCACGTAACATTGATGAACTTAATTCAAGCCTTGATAACATATTATCAAGAGACTTTTTAATTAAGTTAGGCAGCTGTAATACTAGAGATAAGTTTAATGCCAACAAAATGTTCAACCACATATCCATTCTTATCCACATAATGTAATACAACAACCATTTGGTCTTTGTAGATATATTACGAGACTCATCAATTAGAACAATAAATAACAAATCATCCATCTCTATAATAATAGAATTAGTAGTTTTAACTGCAGCACAACTTACAACGTCTTTTTGAATCTTTGGGGATATCATTTACAAATTTAGAGGAGTGTTTTTGAAAGTAACAACATTAATATCTTCATTATGATCAACAAGGAAGCATATAAGCTTAATAAAATTCCCTTGGTTGCTTAAACCATCATACTCATCATTCCCACAAAATGCTAGCACTTGATTTAAAAGAAATCGAATACAATCAACAACAACATTCAAGTGAGTTTCATATTCATTTGAGTTTTCTTGGATTGTCTTTCAAAAAATGTTACAATATGCTATTTATAATTTATCAACCTTTCACAATTTTGCCTAGCTCAGTTATGGGCACTATTGACACCTCCTGTATGAATCTTTAATTTTAATTTCTTCTTCCAATTTTCAAATCCCTTCCCAATAAAAGTAGTACTGCCTGCTTGATCATTGTTATCTTTTTTGAAAAGATAACAAAAAAGGCAATATGCAGACTTTTCTTTCATACTATATTACAATAAAAAATCAAATTCTTCGAACCAATTTGAAACAAATCGTCGTTTTTAATGTCTCAAATTTAAAATTTTGCCCCTTAAGTTGAGAAGGACGCTTTTGCAAGTATGCTCTTTGAGCTTGATCTTAAATTTTATAATTATCAATACAAGGTTGTAAGCCAAGGTCTGCAGGCAAATTTTATAAATTAACTTCATATGAACCATTATTGGTTCTTTTCGGAGGAGACAAAAGTGGTGGTTTCTTTTTAAAAAAGTTCTCCATATCTCTTTCAAATAAATAAAATCATTATTAACTTAAATTCCATAATAATAGCTAAATCCTAACAAAATAACTACAACAAGACTGATTAGTTTAATACAAATTTGATATTCCAAAAATATTATTTTACATTACATTGAAGAGGCTCATAGGAATGCTCGAAAATTAAACAACATTTTTATAAATTTTATTCATTTGTTTGCGTTTAAAAAATGATTATTTTACCAAACGGTTGTGGTTTAGTTGGCAGCGCAGGCTGGGTAAGTGGGAAGAGCTCTCGGATTCGATCCCCACTAAACACACTATTTGGTAGGGGTAAAGAGCCTTAACTGTGACTACACCCTGAATTCGAATTAGTCGGGGCCCAATGCGGTCGCTAGAAATCAGGTGGTTTAAACAAAAAAAAAATGATTATTTTCATTATATAATAAGTTATAAGCATTTCACTTTTTACACAACACCCACTATCCCACTGCTTTTCATTTTAATTTTTAATGTTAGAGAATTTCTCACTTTTAATAATGAACATTTACATTTGGAGTTTTCAATATAACTATCAGAATACAAATTGATGAATAGAGGTGCAAAATACTTAATATAGCATTCATGTAAGAATCATTAGTTTGCTAGTAAGGCATAATTCCTGTTTCAGATTTATATTTGGTCTAGCTGCAACTACAGCAAGGGATGACATGCTCAACGGTAGGGGTGGCAGATGATAACAGGCTGACAACAATAGGAATGGAGTCGTCGGCAAATCTACGACAATGGTGGTGGACTGGTCATAACCCACTCAAATCGTGATTTAGGGATTCATGGTTTATTGGGATTTACTTTTTTTTTATTCCTTAAATTTTTTATGGTTAATTTATAAACAATGAGTGTTGTAAGTTAATTTTAAATTATAATTTGATTAAATTTAAAAGTCTTAACCATTTAAATGGATTTAATTTAAAAGCTCAAAATACTTAATATATTAGTATTGGACCTAACAATTAGACGAGACAAAAATGGCTCAATTTAAGAAATTTTAAGGCCTAGGAGGGGTTTAATTGGGTCTACCCATGCTATTATTGTATTATCTACCTTTTTAACACAGTTCAATGCAATTGAAAATTGAAGCCAAATATGATTAGCATAAGAGTAGTGTTTTAATATCATGCAATAAAGTATAATTCAAGCTGTCAAATGCACTAAAAAGATAAAATAATGGTAGTGTCGTTAATGTGTACCAAATTTAAAAACTTACCACTAATATAAATAATTAGTACAAAGTGAGTAAGGATCGATTCCACAGAGATTATGCTAGTTATATTTATTATCAACTCTAAAGCAAGATTTAAAATAAAATAATAGTAGTAGTAATAATAGTAATAATAATATAAATTAATCTAACTAAAGAAAATGCCAATTATAAATAAAGGGGGGGTTTATGAATTTTTAACTAAATAGTAAGAAATACAAAAAATTAAAACTACGAACCAGAATTTAATAAAAATTCTAATTAAAAGAGAAAGAAATAATAATGATGAAAACTTTGGTTAAAGGATCATTCGCCACCACCAAACATGCACATAATATATCAATTCTATCATCAATTTATATTGAAACTATCAACCGTAGACAACAATAAGCTCTGTTAGTCTCAATCTTTTCTTAGTGTGTCGTTAGACAAAATAAGTTTTTCACCTAATATCTAACCATTAAATAATTTAAAACAAGCTCTTTAAATTTAAGATAATGGAAGCATTAAACAAAGAAAGATATTAGGTTGATCTAGGCAATAAACACACAAGCTTGGATTATTTAACTTAAGTTATGTTCTTCAATCGAAATCACTGATTCCAACCTGCTACTAATGATTAAAATATCAAGACAATTACGGATCAAAAATTTTAATCTACCAATAGAATTTATTCAAGTCCTATCTAATTGGCCACTCAAACAAGACGAGAATAAAATCATAAACATTAATTATAGAAGAACATAAACAATCTCAATTAAATAAATTGAATGATAGAATTTAAATTTAATTGCATATCATGTTTAGGGTTTTGAATTCACTCTCAATCAAATAAAAATCTAGCCTAACATAATTGAATTGGGAATAAAAAAATTAATAAAACCAATTATGGAGATTAATTCAAACGGCTACCTTTTTTTTAATTTAATTCCGGCTGCTGATTGTCCTCTGCCCAAATTGAGTCTAACTCTTCTTCTTATTCAAAAGCAAAACTCCCTTTTATATTGCTTGGCCACCGAATCCTATTGTGATTCTAATAATTAAACCAACTTTTACAAGCTAAAACCCTAAGCTTGCCACATAATTGAAAACAATAAAAGCCAAAAGCTATTGATTTCCTTCCTTTATTTTACTTTGACTTTCCATTCAAAGGCTTAATTAAAAGCTTTGTTTTATGTGCTGCCCACTTTAGTTTCAACCTTCTTCTTTGTTTGCACGAACATGGAGAATTCAATTTATTGGCTTCGGTTTCTTCAAACAGAATTTCTTGCACATCTCATTAATTACTTTCACAAATTGATTTGATCTTCAATGCTGTCCAATTGTTATTCTTTACGTACTTTTCATCCATAATCTCTAATTAATTCTCTATGCAATAAAATAATTCAATTAATTAAAATTAAAAAATAAAAAATAAAAATTAAAAAAAACTAATAATTATATAATTAAGAGTAAAATATGTATATAAATTATGCTCATTAAATAACCAAATAAATTTATATAAAAGTAATTTCAATAGTAAAAAAAAATTAAGTAAGAAAAAATAAAAAAATAATTAATTAATTGTAACAATTTATTGTTAATTTATATTATTAAAAATATAAATTTACAGAAGTAGTAGGGATAAAACATCCCAATCCTTAGTCCTGACCGGTTTATGGGTATCTCACCTTTAATGGATATGAATCGATAACCCATGGATAATCCGGGATCCACACTCCATATCAACATATATGGATATCGGATAATTTGATAAATCCATCTATCTTATTAAGATTTATTCCAACGCGATTCGAACTAGGGTTTTTCACTCTCATAACCTTTATTCTTGCTGTTGTTGCTGCAGTTTCCCTCCAAATTCTCCTCAAAATAAAATAGCACAAAAATGGCTTCACGTTTTCAGGCAGCTACGCTAGCGACCGCTCCGTGCTATCCAAATGCCATCGCGTGGTCTGACGAGAACTTAATTGCCGTTGGTTCTGGTCATCTCGTCATCATTCTGGTAACCATTACGCTAACTGCTACATTTGTTAGATTTCAAATTTGATACTTTTAATTTTTATTGATTTTTTTCTTTTAAATTCTAATTCTCCAGAATCCAGCGTTGCCTTTTGGTCCTAGAGGACTGATCACGATTCCTGATTGTGAACCGTATCCAATTGGAGTGGTGAAAAGAGAAGGTAAGAGATTGTAGTTTCAAGTTTGCTACTAAAGTATGCTTATTTGCTTTTACTTGTGTGAACATTTCAGATTTTAACATGTGTTTAATTTAGAACTGGAACTTTTACAGAGTTACTTAGTGATTGCCTGTTGTCCACTTCTTTAAATCGAGACCGTCGACCTTCTGTTCGATCAATTTCATGGTCTCCTATTGGAATGGCCCCTAACTCAGGGTATGAATTTCAAATTATTTTTGTTTCTCCTTTTTGTCGCCTGTTCTTGCAATGGTCTTTTTTTTTTTTAATGTTCTTTAGAACTTATTAATGCTATTTAATTGTGTTCGTGATGTAATTTTATGCAGGTGCTTGTTAGCTGTTTGCACAACAGAAGGACATGTGAAGATTTATCGCCCTCCATTTTGTGATTTTGGGGCTGAGTGGATTGAGGTATGCGCTATGGAAACAAATTCATGATGCCAATATTGGGGGTGATAGGAAGTGTGCGTTGTAATTACCCTGGGAATTATTCATATTGCCAATATTGGTAATGCCAAATCTGCTAATATAGTTTGAACTTAACCATATTCCAGAAATGTTAAAATAGAGCATACAGGTCCCTGTAATTGATCTGCATATGTTTAAAGTCATTTATTATGTGTCAAATATAATTTCTTAAGAAACTGCAAGCAAATTTTGTTGGTTAACTTTAGTCCATACATAAAATGCCACGTATTGCTTGAACACAATGCATTTCGTTTGTAGAATACTTTTTCATTTTTCACTTTGAATAAACAAAATACTTGAGTAAACAGATGATTACCAATTTCTGTTCTTTTTTTTCTCTCTCCTCTCTTGTGAGTGTTTGCACTGTTTACTTTCTATTATTGTATTTGTAATGATTTTCCAGTTTTTGTCTTGAAAGTTTGCTATTTTGGATAATATTGTTTTTGTTTACTTATAGCAAATTAGATTCCAACTTTGTTTTCCTCCAATCTTTCTTAGGTCGTAGATATATCGGATAGACTTTATGACTACCTTGCAATTATTAACTTTGGGGAACCACACATTTCTTCTGCAGAATTTCCTGAAGTAAGTTCTATCATCTACTACTGACCCTTGTTTGTGTTGCTAAATGATGTTATGATGCATTAATTAGCACACTGTAATAACCCAATCAGCCCTTTAGTCTGCAAAATAATATTTGTGTTCACTCTTACTAGGAGAAAACACCAGAGCATGAACCTATTGATGATTTGCCAAACTCTGTACCAAGAAAGGAGCGTAAACATAGAAGAGTCAACACATCTAGTGTAATGTAAAAAACTCATCTTTTTAATTTTTATCTAATTAGAAGTTTACTTAGTACCGAATGTCTTTTTTGTTCATCAGTTGTGCAATTTATTTAATTTAAATCAGGAAAGTATATTATTATATTAATGTTAACTTGCTTGAGAAATGAAATTGGTAAATAGTTTGTAATCTTCTGTAACACATAGTGGAAGGAATGAAGAAAGAACTGAATGTTTCTGCCTGGTGAGCTGTAGGATGTGTCATGGATATAGTGATTTATTTTTAGAAGACAAGATAGGTTCATCATTTGGCATGGGATGGAAAAAGCAGTATTTTTATATGTTGTTTGAAATTGAGAATTTTGGTGCAGAAAATTTCTATTAATCACTTTTACGCCCAACTTTTATATATTTGAGCAATTATGTGATGGTTACGGTGGTGACAAAATAAGAGCATTGACTTCCATAAATTTACAAAGAAGGATGAGAATAGGAGCTTCTTGACCTTGTGCTTAGAGTCCTATGGCCATTAGACCTCTATTCCAGTAGGCATCACTCTTAGGGTTAGCATCAGCTTTACATTTTACAGACTCAATGAACTACAAATCATAGACGCGCTGCTGCTAATTTATGGATGCAACAATATTTTTTGATTTTGGAGATATGACATGCAGTCACGAACAAACAACTATATCCTAATAAGGCCTTTAAATTACAACATGGACTTGATTTGGGGCTTTCCTGGGAACCTTGGTGGTCCAATATAGTATGTTAAGTGGGCTTTTCTTCGTCTTTTTGTCAATAATGAATTTAAGTAGTTGTGTCTTTAATTTTAGAAGTTCAAACTTACATTTTGTGAACCTCTGGTTGACTGTACAAGATACTTTCCTGGTTGCACTTACCCTTGTTTTTTCTCTTTAACAACTGAATTTTTGCAGTAATGGTAGAAGTAGCAAGGATTCTGATGTTGGCTCTTGCGTTTCCATTGAAATGGCCAGGGTATGGTTTTCCTGTCAAGTTTTTCCTCCATTCACCCATTCCACAAGTCACTTTGTGTATTCTAGTAAGAATTGTAATTTGTTTCTTTTCGGAAATTAGTAGGATTTAACTTATATGGGTATAGTGGGTGCTAGTTGGTTTAACTGGCAAAATCTCTTGCTGTACAAGGTCTACAATTGGAACTTTGCCACTCACATAGTGAGGAGGGGATTTGATAACCATCTTTTTGCTAATTAAAAAAAAAAATAACTTATATAGGTATCAAGTTTCAGTAAGGTTATTTCTACCATTTGTTTCATTTTCAGATTGTTGACTTTACATCTAATAAGATGAAAGACAGTAATACTCATCCAACAGTTGCTTCATCTAAATCTAAAGGAAATTCTATCACCAAGATACCAAGTGATTGCTGTCTCCCACTGATAACCGCTGATCACTATGCCTCTCGTAGTGCAATGTTGCATTCCCTCGCTGTTGCCTGGTCTCCTGTGCTCAGATTATCATCCAAAAAATATCCAGTTCCTCAAAATGGTTCCTCCAACTGGTTCTCAATTCTAGCTGTTGGTGGGAGGTCTGGCAAAGTTTCATTATGGAGAATTTGTGTTCCAAAATGCTATTCGGTTGAGGACTGCAAGGTTCCTACAACAGCAGTGCTCATTGGGCTATTTCAGGCTCATAATTCTTGGATCACTTCCATCAGTTTAGCAGTGCTTTCGTCTGACTCTTCAAATCCTCAAGTTTTATTGGTTACTGGGAGCTCTGATGGAAGGTGAGTTATGCATAGTAGTATATTTTCATTTGCTTTTAAACTTTTCTCGACTATAGAAGGTTTCATTTGTAAATGGTTACCAGAGCTCTTAGTCACTGCACCTTTGTGCGTACATTTGAATAGCTTGGATATGCAAGATAATATTTGTCAAACATAGTCTAACAAAAGAAGTGTTTATTTTACCATTTCAATCATTTGAATTTAATGTAGAGGAGAATGATAAATAATATTCTAGGATGAAATGTTTATTTTCATATAATATCAATTGGAACCCAATACCCAAAGCATGATTGATGCATTTTGATGATGAATACTTGCCCATTTCCATTATTTACATCAGTGCCGAAACCTATTTAACACTAATGTTAAAGAAGGAAGAGTTTAATCCGTTGAGTCCCACTGTATTTGTGAGGTTATTTGTTCTAATATATTTATTGTCTTTAATAGTGTGAGGATCTGGGATGGATATATTCAGGAGTTGCTGAAGTCAGCAGAAGCTCACTGTGTTCCATTTTCCCTTTTGAAGGAGGTAGCGCTTGTTTGTTGGAGTATTTTCATTTCATATACAGAGTTAATTAAACCAATGCTTTTTTTTTGTTTCTCTCTCTTTAATAGGTTTTAACTGTTAATACTGTCCCAATCTCGGTTCTGTCACTCATTTTACCTGTCCAGTCCCCTCGTCTAATGCTCTTAGCAGTTGGCAAAGGATCTGGATCTTTTGATTTGTGGAAATGTGGCATAAGTTGTAACAAATTTGATAAAGTTGGCTCATACAATGCTCATGATCAAGTTGTAAGTGTCTTCTTGTTATTTTATCTTCTGCTGCATCTCCATCTTGATTTAATTACTTGAGGGTTTATCAGGTTACAGGTTTAGCTTGGGCTTTTGATGGATGTTGTCTCTACAGCTGCAGTCAGGTACTAAATTTTATGAAGTTCAGCTGCATCATACAATAATTCTTAGTATGACAGGTGTCATATGATGATTTTTAGGTTCATACCCGCTCTCTGATGTTTTTTATGCATTAAACTGGTTACCAGTAGCCTTATTTCATATTCAAATCTTTTTCTTCATCTGTTTGTCTGATGCCTTCTGCCAATTTATATATATTCCTAGTTTCACATGTGCTATCTCTAAGTGTATATAAATTAGAAGAAATATCTTCAGCAGAATATCTTTATATATATTTTAATGGCACTTACAAATTTTGCCACAAGATTTCAGCGTGTGGCAAGTCAAGTTGTAGTTGCTCTAGGTCGATATGAGCAGTAGTTGGAAAAAGAGATTTTGCTTACTTGTCAATCTTTTGTAAATTCAACTTCAATTAGATCCAGTTAATATATAGAGTCAATATTTGGTGTGATTTGATCTTCTGCATTTTTAAATGAAGAACTCTTCAAAGTTGTTCTGAATGGCTTGAGCGCTCTTTTAATGCTCAAGAAAACAGTTTTTGATAGTTCTAATTACATGCAAAATTCTAATAATTGTGTCTGCAAAATACTTTTCAATCTGCTAAAAGTAAAAATTAGATTTCTTTCAGAAAATAAAAATCTGAAATATGCTCGCTCTTCACTTCTTAAATTTTGCATTCGTCAAATTTTGATCTCTATAGATAAAAAAAGTAAATTAGATTTCATAAATAATTTGAGCTGCACCTCAAAATATAGATTCAAAACAGCATGTCAATCTCAATTGGAAATTAAGGAGTTGTTTTGGTTTAAGTAGATATTTTTTTTTGTTTCTTTCTTGAATGTATATTTTTTTGTTGTACATTTATTTCCACTTTATGGGGCCCTTAAACCAAGAGACCATGGCAGCTGAACGAGGGAAAGAACAGAAAGAAAAATGTATCTAGAAATTCAAAATATTTTATGAGCATGATTATTCATTTTACAATATAATACTTTTTTCCCCTCCTTTCTTGTCAAAATGTTATGTACTTCAGTGCACACAAGCTGTCTCTCCTTTGTCATGCAGGCAAAAAATGAAGCTGCTAATTGAATTTCATTATCTAATGATGGCTGTAGGATAATTTTGTGCGTAGCTGGATTTTTCATGGGAATTCTCTCTCTGAAGTATCGATTCCCACAAACACTCCTGGTCTGCAGAGCTGCACTGATGTATGATGTTACCCTTTCTGTTCTTCATTGACTTAAAAATACTTCACTAATATTTCACTATAGTTGAATAAAATGTGAATCGTTCTATCCAGCTTCCAGATGCATTTGTCTCTTGTCTTGGCATTGCCGTGTCTCCTGGAAATCTTGTTGTTGCTATGGTATGGCATTCTGTCTTCCCGGTATCTCCCCCATTTTTTCTTTTTTGCTAGTAGTTTTAACGGTAGACATCGTCGCCCTCCAGAAAAGCATTTTCCAGCATATAGCCTACATGCTTGAATTTTAGAATCTATTAGATTGCATATGAATGTTTCTGTTATCAAGAATTAATATTCTGCATTTTTTTCACACTAGTTATTTGAATAGACACGTTTAATTGTTATTACATTATCATTTTCAAAAAAGTTCCTTCTCCTTTTAGGTGCAAATTTAAGTATATTTCACTAGTACTTAGTAGCATATTATGTCTGCACAATAATATTGTTGCTGTTGGATACCAAAGTATTATATTGTTTGATTCTGCTGTTTTAAACTAGAAATCAAGATTTTTTTTTTTGGGAACACTTTTGGTTCACAAATTTTCTACTTGATTTTATTCATAGAAGTGTTCTTTTTTTTTTTTTTCTGAAAAGAAAATCAAATAGTCTTTACAACTCTTGTTCAAGGGGCAATCAAAGTGCTCTAGGATTCATGAAAATATTATAGTTTTATTAATTGTATCTACAAGAACATTGTCTTGCAAGCCGCCCTTTTTTTTTTGGGGCTTCCAATTGGTAAAAGGATTTAATACTAATTAAATTAGTTGCACGAGATTAAAACAGGTACACCACTGATCTTTAAGTATTTCATTAATTATCATTAAATCATTCTGTTCATTAATTGATAAGAGGAGGCAGAGTAGAATATCGGATTCTGTAACCTACTAATTTGCTGATACAAAACTTGTCTTTTCAGTTTTTTGTTTTCCCAATATCTAGCTACTGCAAGTCTTTATAATGCTATTGAAAAGCTGTTGTTTCACATACTGTTAAGTTAAAACTGAAAAACGAAAGTGACTGATTCTTATAGGTCCGCAATTTCGATCTGGATGCATTAGATCACATGTACCAGGCAAGGTGAGTGACTCCTTTCCTACCTAAATGCTCTATCAGAGTGTAGTGTGTGTATGTAAGAATTCGTGAATGGGATCTTTGCTGTAGAATAAATTGTTACATAAAACTAATAATAGGATATTAGGGAAATGGATAACTCAAGTTAATAAAAACTTAGGCTGTGTTTGGTTGACCAGAGAGAAGACAGAGGAGAGGAATTTGAATTTCTCTGAGGTTTCTACTGTTCGGTTGGCAGTAATGAATGGGAAATCAAATTTTGATGGAACTCCAATTGCTTCAAATAGAAGAATTCGGTTTCCTCAATTTTTTATTTCCAGAATGCAGTAGGTGTAAATTACCATATTTATCCCTTAAAAATCATTTAATTACTGTACGCTGTTGCACGTGATTATTTTATTTGCTATTGCCATTTATAAGAGAGACAAAAATAGGAACTTCATATTTTCATTTAATTAATTAATCATTTTTTTAAAGATAATTACAACAAGTGAGGAAGCTGAAGCTCAAGCCTGTATTCTCTCTGAACATTTCATTAATGTAATGTTGGAAACCAACTGAATATTATTTCTATAATATACTTTATTTATTATATTTTTATTTTTAAATTATATACGTAGAAAATTGAAGAAAATCAAATCAGTTGATAATATTTTTTTCGATTACTATTTGCTTTATTTTTTTATTTTAAATGTAAAATTTATTTATAATTATTAATCTAGTAAATAATATAAATTGATTAATATTTTTTATATTTTTTTAATTTTACTTAAGAACAAATATTGAAATTTTACCACAAAGAATAAACTTGTCCCCCCCCCCCCCAAAAAAAAAAATTCCGTCCCTTTCCCCCTTGAATTCCATGCCAAACCAAATAATAAAAATGAAATTTCCTCTAGCCTCTCCTTTCCTCTCCCTTTCTCTGTTTTCCACTTTTTTTCTTTCTTATTTCTTCAAACCAAACACCACCTTAGTGATAACTATAAGCAACAAAAGAATATGAAAGGGGAAACTAGCATAACATCCCATGAAATGGTGACACAAACAAGCCAATCTGAATATTTGGCTTTTTGATCTCAGCTTGAGGAAATTGTCAAAGTTTGAGTTCAGCTTGTGATGGATCAAGTTTGACAATGATGCTCAAGCTTTGTTCAAATATTAGTTTGTGGCATATATTTTCTTATATTTAGACTTTATTTATATTCAACATTCTAGCCTTTATATATGAGGAATGTAAAAATATATTATGTATAATTTCATGATATAAATCAATAGACGATAATCAATATGTAGGTTCTTGAGCTTCCTTGTCAAAGTCAAGCTCAAGCTGGAGTTGATTTGAGTTTGAGCTCAAAAATTAACAAGCTTGAAAATATCAAAGTTGAGCCAGTTTATTTGTTAAGTGAATTGTTCACATCTATGAGAGTGAAAACGGAGGGATCACGTGAGAAAATGCCAAGTAATATTTGACTACTGCATTTTTACCCTTATGTCTCACTTTAGAATGTTTTACTCGCTGGAAACATGTTCAGGGCTCAGAGATCAGCTATTGAGTTCTTCTGGATCGGTGGGCAACAATTAGATGTTTTGTCAAATACTTTTCCAAAGTATGGTCATGAAGCTTGCCCTGATTTTTCCGAGAAGGAATTGTCTATTTGGGAGTCCAATATTTTGTGGTCTTTGCAACAATATGAAGATTTGCATAAGCCTTTGGTTGTTTGGGATCTTATTGGAGCATTATTGGCCTTCAAAAGGTCTATACCACAGTATGTTGAATGTACACTACTTAAGTGGCTCTCATCATTGTATCTAGGATCACTCTCTTCATTATATTTGGGATCACATGTTGGCCTTTCTATGAAAACTGTTCTATCACATGTATCTAAAAGTGTATCAAAGATTAGTTCTCGCCAGTTGCACCTCATTAATATTATCTTAAGACGTGTAATACTAGCAGAGCTCAAGGCTGATCAAATCAACAGCAAACTACAGAACTTAAAAGGAATTTATGGCTCTGAAGAGGAGCAACTTACCGTATGGATGGAGTTGCTTTTGAACAGTGAAAAAGAACTCCGTGAAAGACTTGTGGGTTTCAGTTTCTCTGCTTTTATAAGTCTTGGTGCTTATGCGACCTCAACTTGTTCTCAAACTGTGTATTGGTGCCCTGATGGAATTGCACAAATGGAGCAGTGGGTTGCACATAACAATGAACATGTAAGAGATCAACTAAAAGTCCTTGCATCAGAACTTGCAGGAAGTGACAGAAGGTATTCTTTGTATTTTATTCTTTATGCTACAGAATTCTGCATGATAAATGAATTGCATATTTATGCAAAAATGGCAAACAAACAAGAGATGTTTCGGACCTTTTGGCTATCTTGCTACATAATGCTGTGGGTTTTGTTTTCCTTGACATACCATTAGAAGGCTCTATTCCAACATTTTCAGTAGCAGCTACTCCACTGGATTGAGCCATCCCCTTTAGTGATAGCAAAAGACCAAAAGGACATTGTTTCATGGAATCACAGAATATGGTTTTTCATAATTTTACCCAAAAAGGTCTTATTAAACAATATAATGGAAATTAAAGAATTTTTTCTCATTTTAGGAAACTTTGAACTCCATGTAACAAGATGTTGTATCTTTGTTGTTTTATCATTGATACACTTCCTTGAACAACAGGAGCCACCCCAGTAACTATGTAGAAGAAGAGCAGTGTACCTATTGCACAGCATCAGTGCCTTTTGATTCCCCAGAAGTTGCGGTTTGCCGAGGTCTGGAAAGCAGTGATGGAGATAATCAGAAACACAAATTAGTAAGATGTTCTATATCCATGCAGGTTTGCCCTGCAACTCCTCTATGGTTTTGCAAATGTTGTCAGAGATGGACTTCCAAACTGGCCCCAGAGTCTTTATTTATAATGCCTAGATATCCCGATGATTTCAAATCTTTAATAGAATCTTCTGTTCAAGAAGAAACCCCAAAACCCTTTTGTCCCTTTTGTGGGATACTTCTACAGAGATTACAACCAGAATTTTTACTCTCCCCATCACCAGTATAAGCTGCATGCTGTTTGTGGTTTAAACTGTTGTATAGGTGAGTACTGTGGATTTGTACAGTGTACATTAGAGAAACAAGAAACTAATGAAGCTTCAAGCATCCAGAATGACTGGAAGGATAATTATTAAGCAGTCGGGTTTATGTATTTATGTAGATGCAAATTAAGCGTCAAAACCATCCTTGACTGTATTAGATGTCCGTAGGGTTTGGAAGGTTTCAAGAGTTGACAGTGGCTTGTGAGATTATGTTATGTGTTGCATGCGCAAGAGAGTTTGCATTGATGTAACTTAGTAAATATCAGGTTAGATATTTTGTTTATGTATTTTAGATTTTTATTTTGATGGCTGAATAAGATGTATGTTACCGACATATGGAAGTGGGAAATTTCTAGTCATCTATAGAGGATTCCAGAATATTCTATACTGTTAGATCCCTGAGATTGACAAGGTAGCTAGGTTTCAACTATGATTGTTAACTTTTGTAATTTTTTTAGGGAAGTAATTCTGTTCCATTTATATGCTTTATTATTTCCTTCTTTAAATTCCACTTATTTTCTTGAGATTTGATTGTAAAAGAAAAGCTTATATAAGAAATCAGGCATGTTAGATTCACTAGCTTTCTCTAATTCTTGGCAGCTTTATGTACTTTAAATGAGCTAAGTCAATCAAGCTTGCTAGTAGTTAGATTTGAAATTTAGAGGCTTAAAACAAGCTGCTGGCCTTGAATTACTTTTAAACCACTGCTATAATGGTAGGTGTGCAAATTCAGATTTTATTTCTATTTTTTTAATCTCTATATTACTTTTTATACAATAGAGAAGAATACATATTTATATACATTAGACCCTAGGATAAAAATGATAAAAACAGGTAAAATATTGCAAATTAGTATCCCTGAAAATTAAGGATTAAATCTCATAAAATCTGGTGTTTAAAAATTAGTCGACACACAGTTGTAGAATACAGTTGACATCCGCAACAATAATCAACGCAACATTAGTCAACACGCGGCTGTAAAATACAGCTGACATCTGCAACAGTAGGTATGTGAATTTTTCTTTGATTATTTTAAAATGAAAAGAGAATTAAAAAAAAAAAAAAGGTGATGAGTGTGGGAATTGCGGTTGCTGGTAGGATTTTTATTGTTATTTCGTTGTGCTAGTTACATGCATCAAATAATGAAATGGCTTATATGAATTTTTCTTTGATTATTAAAAAAAAAGATTAATGTTGGAATTTGCAGTTGCTGGTAGGATTTCTACTGTTATTACGTTGTGCTAATTACATGCTTCAAATAATGAAATGTCTTAATTGCTACTTTGAACAATTAGATCTCAATGACTGTTTGTTTCTACAAAGTCATTGGCTTGCAGCCGAAGATTGTCGGATCAGAAAAAATCATATGTTTTCCTTTCTAGTGATGTTGATTTTGGTTAGCCACAACATTGGCTGGTACAACAGTGATGTGTTTGTATGATAAAAGAAAGGTGATCTGGTGATGATATCTCCACCCCATAAGTTTTCTAAACCTTTCCCATTTTAAAAAATTAATTATAAAAAATTTACATTATTTTAAAAAAATTTAAATAAGGAAGAATTTTGGAGAATTAATTCATTAAATCTATCTTAATTTATTTTTTTATGACTTAAGGCTTTTTTTTAATGTTTGAGTATAAGGATTTATTTGACATAAGTTTAAATTGACTATTATATATTTGCAAGGTAAAAATATGAAGAATTTACTTTAATTTTAATTTTTTTTTTAATTTTATACTAATACCATTGTTTCTAATACTACTTTATTAGTATAATTGTTGACCTTTAATTAAGTTAATATAATGTCTTTATGATAGAATATTCATATAAATTATGGGGATGTTAAATTTGTCATTTACGATAGTGAAAATAATAATTAGATACATTTAAAAATATTAGATTATAAGTGACAAAATTAAATACCTAAATTATTAAATACAATAACTCATGTTTATTGGGGCAATATGGTTGTTTTATATTATAATAATAAAATAGTGAAATAAAATTTATATCAAAGTTTATAATCAAAGAAGCTTAAGAAAAAAAAATTATTAGAATGATTTAATTGATTAATTGTGTAAAACTTTTATTGATTGTACTTTTAAAAATTATTATGAATTTATTGTAATTATTTTTTTTAGAAATAGAGTATATTTACAAAAAAGTATCTTTGAAGAATGATTGCTATGTTTTTGTTTATTTTTTATAAATCTTTTCTGCACTTTCTGATGCCGTTTAATTAGTGTAGTTTGGTCAAACATTGAGGGAGGTCAATCAAGATTTTCCAATTTTCAGTCAACATCGAAGCAAATGGTATTTGATCTCATATCACATAATTTTCCCTTTTTTTGACCATGTTTTATTATTATTATTGTTATTATTTTCTTAAACACTACATTTGTCTGCATTATTAGCCTTGCACAAAACGGGTCAAACAAGTCATTTTCTAGTTGTTTAAGATTGAAGGGATTTAATGAAAGAATTTTTTAATTTTTTGGCGGGGGCCGCGTGGCAAGGAAAAGACCATTGTCGAATCACAATCGCACAAAGTGGTCCATTTCTTTAACAAAATCAATACACATTATTTTTTTTACGTCCGTTTAAAATCCTTATAGAATAATATATTGACAATCATAGTTCTATTATTAGAAAAAATTGCATAAAAGAAAAAAATATAAATTTAACTAAATTTAAAATATTTTTGTACTTAAAAGTCATGAACTCTCATCTTTGAATGATATAAATAATTATTTTAAAATCAAAAATAATTTTGAGTCAATAAATTGATAAATTATGTAATGATAAGATTTATATTATAAAAAATTATGTGTAATATTTAATTAAATTTTGCTGTAACCTTCTCTTATTTTCTATAATTTTCATCAAAATAAGAGCAATATATGTAATAAATGGGATATCATATGAGTTTTAAAGGGGTGCGAGGAGTTTCACTCAAATCAATGGCCGAGGGGTCCATTTTAAGATTGCTGGATTTCGAGGGGTCCATTTTCAGATTGCTAGATTACGAGGTGTCCATTTGCGAAAGTCAAAATACATTTCCAATTTATCCATTATAAAAGCAGCCATGGTCCACTCTAGAGTATCTGGGCCTTAGGAGAATTTATTTTATGAGAGCTTTTTTTTATTTAATAATTTTAATGTTAAAATAAATAAATAAAAGAGTTCAAAATTCATTTCATCTTTTATTCTTTAATTTTAACAAATAATTAAGAAAATCTTAAAAAAATTGAAAACAAAACTTAAAATTTACTTCCTTTAGAACTTATTCAAAAATAAACAAACAGATAAATGAGAATAATATTATTTTCAAATAAAATATTTAGTATGGTAGTACATTGAAAGTTAAAATGATAAATAAATGATAAGATAATAGATATGGATTTTGTATTTCAAGAAACTAATTTTTTACTTTTTTGAATAAACTAATGCATATTATAATTTTATTTGTAGATAAGAAAGCAAAAAAAAATCATCTATGATTTTTTAGTTTATAAGGTTCTTAATAGAAATTAAAAGGAATATTCAAAATCAAAGATTTTAATGTTAAATAATTAAGCTTTTTTAAGAAACAAAAAAGGTAAAAAAAAATTATTTATTTTTCTTGGAAAAACTAATAATTAATGAATTAATGGTCATATAATATTATTAATTATGTCTCTTTAACAATAAGATTACCAAATATAAATTTTTTTAAAAAAATCTTAATTATAAGATAATTATTAACTAGAGAGATGTCTAATAAGCTTTACTACCATACATAATTTTTTTAAAAATCTTTAATATTAGAGAATTATTAATGAAATACTCAAAAAATGAGACATTCCTAAAATTTAAGGCTTTAGGCGATTGCCTTATTTGTTTATACACCTCAAAGCAGGTTAATGCTTTTGTGGTCCGCTAAATCTATTTGTTTCAGTCTCAAATGAATGGATGTTACCACATCATATCATTTATATAATATGTCTATTAATTTGTACCACATAAGTTAAACTTAAATACTTCTAATTGTAAGTTTTAAGATTAAATATTTTACTCGAGCATAAGTTTTACATTATAAAAGCAAGTGAATGTATTTATAGCATTTTAATAAAATTTAAGTTGTAGAAGTTTGAGAAATAAAGAAGAGTAACCAAAATTTGGTATTACTTAGACTATGTTTAGTATTGGGCTGTTATAACTTTTAAGTTATAATTATTGTGGAAAAAATTTAATTATGATATAAAAGTTAATAGTATATAGTAAATATAATTTTTAAATAATAATTTTGATAAAATTAATAAAAATATAGTAGATCTTTTATCATAAAAATGTAAAATTAACTTAACTTTATTTTACTTTGACATTAAAATCTAAAAATTACATCTGCCCAACTTTAATTTCAAACAAAACTTAATTCTGCGACTAAGTATTTGAAAATTGAAATTACGGACACAGTCAATAGACTAGATGGTTAGTATCTTCTAACCATGACCCTTTTGGATCAGGCTCTTGCTGGTTTTCATCTTCTAGTCAAGTCGATTTTTACTTTTTTTTTTCTTAATGATTTAATCCCTTTTATTAATAGATATTTTATAATGGCCTTAACAAATTTGTAGTTTCTTCATTGTAGCACTTGTTGAACGAAAATCTTGGTTCCTTATAGTTGAAGTTTAGACATTCTAAGGTTGATTATTTGATAAATGACCCCGGGATTGCGATTGGTCTTTCCTGGTCTTGGATTTTTGAGGGGAATATGTTTTTTTGACGCCCCTAAACATTTCTCATAAAATTTAATTTTTTTAATCGAAATTACCAAACATAACTAAAGATAAATTAATTAATTTTTATTTAAATCAAAATTAATTACAAACTTAAATAAATTATTCTTTTAACAAATTTTTTTACTCACCAATTTTATATTATATTTCAAATTTTAATTGAAAAATATTTTTTATAATAATATAAGAGTTTAAAGTTATGGAGATAGAAATTATGTAATAAGAAAATAATTTAAAATTTTAAGATTTTCATGTTTTATAAATAAAATTTGAAAAGAAATATTTTTCTAATGTGAAGTTTTATTGGGAGATGACTAATTTTAATATAATTTGTATTTTGTAAATTAACTTAGGAATATTTTAGGAAATAAAATTCGAGAGGGTTGCTATAAGGAGTTTAGAAGAATGTCAAAAAGTCCACTAGATTTCTTTACAAGTAGGTTGCCTATGAGAAAATGGAAACCACATTAGGAACGCCAACTGTGTAGACCTCTGATGCTCAAATCAATTATTAGTAACATATAATTTAGTTTCGAATTTGTCAATCCCGAATCCTAAACTAATTGATAAATTGAGATAAGAATGCGTCCTATATTGTGACTAATCAAAATACCAATTCCGTCTTAAATCTTGAATGTCTCAATTTTATGAAAGATAACAAAATAGAAATGTTTATACTTTCTAACAACCACTTAAAATCTAAAAATTTTAAATAAAAATTGATTGTAAGGGCATAAAAGCATGGTTGCGAGCAAGAGCGATGTAGCTTGCGATGGAGGCGCACAAGTAGTGGTGTGACTGTGACTGTGATCGTTGTGAAATATCTTTTTTTTTTTGTTAAATTGGAAAAAAATGGTTCATACTCAATTTCTCATGTTAATAATTTTTTTTTTAAAAACCAATTGTTTGCTCTGCACTTCATCACTCATTAATTGACCCACTAATACTTTTAACATACGAATATTAATATGTATTTCTTTCTCTCTCTTTTTTTTTTTTTTTACATACATTATGAATAAATAGTAATAATGGGTTCCACTAAACCTATGCATACATTTTGTCTTTTTTCACTTCTTCGAAAAACTAATCATTTCTATATTATAAAATAAAAACTAAACTACCATTTAAAAAACAATGCAAAACGCACCTTAAGCTTTTAAAATTAAACAAAAAAGTTGTATTTACTTTTTTTTTTCTAATTGAATGAAATTTAAAAGGAACATTCTTAATTTTCTATTTGAAGAATAGAAATCCAAAAATATTTAAAAATTTATCATTTATTTTTTTTTAAAAGATTAGAAAATTATGAGGACAAAAGTTAACAAACAATACACATTAAGTCATATTGGGCTGAAATACACATCACTTAGGTTTTGTGTAGAAAAACCTAAAACAAAAGCTTAGATTAGAACAACCTAAAACTAAAGGTTAGGTTAGGAAAGTGCCAAACAATACCAAAACAAAAAAAAAGGGCACTAACTATAAAAACTACGAGTTCCTTAATGGAATAAAAAGACTCCATACACTAAGATCTAATTACTGAAGGAAATTTTTTAAGCTAGGCCTATTTGACCCACCTTACCTATTGTAAATGAAGAACACATTTCAATTGGAACGACTGGTATACGCGCCAATTTATTGTAAATTATAAATTATTTATTCATATAAGAAATCATTCATTTATTATTAAAAACTCATTATAATTCAATACAACTTTTATTTAGTGATTACTCCAACTAGGATTTCTAGATAAGTTCCAAGAAGTTAAAAAAAAGAAATTATTAATTTCCTACCTAATTTCTGCTGAAAATTCAATTTAACATCAGGGAATTTTGACAATTGTTCAAAAGCACCTAAATTTTTAGTGTTTATTAATTTACCACCAAAGTAGTAACACCGTTAACGAAATGTTAATTTACAAGGGTATTTAAGGTATTGCATTACTATGGATTTCTTTAGGTAAAAACAAAAGTATTTTACTAATAAAATTTATCAAAATTTTCTTTTAATTTAATTTTATCCAAATGGATAAATATATTGTTTGGGGGTATACTTGGAAGGATATTTTTAAACTAATAAATGAATGATATGTGGACAATTACGAGGGTAAAATTGTCACAATACTTGGAGAAGTATAAAGATACCATTTGGAAGAATTTACTACATTGAATGAGCTTAGGAAATCGCATGTTGAGGTCAAACACATCAAGATATTTATGAGAAATAATAAACCTAGTACAAAAAAAAAAATTATTATCCCTTTTCCCTAAATATGACACATACCCCTAAAAGTATTCTCTCTTTTTAATTTAAAGATGACATCTATCTCTAATTTTTATGAGCTCTCTTTACCAGTAGCCTCCACTATATAAATGTCGTATTCATCCATATTGGGGTTCTTATCTCCTTGCCGCCCCTCATTTCCTTTCATCTCTCTCACATGCACTTCTCCATTTTTAGGAGGCCATTTCTATTCTTCACGTTCATCATCTTCTCCACCACATTATCACTCTTCATGTCTTTATTCACCATTTTCATCTTTATCAAGACAAAGCATCTCTATATAACTATCTAGATTCTGTTATTCGTCTTGTATAATATAAAAGTTTACGTAACCTCTAGTTTATAGTTGATTGGTGATTCTTTACTCCTGTAGACGTAGGTTAAAAGACAAACCATGTGAAAAATAATTATGTTTTACTTTATACTTGTATTTGTTTCTCTATATTTTCAATTTGTAGTTGAGACTGTGTTTTATATATGAGCTTACATGAGGTATCCCGGCTATACTAGTATTTTGTGAGACTGCCTGAGTTATCTCTCGAGTACACTTGAGCTACTCTTAAGCACACACCAACCCTTTATATCACTGGGTTCCCCCTATTATTCCTCATATGACTACCTCAGGTAACTATGCATATTACTTTAGCTCACCACCTAGGCTACCTCAGCTACACTAGTTGTGCAAACATCATAAAAACACATCTAAACCCAAACTTGGCAGAAGCTCCCTTTAAATATAAATTTATTTGCTTTAATTAGATTGAGTTGGATCCCGTGAGAATTACCCAATTGGTTCAAATCAAATCTTAGCAAAAATTTGGTGAAAACAATTAGCATTGTCCTATAGGGAGCTGTACAAAGAGCTTCTATACTGGTGGCTAATTTGGTCTAGATCGTGTTTGAATAAAAGGGCAACATATGTACCATTAGATGTAAACACCACCAAGTAAAGGCACTTGAGATATGCCAATAACAAACATATGGTTAGGAATTCTCTACTGATTTATTCTATATATATACACATGCACATGCATGTATGTATATTTATATTTGTAAATTTTATTTGAATACCTTGTGGGAACCTTAGGGGTTCCTCGCAGTAGTCAGTATCATTTGTGAATTTATTTTTATAAATATAATGTTAAGACCTTGGAGGGACCTCAAGGGTACCCTTGCAATGGTCAGTTTCACTTGTGAAAGTCTGTTTATAAATATTGTGTGAAGACCTTATGGGGAACTCAATGGTACCTTGTAGAGGTTGCTCGTTATTTTTTTTTTCGAGATTTTATTATCTTCTTTGAAATTAAAAGTATATAGCTTACCAACCCAAAGTCATCACAAAGATGTTTTTACCTGACTTGCCTTTAGCTATATGTGGTAATATATAATGTATTAGCTTTTCTTTCTTTAATTATCACTCATGAATGTTTTATATGGATGCCTTGTTTTTCATCGCAATGGATATAACTCACCTTGCTAAGATCCTCATTATTATTGAAGTAAAATGAAATATCTTGCCTTCTTTATTATCTCTTACATGGATAAATTATGTGGATTATTTATCTTTATCACCACGCAATTGTAAATGAATGAGTTACCCCTTATTTATTATGACTTGTTGATTGCAATTTATCTTCACTTATGACTCACCATGTTTAACTTTTAGAGCATAGCTATAGATACCATAAGCTACTGTTGTTTCAACTTACTTATATTGATTGTTACTAAAAAGTTGTGACCATGAAAAAATCACCAACATGAGGGTACCTCAGTAAGGTTACCTACATATGGGATTGAGAACTCCTCTCCTATGAAATTTGTGTATATCGCCTAAAGTTATCGCTGTACTTTATAGTCATATTTTTATCGCCATATGTCAAAGAGCTAAGATAACTCTTGAGTGAATTGCCATGATAAAAAAGCTAAGATAATTCCTGAGAAAATCACCATGATCAAATAGATTAAAAAAATCTTAAATAAATCAGGAAGTAAGTTAGTGGGTTTTTAATGCCTGATGAATAACCCACGTGGCATATCCTCATTGTTTTCCTCAACTACATATATTGTTGCCTCTAGCTATCCTTACTTTAGTTGCTGACAAGCGAATAATCTTTGGCCCTTGGATTCTATTAATGGCTTAAATTTTTTCCTACTACTTCATAATCTCCTAACCCTTTTTTACTACTCATTATCGTTAGATTGAAACCCATTTGAGCAAAGGATGAACTCCCCCTTACACATGGTTATCCCTCTTGTTGTACGATTTTCCTTACACAAAATTGAGTTTTTTTCTTTTCTTTATCTTATTTCCAGCTTTGCTCTGTCTTCCCTCAAGCTTAAAGCCTTTGTTTCTTTAATATTTGGCCTTTGACTTGTTTTGGTTTCTTTAAAGCTACTCTCTAGCGAGTTGTTCTTCCTCTTATTTTTTTCTTGTTATAGGGTTTACTTTGTTTCACAACTGCACGTTATGACAAAACTTATTATGGTGCAAGGGTTCATCATTCGTCATCTTGGCATTACAGCTTCTCTTATTGGTGCTTCATACTGAGGTTTGACCCTTTTTTTCTCTTATTTTTTCCCTTTTTATTTCTTTTACATTATCACAACTTTTTCAATAGGCAATTTATTGCTTAATTCTTCACTTTTTTTCCCCATTCTTTAAATTTGCTAAAATCTTAGTCAAATCAAATACTTTTCTCTTTTTTCCCTCATTTTTTTATTGGCCTTGTTGGTTTTCAGTTTACGAAAAACTATGTTCTGTTACTTTCATTTTTTTGTGTATGTTGGGCATTGTGTCGAGAGTGCAACTCGGTTGGCTTGTGATAGTTATGAAGAGAAAGATTAGTTATATTGTCTTTGGTGGATATTGATGAGACAGATGGGGATAATAGTGAATATTCTCGATTTTTAATTTGCCCCTAGGCATAATTATCTCCCCGCACTGAGTGATGGTAATGATAAAGGTAAATTCCAGAAGTTTGTGAGGGAAAAAGAGAAATAAACAGAATCCAGTAGTAATTCAAATGATGGCTCTCGAGAAAAAAAAGAGAATGCCATTGCTTCTGACTCACAAAAGAGTTTACCTTCTAATAAACCTAAAAAGAAGTGTAAACCTCCCAGGGATGGCCGTAACTTCAAAGGAAACGGTCTTGCCATTTTTTGAAGCTTAAGTTTCTCTCTTGACTCAATTAAAAACTCCCTATCATCATATACTTTCTGTAGGGCGTAGCTAAAAAGATTTAGACTTTGTTGTAAGAAAGTATTATATTCCCTCTTTGGTTAGGCTCTAGGTACACAAAAGGCCTCTAGACTCTTCTTTTATACTAACCAATTTCATTTTATCCTAAAATTATCTCTTCAGCCATTTATTATAAAGCCACTTGTTTACTTTGATGCCGCTCTGATACAATTTACCTTTTCTACTTGGAGGAATATTATAGAGTGTTTTGTGTATTGAAGGGAGCTATTTGAGCAAGAGTTTGCCTTAGATAACACTAAGGGGCTCTATTAACTCAAGAATCCATTCTTCTAACTCAATATATCTCTCTCCCTGGGTAGTGGATAACAATCTAGTTCCTCTTATTCTTACTTTAAAGAAATGTTTTAGGTATGAGTGGTTCATAACAGAAAATGGTTAGGGCTCTGCTATAGAGTATAAAGACAAAGTGAGTCTTGTCAGGACTAGTTTTAACTCTAGAGGTAGGTGTCTTAACTTAGCCCTTTCCTTGTTGCTTTAGTTATCTTCTGAACTTAAAAACTGATTTGCGCTACCCTTATGCCCTTATCATTGTTATATGGAGTAAAAGAGACTATCCAATAGAGGATATACAAGATTTTGTAGTCACGCAAAGCAAGACTTGCTGATCTTTGAAAAAAAAAAAGATATACTGAGTGAGGAGAGGCTACTTAATTCTAGACTTATTAAGGATTGTCATTTGTCTGATAAGCACGCCAAATCTTTGATGGATGCTTTAGCTATCCTTTTCAATCTTTTATTTATTTTATCTTTTCACTCTTACTCTATCTCTCTTTTTCTTTTTACTTGATTGTTAATAGTTGTCTCCATACTTTGTAGTCAAGGAACCTCCTTTTGGCTCTAGTGAAAGTAAGCAAAAGGTTTTGGACAAGTATGTTTTTGCTAATCTTATGTCTAACTTAGCTAAGAACAAACTAGCTATACTTCTCTTAGTAAAGGGGCTATCCTCTCACCCTTAAACAGGATGATAAATCCTAATGTTCTCCAGTGAATGACTTTAAGGGATCTTTTGAGACTCCTTTGTCACCCTCTAAAAAGAAAAAAAAATATCCTGAAACCTTCTCCTACACGAGCACCTAAGAACTATAGATCTAAATTTTGCTTCAAGCAGCATGTTTTCTCATATTTAAAGGTTTTTTCAGTTTGCATGTGATCATATTATTTCTAACTCTGTCATCGTGATGAACAAATAGACTTTGCTAAATGGCATCACCTCAACCATTATATATTGTTAAGATTTAAGTTTTTTTTCAATAGTTTGGTTTTGTTAAGCATAACCCTCTTTCTCTTAATATAGAGAGCTAACATCTTTTTTTTTTAGCTACCTTTTACTTTACGTTGACCAAGAATTATGACTTGCCTAGGAAGTCCTCTGTTGCTCTCTCAACCCACAATAAATATAGGGAGTAAGTAGCTCAACTAGAAAGAAGTGTTAGCATCTAGAGAAGCTTTTAGAGAAGATAGCCTCTAAGATGGAATCCCAAAGGGAGAAGTGTTGAGTGTTAGAAAATGCATATTTATAAAGGAGAAAACCGTCATTTTACATTTCAAGTCTTACTAACAACCCTTACTTTTATGTATTTAACGTTCTCGTGATTTAATTACGTGTGTTTTATTTTAATTAAGTATTTTATGTATTTTAGGGGTATTATAGTCATTTCACAATAAAGCAGAGATCAGACGGCAAAACGGACATAATTTTTTAACTCAGGAGGGTCGAAAACCTTAGGAGGAGTATAAAAGGAAAAATGACACTATTCACATGTACGGTAATATTCACGTGTACGGTACTGTCTACGTTACTGTTCACGACACTGTTTACATAGACGGATCGATGACGTGGCATTGACCGATGATGTGGCATTCACTGATGAGGTGTCACGATCCTGTTGGACTAAAATTCTTATGTACTGTTGATGGTGACGTGGCAGCATATTAGTGGACTAAAAATCTCGCGTATGGTACATGTATCACACATGATTATTTTCAACCAAACCACGTTACTGTTCAACCTGGATCAAACCGTGTTACTGTTCATCCGCGTGGTCAAACTGCGTACTGTTGACTGATGACGTGGCGCAAGCCCTTAGCACCATATTGATTAGAGCGTGGTTCATGAGGTGTGGATTCCTCCCTCATGATTTAATTGGCATTAATACGGATTATTTAGCCCATAATACATGTTGATACGAATCCAAATACCCAAGTACGTCATTTCAATAGAATTCTCTTCAATTTATTCTTGCCATTTTAATTTAAGTTTTAGAATTTATTCTCGCCATTTCAATTTAAGTTTTAGTATATTCCAAATCATTTCCACCACAAATTCAATCACCCATTTACAAAATTAATTCTACATATAATTAAAATCCACCTCCTCGTGAGATCGACACTCGTTACTATAAGTCTATACTACAATAAATTCGTGCGTTTGCGAGTACATTAGAATTTGCACAATAAGTTTTTGGCGCCGTTGCCGGGGAAGTAAGTAATTTTAATTCATATAATTAATTTTTGTGAATAATTTCTTTTAATTAATTTTCTTGTACTTTTTTTATTATTTAAAAAAAAAAGAAAAAAAGTGAATCTGTATTTAGAGGTTAGTATTTCTTTTGCTTTTCTCTTCTTCAAATTTCTGTAATTTAATTTTCAAGTTATTTCTTTTATTTTTCTTTGTAATTTTTTTATATTTTTGTTTATCTTACTAATTCTTTTTAGTTAATTTATGTCCCGTATTTATTTTAGTGTATTTTTATAGAACGGTTGTAATAGCACAATAAGGTTAGTACTGTAATTTCTCTATCTTGTTTATTTTTATTAATTTTATTCTCATTTATTTTTGTATTTCTTGCATGCATAGTCGTAGGTCATTATTACCTAATCTTGAATCTATAGACCTTAAACTTGAGAAAACACTTCGCACACACAAACAAGTTAAAAATAATATGGATTTGTAACCACAGAGAGGCCATTTAAGGACTACTTCAGTCATTTAGCTAATTTGAGCACATCATGCATAAGATACCCAAATGTAGCTGATAGGAGTTTTGAATTAAAACCTAGTGTGCTAAATTGTCTCCCCACATTTTATGGCCTAGAAAATAAGGACCCATATAATCATTTGAATGATTTTCATGTCATTTGTCAAACATTTAAATATGAGAATTTTTCAGATGATGATGTTAAACTCAGATTATTCCCATTTTCTTTAAAGGATAGAGCTCGTTCATGGTTAAATACTTTGCCTGCTAATAGCATTTTATCATGGGAACAAATGGTAACTAAATTTTTGAATAAATATTTCTCAGTGCATAAACCAATGCTATTCGCAGGGAAATCTCGGAGTTTACTCAGAGAGAAGACGAGCAGTTTTTTGAAACATGGGAGCGATTTAATGGGCTACTCTTGAAGTGTCCACATCATGGGTATGAGAAATGACACTAATGTCAAAACTTTTTGGAGGGATTGCTACTGAATGTGCAAGAATGGCTAATGACAATAAGTGGAGGAGAGTTAATGTCAAAAAGTGCATCAGAGATTTGAGAATTCTTCCAGCGATAAGCAGATAATTCCCAACAACGGAGTCGATCACTCAGAAATACTAGAAGAATTAAGGGAGTAAATGAGGTTCACATTGGCGAGTCAACTTCGGGAATCAAAGAAGTTAAGGAGATGGTTGAAGATCTTGCTCGACAAATAGCATTGTTATCGACTGCTAAATCAACAGAACCACATGACCCTCACTCATACTCCGATCAAGCCAATGCTATAGGTGTAATGAGAAAACCATCAAATTACAGCCCATACTCCAACACATATAACCCTGGATGGAGATACTACCCCAATTTTTCATAGGTCTCAAGGATTCCAACAGAATGGACCAGCAGCTCCAGCTCCACCAATGCAACAAATTCCTCAAGTGCCTCAAGCCTCTCAGCCCCTATTTAGACCATACAATCAGAACCAGAACTACTCTCAACCCAGACCATGAGAGAATGCATTCCAGAATTTCAAGAATGTTATTCACTCCACGATTGAGCAACAGAACCGCACCATTGATGGACTACGAAATGAGTTGAGAGCAGGTTTCAATTCACAAGCCCAATCAGTTTCAAGCCTCGAGAAGATGGTGGGACAACTTGCTTCTTCAGTTCAGACCTTGGCAATGACTGTTGAGAAAGGTAAATTTTCAAGTCAACCAGTGCCTAATCCTAAAGGAGTAAATGAAGTAAGTACCAGTTCACCACAGCAGCATGGAGAGGTCAAAGCAATAATGACCTTGCAAAAAGGAAAAGAAGTCGACAACAAAGTGGAGATGCCGGTGACAAAAGAAAATCAAATTGTACCTGTGAATGTTGAGGACTCATCACCGGAGGAGAAAGAAGAAACCAACCCACGAGAATACATTCCCAAAGCTCCATTCCCCCAGAGGTTAGCTAAAGGCAAGAAGGGAAAATCCACAGGTGAGATTCTTGAAATCTTCAAACAAGTAAGTGTTAACATCCCTTTACTTGATGCAATTAAATAAGTTCCATCTTATGCCAAGTTTCTTAAAGACCTTTGTACTAAAAAGAGAAATATGCATGTTCAAAAGAAGGCATTTTTAACAGATTCGTTAGTTCTATACTTCAACATAAAATTCCTTTAAAATGCAAAGACCCAGGCTCCCCTACTATCTCATGTAGCATAGGGAACCATACAAGTGAGAATGCTTTGTTGGATTTAGGAGCTAGTGTAAATTTGTTGCCTTATTCAGTATTTGTGAAACTTGGACTGAGAGAATTACACCCAACTTCAGTGGTGTTACAACTTGCAGATCGGTCCATGAAAATACCTCGTGGTATTGTGGAGGACGTGATTATCCAGGTAGACAAGTTTTATTTTCCTGTTGATTTCATTGTAATTAACACTCAACCTATACAGGATTCGAGGAAGCACATCCTTATTATTCTAGGCCGACCTTTCTTGGCATACTGTGGATGCTCACATTCAATTCAGGATTGGAAATATGCAATTGTCCTTCGACAACATGACTATGGAGCTGAACATCTTCAACATTGCCAAACAACCACACAATACAGATGATTGAATTGTTGATGTGGATTTAATTGAAGCATTAGTTGATGACACTTTTATTTCAAGCCTCAGTAATGATCCTTTACAAACATGTTTAACTCACTTTGGTTTGGATTTTGATATTGACAGATCGGTTGAAGAGGTCAACGCCCTACTTGACTCAACACCATCCATGGACACTAATAAATAGAAGTCAAGAGTTGAACAACTAGCGCCATCAGAGAAGAAACTCATCCCATCATTAGAATCACCATCGAAACTCGAGCTTAAACCATTGTCCAACACATTAGAATATGCGTTTTTGGGGGAAGAAAGTACTTTACCGGTAATCATCTCATCATCCCTCAATGACGAACAAAAAGGTAAGTTGTTGGATGTTTTAAAAGAGCATAAAGGAGCATTAGGATGGACCATAGCAGACATAAAAGGTATAAACCCAGTAGACTGCATGCATTACATTTACCTTGATGAAAATGCTAAATCTATTAGGAAATGCAACGTCGGTTAAATCCTAACATGAAAGAAGTTGTTAGAACTGAAGTCCTTAAGCTATTAGACGCAGGTATCATTTACCACATTTCTGATAGTTCATGGGTCAGTCCTGTACAAGTTGTCCCTAAAAAGTCAGGAGTCACAGTAGTTACCAATGCTGATAATGAATTGATACCCACTAGAGTGACTACAAGATGGCGTGTGTGCATTGATTATAGAAAATTGAATTCTGTCACACGTAAAGACTATTTTCCTTTACCATTTATTGATCAAATACTTGATAGATTAGCAGGCCATGAATTTTATTGCTTTCTAGATGGCTACTTAGGATACAATCAGATCCCCATAGCACCAAAAGATTAGGTGAAAACCACTTTCACTTGCCCTTTTGGCACATTTGCATATAGGGGGATGCCATTTGGATTATATAATGCACCTGCTACATTTCAACGATGCATGTTAAGCATTTTTTCTGATATGGTTGAACGATTCCTTGAAGTCTTTATAGATGACTTTTCTATCTTTGGTGACTCGTTTGATCAATATTTACATCATCTAACACTAGTTCTGCAGAGATGTATCGAGAAGAACTTGGTCTTAAATTGGGAGAAGTGTCATTTTATGGTAAAACAAGGTATTGTTCTTGGTCACATCATTTCAAGCAAAGGTATTGAGGTTGACAAAGTTAAGGTGGATCTCATTTCTAATCTTCCTCCACCCAAAACAGTCAGAGAAGTAAGATATTTCCTTAGGCATGCTGGTTTCTATAAACGTTTCATTAAAGATTTTAGCAAAGTTTCTAAACTCTTATGCAATCTACTTGCTAAGGATGTACCTTTTGTCTTTGATGATTCATGTCTTGTGTCATTTGAAAAATTAAAGCAGTTGTTGACATCATCACCCATCATTCAGCCCAGAAACTGGAGCTTACCATTTGAGCTCATGTGTGATGCATCTGATTATGCAGTAGGAGCAGTATTAGGACAAAGAGTTGATCGAATTCCTCATGTTATTTACTATGCTAGTATCACATTGAATTATGCACAGTTAAACTATTCAACTACTGAAAAAGAAATGCTAGCAGTAGTGTTTGCACTAGAGAAATTTCGATCTTATCTCATTGGTTGTAAAATAATTATATTCACAGATCATGCTGCTCTTAAATATCTTCTCACAAAGAAAGATGCAAAAGTTAGACTAATTCGTTGGGTGTTACTTTTGCAGGAATTTGACTTGGAATTCAAAGATAAGAAAGGCACAGAAAATGTTGTGGCAGAACACCTCTCTCGTCTTCATTTTGACACAATTACAGAATCATTACCATTGAATGAGTCATTCCCCGATGAATAATTGATGAGTGTGGAAGTGTTACCTTGGTATGCTGATATAATTAATTATCTTGTTACAGGTAAACTTCCAGAGCATTGGACCAAGCAAGACAAGGCTAAATTCTTTGCAGAAATAAAGAATTTCTTTTGGGATGACCCGTATTTGTTCAAGTATTGTGCAGACCAAATTGTTAGACAATGTGTCCCAGAAAGTGAAATTCAGAATATTCTTTCATTTTGCCATGAACAAGCTTGTGGAGGCCATTTCAGTGCTAAGAAAACAACAACTAAAGTTTTACAATATAATTTTTATTGGCCAACTATATTTCGAGATGCTTACACTTTTTGTTCTTCATGTGATAGGTGTCAACGAATGGAAAGCATTACACGAAGGAACATGATGCCATTAATCCAATTTTAGTGGTTGAGATTTTTTATGTATATGATATCGACTTCATAGGACCATTTCCCCTTTTTTTGGCCATCAATACATATTGGTTGCTGTTGATTACGTATCGAAATGGGTAGAAGCGATTCTATGTAGAAGCAATGATCACAAGGTGGTGATAGGATTTTTGAAAAGCAACATTGTTTCACGCTTTGGATTCCCTCGAGCAATAATCAGTGATGGTGGTGCCCACTTTTATAACAAAGCATTCAAAGCTCTTTTGACAAAGTATTCAATCACATACAAAGTGGCGACTCCGTATCATCCGCAAACCAGTGGCCAAGTTAAGATATCCAATCGAGAAATAAAGCACATATTAGAAAAAACAGTGAGGCCAGACATGAAAGATTGGTCATTAAGACTTGATGATGCGTTATGGGCATATAGAACGACTTTCAAGAGCCCAATTGAGATGTCACTCTATAGGCTAGTGTATGGAAAAGCTTTCCACCTACCTGTGGAACTCGAGCATCGTGTGTATTGGGCCATCAAGAAATTCAACTTTGACATGCAGCAAGCTAGCTCAGCAAGAAGATTATAACTGACAGAACTTGAAGAAATTCGCAATGACGCATACGAAAATGCCAAGATTTACAAGCAGCGGATGAAAGTCTTCCACGACAAGCACGTTATGAGAAAATCTTTCACTCCAGGTCAGAAAGTACTTTTATTCAATTCTCGCTTGCACCTATTCTCAGGTAAGTTACGCTCTAGTTGGTCTGGTCCCTTTATTGTTCATACTGTTTTTCCACATGGGGCAATTGAAATTAAGGACCCAAAGTACGGTGTCACGTTTAAAGTTAATGGTAAAAGATTAAAGCCATATTTAAAGTACCAACTACATGGAGAAGACACCGAAATAAATTTGAGTGACCCACCAAATTTGAATTGAATTTTTTTTTCCTTTTCGTTGATTTGATTTTTTTCTTTATATTATTCTTCTGCTAATTGAAATTATTATTTTTGCATAAGTGTGTTTGTTTAATTATTAAGTTTTCTCTTATCATTTTTAATCATGAGTACCTTACTTAGACCATTCCTCCTGAACATTCTTAAACCACTTCAACGTGTCAAAACTCATCTCAAAAGGCAGATTCAATTTTGTTAAACACATCGCATTTGCGCTTTACAACCACCAGAGTTAGTAGCCTATGTTGACGGTTTAGAACGCTAACTCAGAGACATTGAGAGAAGTGTTTACGACATCCAGTTAGAGCTTAAGGTAAATTCAATAAGAGGACGATTTTAATTTTCTTAGTGTGCTTTAATTTGTTTTTCTGTTTGTGTGCTTTAGTTTGTTACCCCGGTGAAGTGGCGGATAACGGTACTCCGTGACCATCAAGTCGGTTACTTTAGTTTCCCATAATAACTGATATTCTGAGGCGAAGGTATGGACAGAAACGAGATCTTAGCGAAGCTTCACAAGCGATTCCCTTCACTTCCTCAGAATGCCCTCCTTACGATTTATAAAGCTCGATCCGAACGCATGCGATTACTCATGAGGAATAACATACCTGCTGACATCCGTTGGTTAATCGAAGCTAAAGTACGATTGGCAGGTGAGCTACCTCCAAAATTTATTGCATACATGCCTGGTTGTGGTAAAGAAAATTATGCAAGAAAACGACGAGCTCGAAGAATTTCTGTTGCTTGTCATAAGTGTGCCATAATGAGTTGCAATAAAAACCCATGTTCTTTAGGAATGTTGTCTGATAACAGGGAATATAAGATTCAATTCATTAGGGATGGCTTGAATAAGGAGTCATTGGATGATATCCTTTTGTCTCTTGAAATGCATCCCAGTGGATATGTGCAAGGAGCGATTCTCCAGTTATGGCCATTATTCAGAAAGAGTATGCACAATATAGTCTTGGGAATCTGACTATAAACGACCCTGTTTGCCAATTTATAAGAAAACTGGATTGGAAACCTATCCTCGACCCATAGAGGGCGTTCAAGCCGTTTCTGGACGTAAAATCAGAGGAAGATTTGAGCCACAGTCGCAACTACCTGTAAATATCCTTTTACTTTACTGTTATTTTATTTCACTGTTGTTTTATTGTTTGCTTTATTGTCTTTAATAATTTTGTTATTGTTTGCTTTTTCCTTTTTACTGTTTCTTTTTTTTTTCACGAGCCATGTGTTTTACGCGTTATTTGAGACTAATATGTTACCTCATACATAGCTGTGACCCACTATCGCCAAGATTCTTAAATGTGATTTTTTTTGTCAAACACTCATAAATTGATTTTTGAGAAGTATCACAATGGCAGCTACTCCCAATAGACAATTTAAGAATATTTGTGTGCTTTCTAGATTTACCTATGGCAAACATAAAGAGTTCGTGGAAGCAGTCATAGATCTTGGTCGAAGCATAGCAGCGAGAAAACTACACTTGGTGTATGGAGGAGGTAACTGAGGGTTATCAAAAATGGTCTCAGAAGCTTCTTTTATTAGAGGAAGTCAAGTGTTAGGCATCATCCCAAGAGTCCTAAAACCATTGGATAGTTCGTCTGACTCATCAACTGGAGAAGAGTTAGTCGTCTCAGGTATGAAAGAAAGAATGACTGAAATGCTTAATCATACTGATGTTTTTATTTTCCTTTCAGGAGATCTTGCAACACTAGAGGTACTTATCACACTAGCATCTTGGACCCATCTGCACATCCACCAGAAACCCATCGGTTTGTTAAATGTCAATAACTTTTATGATGGCTTTATCGCATTTCTTAACCATGCAATAAAAAACTATTTCATTCCCTCTAATGCGAAAAAACTCTTTATTTGTGCTCACACTGCTAATGAGCTACTTGATCTGTTACAAGCTTATAGACGGAGCCAGACCCCTGGACCTTTGTGTTGGAGCGTCCAAATAATGATGGTAATAGTAGCAGCAGTAAGAAGTACAAATTAGATTTAACTCTCCGCCTGTAAATATTTTCTTCTGTGTTGCACCACTCAGGTGATGTCTTCTAAACTCTACTTATTTCCTTTAAAGCATTGAGTACAATGTTTCGTTCTGGTTGGGGGGAGGGAATAGTCGACAATTGTAGAATCTTGGTTAAGTTTTTACTAATTTTTTGTTGTAGAAACTAACTGTTGCTAACGTTTTGTGTTGAAGATTGCTGAATATAGAGTGTATTGACTCTAGAAACGCATCTTTATCGTTTGAAAAAAAAATAATAACAAAAAAATAAAAACAAAAAAAATTCAGACATTTTTTCTTTGTTAAGTTTTTATGTTCATTTTTCTTCTTCTTTTTAATTTCTTCTCTACAAATATATATTTTCCAACTTTTGAGTCGAAGATGGCTGAATATGGAGTGTAGTGCCTCTAGAAACGCATCTTCTAAGTAAAAAAAAAAATTTTCTTTTTCTATCATTTTAAGTGTACTTTTTCTAATTAGTTTTTCTGCATCATTTTCAAATTTCTGCATGCATATTTTCCTTTCATGTTTAAAATAGGTTGGGGGTAAAATGTTGTTTAAAAAGAAAATTGTGTGATTTGTTTTAACATTGGATGACATGATTAATTTCAAATTTTAGTATTTGTATTATCTTTAGTCTTAAGTGATGTTGCACTATGTTTGATACTCTACATGTTGATGTCGGAGATAAATGTGAGTTACTTGAAGGAATGAACATGTCATAATAAGTACCAAGAGAGTTTTTGAGCCTATTATTTTTCTTAGAGAATAACCCTTTTGCCCATTTTTTATACAGCTTAGCAGTTTATTATTTTACACACGATCTCTAAATTTCCTTTGGATTAACCCTTTTAAAAAAATTGTAAAAAAAAAAAAAAAGAAAAAAATGCGTGTTACTACATTTGAAGGCCCATCTAACTAGTAGATATATACGATTATTTAGAGCCCTAAAAGACGATGGAAAGACCATCTTTGTCCCGTTTGAGCTTTTCTAGCCATCCCTTTTGTGATATATCCATAGTTAACCCTTTTGAGCCTTTAAAAAAAAAAACTTTTCTTTGTCTAACTTATCATCTTGACCCACTCCGATTTGGAGTATTACCCTAATATCTTACAAATTCCATCACCTATTTATGTTTGAGAAAAATGTAAATAAACATTTTGTACAGTGAAGTTATGCCTAGTTCAAAAAAAAAAGAAAAAAATTGTTGTTTCAAAAGAATAAAAATAACAATAATAGGTGAAATTCACCTTACAACTCCCTTAAAAAAAAAAATTCCTCTGCATTTTTCTCAAACATACACTTTGTTTTCCTTATTTCCCTTCTTTGTTAGTCATGTCCCTAACCTATGTTACGTCCTAATAAAAGTTCTTCTTGATTTTAGGAAACTATAGTCTGAAGTAGAAGCTAGTTATATGGGCTAAAAAGATGTAGTGGTGCATAATAATAAAAAAAAGAGATAAATAAAATGGGTTGACTAGCATTTTTTTTTTACTTGAGATCGTATTATTTCTAAGCTGAGGGCATATTTATTTCATCTTGGTGAGAGCATGTGATATCATTTCTTTATTATTTTCTCTCAATTACCATTCATTGTAGTGACTATTTTTATTGGGTTTAATTTCTTTGTGAGAGTGTCACTACTTCCAGTGAGATTTTGGGGTTTGACATGTCATTCTTGAAAATTGCTATAACAAAGTCTACTAGGCTGATTCATGTGGATGGTTGATATGGGTGTGATGTTGCTTTAGACTGGAGATAATGCTTATACTTTTATTTGATTGTTATCATTAATCTGATTGAATAAACACGAGTGTTTTTTAAAAAAAAAAAAGAATCATTTTGAATTTGAATTTTATTTTCGCTTTCGCTTTATTTGCTAGGGATTAGCAATAAGCTGGTTGGGGAGTGTGTTGAGTGTTAGAAAATACATATTTGTAAAGGAGAAAACCGTCATTTTACATTTCAAGTCTTACTAACAACTCTTACTTTTATATATTTAACATTCTTGTGATTTAATTACGTGTGTTTTATTTTAATTAAGTATTTTATATATTTTAGGGGCATTATAGTCATTTCAGAATAAAGGAGAGATCAGACGGCAAAATGGACATCATTTTTTAACTCAGACGGTCGAAAACCTTAAGAGGAGCATAAAAGGAAAAATGACACTATTCACATGTACGATACTATTCACGTGTACGGTATTGTCTACGTTACTGTTCACGACACTGTTTACATAGACGGATCGATGACGTGGAATTGACCGATGATGTGGCATTCACTGATGAAGTGTCACGATCCTGTTGGACTAAAATTCTTATGTATTGTTGATGGTGACGTGGCAGCATATTAGTTGACTAAAAATCTCGCGTACGGTACATGCATCACACATGATTATTTTCAACCAAACTGCGTTACTGTTTAACTCGGGTCAAACCGTGTTACTGTTCATCCGTGTGGTCAAACCGCGTACTGTTGACTGATGACGTGGCGCAATCCTGAGCGTCCAAACTGTTTTTAATCCGATGGCCATGATTTACTCCATGTATCTATAAAAAGAGGGTCTTCCCCCCCTAATTTGATATCTCTGAATTCATTTTTAGGATTCATTTTCTGTAATTCTCTCTCTATCTTATATTTTCTTTGTATTTTAATAAATTCCATTTTACCCATAATTTAATTATGAGTAGCTAATTTCTTTTCAAGCTTGGGTTGAAGGTGAAGTCTCAACATGTGTCATGAGCTTTATTTGGTAAATTTATTTTCTCTTCCCCTCTAGTTTTTGTAGATGTTTTGACTTCTCGTCGACAAATAATATTAATCTTGTCTAGTACCGCATTGGTTTCACCGGCCCTCTAGTACAAGGTTATTATTATTTGGCACGATAAACCCTTAGCACCATATTAATTAGAGCGTGGTTCATGAGGTGTGGATTCTGCCCTCATGATTTAATTGGCATTAATACGGATTATTTAGCCCATAATGCATGTTGATACGGATCCAGATACCCAAGTACGTCATTTCAATAGAATTCTCTTCAATTTATTCTCGCCATTTTAATTTAAGTTTTAGAATTTATTCTCGCCATTTCAATTTAAGTTTTAGCATATTCCAAATCATTTCCACCACAAATCCAAACACCCATTTACAAAATTAATTCTACATATAATTAAAATCCACTTCCTCGTGGGATCGACACTTATCACCATAAGTCTATACTACAATAGATTCGTGCGCTTGCGAATACATTAGAATTTACACAACAAGAAGTTGACGAAAAAAAAGGAGTTATACTTAGCTTAGAGATGAGGATTTCTCAAGAGGCTTAGAAGCACAGTGATCAAAAAGTTCAGACAGCTATGAATTATGTCATGATTGAGATTTGGAAGGCAAACCTTTGCTTTGAAGCTCCTTATTTTGATTCGTTTGTGGTGAAGAAGAATATCTTAACTCTAATCAGAGAAGAAGACAAAATAATAATAATAATCATAATAATAATAATAATAATAATAATAATAATAATAATAATATAATAATAATAATAATAATAACAATAATAATAATAATAGTAATAGTAATAGTAATAATAATAATAATAATAATAATAATAGTAATAGTAATAATAATAATAATAATAATAATAAAGGCACTCATGGAAGTTCTTATAATGTTCCTAATCCAACTGGGGAGTTGATCCTCCCACTCTCTAAAAGTCAACTTGCCACGCTGATGAAGGAATTGACCCTCTACTTAACTTTATTTCTTTACTATTTATGTCGATATTAATGCTTTCTAATAGTATCCAAAGCTTTCATATTACCTTACTTTTAAGTTTTTTGAACGATCCTTTGCATAAGAATTTATTTGGTGTTTATTTGGTTACGTTATTTTTTGTTTATTTTAATATCTAACCTTTGTAGACTAACTAAGGACTTTTGGCTAAAATTCAATTTAGAATAAATTGTTTGTGTAAGTAGTAGTGTTTGGCTATTTTGTTAGTAGTGTTTATGGTTTTTCAAGTTTTGAAAACTTTTGGAGTTGTCTTTCTAAGGTAGTTGAGCCAAATTGTATGCAAGTCTTCTGTATACTCATGGAGACTTGCATCTATCTCATCACATTTGCACTTATCTATCAAATAAAGAATAGCTAATAATGGGAAGAGTTCTCTACCCATTCCATAAACACTTGAGAGAGCTCAACTTTCCTCATGGCGTTTTGAATGCATTTCTAGGGTCTTTATCGTACATGCATGTTCACAAATGTGCTTTCAGATAACCAACAAATATGTTCTCACAAAGAGAAATTCGCAATCCATTTAGTCAATATGTACTCAATCAATTTGATAAACAATGTGGGAGCTCAACTTTAGGAGGTGATATCTCACAGTGCAATATTCATCTTTTTGGGTGATGTAAATAAGTGACAATTCAATGTATAAGGTAAATAGCGAAATATGATATTTTAGAAAATGCTCTGCAAGCTAGAGTAGCTAAGCTATTTTAAAGGTTTTCTTAACTCGTTTTATCATATATAAGGGAGCATTCGTAAATTCTTACAGCATGTATCGTTTGTTTCCCTCATTTGGGTGTGAATTTATAAGTCTCATTGCCTTGTTTTCATTATTTTTCTTTTGTTCTTTTTGCTTGATTAGCCTGCTCAAAAGCTAACTCGTATATGTATTTTTAGCTATCCATCATAGTGGCTACTTGCTTTGCTCTTTGAGCAGAATGGTTTGTGATCAATTTGGGTGAAGTGTGTGTAAGTAATTTAGTTCTACAAATGAACCTTTTGTAGGTTCTCAATGATTTGTTTTCATCTTTGAGTCTTTAATGGCCTCTACTCCCACTAGAAAGTTGCGATATTTTAAGATTTTGTCTAAAATACTACATTTTTCATTGTTTTTGTTCATTATCTCAGAGTAAATACACTTTGGTTCTATTTTAAAACTAAACTTTTGATTGGTTCAAGTCAGGTGTTCCAAAAGATCTACTTGCTTAAGTCTCTTGATAATGTTAATCTTTTAACAACTATACTAACTTAGAACATGAATTTTAAAGCATCAAACTTTAGTGAATCGTCAGTCGAGAATATTCGAGAGAAATTAACTATAAGATAATAAAGAAATCATCAAGCAAATAGCTAAACTCAATCAATCAAGTAACATTCGCATTTGGCATTCAACCGTTCATTCATATCAGAAGAAGATTAAAAATAGCTACGTTCATAAATGAAAACAGAATGCTTCATAGATAATTTTCCGTTTAGCAATGAGAGCTCATGTCATTACATGATATAGCAAGAGTTAACATAAGTGAAATGAGAACCATAGGACTTTTGGTTTGTCATAATGAATTTTAAGAATTGAGAAGAACAACTAACCATTGTTAGGAACTGGTATGGCACCCACAAGGCCTATACACAATAGTACAAACACGTGTTTAAAGAAAATAATAGATAAAAGGAGTAATAAATAGATAAGTATATTGATAATATTTCTTCAGTATAGCTATATTCCATAGGTGCTTGACTATAGTCCCATCCATGTGTACTGGCTTGTAAGCACATAAACTAGCTAGTTTATCCATTTGATAAGAATCTTCCTAGTTGGTCCCGAAAATTCCTTTTGAGGCTACTTTAGTGTTTTGAGTTATCCTTTCTAAGCATTAATAGCTTTTCTTGAAAGCTCGTAGGCAAACCTTTTTGTTGAATGAACATAAGCATTATGTCGATATAGAGTCGCTTTAAGGTCCTTCCTTGCTCTTTCTTTATAGATAAATGTAAGTTAGCAATAACAAGATATTCTCCTCTTTACCGAAATAAGCTATCCTCTGAGAAGTGCTACGCAAATTAGTAAGTGTACTAGTTAACACAAGTAATATAATATCAAATAGAGTATCGTCCTATAGAAATTATATATCCTATTAGTTACCGAAATTATTCTAACCCTAATTTATTTGAATAGCCGAATAAGTGAATTTCGTTAAAAATTAGATAAACTAAAATATCTAAAAATTAAATATAAATGCAAGTAGTAATAGAAATCACCAAGAAATTAAGATACTAGAACATAAGATTTCATCATAATCAATCCAATTTAATACTCCATCTATGCTATTAAAGACTATTACTCATGTTGATAGTGAATTTCCCTAATCTATTCAATATTTTCTCTCGAGTAATATCAAAAACACCTTCACATATTAACCTACTATATCTCTATGTGAATTTAACTATGTAAAGATTCATTAAACTCTATGGAAATCCTTAGAAAAATTGCATGAATCACGTTGGCACGTTTTTATCTTTTGTTCAATTCATGGCATCCATTACATAGAGCAAAAACATATAAATATCTTCTTGGTCTAATTATGTATTCCCAAATCATTCAATATTGACAAGATATTTAAAAGCATTAGTTACAATAATAACACTCAATTATAGAATAATAAACTAAAATCAGCATAGATTTATGGAACTAAGTCTTTATAGTTATGCTACATCATAACCCTAGCAAAATAAATTAGTTCATAGGAATATTAAGCGGATTCATAAATTTAATTGGGAAGACTCATGCAAGATAATTTGAAAAGAGAAAGAAAACTCAAGAATTAATCTCAGCTCCTTCTTCCACCTCCAAATTGCTCCTGCTGCTTTTATTTTTTTCTTTTCTAATTTCTCTTTCTCTCAACTTCTGCTCTTGTCTATTCTCATCTTGGTTTCAATTGGTGGGCTTTATATAAACTAATTATGTTGGCCGCCTCCTTTAAATCTAATTCCCTTCTAAAGTTGTGCACATGTTTGCCATTTAAAGCCATGCCAAAATATTTGCTTCGTTAATTAGTCACAATATATGCCGAGCTTACCACCAAATTAATTATGAAAATAAAACTTTAACTATTATTTTCCTTAATGCTTCCTGCTTGATCTTCAACTCTTCCCATTATTCTTTGATTATTTATTTTTTAAGCGTTTTTCCCAATATAACCCTACAATGACAAAATATAAAAATTAAGATAAAAATTAATATAATAAAATATAATTTAACATAAAATTAAGTTAGAGAAGCATTAAAATAATATATAAATTATAAGCACATCAAGAGAGAGTCCAATTTCAATGGGGATAATTGGGTCTACCTCGAAGGCAAGAGAGAAAGGTGTTTCTCCTATGACAATATTCTAAATAATTTTATAGGCCCATAAAACACTTGATAGCTTATCTACCCAAACTTCCTTTCCTCCTCAAGCTTCTTCTTTAAATGACTTTGATGATTTTATAGACAAATTGCTTCATATTATCACTCATTATGGCGCTAAGAATGTTGAATCTGTAAATTATGGACCCTCCATATAAACCAATAGTTTTTCTTTTGATGATGGTGGAAAAAGGTTGAGCTTCAACCTACTTAGTAAAGCAATCCACAACTACAATGGCATACTTGGCTCGTCCTCTACTGGTTAGCATTGAGCCGATGAGGTTAACTTCCCATACAACAAATGGCCATGTCGAATACATTACAGTTACCTTTTCTGGAGGCATATGCGTCACCTTAGCAAATCTCTGATACTTATCATAACTTCTAACTATCTCCTTTGCATCTTCATGCATTGTTGGCCAATAGTGCCTTTACCTCAAAGCCTTGTAAGCTAATGATTGTATCCTATAGTGATTACTACAAATCTCTTTATGTATTTCACTTAAAATATATTTAGTTTGATCTCTTTTTAAGCATCTCAAATGAGGAAAAGAGAACCATCTTCCGTAAAGTAATACTGCAATAAGATAATAGAAGCTACTATGTATCTTAGTCTTCTAGTTGCATTATAATCATTTGAGAGCTCTCCTCTTTTGAGAAACTTTATTATAGTTGTCCTCTAGAATTCTTCTAAATATATAGAGCCTACCACTTTTTACTTAAGAGAGAGGATGCTCCACGTTGGTATATAGTCTATTAGTACTCATTCTGGTAGTTGGACAATTCCAAATGAGACATTTTGGTTAAGTTGTCATCTTCATTGTTCATTTTTCTTGGGACTTACTATACATTCACTTCCTTAAACTCCGTCATCAACTCTCTACTCTTTACAGATAAGCCTTTACAGATAAGCCTTTATGTTCTCTCCAAGGTTCCTTTTCTCCTAAAGTCATCGGTGAATTCTACTAAAAATTCAGAGATAACTTAAGCCTTAAAATTACGCGAGGACAATAGGTGATATCAAACTCAATAAGCTCAAGGGGACCACCTTACAAGCCTTCATAACATGTCAAGCTTTTGGAGTGCTTGTCTCAAGGGCAAGTTAGTGACCACGATTATAGTATGGGCTTAGAAGTATAATATGGTTTTCTTGTAGGAGATCACTAGGGGTAATATAAGTTTTTTTTTTATTGATGATATCTCTTCTTTGCATTTACCATTACTTTACTGGTAGAGTAAACAAGCCTTTGTGCTCCATCTACCTCTTCTCTAACTAGGATTGAGCTAGTAGCATTTTTTAAGATAGCCAAATACATAAGGAGAGAATCTCCTGACTTTAGTTTGGCAAGTAATAGTGAGTTAACCAAGTATTCCTTCAATTGCTGAAAAGTTCCTTTATATTTTGGAGTCCACTATAGCTTTATTGCAGACTTTAGGGCTTTAAAGAAGAGTTTACAATGATTGATATCTTTTGAGATAAAGCAACTCAAACACTACAATTTAGAGAAGAGTTTATAACTTTGAATTACTTTAACTCTCTTTACCGATTTCATATCCAGCATTGCTTTAATCTTATCAAAGTTTGCTTTAATGACCCTTCGCTGCACCATGAACCTCAAGAACTTCCCTAGCATTACCTCGAATGTCATTTCTCTAGGTTTAACTACATCTTGTATTTTTTAAAGATCTCAAAAGTTTATCGGAGGTGCTCTATATTTTCAATAGCTCGTACAGATTTTATTATCATATCATCAATGTAAATCTCCATAGTTTTGCCAATCTGGTTCTGGAAAATCTTATTAACCAAACATTTATAGATGGCCTCTACACTTTTAACCCAAACAACATAACTTTGTAACCATAAAGACCCAAATTGATGATAAATGAGGTGTTCTCTTGATCTATTTCATGCATTATGATTTGGTTATAACCCAAGAATGCATCCATGAAGCTCAACATTCCATGTCTGGGTATGGCATTAACTAGTTGATCCACTATACGGATGAGGAAGCTATCATTTGAGCATGATTTGTTCAAGATCATAAAATTGAAGCACATGTGCCATTTGCTATTGGACTTTTAACTAGGAAAATGTTTGAAACCTAGTTTGGATAGGGGCCTCTTTAAAAATTCCGGCTTGCAGCAAGCAATCTACCTCTATTGCCTCATACCTCTCTTGGTTGAAAGTTCTTCTATTCTTTTTAACTAGTTTATGATGTTGACCAACATTGAGTCTATAGCAAACAACCTTTGTATCGATTTTTGGCATATCTTCAAGTGACTTGGTGACTACATAGCTAAAATCTTGCATGAAAGTTATGAGTTGTTCTTCGGTTTCATCTATGAGATGGGAACCAATCTTGACAACCCTTTTGATCATCCACTTTAATAGGAATGGCGAATGGATTATATGCTAGCATACATCTTTTTTCTTCTTTGGAGATTCTTGAATCCAACGACGCTTCAATTTGCTTTGGCGATTATTTCCTTCTGAAACTTTTTTGGAAAGTCACAAAGTCTACCTTCATGGACTTTTCCTTTACTTTGTTTTCTTCAGTAAATAGTTGTGAAGCTCTTTTTCTAGCATTTCTCTTTCACCCGATAGTTGCATGCTAGTCATTTTAAATGCTAAACCTGAGGTGACCATGTGCTTCTTGGCAAGGAAATTAGCTACTTGCTCATTAGAGGCCATTTGGTAGCTAACCTTTGATACTGCAATGTAACATTGGAAGGCAATGTTATCATTTTGAAGAACCCTTGAGTTTTAAATTGGAGTGCGTCTGAGGGTCAATTTGGTTCATTTGGATACTTGGTGGATATTTGTTGGCTGACCTCTCTTAAGTGAGGTTATTTTAAAATTTTTGTTACTTTTTTTGCCCTTTGATGGTGACATCCGTGAGCTTAAAAGGCAAGAAAACTTTCAACCTCCTTTTTTACTTTATAATTCGCCACGTTGCATGCTTTTAGCATTGTGATCAATAATCTCTATTATTATTAGTTCTTCCTTTTTAGCCCAAAAATGAAATATTTCATTTTTTTTATGATGGCATACATTGTTCACATGTTGGCTCTAACCGCTAAATTTGAGTTTCGTTGATGTTTGAGCATATTTACCATAATTGTCCTTTTTCCCTAAGAGCTTATCTTCTAACATTTGTAAACTATCCTATCATTTAGTCAAATGAGCTAACTCTAATTTAATTGACTTTTTTTAGCCACACCTCATCAAGTTATTAGTCCATGTTAACTTCCAAATTTCCTCCCAATCTAACAACTCAAAAGTAGTCACTCAATAGAAGAGAATGATAATATATGAAATTAGTGAGAAATCATAAATCCTATATTTGTTCTAAGTTACATTCGATATACCTTAGCAAAACCCTATTTACTATAAATAATAAGGATTAGGCTACGGTACCACAGTGGTACCAGTGCCACTTCTTTTGTTTTTCATGGCTGTGTTATTGTAAATTTTTCATATAACCCCTTCACTCATGTTTATTTAAGTTTTGTTTTACAAATATTAAGTTAATGTCTACTACATCCATATAAATATTTTAATTAGCACCTTGTATTATTTATTATTTATAAATTTTTATTCTATATTATACCTATATCACAATACCCCACTCCTTATAATTTTGAGATTAAATAATTAACAAGGAAAAAATTGAATTGACCCGAACTTGTAAACCCAACCCGGATTCCGTTTTCATTTCCGGCCACTCCACCAGCCAAGGTTGGTACCGATCGAAAGATCGTGCGACGCCGGTCATCTCCATGTCATCCTTGTAGCAAAAAGAATCGGGTCAAACCGAACCCGCAAACCCAACCCGCATGCCGTTTCCGTTTCCGGCCACTCCACCGGCCAAGGTTGGTACCGATCGAAAGCTCGTGCGATGCCGGTCATCTCCATGCCATCCTTGTCGCCGGAAAGTATTCGAAAAGCTGCAGATCGAAGCCTGTGAAAAGCCGGATCAATTCGCCACGATTTTGCCGGTTTCCGGTGACGCCACCACCTGAGTTTTGTTCCCCACAATTCCCTCTGTCTTTTACGACCAGCGATAGTCACCGAAGGAGCTGATTTGCCATTGATCGGCCGTTAAAAGATTCACGGGTTTGGGAGAAATTAACTTAATACTTGTGAAACAAAGTTTAAATAAAAATAAATAAAAGGGGTTACATGCAAATTTACAATAACACAGCCATAAAAAACAAAAGAAGTGGCACGGTACCGTAACCTGATCCAAATAATAATTCAAAAAAATTAAAAATAATAAAGGTGTAACAACAACCTTTTTATCGGTCTGGTGTCACAGCAATCCATCAATCTTAATGTGGTTTTTTTATATGATTTACTTTGCAGGTCAATCACGTGAGCACCTTTGTTTAGAGAATGCAGCCACAGACTTTTGTTTTTTACCTAAATTTCTATCCCATTACACATGCAATTTCGAAATTCGAAACGTGAATGTCAACAAAGACGTGCCCTTTTTAAACAAGAATTTTACAAAATGTTCATTTATTAACTAAACCTTTTTCTAAAAGAAAAATAAAAATTTTGGATATTAGATGATGTTTGATTTTATTTCTTTTTGGCTTTTAATTGTATATAAATCCAATTTGCGCACGTGATGGTTAGAATTTTCTTTGTCCTTTTCGTCTTCACAATTCCCATCCACCCAATTTCAACTTTCATGTTTATCTATACATACATGATCGCGATTCATGAAACCAAGTTTGAATAGTCTCGAAACAGCTGACGACGACACCGTTTCATGAAGACACGTGGCATTTAAAGGACGCGAGTGTTATATTTCCCTACGTGTGCCTTTTTGCGTTTGCGGCACTCGTGCAACGTTTAGAATGATGCCCTTCTCAAGGAGCCTGTGTGTCTGTCACCGCATTGGATAATAACAGCTCTGGTAACTCTATCACCTCACCACCAACAAACTGCTTACACGTGGCAACGGTATAATACGTTAACCCATGCATCCTCATCCATTACAATCCACAGCTCATGCACGACATATACTTTTTGTTTTGTTGCTAAATTTTGGAGCATATCTCTCGCCTAATTACCAAAAATCATGTTTAATTAATTTTTTTTATTTTACTGATATTTTTCTATAAAAATAATTATGATAAATGTTTGTTTAATCATCATATTTTTTGAGTTAAATGCTCATTTAATCCTTATATTATAAAATATTTTTAATTATTAAATATGTTACACTCATACCCTTGTTTTTCTTTCCTTTTATAATAATACCCTTATAATAATATTCATACTTTCTTAGGGATATTAATAAAAAAAATACTAATTTATCAAATTAGCCTTAAAAATAAAATAAAAATTTTCATAAATTTTATGTTATTATTTTACTTTTAGGTGTAATTTGGTAAATTAATATTTTATAAATACCTAATAGTAAAATTATTGTAAGGATATTAAATATTGCTTTAATTTGGCTGATGTTAATTTATTTATACATAAATTATTAACAAGACTATTGCATGGGTTCAAAAAATACTAGTTCTTCCCTATTAATAATGGTTAATTCATTAATTAAATTTTTATATATAAATTAATTAGTATCAAGAATATTATTCTAGTAGTATTATTGTAAAAGTAAAGAAAAACAATGGTAAGAATGTAACATATTTAACTAAAAAGGAGTTTTGAGGTACTTTTTAAATATAGATACTAAACAGGTGATTAAATCAAAATATAAGGACTAAATAAATATTTATTAAGTAACTTATTGTTAAATCAATTTAATGTGATTATATTTCTATTTTAAATTGAACGACAAACTAAGAGGTTGGGAAATAAATTTCAAATTTTCTTAAATTTCTATAATTGTGAGAACGTAAATTTTGATTGAATTTTAATTGAAATAATGAAAAAAAATTGGTTTAATTGAGATATATATTTTTTGTAAAATCAATAGAATTTCCCAACTTCAATCATGGTTACGTGATTTTTTATTGGGAAAATATCCACCGTCCACCCGTTTTTTATACATTTTTCAAAAATACACAATTCCTTCATTTTTTGGCTGAAATCCACCTAAAGTTACATTTTTTTTTCACTTTTCCACTTCCATTTGGAATCCATTAAGAAAACTAATAGAAACTTAAAAAAATGATCATTTTACCCCCAAAACGAAAAATTATAATTTCACCTTAAAAATTATCAAAAATAATCAGATTAAATCTAATTATTTTCCCATCAGTCAATAAAGAAATTAATTCCACAACTATCAAATGCAGGTTTTTTTTTTTAAATATGTCTGTAATTAGAATGCTAAATTATAACAGTAGTATTAAAAATAGCCTAATCTCACAAACCATCAATTGAATTGAAGATAAGTAGAGTTTTATTATTCATTGAGTTATAATCTCCAGTAGTTAAGATTTTTTTGTACTTTATTAACGTACCAATAATGATATTCATCATAAAATCTTATTATTTTTTGACATTTTTAGGGTGAAATTGTAATTTTTGTTTTGGGGGTAAAATGGTCATTTTTTTTAAGTTTCCGTTAGTTTTCTTAACGGATTCCAAACGGAAGTGGAAAAGTGAAACAAAATATAAATTTAGGTGGATTCCAGCAAAAAAAATGAAGGAATTGTGTATTTTTGAAAAATGTGTAAAAAATAGGTGGACGGTGGATATTTTCCTTTTTTTTATTTAAGTTTTAAATAATTATCAAAATTTACCTTGAATTTGACCAAAAATAACGATAACGAGTCTAATAATTTTGATCATAGTTTATGAAACTAATTTTCATACCGATTAATCCATTGTCACACAAATGCACCTTTTTAGGAACTTTAATATTGTAAAGTTTTAAAAGGTTGATCGTTGGAATTTTCCCCCTTTTTTAAATCAATAAAACTAAAGCAAATCAATTTTAAATTAAAGGACACATTAAATCTTTTATAAGTTCAAATTCATTGTTGGACATGTACGAGTGTTTAAATTAAGGACTTGGCTATGTTGCAATTGTGGTACCGTGCCACAGTTACAACCAGCCATTGGATCCACTTAGATCTACTGTTGCACCCATCATCCAAGTGGATCCAATGATTAGTTGCAACTGTGGCATGGTACAATAGTTGCAACATAGTCGGACCCTCAAATTAAATCTAGTTTAGTCATCAACTAGGTGGGTCAAATCAAAATTGATTTGGTTTCAATTTTAGTATCCTAAACCCAATTAGATTGGCTATACTTCTTTTTTTTTTCTTCCTTTTTAAACCAATTTAATTTAATTGGTTAAGCCCAATAATTTTATCACTATCTCTCATGGTCACATTCAAGGTTCAGTACCTACTATCTTCTTAAATCTCGCTTTGCCTTTGAAGTTCTTCATTTTTTAAAATGATTTATATGAATTATCTACACAAAAGAGTAAATTTAAATTTTTATATTTTTTAGTTAGATTAAATTTCATACTACAATTACATCATTGCTATATGAGTTAAATTGTTTAAATTAAGTTCCATTTGATATTATGGTATTATAACTTGTTTAGGTTTAAGTTTCATTTGATATTATGGTATTATGGTCTTCAACTACTATTATTATGAAAGTTATATATGTCAAGTGTAAGTTAATGGGGGTTTAGTTATTTGTTATCACTCTTGGATCTTATTTCTTAGGGCCCATTTAACAAATTATTTTTGGAAGGTTTATAAGTAATTTTGAAAAGTTAAAAACTAATTCTAGTATTTAACAAATTATTTTAGAAATTTGATAAAATCACTTTATTCAATAGTAAATTTTTAAAAAAGGCGAGGAGTGACTTTTCCAAATCTTATTTTGAGAATCAATTTTATACTTCAGACAATTTCATAAATATCTTCATTTATATTATAAAAATTTAAAATTGTCATTATTAATTAGAAAATTAAATCATTAACTTTAAAGGGATTATTATTATTACCAATTATATTGAGATAAAAATAAGATTAATAATATAAAATATTTATTTTAATTATCAAATATATATATATATATACATAATAATTTTTTTTATATACATGTTTATAAATATGTTTTTTTTATAATAAAACTTGATAGATGCATTAACTGGAAACAGAAGACAGATAAACAATTAACCAGGAAGGTGGAACATTACTCCACTCTTCAGGGCTTGACAAGGAACCCCCCACCCATGCAACAACATGGGCAGCAGTGTTCACAGACTTTTAGACAAAAGAGAATTTAATATCTCTTAAAGAACAAGCTAAAGCTCTACAATAATCAAGAATTAGGCCATAACAATTTGGACAAGAATAGTTCTTTGTGAGAGCTTTAAAGACTTAAAAACAATCCATCTCAACAACAACGCAAGACAGCTGTCGTTGCTTAATCCAACTTAGAATCTCCCGCACAACAAACGCTTCAGCATCTCTTACACCAAAGCTTCCACTCACGCAAGCACATGTAGCCACAAAAACCCCCTCAGAATTGCGGATAACTCCTCCATAGCTGACTTTCCCTTGAGCTGAGAATGTTGCAGCATCAACATTACACTTGAGCCAACCAGGATGTGGTTTCTCCCAGCAAACAGCCCCATGACAACCATGGAAAGAATCAACATCAATGAATACAGATTGTTTCCTCGTTGTTTGCCATTGAAATAGATAAGTCCCAGCAGAGTTAAGGATATAGTGCACACTGCAAACTTTGTTATTCCAAACTTTTCCATTTCTGCGAAACCAGATTTTCCAACATATCATAGCAACAAGATTGCACATCTCCTTACTACAGTGGGCAAAGACTTGATCTAGCCAACTAAGAAATGAAGAGTGATGGCCAGCAAAGCCAAGTGAAGAAGAAATACAGTATGTTCGAGCAAAGACACAATTCACCAAAGCATGCGCAACAGATTCATTCTGCTGATTGCAGAGGGAGCAAATAGGCATTACCTCAACTCTTCTCCAAATAAGATTATTGTTTGTTGGTAGCACATTCATAGTAGCCCTCCAAAGAAAATTCTTCACCTTATTAGGCACCTCCAAGTTCCATATTTTCCTCCACACGCCAAATGTTGGGGTAGTAGCACAATGATTAAGTAATTTATAACAGTTGCGGACTGTATATAAACCATGAGGATCTGCCAACCAATACCACACATCCTTATCCTCCGAGCACTAAGGGGAATTTGCAAAATAAAATTCCTGTCTCGAGCGTTAAATAAATCTGCCACTACATCATAATCTCATCGACGTTGTCTAGGAGCCATTAAACTACTAACTGGTGTTGTTGTTATCTGCTCAGGTAAGCTGGTGGAAAGAAAGCCGTTATCTGCATCTGGAAGCCAAGGAGCTGACCTAATAGCACAATTCTGACCACTACCAATCTGAATCCTGCTACCACGAACAACAATATGCTTAGCTGCCATTAGAGACCTCCACACAAAACTTAGATTATAACCCAAATCAACCTCTGCAATAGATGTATGAGGGAAGTAATGAGCTTTGAAAATTTGGCAAACAAGAGACTTATGATTCGATAAAAGTTTCCAAACTTGCTTCCCGAACATGGCCACATTGAAGTCATGTAGATTTTTTAAGCCAATTCCTCCATGTGTCTTTGGTTCGCAAAGAAACTTCTACTTCATCCAGCAAATGCCACCTCCACCATTGCGGCTGTTTCCCCACCAAAATGAGTTCATCATAGTTTCGAGCTCTTGGAAAGATCAAGAGGCAGAAGGTAAACTTGCATGGCATAATTCGGGATAGCTTGAGCCACTGTTTTTAATAGGATTTCTTTCCCAGCTCTTGACAGCTGTGAAGCTTTTGCCATACTCTGTCACGGATAGATCGAAAAATTTCTTTTTTGTTCCTGCTAATAAGAGAGGGTAATCCAAGATAAGTGCCATGGTTAGTAGTAGCATTAACCTCCAAAGTATCACATATAAGCCCCTTCACATCTTCGTTAACATTCAAACTGAAAGAAATGGAAGATTTGTTAAAGTTCACCAATTGTCCTGACCTTTGACCATAAGCTGCAAGAATGTGCTTAATTAAGCGAGCTTCACTTTGGTTGGCTTTGAAAAACATAAAACAATCATTTGCAAAAAACAGATGAGATACAACAGGAACCCCTCGACCAACTTTTACCCCATGAATCAAGCCAGCCAATTCATGTTTACGGATTAACGCACTGAGACCTTCCGCACAAAGAATGAATAAATACGGCGATAAATGATCCCCTTGGCAAAGCCCTCTACCTGGAATGATAGGTCTAATCTCCTTCCCATCACGAGAAACATGATACCAAACTGTAGAGACACATTGCATAATCAACTTCACCCATTTAGCATCAAACCCCAGCCTAAGCATCATAGCTTCAAAAAAATTCCCATTCAATTCGGTCATAGGCCTTCGACATATCAATTTTAAGGGCAGCAACTCCAAATTTTCCTTGTCCCTTCCTCTTCCAAAAATGCATAATTTCAAATGAGATAAGTATATTATCTGTGATGGCCGGACTCGGCACAAACGCACTTTGAAATTCATAAACCACAGAACGCATGATTGACTTCATTCTATTTGCGAGCATTTTAGCTACAATCTTATATAGAACAGTACATAAAGCAATAGGCCTCATATCTTACAGCATCTCCGATTTTGGGTTCTTGGGGATCAATACAATAGAGGTGTCATTTAAACCCATCAGAAACGAGCAAGTATTAATAAAATGCAAATAAGCTGCAGTCACATTCTCACCAACAGTAAGCCAAAATCACTGGTAAAAGGCAAGAATCATACTATTAGGTCTCGATGATTTGTCTGGATGCATTTCGAAGAGGGCCACTTTGACATCGCCTGTTGAAAAAGGCTTTAACAGCAACTCATTTTGCTTATCAGTAATCTTTGTCTTTACACAGTTTAAAACTTCATCATTTTGGCAACCATCAATAGTAAATAGCTTAGAGAAATAATTATAAATCAGAGCATCAATTTTAGCCGAGGTGCTACATGACTGACCTTGAGCATTCCGAAGAGTTGAAATAGAATTGCTACGCTTTCTTGCTGAAGGCATAGTATGGAAGAAGCGAGAATTCATATCCCTTTCTTTTAGCCAAAGTAACCTTGATCTCTGTTTCTAAAAAACCTCATGACTATAAAGAAGCTCATTAAACCACTTCTTAACCTCAGTAAACTCCATAATACCAACTGAATCACAGCGCCCCCGCAAAAGAGACATTTTCCTTTTACAGTCAGAAATACGATTGCGAAAGTCACCAGCTAAGTGACCTCCCCAATTAAGCAACGCAGTCCTACAATTTAGAAGCTTTTGTTGAATTGGAATCCTATGAGATGAGGACCAATTAACCATAATCACATCTGTACAATCAACCTCTCTAAGCCATATGTTTTCAAACCTGAAATCTTCAATGCTTATAAGAATGATTTAGGGGATTTGGGTCCATAAAAATGGGTAGATAATATGAGGTAGAAGATTGAAGACTCCAAACCCGTGCTTCTTTGAATCGACGAATCCAAAGATCAATAGCAAGAACTTTTTTCAATCTTTCCTCCACCCAATTCTCTGTGACCCTAGACCGTTCCCAAGTAAATTGATAACCCTCCATGTCAATATCACTGAGGCCACCATCAACCACAGCTTGTTTAAACCCCTGCAACTTCCAATTTGGGTGCTCATTCTTCCCTCGCTTCTCATGAGCAGCTAAAAGATCATTAAAGTCCCCGATGCATACCCTGGGAAGGGAAGACATAGTAGCTAAAGTGCGTAGAAGATCTCAAGACTCTCGACGGCAGTTAAACTCTGAGAACCCATAGAAGCCCGTCATCCTCCACTTGCCTATGTCCTAATGCTCAACCTCCACATCAATACAGTTCTTAGAAAATTTTAATAATCTAACGTTGTTGTTTTCTTTCCAAAAGAGAGCAAGACCTCCACTCCGGCCCATTGGGTCAACTGTGAATAAACCTTCATAGCCCAGTTTTGTTTTTAAACCTTCCAACTTCCTTCGATTACACAATGTTTCAATAAGAAAAATAAAAATTGGTTTCTTACATTTGACCAACTCCTCCAGCATTTGAACTGTCCGTGGTTGGCCTAGCCCACGGTAGTTCCAGCTTAAAACACTCATTGGTCTCGGTGGGCCTGGATGACAGGGCCCACCGCTGGTCCGTTTTTTAAAATTGATTCCAAAAGCATCGGTTAGGAAGTAACCTCTCCTTCAAATCCCACTTTGCTGCATGACCCAACTAGCGACCTTCTCCTTTTAGCATCATTAACAATTAGCCCCTTATCCATTTCATCCCCAGAATTTTTGTTGAAATCAATCACATTAGTTGTCCCCTTAACTTGCTTTCCTTTCACACTTGGTGGAGTCCTAGTTGGCAACAAAATATCACCTTCCTTACTAGCTACCATAATCCCCACATCCTCATCCCCATCAATATTCTTACGTATAGCATCTCCTTGATTCGTGGCCAAAACTAGATTAATTACCATGGTAACTGCAACATCCACACTCCTTCCTTTTTCCTTGTCATCTTCCCCCGGCGGTACTGACCGCAACCACCGTTCACCGGAATTCATTGCATTCCTTTTATTTGGTGCTTTCAGCCAGTGACCATAGCATTTCACAATTTCACTAGGAGGGCAATCATACAATTTGGGACACTGCTTTTCAATATGGCCAAGTAATCCACAAATAAAGCAAAAAATATTTAGACGCTCATATTTAAAATCAACCCAAATCTAGTCTCCGCCCGCTTTTTTCATTTTTATCCTTTGCTTAAGAGGTTTCCTAACATCTATAGACACTCGGATGTGCATGTAGTTTCTCCAAAACCCCATTAGATTATATGCATTGGACTCCAAAAAAGTGCCTATATAGTTGCCAATATCTTTCAAAAAAATTTAGACATAAAACCGATTGGCAGGTTGTAAACCTGGATCTAGAATGAAGTAAAGCACAACAGGACATTCTGGGGTTGTTCATTTTCCTTCAACCTTTTAAGGATTAAATATGTTGGTCAAACGTCCATGGTCTTGATTCAAGAACCCTTTTCACTTTAACTTCATGAAAGAATTGGAATAGGAAAAGCGTGGAGATAAATCCTTAATACACACTCCCTTCCTTGGACGCCATAAGGAAGCCATAGTATTCTTCATGGCAGAGAGGTTAATTACTTTATCTGTGAGGAATCTGCCCACCAAACAAAACCGAGACTCAAGAGTCCCTGGACCACTCTCGTTAACATCATCTCCTTCTACAATCAGACCTCCTTCTTCCTCTTTCTCCAAACTGATATGAGTGTAACCAGTGTTGATTTCAAACTCCTGCTCTCTTCCTGACATTGCACTTGACTAACCCAAAAAGTCACAAAAATTCTTACTAGAAAGCTTTAATCCAGGAACTTCCCGAAAGAAAACTTGTCATTACAGACAAGCCAGACAAACTTGTCCCCAAGACAAGACTAAAAAATGATATGTTTATAAATACGTAAATAAATTTTATTGAACGTTATGTCCAATACCATCATTTATATTTTTACAACAACTCTATAGTAAGATTTATTAAACACATACAATTATTTTTAAAACTTATAATGCTTTTAAAAATAAATTTTACCAAATGTTTATCTAATTTTTTTTTACAGCTGATTATTTTTATAGTATAGATAACATCAATTATTTTTAAACCTACAACATTACTAAACCGACCCTTTGTAGATAACTGCAAAAAATATTTAGTTGTGTTGTCAAATTATATTTGCAAGTTTGCCAGGTGAGTTGCCAAAATACTTAAACAAACAAAGCCTTAGACATATGTTAACCAAAGGATGGTTATGTTCCCCCTCATTTTTTTTTTTTGGGGTAAAGCCACCACCGTATGATTAACAAAATCCACCCATAAAAAAGATTAAAATGAATATATTTTTTAAATCCACCCCATAAATAACAAAAGTAACGTTGTGCAAAAGTAACATTGTACATCTAATATTTATAACATTTTATTTCCTTTTAACTTTCTCCACATCTTTGTTTGTTTTAGTGTTTTTGAAAAAAAAAAATTACTTGTTTGAAAAACCATTATCGTATAAATCTCGAGATGTAGTATACATTTATGTTTAAATACTGATTGCTTTATTTTTTAATGAAATAATATTAACTCCCATATCACCCTAGAATAAATCCACATTTAAGTATATGTGCAACTGTTTATTTTAATGGCTTCAGTTTGTTAATTTAGAAAAATTAATTTCGAATTACCTCTCTCATGAATTAACTATCTTCTCATGAATTGAATATTTTTAAATTCTCGCTTACTTACTAAATTCGTAACAGTGTTTCGACACATAGTTCCTGTATTAGTTTTAAATTAGACAAATTGTTCTTATGAGGAAACATTCTTGCTAACAATAAAATTTTACAAACTAATTATTATTAACTAAGATTTGGTTTTGATCTGATTTTCAATGTAACTTCAATTGTACCAAATAAAAAGGTTTGAATTAAAAAATATTTCATTGGAATAGATCAAATTTAATAAAATTCATCAATATGGAACTAAAGCAACCGCATGGTATAAAAACATTCAAATATCTTAATATGTTAATATGATTATTGTTATAAAGTTGAAGGTAACAAAATACATGATTCAGTTTAGTGCGAAAAAAAAAAACGAATTCCTTAGAGCTTGTTTATGAACGGCCATGGCGATTAGTTTTAAATTTAATGTTTGTTGAATTATTATGTTCAATAATTGGATATCTTTAATTCTTTGTTCGGTAGCACGTATAAAGATACAAAAAATTTTGGTTAGATAGAAAAAGGAAAGATAAGATATGGATAAATCTTGGATTTACATTATTCTCGTAATTGATATGCCGGGCATGTATGTATGATATTTCGAATGTATGTATGTATGTTTGTATGTAGATGTATGAGAGAGAATCAAATGCGTGATGATGGCACACACCCGCTAACGGACGATCCAAAGAAAATCAACATAAAAGGGACACCGATAGCATTTTGCAACGCATTAAAAACACAAACAAACACCCCTTTATCTGTCGCTCTTAAACCCTCTTTTTATCAATTTACAAAAAAAACTAAAAGAGCAAAAAAGTTTGTATTCTGTTTCACCCAATTTCATTTTGGGAAGTGATCATCAGTTTTATCTTTTCTTTCCATTTTGGGTGGGTTTTGGTGGTTGGTTTGGTTTGGTTTTTGCTTTGCTTCTTAATCTTTACATCATCACATTTATGGAAAGTTTTTAGATAAGAGAGAATAAGGTAAGAGCTCTGTCTCTCTCTCTTTCTCCCACTGCTGTTGAATAAGATTCTGGGTTTTTCTCAAAATTTGTTTTTTTTAATATTTAAATTTAAAGCATTTATCTTAGATCATTGACTAATAAAAGAGCAGATTTTCATAGAGATATCTCAGAAAAAAAAGAGACCCATTTTGGGGGGGAAAAAAAATCTCAGAAACTGATCATCATGGCGGTCGCTGAGAATGCTGGTGCTCAGATCAATTCATCGAATCAAAATTTGGATGACACTGTGGTGTCATCTGACTCAAATGATGTACAAAATTCCAACGATCACTCAAAGGAGAGAAGTGGGAATGGCAATGCCAATATACAGATACAAAATGGGCAGACAAAACCTGGAGCTGGAGCTGGAGCTGGAGGTGGGTTTGTGAATGTGAATGCAAGTGATAATCATATGGAAAGGAAAATGGGTGAAAGTTTCAAGGATTGCGAGATGAGGGATTTGGTGGATATGCTGTCCAAGTTGAATCCCATGGCTGCTGAATTTGTGCCTCCTTCTCTTGCAAATGGTCAAATTTTTAATTTTAATCCTGCCTTTTTCGGCCCTAATGGATTTGGGTACACTAATAATTTTATAATGCACACTGATGGCACCGCAAATACCAATGGACATACTACTACTAGAAGGGTATGCGTGCCCTTTACTTTTGATCTTGATTTGTTTTAAGCTTCTTGTATGGCTCTTAGTTTGGTATTTTCTTTCTTTGATTACGAGTACTTTGTCTTTTTAATAATGCTTTTCAGAAGAGGAATGGTTATAGTCAAGGGAAACGAAGGATGAATTGTAGAACAAGTAATGCGCAGCAAGACGAGGTAATCAGGAGGACTGTGTATGTATCTGACATTGATCAGCAGGTAAAGAGCTGGAACTTTCTGCAAAGTTATTGCTTTTATGCTTTGGTTTGTTTTTATTGTGCACTGATGTTTACTATTGTTTCCCTATTTTTTCTGTATGTCAGGTTACTGAAGAGCAGCTTGCAACGCTCTTTCTCACTTGTGGACAGGTATTCTGTGTTTTATTTTGCTCTCATATTCCCTTTATAGTTTGATAGTAGTGGCTTATACTCTGAAATTATTACCTGTCCTAAGGTTGTTGATTGCCGCATCTGTGGTGATCCTAACTCCGTCCTCCGTTTTGCCTTCGTTGAGTTCACTGATGAAGGTATTGTTAAAAGCTTATGCATAGTATATTCATTAATAGACATTTGTTCTTGTTCTGAATTTCAAAGAAAATGTGCTTGCAGAAGGTGCAAGGGCTGCTCTGAGTTTGGCTGGGACTATGCTTGGGTTCTATCCCGTTAGAGTGCTGCCTTCAAAAACTGCAATTGCTCCTGTTAATCCAACCTTTTTACCAAGGGTGAGACATCTGTTATAACCACCTGCCTCACTATAGTTAACAACTATCCTCAAAATTTTTATGCAATTAAGCCCCTTCATTTTCAAAATTTTCAAGATGACAGTTAGATGTGAAATTTTTATATCAAATGACTTTGCCGTTTTGTTTTTTGTGAAAATTTAGTCATGTTAGGTGTGTTATGCAAACTTTTGTAAGTTTGTTTTGAATATTTTTAGTAGAAATTTCGCATTTACCTCATGAAGAAGATTTGGCGTCTGGAGGTATGTTTTTGTTAACCAAAAACCATGTTGTTGTTCTCTCTTTTTTCCTTACTTCCTTTCCTTTATCCCTCTGTTTCTTTCTCTGCCCTCACTCGCTCCGTCTTTTCTTTTTTTGTCTCTCTCTGTGCTTATCATCTGGTTCTGTATCATGTTTAAAGTTTTGTTTTATTTTATTTTCTTTGAAAAACCCTACATTCATGCTGCATGGATCTTAATTTTGGTGCATTGCTTGGCTTTCTAATGTTATCAGTCTGAAGATGAACGTGAGATGTGCTCAAGAACTATTTATTGTACAAATATTGACAAAAAGGTACTTTCTATTTTGCCATTTATTGTAGTATGTGATTTGGAGCAATACCGGCTACATTTGTTTTTGACTTGTTTGTCCAATTGATGTAGGTTACTCAAGGAGATATCAAACTCTTCTTTGAATCAGTTTGTGGGGAGGTTTGTAGTTGCTTAAATGACCAACCTAATGAAGTGATTTTGTCCTTCAACTATTCATGGTTTCTTATGGACACATTTTATTTGTGCAGGTTCAACGTTTGAGGCTGCTTGGAGACTATCAGCATTCAACTCGTATTGCTTTTGTTGAGTTTGCGATGGTAAGCGAGCCGTTTTCATGGCATGCTTGTTTTTTATAACCTGTTATTTGAACAAAAACACTTGGTCCTTGCTATTAATTGCAGAAGCAATTGTATTTAGAGTTTACATAGAATGTAGTTCAAATTTGACTGAAAAGCCTCTTTTTTGGGTTAGAATCCTTTGCACTGGATGTATATATTTTGTTCTCTTGATGCACAATTAGTGGTATTTTTAATCTTTGTTTAACCCCTTAGCTCACTAAACTACTTTGAGAATTCTTTAATTTCTTGTACTGAGATGGACTTCTTACTGTCAACAATGAGAATGTTAGATCTTGTTTTAGTAGAGTTTTCTCATTCTACATTACTTTTAAAAGTGTTGGAAAAATTCATGAAAGTGCAATTAGTGACAAGATTATAAGGCATTGGAGAAAAGATAGCTTCCATCTCGGTTTTGTAAATTTATCTTTCTAAGTCCTGTTTCTTTCTTTAATTTTGTTGTTGGTTTATTTTTACCGTTTATGAATTGGATCATTTAGAATTTGTATTTTTAAGCAACACCTAATAATGGCAGCTGAACATCGGACTATTTGTCATCATGAGACGATCTTTGCATGAATTATGGAAAATAGAGTTTTGTCTTTTTGAAAAGGAGTGTTTTGTCATTTAAATATGCCATTTTGTGATAAATTTAGTAATCATGTTTGTGTAGAAATAAGAAAGCTAGTTCTATATTTGTGTGCTGCTGGTAACACTAGAAGGCATGGGAACTGGAAGTTTTTGTTCATATCAGCAATTCTTTTCTCCTTTATATAGGACTCCAAGCATGCTCTCATGTCCATATGTGTTCCTAATCATTTCTCATCATAGTTAGCAACATGTGTCACTGGCCATTTATCTAAGAGATTTGGGAAATGGGAATTGTAGGAGAAAATTTTTCCACTGCTAAAATGGCAAATTCTTGAGTGATTACCTGAGTTGAGAGTTAGAAAGGAGGGGTGGGCTAGGATGTGTGAGGGAGGATGGTTTCTTTCTCTAAATGAAGTCAAATCTTATTTAAACCATGCAAAGGCATAAAATCTTCTCAAACATTGTTTCAAGGCTTGGGTATGCTGAAAATAGAAATGATGTGCTTTCAATTGTTGAGGTGAGGACACTTTTGGAATGAGGACCATTGGGCTATCATTTTTATTCTTTTGAAATGGTGTCCATTATGCCTTTTATGTGCAAATCTACATAAGCTGAAGTTTACTGGGGATAGGCTGTGGTTATCAGTTGCAGATGCCAATTCAGAGCTAGGCAAGGGCTGGGAAGAAATTGAATATAGGAACCCTAAGGCTATAAGGCATAGATCTTCCAAGGTTAGAGCAATCATAGCTGGGAATCTCACTCATTATCCTGATTTTCATGTTTGGCACTACTGTCCCAACGATAGTTCAACAACCTTCATCTTCTGAAAAGGTTGAAGAGGAAGCACAGCTTTTCAGGTGTTGCAAGTGTCTTATAACAAATTCTTGGGCATGGAAAACTCAGGGCATCTCAGTGGTTGGAGACCAAGTAGTTTGGTGTTTATTGTTGGCTAGCTATTTTGTTGTATCTGCTTTCAACTGAGGATATGGGTTAGTGTTAGGATGTGGTACGTTGTACATTTGCTATTTGGGGTTCACAGCTCTTCAGATATCTAACTCCTTATAATCAGATTCTTTTGCAAGGTTTAGATTCAATTTGGTATTGTGGTTGGCTGTATACTGTGTGATTGGTGTTCCCTACCTATGCTTAGGCAGGCCATTTATGTATATGCCTCCTATTCTTGTCATCTTCGATTCTTTGTACTGTCTTTCTATCCTTTCACAACTGAGCTATAGCATAACTCACCATTCTTTACAGTATTATGAATATAAAATTTCAATGACTCACCTTGTATGGTTTCTCTCTCTTTTGCTTATGCGCTTATTCTATTTCTTTTTCTTCTTTTTTTTTTTAAAAAATTTTTGAGGGTCTGTCTTGTATATAATTGTTGATTATATAGTGTTTCCCTATAGGACCATCTAGAGATGATAATGGTTGTGAATGTACTTGTTTGCTTTTCTTCTTCTTCTTTGAGAAAGATGTATTTGTTTGCTTGTTGACCCTTTTTAGTTTGTAGATTTTAAAAGTTTAGACCCATAACTTCAGTCCCATCATGTATAAGATACATAATTTGTATTCTAATGTCTGTTCCTGGCAGTTGTGCATTTTGTATTCTGTCTTTATTAATTCATGCTCTGGTAATCTATAGCGAAAGTTGGGTCTGTCACTAGTTTTGTAATGAGAAATTTTGAAGAGCGAAAGGTTGCAAATATGGAAATTTTGAGAGTACGTTCCTATCCTAATAAAGAAAAGGGGTATCAGCACCACTGGCTTGAAGAGCGAATTTTAGATAATGTTGTGGTGGCTCTCTAGAAGAGTGCTACAACATTGCTGTTACTGCACTACATGTGTTTGGAATTTGGATGTGCCAATTAAGAATGCCTAATTAATTGTTGTTTGATATGTTTTGTTGGGAAATTCTCTACTCTCCCTTCTCCTTTCCCCTTTTGTTTTATTCTTCTTGTTTGATCTTTATCTTCCTAGCAATTCCTTCTTTGTTTTCCCTCTTCATTTTGTATTATGGGGTATACATATTGTTAGTATGGTTCTTAAGAGTTCTTGGACCACTTAAGAGAAGAACATTCCTCGTTTTCCCGCTTTCCCTCAGTGATTGGATACGTGATGCATGTCTTTGTGGAATAGGTTCCTGCCTTTGTAGGCCTTGTAAATTTTGGCAATAGAAAAATGACCTAAACTTGAGGGATGGTAATCGGCTAGAATTCTTTTTGTTTATTATTTTATTGAGGTTTTTTTGTTATATGGAGATCTTATTCTTTTTGTTATATGGAAATTTATATCATGAAAAGATCTCTTAGTTTTTTATTTATGCTACTAAGTTTAATGCTGTAATTTTGCTCTCGCAGGCTGAGAGTGCGATTGCGGCTCTTAACTGTAGTGGTGCTGTCTTGGGATCACTGCCTATAAGGTTGTTTTGGCGGACTGTTCAGTTTTAAATGATATAAATTTCCATTCAGTTTCTATTCTGAAATTTCTCAATGTTTTCTATATGTAGGGTTAGCCCCTCCAAGACTCCAGTTCGTCCACGGGCTCCTCGCCCGCCCTTGCATTGAGTGATACTCTTGAATGTTCTGTGGATTGATCAACTGCCAATACTATCTTTACATGCATATATACATAGATACAGAAAATATCTTTTGAGGTACTTGTGGTGACTATGTTTATCTTTAGTCTTATGTGTCTCGGCCCGGTATCTCTGTCACCTCTAAGGGGTTATTTATGACATATCTCTCGAGTTGATGCCTTATAGAGTTTGGTAGTTATGGGATTTTGAGGATATGAATGCATTAAATCTATGTTTCACATCATTGTGAATTCTGTTGGGGTGGTCCCTGAAACTGATATGTTAGAAATATCTAACTACTGAAGTCTTTGCAATATTCTGCAATGTTTTTTCTTCTTCACGATATTTACGCTGTTTATGGTTAGTTATGGTTGACTCTCCACTCTTGCATCTTTATTGTAAGAGTATAATTAAATTTGGTTAAAATAATGAACAATCCAAAATTTTATTCTAAATCCAAAATTTTGATATGTCTTGCACTACTCTTCCTTAAAAAAAAGAGTTTTCAATTCTCCTCTCTTTAGAATGTGAAATGTGAATTTTGAACAGCAGAAGCTTCATGACTTGAAAGAGATAGTTTCTATACTATATATATATATATATATTAGGTACAACGAAAATAAAATGTATGGTAACATCTATGCTAGATAGCTTCTGTCTCTGGTCATTCAACATAAAAAAATTTTGTATAATGAATATGGAAAGACTACTCTCGTTAACCCTTGGTGTTGTCTCGTAGAGAGGTAGTCCCAGTCCCAGTCCTAGTCCCTGGCTGCATTGCCCCTGCTGCTACATTTTCTGTGGCTGCATTGCAATATACTTTAATTCTGTTGAACTTTTCAAGTTTTATTTTGAAAATTTGTAAATTGTAGCACGTAAGATGGGATCGAAGTAGTTCATAGATATGAAAATGTAATAAGATGTATAATTTACCAGTAACAGGGAGCGATGATGGGAAATGCTGGGGAAAATAAGGGAAATGAACCATTTTGGGGTGCTGATTTGGGCTACTCTGTTGCTGCTCAGCCTGAGCCAGAGCCGGAACCGGAGCCTGAGTACACAAATACAATGGAAATGGATGGTAATTTGTATAGGCTCCAGCTCCGGGGAACCTGGACCTGTTGGGATGATAATATGACGAAAACTGTTGTTGTCCTTGCCCTAGCCCACCATAATAAGCATTGTAATAATTCTGCGCAGAGTACACCCACTTTCATTTTAATCAAAACTTGTAATGAGGTGCTGTTCAAGTTATTTAAAGGAACCATAACTAACCATTGAATGATTAATGTTATGGGAGAAAGTAGGATATCTGCATATAATAGTAAACAATAACGTAAATTAGTAGCCAGGCAGTAAATTGATGAGAAGAATAATGCACTGAAAGAAAGTTTGAAATAGAGTACGAAATGAAGGCAAAAGAGGGACGCTTCACCTATGTTTCTGTCACCGTTGCGTCACGGTTGGGACCTAGTAGCATTTTTCAATCATTTATCTAAATTTTTGACTCAGTAATATTAACTCACCCATAAGTCGAATAAGAAAATGCATATTGAGGAACCGGTGGTTGACCAAAATCAACTGTCGATGGTTCCGCTGCTGTAACATTGCCATGAAGAAGAGGTGGGCGTTTCTTGTGATGAGCACCAAGGTGTGCGAGGTTACAATTAGCTCGCCTTCCATCAATCACTGGATAAGGATTCTCACAAGCTCTCCTTGCCGATTCCGGATCCTTAAAAGTTACCTTTAAAAAAAAAAAAGAGGTTAAACAAACAAACTTAATAAAATGAACTAGCTAGCTAGGGATAGGGCTGCAAAGAAAGAGATGAGATGAGACGGGGAATAAAAATTACAAAGCCATATCCTTTTGATTTTCCAGTAACCCTATCAGTAATGACGACGGCTTCAAGGATATCACCAAACTGCTCAAAATAATGCTTCATGGTTTCAGTTCGAGTCTCCCAAGCCAATCCTCCAACAAAGATCTTGCTGTATTTACTGGTCGTCGTTGTTGACGTTGTGTCACTTACCAATACCATCTTGTTCCGGCTTTGCTGCTCGGCCTCAGACATATCAAACATGACAACAACGATAGTTAAAGGAAGCCAACGGTCATATAAGTGGGAAAAGAAAAAAGAAATGAAAAAAAAGAGCCGTTTGATATGTACTATACTTTCTAGGAAAATTTACTAGATTTTCCAAGCTTAAGTTTCCTGTGATCCCGACACAGATACCCTCAACAAGGAAACTACAACTGTTACAAATGATATGAATGTGTTCTCACTATGCTCCCAATGGGTCCAAAGGATACGTGGCTATTACGTGCCTTGCTGTAACCAACTACGTTGATTAATTTATGTGCATAATTTGTCTATTCTTATATTTCTTTTCAGCAGCATCAGGCATAAAATAGCCTCTTAGTTTTCGAATTAGTCATCCCGATCTTTTTTTTAAGATATGCATACTCATTCTTGTATTTTAAAATAATCATATTTTAGACGCGTTTTTTTCAATATTAAACAATAATCGCAATAAACTTATGTACACCCTCAAATTTTATCAAAAAAAATTATATGTAAAAAATATATATGCCTAATTATTTTTTAAAATATAAAAATTTCTTCGACTATTTCATCGAATGGTGATGTCAACGTCCTTTTCTCTACGTATATATCATCTTGTACTAATTGGTAATATCTAGTTTGTACGCGTAGTCCGTAGAATATGGATCATTTTCCTATTATTAAATTGCATTTAAATAATCTATTGCTTGCAGGCTAAGTATGCTTGTCAACTTCAGAAAAGATACTCTTTCCGGGCCAGCCCAGAGCGAAGCACGAAGTAGCGGAAAACGCTGCCGTTTTGAACCTGTGAACTTCAGCAAATAAACGCTGCCGTTTTGAGGGTGAGAGTTAACTGTCTATTTTCACTCGTGGTGCTTCACTTTGGGAATAACGTAAAATGATAATAGGTCGGGAATAGATTGAGGTGGAAATAACTGATGGGAATGAGATTTTAATATTTATTTAATAAAAATAAATGAGTATATGAATGTATTGATGTGTTTATTTAATAAAATAAATAAAAATAAAAATAAGAATCAATTTAATAAAATATTTATAATATTAAATAATATAATTTTTATTAATTAGATATATATAAATATTATTATAAAAATAATATTAATTAAAAATAATTATTATTATTATTATTAATTAAAATAATAAAATAAATAAAATTTAATAATAATAATAATTAAAATAATAAAATTAATTATAATTTAAACAAAAATAATTTATAAAATATATATAAAAATACAAAAATAAAAATAAATTTTATTCTCATCTCTTCATATATATATATATAAAGCTAGGACTTGAGGAGGTGAGGTGGCATCACCATTTTGCTTCTTTGTAAATTCTTTATTATCTAATAAATAGAGTTTTTTTTTTAGATTTGGCTTTTCATCTTCTCATAATTAATTTGATTGTATTTCACTCATTTAATAAATAGTGACTTTATTAAAATATATCATTCCTCATCTTTTTATATTTTCTATTATCTAAAATATTAGGTGGATATTCTTTGTACTTTTTTTTCTCTTTCTATTTAAATTAAACAATATGTAATCATTAATAATAATTAATTATAAGTCTTTTGAAACATTTATTTATTTTATTATGCTAGCAATTAAATTTTAGTTGCTTAAAATACATAAATTAATTAACATAGGAAGAGAGGTTCTTTCATTTATAAAGTTAGGACTTGAGGAGGTGGTGTGCATCACCATTTTGCTTCTTTGTATATTCTCTATTATCTAATAAATAGAGATTTTTTTTTATATTTGGCTTTTCATCTTCTCATAATTAATTTGATTGTATTTAACTCATTTAATAAATAGTAACTTTATTAATATATATCATTCCTCATCTTTTTATATTTTCTATTATTTAAAATATCTAAAATATTGGTGGATATTCTTTGTACTTTTTTTTCTCTTTCTATTTAAATTCAACAATATGTAATCATTAATAATAATTAATTATAAATCTTTTGAAACATTTATTTATTTTTTTATGCTAGCAATTAAACTTTAGTGGCTTAAAATACATGAATTAATTAACATAGAAGATAGGTTCTTTCATTTTCCCTCAACAATGCCACTAAGGCCTAATTTTAATGTCATAATCTCATATTTAATTATGCAACATTTTGTTGAGTGTCTTTTGGCTTCTTTAAAATTTATTATGCCTATCAATTAAATTTTAGTGCCTTAAAATACATCACCTAATTAATATAGGAAGAGAGGTTCTTTCATCTTCCTTCAACCTTATCTTTTTATATTCTCTATTATCTAAAATATTGGTGGATATTCTTTGTACATATTTCTTCTTCTTTCTATTTAAATCCAACAATATGTAACCATTAATAATAATTAATTATAAGTCTTTTGAAACATTTATTTATTTTATTATGCTAGCAATTACACTTTAGTGGCTTAAAATACATGAATTAATTAACATAGGAAGAGAGGTTCTTTTATCTTCCCTCAACAATGTCACTAGGGTCTAATTTTAATACCTTAATCTCATATTTAATTATGCAACCTTTTGTTGAGTGCCTTTTGGCTTCTTCAAATTTTATTATGTCAGCAATTAAACTTTAGTGCCTTAAAATACATCAACCAATCTATATATATATATATATATATATATAAAGTTGGGACTATAAGAGGTGATGTGGTATCACCATTTCTCATCTTCTCATATTCTCTATTATCTAATAAATTGGTTGAAATTAAAAAATAATTACATTACAAAATATTAAAAATAGAAAATAATTATTAGATTATAAATGATTACATATCTTTTCCTCTTTCTATTTAAATTCAACAATATGTAATCATTAATAATAATTAATTATAAGGCTTGAAACATTTATTTATTTATTTTATTATGCCAACAATTAAATTTTAGTGGCTTAAAATAGATCAATTAATTAATATAGGAAGAAAGGTTCCTTCATCTTCCCTCAACAATGCCATTAGAGCCTAATTTTAATGTCATAATCTCATATTTAATTATTTAATCTTTTGTTTAGTGTCTTTTGGCTTCTTAAAACTCTATAAACATTAAATATTTAAGATTTGTGGCATCATTATTTCTTCCTCTTTCTATTTAAATCCAACAATATGTAACCATTAATAACAATTAATTATAAGTTTTTTGAAACATTCATTTATTTTATTATGCTAGCAATTAAACTTTAGTGGTTTAAAATACATGAATTAATTAACATAGGAAGATAGGTTCTTTCATTTTCCCTCAACAATGCCACTAAGGCCTAATTTTAATGTCATAATCTCATATTTAATTATGCAACATTTTGTTGAGTGTCTTTTAGCTTCTTTAAAATTTATTATGCTATCAATTAAATTTTAGTGCCTTAAAATACATCACCTAATTAATATAGGAAGAGAGGTTCTTTCATCTTCCTTCAACCTTATCTTTTTATATTCTCTATTATCTAAAATATTGGTGGATATTCTTTGTACATATTTCTTCCTCTTTCTATTTAAATTCAACAATATGTAACCATTAATAATAATTAATTATAAGTCTTTTGAAACATTTATTTATTTTATTATGCTAGCAATTAAACTTTAGTGGCTTAAAATACATGAATTAATTAACATAGGAAGAGAGGTTCTTTCATCTTCCCTCAGCAATGTCACTAGGGCCTAATTTTAATACCTTAATCTCATATTTAATTATGCAACCTTTTGTTGAGTGCCTTTTGTCTTCTTCAAATTTTATTATGCCAGCAATTAAACTTTAGTGCCTTAAAATACATCAACTAATCTATATATATATATATAGTTGGGACTACAAGAGGTGATGTGGCATCACCATTTCTCATCTTCTCATATTCTCTATTATCTAATAAATTGGTTGAAATTAAAAAATAATTACATTACAAAATATTAAAAATAGAAAATAATTATTAGATTATAAATGATTACATATCTTTTCCTCTTTCTATTTAAATTCAACAATATGTAACCATTAATAATAATTAATTATAAGGTTTGAAACATTTGTTTATTTTATTATGCCAACAATTAAATTTTAGTGGCTTAAAATAGATCAATTAATTAATATAGGAAGGAATGTTCCTTCATCTTCCCTCAACAATGCCATTAGAGCCCAATTTTAATGTCATAATCTCATATTTAATTATTCAATCTTTTGTTTAGTGTCTTTTGGCTTCTTAAAACTCTATAAACATTAAATATTTAAGATTTGTGGCATCATTATTTCTTCCTCTTTTTATTTAAATCCAACAATATGTAACCATTAATAACAATTAATTATAAGTCTTTTGAAACATTCATTTATTTTATTATGCTAGTAATTAAACTTTAGTTGCTTAAAATACATAAAATACATCAATTAATTAACATAGGAAGAGAGGTTATTTCATCTTCTCTCAATAATACCACTAGGGCCTAAGTTTAATTTTAATAATTTTAATGTCTTCCTCTTTCTATTGAAATCTAACAATATGTAATCATGAATAATAATTAATTATAAATCTTTTGAAACATTCATTTATTTTATTATCCTAGCAATTAAACTTTAGTTGCTTAAAATACATCAATTAATTAACATAGGAAGAGAGGCTCTTTTATCTTCCTTCAACAATGCCATAAGGGCCTAATTTTAATGTCATAATCTCATATTTAATTATGCAACCTTTTATTTAGTGTCTTTTTGCTTTTTCAAATTTTATTATGCTAGCAATTAAACTTTAGTGGCTTAAAATACATTAATTAATTAATATAGGAAGATAGGTTCTTTCATCTTCCCTCAACAATGCTACTATGGCCTAATTCTTCTTATTCTAAATTTAAGTTTCATTTGCTTGTCATCATCAACAACACAAGTCGATTATGATGCAACTACCATTATAATTAATGGAGAACGACGAGTTATCTTCTCTGGTGCAATTCATTATATTTTCGTAGCAGTCCACAAGTACTGTATGCAAATAATTAATTTACAATTTCTCAAATCACTTGCACTTTCACATTTTCTTCTTCTTTTAACCTAAAAAAAAAGCTACTTTGCTGCGAAAATATTATCTTAATTTTTTTTTCCTAACAAGCCAAACATGATCCCACATTTAAAACGGTGCACTTTCATGTTTAGGAAAAATTATGGGCAATATTTTTGGATTCAACAGCATTGTTATTCTTTAAATATGTAAAATTTGATATGATTTATTTCTATATGCGTTGTATTTGTGCAGATGTGGCCAGAACTTATACAGAAGGCAAAGGATGGAGGGCTCAATGCAATTGAAACTTATATTTTGTAGAATGGTCATGAGCCTCAACGTCGTCAGGTGCCAATTATTATTATTATTATTATTATTATTATTATTATTATTATGTGCGATAGTTATTATTATTGAAATAAACATACAAAATTAACTTGTTTAATCTTCCTTTTGAGAAGAGATCAGAACGATTTCTTAAGAAATTTGAATTTCATCAAATTTTTAATTTTTAATTTGATATTTTCAAAGCCGCGCGAAGCGCGGTTCTATTTCCTAATATATATATAAAGCTAGGACTTGAGGAGGTGATGTGGCATCACCATTTTGCTTCTTTGTATATTTTCTATTATCTAATAAATAGAGATTTTTATTTTTAGATTTGGCTTTTCATCTTCTTATAATTAATTTGATTGTATTCAACTCATTTAATAAATAGTAACTTTATTAATATATATCATTACTTATCTTTTTATATTTTCTATTATCTAAAATATCTAAAATATTGGTGGATATTCTTTGTATTTTTTTTCTCTTTCTATTTAAATTCAACAATATGTAATCATTAATAATAATTAATTATAAGTCTTTTGAAATATTTATTTATTTTATTATGCTAGCAATTAAACTTTAGTGGCATAAAATACATGAATTAATTAACATAGGAAGAGAGGTTCTTTCATCTATATATATATATGAAGTTGGGACTAGAGGAGGTGGTGTGGCATCATTATTTCTCATCTTATTATATTCTCTATTATCTAATAAATTAGTTGATATTAAAAAAATAATTACATTACAAAATATTAAAAATAAAAAATAATTATTAGATTATAAAAGATTATATGTCTCTTCCTCTTTCTATTTAAATTCAAAAATATGTAACCATTAATAATAATTAATTATAAGTCTTCAAACATTAATTTATTTTATTATACCAACAATTAAACTTTAAGTGGCTTCAAATACATTAATTAATTAATATAAGAAGGAATGTTCATTCATCTTCCCTCAACAATGCCATTAGAGCCTAATTTTAATGTCATAATCTCATATTTAATTATTCAATCTTTTGTTTAGTGCATTTTGACTTCTTCAAACTCTATAAACATTAAATATTTAAGATTTATGGCATCATTATTTCTCATCTTTTTTTATTCTCTATTATCTAATATATTGGTTGAGATTAAAAAATAATTATATTACAAAATATTTAAAATCTATATCTATCTATCTATCTATATATATATATATAAAGTTGGGACTAAAGGAGGTGATGTGACATTACTATTTCTCATCTTCTTATATTCTCTATTATCTAATAAATTGGTTGATATTAAAAAAATAATTACATTATAAAATATTAAAAATAAAAATAATTATTAGATTATAAAAGATTACACGTCTCTTCCTCTTTCTATTTAAATTCAATAATATGTAACCATTAATAATAATTAATTATAAATCTTGAAACATTTATTTATTTTATTATGCCAAGAATTAAATTTTAGTGGCTTAAATATATCAATTAATTAATAGAGGAAGGAATGTTCATTCATCTTCTCTTAATAATGTCATTAGGGTCTAATTTTAATGTCATAATCTCATATTTAATTATGCAACCTTTTATTTAGTACCTTTTAACTTCTTCAAACTCTATAAATATTAACTAGTTAAGATTTGTGGCATTATTATTTCTCATCTTTTATATTCTCTATTATCTAATATATTGGTTGAGATTAAAAATAATTACATTACAAAATATTAAAAATATAAAATAATTAATAGATTACAAAAGATTACATTTCTCTTCCTCTTTCTATTTAAATTCAACAATATATAACCATTAATAATAAATTAATTATAAGTTTTAAAACATTCATTTATTTTATTAAGCCAATAAATAAACTTTAGTGGTTTAAAATACATCAACTAATTAATATAGGAAGAAATGTTCATTTCTCTTCCCTCACCAATGCCCTATGACCTAATTTTAATGTCATAATCCTATATTTAATTATGCAACCTTTTATTTAGTATCTTTTGACTTTTTCAAACTCTATAAATATTAAGCATTTAAGATTTATTATGTTTCAGTTTTTTTTATTATTTAACCTACATCTTCTTTAGAAATATTTTTGTGTTTTTATTTTTTGACTTATTTAAATTTTTAGTATTGTATGCTTCATGGAGTACTATTTTTTTCATGAGTTAAACAATGATAAAGATAGTTGGATAATAAGGGTTAAACTTTGTAAGATGTGAGAGTCTGTTAATACTAAGAAAAATAGAGAGTTGATTAGTGTGAACATAATTTTTATTGATGAAAATGTTGTGTACACTTAACTATATACATTAATATATATTTTTAATGTTAACAAAAAATAATTAACTTTCATAAATAACATTAGTTTTATAAGACTGCGTCATCTTTAAAAAAAAAATTCATATTTTTTATTAGTTTCATCAATTGTAAAGTAATAAACAAATAATACTAAATTTTTTTAAAGCTGCACGAAGTGCGGTTTTATTTCCTAGTATATATATAAAGTTGGAACTTGAGGAGGTGATGTGACATCACTATTTCTCATTTTTATATATTCTCTATTATCTAATAAATAAAGAAATTTCTTTTAAATTTAATTTTTCATCTTCTCATAATTAATTTAATTGTTATTATACAATAATAATTATGTAAAGATTTTAATGAGATATATTTTTTGTAATGAATATCAAAGGATGAGTGGTATGAATTTATTAAAATAAATATAAATGTTCATAACATATATCTCTTAGTCTCCCCACTATCACTCATTAACAACCTTCAACTTCCTATAACTCCCACTATCTCATAAGAAATTATGATCCATAATTTTTTATTAATTTCATAGAGTGATTATGTAACTATAAAATGAGAGTTCATCTTTTTATTTTGTACACACATAATTAGAATGAATAAAATTATTTTATAATATATTTTCTCATTTTATTCTTTATCTTATATTACTTCTTTATTTATATTACTGGCTAATAATTTTTTTTATTTTTTATAAGACTGTTTCATCTTAAAAAAAATCAATTTATATTTTTTATCAGTTTCATCATATATAAAATAAAAAATAATAATAATAGCGAATTTTTTTTAAAAAACCACATAAAGGACAGTTATATTTTTTTAATAAAAATAAAATTCTCATTTTTTATTCTCAAATTATATGAAACATTCCTTTTATTTCAATCACCAAATTATATTTAAAAATTTAATTTAATTTTATTATCATTCTTTCATTCTTATTCCTTAACCCTCGACTAAACACACCATCAAATTTGCAGACATTCGAAACAAGACCTCGCTCTCTCATAAACTCTAAAAACAAAGACAGGAAAAAGATAAAAAAAAATGCCGAACGAGAAATCAGTGATGGCGGTCATAAGAGCGGCAAGACCTACCTTTAGAAACGACTTGGATAAAATTGCATTTGTCGTTCACGCCTCTTTCCTTGCCAGTGGACACGTGTTAACCGCCACTGGCCCTGCCGCGGATACCGAGTTCACCTCTCCCTCCTCCTCCACCGGTACTGAAATGAATTACTTCAGCAAAATAATATTTTATTTTATTTACTCATTATTTTTTTAATTACTAAACGGCTGTGCCTTTGTGGTTGTGTAGATGAAGTAGGAATTGATCACTGGAACGAGCTAGCTGATGATAATTACGCGTTTCTGTTTATAAACCCTGAGAAAGGTTCAAAGAAAGTGTTGGTGAAGTGTCTCGTGATGAACAGTAAATTGCTGGTTGATGCATTAGCTGAGGGAGCTTAGGAGCCTGTGCATCTCGAAATCAAGTACGCGTTTGGATTTTGGATCCTCTCTTTGTTTTGCAATTTTGTATATTTGTTATATTGCTAATGCTGTGGTGGTGTTTTGTAACAGTGTTGCAGACTACGTTGCTGAAAATGGAGGCAATTACTCTGATAAGTTCAAGAATTTAGAGAAGCTTGTGACAGATCTTGATAAAGACATTATTTCAAAATTATACGGCTCCCCAAAAACAGCTAGGTGAGTTCCCTAAAGTTTGGATATAATGAGTCAGTTGTATTTGAGAACAAAAAACTAATTGCAATTTAGGCATACAGGATAATCAGAAAAAAGATGATGATATCATGTTTTTCATTGGTTTTGTGAATGATATATGTAAACCATGTTGGATGACTAAATTTATAAGAGTTGTTGTTGTTGATCCTGAAGCTAGGGTCTAGATCAACATTGTGGTTCAATTTATATGTTTTTATAGGAACAGTTGAGCGTGTATTGATTTTGTTCGATTACCAATATGATACGAATATATGAAGCAAGTTTTGAATTCTACTCCTGAATGATTTGGAGAATTAAAAAATTGCTTCTTATTTCTTTGCTATATATTTCACATTGAAATGTAGCTTTCTTGTCAATGATTCAGTGTACACCTAATTTTCCAAAGTGGAGTATTGTGTTGAATATGGAGTTATATTCTTTTCGCTGAAATTTGAAGCTGTTATATGTTTTATTTATTTTCATTTTTTAATTTTGATCCGCCTAGAGATGCACAACAAGGGTGCCATCTTTTAAATAAGCTTTTCACTGAATTTTGTGGTGCTTTGCAGCTCGGAAAGATGTGAAGGATCAAGGCCTATTGTAACCGATCCTGCTTTTGGATTTGAGCATGAAGGGCCTCAATCTTATGTTACAGGGTTAATCTTTGCTTTTCTTTTTGTCTTTTTCTTTCTTTTGGGTGTTTTTTTTTTGTTGGGGGGGAGGGGTGTTGGGCGTGGGGGTGTAAGTCTGAAGGGGGCTTTCGGGGATAATCCCATTCTTGGCTGAAAAGCTAATCTCGTTGACTAATTTTATTCCCCGTATATTCATGGGACTTAGATTAATACATTGCAATTGCTACAGATTCATTATATGATGCATTAAAAAATTTCTTCAATTATTATGAACTCTGTTGTTCATGTGAGTGACTATTTATGGTAATTGACGATGGACTAGCAGAATAACTGTTGTCTTTGAGTCTTAGTACCCAATAATCTTTCATATCTTGAAATTGGGTAGTGATGGTCTGTTTACTGTGACCATTTGTTTCTGTTCTAACTTCCAAAGGATGAGGCTTTTGGTGCTTGGTCTTAAGTTTCCCATGCTATTTTGAAGTACAAAATATAATGTTCTGCACTTGCCTGTTGATTAAATAGCAAGTTTGGATGCTCATATGCCAAACTTACCAGATTTCCGGAATCTCTAGGCTTGAATTGAATAATTATTGGCAATTCCTCCCTTTGATCACCCCTTTCGCTATGATAACCCAGAGACTCTAACTTTGTGTGGTAATTTGCTTTGTAGAATTCCTGTTCCTCCTATCAACCCAAGTCGTGGTAGCGATCTTTTTCCTGGCCCTGGTGCTGGAATGTATCCTAGAAGGTATGTACTCCATATTATTGATTGTTTGTCATTGCTATTTCATTCTACTTTTAACCTGTATATGTCTATTTTAACTGTGTGTCACTATCCGAAATCATTAATTGTTTGTCATTACTATTCTTTGTAATTGTAACATGTATATGTCTATTTTAACTGCCTTTCAGGGGTGGCTTTGGCGGTGATGGGAGCATGCTAATAGGTCTGTAAGACAAGGCTTGTTTTACTAAGTTGTTTGATATAAGTTTGTCACCTCTCCAGACTTACTGACTTTTATCATGTGGACACAGGACCTGATCATCCTGGCTTTTTTGGTGGAATTGGTGGAGACCCTAGTTTTCCTGGAGGGAACCCGTGAGTTCTTAAGAAAATGTCTTGGCTTATTTGAAATTAGCATCTATGTGGGATCTGATTCTTTTGGATTTGTGATGCAGGCCTGTTCCTCCAGGTGCTCGTTTTGATCCCTACGGCCCGCCTGGCATTCCTGGATTTGAACCTAATCGTTTTGTCAGGTATATGTGAATTAAGATTCTCATGATCTTATAACATGGTAACTTACAGAAGAAAATTGAGGGAAGAGTGAAATTCAGTGTTCCTCATGTAAACATACAGTTATAAGTTGTATTTGTCTACCTAACCTTCATTTGGCTCATTGATTTTGTGGTCTAGGGTGATTAATAGTTAGCTCAATCTAGTGATTCAGCCTGACCTGATGGTGATATCTGGTCTGTTGTGGTTCATTTGAAGAATTTATGCCATCACTATTTGATAAAATTATGAAACTTTTCATGTTCCATATGCAGGATTTGTTGTACTTGATGAAAAATTGCATATGATGGTCCATTTTTTGGGAGTTCAAGTTGAATGAATTAGAAAAGAGAAAATAAAGAAAGAAAAATGTTGGTATTTGGGACATGTATTTCATTTTGCATTAGGCACGCAAAGAGTTGCTGAACACAAATTTTAGCGACTTTTCTGCACTTACAAATAAATATGAAAATATTCTTGCTATTGCCCCTTTTCTGAAGCTTTTTCTAGCAACTGGTGCCGACCTTTGAGTTTGATCATTAAGGGATTCTTTCAATAAATTTGGCACACTATTGTTTGAACACAAACAGAGATCAGATTAAGATAGTGTGGAAATCTGACATTTTTTGCTTTCTTGTACTAGCAGAAACCCACGAGGGCCTGATCGGACTCATCCAGACCTGGAGTTTCGCCCGGGTGGTTCTGATTTTATCTAAGAGACTTCCTGGACGCGTTTAATCCACATTCGAGTGTTTTTGTTGTTGTCTTGTTTGGCTGGGAATTTCATTCCAGCCGTGTAGATCTTCAGTTTATATTGTGGCTTGAGTTATAGCATTTTGTATACTCTGGTTTCTTGGTGTTTCTGTATGGACGGGTAGGTATTTTGCCGACCAAATGCCAAGTAGTAAACTCAAAAAATAGCTATTTAAAGTTTGTTACCATACGACTGTACAAGGACTGTAAATGCATTTACCATCTAATACAACTTCGCATACACGGTCTTATGATTTATTCAATAGTTTTGGTAAGCTTACAAAATTTGAAATTCAAAGTTTATAATCGATCCTCATATAGCACCAATGAAAGAGGTAAAGAGCAACATTATTTTTGCATGGCAGTTGCTACGTTGGAGCAGTTCCAACGTAGAATAGTCTCCAGAACCGTTGGATGTCTGTAACTGAATTTAAAATAATTATAAGAATTGTAACAAGATGCGTTCTGGAAGTTGTTCTATCTTGAATTTGATTTGCTACTCGGTGCATATGAAGTCCAATCAAATTCCTTGTCAACTATTAGAAAGCCTATTCCATAGTTTCTACTCTGAACTCTCAGCCCGACGAGGAAAGATTTTTTTTATTTATTTTCACCAATAATTTGGCCCTGTCCTGGGGGACTGTTAACGGAATGCCTTCCAATATTAACGTTTCCATATTTTTAATTCATTGGTAGTTTGGTGTATGTTACCGAACTTTAAAAAAAAATTATTAGTACTTAATGAATGTTGCTTAATTTTCACTATTCACTAGTAAAAAATGGGTAATTTTTAAAAAACCTGAGGTTTGAGGCTGTTGCAAATAGATGGTGAAAATCATTTTATTTGTAAAAGACCCCCTACCGTCAGTTAAAATTTCCATTGACTAACTGTTGACTTTAAAAAGATAATATTACCCCCAATATTTATAATTCTAAATATTTACAATTTCATAAGTAATTAAAACAATTATTTTCACCATGATCAAGTTATTGATATTTATTTAAAATCTTAAAAAAATAAAATTACAAATCTTAAAATAATTTTTTTAAAGTTTGTAATAAAATTACAAATCTTAATTATTTGATATAAAAATATAATTTTTTAAAGTTTGTAATAAAATTACAAATCTTAATTATTTGATATAAAAATATAATTTTTTTTAAGTTTGTAATTTTATTTTTTTTAAGATTTTAAGGAAATTTTAACTGACGTAAATATTATTGGGGGTAATATTATCTTTTTAAAGTCAACAGTTAGTCAATGAAAATTTTAATTAACAGTAAGGGGTCTTTTACAAATAAAATAATTTTCACCATCTACTTGCAACAGTCTCAAATCTCAGGGAGGTTTTTAAAAATTACTCAGTAAAAAATTCAAAACAGTGCAACTTGTACTATGTACGGGACAATTGAAAGCATGATCCGGGTCCTTTTAAGTAAAATATAATAAAATATAAGGGTCCAATTGTAAATAAAAAGTTTTTCATTCGCGATGTTTCCTGAATCGATGAGAAACCAGTAGAAAGAAGAAGACACAAAAGCATAATCACGTATAATTTGGATGGGGGATGATGGGCGTTGAGTCCAGAATTTTCGTACTCTACAAGTTTCATGATGTGTCTACAATCTTTCACACTTGTTCACACCTCATTGATTGCCTCTCTCCCTCTGTGCGTGTGTGTATATATATCTCCACTTCCCACTCGACAAAACCATCGATCGATTCTCCCAAGTGCTTAGAAAACAAAGTAAAAATAAATGGCTGCAACATTATCTATCTCATCATCATCACCCTTGGTATCGCGCGAGGCCAGGACCTCAATAGCTAGGAGAAATGTGGCGCCGTGCTCGGTAGCCTTACCGGCAACGTCAAGGAAAGGAGCCTATCGGCTACAAGCCGTGAGAGCTCAGGCTGGTGGGGAGAACAAGGATACTTCGGTTGACGTCCATGTTAATTCCGGTAACCAAGGAACCCAAGTGGAGAGGAGGCCTCGAAGAACGGCTCTCGATATTTCACCTTTCGGTAAGTTCAGCGAATTAAATTTGTCTTTGCCTTCGTCCGTTGCCTGTAGGATTCAGTGATTTAAATAATACAAGTTTTACATGCTCTGTTAGACTATGTTAGTTTGCGTTGCAGCTGCTAGGGGTATTGAGCAGCTGCCTTTGCATGATTTTATAGTTAATAAAATACTGATTATGTTAAATCATAAGGTTTGGAAGTAAATTGAACACCGATTTACTGACCCAATTCTAAAAAATGTACGACTTTGGGTTGCAGGTTTGATGGATCCCTCGTTTCCAACGAGGACAATGCGGCAGATGCTGGACACAATGGACCGTCTATTAGAGGATACGATGGCTTTTCCGGGGAGGAGCCGGGCTGGCGGGGGAGGCCAGGTGAGAACACCGTGGGACATCAAAGAGGAGGAAAATGAGATCAAAATGAGATTTGACATGCCTGGACTCTCTAAGGAGGATGTCAAAGTGTCGGTGGAAGATGATGTCCTTGTCATTAAAGGAGAGCACAGGGCAGAAGAAGCTGGAGGTGATCCGAGTTGGTCTGGTGCAAGTTTTAGCTCTTACGATACTCGTCTCCAGCTTCCTGATAACTGTGAGAAAGATAAGGTCAAGGCAGAGCTCAAGAATGGTGTTCTTTACATTTCAATTCCTAAGACCAAGGTGGAGCGCAAGGTCATGGATGTTCAGATTCTGTAATTATAATAATGAGTGCCTAGCGTAATGTGTATGTTGAGGTTTTGTGATCTACATGTCCAGCTTTGTAAGTGTATAAATAAATTGAGATGCAGAGCTGAAGAATGGTGTTCTTTACATTTCAATTCCTAATACTAATGTGGAGCGCAAGGTCATTAATGTTCAGATCCTGTAATTATAATGATGTGTGCCTAGCGCAATGTGTATGTTAAGGTTTTGTGATCTACATGTCCAGCTTTTTAAGTGCATAAATAAATTGAGAAATTTATGTATAGAATTATGTTGGGGAAGGAATACTGTAAGAGGAAATAATTTTTTTTTGGTTAAAATAGGATGATTATCACAAATAAATAGATAAAAATAAATTAATAAATTAAAAGTAAAAATTAATTATATGACATATAGATTTTTACGTGAAAAATTTATAGTGGAAAAAATTACGAGATTATAGTTTGATATAATTTTATTATTATATTAATAGGATTATAGTATAAATTTTTCTCTAGATAATACTAAAGGTTATTAACATTAAGAATTTCATTATTCTTGATTTATAGTAATAATTTAATAATTATTTTTTTAATAAATAGGTATTTTAAATAATAGTTAAAAAGAGAATAAAATAAAAATCAATACTAGTAAATTATAAAAGGCGATGTTAGAAATTTATTCTCAAAATTTGAGAGAAAACAGAGTTAATTTTATCTTCCAATCACTTAATTAAAGATTGAAATCTCTTCTACTGACTTTTCTCTCTCTTTTGCTGCTTTTCTTCCGCTAAAAGTTGATGCCGTTATTTTTCATGCACAATTCCATTAGGGCAGTGCTTGCTTTTATAGTCAAATTACATGATAAATTTCATCCAAGTTTAAGGTTTAGTAATGATTACAAACCAATGGACTTTAGACTTTTGGATCCTAAATGAGATAAATCCAAAAAATCTTCTCCTCCAAATCATGTGGGGGCACCATCAAGTCTACTCTCTGTATACAACTTTTTAGCTTCTCCTTAGGCAATGGCTTTGTTATAATATCTGACCCATTCTTCATTATGTGTATCTCCTCAAATTGCAACGGTTTCTTCTCAAGCACGTCTCGTATCCAATGTTACCTCATCAATATGTTTGGATTTTGAATGGTATGTTGAATTTTTTGCTAAATGAATGGCACTCTGCAGTACACAATAAAGTTATCTTGCTTCACACCCAACTCTTGTAGGAAATTCTTCATCCACAAGATTTATTTGCAACCTTCAGTAATTGCAATACACTCTGCTTTTGTGGTAGAGAAAGCAACATAATGTTGAAGTCTGGACTGCCATGAAACTGCTCCCCTTACAAAGGTGAGCAAATACCATGATAAAGATTTTCTCAAGTCAACATCTCCTGCCATATCTGCATCCGTGTACACTTGTATCACAAGTTTGTCACCACTAAAACATAAACAAGCCTTGGAAGTGCCTCTGAGATATCTAAGAATCCACTTCACTGTTGTCTACTGTTCTTTATCCGGATTAGAGAGAAACCGACTAATTACACCAACTGTATGAGCAATATTTAGTCTTGTACAAATTATGTCGTACATCAAACTACCAACTGCCAAAGTATAAGGAACTCCTCTCATCTCTTGCTTCTTTTTCTCACTTGTAGGACAATACTTAGAACTAAGCTTGAAATGCCCTGCAAATGGAGAACAAACAAATTTTGCCTTGCCCATGTTAAATCTTTCAAGAACTCATCCAACATATATTTCTTGAGATAACTTTTCTATCACAGGAAATCTTCATGTCAAGAATTTGTCTCGTCGGTTCCAAATCCTTCATTGTAAAAGACTCGCTAAGCTCTTTCTTCAGATTATCAATCTTATTAGCATCCTGGCCAATAATCAACACATCATCCACATAAAGTAAAAGAATGATAAAATCATTATCACCAAACGTCTTCACAAAAACACAATGGTCGCACATAATCTTGTTGAAACCATGATTCTCCATGAAAGAATCAAATTTTTGTACCACTGTCTTGGTGCTTGTTTCAGCCCATACAAACTTTTCTTCAACTTGCACACAAGTTCTTCTTTACCTTTGATACTGAATTCTTCAGGTTGCTCTATGTATATTTCCTCCTCTAAGTCACCGTGTAAGAAATCTATCTTTACATCAAGCTATTCAATCTCCAAGTTCAAACTAGCTACTAATCCCAGAACAACTCAGATAGAAAACATCTTCATTACAAGATAAAATATTTCTTCAAAATCGACACCTTTCTTTTGACCGAAATCCTTTACGACCAATCTAGCCTTATACTGTTGTTGTGATTTATTTTCAGTGTTCAACCTGTAAACCCACTTGTTCTTCAGTGCTCTCTTTCTCTTAGGCAGCTTCACTAGGTCATAAGTGTGGTTCTCATTCAAGGATTTCATCTCCTCTTACATGGCTTTAACCCAATCATTTTTATGCTGATGAAACATGACTTCTTCAAAACATTTTGGCTCTCCTTCATCTATAAGCATCACATACTCATATGGAGGATACCTAGTGGAATGTCGCTGTTATTTAATAGATCTTCTCAATTCTAGCTCAACCGGTAGTGCTGGTGGTTCTAGAGGTGCCTGGTCAACTGGTTCTCTAGGACCATCATTATTATCCTTTCTAGCTCCCCCATGATCATCATAAGCTACAGGTGGAGAAACTGAAGTTGGAATAATAAGAATTTGTAGAGATGACTGAGACTCATCACTCTTCTCTGCATCACCAACTACTTGATCTTCAAGAAACACAACATCTCTACTTCTGATCAATTTTCTAATATGTACCCAAATTCTTTATGCTGCCTAAGAAAATGCATTCCTTGGCTTTATCATCAAGCTTCGATCTCTTATCTTTGCAGATGTGAACATATGCTCTACAACCAAACACTCTCAAGTGTTTATAAGATACATTTTTCTCAGTCCAAACTCTCTCAGGTACATTGCCGTCTAATGGAGCTGAAGGAGAATGGTTAATTAAGTCAGCTGTAGTACGCATAGCTTCTACCAAGAAGGATTTAGGAAGCTTGGCATCAGAAAGCATACATCTGACCCTCTCTTTAATTGTTCTGTTCATTCTTTCTGCGACACTATTCTGCTGCAGGATTTTTGCTACAGTTTTCTCAAGTCTGATTCTATAAGATCTGCAATACTGCTCAATGGCCCTCTATACTCACCATTATTATATACCCTAACACATTTTAATTTTCTTCTTGTCCCTCTCTCAACATAAGCATGGAAGAACTTAAATATATCAAACACATGGTCTTTAGATTTTAAAACAAAAGCCCACACTTTTCTATAACAGTCATCCATAAAAGTCACAAAATAAAGTGCATCTTCTATTGTTCTACTGTGTATCATGCAAACATCACTGTGAATCAAATCAAGGATTTGTGACTTTCTAGATGGAGAAAAACTTTTAAAAGTTACTCTTTGTGTCTTTCCAGCTAAGTAATGAACACAAGTCTTGAAGGACATACCTGTGAATATAGGTAGAAATCTTTTTCTGGCAAGAGTTTCCAATTTTTTCTCATCAATGTGACAAAGTCTTCTATGCCATATCTCAATGTCAGAATCTTTTATAGTAAATTCACATCTTCCTTCTTGATCTTAGCTTCTATCATATAGAGTGTTTACTTTTCTCCCCTTAGCTAACACTAGAGAGCCTTTGGTGAGCTTCCATTTTCCTTCACCAAATTAGTTAGTATAACCACCACCATCAAGCTTACCTGTAAAGATCAAATTAAGACGAATATCTGGCATATGTCTGACATCTTGAAGCAACAACTTACAGTCAATGCTGGTTTCTAAGCAAATATCTCTTATGCCTACAATCTTGGATGCCCCCTCATTTCCAATGCGAACATGGCCATAATCACCATTAACATAAGATATGAAGTAATCACGATATGTAGTAACATGAAACGAAACACTCGAATCAATCACTCAATCACTGGTATGCCAAGTGAGATTTACTGAACTCTCATCATAAATAATACCCAAATCACCATCAACTATGGCTGCAATGTTCTCTTTGTCATTTTTCTAAGCATCACTATTTTCTTTCGCCTATTCTCTTTTCTAAAATCTACTCTCCCTTTTAATGTGACCCATTTTTTGACAATAAAAGCACTTGAGGTTTTTCCTCTAGGACTTAGATCTTCCTCTAGGGTTATTATTATTCTGCTAGCGGGAATTTCTATTTTGGCTCCCCCTCACCTTTCTTGCTTATCTGAAACAAGTGCATCTGACTCAAAGGGAACTGTTTTAACACTCTTTCTTCTAGATTCTTCATTCCCCAGCCTATCTGTAACCATATCCAAAGTTATTTTCTCATTTGGCGTTGAAATATTCACTGACACCACTAATGTCTCCTAACTGTCAGGTAAAGAACTAAGCAACAATAGTGCTTGTAACCCATCATCTAGAATAATCTCCATAGTAGTCAATTGATCAACCAAACCTTGAAACTCACTAGTGTGTTCAGTTATACTGAGCCCCTCTTTATATTTCAAGTTAACAAGCATTTTCATCAGAATAGCTTTATTATATGCTATTGGCTGCTCATAAATTGTCTCTAATTTTCTCCAAAGAACATCAGCCCTGGATTCCTTCACGACATGGTGGTACACACTTTGATCAATTCATGATCTAATAGTACCAACGACTTCTGATTTAATTAAGCTCATTTCTTATCATCTAAATCAGCAGGTCTAACTTCTTCGCTTTCAATGGGTTCATATAAGTCTTTCATGTACAACAAATCTTCCATCCTATACTTCCAAATACCATAATTCCATGACTTCAATTTAATCATGCATGCCGAGCAATCCTCCATCTCAACCACACAAGTAATAAAAATAAAACTTGAAGCTCTGATACCACTCTGTTGGGAAAGGGACTACTGCAAGCAGCTGCAAATTAAGTAAAAATAAACTATTTATCTCTTTGTGTGATTAAAATAGGATGTGCACCACAAATAAATAGGTAGAAAAATAAACCAATAAATTCAAAGCAAAAACCAATCACAAGAGACACAGATTTTTACGTGAAAAACTCAAAGCGGAAAAAATCACAGGACCGTAGTCCGATATAATCTTCCACTATATTAATGGGATTATATCACAAATTTTTCTCTAGATAATACTAAAGGCTACCAATATCAAGAATCTCACTATTCTTGGCTTATAGTAACAGCCTAATAATTATCTCTCTAATAAATAAGTATCTCAATTAATAGCCAAAGAGATGATAAAATAAAAATCAACACCAATAAGATTATAGAGGGCGATATCAGAAACTTACCCTCAAAATTTGAGAGAAAACAGAGTTAATTTCTCCTTTCGTTCACGCAATTAAAAATTGAAATCGTTATTCCCTTCTACTGACTTCTCTCTCTCTCTCTCTCTCTCTCTCTCGCCGCTTTTCTTCCACCAAAAATTGCTGCCGCTATCTTTCAAGCACAGTTCCATTAGGGCAGCACTTGCTTTTATAGCCAAATTACATGACAAATTTCATCTAAGTCCAAGGCTTAGTAATAATTACAAACTAAGCAAGTTTATTTAGACCTTGGGCTTTTGGGCCCCCAAATGAGATGGACTCAACAAATTAGTCATACAACAATATTTCTCATAATAGCAATGTTTCTCATAATAGTAGTGATTTCCAACCATTATCTAGGTGGTGGTTCGTCGTGACTTTTATTTAACCTCCATGAACGATTGAGAGGATTGTCTGCGTGGAGGGTGAATGTTGGTTGGCGTCACCTGTAGGACTCAAATTAACTTGTGTCCAATTCTTTCGGGTAGTGGAAATCATTACTTGTGTGAGTGCATGCAATGACTATTATCATTTAAGTGTTGGAGATCGTCACGTCTAAGAGTTTGCATTGGAGATCATTACTTGTCAGAGTTGGAACGATTCTTGCTCAACTCTTGCCTACTGTTGTAGACAACATCACTTATGAGAGGTTTTTGACATCTTAAGTCATTGTGTGGGCCAAATAGAGTTGGTTTGTTTTGGGGTGATTTTGTTCAAATTGAGTGTATATCGTTATTTCAGTAAAAAAAATTATTATATGGTTAATTTCTTCAATGAAAATATAAAGACAGTTAGACAATTAATTTTTTTAATAAATTTCTAATATATAGTAAGTACATATTTCCTTGTCATTTATTACAGGTGTATGCGAATTAATATTTTTTATACTAGTTAATATAATTTATTAGTTTCTCCAAGGGTAAAAAGACTTCTGCACAAACATAAATTACCTAATAAACATTTTCTACAGAGGGAAGCTAATTAAAAAAATTAAGAAGTATGCATAGTAAAATAATCTCCCATCCAAACAGAAAAGATTAAATTATAAAGAAGGGCAAACTTAGCTAACAAATGTGAATTCTATCACTTTGAATCTTCGATAAAATGAATAAATTTTTTTTGGAAAAAATATTTGTTAAATTAGGATGAACCAATCTCAAAGATAGCAAGATAGCACTTGCGGAAAATCTTCAATCTAAACAAATAAACTACAAAGATAAAATGCTAATTTAGCTAAACCATCCACAACTTAAATTCTTTGAGATATGTTAGATCTTGAAGTCATGTTTTAGCATAACAAATTGTGGTATGTTAGCTATAGTTAAAAAACGTTCAATCCCCATACTTTGCTACCCATGAATGAGCTCAATAACATACAATGAATCCCGATTTTATAATTAATGTAGACAAACCAACCTCTTGCAAGTTGTAAATTAAGGCTTTTGCCTCAGCCACATTCACATCATAAGAATAAACATCGATGCCAACCCCTACAAACATAATTAAACTTTCATTATTGCGAATCACAACCCCATATGTAGCAATACCTTGTTGGGCATTGATAGCTACATCACAATTAAGCTTAAACCAACTAAATTGAGGTGGTTTCCAAAACATAAAAGAAGCATTTGGGAAAGAAACATTAGCACACATGGAAGATCGTTGAAGGAATGCATCAGATGCGCAAGACATGACAGATAAAGATTAAAGAATAACCAGGAGCCCCAACATAGAAATTTTGTTCTTCTGCCCCAAATTCCCCACATAAGCAAAACAAACAACGGAAATTCATTTGATTAAAAAAAATGAAAGCACATTGTCCTATACATCCAAAAACAAGAAAAGTGACAAGGCAAAACATAGCATTGAAATCAAATTTAACTTAAAATTGAACGATAAACACACTTTGATAATTTTATCTTGTTGTGTGTCCTATGCTAAATTGTTGAACAAGGTATTCTAATCTCAATTGGCTTGACTGGATATAGTGTGATTTGAATTTGCTAAATAATTTGTCTGCGAACCCAGTGATGTGAAGAGTAAGGCCTACAAATGCCTTCAAGTATTACTGTTCGTGTCGTGCATGCCTCTGGGTAGCCATTTGCCTAGTGTTATTATAAGCCACGGAAGTCGTCGAGAGTTCTAAGGCCTAGCACCAAGTATGATGAGTACGTATAATTCATGCATTCGGTGCATGCAACATGCAATACGTTGAACATGTAGTTATTGGAGCAATCTACATGGGATCACTTGTTGATTTGGTGGAGATTCGTTATTTGTTATTCATGTTCAATTCCAAATTTGTTACATAGCTAGTGAAAATATTAAAGCTAAGTTGTTAAGTCCAAGTTGTTAGCTTAGGATCTGCCAACAATCTCGGTTGTGTAGTTGGGTTGTTTGGCTATATTTTTTCAATTATAAATAAGCTCCAATAAGCATGAATAAACTCATTCAGTATTATTCAAATTCAATTAACTTGTGATTTTTTTTCTTACCCTAAGTAGAAACAAACTCTATCACTTACGCTTTGACTGAGACCATATTAATTGGTATCAGAGCGCGATTACTATGACAACCAACAAAGAACGCATTGAACATGTGGAAGTAGAGCTTGGTAGCTTGCTATATGGCATGAAACGCATAAAGCTAGGGCTCAACGATAGGTTGCATCGACTAGAGAAGACGATCAACAAGAAGGCAGATTCCATTTCAGCTTCTAGAGGGACAGCAAGTCACAACAACTATGATCAAGTAAGATCTTCACAACCTAACCGTGGAGAAAATAAAAGGAGCCGCCAGCAGTTTGCATCAAGAGATACCAAATTGAAGTGTCCACAATACTCCGACGATGATCCAATGGAGTGGTACAATAGGATAACACAATTCTTCAAGTATCAAGAAGCAACCGACAAACAAAAGATATCCTTAGCCTCTTTCCACCTCGAATGAGAGGCCAACCAATGGTAGTAATGATTGCGACGAGCCTATCACAAAGAAGATAGAACTCTGACATAGGAAATTTTTGTGGAATAATTGTGGGCCCGTTTTTGTGCTACAGAACGCAAAGACTATGACGAGGTATTGTCAAGGGTTAAGCAGACAGGATCACTTCGTGACTACCAGCAGGAATTCGAGAAACTTGAAAATAGGGTTCGTGGCTGGACACAAAAGGCATTGGTAGGGACCTTTATGGGAGGATTGAAACCATAAATCTCATAAGATATTCTAATTTTTAGACCCAAAACATTAAAGGAAGCTATCAACCTAGCACATATAAAAAATGATCAATTAGCGTGTCAAAGGAAGTTGATGCGTCCTCAATATAAAAATCATGCAGCACTAGCACCAACAAATAATGCCCGTGCCCCATCAACAGGAACTATCAAATGGTTGACATGGGACGAATTGCAACGACGTCAAGGGTAAGGACTTTGATTCAATTGCAATGATAGATTTACAGCAGGACACAAATGCAACCAACCTCAGATACTACTTCTCGAAAGTGACGCCATGAACAATGAAGTTGCATATGAAAGAATTTCAAAAGAATTACAAAAAGAACCTAACATTAGAGAATTGGCCGACCTAAAAACACCTTTTATGCTTTGATGGGATAGGCATCCCCAAAGACCATGCGCGTCACAGCAAATGTGAGACCATATGAGATCATGGAAATGATCGATAGCAGTTCAACTCACAACTTCATCAGTTCTCAAATGGCTAACATGTTACGACTGCCAATCATTCCCACAATAGGAGTTTTAGTACGAGTAGCGAACGGGAAAACACTGTCGTGTATAAAAAAATTCGAACAGGTTCAGGTATTATTGGAAGATGTCCATTTTACTTTAAGTCTCTACTCACTTCTTATTACAGGACTAGATATGGTGGTTTGCAATTAGAAACTCCTTACCATGGATTTTAAGTGGGGAAACAAAAGCTGACGGTTATAAGGCAACCACAATCAATCTAAACAGCATCATTAATCGAAATTACAAAAAAGCTAAGACAAGGGCAGTTGCCATATTGAGAGACTGATAATTCGTGCAAAATCTTCAGCTGCCATCTTTTTTTTTATAGTAATTGTACTGGTAAAGAGAAAGGTCTTGTACTAGGTCGAGTAAGCCCTGAGTTCAGCATCTCCTTTATATTTTTTTTCAATTTCAACCTTTTGGAAATAGGCGTAGCGGTATGGCCTAACATTGATAGACGAGTTACATGGAGTCATATACTTTACCAAATTGGACTTAAGGGCCGGGTATCACTAGGTACGGGTAAATCCAGCCGACATTCATAAAATGACTTTTCGCACAAACAATGAACATTACGAATACTTAGTAATTTTGTTCGGATTGTGCAACGCACCATCGACATTCTAGGCCATCATGAACTCTATTTTTTGTCCTTATCTCAGAAAATTTATCCTTCTTTTATTTGACGATATATTAATATACAACCCCTCTTAGAGTTGTCATCTTGAGCATGTTAAACAGGCAATGGAAATTCTCAAACATCATCAATTCTTCCTTAAAGCGAGCAAGTGCTCCTTGGTCAAACCGATTACTACAGGAAATTTGTCCAAGGGTACGGGATATTGGCTCGACCACTCATAAATCTTCTAAAAAAAGGGCAATTTGGGTGGAATCCAAAAGTAGAAAAAGCATTTATCGATTTGAAAAAGGCCATGACTAGTACTCCTACACTACCCATGCTTAATTTCAAGGTATTTAGTGACGACATAGGTGCGATACTGCAGCAACAAGGACAATCCATCGCTTTCATGAGTCATGCCGCAAAAGAGATACTGGTGATTGTAGAAGTAATACATATGTAGAGACCTCATTTGCTGGGATGAAGATTCATCATTCAAACCGACCAATGCAGCTTTAAGTATTTTTTAGAGCAAAAAATTGCCACGCTCGAGCAACAACAATGGCTGGCGAAATTGATGGGGTTTGAAAATGAAATTCAATATCGACCAGGATGTGAGAATACTGCAGCCAATGCTCTCTCACACTGGCCTGACAAACCTACACTTAACCATTTATTTGTGGCGCATGTATCTATATGGGAAAAGATAAAAAAGACTGCCCAGGATGATGAATATATGAAGAATATTACACAAGCCCAGACACAAGCAATTGGCCCTTATTCCATGTGCCATTGGCTAATTTTCTTCAAAGGCAAGGTCGTGGTTCCTCTTCAAGTTCGTGAATCATTAATTTTTGAAGCCCACGACACCAAGATGGGAGGTCATTCAAGAGTGCTACGTACTTACAAACGTTTAAAACAACAATTCTATTGGCCATTAATGTTTCAAACAATTCATGATTATGTGAGTAAGTGTGAAATTTGTTAGAAAACGAAAGCATCAACCCTTAAACTTGCAGGTTTCCTCTAGCCATTGTTAATCCCTTGACAAGTCTAGGACGATATCACACTTGACTTCATTGAAGGGCTGCCAAATTCTCAAGGTAAAAATTTAATTCTGATGGTGGTAGATGGGCTCAACAAATTTGCCTATTTTATGTCCTTGTCCCACCCGTTCATGACTAAAACGGTGGCAGAGAAATTTATTGATGGGGTTGTAAAATTACATGAAATGGCAAAGTCGATAATCAGTGACTGCGATCCTATTTTTATTAGAAAGTTTTGGCAGGAATTTTTTAATATGTCAGGGACACAACTAAAGATGAGTTCGGCGCATCACCCACAAACCGACGGACATACAAAGGTAATTAATTGATGCCTGGAACAATACTTATGAAGTTTTGTTCACCAATGGTCATGGAAGTGGAATTTTTACCTACCTTGGGTAGAATATTAGTACAACACAACTTACCACGAGTCCACATGAATGACTCATTTCTTGGCTCTATATTGGTGATAACCACCTTCAATGCCAATGTATCACGTGGGATTGTCACCAGTGATAATGTCGATCAAGCTTTGTTGTCGCTAGATGAGTTACTATGACAACTAAAGAAGAACTTAAAGACAACTACCAATCGAATGAAAGAAATCGCTGATAGAAAGAGGCGTAACGTGGAATTTCAGAAAGGTGACATTGCATACTTAAAACTCCAATCTTATAGGTAGCCCACTGTATTTGATCGTGCTCATTAGAAGTTGGCGAGTAGGTAATTTGGCCCATATCCAATGCTTAAAAAAATAGGCAGCGTGGCTTATAAGCTGCAATTACTGGAGGGTTCACAGATACATCCAGTATTTCATGTGTCTTTGCTAAAAAAAAAATTTTGGTGATTTGCCTCAGTTTAGCACAAATCTTCCCTCTACTGATGACGACGATGTGATAGTTTTGGAACCAGAAAAAGTTGATACTCGCTAGCTTAAGCGAGATGGCAAGTTTGTGGAACAAAGTCTTATATGTTAAAAATGTCTACCACAAGAGGACGTAACATGGGAAGATTTTGAGTTACTTGCACAACAATTTCCTCAACTGGCCCTTGAGGACAATGATCCTCTTTGTGTAGGGGGTATTGTTAGGCCACGGAAGTCATTAAGAGTTCCAAGGCCTAGCACTAAGTATGACGAGTACATATAATTCATGCATGCGATGCATGCAACATGCAACACATTGAACGTGTAGTCGTTGGACCAATCTACATGGGATCACTTGTTGATTTGATGGAGATTCGATATTTGTTATTCATGTTCAATTCTCACTATGTTACTTAGCTAGTGGAGAATATTAAAGCTAAGTTGTTGAGTCAAAGTTTTTAGCTTAGGATCTGCCAACAATCTCAGTTGTGTAGTTGGGTTGTTTGGCTATGTTCTTTCAATTATAAATAAGCTCCAACAAGCATGAATAAAGTCATTCAGTATTATTCAAATTCAATTAACTTGTGGTTTTTTTTATGCCCTAAGTAGAAACAAACTTTATTACTTACGCTTTGACTGGGACCATATCATATTAGTAGTGTACTTCGACATGGCATGACCTATATAGCAAGTGGGTCCACGAGCACAAATGGATCTAATTAAGCTAAATGAGTCGTGCCTAACATTGAACGTTGATCATAAAGACTAGTAGCTAAATCATTTTATTACAGAGTGAATTCCATAATTTGGTGCCTTGTAACAACACACTTTTAGCAAAACTTTTCAAAACTCCTAGCAACAAAATTCAAGGCCATTCTATATCCTCAATGTCTTTCACATTTTTTTTAGTAGTTTGAGTGCCTAGTAGGGCTTTCCAAGTATTTAACTTAAAGGCATGATCCTTTTTAATGCAGATTAGGAATTATTTATCATATTTGGATTAGTTTCCTTATTGTCTAAAGTTTAGACTTTGTTTTCTTTTTACTTCATGATTTATGATCATTACTGCTAATGTAAATAACCCTTTCTTGTAGCCCTTGAAGGTAGATTTTGAGTTCAATAATATTTTCAGATTTCAAAGTTCTGTGTGAGTTTTTAAGTTTAGTTATTTCTTGGAATCCTACAAAATCAACGAGTCTTAACCACTTAAGTTCACAGTATCCTTTCGAATCAATGTGAGTTTAGATTCTTCCTTCATTCCGGTATTCTCAAGAATTAACAGAAGATTTAAACGCTAAAATTTTGCTACATCAGTTTGGTATCAAAGCTTAAAGCTTGATTCTTAATTGCCCTTAACAACCTACCCTTTCACTTTTTTTCATTTGGTTTTACTTGAAAAAATCAAAAACAAAAAAGAATATAGAAAAAATCTAGCAAAAACCTGAGGCCATGGCAGCAACTGCTGTCTACAACTATCAGTATTCTTTCTTGTCGCCATCTTGATGATCAGCCACTAACATCACATTCAGAGGAAGTTGGCCACCAAAAACATGCATTTCATACAGCCATTTCTCGGCTAAAATCACCAAAATTTGCCAAAATATGTGCAATTTCGCCATTGACATATCATCGATTTCTGCCTTGATTTAACCTACGCAACCACCATCAATCAATTCCTCTCTACTGGCTCACCTTTTTCACTGTTCCCTACCACTGATCAATGAACTGACTGCCAAAAATCAAAACCAACACAAAAATGCCACATCAATTCAATTTTCCAGTCAATCCACAATTATTTAAGTCAAATATTGCCATCATCACACTTATCGAACTCCAATCTTACATATCTACTCACTGTTGTCGAGTTTTTCAATCACTATCGTCGATAACCCCATTTTTTGCTTATTTATAATTTTACCTCAGTACTTTCTTTTGTTACAGCATTGCCCTTAAATTTTCTGATCTCATAAAAAATCCAAACAAACAAAAAAAAAATCATGAAACCACAACATCATTGTGAAGATTTCATGTTGAAAGAAGATCTTCTAGTTAGGAAGTTGAGAATTGTGCTTTTGATTGCTCTTGATTTTGAGAAAATCTTTACATATAAAGCATAGACATGAACTTGACAAAGTTGTTAGTAATTATGCACTTTATAAAGGTAATGTTGTTGAGGAAAACAATGATTATACTTCCCTTGACAATATTAATCTTCCAAGAAAAATATTAATTGGCCATTCATGTTAACCAAGTTCTAAACTAGAAAGGAAAACAAAGTCTAAACTTTAGATGGCAATGATGCATGTCTTCTTCGCAGCGTTTTCGAGTTCTCCTTCCATGCTTTATTTTATGGCATGTTTGACAGGCTTGATATGATTTTAGATTTGATTTTGTTGCCTTTGTTATGGATGTTGGTGTTTACAAGATGGTTTTTGACCTTAAGCTTATTAGTTCTTCATTTGATTTTAACACGTCCTAGTTGAGGGGTGTCTTGGACCCTCATCTTGGGGAGGGTCTGCGGATTATCTTGTCTCCCCATTAACAGGTTTGTTTAGTTTCTTGGTTAAGGTTGTTGTTTGTGGTGGTGACACTCAAGGTGGATGGTTGCACTCAGGGTAATTCTGGTTTGTCTGCTATGGGTAGTGTCCTATGTGATCATTAGGGTGTGGTTCTAGTTGCTTATTTTCTTAGGCACCAATCGATTCTTTTCTCTGGGCTAATGGCAGTTAACAAGGGCTTGGATCTTGCTTTTCAGCTTGGTTATTTTGTTCTTGAGGTGGAGTTCGATTCAATGACTATAGTTTTGTAGATTGCTTCTCATGCATCTGTGTCATGGTACTTTGCTTATCTTCTTAGTCGAGTCGATACTTTATCTTCTAGTCCTTCAATCTGTATTAGGCATGTTTACTGCAAGGTTAATTGTGTTGCTGATTTCATGGTCAATTAAGCTTGTTCTCATTAGACTCGTGAATTGTTTTTGGGCTAATGGAGATCTTCCAAGTGGTTTGTCTGGGATTCTTCATTTGGATGCTCATGAGACTATGCATGTTCGGAGATAAATTTTTCTCGTTCGGGTATTTTACTTGTTTTTATGGGCCTTTTTGTCTTTACTTTTATTGGGTTTTATATTAGAGATTTTGGTTCTATCCCCTTCTTTAGTTCATTTTCTTTTATTCATATTACAAGTAGAGGTTCAGTCTAACCTTCCACCTTTTATATATATATTTGGTTCATCTTTTGGGCTTAGCTTGACTCAACCATGAAAATATTTTTAATCACTCAGCCTAAAAAGCCTACGCTTGGTGCCAAAGCCCGTTAAATGCCAAAAAATATGTATATTATTTTAATTAAAATACACCTTTTAATATTTATTTAACACTCCCATGACATATATTTAAAGTTTTAAATTCTTTTACCTCAATTTTTAACGTCTAGTCCAATAAAAATAAAATTTTATAAAATATAATTAAAAAAATTCTAAAAAAATGTAGCACATAAATTCGAGCTTTTAAGTTCTTCTTGAAAGAATGTAGCACATTTTACCGACCCTACATGGAGCGGTCCTAAACACTTTAGCTGGAAGGCTAAGATTGTTGGTGAGAGAGAATAAAAGAAATCCGCAAAGGAAGCAATAGAAAGGGGACCATGACCAATTGACCTATTTTGAGTTTTTGGTACAAAAACGCCATTAATTATCTAACATCTATTCACGTGCTTCCTCAAAATAATAACGTACGTACAATTCTTTAGTTACAAAATCAAATCAAAACAAACGATACATCGTAGGCCCATATGCAAGTTGTTTCCTTGGTGGTGGTAGCTAATATCTTCAGCTTGGAAATCATTATATGTACCTCACAGTCACACCCACACCCCCACACACACAACCTTCTTTATTCCATTGTCTTGTCTCTCACATGGAGACTTGTCAATAACACCATCAAAAGCAGTATGGTATAAACCTATAACCATTTGAAAAAGGATATGATAAGATCAAACGTAAGGGCTGCACATTACATGCTCTGCCCACCGTACGATAGAGAAGAAATCAACGGTGGAGAGAAAAGTGGAGTAAAAGTTACAATTTGCTTCAAATAGATGATGGTAACATAGGGAGAAGGTTGTTGGGTAGTGGCTTGTTTGTTTATGGTAACCTGTACAAATGTGATCAGGACATCCCATTCTCTCATCCAGCTGTCTGCTCCCATTAAAGGCATTTTCGTTTTGGACTCTCGAGTCTTCTTGTCTAATTAATGCCCATTTTCACACTTCTTGATAAATGTCTTTCCCCAACCATAAAATTCGACTTTTTTAAAAGTTATTTTATTTTATTCTACTAGGTACAATTTATGGAGACTTCATTATAAAATTTATTCAAATTCAAATAGTACATACATTTAGTATTCTTAAAAGTTATATCACGATCCACTCAAAAATTTGAGTCCACTAAATACTAAGATATCTATTCTACTCATATTTATGGAGAGAAAAATATTTAAATTTTTATGAAAATTAAAACTTTGGTACTTAGACCCTTAATAAGCAAGGATACAAGCCCACCGGTAAACTAAAACATTAAAACTTGTTCTGATTAGTTGATAGAATAAATTTTTAAAATTATATTACTTACAATCAACAAAAATAATGTAAAAATGAACATGCAAATGGTCATATGAGATCAATATTTTATTTTTACCTACTTTTAGTGATTGTAAGTAACATTAAATATAATTTAAAAATATTCAAATTATCTATAGATAAGATTCAATATTACTCTGACAAGATTTGATCGTCTCACTCAACCTTAATGTTAAAATAAAATCTTAGATATCATATCTAATACCAAATCAACAAGGTTACCCACATTTAGTATTAGAATAAAACCTGTCTTTGTTTTCATTCAGTTAAAATGTGGATTTTCAATTAACAACAATTGTCACTAATTTTGGGTATTTAAATAAAAAGTTCTCACTTCTCAGTAATATTTAATTATTTATAAATATAATTATAGACAATTCCACATGTAATAATCGCTAGTAGGTCGTAGAAGATAAAGTGAATTTAATTATTCAAACGTCGGACAAAAATGCAACTAAAATTGCCGTAATCGCACCCAATAAGAAGAAAGGGTTTGGGCTTCCCCCTATTTGAAAAGCGTATTGAATTTGTATTTTGAGATTGTTTTATATTTCCAAAAATGATACAAGTTCCTATCAATATCTCATTATTCTACAATTTACCCCAACAATTTCATGTCTTTTCCATTCGTGTCCCACCACCTCATGTCTTGTCCCGTCTCACATTAATTTCAAGAAAACATTAGAGGCTCCCGCTCTAGGCACCCGCTCTAGGCACACGCTCTGCACTAAACTGTTGAACACACTCGCCTTTATATTATTGATGTGGATTTACCGATGGTGCACACTCTAAGGATAGCAGAATTCCCTCAACTTTGATTAGGATTCAAGATCACGATTTGTTTCACACAAAATTTGAAATAAAATTTTATCTAAATTTTTTTATTTGGGTCAAGAACTGAATAGGGATTCTAAATATTTCATATTTTTAATTTTTTAAAATGTATAACAAATTAATTTAATAAATTATTTATATCTAATATATATGTGCATGATAAATTATTATAATAAATAATATATTTAAGATGTCAATTATTATTATATGACATGTCGGTCGTAAAATATGACGTTTATGACGGAACCTACAAATATAATTAAAAATCTATGTCATTCAAATCTCAATCAAAAATTTAAAATTTCTATCAGGACTAGATCAAGATAAATTTTTATCATGATTTCCTATACTAAAAAGAGTCGGATCAACAAATTTCGGTGCCGTTCCATTGTCAACACTCAACTGTAGTGCATCTGATCGGAGCGTTAGCCATGAGCTGGAAGAGCGCGTGGGGGTTCAAGGGAAACAGTCCCCAAGACAATTAGTTGACGCATCAAGTGAATATGGTCGGTGTCCCCTCTCGTATTTCAAGGCACCATCCCTCTCTCCTCTGACGGTGATCATTAGGCTCATGGTCACAAAATTGAGGCGTTTGTAATTACATCCAAGGGAAAGGAACTTTTATTTTTATATATTTCTTTTTTCTTTTATTTGAGCGCAAAATAATAGTCTCAACTGGGAACAGTCAAGTCCACTTAATAAAATAATATTAGACTTCCTAAAATTAATATACTAATATATTTAAAAAGAAATAAACATAGTTATCTGGATCTTTGAGTTTGTTAACTTATATTTTAATTATTGCATATCACTTATTTATTAAGTGATAGATTTCAAAATAAAACTAGTAGATTATTCTGATTTGTGTTGTAGTTATAGTAGTTGGACGCTAAATCATAGAATTTTATGTTTAGGATTTCATAACATTGTGCAATCGGCTATAGTATGAATATGAAATTAGGGTTCTAATGATTGTAGTAGTTATTTGCTTCTATTGAAGTATAATTTAAATAAACTTTCTAATGTCAATGAGTAATTGAGTGCCATTAAAATACTAAGGGGATAAGTCAAGGTAGATCCGGGAAATTGACTCATAGGAAGCAACATTATAATAAAATAAAAAAGTTAAATAAAAATAAATATTCAAAGTTCGAAATCTATTTTTAAAGCATTTCATAAAAAAAATTATTATTATTACTATTAAATATGTATGTTTTTTATCTATGTACGCAACACATAATGTATCCATAATATAAGTTTAGAGCAAGTAAATTGCAGGCACACAAAAAAACTTAGTAATACGGGTTTTAAAAAGATAGTTATTTCTCAACATAAAAAAAGAAAAAAAATTTACTTATTTTTTTACTTAATGCTTAAAGATATTTCTTGTCTTATAAGATTTATAATATTTTTTTCAAAATTCGAAATCAGGTAAAAAAAAAGAGACAAATTGGTTAAAAATCGCTTACAATTTGATTATACACGGATTAGTAGTTTAGTACGGTGATTTATACATGCCGAAAACGATAGATACACCAATAAATGATGAAAGAGATAAAGATGAAAAAAAGAAAAAAGAAAAAACCGCAAAAAAAAATTGCTTTTGGTAACTTGTCGAGTAGTATATAGTACGGTGCGAATGTTTGAAGCATGGAGGCAAAGCGAAGGCCGAGAATGGCGGCAACCCATTCCTGTATCATCGTGTCATGAATTCCCCCACTTCACCCCCACAACTGTTCCCTGCTACTGAGAGACAGAAACACTGTTTATTTTTTGAGAAATAAAAAGTTCAAAAAATTTTTATATATTTTTTTAATCTGATTATATAGAAAAAAAAAAAAGGGTCTTGCTCTGACTTTGTGTTCTGTGTTGGGCACTTGGGTGAGAGAGGGTTTGTTTATTTTACGGGAAAAGCAGTTTTCCAAATAGGGAAGTGATTTTCCATATTCATGATGAGTGGTAGAATTATGGATGCATGTGATTTTAGCTTTATAAACGAGGCAGCGGCAGAAGAAGAAGGGAAAGTGAAAGAGGGTGGCAGCAATCGCCACCGTCCATCTCCATCAGACGAATTTGGTTGGGGTGACGCTGTTGCTGGAGGTCCCACTTGTAACAACAACAACATCAACAGTAGCAGTAGCAGCAGCCATATTTACAAGACAATTGGTTATGTTGCTTCTGATGGTAGTGGTAGTAGTACTAGTAGGAAGACATTGCAGCCTTTTCAATTTGACATAGCAGCAGCAACTGTTAATGAATCCCCAGGTTTATATGTTTATTTCATTTTTCAGGACAGAGCTGAAAGCTGTAACCTTTTATTGGACTGTGACAATGAACAATTTATGTTTTATTTTTATTTATTTATTTTTTTTTTTTTGCGGTAGGTATGGCGGCAAGAATGGGGTTTCCATTTACAAATGCACAGTGGACAGAGCTAGAGAGACAAGCATTGATATACAAGTGCATGGTGGCTTCTGTTCCAGTTCCCTCTGATCTCCTTTTTCCCTTCACAAGAAACAGAAACTCAGCTGCTGCTGCTGCTCCCGTGGGTTTGGATCTAATAAGGTTGTCAAAAGGAGGAGATCTAGAGCCAGGGAGATGCAGAAGAACAGATGGCAAGAAATGGAGGTGCTCGAGAGATGTGGCGCCTGACCAGAAATACTGTGAGCGTCATCTGCACAGAGGCCGTCCACGTTCAAGAAAGCCTGTGGAACTTCAACCTCCTCCCAACAGCAAGAAAAAAATCCGCCTTCAATCTCATCCATTTAATATCACTAACACTGTCAACAACAACAACAACAACAACAACAATCTTGATTTCTCTGCATCTCAATTTGTTGGAAATTTTACTCAATACCCACATCCTCATATAAGGGAACAGAGGTGTGTCCAAGTTCAGGTTTTTTTTTTTTTTTTTTCATTCTTAAATACCTAGTTTCTTGTGGTTGGGTTTTGTTCCTTATTTTTTGGTTTGTGTTTTTGGTGCATTAAAGGTGCTTGGATAAGGATTGGATGATGAGAGGGGAAGCTGTTCACTTGCCTCCTCATGCTGCAGGCACAGAATGGCATTATCTGATTAATAACTCTGCTTCTTCTGTTATTGTTAATCAACATTATCATCTAGAAGAGCCTCTGAATTTGAATTCCTTTGCAAGTTTTAGTGCTGAAGAAGCTCAACAGAGCAACGATTGCCATTTTTTTACTGACCCAGATTTGGTTCCGAGGGTATTCATTGACGCATGGTCTAATACTAATGGAGTGTCAAATGGTGGTGACCAGATCCACAATACAAATTCTGGTACCAAAAGCTCTGTCTCTTCAAGCGGGAATCTCTCACTTTCTCCGCTAAGTCTTTCAATGGGAGGCAACAGCACCATTGACGAGGAAATGGGTCAACTACAAATGGGGTTGGGCCTTGTGGAATCTAGTCAAGACCATAAATGTGATACCAACCCGCAACTCTCAAGCTGGTTAAACCCTGATTCTTGGGCACCAGGAGGGCCACTAGCAGAGGTCTTAAGGCCAAGCACGGTCCCGGCCTCTGCTTCTGGTCCACCGTCTCCTGCCGCCGGAAATGGCGACTCTGATAGTCCTCCTGCGACTACAGTCTCTTCACCATCTGGGGTTCTACAGAAGGCGCTGCTTTCATGGTCTGATAGCAGTGGTAATAGCAGCCCAACCCCTGGCAGTTCAAGGACTAATAAATCTGAGATCGCTTCGCTGTGGTTTGGTCAAGGAAAATTAGAATCGTAAGCTTAAGTTAATTAATTATGAAACGATATCAATTTAGTTCTTCTTAGGCCTTTAAATAACCGGGTTTTGTTTGCCAGTTTTCTTGGGTCATCAAAGTGTTCTTAAGCTCTAGCATGTATTTTGATTTGCAGACCGTTTTTATCCTTCTTATGTTGTTCTCGGGTCGTCTTTAGTAACGCCTTTTGTTTTGTTCAGATATGAACCCTGTAACATCCTGTAGATTGTTTTGAAATTTTTTCAGCCATCTTCTGACTTCCAACTAAACAGACTATGCCGCAAATTCATCAGAAAAAATAGTTTTTGTCCGAGGCAAAGCTCCCCAGTCTGACACACAGCAGCAAATACAGAGCCAGAAATTTTCAAACATTGCCTGAAATTGAATTCAGAAGCAGAACGAATATGTGCTTTCGGTGGGACTGAAGAACCTGCATGAAACTGATTAAGGCAGCTGATGCACATGATCCTATTATTAGCGCGCTTTGAACAACATGATTTCTGTCTCTCTTCCTATCTTATCAGTATCAGGCGGCCCCGAATATTCCCTTTGATGAGTTTTGAGACAGCTTAATTTTCTGCTTTATTCATATGTATGCATTTTGCTCTATCCTGTCTTAATTTGTTCTACTTTTCAAGGTTGAATTTTTCCTCCCATTCTCTTCTGTAATTTCCCTCCATATAATTAATGCAGTTTTTAATGCCACCATCAAAGATACGACATGCTCATTGAGAATCTTGAGTGAGCAAAATCTTGAAACATTTTTTACACTCATTTTCAATTAACGAATCATTTTCATGATTAGGGATAAATTATAGAAAAATTTCCTCGGCACTGCTCAGTCGGCACATGCCTTTGTTGCCGCAGGTTCTTTTAAGAGCTACAGTGCCCAAGCTCGCAACGTAAATAGGTGGGTCTGGCCCAAGTGGATTGCAAAGGGCTATGGCTCAAACATTCACGTTAAGTGGTGGGCATTGAAATTACTTACCAGACACCTTTGTATCTTTTTTTTCCATAATATTTACCATCTTCTTCTGTGTGGTATTTATTACTTTAAGGGTGTGTTTAACATATTGTATCATATTGTATTAACTGTATTGCATTATGATGCATTAGTCTTAAAGTTATTAACCTGTAATGTAATATCATGTTTGGTGCAACATAAACTGTAGTATATGTAATAATATTTTATTTAATTATTTATATTACTCTTAATTTTAAATTAATATTATCCAAATTATTAAGGATTTCTCTATAATATTGCATGAATTTTTACAGTATTGACAATGGAGTTATTACGGTCCTTTGGATTTAAATGCTTTAATTTTCACCATTGATTTAATTTAGTGGATAAATAACTAATTACTTAATAATTCATAGATAATATTCAAGTTCATAGATATAATTTTATTTTTTATAATTCCATAAATATTTTCTAAATTACCAGCAAAATAAAAATAAAAAATGTAAATATATAATTAATTTAGATGTATAAATAAATAAAAAATTATTCAATCTTCAACAGCATATGTTAATTTAGACCTATTTTTCATTTATAATTAGGGCAATATAATTCTAAATTCTTAGTTTATTCATTATCTTTTTTCTTTTTTTGAAATTTCTCATTGCCGAAGATTGATTTGAATTAATTATTGCAATATTTATTAATCTAGTAATTTTTTTGTTGAAATGGAGAAAATAATAAGAAGATAAACTAACATTGAGTTGTGTTCATATTAAAATACATGTATTTTAAAAGGAAATATAGAAGTATTGATAGACTTCACTTGTTTCTTTTTATTATTTAATCTTTAAAAGCCACGTTTTACATATTTGGTAATTAGTAAATTTAAATTTTTAATAATTGAAATTAAAATATTATCTTAACTAACTTTTATTTTTATAAACTGTTGATTAAATCTAACCGTAAATATTTATACCACTATTAATGTGTAATTTTTATAATAGCATCATAGAGTGACCCATTTATTAATATATAAAAGTATGTATTTTTAGTTATATTAAATTTTTTGAAAATAATTAGTTTTCATATATTAATTATTGTAATATAATTAAATAATATAATATATTATTATATTTTTTATTTTTATATAGTATTAATTATTAGCTATATTAAATTGTTAAATAATAGTCAATTTTTATATATTAATTACTGTAAGATAATTATATAATATAACATCATACTATATTTTTACTTTAATATATTATTTAAGTATTTATTAATAGTTATATAAAATTGTTAAATAATAATCACCTTTAATATATTAGATACTATAATATAATTAAATAATGAAGTAATATGTTGTATTTTATTTTTACATATTATTTATATTATTATTATTAATAACTTATTAAATAGTGATCAATTTTATATTAATTATTACTATACAATTAAATAATACATTATTTAGTTATATTTTTAATATAATAAAAATATAATATAATTTTATTGAATAATAAATTAATGTAAACATAACAGAAAATAAAAATTAATATGATATAATATCATATTAAATTAAAAAATCATATTTATCTATTATTATAAAAAAGTTTTTAAAAAACCCCCAATGCGGCAGTTTTAGCTTATGCAACAATTGACTGCTTTATGATGATGCACCATAATGTAGCTAATTGTTGCACCAAACATGAGCAATGCAACCTCTTGTTATGAGGGGTGTCAAATATCCCCCAAGTACATGGAACATTTATGATAGAGTGCAACTATTAGCACTTCTCCAAAACTCTTATAAAATCATACATTTAATTTATACATTTATAGTTTTGCCCTTCATAATTTGAAAGCAAACTAACCCAGTTAAACTTATGCATCTTCCTTGTAAAGAAAAAACATGACAAATAAATCATTTGTTGATATCAATCTCCTATAAATAAATCATTTGTTGATATCAATATTCTATAGATATGATATATGATTATTGAGGATAGACTTTTTTAATTAATTATATATTTAATTAGTTGGCTCAAATAATTTAATTTACTTTTTTTATATATACATAAATGTATAGATGGTAGATGATGCTGAAAAAGAGGCTAATATTTGAACTGGTAATGGTAAAGAAGAGGAAAAACATCATCGACAAAAATAAGCAAGATGACAGTAGAAAGGGTGTTGAAAACACAAAGAGTAAGTGACTATCAAAGTAATTTTTTTTTCATGTATAATTTTACAAACACATAATTTTTTGTTGTGAAAGATAATATAATTTAAAGGAAAATTCATATTGGTAACACAAGAATAATTTTTTGTTGTGAAAGATAATCTAATTTAAAGGAAAATTCATGTTGGTAACACAAGAATTTAAGATGAAATTTTAAAATATTCTAGATGTGAAGAGAGGGGGATTTGAGACCTTATAAGAGAGTGAGATAGGGTTTGTAGAGAATTAAAGTGGGCTCTATTAGAAAAAACTAAAATTTTAAAAGCTTTTAATGAGATATCCTAAGAGATGGGGTTTTATAAGAATTTCTTGTAGGTGCTAATAGTCCTATACTCCTACTCTTTATGATGGTGTATGTGTTTTATGTATATGATCAGAGAGTTCCTTTAATATTGTAAAGACATTTGATTCTTCACATTCGTGTGTGCTGGCGTAGGTCGGAGTGTTTTTGTTTGTTAAATAAATTATTGTGCTCATTTCATATCATGCATATGCATTGCTTATGTTACGTTTTCTTTTACAATAATTTAACCACAATACCCGCATCAAATATCAAATTAAGTATATCTCTTTATATATGAATTCTTGATCTTCTATCTTCGTTGAAAGAGGGAAAACTTATTTGTTATGTACTTATTTTGCGTTTAAGGGAAAAAAAATATTTTGACTAATTAGTTATGGTCATTACAATATATATTGTGATTTTAAGATGTTTTATTTGAAAAATATCATTTAGAGAAATTATATTAGAGCTGTAAATTTAACCTTATAGAATTAGTTTTGGTAATTATTAAATCTATCTATATGGTTTGTATTATCTTTTGTATCTCTCTAATAACTAAAACGAGGTAAGAAGGGAAATGTGTTTATGTTTTAAGCCATGTTAGACTAAATATATTAAAAATTAGAGGAAAAAATTAAGGAAAAATATATTAATACATTTAGTTTGATAAAATAATCACAGAGACACTCATATTTTCATAATTGGTCACACATAACATACCTTATTTAAATCACTTAAATTCTTAACCTTGGAGCCTATGTAAATATTTATAAATATAAAATAGAAGTCTGTGTGATAAAAGGAAATGTGTATCCTAAAAAAGAATTAATATAATAAAAACAATGAAATCTCCACGACCATTTTACTAAACTATTTAGATATAAAAAAATTTATAATACTAACTATAAAACTTCTAATTTTTTAAAATTGACCCCTCAATTTTTTTTAATTTCATAACTAGCCAAATAAGTTTTTGGACTAAAACACTCCCCACTTTTAGATTCCTAATTCTCACACATACGATGAATACGAGTGACATGCATTTACTTTTTATGACAAACAAGTGTCTGCCGCATACAATTAAATAGTTTTAATCATGTACGACATGCACTTGTCACCCTGTTTATCACAAAAATAAATAATTGTCGCACATATTTTGAGTTTTGTCTTCAATTATGTTCTAAATTGAATTTTTATTATTTTCAATGATTCTTTTTATCTATCAACTCAACTAAATATTTAAAGGATTTACATTATTTTATTAATGGAAAATAACAACATTTATAAAAAAAAAATCACATCAATTTCAAACTAAACCTTAAACTTAAAACATTTAATACACATTGAGTGAAAAAATACACTACCCTTAACTTCTTGCTCTTTAATGGATGATTCTTTCTTTAGTTATGCATTGCTACAATTATTTGATGAATTTGATAATTTTTTGAGAGTGATGAGATTTGGTGCTTTTGGTGAGTTAGTTATGTTTGATGATTTTTTAATGGTAGTATTATTTTGATAATTTGTTGAAATTGATGAGGGTTATTTTATTCAAAAATTTTGTATTTAGTTAGTTATGATAGAAAAAAGTTATGAGGGATTAAGTTCAAAAAATAAAAGAAAATTTGTAAATTTCCGGATGATGTAGCTGTCATTTTTCATAATAATTGTGTACAATACGTACATATGACCCCATTTTTAAATTCATCAATCATGGAAGCTACAAGGGCAAGGCTGGTGCGCTCCAATAAGATCAACATCAAAATTCAAATTGTTATATTATTTCGTAATGGCCGGCCATCTGCATAGTAAAAACATATATATTAACTCACGTGGAAAACAACATCAGTTTTATATTTATTAAACTCACTTTTAATGCATATCTACTCAATCCTAGCTTTTCTTTGACTCAAAGTGCTGCAACTTCTCATTATTTTAATCTAAAGGCTGTTCAAAACGTAACAAAAGCGATCATATTGGAATCTGTACCTTTGCATGTGCTGCCATTTTCTATCCATTATCAACAACATTAGCAGAGTTCGTAGCATTAACTCACCATGCTTTTGTTAATTTCCTATTATGTTCTCTTCTCTCTCAATCAATTCCTAGCTCTACCAGTTTCTTTACCTCCATCAGCCATCTCCCTTGTCCAGTTTCTTGATAGCCTTCCCAAACAATCACAAAGTCATTTGCCGTGGAACCAATCTTTTTCAACTTCTGCTCCTTGTAAATGGTCGGGAGTGTCTTGCTACAACAATAGTTCCAGTCTCAAGGCCTTGAACCTCTCAGGCTTTGGACTCTCTGGTGTCCTAAACAACTCAATCTCTTACATCTGCAAAAACCAATATTTGCTTTCTCTTGATCTCAGTGGCAACGAATTCACGGGCAGCATTCCGAAGCAACTTGGCAACTGTGGCCAACTCAAGACTCTCCTTCTCAATGACAACCACTTTCAAAGCTCAATCCCACCTGAGATTTTCAAGTTAAAGCGGCTTTCATGGCTTGACTTGGGTTACAATTCACTCTCTGGTAAAATTCCCCCCCAGGTAAGCCTCTGCTACAGTCTTGAATCCATTGGCTTCCACAACAATTTTTTAAATGGTGAGCTTCCAAATGATATATTTTCTCTACCCAAGTTGAAGTCTTTGTACTTGAACACAAATAACTTAACTGGTTTATTACCAGATTTCCCAAATTCATGTGCAATTTTGCATCTTTTGATTCATGAGAATGATTTTGTTGGATCTTTACCGACTTCCCTGAGCCATTGCCGCAATCTTGTTGAGTTTTCTGCATCCTCCAATAATTTCAGAGGGGCTATTTCACCATGGATATTTAAGGGTCTTTTGCAACTTGAAGTTCTGTATTTGGATGACAACAATCTTGAAGGGCAAATTCCTGAGACTTTGTGGGGCCTTGAAAATTTACAAAAGCTTGTTCTTTCAGCAAACAAACTTAACGGAACCATATCTGGGCAGATTTCTCATTGCAATCAGCTACAAGTTATTGCTCTCTCACGAAATAATCTAGTTGGTCAAATTCCTAGATCAGTGGGAAATCTATCTAGTTTAAACAGTTTGTTACTCTTTAATAACAGACTTCAAGGAACATTACCTCCTGAGCTTGGAAATTGCGGTTCACTTGTTGATCTCAGGCTTCAGCATAACTTTATTGGAGGAACTATTCCTCCTGAAATTTGCAATCTCGCGAAGCTTGAGGTTCTTTATCTGTTCAACAATCGTATTGGAGGAGCTATTCCACATCAAATTGGTAGAATGAGCAAACTTGTGGAGTTGGCTCTGTATAACAATAGCTTGACTGGTAGAATCCCTCCAGATATTACCCGCTTGAGACATCTTCAATTTCTATCTTTAGCTCATAATCATCTCACTGGAGAGGTGGCACTGAAGCTTGGGAAACATTTTCCTTATCTGTCTAGATTGGATTTAACTGGGAACGGCTTTTATGGGCCAATTCCTACAAACATATGTGTTGGCACTAATCTTTTTGTTTTGGACCTTGGAAACAACCGCTTCAATGGAAGCTTTCCTATTGAAATTGGAAAATGTTCCTCTCTTCGGAGAGTGATTCTGAGCAACAACCTTCTCCAAGGGAGTTTACCAGCTACTCTGGAAAAGAACCCAGGGGTTTCCTTTTTGGATGTTCGAGGAAACTTGCTTCAAGGAAGCATACCTCCAGTATTTGGTTTTTGGAGCAATCTAACAATGCTTGATTTGTCTGAGAATAGGTTGTCTGGCTCCATACCTTCTGAACTTGGAAACCTTGAGAATCTTCAAATTTTGAGACTCTCTGCTAATAAACTCGATGGCAGAATTCCCTATGAGTTAGGTAAATGCACAAAAATGATCAAATTGGACCTCAGCAACAATTATCTTTCGGGTAGTATTCCTTCAGAGGTAATATCATTGGAAAAAATGCAAAGCCTTTCCCTTCAAGAGAACAGCCTTAGTGGAGCAATTCCAGACGCTTTCTCTTCCATCCAGAGTCTCTTTGAGTTGCAGCTTGGGAGCAATATTCTTGATGGTTCTATTCCTTGCAGTTTGAGTAAGCTTCATCATTTCAGTTCAATTTTAAATGTAAGCAATAATAAGCTTTCTGGGAAAATCCCAGAATGCCTTGGCAATCTTGACAAGTTACAAATTCTCGATCTCTCAAGTAACAGCTTCTCTGGTGAGATACCAACTGAAGTGAACAACATGGTCTCCCTTTACTTTGTGAACATATCATTTAATCACTTTTCAGGAAAACTACCAGCTAGTTGGACCACTTTAATGGTTTCATATCCAGGGTCCTTTCTTGGAAATCCTGAACTTTGTCAACAAGGTAATTGTGGTAAAAATGGGAGAGGGCATACAAGAGGGCGTCTGGCAGGCATAATTATTGGGGTACTTCTCTCTGTGGCCTTGCTTTGTGCTTTGATTTACATAATGGTGGTTCGAGTCCTTCGAAGTAAATGCTTCTCAGATCCATCTCTTCTTCAAGATGTTCAATCAAGATTTGAAGATTTACCAAGGGATTTGAGATATGAAGATGTTATTCGTGCGACTGAAGGTCGCATTATTGGGAAAGGCAAGCATGGGACTGTCTATCGGACATTATCGAACAACTCAAGAAAGCATTGGGCTGTCAAGAAACTGAATCGCTCCGAGACAAACTTTGATGTTGAGATAAGAACTTTGAGCTTAGTAAGGCATCGAAATATTCTAAGAATTGTTGGTTCTTGTACAAAAGATGAACATGGGTTCATTGTGACTGAGTACATGCCTGGTGGAACACTTTTTAATGTATTGCACCAGAATGAACCTCGCTTGGTTTTGGATTGGAACACTCGGTATCACATTGCTTTAGGCATCGCCCAAGGCCTTTCCTACCTTCACTATGATTGTGTGCCACAAATTATTCACAGAGATATTAAATCAGATAACATTCTGTTAGATTCTGAATTGGAACCAAAGATTGGAGATTTTGGGATGTCCAAGTTGATTTCTGATTCTCATTCCAGCTCAACAAGGTCTGCAATTGTTGGATCACTAGGCTACATAGCCCCAGGTTAGTTGCATGTTTCTGCACTTCCTTTTCTTTCGCTAATTGATCTTGAAAAAATAGATATTGGGAGCTCACTTTCTAAATCCTTTCTGCTGCTTGTCTTGCTGCACTTCAGAAAATGCATACTCAACCAGATTGACAGAGAAGTCTGATGTGTATAGCTATGGAGTCATTCTGTTTGAGCTTCTGTTCAGAAAAATGCCAGTGGACCCCTGCTTTGGAGAAGACACGGATATCGTCACCTGGACGAGGAGGAAGCTACAAGAAAACCATGAGTGCATTTGCTTCCTTGACAGGGAAATCAGTTTCTGGGACAGTGATGATCAACTAAAAGCACTGAGATTGTTAGAGTTGGCACTAGAATGCACCAGGCAATTAGCTGATATGAGACCCTCCATGAGAGAAGTTGTAGGATTCCTCATCAAGCTGAACGATAAAAATGAAGGAAGCATAAGGAGATAAACAAAGCATCCAGCACTTTGGTGATTTTTTGCTGTGTAGAAATGCAAGACCAAGAAATGGCACATCACTTAAAAGTAGCCTACAAGGCAGTTAGGCACTGCTTTTGCTTCTGAAAAAATGTTTCTGCCTTGAACACTTTGTATATTTGTGTTAAAAGAAGAGCATTAAGGTCACGAACAAAAGGTTTATTCCATTATTAGCACACCGAGCATTGGGGAACTTACTGCAAAAACTTCTGTTCCATAGATGAACCATTTTTCACTGGTCTTTTGGATTTATGATGCAGATGTAAGCAATTTATTTCTTCTAGGTGTATATTACCGTACTTCAAACGTTGTTGTGTTAGTATGAGACAACATCTTTGAGAGAGATGAAAGATCGGAAACATTCTTGTTGACATCTTTCCCATTTGCCTGAGAATGCGTTTTCTAGTTGCATGATTTCGAACAGAGTTCTCATTTATCAAAGACCTTCTTCGGGCGATAATGCAGATGCAGTGCATTAGCATGATAATTTCTCTCTCACGGTAAAGCAAATAACTTTTTCAAGTTACAATCTTCTCCTTTGCATTGTGGTGTTTGGAACAACAGATTGAGGAGCCATTGATGGAGGAAAAAAACTCTATTCATTCTTAGGGTTTCAGGCAATAGTTCATTTCATCCCTACTTTTTAAAATAACAGTCTAAAATATCATTCTATTAACTCAACATTAGTTAAATACTATTTATTAGTAATTCGTTGAGGGCAAAAAATATTTTCTATTAAGAGAAAATTAGAAAAAAAAATAAAAGTTGACATATAACAAAAATGATTTTTATCTAATCTCACTAAACAAGAAATACCAAAAAAGAGGAAAGCTTCTATTTCAAGCAATTATTTTGCATTTCTCTCTATTTTGAAAGCATGAAAGCTCTATAAACCCCAGATCTAAGTACAAAAAATAATCACAATTTTCATATTCGTATAAGTATATTTTCTAATTGCATTGTGAGCCAACTTAGGTAGACAATGGTAATGACTTGAGTCGAAATAATGGTAAAAGAAGAGCGGTGGTAAAGTTCTATATAAAAATTGATTGAAAATTAAGAAGATATTCAGTACATGGAAGCAAATAAAAATTAGATGTATTTTTAAGTTTTTCTTCCAATGATTTAAATATATTGTGTTAATTACAGTTTGTTGCTTATGGTTAGGGATGGCAAAATAACCCGGACTTGGCCCGGACCCGGACGAACCCGGATAATCCGGGCCGGGTTGAACCCGTACCGGAGAGTTAAAAAATCCGGATCCGAAATTAATTTTAATAACCCGGATGAATCCGGGTCTGATTCCGGGTTTAGGTCAACCCGTACATCCGGAATCCGGACCCGGATATTTTATTTTAATATTATTTTTTAATTAATTTTGTTGAGTAATATAAATACAACCTAAAAAAACAAACCCTAATCGCAATTCACAACTTCTAGCTTGCTTCGGTTCTTAGCTTCTTGCAGCCAGCAGCCTTCGCGATTCACCACCGTCAGAACTCAGAAGCTTGGGCTCGCGGCTCGCTACCATCTTCTGTCGCAACTCGTACTCTCGGGTTCGTTCCCGACCGTCGCAGCCTAGGGTTCTTGCAGCTCCAAACAACAATCCGATTCGCCATTGTCGACTGTCGCAACCTCGGGTTTGCGGTTCACCACCGTCAAATCTCACAAGCTCGTTGAAGTGATTTAATTTTTTGATTTGAAACTTTGAAATTTATGGATTTAAATTAGTGGATGTGTTATTGGCTTATTGTTTAGAAATTTGCATTGGTTATGAATTATTTACAATCTGGAATCTGATTCATCTGAATGTGTTTTTGTTTGGTAATGTTTTATTTTTAGAATTTTAGAAATTGATACTGATTCATTGATCCGGGTTCAAAACTCATAATCCAGAAACCCATATTTTTTCGGGTTGAACCCGGACCCGGATCGGATGAAAAGGATGAAAAAATCCGGGTTAAAATCCAGGTCCAGGAAAAAGAAAATGGTATCCGGGTCCGGAACCGGGATGGCTAAATCCGGACCCGGACCTGGATTTTGCCATCCCTACTTATGGCGATTATTCAGTGGCTATATCAAATTATTTCATCGTTAATTTCATTTAAAACAAATTAATAAATTTAGCATATTTTATAGTGTTATTTAATTGTGTAAAATTTTTATTTTAATATAGTTTGTATCACTTTAATGAAAAATCCTAGTTTACCCTCAATAAATTATTAGTTAAAGAACATTAAACTAACGGTGAGTTAGCGAAAAGATGTTTTGGGTTATTATTTAAAAAAATATGGATGAAATTAATTATTATATGAAACCTTAAGGATGAAAAGAGTTTTGAAATTATTTCAAGTGTGCCATCACTGAATCTATATTTCAAGTTATTGAAGACTTTTTGTCCTGGTGCGAGATTAGCGGAGACTTTTCTCATATCAAGAGTTTCACACACTTCCTACTTACTAGGTACTAAATGTCTATAATTTTTGTTATTACTTTTTCCACATTATATATATATATATATATATATATATATATATATATATATATATATATATATATATATATATATATATATATATATATATATATACTCATTCTCTAGTTTTAACTCTCTTAAATCCTACGGTTTAAGAAAATTTGTTCGCATTAAAAAAAAATATGGGCGTTAGCACGCGCGCACACACACACACACATATATATATATATATAACACAACCAATAAAACAGTATTTTTGTAGTGTTTTCAGGAAAGTAAGAAATATTGATATCTTTGCTTGTGCATTTTTCCATGCTTTATTTACTGTCAATTCATTAACAAACTAAACTTTTGGTAGATGACCAAAGAAATCAGTTCAAACCAACAAAGCAAACCAAAATCCTAACCCCAATTGTCAAACTAAAGAAGTAAAAATGGGGAAAAAAAAATCCCACTTAGTCATTTCAATTCCGTTATGATTTACAAAACAAACTTAGATAAATTGAAAAAAAAAGCCCACTCAGCCTAGGGTTCTTGTAGCTCCAAACAACAATCCGATTCGCCACCGTCGTCTGTCGCAACCTTGGGTTTGCGGTTCGCCACCGTCACATCTCACAAGCTCATTGAAGTGATTTAATTTTTTGATTTGAAACATTGAAATTTATGGATTTAAATTAGTGGATGTGTTATTGGCTTATTGTTTAGAAATTTGCATTGGTTATGAATTATTTACAATCTGGAATCTGATTCATCTGAATGTGTTTTTGTTTGGTAATGTTTTATTTTTAGAATTTTAGAAATTGATACTGATTCATTGATCCGGGTTCAAAACCCGGAATCTAGAAACCCAGATTTTTTCGGGTTGAACTCGGACCCGGATTAGATGAAAAAATTCGGGTTAAAATCCAGGTCCGAGAAAAAGAAAATGGTATCCGGGTCCGGAACCAGGACGGCTAAACCCGGACTCGGACCCGGATTTTTCAATCCCTACTTATGGCGATTATTCAGTGGATATATCAAATTATTTCATCGTTGATTTCATTTAAAACAAATTAATAAATTTAGCATATTTTGTAGTGTTATTTAATTGTATAAAATTTTTATTTTAATATAGTTTGTATCACTTTAATGAAAAATCCTAGTTTGCCCTCAATAAATTATTAGTTAAGAACATTAAACTAACGGTGAGTTAGCGAAAAGATGTTTTGAGTTATTATTTAAAAAAATATGGATGAAATTAATTATTATATGAAACCTTAAGGATGAAAAGAGTTTTGAAATTATTTCAAGTGTGCCATCACTGAATCTATATTTCAAGTTATTGAAGACTTTTTGTCCTGGTGCCAGATTAGCAAAGACTTTTCTCATATCAAGAGTTTCACACACTTCCTAGTTACTAGGTACTGAATGTCTATAATTTTTGTTATTACTTTTTCCATTTTTTTTTTAATGCGAACAAATTTTCTTAAACCGTAGGGTTTAAGAGAGTTAAAACTAAAAAAATGGGCGTTAGCGCGCGCGCGCACACACACACACACATATATATATATAACACAACCAATAAAACAGTATTTTCGTAGTGTTTTCAGGAAAGTAAGAAATATTGATATCTTTGCTTGTGCATTTTTCCATGCTTTATTTACTGTCAATTCATTAACAAACTAAACTTTTGGTAGATGACCGAAGAAATCAGTTCAAACCAACAAAGCAAACCAAAATCCTAACCCCAATTGTCAAACTAAAGAAGTAAAAATGGGGAAAAAAAAATCCCACTCAGTCATTTCAATTCCGTTATGATTTACAAAACAAACTTAGATAAATTGAAATAGCTCAATATCCAGAGGAGCAAACATAAGTGCAAAATCCATACAATTTACGGAGAGATTTATTCAAGTTGAAAAAATTTGAATTTGATGAAATGCCATAAGAAGAATAAAAAATCAGTTCGTTTTAATATGTAATAAATCCTGAGAAATCAAAGAAAGATCAGTTGACAAATTCCTGATTTTAAGCATTTTCACAGAGAGATTAAAAAGAAACGATTATATATTTACACATATTTCCATTTCTTCGTTAATAGGTATTCCATTTCTTCGTTAAAAAGCACCTTATATATTTACACATACCAATGCTATCCTTAATAAGTTCAACTTTCCATGCCAGGCTACTCATAATTTTCCAACCTTTACCATGGTGTACCAACTTTCTAAGAAAAATCCATTCTCAAGCAGGTGGTCGTGTGGCAGTAAGCACTAGTAGGAGTCCAGTGCCACAGATAAAGAGGACTAATATAACATGTATGTAATGCAGCAACTTAGGGATACATTGATGTACAGAATCAGCAATAAAAAGGGAAACCACAAACAATTTGAACTCTCTAAAGTTTAATTTGAATACAAATGGCAGTCTCCAACCAATATCAGTAGATAAATGACAGTTATAGGAAACAGTTAAGTTGTAATTATTCCTTCGAAGGAGAGGTGAAAAGGGAAATAAAAATGAAAAACCTAGGAATAATCCAAGTACATGTTGAGGAAAAAGAACAGCTTTAGGACAACAGCATCAAACTGCAGCAGCGTGCCTTAAGGAACTTACTCTGTTGCTTCCACATGTTGTGAAGTTTCATCATGTTTCAAAGTTTCCAAAGTAGATATTCGTCTATCCAATGACTGATGAAGGCTTTTCACCTGAGGACAGTGGACAATAAGAATTAAATTCTTTTTCTTTGCAAACTAACAAGATGAATGTTTTTATCCCTTCTACCAGTTAGCATCGAATCACAATCAAAATGGCAACACAAAAGGCATCCCCATTTGGATAGTTTCAACAAAAATACTATATGGTGCAGGAAAAGACATGTGTGGAGGAAAAGGAGGGTCAACAAAACTAATGGATGGACCGGAATTTAGGCTCCATTTGGTATTATTGTCTGGCGGCTGTTTAATCTACAACAATAAATTTATTGGTAAACACTTTCAATTGTCATTTAGAAGCGAAGATAATTTTACCACAACAGTGTTTTGATGAAAAACTATATTAATCTTTTTATTTTTTTCAAAATTATTATTTCTCAAGATTTTAAAGTTACATTTACCAACACTGCAAGATTTTATTTCACAACTAAAACTTCCATTTCCCATCGGCTGAGCTTTTAAGCTACAACATCTTGATACCAAACGGAACCTTAATTAGATGTTTGCTTTCAAGATTTCAGAAATGATCTTGAATTCCAATATGTCACACATTTAGGAAATTGTTTTGCTCAGAGACCATCTATTCTATAAGATTCATACAATCAATCCGTTCAAAAGTTCTCAAAAGGAACCATGGATATATGAATCTCTCTGCACAAATCTCACTGCTGACTTTTCTAGAAATCAACGGCAACCCACATTCTTAAGTAATTGTAACTATAAGAACGTAAGACACACACAATGTGGAGACACTTAAAACATGCAATTCCTTTACAGATATGGGAAATCAAATGCATAAAATTGATTAAATTTCTTGCTACGTGAAGATTGTAAGATAAATTTATAGATACGGAATAAGAAAACACAACCCAGAAGCTAAAGAAACACTAAGAAATAAGGACGGTGGTATGGTACCTGTTGAGAGATTGATTCATGGGCAAGTTTGTAATCGTTGTGGAGGATATAGAGACCCAAAGCGGACGCCGTTGCTGCACCGGTGAAGAATGATGCTAATCTCACTCTCAAAACGTAACCCATCTTTTCTTCTTCTCCTTATCGCTCTCCATGCCCTTTCCCTTATAACACAACACTATCCGCCGGTGGATTGGGTACGGGTACAAGTACCCGTTTGTTGAAAGGTGGACTCAACCTGGCGGGCTTTGGATTCAACCGAAGAAAGCCCAGCCCAGTTGATGAATTACCGAAGGTTGTATCTACTGACTACCGCATCATTTGCTATTAAATATTTTTTTGACACAGATATTACAATCAGATTTTTGCTGATATTATATCAGACTATTATTAATGCTTATAATTAGGTATTTTTAAAATTAATTTATATTAAATTTTATGAATCACCAATAAGATTTTTACTCTTACTAATATTCGAGAAACATTTAATCTACTCACATCTCATAAGAAAAAGAGTTATCTCCAACTCAATTATTTCATAAATGAGGGAATTAAACCCCCATAATGTACTATTATGGGTGAGAGTGCAGCTTTAGGCGGAGTGGCATATTAACTATTATATTAATGATGATATGAAAAGATCAATTTTTTTCATCTTTACATGTGAATTGGTAACACATAATTTATACCACAAATTTACATCGCAAATTTGTAAACTCAATATTATTATTGTCCTCAGAAACTCAACATGTACAAATTCTACTAAAATTCGTAAATAGATCTTGCATTAGTAGAATTTGGAGTAAAAATAAAATTTTGGAGTGTCAACCTAACCTAAAAAACATGTGAAAATTAATTATGGAGAGTTTTTGTTTAGTACTTGCTTTTGCATATTGGAGTTTGAGTTTGGTAAATATTAAAGAAATGCAACAACTCATTTTTTTTCTTTTAGTTTTGTCAGTGTGTGGTGTATGTGTTTGAACATATAAAAGTACTGTAATTGAAACCCTTCTAAAATTACTTTGCTTATAGAGATGATGTTTTCATCTCTAGGTCAACCTAACATGACCCATTACAGAGAGGGAAAAATATTAGAAATGTGTGTATTCCTTCATACATTAGATAATTGTTAAAAGGGTCCGGCTACATTAGAATATCTAAACGTAAAGTAGCCACATTAATCATTGGATGCATGTTGTTACAATTGTTTCAAATTTTTCTAATGCATCCAATGGTTGATGTGGCTGCTTTATATTGGAGATGCTCCAATGTAACCGCAGCCTTGATGAAAAATCTTTTAAGTGAGAATCTACACTAATGTAAGCACCCTAACCTTTCTTAGTCGGGCATAAAGTTAGATTTTCTCATCCTATTTTATACTTCTCGATCTAATAAAATATGTAATGTTTTATTTTCTACTTTTTTTAAAATTTAAATAAAAGTTAGATATATTATCTCGCGGTATATATTAAATGTTAGTTGACTGTGGATAAATAATACCTTATAAATAAAATATTGATCCTGATAATAATAGTTTGAACATTATAGAAATATCCCATTTTTTATAACCTTGTGAAATGTTAATTTTGTCTTCTTCAGGTATATTAAAATATTTTAAAAAAATTAAATCTTTCTTTTCTTTTTCTTTTGAAAAAAATGGAAAAAAAATTTAGGGTGTTGCGATATTGGTAACCATCCAGCATTATGCTTTAGTGCACTTGAGGCCACTTGTTCAGTTGGTTAATAAGCCAAGTTATCTAGAAGAGTAAAGCTAATTAGGGAGTTGGTGCTAAAATTGGTGAAAGGGTCTGATGGTTACTTTAATTAGCAATGCGCAGATGTGACTTGCATTTATTTGGCTTCTCAACATGACTAATTAGTTAGAAGAAGGAAATTACACGTGGAAGGTACATAATATCATGGGACAAGAGTTTATGACCCCATGCAGTAGTTCCTATCATATACTGCAAGAGTAAGTTTAGTAGAACCTGCAAAATATTAAGGGAAATTGTCTTATATAGCCACTTTCAAAAACTCAATATCAAAACTAGCTATGGAACAAAAGTTCTTACAATAATAACCACACACACCTTTTATAAACTAAATTACCCCCCAAAACTCCTCTCTTATTTCACCTCACAACAACTAAACAAAAACTTTAGAAAACTACTCTCATTCCACTTTTCAAACTCCCTCCAACAACTAAACGCAAAACTATTCCGATTTCATATGCATCAAACAATAATTTTTAACTAGCACTGAAGACAAAATCAATCAAGCCAAAAAAGGGGTAAAAAAAGCTCATTAAGGTTATTTTTTTTTAAATTTAGATTGTAAGATTAATTAAATTTTATCTATGGGTTTTGTGGATATTTGAAGAAACAAATATCTTTATTAATTTTTATTACAATCTGGGTAGATATTTGCTTGTGTGAATTCCAAAATTAGGAAAAGTCTAGTAAATATTGTATTTCTATGACTTGTAGAAGAAAATCCGAGGGCAGGCGAATGCTGCTATTGCCCGCCCTTCTTGTGGGCTAAGTGCGGGCGAAGGCATGCATCGCCCGGTCGATGACACTAGGGGTGGGCAAATTATCCGACCCGACCCGATCCGAAAAATTTTGGGTTCGGATCGGATCGAGTGGTCAACAAAACCCAATTGGGTGAAATTGTCTCAACCCGATCGGATTCACCCGATCCGATCCGAAAACCCGATCGGGTTGAGACAAAAAAAAAACTTGGGCAAAAATTACAGATTTACACTTACAATATCACACATACACACACATGACACACTCACATCTCACACGAGTACATGCATTGAATCAGTAACTCACACTCTCATAGAAACAGAATACAGATCACAGTATAGAGTACAGACTCACGGATTTATAGTAATTTACAATTCAATTCAGTAATTCACATTTCACAAAGTATTCACCGCAACAAAAGTTACAAAACAATTCAATAATTCACCAAGAAAACAACACAAGCAAAGCAATTAAGCGAAGTAACAAGTAACAACTCACAGTCACAAATCCTCACTCACGGTATCACTATCACAATTCACAAACCCTCACTGTCACAGTGTCACACAAAAATCACTGAAACCAGCAGCCGTCAAGAACAAGCAGGCAGCAACCAACCCACTGTCCCACGCTCATTCATGCCTTACGGAGTCACGGCCTTCATCGCTCACCACGCACAACAAACACACATGCACAGTTCACGGAGCTAGCTTCAATCGGCCACCACACGCAGCCAGCAACCACTTCTGAGAACGACCCCAACCGAAGCCGAAGCTGATTCGCGAAGATTGTGACCCGATCTACAGATCTGCTGCAACCAAGCGCCAGATCCACGCCTTGAATCCTCCACTCCACCATAACTCAGTCCGATTGAAGATCCACCCAGCAAGCTGCCTCCGATCCACTCGAGTCTCCACCATTGGCATCCACGGGTCACGGCTGTTGAGTGTTGACATCCGGCCACCACACCCATTCACGGTCACGCCTCATGGGTCACGGATCCAGCCTCCAGTCTCAAAAGGTCTCTGACTCTCTTCACTCTCTGTTTTGGAATTGGAAGTTTGGAATTGGAACTTGAAGGCTTGAAGGCTAAAGCCCGAATAAGCAAAGCAAGAGTGCAAGACAACAAATTCGGCTTTTAAAGTTATTTAAGAGATGGTATATATTATATAATTATATATGCATTAATGATTAATTATAATTTTTATTTGTTATATGTTATATGAGAAATGTTAATTGTAATTTTTATGTTAAATTGTTAATTATATATAATTATATATCGTTAAATTTTATCAATAAAATGAAAATAATCTGGCATTAATTTTCTGTTATTAATTAATAATTGATTTTTTGTATGAATAGTAATGTTAGATTAAAAATTAAAATTAAATATTATGTTACAATATAAATTATAATTGTATATGTCATATGATATGTGTATTTGTAGAATAGTTTCAACTTCAACAAAAAATTAACCATTAACCAATTTAATTGCAATAGTTTCAACTTTCAAGTTTCAACTTCAATAAATAATTAATCAATTTAATTAATTGCATGATAACCATTAACCAATAAGTAAATATTAAGTGGTTAACTACATAAAATGTGGGCATAATAAGAATTAATAATTTAAGATACGGATATGTAATTAATATTATATTATTTTGGCCAATGGATAATTAGATATTATAAATTAAATAATTAGTTTAATTTCTTGGTTTTCTTTTATGGAATATGCATCTTGAATTCTTGATCATATATAAACATTATGGTGGAAAATTGGAAATATCGATTTCAAAAAGTTTCATAAAATTAAATTAACAATTATTTGAATCAATTTGTAATACTAACTATTAAGTAGATTTTTTTAATAGTCTTTTTGTGTTTTAATTTATGAATTAATGATTAATAATTATTTATTTGTATGTTTAGATGTCTGGACACTCAAGATCGAATTCAATAAGTGATGATGACAATCAAAGTGTTCAAATGGAAGGAACTCAAAAGGCAAAGCGGAAAAGACCAGCGATGAAGAAAAGATCTGCGACGTGGAATCATTTTACTTTGCTCGAGAACAATCCAAACAAATGCAAGTGCAACTATTGTGGTAGACAATATCAATGTCATTCAAGGTGTGATGGGATTACAAATATGAGAAATCATATACTGGCTTGCCTTGCATACAAGACATTCCGGGAACAACAAGAGGGAAGTCAACAAAACTTGACAACTAAGGGTGGGGAAGGAAATGCAAGTAATATGGTTTTGGCTAAAAGGTGGAGTCAAGACGCTTGTAGAAGGGCAGTCACCAAAATGATCATTATGGGTGAGTTGCCACTTAGTTTTGTGGATAACAAAGGGTTCAGGCATTTCTGTAGTGTAGCCATTCCACAGTTTGTTATGCCATCTCGGAGAACTGTTGGTAGGGATGTTATGGATTTATTTTTGGAAGAAAAGATAATGTTGAAGAGTTTGATTTGCAATAACAAACAACGAGTGTCTCTTACCACTGATTTATGGACTTCTGTTCAAAACATGAGCTACATGGTGATCACAGCTCATTTTATTGATAGTGACTGGTGTTTCAACAGAAGGATTATTAGTTTCAGTGTGATTGAAGATCATAGAGGGAAAACGATCGGTAAAAAGATTGTAGCTTGTTTACAAGATTGGGGATAGAGAGGTTGTTTGCAATAACTGTTGATAATGCCAGTACAAATGATGTTGCGGTTAATTATGTGACTATGCAATTACTTGCTTGAAGGAATGATGATGCAATTGTATTAGCGAGTCAGTATATGCATGTGTGTTGTTGTGCACATATTTTGAACTTGATTGTTGTTTCGAGGTTGAATGAATTGCATGCTAGTGTTGCCACCATCCGGAATGCTGTGAAGTATGTGAGATCCTCCACAACGAGGCTACATGCATTTAAACAGTGTGCTCAATAAGTGAAATGTCCAAATAGAAGGTTGTTTTGGATTGTCCTACTAGGTGGAATTCCACCTATTTAATGTTGATAATTGCGTTGAAGTTTCAAGCAGCATTTGATAGAATGGCAGAGGTGGATAAATCGTATGAGGCATATTTTCTCGAGAAAGAAAATAACGTTAAGAGGGTGGGCCCGCCTAGACCTGAGGATTGGGAGAGTGCAGGGCGAATTGTGAAGTTTTTGAAGGTATTTTATGATGCCACATTGTTATTTTCTACTTCTTTGAGTGTGACTTCTAATCTTTGTTATGATACCATTGGCTTAATTGAGAGCTCATTGACTGCATTAGAGGGAAGTAGAGATCCTTGGGTGATGGCTATGGCTTATCAAATGAGGGAAAAATTTGATAAATATTGGGAGTCTTCAGGGAAGATAAATAAAATGTTAATTGTTGCCTCTATTCTTGATCCACGAGCTAAAATGGATTTTGCCAAACATATTTTTGAGATCATTTTTGCCAATGATGGTTGGAAAGTTGAAGAAATGACCAAAACAGTGAAAGATTTGTTGAATGAGCTTTATGATGCATATAGTGCAATGTGCTATAGTTCCACACCATCGATGTGTAGTGAGCGTGTTCCTAGTGGCAGCTATGGTGGTACAAGTTATTCTCCTTATTTTACAACTGAGGTTGGTTTGCCGGAGGGTCTTAGTGGTGATGGTGATGACATTTTCTGAGTTTCTCGCCCTTTCTTTGGGTATGCTCAGAAAGTGTTTGTTCAGAATGAGGGCAAGAGAGTAGTATCTGAGGTGAAACGATATTTGAGTAACCCAGTTGAAGATCCAAGCAATCTTAAGCTCAATGTTTTGCTTTGGTGGAAGGTTAATGGATTGAAGTATCCGATATTAGAGAAAATTGCAAGGGATGTCCTCGTTGTTCCTGTTTCCACAGTGGCATCTGAATCTGCCTTTAGCACAGGGCGTCGCGTCATTGACAAATATCGGAGTTCTTTGACTTCTTGTATGGTTGAGGCATTGATATGTACCGAAAATTGGTTACAAGCTAAACTTTTTGCTAATCTTGTCTACAACCTTCAGGAAGATATTAAAGAGCAGATATTCCATATGGAGCTACATGAAGGTAATATTTTTCTCATACTTTATAAAGTTAAGATGTATTATAACTTTATAAATAGCATCTATATGTACTTAAGTTACTTACTAATTTCATTTTTTTTGACATTTTAAAGAGTTTGTAAGATCACAAGCTTCAATAGTGGAAACAGTGAGCGCTGATATGGGTGTTATGGATATTTGAAAGGTAATTCTTAATATATATTATTATTTATAATTTCATATTATATGTTTAGGTTGTAATTTACACTATAATAATAGACAATAGTTGTTATAGTTTTAATTTATAATTGTTTCATTTATTTTAGACACATTGAAATTGTTGGAATGGTATTACTTAGGAATTAGGAATATTATTAAATTTACTTGATGATGAATGCCATGAAATAAGCCACAATTGACTTAATTTTTTTTCTTATATTTAATCAAGTACACACATGAATTGGGCATATGTGTTTGTGTTTAATGTCCCTTTATTTGTAATGTGCCTTAAAGAAAGTAGTTAAACGGTTATCTATTATTTTTTCAATTTTTTCCTAGGGGATATATGCTTCAATTCTTCAACTTGGAGTAGAAGAAATTGAAGTTAAAATTTGTCAAAGTGCTTGCGAGGAACGGTGGAGCCGTGGAGGAAGTTGATCTAGATTTACATTTAAACTTTGTTGTGTTTTGGATTTTGGAACTTTGTCATTTGTGTTTTGGAAAATGGAAACTATTTAATTATGTTTAATTTTGTGTTCTAAAGATTAATGTTTAGATTTTAGAATTGGACATTGCGCTTTGGATGGAGACTATTAAATTTAAACTTTGTGTTAATTTTAATTTTATGCTTTGTGTTAATTTTTAATTTTGAATCATTTGAATTTAATTCTATAGTAGTTTTCTTTTTTTGTTGGTTGAAATAAATGGATGAATGAAGGAGGGAGGACAAGGAAGGTGGGAAAGAAATGTCTTAGTTAGCAAGGTGACAAGAGTGGAAGAGAAATGTCCTTGTTTTATAAAGGACATGCACGTTCATGTTGTTATTTCCAGAATGAAAATGAATCAATCCCTTATGTTTGCTGTGTTTGTCTTTTAGATTAGATAAAATGTATGCAAAGTGTATGTAAATTTTCTTTTAAACGGCTGTATCTCCACTTCTCCATAGGTCCATGGCAAAAAGCCAAAAAGAATAAAAAAAATAGAAAAAAAATGTTTCCTTATCAAGTATCAAGTATCAACGTGTGGCCCCATGACAAAATTAATGTGGATTCCACATTCCAGTCCACTGATTGAGTTTTGCCATTTGGTAGAGGGTTTTTTTTTGTGATTTATTATATTTTAATATTAAATTTAATGGGTTTTATCTTTTACTATAAGACATTAACACTTATTATTGTGCCACATAGCAAGTTGTTAAGGTTTTCTTTGAATTTTGAACAAACATGACCATAGGATAAGATTAAAATTTGTAAAAAATAATTCATTTTTTGATTGTGAAAAACTTTTGGACAGGAGAAATTCTAGTGTGATGTTTTGGGTCTTCATAATCTAATATGAAACCACTAACAAATAATATTTTAACATATGTATATAATTTCTAAATTTATAAGTTATTTTATTAAAAGTCATACAATTTCTTTTTCCTCCCTTTCACTCTCTTCCCTCTAATTAAAGATAATTAATGGAGTAACTCAATTAAAGTTACGTTTGATCCCCAATTGCCAAATTGCCAAATTAATTAATTATAACCCGAATTGATCCGAATAACCCGAATTTAATTCGAACCCGAATTAACCCGAATCCGATCCGATTACACCCGACCCGAATTCATCCGAATAACCCGAATTTAATCCGAACCCGAATTAACCCGCATCCGATCCGATCCGAACTCCACCCGACTTTTTAACCCGATCCGAATTAAATTCAGATAGGATCGGATCGGGTTTTAAGTTCGGGTGGGGTTCAGATCGATTTTTATCCAACCCGACTAACCCGAAATTCGATCGGGTTGATCCGAACCCAACCCGAACCCAATTTTGCCTACCCCTAGATGACACCTTCGCCTGCACTTCTTGCGGACGATACTAGCGGGAAGTGCGGGCGAAGGTTGCCATCACCTGCCCTTCTCGTAGGCTAAGGACGGGCAATGACAAGGGTGCAATGGCTAGTGAAGAGATATGACATGGTGCATGCTTGTCAAAATGATATTTTCCATAATGGTCATTGTCAAACAAACAATCGAGTTATCGGTGAAATTATCAAGCAAAAGTTTGTTGATGCCAAGCAAAGATATACTCCAAAGGATATCATTTCATATATGAAGAATGATTATGGAATTACTTTATCATACCAGCAAACATATCGGAGTAAGGAAAAAGCTTTGAAGTTGATACGAGGAGACCCAAGAGAGTCATATAATTTACTTCCTAAATATTCTCATGTCTTGCAAGAGCTAAATGGTGGTACAATAATCAACTTGCAGTGGATGATGATAATAACTTTTTGTATTATTTTCTTTCTCTTGGATCTTGCATAAAAGGTTTTATGCAGTCAATCAGGTAAGTGATTGCGGTAGACAAGTCTCATCTAAAAGGTAAATATAGAGGAACTTTGTTGATTGCAACATGCTTGGATGTGAATAATCAAATGTATCCTATAGCTATTGGGATTGTAGATTTAAAAAATAATGCCTCTTTGGAATGGTTCATGATGAGGTTGGAGACATGCCAGAGTTGGCATTTATATCCGATCATTGCACATTAATCCGTAGAGCAGTTTATAAGGTATTGCCAATTGCACTACACAACTTTTGTTTTTATCATTTGGAAGGCAATCTAAAGTCACATTTCAAGAATCTTAGGAAAATGTGGAAGTATTTTTTTAGACCAACTTTTCTACAAGCAATGAAAATGTATGATCCCGTAGAGTTTGAAAAGCAAATGGAGGGGTTGTGGAGTATGCATGCAAATGCAACAAAATATTTGGAGGATATAAGCTTTAATTATTGGGCTTAATCTCATTTCGAAGGTAGAGGTTTAGCATTCTAACAACAAGTATTGAAGAGAGCATGAACACTTTAATGAAGGAACCAAGAAAATTTCCTATTACTCAGTTGGTTGAACACTTTAGGCTTACAATGCAACAATGATTTTATGATAGAAAGAAAGCAGATGAGTTGATGACAACTCGCCTTAAAACATGGGCACAAAAAATATACGATCATAGAAAAGATATTGCCAGTAAAATGCGTGTTTTCAATGTCTCTGACCATCAATTTCAGGTTAAGGAAGGTGCTATGAAGGAGAGTCTTGTTAATATAATGGACAAGACATGCAGTTGTAGAGTATTTTAACTCGATCAATTTGTTTGTGCTCATGCAATTGCTGTTTGCCTATTCCTTCGAGTTGATCTAATAAGTCTTTGTTCTCATTACTACACAATTGAAGTATTTCTGACGGCATATTCAAAACCCGTTATTCCGCTTGATGAGATGGCAAAATGGAAGATTCCAGAAAACATCCAAGTGATGCAACTAAATCCACCAAATGTACCATTTTGCCCTGGCCGTCGAAAAATAAGAAGAATGCCATCTAGAGGCGAGGACGCGCCTCAAAAAATTGTAATTTGTCGTCGATGTGGGGAACATGGACATAACAACAAGACATGTAAGAATCCTATTTCAGCGAATCAACATTAGTCTTTGATTAATTTTTGTGGGGCCACTAGCTAATTATTTATTTTGTTTTTGCAACTTGTAATCATATACGATTGATAATCTATTAATTTTGGAACTTGTTACTGCATACCATTATCAATGTATGCATTTTTTTATTTTCACAATTTTCGAGCGTAAAAAATTTTAAAAAATACTTGCGAGGCTCGATTAAAAAACTGACCAACATTTTCGGTATCCTTAGATTTTTTCCTACCATCGTGCAAAAATTCGACTCCAAACGCGACGGTCAATGCGGTACCAGCCATGGGCGTGGGCATGCGGCCTGCGGATGTGGGCTTTTTTTTTTTGGAGAATCACAATTTGCCACAACTCTTCGATTTTTTACCTTGCCATTTTGTGTTTTATGAGTCCTAAATTCACTTTAGGGCCTCTGATACCCCTCTGAGCAATTTGAACTCATTCCGACGTGTTTGCATATTTTTTTATTTTCGTAATTTCCGAGCGTAAAAATATTAAAAAAATACTTGTGGGGCCCGATTCAAAAACCGCCGAACATTTCCAATATCCTTACATTTTTCCTACCACCGTGCAAAAATTCAGCTCGAAATGCGATGGTCAATGGGCGTGGGCTTTTTTTTTTTTGCTGGAAAACACAGTTTGCCGCAATTCTGCGATTGTTTACTGTGTCATTTCGAGTTTTATGGGTCCTAAATTCATTTTGGGGTCTCTGATGCCCTTTCGAGAAGTTTGAACTCATTTCGACTTGTTTGCATTTTTTTTTTTGCAATTTTCGAGCGTAAAAATATTGAAAAAACTTGCAGGGCTCGATTCAAAAACTGCCTTACGTTTCCAATATTCTTACATTTTTTCCTACCATCGGGCAAAAATTCGGCTCTAAACACGACGGTCAATACGGTACGCACTGTGGGCGTGGGCTTTTTTTTGCGGAAAAGCATAGTTTGTCGCAGCTCTTCGTGGGTTATTTTTTGCGGAGAATATTAAATAAGTATATGAAAGCTCAAAATTGGATAATCTATATATGATGAATACTCTATCAATGTTCAAGACTAAGTCTTTTTACACAATATCTCCTAAAAAAAGATCTAAAGTGATCTTCTTTCTAAAGAAATACGCAAGGTCACTGCTAAAAGTAGGTGTACGGTCTAACATTAAATAAGGCATATACATTAGCATAAACACTCAACAATCACCACTGCTAGGAAATTATTGCGGCAAAGCTTTGCATCGCTTCAATAGCCAACATGCATTACGTCATTTTTCCTCGAGTGTTTTATAAAAACCTATGTGCACTAGCCAATGGGGGAGGAGAACTTTGAGCGGCAACAATTTCTCAAAAGATTCATCATCCTCGTAAAGCTCATGTGAGGAGTCCAAAAACCATATCTCCTTTTCATCGAGATTCACTTGAGCTAACAATCAGTGCTCTCTCTTCAAGTTTATTGGAATGTACACATGCATATTCATTAAAATGTAATTACAAGCTAATTATTATTAAGTAAATAAATTAAAACAAAAAATAATTATTTGTTTACGTACAATATCGACGTTCGTCCAAAGCCTAGACAACGTGTCATCCCGACCATATTCATAGCCATTAATACTTTCATAACTTATTTCAGAAATATCACATTTCCCTCCATTCCACAGCATTTTCAAGAAAACCTAATCATAATATAATGGTAAAATGAAAATCTTGGACGATCTCATCATGTAGTAGTTAACTAATAGTAAGGTTACTTACAAACAACCAGCTATTTTTATTGTGTGCAACACTGAGGTAAATCACTCGGATACATTTGTTGTCGCTTACTGAATAAGCGTAAGCATGAATATGCTGTGAATAAGTAGTAGAACTTTAGATAATAATATATTCAATAAGTTCAATGATTAAGATAGTATAATGATTAAGGATGCTTACCTCATCTCCCAGCCATCCGTGTGGACCGCTCTTATTGTCACGCAAAATTATCTAAAAAAACTCTTTCGTAAATGCACTGGGCCGACTTACAATGATTTCACCTTGGTACCACTGCTCGAACTTAGAAAATAATATTGGATTATCAAGCCCTTTCAATAGATCTATATCAATACGTACCCCATCATCGACATGTATAACTTCAGTTGTAAGAAGATTTTCAACATTATGAGATTTTCGTCTTTTAGGTGGGGGAATTGTGTATGGACTACTTAGTAGATGTGACTTCTTCAATTGACGTCCAAACAAACTAACGCCTGATGGCTTTGTCAATATACAAACATTTTCATCTCATATCGATTCTTCGATCTCGACTGAAGAAAAAAAATTAACTCTAGTGGGAAATTTCTTAGTTATTTATGACTCTAGATTGAACTTAAAATACCAAACAAATCTAACCTCGATGGTATCCAAGTCCTCTAGTTCGTAGAAACTTTTAGGCGGGTCATATAACCTAAAGCCATTTATAGGAGATCGATGGTGGTCATCCGATGGCAATATAGTATCACTATGCTTTTCTTTTTCTACAAATTACTTAAACTACATAAAGTAATATACATTTTTCAGTTCAATAAAATGCACGACAAGTAGATAAAATTGTAAAATCTTCTCACCTTATCTACCCAAGTCGTAATTGTAGTGCAGTATCTCCTTACAGATTGATAGTATGGTTCTTTGTTTTCTTTACTAGTCTTTTTCAAAACTTGTTTCGACTCTATCTGTTTGAGCAATTGAAAAAATTAAGGTTGCATAATTGTATACAAATGTATACACAAAATTACATGCTTTGCATACACTTACAGTAGGTGCGTTAAATTTTTCTATTAGTTCTGAATGTGGTATGTTCTTTGAGACCATCCATTTAAGGATCCGAGGACGATTCACATTTATTAGGGTGCCATACTTTAATGTGATTCCTCCAACTGCTTAAAAAATATAGGACTATAATGAAAAAAAAATACATTAAACACTGTATAATATTTATGCAAACATATTTGTATTTATATTTTACGCACCTGCACTCCATAACAAAAGTCATAAAAATTATAAGTCTCATGTCTGTGCTTGTTACTGGTTTCTTTCTTAAATTTTTTAACCTTCCCATTTAATGAAGTATTCATTTGATCCTAAACAATATTCCACGAATATGTTCTCTAAGAAAAGTTGTTAAAACATTTCAAATCTGCGACGACATATAGTATAAATTTATGGATGGGCCTCTCATTGGGTCTCGCACACAAAACTCTATTCGTAAAGTAGAACAAGGCAATTCGCAATGCATAATTGTCATTGATTTGGGTAAAATCAAAGACATCAAACCTTGTATCTAATTTTTAAAGCTGAAACTCATCATTGTCATCAAAATAGACATCACGTATTCGCCAACTACCACATATTTTTTTGAACTCTTCTAAATCTTGTAATTCAACACATTTAAGTCCTATTATAAGGCACCATTCTCGAATCGAGAAGCACAACAACTCATCGCCAACTTGAAACCACATTTGATATTTATCAACTTCTTCAACTACTTGTCTAAGTAATAAATTATGCACAAGCATGCAACTAAATCCAATTTCCTTCATATTGGTAAAATGCCCGAATATTGATTTTCTGAACAACTTTTGTTGATTTTCAGTCAACTTTAATCACTCACTTCATCTTTGTTAAATTTGTTAGAGCACATAAGAAGTGATCTTCAGTTGGTATCTTTAAAGTCCAAGGCGGCATTATATTGTAGGACATATCTGAAAGTTAAATACGAGAAATATTCAATTATTATTTTAAAAATCATTTGGTAACAATGCAGCCATCGCCTGCAGCATGGGTGGGCGATGAGAGCCATCAGCCATAGCATGTACGGGCGATGGCTACCAGTTCCCACACATGTTGCGGGCGATGGCTCCCAATGCCTGCACATGTTGCGGGCAATGTGGTGCCATCGCCCGCAACATGCCTAGGCCACCTAAACCCAACATAAATTTAAAAAAATAAAAAACTTATGAAATAAGTGTAAACTTCATACTAGTAAGTAGCTTTGGTATTAAATAGTGGATTACTCGGAATTAGTCGGCAAAATTATTGAGATAATTGAAAATTGTTTCTTAGAGACATTTTAACGAACACCTAATGTGCTTATATTTTACAAACATTAATCTTTAAAAATCTTTGAATTGTTCATGCCAATACATATCCTAATGTGTTTTTCTATCACTAATAATCCACCAATCAATTAAAATTTATTGTAAAAGTGTAAGAGAAGCATACCTTTATGTCGAATTCTAATGTCGTTGACAATGTACAACCTTTTGCTAATGGAGGTTGTGCAAATAGGGCATGTGATGGTGAGATTGTGATGATGGGGCTGTAGAAAGAAATTTTTAGATAACAGGCAATGATGAGCGATGCGTGAGTTAAGCAATTTTGACAATGATCTTTGGAGAGGGGGTAATTTAGTTCATAAGAGGTGTGTGTGGTTATTATTGTAAGAATTTTTGTTCTATGGCTAGTTGTGATATTGAGTTTTTAAAAGTGGCTATCTAAGAAAATTTCCCAAATATTAATTGGTTTCACCCTATCTTGGACCCATTAGAAGAATGACTCTAGTTCTTGACTAGTTTGTATAGAGTTAGTGTAGTTCCCTTTCCAATGTTAAGTGCTCAATTAGGGATGACAAAAAAGTCCAGACCGGCCCAAGTCCAGGCCGGTTCGGTCCACTCCCACGGGCTTTGCTTCAGGCTTCCTACATTAGGGTCTGGACAAGGGTTTAAGAAAAAAAGTCTAGGCTAAGTACAAGCCTTCTATTTTTTTTAAAAAAAAATTATAAATTCAAATAATAAATTCAAATTTAAAAATAATGAAAAATAAAAGAGAAAGCTTAAATTCCCAATTTATATATTAATAAATAATAAAAAACTTAAAATTATAATATTAAACTCTTTTTAAGTGTTAATTAATAAAAAGAGTGCTTGAATTAGATAACCAGTATTAAAAAATTAAGTTTTTAAATTTTTATTTGTTTCATTTTATTTGTTTATTATTTATTTTCAAATATTTATTTTTTAAAATTTATTATTGATTATAATAACTTAAGTATTATTAACTCATTTCAAGTTTACAACAATTTTAAAAAAATTTGAAAAAATAAGTAAAAGTCCAAGCTCGACCCAAGCTCAGCCTAGCCCACAGTGGGCAAAGCCCAGGCCCAGCTCTTACACTACTACTCTAATGGGCTAGGGTTTGGACTCGAAAAAGCTCAGCCCAAGCTCTTAATTTGCCAACCCTATACTTAACTAGCGACATACTCCTCAAACTCAATTGAGTTGACTTTGTACTACCCACATGTATCGCTGAGCACTTCTCCCATAATCAATACAATTATAATCGATACTAACATACAACGAGCATAACGGGCATCACAATTGTGGTTCATGGCATTCTCGTATCGCCATGATTATGTACATCCTTGTACATGCAGGGTACACCTCAAAAGTGTGCATTTCCACTGTGAAAGAATGTCAATTGCCTTGCACAATCTCACTATAACTCCTTGCCTACCCTTACTTGATCCAAAGAGACGACTTGCATGCATGCACTGTTTCACTTGGTGAGAACACTTGGGGATGTGAGTACCCGTAAGTTCATCCCACTTATTGACCCTTGCAACCAAAAAGGCGAAGACCTACATGGTACAACATTAAAGCGCTTGCAAGTATGGCTTTAATACCATCTATCACGGGATGAGAGGTTATGACTATATGGCACTCTCACCAACAAGAGTAAGCCCAGTGGAAGTGTCACAATACCAATTGGTTTCCCCTATCTTACATTCACTAAGTGAATGGCTTAAGTGCTTGACCAATTTGTGTATGGTTGGGCTAATCCTTTCTTCAACATTAAGTCATCAACTCGTAACAAGCTCCCTAAGCTCAACCTTATTGGCCTGCCTAAACTCCAAAGAGTCTGGCTCCATTACACTCCCCACATGCACCCATGGAGCCCTTCTCTTATAATCAACGTAACCATAGTTGATACTAGCATACAATGCACATAATAAGCATCACGATTGGGGTTTGTAACAATAAGCTTTGTAATCATACCACGTCTTTTAAGCTTGGTATTATTTGATTGGCCAAATGACAAATTATATATGAGAAATAATAGATTTATAACAAAAACTTAATACAATTTCTTCTTTCATTACATAATTTGGTTTACTCATTTTTTTCTTCTTATTATAATGCTATATTCACAATACATTATCAACATAGCTATCGCTCTGGTATAGTAAGTATCTTATCCCTTTCTCTTTTATTTATTTGTTTAATTAATAAAACTATCCTTATTAGTATGCTCTATGGTCGCCATTAATTTAGATCTTTTACCTCAAAAAATAAGCCTATTTCTTATGTTTTTCTTATTTATTTCAACACTAACATTGCAAGCAAGACCTTAAGAATCAAGATTGAAGCCTTTAAATTAGAGACGACTTATCTAACAAAGGTTGAGTTTGATGCCATGAATGGTCCCAGTGAAAATTAATTATCTTAGATGATAAAAGTTTTCAATTAAAAGTTATGGGCCTTAGCAGTACAGTCAAAGTCTTGTAATAACTATTCAAGAACACGCTCAAGCAATGACCTTCCTTCATCATGATCTTCATTAAACACTAAAGACAGAATATCTAACCCAATTAAGAATCGGTTCTGACTACGATATTTCTGGTTACTCCACGATTACAACTATGCATTTTAAAGAACTACATCACAAATGAAGCTCTTGTGGAAAGAAAATATCGACAGAGATATATTAGAGAGGAACTTTAAAATATTTCATGCTTCATAAATGGTTCTACAGCAACAATGTTGAGCCCGTTTACCTGACTAGCACAAGGACAATTCTTCAAGCAAGTTTATCACGCACAAGCATGGTCAAAATCATTGACATAACATGGTCACATTCACGGTGAAATTTGTAGTTACAGTCATGATTGTAGTTATTTTCTAGAAGAAATCATTATAGAACTCATGGTGATGGTACATGTTTGGACATTTCAAACTTCTTCAAGTACATGACGTGTAAACAAGTGACTAAATTGGTGATGAAAACGTCTATATCAAATTAAGATCACTGAAATTTTATAAGTTTTCAAATCCATTTTTTGTTTCATATATGACGATGTCTCACATATTTTTCTCTTAAAAGGATATAGATCTTCAAAGGGGATTGCATGATGTAGAAATATGTTTAGTTGATATTGCAACTACAAACACTATTCATTATAAAAAGAAATTTTTTGTAAGTTTAATAATATTTAAAGTTAAGCTTAATAGTATCTTAGGTCCTGCAGATCTAATTGAAGGCTTTGAAGAGCCATGTTTACACAAGCGAGTGGTATAGAATTATGTATTAGTGATGCTCTGTATTCACCCAAGTCTCAAAGAAACATTTTGAGCTTCAAAGATATTCGTCGTAATAAGTTCATATAGAGACAATAAATTAGAATAATATAGAATATCTTTACATTACTGCTGTTGTCTCAGTCTGGAACCAATTATTGGAGAAGCTTCCAGCTCGCTTGTTTAGCTTATATTATATGACAATTAAAGTTATTAAGAGCTCCACAATCATGAACTAGAAATTTTTTACCTAAAAGCTTTTATCTTTTGGCATGATCATCTAAGTCACCTTGGATCAACTATTATGTGTAGAATTGTTGAAAACCCATTAAAAAATTTATAGATTTATTTTATTCAATGAGAATATTTGCACTGTTGGTTCATAAGGTAAATTAATAATTAAGCCATCTCTTTCTAAAGTTGATATTGAATCTCTATCACGCTTATAAATAATTTGTGGAGATAGTGTGGACCTATTAACCAACCTAGTACCATTTCAATATCTTATGGTCTTGATTGATGCATTTTTATGATGGTAACGTGTTTGTTTGTTATCTACACATTGTTTGCATTTGTTAGATTGCTTGCACATGTTATCAAGTTAGTGCCCAGTTTTCAAATTATCTAATCAAGACTATATGAGTAAATAATGTTAGCGAGTTCACTCTCAAACATTTTGATGATTATTGCATGTCAGTCGAGATTGATATAGAGCACCTACTACTCTATGTTTATACTTAGAATGGATTAGTAGAATCCTTTATCGAACACATTTAGGTAATTGCAAAGAAATTTAATATTACGTATTCAATACCTACTTCTGCATAGGAACATGCAATTTTACACATTATGACATTAATCCGCTTGAGGCCTGATATATTTTACTTGTGCACCTTTGGCTATGTTGTATAATTACTTGTTGTATCTCCCTAGAGCACATAAAATGGGACCCTAATGACATTCGCAATTTTGACTCACAGTTTATTATCATATACATTAAGCTTATCATTAATGATTTACTTTACCGCAAATTTGCAGATTATCATTTTAATGAGATAAAATTTCATTTACTGAGAGAGAAAATGCCATTGTATCATGGTGGTTAGGAGCGTTAATGGCAAGTGACAAAATTAACTCACCTAGATTCCCGCACTACTCAAACTAAAATGAAGTGTGAAGGATGATTCACTTACAACAAATTGTAAATTGCTTGCCAGAGGGATTTTTAGATGCAACTTAAGTAATCCAGTCCTTTATACCAGTTGCAAACATACTTGGCTGGATAGTTGTTTCTATTAAATATTTTGATAAAAAGTCAGCTGATGAATCATTTATGGCACATCTGAAGCATGGTAGACCATTTGGTTCAAAAGATAGTTTTTTATAAAAAAGAAAAACAAAAAGTTAAGATCTTGGTATTATGAATGATCAAGTTATAAGTGAAAGTGCTTATTCAGAACAAAAGGTCCTTAATGAGAATTGAGACGTGTTCATATAGTGATACTGCCACCTGAAGAGACAAATACACCAAAAGTGAGAGGCAAATATATCAAATATGGGCCAAGCCCTTGATGTAGTTCAAAATAAAGAAAAAAAACTATAAATGTTGCGCACACACAGAAAGTGTGAAATCGTAAAGACATAATTTATGGATGATGGTTTTGCATTTATAGTGTTATTAACTTATTAAATAATGGTTCAAAACCATAATTTTTCGATGAATGTAAATAGAAAAATGATCGACTCAAATGGAAAGATACAATCTAAGCAAAATTGACTTTAGCCATACATGATTTGTTTTTAAATATGTAGTCCAAACATCTGTTAGTGTTCACTCGTTGGATATAGATGGGCATTTGTACAAAAACGTAAAAAATAGAAGAAGGTTGTTAGATGTAAATCAATATATAGACCTAGTATGAATTATGGGAAGACATAGTCATTAGTAATGTGTATAATTGTGTTTCGATTCTTAATTAACTTGCTTGTTTCTGAGAGGCTTGATATGCATCCTAGTGGTGACAACTTACTTTTATATGGATCATTAGATGCTTTTATACATATATGTGTGTGTGCATGCGCGCACGTGGGTTTATACACATAGATATACATGCAAATCCTAGAAGGATTCAAAATCCTTAAAATATCTCAATCATAAAGCTTATTCATAGACGGGATATGTTTTACTTATAATGGCACAATCATTTCTTAGAATTTGGCAAAGTAAACTCTTGTGGCTACATCCTCCAATCGCTTTAAGATTCTTGCTCTACATGAAACAAGTAAGGAATGCATATGGCTATGATCCGTCATCCATCATATCCAAAGTGTTTCTAAATAGCAATATAGGAAGATAGTACTATTTGTATAACTCAACTCAGGGCAAAATATATTAAAAGAGATAAAATGAAACATATCTTACCAAAATTCTTCTACACTCATGAGTTACAACAAAATAATAATATTTATATCAAGTAGATTCGCTCCACATATAATTTTGTAGATAAGTTTACTAAAACTCTACATGATCAACTGTTGAAAAGATAATATATTACATCAACACGCGTTGTTTAAAAAAACTATCAAGTTGATCATTAGAGGACACCCTATCAGGGGGAGCACTATCTCGCCTGGGAAGAATTTCTAAAGCTAAATTAGCACGAGCGCTGTGATCCTTTTCCCTTTAACCACTAAATTTATACTAATAAAGATGCCAAGCGGGACAGCCTCAAAACGCCTCCACCCTCTCATCTAAAATTCGTGAAAGGGCCATATGTTTACCATAGTTAGCTGCACACGTATGACTAGGATCTATTTCTAGAACTAAATAAAAAACAAGTGCACTCTACTTATTACATGCGACGGGTACATAGACTTTGAAATCATCTCTTAAGCACATTATCACTTGACCTGCCAACTTGCACTATAAGACAGTTTGTACAGTCTCTGACCATCGGATAATTAATTATTATATAATCATTTGGCTTTGTTTTGTGTGAGAAATAATGCCTTTAATGGCTTTAAACGATAGCTTAATACAATTCTTGTTTCATTTGTTTTACTCATACTTTTACTTCCTACTATAATTCTATATTCACAATACAGGGGAGTATAAAATATTAATTTTTGCGAAAATTAAGCTTCAGTCAAAAGCTTCCAAAGACCAGGCAATGCATCGACAAACCAATTGGGAGCGATCGGCTAATTCCAAAAATCAACAGTGCTGAACAATGAGGGATTTGCAAACAAAACAAATACGATAAATCAGATGCACAAATGCAATTGGGCAAGAATATCACTGCAGGATGGCTGCCATCTTGAGTATGCCAAAACACAGTAATTAAATACTAATCCAACAGATTAGGGAGCGAAAAAAGATAATAATAAGTAAATAAAGTCAGCTGACTATTTCATTCCAATCTGAGACCTCTTAAATAAGATGCAAAACATTGCTGGAAATTCCCATCTGGAAGGACATTTCTGCCAGAGCACCTGCCAAAATATTCTCAGATCATCTCTCTGTACCTCCAACATTATATCAACATCCATGTGATTCCATCTATCCTGCCAAAATAAATAGATTAAGAGAAAGATTACACATGGACTAATTCTCAACATGCACTACTTGTACCCAATTAGTATGCACTATGCTGAAACTAGCTGTGGCACATAAAAAGCATTTTCTTTGAGCTAAGTACTCAAAACCCAATTAGTATGCACTATGTCGACCACACTGAGCTTCTCCTATCCAATACACACAATTAGTATGCATTCATTGCTGACACAGTGTGTGGACCTCAAACAAACTGATACCATCATGTAACCATCTAATATACAGAGATTGAAGGGACAATACACACAACCCTTTCACATTCAAGAATAGCAGGTATTATACCAATGAAGCATCATACCCAAAATCCAAAAACAGTTATTTTTTCAGTCATGATATTCTTCAAAACCACGTTCCGTCTACAACCAACTAAAGTCCAACCCCAAAGATTGAAAGCATAACCCATATTCATAAACAACTGTATTAACCAAATTTCAGAAATATCATAATCGTACTTACTATCGGCGGGAGTTTGCTGCAGCTCCAGTTGGCCTGCCAATGCAGAACATATAAATCTCAATAAGCTTGTCACGTAATCATAGAAAAGAATGACATTGATATTATGATATAACAGGCTGTAACCATCTAAAATGTTCCATTCATACCTGCTCTGTTGCTTCCCAACAAAATTTGGGTTAGGCCTTCCTTGAGGTGAGCCCTTGCTTTGAGCACTTATCACACTTGACCTCTCAAAATTTGCTCCATTTAGTTCAAATGGTTCGCTAGGTTTGCTCAAAATTTTTACATTTGAAAAACCTCCAGCCATACCAAAACTAACACCATTAAGATGTTGGTTTGGAATCACTGAGTTGGAATCAATGGATGGAACCTTTTTTAATCGAGATTGTGCCATAGGAGTTACAGCAACAGAAGGCAAAAATGAAGAGTAAGGAGAAGATGCTGCAGCTGCTGCAGCAACTTTAGCAACAGCAGCTGTAGCCGCTATCATTTCTTGCGCTCCTTCTCGAAGCTGAATATAGTCACCCTCAATCACAAACAACTGAAAAACACAGTATGAGTTTTTCCGATTGATATGATACACATTATAATTAGAAACATATTGACTAAACCTCTTTAGCATCTCACCTCTGGGTGACTGGCCACAAAGTCATCAAGCTTTCCATATTGTTTCTTGTAATCATGCCAGTGTAAAGGAGCAAGCATTTTTCCAAGCCTATTTGGTAACTGTATTTAAATCACAGAACAAAAAAATTAATAAACAGATTTTGGCAGGCCGAAAATGCCAAGATACCAGTGGTCTGCAGGTAATCTTTTAAAAATTCACTCACCGTTGAACTTATCCGAATTCTACCACCAGCTGGAATGGTGCGAACTATGCAAGTCAACAATGATCTTTCATCAAGAAGAGCAGTTTCAGAAGCCTTTCCTGCTATCAGGGTATTCATGTGTCCAGTTGAGATCAAACCTTCAGGCAAGGCTGCTCCACTGTCATCGTTGATTGCGGCTTCACCAAGATTGATTGAATTAATTGAACTATCTGAGGGAGATGCACTAGCAGTGGAACTTGGTTCAGCTTTTACAACTTCACCCTGAAGACCACGATCAGTCAATTTCATATCATTCTGCTCAGAACCAGTACAATTTCAAAATACGCTTATTCTCTGATCCAAGCTGACCAGATGGCACAACCCAAATAAACACAAAGAAAGACAAACCTTTGATTCACTGTTATGTTCAAGGGCATTCAATCTTAAGGCATCATGAAACTGGGAAGAAATTTGTCGCAGGTTCTTCTCAGGCTGGGGGGCAGCCAGGTAGCTTCTATCCATTGACTCAAGAACCTGTGAAAAAAGCATTATTTGGGTTCTGTCAACATTGCATACAGAAACAAATGACATGTGAAAATTGTGAACAAATAGATTTCAAGGATTAAGAACCTGTGATTCTACAGTTGAGGATGATATCACAGAGGCTGGTTCAGTCCCTTGGCTGATATGAACATCAAGATAACCTGAATGAAGGGCCTGTCCATTAACAGACATGTCATACTCATAATTGGCATCTGACCTCATATGGTTTTGATCAGTATGCGATGATGGATGCTGATTTGATGCAGAAATCTGTGAACCCTCTGACGTAGCCTGAAGAGAAAAGAACTTAATGCATCATACAAGTAATAACCAAAAATTTAGGATTTCCAAAAAAAAAAAGGGTTTAATCTGATAATACCTGTTGGTTCTGCCACTGTTGGAGAGATGAAATTGTTGGCATTGAGTGAAAATGGCCAACATGGGATTGATGAATGTGTGACTGCAGAGAATGGGGAACCCCATGTTGATGCATAATGAATGAATGAAGAGGCACTTGTCCAGGTGGAAGATATGAAGGCAACCCTACCAGGGACGATGGGGCAATTGGAACTCCAGGAACACGATCCGACTAATGGCGAGAGAGAGAATTAACACTTAGAAATCACAATTATGTACTCAATGCTATGACTATTCTTGCTAGGAAGGCACTGACAGAGAAAAGCAAAGTCAAGGTGGGAAGGAAAAGATAAGGAATAGAAGAACAATATCATTCTTTCCACTTTTCATTTGGTTGTATATTGGAGGGAAATGAAATGGAGTTCATTAATATGACCATAATAAAGTTAAATATATCTAGTCATTCTTATTGTTTTCATAAAAGATTGTTTGGGGGGAGGGGTGTGGCGTCTCTAGATTGTGGAGTTTATGGACATGACTTCTCACAAGTCTTTACATTTACCATACATTGATCGTTCCACTCTTGATGTTACAAATATTAGCCATACCTTCCCTTACTACTTCCCAAGGCATAGAATTACAAAATAACAATTTATTTAGAAATCCATGATAGGGCTGTTATTGAATTTGCTGCAAGACAGGCTAATTTGGATTGAAATCTGCAATTTAAAGTTAATAAAACTCTGTTTGCTTTATAATAGAGTCAATAAATATTAATACCTAATGCATATTGTTCTATGCTTGTAATTTGTTCTATGATACAAGCTTAAACATGTTCTATTATGCAAACTCTTGTTCAAGCATCTTTCCATTAACTCAGCAGTTGCAACAACTATTACTGCTCCAGTAATCATCTTAGTTTCCATCAAACACATCCAGATTTACACAGTAACAGAAGTTGCTAGTTTTCAAGAAACACATACGTGCACCATAAAAGAAACAATTGTGATATTAAAAGTTTTTCAGTCATGTGATTTTGCAGATGGGGTGCACAAGAAATTAAAGCGATGCAGCAGTTTAATACTTAGGAAAGATACGCATGGCACTATTTATAGTTGGTTTGTCAATCAACTAAGGAAACATATGAAGGAAGATTGTACCTCTACAATCTCCATCCTAGAAAAGTTTTTAAAAAACTCCCCTCGAGCACTTTCAGCACAATGACAATGGAAAAGCAGTAAAATATGAAGCTAATAACAACAAGCAAAACTACCTGTGTTGAGGCATTGCCAGATGAAGCAAAAGATTCAGCGCTATCTGAATTTCCATTTGGAAGAATGCCTGTATTACCAGATAAAGCACCTCCATTTGCAGCTAGTTGGTTTCCATTGTTCGGAGCAAACTGAGTTGCATCCTTCGAATTATTGTGAGATATATGTGAATCATCAGTGAAAGTTCCACTCCTTTCTCTCGCATCTGCCAGCTCATGTTGAAGCTGCTGTATTGTATGCAAATGAAGTCTCTCCATCTCAGCAAACTGACATTGATTATCAGGAAAACCAGTCAATCTAAATTGAAAGAATAGTAAACATCCTATGAAGCAAGGCAATGACAATTAACGTCCAGGCTAAAAATAAATTTAAACTTCGACAACAGAATTTGTTGTGAAACATGAGTACATCCTAAAACAAATGGAGAAAAGAAAGGTAAAAATCACAGAACCTAAAAATGAAAAAGAAAATCCAAAAGCAGCCAACCTGTCTTTGACACCCTAGCCAGAGCTGGTTAAATTGCTCTGTCCGTTCACGCAATTCTGCCTGTAATGAATGATTTGTACTTGACTGCAACTGGACACGTGCAACCCAAGCTTGTGCCTCCCTCAATTGTTCATCCTTGTATATAATAGTTTCTTGAGCAACCCTATGCTGAAAATAAGAATATTGTTATGCAAGGCACCTCCCAGCCACAATAGTGTATGATAACTATCAAGCAAACACGAAATCAGAAGCTCTTATGTAATTAAAGTAATGCTTAATACAGTAAACATTCCAGCAGGTCTGGGAACAGAGAGAATATTTTGAAAGATGACAATTAAAAGTATCACAACCAGGTGTATAAAAAGAATGGAACAGTGAACTTGTTACCTTAACTTCCAAAATACTACTGCTTGAAAAATTACAAACATACAAACCTGTTCTTGCAAATCAATAAGTTGTCTTTCTTTTTCTTGAATATGTTCTTGGAGATCATGCATTTGTTTTATGTGCTGAGCTCTTTCAGCATCAGATTGATCACGCTCTCTTCTGCAAATGACAAAAACAATTTAAATTTATTTAAAAGATGTAATCAAAACTGCTAAAAGTAATATACCAAAAATGCACACAAGCAGCTAGAGCAGCAAGGATCAAGAAACAGCCACCTGTACCATTAAAAAAAAATAATGAAGAAATTACTTAGTCAAGAAGCTATCAATCAGCTATGACCAAAAGATTTGAAAAAAGGTAAACCAATATAGATCTATATAAAGGTAAAGGCTTAACTGAATAAAATACACTGCATACACAAACCTGAAAGTTGCCAATTCTTTGTTTTGTTCTCTTAAAAGATCCTCTTTAGCCCAGGCCTATGTAAATTTAAGAGAAGCCAATTTACAATCAATTCAACAGAGGAGAAAAGGGGCAAAAAGCAAAACCAAATTAACCAACCGCTTCATTGTCTCGTTTAATTGCAAGAAGCTCTCTATCTTTCTCGTCCATTTTCCTTTCCAACTCAAGTATGGTTTGCTCTCTTTCAAGTAGTTGCTCCTGCACAACCAAGTACAGCAACATTTAGGTCAAATGTCAATACAAGTTTTATAAAAAAACAATATTTACTGTAAAAAAAATGCACAATGAAAATAGAACCCAAGTGATGATTTAATATCAAAGATGTTCATAGTGTGTGTATTTTAAAGTAATTACTTAAATACTAACTTTTAAAAAAGAATGAAAACTTGGATTTTCCCCATAGGTTCACATGTGTACACACCCTATTTAAGATATAGATTTGTCAAATTATAAATTCAAACCTGCAACTTGGTTGCAGCATTAACATGCTCCTTGATTTGAGAATCAAAGTTGCTTTGCATTTCCATGAACTCAGTTCTTGCAATCATTTGAGTTCTAAGGTCAATCTCCAGATTTTGTAGATCTTCTCTTTGTCTAGCAACACTATGAAGCCGCTGTTGCAATAAGTCAATGTTTAAACTCCCATCCATTGTGATGGAACAGAAGTCCACATCAGCTGGTTCTCTTCCTTGCTGTACCTTAATTAAATATCAACTATGTTCACAATCTCTGATTTGTTACTCAAATGTAAGCAGCTGAGGTCAAAATCCTTACCTCATATATTGTTCTCTCATCTGATTGCCCTAATTTTGATTGTTCCAACTCCTGCATATGGCAAGTTCCCAGTAAATTACAAATAGCAAATCAATAAAAGAACCAATGATCTCTAATGTTCCAGTTAAGTGATGAATATTTTGCAATCTCAGCGAAGATACTAAATCAAACAACTTCAAATTGAGCCCTCAAGAACAGGAAGTCTAAACAGTTTTTCAAAAGTGACGAACGATGATACAGTATGAAATAAATATCCATCTCACAAAAGTTTTTCTTATATTATCCAAATAAATATCACAGAAGCCAAAAGTTAACTCAGCAAACCATGAGCAAATTCTTAATCACATAAACCAAATTTTTGTAAAGACAAAATTAACCCAATAACTTTAATTATAGGTAGAAACACAAGCAAAGGCAGCATATAAAGCTGGAAAAACCCTAATCCTTGAAATGGTCTAAAAGAAAACTGTTCAAACCAATAAATTTTTTTCAAGCTATTTTTTTACTATTATAGTTCCAAAATATAAATTCCCCTAATTTTCAAAACCAAAATTCCTCCGACATTACTGCATTTTCTTTGCAAATGTGGATAACGTTTAAGCGATTTACCACTTCATCAGCGACGTTTCGGACGGGATGATGGTCAGAAACGGCGCGCCATTCCTTGCGTGACGAGGGCATCGGCAAAGAACCGCCGCGTGGGGCAGCGACACCGGCCGCGGCCTCCATTTGTTGAATCACACACTCTTACACTCCTCTAACTCCCTGCTGCTGGAGAAACCCTAAATTTTATGAACACAAAATAGGCCCTAGAATGGCAGAAATTTAGGGTGATGGGACTGGAAGGCAGCGTAGATGAGGAATTAGGGATGTAGATTTGGGAACTGGGAGGGGTTTTTTGAGGGGATTTGAGGGTTAGAGTGTAATTAGTGTAAAGTTGACACACAGTCACAGCGACGGAAAGAGAGAGAGAGACACTGAGAGAGAGATGATTGGGTGTGTGAAATTTCCATACCGGGTATGCTCCCGCCATTTATAGGGTCACTTTGTTGCTTAGCCCTGGCCTCATGCCTTCCTTCACGCTCTTTTCTGTCGCGTTTATCACACGCTTCTATTACTTTTTAGTTTCTTAGGCTCTATTTTTCTTAATTGTATTGTAATACTTAATATATAAAATTTGATTATTATTTAATAAGTTAATATAAATAATAACTAAAATTGATTATTATTTTAAAATTGAAAATGGTGTGTTTTGACTTCAATAGAAAATTCTTTAAATGCCCTTATGACATTAGTAAATTTTTAATTACATTTACGGTGGTTAAGTGGTAAAATACAGTTTTCACCAAATTTTACTAGTGACTTAATATATTAGAAAAACTTAGGTAGACAAATCATAATATCCCTATAAAATTTTATTCCATATAATGTATGTCAAACTCACCTTTAAGCTTTAGCATTATTAAAATGAAATCATTTGCTCGCCTGGTGGGAGTAAGGGTCCATTTGGGATTATTTTTGGGAGGTTTAAAAGTAATTTTAAATAAAATCTAATTTTAGTGTTTGGTTAAAAAAAAATCAAAATCACTTTTGTCAAAATCAGCCCCTTTTACACTTAAATTTGAAAGAAGGGAATGAGTAACTTTTAGATTCTGATTTTGAGAATCAATTTTATCCTTTAATAAAATTCCATAAATATCTTTAAAATTATTACCTAAACCCAAAATTATCCTTATTCAAATTGAAAAAAAAATTAATATTTTAATAAAATTTTATTATAATTTATCAATATAAATTTATTAAAATCGATTTGTTGGTCGAATTATTATTAAATTTGTTTCACTACATTATAAATTTAATTATCAATTGTTTTAAGATAAAATAAAAATAAAATCAATATATTATAATTTTTTAGTTAAAATTATTAAAATATACAATTAAAAATATTGTATGTACACGTTTTTATATGTATAAGTAAATTTTATCCTACATTATGTATATTTTAGTTATTTATTTACTCTCAACAATTTAACAGTAAAATTTATTAAATGTCCATAACCACTTTCAAAATTCACAGTACATATGAAAACAAAATTTACTAAACTACTTAACTGATTCTTTTCACACCTGATTATTTTTACGGCATAACTAACAACAATTATTTAAAAGTTACATCATTCCCAAACTGGCCTTAAGAGTAGAACTATCGCCTTTAAATAACTCATCAAATCCACCATTCTTTATTAACCCAATAAAATACTTTTAAATGCTATAAAATTCTTTTGCACCTCTATTAATGACACAAATAACCTTAATCGAACTCATTCTGTCATAAAATAAACAGGTAATAGAAAATTATTGATACGCTTTTGTTGTTCATTCATTTACAAACTAATCATCTATGTTTACACTTGTTCATGTGGGACTTTTTTCAAATGGTGAAAGTTCACAAGTTTACAAATACTCTTTCTTGGACTTCACTATTTAGGTAAAAACAATAGAAATGTTATTAGGTGTACTTAATACTGTCTCGTTAAAAGCTTGCTATTAAAATCTAGTGGGACAAAACCTGGATGAAGGAAAAACAATATAGTGCGCATTTATCCAATATTGTTGCAGGGAACTCGTATCTTCAAATATGCTACCTCTAATGAAATGTCCTCTCAAAATCATATATCAATTTAGTTTGTTGAGTCAATGCATGCCAACATTATGCACTAACTTTTCAAATACTGATGTCGGCAAACCTTCAGTAAAAAGATTAGCAAAATGATCGGTAAAGCGTATTTTCTTGACATTAATTTTCTTTTCCTACTAAAGCTCATGAATGTAAAAGAACTTTGGTGAGATGTATTTAGTTCTATCATCTAATTAGAGCAATACAAGTAGCATTGTCTACATCTGTTGTAGATTTAAATTCTAGATGGTTAGAATATGATGGATCATAGATCGCAACGAAACACACTCTTTACTTACTTCATGTAACCAAGGATTTTTGAGTGATTAGAGGAGGTGGCAATAAAAGTTTGTATAGTCACAAAACCATTATAAGTGAAAACATATCTTGTTTGTGAATGAGTTTTCTGGCAATGAGAGAGGTAGCTTGTATCTGCATAACCAATGAGAGTAGGATTCTTTGTTAGCTCACTTAAATAAAATAACCCTAATTCTGTTGTTCTGTGGAAATATAGGAAGATATGTTTGATGCCGTTCAATGTCGTCATGTTGGCGCTGAGCTAAATCTTGCCAACAAGTTTATAAAGAATGCAATGTCTGCTCTAGTGCATTGAGCTAGATATTATAAAAGCTAGATATTATAAAGCAACGATTGTATTTAGATATGATACTTCTGGTCTAAGTATCTCGTTGTCATCATCTTTTGGAGGAATGGAGAGATTAAATAATCATAAGGGTGCTTAGTGGATGAGCATTATCCATACTAAAATGCTTTCAGTTTTTTTAACGTATGCAAATTGATGGATAAACACTATTTGTTTTATGCTCGATTTGCAGACTAATACAATATTTTATTTTCATGAAATTTTTTATTTCAAATTTTCTTTCTAAATATCTAGTAGTTTTTAGAAGCTCTTCAAGATTTCCAATTAAGTTCATGTCATCAACATAAATTACTATAATTATAAATCCATATTCAAATTTTCTAATAAATATGCATAGGCAAATAAGATTAATTCTATATTCTTTTTTAATCAAGCATTTACTCAGACGATTATACCACATGTATCCCAATTATTTCAATCCATATAAGTATCGTTGTAGCTTGATTGAATATAGATTATGATGCTTTGATTTACATGCTTTAGGCATTTTGAATCTTTCATGGACTTTCATGTAAATATTTATATCAAGTGGCTCATAAAGATATGCAATCATTACACCCATAAAACGCATGTCAGGTCTTTATGAGACTGTCAAACTAATTAAAAATTGAAATGTAATAGTATCTATCATTGGAGAATACGTATCATCATAATCAATGCTAAGTCTTTATGAGAAACCATGTGTAGCTAGTCGCACTCTTTATCTAGTGATGTTTCCTCACAATATCTATTTGTACCCAATAGAGTTGACATTTTCAGGTGTCTGGACTGTTGGTCCAGAAAATTCACGTTTAGTTAGGAAGCCAATTTTGCTTGGATTGCTTTTTTGACATTCATGTATGTTGTCAATGTTTATTTCATTATGATCCCTTAATTTCCCTTGTATAAATATAATTTATAGACTTCTCCTCATTATGATCCCTCAATTTCCCTTGTATAAATATAATTTATAGACTTTTCCTCGTTTTTGGGTTTTCATACCTCTTTGGGAGTTACTGTCTCTTTAAGCACTTGTGACTCTTCAAGGAACATTAGATCTTCTAGAACTAATGATTCAGATAATGTGGGTACATTTGTAAATCGAGCATTATTTTTAACAAGATTCTGATTTTATCCTCCTCAATGATGGAAAAATTGTCCCATGAAAGTGATAATTCACGAAACATGTAGTAAAAAAGTCAACCATAGGGTTTCTAGATATCTAATAATTGAAGGTGATTGAAATTAACATAAATTCTAAAACAATGTTGAGATCCCATTTGTGCACTGAGGGGTAATATAGGAGCGTACACAGCACAACCAAAAGTGCATAAATGAGAAATATTTGGTTGTTGACCAAGTATAAGTTGTAATAGAGAATATTGTTGACAATTAGTGGGTTTAAGGCAAACTAATGCCTCAACGTGTAAAATAACATGACCCTATGCATATAGTGGTAATTTTGTTTGCATAAGTAGAGTTTTTTGTATTTATCTGCAACCGCTTAGTCAATGATTCTGCCAATTTATTTTGTGTATAGAATTGGATGCTCTACATTGACTGTAATACAATAGTCATAAAACATCTTAGATGTAAACTCACTAGCATTTTCTAGAACTATGGTTTTGATTTGATAATCTAAAAATTGTGCCTTTAATCTTATAACCTAACAAACAATCCAGCAAATGCAATAGACACGTGACCACCATGCAAATGCATCATTGAAAATCATAAAGTGGCTAAACAATCTACTGGGTGGGTGGATTGGTCTAGATATATCTCTTAGGCTCTTTGTAAAAATGACGGAGATTTATAATCAACCTTAAAAGGGACGTCGAAACCTGAAATTTTCCTTGTGAACAAGCAGTATAAACAATTTTATTGGACAATAGAATTCTGTGGTTTTTTAATGGATGTCCATGAGAATTTTCAATAATTCTATGCATTATTGTAGATATTGGGCGTCTAAAGCAGTCATGCTACAACATAAAATATTTTTCAATCTATGAACTTCTGGTTCATCATTATGTAATTCTTAATCATACTTGTGACTATGTAATACAGTCTTGATGAAAATGCTAGGAGCTTTTCTAATATGTACTTCATTTCGAAAACATTTTTAATAATGTAGAGATATTTCGGATTATTTTCGTTTAAAATGTTAATATGATATTCATTTAGTCGGATATCTTTAAAGCTTAGCAGATTCCTTTTGGATCTTGCTGAATATAAAGTATTTTGGAGTATTAGTTTTGTTCCATTTACTAACAAGGGTATAGCTCTTCTAAAGCCTTTTATCAGATCTACAGGACTAGATATAACATTTATTTTTTCTTCAAGTAATTTTATTTCTAAAATATATTATTTATATTGAAGAATAAAATGTGTGGTTGCACTATCAGCGAAGAATACATCCCTAGCTTTCATTTCCAAAATTGATAATCTATTTATAAATTCCATAACCTTACATAAACGTTCATGTTAGACATCAAGTATAAAAATTAAAAAAGTCTAAGGAAACTACAAAAAAGTACAAAACACATCAATGCCTTAATAATTATGGCATAGTAATGAGGGCTTAATTAATGTGGATATTTCTGTCATTAATTAAGTGATCACTTTTCCCTTATATCTCTTTAAAGAAATCAAAGATATCAAGTTGAGTTAGATCAATAGGATCTGAATTATCAACTAAATTAGTCTAAATTTTTCTTTTATCATTCTTGGATGCTTAGTAAAGATCTACTAATTGTTCGTCTATACAGTAGATACATGACCAATGTCCTTTTCCTCTACATTGAAAACAAATTTCTTTGTTATCATATCTATAATTGTTTATGCATCATTTTCCACTTCTAGTGGCACCTATTTTTGTTGTTCTCCTGTGTCGATTGCCTATGACCACCATAAGAATAATAACCACAAGCTCCTTCCCTCCTCGATTAGTCCACTGTTGGTATTTGTGTTAGCATTTAGTTCTGGGAATGATTGAGAACCAATTGGACGTAATTCATGATTTTTCATTAGGAGCTTATTATTTTGTTCAACAATGAAAAAAGATGTTATCAGCTCAGAGTATTTACTATATCGATGCTCTTGATGTTGTTATAGAACAACATTTAACAAATGAAAAGTAGATAGTATCTTTTAAAGAATATCTTAATTAAGATTTTTTTTCACCATACAATATCAGTTCTAAGGTTGTGCGAAATAGAGCAGAGTTGTAGTCAGCGACTCTTGCATAGTCTTGTAACCTTAGGTTTAGCCACTCATATTTGGCTTTTAGAAAGAAAATATCCCTCTGGTGATCAAATATGTTAATGCGAATTCTACAATGAAACTTTAAAACTCACACCTAATTTGAAGTTTCAACTTCTCAAGAAAGTTCTAAACAAATTTAAAACAAACAAAACCTTAACCCAATGCTCAAGAAAACATGAACTAGAGGTATGAAGAATAATATTGATGCCACACTGAAGATGTAGATGAGAAGGTGAGTGATAAGTTTAGATTTAGAACACCATAAGAATGTAAATTCTTGATAAGTTCACTAGTTCTTAAAAAAACCAAAGAAAGAATAATCTTTCAAATTCAAATAACATTAATCTCTAATTATCTTATATAGCAAGGTTGTTGAGTTTAAATAGGCTAATAGAAACCCAAGATCCTAAAAATATAAATGGTAACATTGGAATAACCCTCCAAGTATAGGTTTATCAAAAGGTGCTTCAAAAGTTTTCACTAACCCACCATTATTAATGCTAGTCATTGACAAAGTTAATACTAATCTGCCATAATTAATGCTAGTCATTGATAAAGTTAATGCTAGTCTACCATAATTAATGCTAGTCATTGACAAATTTAATGTTAGCTCACTATCATTGATGGTAAATTTACCTATCACATTGACAAACTTGAAAGAAAACAATTAAACGAAGTTGACTAAACAAAGAAGTGGTTCGAATTCCCAAGCCTGAACAAGCTCTAATAAATTGATCATAACACCTTCTAGAGAACTCCAAATCCAGCATTGTAAATTGTATTGGAAAGTTAACTTAATTATTTTTTCCAATGGTATATAGGTTGCACATTAATTCTAGCTCAATCAATCCTAGTTTTATTTTGAATTTACCTTTTCTGCATTTGACCTAAATTATGTATTTGGTTGCCCAACAACTTGAATAATGCCCATAATGCTTTATCTTCTCTCCAAGCCCAATTCATCATGTCTTGCATCTTGAATTACATTTTCAGTCTATATTTTCTCAATTAATCCATTTAAAATAGCTTGCATCTTTTTAGCTCCAACTCTTGTAATTGGGCCTCCATGAATATGCAAAAGATCACTTGAACCTTTAATGGTATTCACTTGATAGTTCTCATCATTCCCCCTCTCCTCAAAAGGACTCATCCTCGAATTTTCACCCACATTGAAAGGAGCAAGATCAGAAACATTAAAAGTAGCACTTACATTATACTCACTAGAAAGATCCAATTTGTAGGCATTGTCATTGATCTGTGCAATCACTTGAAATGGACCATCTACCCTTAGGAGCAACTTGAAACGCCTTTGTGTTAGGAACCTCTTCTTTCTCATATGCACCCAAATATAATCTCCAGGCTGAAAAAACACTTGCTTACGTCCTTTGTTGGCTTGAGTAACATATTGCTCAGTCATCTTTTCTATGTGTTGTCGTGTTCTCTCATGTAATTGCTTGACAAATTCAGCTTTCTTTTTACCATCTATAGTAGCACGCTCATCAATAGATAAAGGTACTAAATAAAAAAGTGTTAATGGATTAAAACCATATATAATCTCAAATGGTGAAAATTTAGTAGCTAAATGTACAATTATATTGTAAGCAAATTTAACATGTGGCAAACATTCTTCTCAAGTTTCAAGTTCTTTTGAATAATGACACGTAATAAAGTAGACAAAATTCTATTTACAACTTCAGTTTGTCCATCAGTTTGTAGATGACAAGTAGTAGAAAATAAAAGGTTAGCACCTAACTTACCCCACAGTTTTCCAAAAGTGGCTTAAGAACTTAACATCTCGATATGAAACTATGCTCTTTGGTACTCAATGCAATCTGACTATCTCCTTGAAAAAAAAATTAACTATGTTTGTTGCATCATCAGTTTTGTGACATGGAATGAAATGTGCCATATTTGAAAACCTATCAGCAATAGTAAAAACATAATTCTTTTCCCTTTTTGACCTACGTAAACCCAAAACAAAGTTCATAGAAATATTAACCAAGGTTCGCTAAATATAGGTAAAGGGTTATATAATCCATAAGGTAAAACTATAAATTTAGTATATTTGCAAGTGATACACTTCTCACATAATCTTTTAACATTACGTTTTATATGTGGCCAAAAGAAGTGCTCTTTTAAAATATCTAAAGTTTTTGCATTGCCAAAATATCACATTAAACCACCCACATAAACTTCACGCACAAGCAATTCACGCAAAATAAATTAGCTAAGAACTTAACATCTTGATCTGAAACTATGATCTTTGGTACTCTATGCAATCTGACTATCTCCTTGAAAAATAAATTAGCTATGTTTGTTGCATTATCAATTTTGTGACATGAAATGAAATGTGCTATATTTGAAAACCTATCAGCAACAACAAAAGCATAATTCTTTTTCCTTTTTGACCTACATAAAAACAAAACAAAGTTCATAGAAATATCAACCCAAGGTTCGCTAGGTATGGGTAAAGGGTTATATAATCCATGGAGTAAAACTTTAGATTTAGTATGTTTAAAAATGATACACTTCTCATATATTCTTTCAACATCACGTTTTATATGTAGCCAAAAGAAGTGTTCTTTTAAAACATCTAAAGTCTTTGCATTGCCAAAATGTCCCATTAAACCACCCCTATGAGCTTCACGCACACGCAATTCACGTAAAGAACTATTAGACACACACAATTTGTTTTCTCTAAATAAGAACCCATTATGCCTATAAAACTTACCAAATGTAATTTTCTCATATGCATTAAACACGTTAGCAAAATCAGGATCATTAATATATAATTCTTTAATGTACTCAAATCCTAACAACTTTGTATTTAATGTAGAGATAAGTGCATACCTTATAGATAATGCATCAGCCACCACATTCTCCTTACCTTATTTGTATTTGATCATATAAAGAAATTACTCAATAAATTCAACCCATTAGGTATGTCTCTTATGCAACTTACCTTACCATTTCAAATGCTTCAAGAATTTGTGATCAGTGTGTATGACAAACTCTTTAGGTAGAAGATTGTTTTGCCAAGTATCCAATGCTCTCACCAATGTATACATCTCCTTGTCATAAATAGGAAAGTTTAGGGCTGCTCCACTAAATTTCTCACTAAAATAGGCAATTTGACACCCTTTTTACATCAAAATAGCCAATACCTATACCTAAAGCATCTCACTCAATTTTAAAAGTTTTAGCAAAATCAGGTAAAGAAGGTAATGATATAGAAACTAATTCTCCTTGATTAAATTAAATACTTCTTCTTGTTCACTACCCCACTTAAATCCCACACATTTCTTTACAATTTCAGTTAATGGTGCAGTAAGGGTGTTAAAATCTTTCACAAATCTTCTATAAAGACTAGCCAAACCATGAAAACGTTTTATCTCACTTACACTTTTAGGTGTAGACCACTCCTTAATAGCTTTTACCTTCTCTTTATCAACCTCAATTCCTTTAGCACTTATAAGATAACCAAGAAAAATAATATGATTTGTACAAAAGGAACAATTCTTCAAATTAGCTTACACCTTTTCTTTCCTCAAAATAGTCAATACACTTTGTAAATGTTCAATGTATTCTTCTAAGCTTTTGCTATAGATTAAAATATCATCAAAATAGACAACTATAAACTTACCAATAAAAACAAGCAAAACATGGTTCATTAACCTCATAAAAGTATTAGGTGCATTAGATAAACCAAATGGCATCACTAATCACTCATATAAATCATGTTTTGTTTTAACGACAATTTTCTACTCATCTCCTTATCAATTCTAATATGATGATATCCACTTTTAAGATCAATTTTTTTTAAACACACAAGAACTATGCAATTCATCAAGCATATTATTAAGTCTAAAAATAGGATGTCTATACTTTACAATAATTTTATTGATTTCACGATAGTCAACGCATATCCTCCATGTTCTATCCTTTTTAGGCACTAGTAGAACTGGTATCACACATGGACTCATGCTCTCCCTCACATATCCTTTTGCCAATAGTTCTTTAACCTACCTTTGAAGCTCTTTTTTCTCTTCAGGGCTGCTTCTATATACGAGTTTATTAGGAATGATAGCTCTAGGGATAAAGTGTATTTGATGCTCAATTCCCCTAATAGGTGGCAAACCATTATGAACTTTATTTGGAAACACATCATCAAAGTCCTGCAAAAGAGTCACAATAACACTAGGCAAATAAGAGTTAAGCTCATTAGTATGTAAACAAGCTTTTTTGCACAAAAGTACAATAATATGTTGTTTTGAAAAGAAAACCCTCTTAACTTCACTATATTTTACAAACAAATTAACTTGCTGCCTCTCTTTTCTCTCAACAATATTCTCATTTTTTTTTCTATCTTTCCACTTCTTTTTCTCTCAATATCTCTTTCTTTTGTACTCTCATTTTTTTTATATCACTCTCTTTTTGTATTGACATTTGATCCTTATACACTTGTCTAGGTGTTAAAGGTACAATAGTGCTTTGTTTTTTATTCATTATAAAAGAATATCTATTTAAGTAACCATCATGTGTCACACACCTATCATATTGCCAAGGTCGCCCCAAAAGAATGTGTCAAGCATGCATGGGTACCACATCATGTAGAACTTCATCCTTGTATCTCCTAACATTTGTGTATTTAATTTAAACTTCCCCATAATCATTCAGCCATTATAGCTTATATAGCCTATGATGTTTCAAAGTTTTTAAATTTAAGTTTTCAACTAAACTAGTGCTAGTTACATTAGTACAACTTCCATAATCAATTATCATACTACATACCTTATCTTTGACGTGTCATCATCTGATTCACTCTCGGTTTCAGCACCACTATCAACCCTCAAGATCATTACTCTCTTATTTGGGCATTGAGATGTAATATCACTTGTCCCCAAACATTTAAAACACTTAATATTACTATTTCTACAATGTTGGGAATTAGATTTACCTTTACTTTGGTTGCCTCCCTCTCTATGATCCTTAATTGACTCAATCTTAGGCTTTGATACAACTTTTTCACATTTGCTCTATTTTGACTTCCATGAGGAAGATGAACCCAAATTGGTTCTAGTGGAACCTTTCTTTTTCAGTTGTCGTTCCACTTTCATGCCCATGTGAACCATGTCTTCCAACTCAACATAGTGCTGCAAATGAACCATATTAGCAATATATTGATTTAAACCATGTAAACATCTAGTTGTAATGGCCTCTCGTCTTCTTTAATGTTGGCTCAAATCATGATTATTTCCATATTCTCATGGTAATCTTCCACATTTCTGGAACCTTCTGTAAGACTTTGAAGCATTTGGTGTAGCTCCTTATAATAATAACTAAGAACAAATCTCCTCCTCACGATGGCCTTTATCTCTTCCCAAGTGTTTATAGTGTTAACATATATATTTCCATAATGTTGATTTTGATGATAACAAACAAGATTAAGAATGATTAATCTTTTAAGCCCAAATTATTTTTTATTCTTTTTAAATAAATCATTATTTTTACATTATAAATGTTTCATATTTAATGGAAAAATAATTTTATGAAATTAGTTGTTTTCAAGTTTATGGTTTAATTGAAAGAATTTTCAAAACTTTGAAATCAACAAATATTGCTTGAAATTTTAGAGAATGACTTATTTGAAAAGTATTCATAGCATTTTGGACCATATCATAATTTCAGAAAGTTTTGGGCATGGTAAGCATTATTTAGAAATTCTGAAATTGGACCTATTTGTAAAATTTATAACATTTTGGGCCATAGTACAATTATATAAAGTTTTAGGGTCAAACTATCATTTTATAAAATAATTCACTGTAGCAGTCACTGTAGTAGTTACTGTAGAAAACGGCTCGCCTGACATCTTGTTAACGGTTCGCCGACAACGAACAGAATTAAAGATTAGTCTCTGGACACTAACGATGATCCGACATCTGGTTAACAGCTCGTCGACATTGAACATAATTGAAGATCAGTCTCTGGACACTAACGGCGATCTGAAAATTTGAAAATCTATCCCAACGGTCATATTGACCAGTCAAACGGTGATCCGACATAAGTTAACGGCGATCTGACATCAGTTAACGGCGATCCGACAGTGAGCAAAAAGTGAATAACGACTAGTTTTCAGCTCCAACTATAAATAAGCTCAATTTAATTCAAACAAAGATAGATCCAAGAGTTATCATTGAGCTTGCTATTGAGCATAAAACTATTATTAAGCTTTGAACTTGTTTTTGTTTCTTTGATTCACACATTGAGCATTCATTTGTAATCAAACACATTGTGTGAGAGAAAATTCATTTGTAATATTTATCCTTGAGAGGTTGTAAGTGTTGGGATACACTTGGGTTAAGAGATTGGGGATAATCTCTTGTTGTAAAGGTCCATTGACATATTGGAAGTCAATTGTAAGCGTTTGAAGCCTTGGGAGGTTAACTTAGTGAAATCCTCAAGCCCGGTGAGCTTAGAGGCGTGGATGTAGGTGGGGATTACTGAACCACGTAAAAATCATTGTGTTTGTTTTCTCTTCCCTTACTCTTTTATATTGTGATTGATTTATTTGTTATTTCTTTAAATTAGTTTTAGATTTGCATTGAGTTTTGTTTTAGAAGTGAATAATTTTTAAAATCTCAATTCACCCCCCTCTTGGGTTACTTAGTTAGTATTTCATTTGGTATCAGAGCGAGGTGCTCTTGTGTAGACTTAACCGTTTAAAGTTAAAGATCCATAGTAACCCAAATTAGCTCAACCTTCATGGAAGGTCAATCTACCATTAGACCTCCATTGTTTTATGGTAGTGACTATCCTTATTGAAAAACTAGGATGAGAGTATTCTTACAAGCCTTAGACTATGAAATTTGGAAAATTGTTAATGATGGTCAATTCATGCCTATTAGTAAAAGTAAAGAAGGGGAAGAAATTTCAAAACCTTCTAGTCAATGGAGTGGCTTAGAAAAGAAAAAGATGTCTTTAAACTCTAAAGCAATGAATGCTTTGTTTTGTACTTTAGATAAGAAAGAATTTCATAGAGTTTCTAGTTGTGAAAATATTTATGAAATTTGGAAGAAACTTGAAGTTGTATATGAGGGAACAAATCAAGTCAAGGAGTGTAAAATTAGTAGATTCATTAGTCAATATGAGATGTTTCAAATGGAATCATATGAGTGTGTTCATGATATGTACACTAGATTCACCGATATTGTAAATTCTCTTGAAGCACTAGGAAAGACATTTAGTAATTGTGAAAAAGTGAAGATAATTATTAGATCATTGCTAAAAGAGTGGAGACCAACGAGAACGGCCATAGAAGAAGCAAAAAATCTTAATACTTTATCTCTTGATGATCTTATTGGTTCACTTATTTCATATGAAGAAGATATAGTTAATGAAAGAATTGATGAAGATAAAAAGAAGAAGTGCTTTGCTTTTAAATTTTCTATTGTTGAAAGTGATGATGATGGAAGTGACTTTGAAGATGAAGGCATTGAAATGATTGCTAGAAAGTTTAGGCGGATTTTCAAGAAGCAAATCAAGAGAAGAAACTTTAAAGATCTCATGAGAGAAAACCTTAAGGTAGAGAAAGGGAAAAATGAGGCAATTGTTTGTTTTGAATGTAAAAAGGGTGGCCATATAAGATCGGAGTGTCCACTTCTCAACAAACTCAAGAAGAAAGTTATGGTGGCTACTTGGGACGATAGCGATGAAGAATCGAGTGATGAAGAAGATTCGCAAGAAGTGTCAAACCTAGCATTTATGGCAATAAGAGATGATGAACTTGATGAAGTAAGTGATCTTCCCACTTATGATGAATTACATGATGCCTTTAAAGAATTGTATGATAAATTGATGAAAGTTGGTAAAAAGAATGTATGTCTTAAAAAGAAAACGGTAGAGCTCACAAATGAAAATGAATCTCTAAGTGCAAAAATTAGTTGCCTGGAATTAGAAAATAAAACATTGCATGATAGAGTTGCATTATCAAATGAAAAACTTAGCACTTCACACAAGCATATAGAATCACATGTAAATGACTTGAAAAATGAAAAAGATGCCTTGCAAAAATCCAATGTTTCATTAAATGAAAAGATCAAAGAATTGGAATTAGATAATGAAATGTTACATGATAGAATTACATCATTCACATGTAAACAAAGTACTTCGTATGAGCATAAGAAATCACATGTTGATGAATTAATAAATGAAAACGAAACGCTTAAGAAAAAGAGCAATGAGTTGAATGAGATTGTTTTGAAATTTACAAATAGGCAAAAGATGTTGGATAACATGCTTAATTCATAAAAATGTGTATTTGACAAAGGAGGTATTGGCTATAAGCCAATTTAAAACAAAAGTACTATAAGAATTACTTTGTGAAGAGTACCTCAATTAATGATCAAATTGTCTGTCATTATTGCAATCAAAATTGTCATATGAGTTTTAGATGTCCAGTTAAGAGAAATGTATATTATGGAGCAAAATGGATTTGGATTTCAAAAGGAATCATTGCTAACACTCAAGGAACCAAGCGTATTTGGGTACCAAAGGGCACAATGTGAATACTTTTCTTTGTAGGTACCACAATCAAGGAATGATGGAGAAGTTCCTTGATGAAATCTTGTGAGAATAATCACTTGATCATGATCTTAGAGAAAATGATTTAATTGTTTTGGTAACAATTCTTATCATATTGATTTTGTTGAATGGATCATGATGGATGGATAATAGCTTGAATTTACAAAAGTATGTTAGTATGTTTACATAACTGAATTATTGTGTATAATCATGATGCATGGATAAATATATATGATGACTTTTCTTAATAGCGATGTTGATTTTGATGATTTATATATTGTCATATGTTGATTTTGATGATGTATATATTGTCATTATGTTCTTATGTTTTGCTTAAGATTTGAGATAAAGAATATGCTTTGACGATTACATGTATTTGAGGAAGTTTGATCTTATGGGATCTATGATTGGTGAATGGATGCATTTTTTTTTCCTTTATTGATGTATTGTCGAATATGCATTACTTGATTTAAATAATATCGAAAAGGGGAGAAATACATATACTTCGAGAAATTTAAGCATATGAGATTTTTTAAGTTATATTAAAATGTCTTATTAGATATTTGATGAGTTTAGTTGTCTTGATTTATAAAATGTGATTGGCAATTATGGAGCTTGAATATTTGATAATATGCATGCCAATTTGGTAAACAAATCAAAACCTCTTTGCGAAAAATAATTTTCAAAAATTAGGCATGAACTTGGAATGATGAAATTTATTAATATCTCTAATCATGTTATTAATACTATTAAAATTGATTTCTTGATGATTTTGATAATTGATGATTATATGTGTGTTGCTTTATGAATTGGTAAAGTTGTTGGTTTGTTATAATTGTTGAAGCTTATATCTTTTTAACCATGTTGTGTATTTGAGAATTTATTCATCTTTAAGGGGAGACTTTGCCTAAATTTTTGCTCGCACAAAATTGGTAATATCTTCATTGAATTGTTTTTGATGATCTTGTTTCGATTGCATCTATCTATCTTTTCTTTTTTACGATAAAGGGGGAGATAAATATGATATGTTTTTGGATAAAATCATTTCGGTTAATTTTTTTAAATTGGCCATATATTTAGAGGGAGCATATAATATGATTTTGGATAATATGCATTTTGAGTAATTGTTTTGATAATTGATATGTGATTATGGTGAGGACTTGATTATTTTGAGATATGATGATGATTTGATTGCATGAGTGTTTTATATGATAAATTTATATTATGAGTTGTTGACTTGGTAATTGATGAAATAATAATTCATGATCTTTTTATGGTTGATGAACTATGTGATGATTTGTATATGGGGTTGGCTTGTATCATGATTTATAATAATTTGATAACAATATTACTAAAGAATATCAAGGAAAATGAGTAACTAAAATTCAATTCGATAAAAACATGAATACTTGAATCCTTTTGCAATCTTTTTTTTGTCGTATTTTTTCTTTTTTTTTCTTATAATCAAAATAAATAAGACATTCAAATCTGATTAAAAACTAGCTCTGATACCAAATGATAAGAATCCCACAATGAAATTTTGAAGCCCACACATAATTTGAAGTTTGAACTTCCCATAAAAGTTCTAAATAGATTTTGGACAAACAAAACCTTAACCTAGTGATTAAGAAAGCATGAACAAGAGGTATAGGAATGATATTGATGCCACACTTAAGATGTAGATGAGAAGGTGAGTGATAAGTCTAGATTTGGAATACCACAAGAATGTAAATTCTTAATAAGTTCACTAGTTCTCAAAAGAATTAAAGAAAGAATAATCTTTCAAATTCAAATACCATTAATCTCTAATTGTCTTACATAGCAAGGTTGCTGAATTTAAATAAGCTAATAGAAACTCAAGATCCTAAAAATATAAATGAGAACATTGGAACAACCCTCCAAGCATAGGTTTGTCAAAAGATGTTTCAAAAGTCTTCACCAACTCAACATTATTAATACCAGTCATTGACAAACTTAATGCTACCCTACCATAATTAATGCTAGTTATTGACAAACTTAATGCTAGCTTATCATCATTGATGGTAGACTTACCTAACACATTGACAAACTTAAAACAAAACAAATAAATGAAGTTGAATAAACAAAGGAGTGGTTAAAATTTCCAAGCCTGAATAAGCTGTAATAAATTAGTCATAACACCTTGTAGAGAACTTCAAATCTAGTTATATAAATTACATTGGAAAGTTAACTTAATTATCTTTCCAATAGTATATAATTTAACATTAGTTCCAGTTCAATCAATACCAGTTTTATTCTGAATTTACCTTTTCTATATTTCACTCAAATTGTGTATTTGGTTGCCCAACAACTTGAATAATACTCACAATGCTTTGTCTTTTCTCCAAGCACAGTTAATCATATCTTGCATCTTGAATTGCATTTTCAGTTCATTTTTCTGAATTAATTCATTTAAAACAATTTGTATCTTTTTTACTCTAGTTCTTGTAATTAGACCTCCATGAATATGCAAAAGATCACTTGAAGCTTTAATTGTATTCTTTTGATGGTTCTCATCATATGTCCTTGAGATTGTTCCACAAAGTTAATGAATCCTCCAACATAAGATATTAAACTATCAAGCTCTCATGTAAATGATGAGGAATGAAAATCATGGTTTTTTATTTTTCTTGGAAGGATGTTTTGTTTTATCTTAGTGCCTTACAAGCCCATATCTTGTAGGTGCATTTTTGCATTTGACACCTAAAAAAGGTAATTTCTTCCAGAAACTTCAGAGCAGAGATTTGTAGATTTATGAGACCATTTTTCAAAATCTTACTAATAATCAAAGGAAAAAATAAGTATCTCAATATAAATATAAAATATGTAAATATAAAAAAAAATAAAAAATTATGAAATATGTATAGACCTCATACATGTATTTAGAACTCACTACTAAAAAAAGGATAAATAATAACAAAATTTTTATGACTTATCTCGTATGTCAAGAATCTATTATGAGAGTATGATAGATTCGTGACATATATACATATGTCATGATTTTATGATCTATTGGTGACTGGTAATTTAAAGAAAAAGAGAGAAATTTAATTGTAAGTCATGTTTGTGCTATGTGGATTTATATTGTTTTAAAACGACACCATTTAAATTAGCTGTAATATTTTTAATTAAATGCTTGAAATATTTTTTCAAAAATGTCTAAAACAACTATGTCGTTTATACCAAACGACACTGGTTTTATAAAACCTAAAGATATCAACACACTGAAATTTACTAAGTGTTAAACAAATCAACAAATCTTTCTCTCTCTTATATGAATCCCTCTTTTTCTCTCTCTAAATTACATAGAACCCCAACCCTTAGCCTTATATCTACGACCGATGATGTCGAGCAAGTTCGCGGTATATTAAAATCATCCTTTCACCCCATTCACACACTCACTTTGCCATTTCACTGAAAGGTGAAACCCTTATTGTTGCTCCTATCAAGCCTTCATTTAACTGAAACATTATTCATTGAAACTCTTAACTTGTAGAAGAATAATAATAACAGAAGTCATGAGTTCTAAATTCTCATTGAAGTTGTTCGATTGAAGAAGAATAAGGCAAGTTTGAAACCCTGGGTTTGATTTGGTGAGGTTACATTTGAAACCTTAGGCTCGATTTGATGTGTTTTTATTTGAAACTGTAGGTTCAATTAAAACCCAATCATAGAAGCTGAATTCAATCAATTGAAAAAAAAGGAAAAACATAAGAAAAAGATAAATTTGTATTTGTTTGAAGCTTTTTCTTTTGCTTTTTAAATTTTGGAATTAAGATCCAAGGTTATGCCTTTTTTTTATGGTTGTACCTTTTTTTTTATCGGGTCTCGTCACACCATGGCCACTGATATTCACATCTTGGAACAAAGGTTACAAATAGAAACCTGAAGCCAAAATTAAAACCTACTGCTCGAGCACTATTCCGGCCACCTCACCATAATGGAGGACACTAATCGAACTTCAAGAGCCGCTAGTCAATCTGCAGCCATCATTGTCATCGAAAAATGGCTGGAGGCTGCTGTGCAAAGTGCGAAAGGTTACAGTAATTGTAGCCTCTAATCGATGCTAATTTTGCCATTTTTTACACGCTATTACTTGGATTTTGTCTCTCACAGCACTTTATTTAAAACTCGATCGAAAATCATCATTAAAAACAACCAAATTGCCATCGATCAACCATTAAAGTTTCATAATTATCAAAACTCTATTTGGCACCGTGGTCGCATGTCTGAGCACACTGCTGACACCATTAGATTTAGCACGCATGAAGCTTTTATCCTGACCTTCCCTTCCACACTCAGATAAATTCATGTCACTGTTAGTCTGTAAAGGCATTTTGATAAGGGGGATTGCCACTTTTCCCCTACAGAAATCAACATATACCATTTACTTCCCTCCTGTTTTTATAATGGACAAAAACTCCCCTGACAACATAAGTTTATAATATTATCCTTATTTTTAACTACTCTTTTATTTACATTTATTATAAATTAAATAAATTACATGAATAGAAACTAAATTAAAAATTAAGCATTAAAAACAAGAAATATATGTTTTCATATGAGAAAAAAATTAATAATAAATTTTTTTCTTGTAATTATTTATTTTGTGAACATTTTCTTATAATAAACATTTTGTAATATTTTAAAATTAAATGTAAATAGATAGGCAAAATATTTTATTATTTATCTTATAATAAATTTTTATTTGTCTTTCAAGTTTTCTTATAATAATTTTTTTATCATTTTATAATAATTTTCTTATATATTTATTATAAGAACATTTTCACAAATTAAATAAGTACAAGAAAAAAATTTTATTATTAATTTTTTTGCTCATATCAAAACATATATTTCTTCTTTTTAATGCTTAATTTTTTATTTAGTTTCTATTCATCTGATTTATTTAATTTATAATAAATATAAATAAAAGAGTAGTTGAAAATAAGAGTAATATTGTAAACTTATGTTATCAGGGGGGTCTTTAGTCATTATAAAAATAACAGGGGGGAAAATAGTATATATTGATTACTGGAGGGGGGAAATTGGCAATCTCCCTTTTGATAATTTTAGACTTTGAGGGTAATTTTAACCTTTATCATTTTTCAGTGTTTCTTAGTACTTAAATTGATGGGTATATTTTAATATATCATCATCATTATTTTTTTTAGTTGTATGTAACTATTAATTCTCGTTTAGAATTTGGCAACCTTGTTTTGATAATTTGTTGCTTAATGAGTCAAGATTGTTTTGCCTAGAGTTTAGGGTCTACTTGGCAATTGGGTTACTGTTGTTGAGTGTTAGAAAATGTATATTTATAAAGAAAAAAATCGTCATTTTATACTTCAAGTTTTACTAACACCCTTACATTTATGTATTTAAGCTTCTTTTCATTTAATTATATGTGTTGTATTATAATTAAGTATTTTATGTATTTTAGGGGCATTATAGTCATTTCAAAATGAACGAGAGATCAGACGGCAAAACAGACATCACTTTTGAACTCAGGACGGTCGAAAACCTTAGGAGGAGCATAAAAAGAAAAATGACACTGTTCACATGTACGGTACTATCTATGTTACTGTTCACGACACTGTTCACATAGACGAATTGATGACATGGCATTGACCGATGATTTGGCATTCACGACACTGTTGGACTAAAATTCTTATGCACTATTGATTGGTGACGTGGCAGCATGTTAGTGGACCAAAAATTGCGCGTACGGTACATGCATATACACAGGATTATTTTCAACCAAATCGCGTTACTGTTCAAGCCGGGTCAAACCGTGTCACTGTTCAAACCGCATGGTCAAACCGCGTACTGTTGACTGATGACGTGGCGCAATCCTGAGCGTCCAAACTGTTTTTAATCTAATGACTATGATTTACTCAATGTGTCTATAAAAAGGGGGTCTCCTCCCTAATTTGATATCTCTGAATCTATTTTTGGATTCTATTTTCTGTAATTCTTTCTCCATATTATATTTTCTATATATTTTAATAAATTTTCATTTTGCCCCTAATTCAATTATGAGTAGCTAATTTTCTTTCAACCTTGGGTTGAAGGTGAAGTCTCAACATGTGTCATGAGTTTTATTTGGTAAATTTATTTTCTCTTCCCCTTTAATGTTTGTAAATGTTTTGACTTCTCGTTGACAAATAATAATAATCTTGTCTAGATATCGCCCTAGTTTCACCGGCTCCCTAATACAAGGTTATTATTATTTGACACGATAAGCCTTTAGAACCATATTGATTAGAATGTGGTTCATGAGGTATGGATTCCCCCCTCATTATTTAATTGGCATTAATAAGGATTATTTAGCTTATGGTGCATGTTGATACGGATCCAGATACTCAAATACATCATTTTAATAGATTTTTCTTTAATTTATTCTCGCCATTTCAATTCTAATTTTAGGATAATCTAAGTCACTTTCACCACAAATCTAACCACCCTCATACAAAATTAATTCTACATATAATTAAAATCCACCTCCTCGTGGGATCGACACTCATCACCATTGATCTATTCTACAATACATTCGTGCACTTGCGAGTTCGATAAAATTTGCCCAACAACTATACACCACTAGACGATTGGGGTTTAACATGCTAGTATTTTTGGTTGCATTGAACTTAAAATTAGTGATAGGATATATTTTGTTTTGACCTATCATTGTAATTTTGATGTTCATATTTATGTGTAAATTTAATTTGTAATTTGTTATTAGTTTATTGTTTTGGTTTCTAGGTATTTTCATTTGGGCAAGAGGCATGATGTATTACCAAATCCTCTATTTTTATCTGGTTTCTTTAAGGTGGAAGGAACTCTACATGAATGTAGTAGCTAACAAACTTTCATTACTTAATAAATGAAAATCTTTATACCTTGAGAAATATTTAGGTGTCAAATAGGGAAAAGATTTATATGCTTGATTAATTTGCTTAATATAAAAAGACTTAGAACATTTTGGTTTAGTTTAATTAATTTTATAAAATGGTTCAATCACATTTCTCTTGAAAAGTAGCATATATAATGATGATGCACATCATTAAATGGACAATCTAAAACCTTTAAGATCATATGGAGGTGCTAGTGCTTCTACCACATGTCAAATTTTGAGACTTAAACATGAATGACTTTTTCCTTTCTAAGTTTTAACCTACCTTTGTCATGTATTACATTTGATTAAGTAATTTCTATATGTATTTTGCAAGCATTTAACTAAACATATATATTTTCATTTCAAGTCCTTGATGCTACTAGCAATGAGTTTTGAGGTCCTCTTGGAACAATTCTTGTTGATATTACACAAGATTCTAAAAACTAGTAAGCTTGAACTATTATATTTTTGGTGCTTTTGCAATACTTCATTTCTTACAAAGAAGCTCCAGCTCATTTTCAAACTTTTTTTTTACCAAGTAATTTCTAGGAGTTTATGTGAATAAGTGTGTGATTTTAAAGTAAAGTGAGATATTGTTTGTCTTGTTTTGATTGAAATTTAAGATAAAAATTGTTTGGTTGTAATTCTTTGTTATCTAATTAAAAGTGACAAGTTAAGTACCTATCAAATGGGTTGATCGAGAATAGTGGCTTTTATAGTTAAAATTAGGTGTAAGTTTCATTTTTTTAGAAATACAAGATACTGAAAGTGCAGAAACCTTATTTGAATTTTGCCTGTGAAATTTTTGTTTAATATTTACTTTCTCTGTAGTGATGAGATAAGGCATCATATGTGCTTTGGCAAAATAACTTATCACTTTTAGCACTGCACAATATAATGAAAACTATATTTGAAAGCAAAATAGAGGTAAAGTTTATTCACAAAATAACTTAGCCTTTTGCTTTATCAACAAGTTGTTGGGCTTTTAGTTGTTACTGGTTTCAGAATTTGTATACTTTTTGCTTAATTTGGCTTGGAAGGATGTTGTTGTGTTGATGAGTTGTTTACTTACTGGATTGATCAATTTTCTCGGGTTTGACTATATATTTCATGAATGTTTTACTTTCTATTAATTGTTTTATATACTTTCATTGAGGAATTAGTAATGATTGCGTTTCATAAGTTATGATGAGTGGGAGTTGTTGAAGTTGTGATATGATTGAGTTGCAGGAGTTAAGAACTTATAATTTTTTTTGGCAGGTTTTGCTAATCTTTTTTTTTTTTTTGAGTTTTTGGGTTCATTGAGTTGCTAGACATGATTTGCTAGTGTTGATTAAGTAGGACATGATTCTAGGTGTTGATGTTATTGATTAACTAATAGTTATAGTGATTCAAGGAACTATATTAATTGCTTTTTTTGTGTGTTTTTGGATTGATTGCTGGGTCAAGTAGTTATCATCATTGATCATAACTGTATTCTTTTAACTGATACATTGTATGATGAGATGAATGTATCATGATATTACTTAGATGTTAATGATAATTGTCCATGCTTGTTAGCCAATTGTAGTTCTTTTTAAAATATAATACAATCAATTTAAAATTCATTCCCACCAAAATTAAGAAGAATAATAATAAGAATGGATGAAAAAAAATTTCAGTTAAACTAATAATAAAATTAATAGTTGTTGCCAAAAAATTAAAATTGATATTAAATTCTCGGTAATTTTTTAAAAATAAAATTTAGTTCCGACCAATTTAAGTATTTTTCATTTTAAATGTTTTAATAGTTATTTAAATATTAATTTTATATGATAGATTTTAGTCATGCATGGACAATATTATGCTAGTCATGTGTGCATAAAAAATTCACAACATATATTACATCATAAAATTCATGACACATATAAATTGTCATCTAAAATTTCCTAACTCAAGTTTTAATGACAACGTCATCTAATAGGATGCATGATGGTTGAAGACCATCATTATTTAGCTTTTTTCTAGTAGTGACTTCAGGTTTTAATTTCTAAAATCATAACTTAGAACTTCATGTTCTCACCACCTCATTTGTGTTGTAAATTTTAGGATACAACAATAATATTTAAAGAAAAATATATGCAAGAAAAAATCTTAATTTATTAAAATTAAAATAAGTTGATAGGTGTTAGCAAATAAATTAAACAAGTCATATTAACATAATAATAACATATTAATAAAATAATAACAATATAGGCGGTATTATAGAATCAGCCACATAAATTAAAAGTTATTCTAAACAATAAACTATATAAAAACATAATAATAAAGCATAAATAAGCACCAATAGTAGAAATTAAATTGTCCACATCAAATCAGCTATCATGTTGATAATGTATTATGAAATAAATGGATGGCAGTAAATTTTGAACCAGAGTTAAGTGCTTCAAGTATCTTGTTAATAGCTTATTAATAATAAGCTTTTGTTATTCATTCATTTATAAATTAATCACCCATATGTATACTTTTTTTATGTGTAACTAGATGACTAAACTTTCTTTGTAGGACATTTTTCAAATGGTAAAATGTTCAAGTTTATAGCACATTATTCAATTTCTTTTTCCTATTATAGTTAAACTCCATATATAGGGTTTTTACTCTTTCCTTTTGTTCACAGTCATTTATTTTCTTCGACTCTTATTTTTAATCGTAAACTTTCATTGACATCCAAGTAAGAATGGATGAATCCTCAACATCATTCCTCATCCGAAAAGAAAAAAAATATATTTTGTTCTGCATTTTGTTAAATTTTAATTTAAGATACTTTTTCTTTTTTTCCTCTTGACTCATTAATCAAAAGTACAAATTAGATGATTTTATTTGAGTTAGAGGCTATAACTATGAAGATTAATTTTTAATTGTTGGGTCGTTAGTTTTCTAGATTTCAACCGATAATTCTCCTATGTGCGTCCTGAGCCAATGATACTACTTCTTAGACTAAAAAAAATATGGATCATAGTGGGAAAATATCCACTTGATGAATAAGATGAAGCTAGAGATGAATGAAATATCATGTAACATGGATCACTTTGAACTAAGCAATTCCTCCAGTGGTGTTTGAAATTGTAATAAACATGAAACAAATGTTTATTGACTTAAAAAATGAAGTATTATTACAATAATGCAATGATCTAGACTTTAACATTTCTGCAGTAAATGACTTAGTCTCTACTCCAAAAAGATAATAGCAAAAACGTTAGAACCTTTATAAGCTACTTTTTTTCCAGACACGTTTCCTTTTGTTAACAAAACTTATTCTACATAACAAGGTGCATAATTAGAAATTATCCGTTATGTAATCTTAACAAATGTTAAAGCTGTAAAAATAACTTAAAAGGTTTTTAAGACACTTTTAAACGGGTGCTAATATTCTCACTTTGGGAGTAAACATTACTGTTACACCAAAATTGGAATAAGTCCAAGCAGCTCACATGAGTATGCATCTAATAAAGAATGACTTAGGTTCATTCTTTTCTAAGAATGACCTAGGCATTTAGAAAATATTTCCAAATAAAACATCCAAAGGGCGAGTCTTCAATAAAGTGTCAAAGGCGTGATTCTACAAAGAGTAACCTAGTTTAATCTTTCCAAAGAGTGACTAGATCCACTCTTTACAAAGAATTATCAACCCACTTAGAAAATATTTATAAATAAAATACCAAAGGGCGAAGTTTCTAATAAAGTGCCAAAGAAGAGGTTCTATAAAAAGTGGCCTAGGTACATTTTTAATAAAGAATAACCTCATTCCACTCTTTACAAAGAATGCTCTAGGTGTATTCTTTACAAAGAATTACATGACACTTAGAAAACATTTCAAAGTAAGATGCTTAAAGGGTGAGTATTCGACAAATTGCCAAACTTGTTGTTCTATAAGAGTGACCTAGGTCCATTATTTATAAAGAATGACCTAGATGCACTCTTTACAAAGAATGATCTAGGTATTTAAAAAATATTCCTAAATAAAATGCCTAAAAGACAAGTCTTTGGCAAAGTGCTAAATGCATAAATCTACAAAAAATGACCTAAGTCTATTCTATATAAAGAATTATCTATATACTTAAAAAATATTTTGAAGAAAATGCCTAAAGAGTGAGTCTTAAACAAAGCACCAAAGACATGAATTTATAAAGGATAACTAAGGTCCACTCTTTACAAATAATAACCTATGTATTTAGAAAATAATTCTAAACAAAGCACCGAAATGGTGAGTACTCGACGAAGTGCCAAAGGTATCCTACAAAGAATGACTAAAGTCTACTCTTTATAAAGAATTAACTAGATCTACTCTTTATAAAGGATAACTAAGGTCCACTCTTTACAAATAATAACCTATGCATTTAGAAAATAATTCCAAACAAAGCACCAAAATGGTGAGTACTCGACGAAGTGCCAAAGGTATCCTACAAAGAATGACTAAAGTCTACTCTTTACAAAGAATTACCTAGATATACTCTTTATAAAAAATGACCTAGGTTTATTCTTTACAAAGCATGACCTAGATCCATCTTTCATAAAGACAAATATAAGTCTATTCTTTACAAAGAATGATTAGACACTTATAAAATATCTCTAAGTAAAATGCCCAAATGGCAAGTGTTCAATTAACCGCCAAAAGCGTGGTTTTATAAAGAACGACTTAAGCATTTAGGGAATTCTAACTACTTGTAAGTAAGATTCTACAAAGTTTGCTTACATTCGAAATGCCACAAAATCAATTCTCTTTATGAAGAATGAACACAAGAATTGAAGTCAACCTTAAGCCAATTGAAGCTTAATGGTCTAAAATTAGCGCAAATGTTCAAAGAAGACTTGTCATCAAAACGTTTTGACACATAATGATAGTTATCTTTATGCAATGGGTCTGTAAACACATGTCACTATGGCAATCCCACATGTCATGATGATACCACTGCGTGCCTTATAATTTAATTTACTTAAGTAAGTATAGAAATGATATCTTTCTCTCTCTACATTCCTTTTTTAGAAATTCAGTACAAAAGACAGACTTGAGTATCTTAAAGTTCTTGCTGGCAACCTTGGCATTATTTGACAATTTTTTTTTCTTCTCAAAACCTTTAATAGATAGAATATACATGATTTGAAATCCACATCTTAATGAAAAATAGTCCATAAAGCTTGAAGTAGAAAAACATTGTGAATAAAAATAAGTTATTATGTGTTGAGTAAAAATTTGCATCAATAGTTGACATCGTATGCTGGAATGAATGAAAAGACAATGTGGTTATCTTAAGCATTGATGACAATTATGACTACTCTGATATTGAGGTTGATGACAAAGGTTTCAAAAATGTAAAATGCATTGACAACAAAGATACTTTATGGATTTAGAAAGTGAATCTATAGTCCCAATGCATCAACCTAACCTCTAACAAGATCAAGATCACTAGTTTCACGCACCCTATATATAATTAAATCAAAATCTTCAGCTTTGGTGCCAAACGTGTAGTTGGATTTCCAAATTCTAGGGGAAAGTAAAGTAAGGAAAAACAAACTTTAACAAAATATTGATTATTTTCGGCGCTAAAATGATGAAGAACCCAACTATAGCAACTTTAATAGTGAAGTGATGAACTCAAGTTTTTCCCGAATAAGATCTAGAGATGATTTGATTGATGATGATTTGGGGCATGCTCTCAATCAAAGGCGGAAACAAAAAAGAGTAGTCTGAAATAATGATGAGCCATCTAATTTACAGGAGATAATGCAAAGATTTCAAAAATGGTTTGGGAAATGAGATCGGAAGACGAGATGATGGCTAAATACAATCTACCATTTACTTAAGAAATCATAAGGGCTAAATACCCTTAAGGGTTTCAAGCATTTCCCTTCACATTATCAAGGACTACTCACAAATGCTTTTGAAAGTTAAGACCAAGCTTCATTTCCTTATTCAATGAATTAATCCTAGAATTTACAATGCACTTTAGAGTGTATGACAAAGAATAGAGCCAGCACCTACCTCTTGACAGTAAAATAACATCACATGAATTTTAAAAGAGCACATTCAAAGGTATAACGTTGAGACAATGCAAGTATATGGATATGATGATGAGGTTGCTCTTTATGGGTTAGTGGACGACTATAGATGGGCAAGCTGTGGTGATCAATGGTAAAAAATTCACCATCAACATACTCAAATATACTCTTTCAACCTAAGAAAAATGTTAATGCAGAAGAATTTTAAAGAAAAAAAAGGGGAGAAAAACACGAATCAAGTAAAAGTAAGAGGAAGAAAGAAGATAAGCGAGATAGGAGACCTAGATGGCCGATGAAGTTGCTAGAAAGGATCAATACACCCTAAGGACTAACTTAGCTATCAAGAGCCTTATTCACAACCTCCTGCAGAGTTTGCTAACTACGCGTAGAGGTGGCAAAATGAATATTTAAATCTTAAACAAATTGAACAAAAACTCTACTAATTCAAATTTGATTCACTTAATTCGTTTAGTAGAGTTAATAAACTACTCAACTCGAATTTGGATTCATTTACTATTTGTTTATCCCATAATAAACAAATCCATAACTAATTGAATTCTACAAATTTATAATTGATAAACAAGAATTAAGCAAAATAAAATATAAAAAACTACAAGTTTAACATCATTCAAGATACAAATAATTTTAACTATATTCTAATATTAAAATATATAGTCATACAAAACACCAAATTACAAATCATAAATTCTTGTTAAGAAAAAAATAAAAAAGAAAAATCTCGAAATATCATCAATTTAAACTCTCCACCATTTTTGCTTTTGTTTGATAATGTCTGTTGTGCAAATTTTAGTGTACTTGCAAGCGCACGAATCTATTGTAGTATAAACTAATGGTGACGAGTGTTGATCCCACGAGAAGGTGGATTTTAATTGTGCCTAGAATTAATTTTGTAAATGGATGGTTGGATTTCTGGTGAAATTTATTTGGAATATTCTAAAACCTCGAATTAAAATGGCAAGAATAAATTCTAAAATTGGAATTGCAATGGCGAAAATAAATTGAAGATAAATCTATTGAAATGACGTACTTGGGTATCTGGATCCGTATCAACATGCATCATGGGTTAAATAATCCTTATTAATGCCAATTAAATCATGAGGGGGGAATCCACACCTCATGAACCACGCTCTAATCAATATGGTGCTAAGAGTTTATCGTGCCAAATAATAATAATCTTGTACTATGGAGCCAGTGAAACTAGGGCGGTACTAGACAAAACTATTATTATTTGTCGACGAGAAGTCAAAACATCCACAAAAACTAGAGGGGAAAAGAAACTAAATTTATCAAATAAAGTCCATGACACATGTTGAGACTTCACCTTCAACCCAAGCTTGAAAGAAAATTAGCTACTCATAATTGAACTAGGGGCAAAATGGAAATTTATTAAAATACATAGAAAATACAAGATGGAGAAGAAATTACAGAAAATGGATCCCAAAAATAGATTCAGAGATATCAAATTAGGGGGGGGAGCCCCCCTTTTTATAGATACATGGAGTAAATCATGACCATCAGATTAAAAACAGTTTGGACGCTCAGGATTATGCTACGTCATCAGTCAATAGTACACGTTTGACCACGCAGGTAAACAGTAACACGATTTGACCCAGGTTGAACAGTAATGCGGTTTTATTGAAAATAATCTTGTGTGATGCATGTACCGTACGCGAGATTTTTCGTCCACAGATATGCTGCCACGTCACCATCAACAGTACATAAGAATTTTAGTCCAACAGGATCGTGACACCTCATCAGTCAATGCCACATCATCGGTCAATGCCACATCATCGATCCGTCTATATGAACAGTGTCGTAAATAGTAACGTTGACAGTACCGTACGCGTGAATAGTACCGTACATGTGAATAGTGCCATTTTTCCTTTTATACCCCTCTTAAGGTTTTCGACCGTCCTGAGTTTAAAATTGATGTCCGTTTTGCCGTCTGGTCTCTCCTTTATTGTGAAATGACTATAATACCCTTAAAATACATAAATTATTTAATTAAAATAAAACACACGTAATTGAATCACAAAAGGTTAAATACATAAAAGTAAGGGTTGTTAGTAAGACTTGAAATGTAAAATGACGGTTTTCTCCTTTATAAATATGCATTTTCTAACTCTCAACACACCCCCCAACCAGCTTATTGTTAGTCCCTAGCAAATAAAGTAAAAAAAAAATTCAAATTCAAAATATATATATTTTTTAGAAACATTCATGTTTATTCAATCAGATTAATGATATCAATCAAATAAAAGTATAAACATTATCTCTAGTCTAAAGCAACATCATACCCACATCGACCATCCACATGAATCAGCTCAGTAGACTTTGTTTTAGCTACTTTCAAAAATGACATGTCAAACCCCAAAATCTCACTGGAAGTAGTGACACTCTCACAAAGAAATTAATCCCAATAAAAATAGTCACTCCAATGAATGATAATTGAGAGAAAATAATAAAGAAGTGATATCACATGCTCTCACCAAGATAAAAGAAATATGCCCTCAGTTTAGAAATAATACGATCTCAAGTCAAACAAAAATGCTAGTCAACCCAATTTATTTATTTATTTTATTATTATGCACCACTACATCTTTTTAGCCCATATAACTAGCTTCTACTTCAAACTATAGTTCCCTAAAATCAAGAAGGACTTTTATTAGGACGTAACGTAGGCTAGGAACATGGCTAACAAAGAAGGGAAATAAGAAAAACAAAGTATATGTTCGAGAAAAATGCAGAATTTTTTTTTTGAAGTTGCAAGGTGGATTTCACCTTTTATTGTTTTTTTTTTCTTTTGAAACAACAATATTTGTTTTTTTTTTGTCATAAGTTCACTGAACAAAATAATTATTTATATTTTTCTCAAACATAAATAAGTGATGGAACTTATAAGACATTGGGTAATACTCCAAATCGGAGTGGGTCAAGATGATAAGTTTAACAGATAAAAAACTTTTTTTTAAAGGCTCAAAATGGTTAACTATGGATATTTCACAACCAGGCATGTATGCAATAAATTTTGGAGGTAACTCACCTGCTAATCATACTTTAGCTTCGATTAACCAACAGATGTCAGCAGGTATGTTATTCCTCATAAGCAATCGCATGCGTTTGGACCGAGCTTTATAAATCGTAAGAGGGCATTCTGAGGAAGTGAAGGGAATCGCTTGTGAAGCTTTGCTAGAATCTCGTTTCTGTCCATACTTTCGCCTCAGAATATCAGTTATTATGGGAAACTGAAGTAACCGACTTGATTGTCACGGAGTACCGTTATCCGCCACTTCACCGGGGTAACAAACTAAAACACACAAACAAAAAAGAAATTAAAACACACAAAGAAAATCAAAATCGTCCTCTTATTGAATTTACCTCAAGCTCCAACTGAATGTCGTAAACACTTCTCTCAATGTCTCTAAGTTGGCTTTCTAGATTCTCAACATAGGCTACTAACTCTGGTGGTTGTAGAGCCCAAATGCGTTGTGTTTTACAAAATTGAATCTGCCTTTTGAGATGAGTTTTGACACGTTGAAGTGGTTTAAGAATGTTCAGAAGGAACGGTCTAAGTAAGGTACTCATGATAAAAAATGATAAGAGAAAACTTAATAGTTAAACAAACACACTTATGCAAAAATAATTTTAATTAGCAAAAGAATAATATAAAGAAAAAAAATCAAATCAACGAAAAGAAAAAAAATCAATTCAAATCTGGTAGGTCACTCAAATGTATTTCGGTGTCTTCTCCATGTGGTTGGTACTCTATACTATGGCTTTAATCTTTTACCATTAACTTTAAACGTGACACCGTTTTTTGAGTTCTTAATTTCAATTGCCCCATGTGGAAAAACAGTATGTACAATAAATGGGCCATACCAATGAGAGCGTAACTTACCTGGGAATAGGTGCAAACGAGAATTGAATAAAAGCACTTTCTGACCTGGAGTGAAAGATTTTCTCATAATTTGCTTGTCATAGAAGACTTTCATTCGTTGCTTGTAAATCTTGGCATTTTTGTATGCGTCATTGCGAATTTCTTCAAGTTCTGTCAGCTGTAATTTTTTTCTGAATTGGCTTACTGCATGTCAAAGTTAAATTTCTTGATGGCCCAATATGACAATAATCGAGTTCCACAGGTAGATGGCAAGCTTTTCTATACACTAGCCTGTAGGATGACATCCCAATCGGGGTCTTGAAAGTCGTTCTATATGCCCATAATGCATCATCAAGTCTTAATGACCAATCTTTTCAGTCTGGCCTCACCGTCTTTTCTAATATGTGCTTTATTTCTCGATTGGAGATCTCAACTTGGCCACTGGTTTGCGAATGATACGGAGTCGCCACTTTGTGTGTGATTGAATACTTTGTCAAAAGAGATTTGAATGCTCTATTACAAAATTGGGCACCACCATCACTGATTATTGCTCGAGGGAATCCAAAGCGTGAAACAATGTTGCTTTTCAAAAATCCTATCACCAACTTGTGATCATTGGTTCTACATGGAATTGCTTCTACCCATTTCGATACGTAGTCAACAGTAACCAATATGTATTGATGGCCAAAAGAAGGGGGAAAGAGACCTATGAAGTCGATACCCCATACATCAAAAATCTCAACCACTAAAATTAGATGTTCCTTCATGCAATGCTCCCCATTCGTTGACACCTATCACATGAAGAACAGAAAGTGTAAGCATCTCGAAATATAGTTGGCCAATAAAAACCATATTGTAAAACTTTAGTCGCTATTTTCTTAACACTGAAATGGCCTCCACAAACTTGTTCATGGCAGAATGAAAGGATATTCTGAATTTTACTTTCTGGAATACATCGTCTAACAATTTGGTCTGCACAATACTTGAACAAATACGGGTCATCCCAAAAGAAATTCTTTATCTCTGCAAAGAATTTAGCCTTGTCTTGCTTGGTCCAATGCTCTGGAAGTTTACCTGTAACAAGATAATTAACTATATCAGCATACCAAGGTAATACTTCCACACTCATCAATTGTTCATCTGGGAATGACTCATTCAATGGTAATGTTTCCATAATTGTGTCAAAATGAAGACGAGAGCGATGGTTAGCCATAACATTCTCTGTGCCTTTCTTATCTTTAAATTTCAAGTCGAACTCCTGTAAACGTAACACCCAACGAATTAGTCTAACTTTTGCATCTTTCTTTGTGAGAAGATATTTAAGAACAGTATGATCTGTGAATATAATTATTTTACAACTAATGAGATAGTACCGAAATTTCTCTAATGCAAACACTACCGCTAGCGTTTCTTTTTCAGTAGTTGAATAGTTCAACTGTGCATCATTTAATGTCATACTAGCATAGTAAATAACATGGGGAATTCGATCAACTCTTTGTCCTAATACTGCTCTTACTGGATAATCAGATGCATCACACATGAGCTCAAATGGTAAGCTCCAGTTTGGAGGCTGAATGATGGGTGATGATGTCAACAACCGCTTCAATTTTTCAAACGCAACAAGACATGAATCATCAAAGACAAAAGGTACATCCTTAACAAGTATATTACATAAGGGTCTAGAAATTTTGCTAAAATCTTTAATGAAACGTCTATAGAAACCAGAATGTCCAAGGAAAGATCTTACTTCTCTGATTGTTTTAGGTGGAGGAAGATTAAAAATGAGATCCACCTTGACTTTGTCAACCTCAATACATTTGGTCGAAATGATGTGACCGAGAACAATACCTTGTTTTACTATAAAATGGCACTTCTTCCAATTTAAGACTAAATTCTTCTCGATACATCTCTGCAGAACTAGTGTTAGATGATGTAAACATTGATCAAATGAGTCACCAAAAACAGAAAAGTCATCCATAAAGACTTCAAGGAATTGTTCAACCATATCAGAAAAAATGCTTAACATGCATCGTTGAAATGTAGCAGGTGCATTACATAATCCAAATGGCATTCTCCTATATGTAAATGTGCCAAAAGGACAAGTGAAAGTGGTTTTCTCCTGATCTTTTGGTATTATGGGAATCTAATTATATCCTGAGTAGCCATCTATAAAGCAATAAAATTTATGGCTTGCTAATCTATCAAGCATTTGATCAATAAATGGTAAAGGAAAATGGTCTTTACGTGTGACAGAATTCAACTTTCTATAATCAATGCATACACGCCATCCTATAGTTACTCTAATGGGTATCAATTCATTATTGGCATTCGTAACTACTGTGACTCCTAACTGTTTGGGGGACAACTTGTACAGGACTGACCCATGAACTATCAGAAATGGGGTAAATGATACTAGCATTTAATAGCTTAAGGACTTTAGTTCTAACAACTTCTTTCATGTTAGGATTTAACCGACGTTACATTTCCCTAGTAGATTTAGCATTTTCATCAAGGTGAATGTAATGCATGCAGTCTACTGGGTTTATACCTTTTATGTCTGATATGGTCCATCATAATGCTCCTTTGTGCTCTTTTAAAATATCCAACAACTTATCTTTTTATTCGTCGTTTAGGGATGATGAAATGATTACCGGTAGAGTACTTTCTTCCCCAAAAATGCATATTCCAATGTGTTGGGCAATGATTTGAGCTCGAGTTTTGGTGGTGATTCTGATGATGGGATGAGTTTCTTTTCTGATGGTGCTAGTTGTTCAACTCTTGACTTCTATTTATTAGTGTTCATGGATGGTGTTGAGTCAAGTAGGGTGTTGACCTTATCGACTGATCTGTCAATATCAAAATCAAAATTAAAGTGAGTTAAACATGTTTGTAAAGGATCATCACTGAGGTTTGAAATAAAAGTGTCATCAACTAATACTTCTATTAAATCCACATCAACAATTCCATCATCTGCATTGTGAGGTTGTTTGGTAATGTTGAAAATGTTTAGTTCCATAGTCATGTTACCGAAGGACAACTGCATATTTCCAATCCTGCATTGAATGTGAGCATCCGCAGTTGCCAAGAAAGGTCGGCCTAGAATAATGAGGATGTGCTTCCTTGAATCCTGTATAGGTTGAGTGTCAATTACAATAAAATCAACAGGAAAATAAAACTTGTCTACCTGAATAAGCACGTCCTCCACAATACCACGAGATATTTTTGTGGACCGATCTGCAAGCTGTAGTACCACTGGAGTTGGGTGTAATTCTCCCAGTCCAAGTTTCACGAAAACTGAGTAAGGTAACAGATTTACACTAGCTCCTAAATCCAACAAAACATTCTCAATTGTGTGGTTCCCTACACTACATGAGATAGTGGGGGATCCTGGATCTTTACATTTTAGAGGAATTTTATGTTGAAGTATAGAACTAACGTTTTCTGTTAAAAATGTCTTCTTTTGAACATGCATATTTCTCTTTTTAATACAAAGGTCTTTAAGAAATTTGGCATAAGATGGAACTTATTTAATAGCATCAAGCAAATGGATATTAACACTTACCTGTTTGAAGATTTCAAGAATCTCACCTGTGGATTTTCCCTTCTTGCCTTTAGCTAACCTCTAGGGGAATGGAGCTTTAGGAACATATTGTCGTGGGTTGGTTTCTTCTTTTTCCTCCAGTGGTGAGTCCTCAACATTCACAGGTACAATTTGATTTTCTTTTGTTACCGGCATCTCCACTTTGTTGTCGACTTCTTTTCCTTTTCGCAAGATCATGACTACTTTGACTTCTCCATGCTGCTGTGGTGAACTGGTACTTGCTTCATGTACTCCTTTAGAATTAGGCACTGGTTGACTTGGAAATTTACCTTTCTCAACAATTATTGCCAAGGTCTGAACTGAAGAAGCAAGTTGTCCTACCATCTTCTCGAGGCTTGAAACTAATTGGGCTTGTAAATTGAAGCCTGCTCTCAACTCATTTCATAGTCTATCAATGGTGCGGTTCTGTTGCTCAATCGTGGAGTGAGTAACATTCTTGAAATTCTGGAATGCATCCTCCCATGGTCTGGGTTGAGAGTAGTTCTGGTTCTAATTATATGGTCTAAATGGTGGCTGAGAGGCTTGAGGATTTTGAGGAATTGGTGGAGCTAGAGCTGCTGGTTCATTCTGTTGGAATCCTTGAGACCATAAAAAATTGAGGTGGTCTCTCCGTCTAGGGTTATATGTGTTGGAGTATGGGTTGTAATTCGATGGTTTTCTCATTACACCTATGGCATTGGCTTGATCTGAGTATGAGTCATGCTCATGTGGTTCTGTTGATTTAGCAGTCGATAACGATGCTATTTGTCGAGCAAGACTTTCAACCATTCCTTGACTTCTTTGATTCCCGAAGTTGATGATTCACTAATGTGAACCTCATTTACTCCTTTAATTCTTCTAGTATTCCTGAGTGATCGACTCCGTTGTTGGGAATTATCTACTTGTCGCTGGAAGAACTCACAAATCTCTGATGCACTTTTTGACATTAGCTCTCCTCCACTTGTTGCCATTAGCCATTCTTGCACATTTGGTAGTAATCCCTCCAAAAAATATTGGCATTGGTGTCATTTCTCATACCCATGATGTGGACACTTCAAGAGTAGCTCATTAAATCGCTCCCATGTTTCGAAAAACTGCTCGTCCTCTCTCTGAGTAAACTTCGAGATTTCCCTGCGAATAACATTGATTTTATGCACTGGAAAATATTTATTCAAAAATTTAGTTGCCATTTGTTCCCATGATGAAATGATATTGGCAAGCAATGTATTAAGCCATGAACGAGCTCTATCATTTAAAGAAAATGGGAATAATCTGTGTTTAACATCATCATCTGAAATTTTTCATATTTAAATGTTTGACAAATGGCATGAAAATCATTCAAATGATTATATGGGTCCTCATTTTCTAGGCCATAAAATGTGGAGAGACAATTTAGCACACTAGGTTTTAATTCAAAACTCCTAGCAGCTACATTTGGGTATCTTATGCATGATATGCTCAAATTAGCTAAGGGACTGAAATAGTCCTTAAATGGCCTCTCCTATGGTTCTTGTAAATCCATTTTATTTTTAATTTGTTTGTGTGTGCGAAGTATTTTTTCTAATTCAAGATCTATAGATTCAAAATTAAGAAATAATGACCTACGACCATGCATGCAAAAGAAATAAAATAAAAATAAAGATGAGAACAAAACAAATAAAAATAAAGAAGAGGGAGAAATTACGATACTAACCTTATTGCGTTGTTACAACCTTTTTATAAAAACACACTAAAAATAAATACGTGAAATAAATTAACTAAAAAGAATTAGTAAGATAAACAAAAAAAAATTACAAAGAAAATTAAATTGAAAATTAAATTACAAAAAAATAAATTGAAAATTAAATTACAGAATTTTAAAGTAGAGAAAAAGAAAAGAAATATTAACCTTTAAATGTAGATTCACTTTTTTTCTTTTTTTTCTTTAATAATAAAAAAATACAAGAAAACAATTTAAAAGAAATTATTCACAAAAATTAATTCTATGAATTAAAATTACTTACCTCCCCGGCACCGGCGCCAAAAACTTGTTGTGCAAATTTTAATGTACTCGCAAGTGCACGAATCTATTGTAATATAAACTAATGGTGACGAGTGTCGATCGCACGAGGAGGTGGATTTTAATTGTGTTTAGAATTAATTTTGTAAATGGATGGTTGGATTTCTGGTGAAATTGATTTGGAATATTCTAAAACTTCGAATTAAAATGGCAAGAATAAATTCTAAAATTGGAATTGCAATGGCGAGAATAAATTGAAGAGAAATCTATTGAAATGACGTACTTTGGTATATGGATCCGTATCAACATGCATTATGGGTTAAATATTCCTTATTAATGTCAATTAAATCATGAGGGGGGAATCCACACCTTATGAACCACGCTCTAATCAATATGGTGCTAAGGGTTTATCGTGTCAAATAATAATAATCTTGTACTAGGGAGCCGGTGAAACTAGGACGATACTAGACAAGACTATTATTATTTGTCGACGAGAAGTCAAAACATCCACAAAAACTAGAGGGGAAAAGAAAATAAATTTACCAAATAAAGTCCATGACACATGTTGAGACTTCACCTTTAACCCAAGTTTGAAAGAAAATTAGCTACTCATAATTGAACTAGGGGCAAAATAAAAATTTATTAAAATACATAGAAAATACAAGATGGAGAAGGAATTACAGAAAATGGATTCAGAAATATCAAATTAGGGGGGGAGGCCCCCTTTTTATAGATACATGGAGTAAATCATGGTCATCGGATTAAAAACAGTTTGGACGCTCAGGATTGTGCCACGTCATCAGTCAACAGTACGCGGTTTGACCACGTGGATGAACAGTAACACAATTTGACCCGGGTTGAACAGTAATGCGGTTTGGTTAAAAATAATCATGTGTGATGCATGTCCCGTACGCGAGATTTTTCGTCCACTGATATGCTGCCATGTCACCATCAACAATACATAAGAATTTTAGTCCAACAGGATCGTGACACCTCATCAGTCAATGCCACATCATCGGTCAATGCCACGTTATCGATCCGTCTATGTGAACAGTGTCGTAGACAGTACCGTATGCGTGAATAGTACCGTACATGTGAATAGTATCATTTTTCCTTTTATGCCCCTCTTAAGGTTTTCGACTGTCCTAAGTTCAAAAGTGATGTTCGTTTTGCCGTCTGGTCTCTCCTTTATTGTGAAATGACTATAATACCCCTAAAATACATAAATTACTTAATTAAAATAAAACACACATAATTGAATCACAAGAAGGTTAAATACATAAAAGTAAGGGTTGTTAGTAAGATTTGAAATGTAAAATGTTGATTTTCTCCTTTATAAATATACATTTTCTAACACTCAACAATGTCTTCTTTATAAACCCTACTATCGAAGCCAATACCAAAAAAAAGTATTATAATCCAAAGGGAAATTTCTTTCTTGCTTAAATCTTTAATCTTGTTCATTTTAAATATATATTTTTGGGCAGTGCCATTTTAACAAATCCTTTTGCCTAGCAAAAACTTGATAGTGCTAGAAGCTATCTAGCAAAATTAAAAAAAAAAAACTTGTAGCTTAAAAATTAAAGAAAATAAAGAATGAGAGCTTACCATTAGGTAAGATGGTGTTGGCTTCTCTCAACAATCAACAAAAATAAATTGCAGGGACAACAAAAAGAAATTCTCATGGAGGGTGGAGATCTAGAGACGAGAGGGTTGAGAGAAGAGAAGGAAAGAATAGAAATAATGAGGTGAAAAGTTAGTGCCGGCACCCCTAATTTTTGTTTTCACTTATATAGTTTGTCTTATTATCATTAATAATTAATAAATTAGCCTTCGATTTTTTAAATATTTTAATACAAGTTTAAGGATAAATAAGTAATTTAATTAAATAAATAATAATTTTTTAAATAAATGAACTATACTGGATTCATTTATGATCTATTTATTAAACGAATGCTAAATTAATAAACAAATAAATGTCCTTAAACCTGGATTCAATTATTTTATTTAACAAGTTTAATCAAATTAACTAATTTATTAAATAAATCAATTTTTTTCAAATCTAAAATCATTTAATTAGCATTGAATCAAATCAAGTAAATGAATCTTGACCCAGAATGCCACCCTTAACAACACTGAGTTGAGTGCTCCTAAAAGAAAATTCTGATATAAATGAACAACTCCACCTTGTTTAGAGCCCCTCCTCTGAAATCCAATCGCTGATAAAGAAACCAAAAGAAGTATTGTCGCTTTCATAAAGACGCATGATATGTCTAAATGTTTTGACCTCAAAGTATATATTTAAAGTTTAGTGTTAGGAGGTTAATTGCAAGAATACGTCAAAGGTCAAGGTAGTTAGGAAAACAAAGACATGCCCAAGTCTTTAAGGAAAGAGAAAGGCAAGGGCAAAGCCAATGGCAAAGGAAAGGCAAAGGAAAAGCAAAATTAAAGAAAATGATTGTGGTGAGAACATGTTTGATGCCAACCATATTTAGGGTGATCCTCTTGTTGGTAAGACTAGGTAAGTGACATATGAGCTTAGAGGTTCAAGTTAATTTAATTGATCACTCACAAAATCTAAAGTTTCGTGACACTCTAATAATTGTTTTTTTAAGAGGACAGTCCGGGGGATTCATCACCTCATTGCGATGTTATAGTCATAACTCTACCTATGGCAAACAAGCAAATTCAGAGAATCCTGATCAATAATAGAAGCTTGGCTTATATATTATTTCTTATGGCTTCTACAAAAATGGATTGGAAGGATGCCAACTAAAGCCATGCACCACTCCTTTACATGGATTTGCTAGGGGAAATGTTATCCCTAAGGGAATAATCAAGCTTGTTGTATCTTTTGGTAAAAGTCCAACCACTTTATAGTTTAATTCTGGTTGATCAACCAAGTGCATGCAATTCTGTCTTAGGGTTACCAACTTTATATGCCAATAACATTAAAGCCACAACTTTTGTTTATCACTACACCATTAAGTCTCATACAGAGATCGATATAAAAGTAGTACGAGTAGATTGGAAAGGGGCCTGAGAGTGTTATAAGATTGCCTGAAAAAAGGAAGATAGTCACTTCAAATTGAAGTCTTAACCCTAGAATAATAAGAGATGATGAACAAGCAAATCTTATTGAAGACTTGGTTGAGATTTCCGGTGAAGATGATCCAAGCAAGGCAGTTAAAATAAGGTCCCAGTTAGTTAATCTGCTTAAAGAGCAACTTGTTGATTTCCAAAAAGAATACTCAGATATGTTTGTATGGACTCACCAAGAGATGCCTCAAATTAACCTTAAGGTAATTGTTCACCACCTAAGTACTAAGCCTTTGATGAAACTCGTACAACAAAAGATGAGAAGTTTGAATATTGAGAGAGTTGTAGCTATTAAAAAAGAGCTGGACAAACTTTAAACACAAAATATATCAAGAGCTTGGGTATTTTGAGTGGTTTGCAAATGCTGTTATGGTTAAAAAAGCGAATGGAAAGTGGAGGATGAGTGTGGACTTCTCTAACCTCAACAAGGCATGCCCTAAGTATGGTTTTTTTTTTTTTTGTTTTATCTCCATGAGACTTTTGATAACCTAAAGCATTTCAAGATAAAGTTGAATCCAACTACAGACTTGTTTGCTAAATGTCTAAATTTTGAAATTTTATTAATTTTAAATCTTTTTAAAAATTTACTTGTTTGTTTTTTGAAACTTATGTCTGATTTTTCGAAATTTATATCTAAATAGAAAAAATGAACTTTTTTCCTTATTTCCTAAATTATAAATTAATCACTTTGTTGTTTTGATTTACAAGGGCATAAATTTCAAATAAGCATGTATAAGATTTTTTTTAAATTTATAAAACAAAAAAATTCACGTATATTTATATATTGAAATAAGAAAAACAAGTTTGTATTCAAAGTTCAAAAAAGTTCAAACTCATTTAGATTTTAGACCAAAAAAAAAAAATCTAAATGTGCCTTTGGAGTGGCTTTGGGAAAATTTTAGTCTTTATGATAAACTGAAAAGGAATTGAAGTTAATCCAAAAATAATTCAAGCATTGATCGACATGAGGTCACGAAGAATGTGAAAGAATTCAGTGAATGACTGGACGAGTCACCATTTTAAATCATTTTGTTTCAAGGCCTACTAACAAATGCCTTATATTTTTTTAAACTTTCAAGAAATGGAAAGAGATGAAATGGACTGAAGAAATCAAAGGAGCATTTTAGAAGTTAAAAGACTACCTTAGTTGTCTACCACTTTTTGTTAAATCATTAGAAAGCAAGTCGCTTTTCATATACTTAGTAGTCTCTAACTTAACAATAGGTTCTATTCTTGTTTGAAATGATAATGGTATCCAAAAGTCATTTTATTACGCAAGTTGGGCTTTGGCAGATGTAAAAACCCGATGCTTTAGATTAGAGAAGCTTGCTTTGGTGCTAATCATTTTAGTACGAAGATTAAGGCCACAGTTGTAAGTCCATGTGATTATTATTTTGACAAACTAGCCATTAAAATAGACTTTGGCAAAACTTGATGTGTCAGTGAGGTTGGTCAAATAGGTCGTGGAGTTAGGGAAAGCAATGGTGGATCTCATTGCAGACTTTACAAAGAAGAAACTCCGCATTCTAAAATTATAGAGAACAATCCAAGCAATAGACTCTTTATGTTTATAGAATGTCTAATGGTGAGGGTTGTGGTGGAGGATTGATAGTTATCATGTTAGATGAAATAGAGGTTGAATATGCCCTGTGATTCGGATTTGATGTGACTAATAACAAGGTGAAGTATAAAGCCTTCCTTGCTAGAATCAGGTTGGTGCAAGCCTTCGACATACAGAACTAGTTGATATTTAACGACTTACAACTAATAATCAACTAAGTCAATTGTAACTATATAGCTAGATATTTAAACATGATTGCCTATATCGGTTGAGTCAATGACTTGCTTAAAAATTTTGATAGGTTTGAAGTAAAACAAATACCTTAAGAATAATACTCACGAGTTGATGCCTTAGCCAACTCGCGTCTATACCTAAAGAAAATTTGTTAAGGTCAATCCTAATTGCTATAACTCTCACGCAAAGTATCATGCGGTCGGAGGTTAAAAAAATTGCAACTACATATAGAAGCGCAACATGTATAGAGCCTATTGAGAACTATTTGATAAATATAGAGTTATTGACAGATGAAAATGAGGCTTCAAAAGTTAGATTTAGAGCTGTTAGATATTTGTTTATTGATAGTGAACGTAAACAACGAGGCTTCTTTCTTCCCTTAATGAAATGTCTTGCTCTTGAAGATGTAAATTATATTTTAAAACTAATTAATGAGGGAATATGTGGAAACCACTTAGGTGATGGGGTACGAGCGTATAAACTAATAAAGTAAAGGCATTTTTGGCCAACCATCCATGAAGAAGCCATTTAGTTAACGAAGAAATGTGACAAATGTCAAAATATTAACCTTGTCGGTTATTTACCTATTAGAAAGGCCAAGTTAAATTCGTTATTTTTGCCATAAACTACTTAACCAAGTGGTCGAAGTGGAACCATTGACAATAATAACAGAAAAGAAGATAACGTGCTTCATTGAAAGAAGTATTGCCGGTTGATTCGAAGTTCCTCATATTATCACCACTAATAACAAGAATCAGTTTAATAATGCCAACTTGAAAGACTTTTATAAAGCCCTTAACAGTGAATCATTATTCCTTTCTAGCTCTAACCTAAGTAAATGGACAAATATAGGTAGCCAATTAAGTGATAAAGCAAACTTTCAAACTAAGCTTGAAAAGCTAAAGGTGATTGGTTGAAGGAAGTTCTTTTCATCTTATAGTCATATTGAACTACTCCAAGGATACCCACTGGCGGGACTCCACTCTCATTCTTCAGAATAGAAGTGGTAGTTCCTACAAAAATAAGAATAAGAACTTGTTAAGTCCAACACTTCGATCCTGACTACAATGATGAGCTTCAAGTTCAAAAATTAGATCTTTTGGAAGAAAAACAAGAACATGAGATGATTAAAGTGGTTGACTACTAAATATGAGTGGGTTAATATTACATTGCAAGAGTAAAAAGTCGATAGTTTAGAGTCCCTACAGTTTAGAGTTAGGGACCTAGTTTTGAAGAAAGTTTTTCCTAACATGTATGACCCAGGGATTGGAACCTTTGGGCCAAATTTGGAAGGTCCTAATATGTAAGACCCAAGGATTGGAACCTTTGAGCCAAATTAGGAAGAACCATATATCGTGAAAGATGTTGTAAGGCCGAAGACCTATTTCTTTTCTATTTTTGATAGTAATATCTTAGGGCATGCTTAGAATACTGAGCACCTCAAAGCATATTACTAATAAGTCTGACAAATATTAATATCGGATAAGTTTTGTTATTAACCCACGGATTAATAAAAGCTCGTTTATCTAAAATTTCTTCTGTTATTCATGTAATGATATCTTTGTGATGTAATATTGCATTATAATGAAGTTGCATAATTCATAACGACGACTTCAGCCATTGCTAAATCTAAAAGAATGAAAGCTTTAATGCTTGTCGTCATGAAGTTTACACATACACAAAAAAAAAAAAAAAAAACAATATCATTCTAGAGAAGCGCTTAGAAAAAATTTCTAAGGCGAATGTTTATGGGCGAACTTCTATGAAAACACTCGTAGGCGAATTATAATAAAAGGACCTAGGTTCTTTCTTGTTAAGAATGACTGTGGTATATTTGCTTAGAAATAATTTACTACTTAGAGATAATGTTTTAAGGAAAATGCTCATGGGCGAATTATTATAAAAAGAATTAAGTCCTTTCTTGTAAAGAATTGCCTAGGTCAAATTACTTAGAAGTAATTTTCTAGTGAAAACTCCCACAAGTGAATTACAATAATAAGACCTAAGTCATTTCTTGTATAGAACAACCTAGGTCCAATTGCTTAAAAATAATTGTCTAAGGAAAATGTCTACATGCAAATTATGATAAAGACCTAGGTTTATTCTTGTAAAGGATGATACAGGTCAATGACCTAGGTCCAACAACTTAGAAATAATTTTCTAAGGAAAACACCCATTGTTGAATTATGATAAAAGGCTCAAGTCTATTGTTGTAAAGAATGACCTAGGTTTAATTACATACAAATGATTTTCAAAGAAAAATAGCCATGGAGAATTACGATAAAGATTTAGGTCAATTCCCATAAAGAATGGACTAAGTCCAATTACTTAAAAAAAATTCTAAAGAAAACTCGCTTACAGGTGAACAACGATAAAAATACATAGGTCTATATTTTAAACAAAAGACCTATGTTCATTCTTGTAGAAGTTCTATGGAATCACCCACAGGCAAATTATATACAAAAAGAGTAAGTTTATACTTACGAAGAATCACCAAGATCACTTATTAAGAAAAATTTCTAAGTACCTACAAACGTTTACATAAGGAATTGTTTAGCATCAAGCTAACTAGGCTTCGAATGAAAGAAAATTTTTACTTGATAAAAAAAAAAAAAAAATTTGGACTAGACATTTTTCACAAAAATATAGTGTTTCATTAACACGCTGTGAGCTACAACAAAAAGAAGCCAAAATTGCAGCTATGGTTACATCTTTAAAAAATTAAAATACAACAACAAAGACAAACTGAAATGCTACAACAAAAGATATAAGGAACAATTCAAGGATCCATAATGTATTCACTCCTCAACGTTATCAAGCATTTTGTCATTTAACTCAGGAAGACGAATGTGAAGATCTTTATACGAACCATAAACAACTAGAGTCAGTGATAGCATAAAATTTAACGCAGGACTAATGAGAACTTTTTGCAATAAAGCAGCAAGAACATTAGTATTCATTAACGCAATTTAGGTACTAAAGTTTATGAAGCAATGGGATTGTCATTAGCCATTTAAAACTTTCCCAACAGTTTTGCCTCTCTCTCTTTCAAGCTTCTCATCAATAAGATCAAAGTCAAAATTAGGCACATGTTTGAAAACGAATGCACAAAAATCATCAATCTCACTAGTTTACCCTTAGTACTTTTTTTTCTTTAACTTTTTCAATTTCAATTAATGCTTCTAAAAAGTCATCCTCAAGGTATTCGTTTGATTCATCAAGATCTTTCATACGGGCTTTGAACTAGGAATCCTTTCAGCACTATGATCAATCTTTTCTTTAGCCCTTGCTCGCTCCTCTTTGTTTAAATTCAGCCAACTTCTAATGGGTAACTTCTATTTTTAAAGAGCAATGAAGTCACATTTTGAATTCTTTTGAGCATCAAAAGCTTGAGATAATTCTTTACTTATGCTAGTAATATGATCTCCACATCTTTAATACGTGCTTCATATGAAAAGAAATACTTTGAATGCTGTAAAAAGAAAAAAATGATAATGATAAAGGGGCAGGATAAAATGAAGTGTGAAAATAATGAAAGAAAAAAAGTTCTTTATGTTTATATTAAGTTCAGCTACAATCTTGAGAGTCTCATTGGCCACAAAATCTTTTATATTTAGTACCTCCAGCCTCACCAAAAATTTGGTCATAATCGATATTAGTAGCTTGAGGACATGGAGGTGTTGCCCTCACACTTCTCATATTTAGTTGCAAAAGTGTGAGCTGGAGAAGAATTAGCACCTAAGGTAAAAACTGCAGATGGGTTGGTGATCTGACCAACAATGAATTTTTTAGTTCCTTACTTTGGAATCAAAATTTAGGCTAATGTACCTTCTCCATGAATCATGGTTTCTCTACATTTTTTTCTTTCTCCAGCAGGTTCATCATTTGAAGAATCCATGATGAGTTTGGATACATGAGTAAATAAAAGAAGGCTTGTAATAATGTGGTTCTAGTCTTAAGTGACCAAAAAGAGCTGTAATAATGATCTTCTGAGGGCAAATTTAGAGTAGACCTAACATTCTTCCTTGTCTTCCCAAATATTTACAAAAATAAAGAAGCTAAAGTTAGTAAAAAATTTAAATATTTGCCACATGATATGTATAAATATGTGTGCATATATAAAATGGCACTTGGTTTACAAAAGCGGGTTGGAACTTGAACTTGAGCATCAATGACTTCACCCCTGAATTCCTAATTTCCACTAGCCGAAAAATAAAAATATTTCCACCTTTTGATTGAGATGTGAGCATGATTAATTAGAACTTCATTTGAATCTTCATAAGTTTTAAACTGCTAAAGGTCAAATTTTTTGGGATTACAACATAAAAGAGATAGCTATTGTAATTCTGTCACAAAGAGGGTCTAGAAATCAAAGATTTCTCTAACAACCCACATCCCAATTTTGCTGGCCAAGCAATAGGAACAAGCTAAGCAGAGGTAAATTCAAAGGAATGGAGAACCTTTTAGATATATGGGGCAATAGGAAAAGAGACTTCGACTTTGAGCATTGCCTTTGTAAATCAATATAACCAGTAGAGGGTGCACAAATCAAACCACTCTTTAATAAGTTCATTTGAATGGAATGAAGAAATTGGTATATGATTTGAAGAATTTCGACGCCAAACCAATTAAGTGAATTATCATAATTGTCCATGGTCTAAACACTATACATCTTAGCACAATTTTTATTATACCAAACTTTAAAGTTATTTTCCTTATCCTTGGATTCAATTTTAATGTCTACATGTTTAAACGAATCCTTACTATAAATCTTGTCATTGGTTGCTTCAAGTACCTTGGCATATTAGGAACCTCTTGTTCAAAATCTACGTCAATGTTTATGCCAAAAAGGTATAATTGTACCATTGCATACATATACTAAAATTTACATCAACATGCATGCAAATTACTAAGTTTTCACATTTGGTATATTATTATATTTATGTAGAGCATATGCAAAATTATATGTCAATGTATATGCATATATATTCCAAAAATAAAAAAGGATGACATGAATAAAAAAAATACCTCGATGTCGGAGAATCATTGAAACTCAATGCTGCCCCAATAAAAATCTGTAAAGCCCTATTGGAGAACGTCCGCCATTTCACTATAAATTAAGAGAATCTCTCTTTAAGGTAAATTCCCTCACTTGCTAATTGCTTGTGGATGCATGGTAGAGTTTGGAGGATATTTATAGATGAGAGTAAAGAGAAGACCATAAGTTATTTATTGTGATTGGGTAGAAATAACAAAGGTGATTGGCATGACGGAAGACGGCCACTAATGGTGTCCAGTGGTATTGAAAAAGAAAACAATTAAAAGAAAAAGATTTTTAAATTTTGAATTTAAAAAATTGGATCAGCATGGACCTATCGAAAAGCGATATAAATCTCTAAGCCCAAGCCCAAAGCACAAGAAGTAAATAAAATTCTTACTTTTCAAATTTGAAAATTTGGACTTGGAGGGGGGGGGGGGGGGGGCCTCTGTTATACCAATATTGTAATAAGCCCAAAATGTTTACATGATAGGTCCAATAAAGAATGACCTATGTTTATTCTTTACCAAAAATAATCTAGGCATTTAGAAAATAATTTTAAGTAAAACACTATAAGAACGAATGGTTGTACAAAGAGTGATTTAGGTTTATTCTTTATAAAGAATGACCTAAGCACTTACAAAACATTTCTAAGTAAAATGCTTAAAGAGCAAGTTTTCGAACATAACGCCAAAGGGTTGGTTCAACAAAGAGTGGCCTAGGTTCATTCGTTATAAAGAATGACCTAGGTCCACTTTTTATAAAGAATGTCTTGGTTCATTCATTATAAAGAATGAGTTAAATTTATTCTTTATAAAAACTAACCTAGGCATTTTAAAACATTTATAAGTAAAACATTCAACGGGCAAGTCTTCGGCAAAGTGCCAAATGCACGATTTTAGAAAAAATGACTTAAGTCCATTTTTTATCAAGACTGACCTAGGCGTTTAGAAAATATTTCTAAGTAAAATGCCCAAAGGGCAAGTCTTTCACAGAGTGTCAAAGGCATGACTTTATAGAAATTGACATAGGTCTATTTTTTATAAAAAAAAATCACCTAGGTCCATCCTTTTCATAAAATGACTTAGGCAATTAGAGAATATTTTTAAGTAAAACACCCAAAGAGCGAACATTTGACAAAGCATAAAGGCATGATCTTATAACGAATGGTCTAGATCTACTCTTTGCAAAAAAAAATAACTTGGTCTATTCTTTACAAAAAAATGACTTAGGCATTTAGAAAATATTCCTAAGTAAAATACCCAAAAGGAGAGTTTCTAGCAAAACACTAGGTATTTTACATAGAGTGACCAAGGCTCATCTTAACTCAACCAACCTTTACAAAAAAAAAAGATCTAACTTAATTTTTTACAAAGAATGACCTCGGCACCTAGAAAATATTTTCTAAGTAAACCTCTCAAATGGCAAATATTTGACTAAGTGGCAAGGGTGTGTTCCACAAATAGTGATCTAGGTTCATCCGTTACAAAGAATAACCAAAGTGTTTATAGAATATTCTACTTACTTAAAGTAAGATTCTTTGAAGGTTGCTTACACATGAAATGCCATAAAACCAATCATTTTTATGAGGAACCAACTAAAACGTCAAAGTCAAGCTTGATACCATTGAGGGTCAAAGGCCAAAATTAGGACAAGCGTCCAAAAAATACTTGTTATGAACAAATTTTGATACATAATAGTAGGTGTCCTTACGCATTGACTTTGTAGGCACTTGTAACTATGACAATGCCACACGTCATGATTACACTTCCACCTGATAGCTTAAGTTGGCTACATAAAGGTCAAAACTTCAATATTTGAAGGTAAGAGTAAGAGAAAAATACGTACATAGATGATGTCCTTCTCTCTCTAGAAATTGAGTACAAAAGGCTGACTTGAGATCAAAGGGCTATCGCCAACAACCTCGACACACTTTCACAATTTCTTTTTTTTTTTTTTACAGAACCTTTAACAACAAGAATATACATGATCTAAAATCTATATCTCAAGAAGAAAAAATTATTAAAGCTTGATGTAGGAGAATATCTGGAATAGACTTACATGTGCAGCAAAAATTTGCATTGACAATGACTTAAAAAATCTGTAAATTTCATAATTTGTATAATAATTAAATTTTATTACGTTTGATATGTTATACCATAATACTAAACAAAATTGATATGAACATTTTATATCAGATACCAAAATTAATATGCATGTATAATATTTATATATTTTTTTTTCTTATACCATAATAAATAATTTAGGATTTCATTCCGCCAACCCCCACGTGGTTGGTTTAATGCAAGTCCTTGACATCATAAAAGTACTAGTAATGGTAAATGTGTATATAAAAGATTGATTATAGATCTTTTTTCTTTGTCTATGTTGTAGAAGATAATGAATTATGGAAAATGTCATTTAAACACAGTTACTTGTTTTGGTTGTGGATAAACTAGTCATAGGATAAAAGATTGTCCTAAGAGTTATATTGAAGACATAAGTTCATGTTTTTGCAATGATATAACATGTTGTTGATATAGTGATAAGCACACTATCTTTTTTTTAATTTTTTTTCTTTCCTGCAAGGATGATAGGATTTTGTTTGATTTTGTTAGCTCTAATCATTTTATATTTTTGGCAATTTTTTGTCATGTAGATAATCCCTTCTAACTCTTATAGGTGATTTAATAATAGTAATCATTTTTTGACCAAGTACAATTCACATTCTCTTTAGAACTTCGCCTTTAAGGAAAAGTTTCATGGAATCGATTTCATCGATTCTTTGAATTTCCATTTCCCCTAGAAGTTCAGTTTAGGAGAAACTATTCATATTTCGCCTAAAACTTTAGTATACGGGAAAAATCTTATAGAATCAAATTTTATTGACTAGAAAAAATTCACATTTTTCCTAGAACTTTAGTTTAGGGAAAATTATTCATATTTCTCCCTAGAACTTCATGTCAAGGGAAATGATCCAAGGAATCTACTTTGTTGATTTAAATACCAATTCAAATTCTTCAGTTTGGGGAATAATTCACTTTTTTCTATGCAACAAGGAGAATAAGTTCCTAAATAATAGAATCATTCTTTTCAAAAATTGATTGAAGGAATAATTTAAGTTCTCTAAAAACTTCAGTTTAGAGAAAAATTCACTAATAATGCTCCTCTAGAATCAAGAAATTTTCAGTAAAAATTATTTTCATTTTAGATGATGAGTTAAAGTGATATGCGTAGAGCTCAATGGAGCTTTGTAGGAGTAATTTGGAAAGTTGTTATAGGGAGTTGATGTTAGCTCAGGAGTAGCTCAAGTGAGCTTGAGAGATAGCTTAAGTGTTTTCGTAGAATACTTAGTGTAATTGTGATAGCTCAAATAAGTTGTATATGAATTATAATTTCGACTTCAAATTGAAAATTTAGCTAAATAAACATAAATATAAATAACACATAATGTTTATGTGGTGCGGTTTTTGGTCTACATGCAAGGGAGCAAGTCATTACCAATTCAATATATAAATGAGAGGTTGCATAATATTTTACATTATCCAAAATGAATAATATAAGTTAAATAGCTATATAAAGATGTTTGTTGTTGATAAAGATAAAGATAGTGAATAAAGATATTAAGAGTTATAATATGATAGGGAAGATGATGGAGGTGGAGAGTAGAAAATGAAATTCCAAAATTGGAGTAGTGGGTGATGATCTAAAAGATGGGAGAAAAAGAGGGGTTGGCCACCCAAATATAGGTGATTAATACATTTATAGTCGAGATTAGTAGTAAGGAAAGTGTATAAAACTTAGGGTTAGATGTTAATCTTAGGTTAAAATAAGAGAACATTTTTAGGCCTATATATCATATTTAGGAAAAAAAAAAGACAAGTATTTTTTTGTAGTAATTTTATTGTTTTCTGTAAATATATTGATTTGTCTAATTTTGGCCCTTAATTCGTAAACCTATCCAATATAGTAAATTATCAAATGATATCTTTAGATTACTCTAAGTATTATGCTCATTTTATCCTTGTAATTGCCCACTAATGATCTAAAATATTCTTCTATATTTACCCCCCAATAAAATCCCATTTTCTAATGGCAATTGACTCTGGTATGCAAATCCAACATGTATGGCAAATAAATTAATCATAAGCAGTGTTTTGCAAAGCTTGTTGGAGTAAAGTGGACTCTATAGTAGTACTTTTGACCTACATTACATTTTTTATACAACTAAAAAATGTTTAATTTGCTCTCAAATATAAGAATGTTTAGTTATAATATAACTTGGTGAGTTCGAGATCAATTCATAGAGAAAAAATTTAATTTGTTTATTTTAATATATATAAGAAATAAAAAAGAATTTAAATATATGCAATTTAATTTAAGTGAAACTATGAAATTAAATTAGTTAGGGTTATGGATCCACTCTTGGTACTAAATACAATTTAATAAATTATTTTTATTTTTATTTTATTGCCCAAAAGATTAATTGTATAAATTTCAATTATTTTCTCATCAATTTTATTTATTCTAGATTAAGTACTCAGAGTGCCAAAATTTAATTTATCTACAAAAAGTCAAAATACCATTTTACCATACTTTATATTAAGATATTAAAAATTTATTGTGCCAAACTCCTATTTTTGTTTACAATAAATCAAAATTTCAAAATATATAATATGGATAAAATTAGATAGAAAATAATTTAATTTATATAATTAAAAATAGAATTTGAATAAAGCATATTATTTTTATTAAAAGTTTCAGCTTACCCTAATTATTAGTATTTAGCTAAATATAATTGAAATAAAGGTAATTATTAAAATTAAATTATACATAATAAAAATGGTTTTTGAAAATTAGAAATAAAATTAATTTTATTTATTGAAAATATATTACAAATTATTAAAACATTATTAAGATGAGAGAAGAGGAGAAGAATTTGGAGAGAAAGAAGTGAAAAAAGGTGGGAAGAGAGGTGTGTTGCCTCTTCTCTATTCATACTAATTCATGATCAATCCACATCATGGTCGTACATTTGTTCCACTAACCAAACATAAATCTAACTCAATCCACTCAAGCACACACAACTCATTAAACTAACAATTAACACACCTAACATAGCAAAAGCTTATAATTTCACAATTAACACACTTAACGTGATAAAAACTTATAATTTTACAATAAAAGTTGTGGATAATCCTCAGTAATGATCTAACTTCTTAGACCTCTGAAATTTAAATTTGACGTCCATATATTTGTTTGGAGTCTCGAATTGCGTGAAATTATTATTTTACCTAATAAACTCACAAAAATATACAAGATCAAATAGTTAGAAACATACTTAGAAATTCACAATCTATTATAAAAATACAAATTTAAATTATAATATAAGGACAAAATTATATTGTTACCCTTTAATGAACATACAATTTTAACACCAATCAATTTTGAACTCGTAGGGGTACTTTTGACCGTATTTTGAATGCCTCAAGTGTACTCTTAACCCACATGATCATGTATGAATGCTTGGTTTTATGCTACCCTCAAGCTTAATGTTAATTTCCCCTCATCAAGTGTGAAATCGAATGGGCTTTTAATCATCTATTCTTTTTAGTTGATCAACTCTTATGGCCAACCTCTGTGTGTTCTCAGCTAACTAACTCTCTTGGCTAACTTGTGTATGTTCTTTTCTAACCAACTCTTGTGGTAAATTTATGTATGTTCTAAGCTAGCCAACTATTTTAAAGTTTGGTAATTATACTTCACTATCATTCAATAACGATTTTATTTTGTTGGGCCTTCCCTAACAACCTTCCCTTTATTGGATCTTTGCACTCTCAAGTCTCTACTAAAATGCATTATCCGTTTTGTGTTTTGGTTTTAGTCCTTGATATGAGTATGTCAGCTTCGCTCAGCCCAAGTGAGGTACCGTTTTTATATTGATTTCTGACCTAGAGTAGATCACCTTGATCAAGATAGGCTAGGTACTCCACCTATGTTTTTCAGGTGTCATCATAATGTAAATCTCTAACACTATATTTAACTAAAGCAAACATCTTAAAATATCATAAATGATAAATATTTAGTGGCAATAGATCATTATTTTAGGACACACTACTCATTCCTATGGCAATAAAAGATAAACCATCCATATGAATCATCCATGCTAGATAGATTAAAAAGATCACACTTTATGATATACAACAGGAAGAAAAAAAAAAGGTCGTCTAATCACGTCATAATGCAAATTTTGGATAGGTTAGTTATGCTTATGACTTCTCAAGAGATAGTGGTAAAGGATAAATCATCTACACAAAACATTAAGTAGTGATAAATCTGATCTAGATGAGCTGTTACGCATCCATATGAGGATCTTGGGTAAGTGAGCTATCTACTTGTAATTCTAAGCAGAGATACGTAGTAATCATTAATAGAATCCTCTTTGGTAAATATAGATCATAGCATCACAAGATTGGTGGTTGTGGTTAACCTCGGAAGAGTGATATTTTTTTATCTCTTACGTCTTTATAGAGACTTGCAGCACAATTGACCATTATTGGGTAACCCTAAGGTCCCAACAAGGACTATACACAATATTTATAGATACTTATTCATATAAAAGTGACCGCTGTGAGGTACCTTGAAGTCCCCACAAGATTTTTATAGAATATTTATATATACATTTTCATAATGAAGCTAATCATTATGGGATACCCTTAAGGTCCTCACAAGGTCTTGGTTCAATATTTACAAACACATATGAATAAGATTAAAAACTAAATAGAAGTGAAGAGAAAATCCTTAAAAGTACGCTTCTTGATATTTCCTAACGTTAACATGCTCCATATGATTTCAAAAAATGCATCCACAAAAGTCAACTGTTGCCACTCAGGTTCTCCTTTATTATTTTCTCACTTAGGTACCCCAAGGCTCCATCCCTACGAGTCATTGGCAAATTCATTTCTAAAAATAAAAGTGTACTGTAAACTGCTTCCAACAATTTAATTGTTTGCTTCATCTTACACACTTCTTATTACAATAGATCTGCATATTTTGTTACAACCATGAAGTTTCTATTAACATTATTATCTTCTCTCAATTAATATTACTGGCATGAATCACTAAAAATGTATAATATTTTGAGTCTTTAGATTTCATTCATTTTAATTAGATGGTGACAGAGCAAAAGGACAAGAAAAGGAGTATGTTACTCCTGAAGCAACTTATATGCAACCAAAGAAAAATTATCTTATACATGTGATTGACCATGTGCCAAAGGAAAATAATGTTCTTATCTATGATAATATATTTGTACATGTTAGAGTTAGTTCAAATCGTAATGAAAGAAAAATGATTGGTAGTGTCATTAGATTACACCAAATTTAAAACCTTACTAATAATATAAATAATTAGTACAAAGCGAATAAAGATCGATCCCACAAATACTATGTTAGTTATATTTATGATCAACTCTAAAGCAGGACTTAAAATAAAATAAAATAATAATAATAATAATAATAATAATAATAAATCTAATTAAAAAAAATGTAGTTATAAATAAAAAGGGGGGTTTTATGAATTTTTAACTAAATAGTAAGAAATAAAGAAATTAAAACTATGAAAACACTAATTCAATAAAAAAAACTCTAATTAAAGGAGAAAGAAATAATGATGATGAAAACTTTGGTTAAAGGATCATTCGCCACCATCAAACATGCATATAATATATCAATTCTATCATCAATTTGTTCTGAAACTATCAATTGTAGGCAACAATAAGCTCTGTTAATGTCAATCTTTCCTTAGTGTGTTGTTAGACAAATCAAGCTCTTCATCTAATTTCTAACCATTAAATAATTTAAAATAAGCTCTTTAAATTTAAGATAATGGAAGCATTAAGTCAAGAAAGATATCAGGTTGATTTAGGTAATAAATACATAAGATCGGATTATTTAACCTACGTTATGTTCTCTAATTGAAATCACTAATTCAACCTGCTACTGAGGATTAAAATATCAAGACAATTACAGATCAAGAATTTTAATCTAAAAATAAAATTTATTCAAGTACTATCTAATTTGCCACTCAAATAAGTACAAGAATAAAATCATGGACATTAATTATAGAAGAACATAAACAATTTCAATTAAATTAAATGATCGAAATTAAAAATTAATTATATTACATGTTTGGGATTTTGAATTCACCCTCAATCAAATAGAAAATTTAGCCTAACATAATTGAATTGGGAATAAAAGAGTTAATAAAACCAATCATGAAATTAATTCAAAAGGCTAACTCTGCTTCTATTTTTTTCTTCTCTTCTTGCGACTGCAATCTCCAATTCTCCTGTTAGTTGCCGGTCGTATATTTCTTCAGAAGCCAAAGGTTGGCTTTTATCATTCCTGGTGGCCGACTATTCAGTACCCTTTGCCTCCTCCAAATCCATGATCAACAAGGAAACTGAGAAATCAAAGCCATTTAATTGCCATTGTTCCTTACGTGCATGCTTGATTAAATATGAAAATTTCCTTTTTCTTCAATTTGCTTTCCATATCATATAAAGCCATGCATGTGCAATTGCCAATTCCAATTCTTTATTTGCTAATGCATGTCTACTGAATGCTAGCTTGCCACGGCTTCTTGACTTTATTTCCCCTTATCTTTCAGTCGGTTTTCAATTTAATCTTGATTGCTTCCCAAATTAAATTTCTTTATGCCTTTTTTATTCATAATCTCTAATTAATTCCCCATCAAATAAAATAATATAATTAACTTAGCAACTATAAATTAAAAATAAAATATACAATAATAAAATATAAAAAATTAAGACAAAAATTAACATAATAAAATTTAACTAAATTTAAAATTAACTAATTAATTAGAGTATTTAAGACCAAAATAAAAAAAGTTGGAGACATTAATAGTAAAATATAGAAAAAAAATATGCACTTATTGATGATTCATAATCGCACGCTTCAAAATCATGTCATAGGAAACATTGACATACAATATGTGAGAATGGATAGATAGAGAATTAGTCTTATGTTGATCTAATTAGAATCAGAATTTTAATTACCCTCTAAAAGTGTAAAAATATTAATTTACTCCCTTTTTATTCGAAAGATTAGGGAAAATGGGTAGTGTATTGATTTTTTTTCTTTTGTCTTCTTATTGGTAAATATGAGTAAATTGATGTTTTCAAAATTTTGGGGGGAAATTAAAAATCATATCATTTTAAGTGGGGATAAATCAAAATTTACCCAAAAGATATTCTACCTCGCAATTTTTGTAGATCCACCCCACTCTTAAGAAATAATTACAATAATTCATATTATTTTTTAAAAATAGAAATAGAGAAGAATTTTGGAGATTTAATGAAATAAAATTAAGTACACAAACTATTAGATACAAGAATTCATGTTTTTTAGAGCAATTTGATTATTTTATATTATTAGGATAAAATAGTTAAATAAAATTTTCTTAAAATAACTTTAATGGTCAAAGATTATTGAGTAAAAAATTTTAAACTGAATTTAATTAATTAATTGTCAAAATTTTTTGTTGATTTATATGTTTTATAAATTATGAAAACTTATTAAATTTTTTTTTTTTGAAAATGTAGGTGGATTTAAAAAATAGTGGGATCAGAATACATCCCAACCTTGTTAAAATATACCAAAAGTAGTTTCACGGGACTGGAATTCCAAGTTACCTAAGAAAGTCTTGTTCAAAACTCAGCAAACTCACAGCGGTGTATTCGAGAAATGAAGGAAGCTTGTGCGAGGTCACCTTCTCTTCATTCAACAACATATCTTTTTCATTTTATTTAGTTCGCATCTACCTAATTGTACTATATGAACATATTATAAGCCAGTTGCACAAATGGTCACGCAACTTTATTTTTGTCATTAGCCATGATAACATCTTCATTCCTATCTTTTAATCAATTTTTTTTTCTAAGAAATAATAACAATTATAACATTTCTCTCTCTTCACGAATTATGAGATAAATTATAATATAATATTAAATTAAAAAATTCTAAAAGTTCAGTAAATAAAATTTTTCAAATAAAATCAAATGAAATTGTCCTTTATTTATCATACAAGTAAACAAATAAATATTTAAATAGTTAAATTAGAACAATCTTTTCGTAATATTCTTAAGTTTCATCCGTATGGATACTCAAACTGCAATTACAACCCAAATTTGATTTGTTCTCTTCCATTACCACTTGTGGTGGTTTGTTGGAGAATTTGACAGAAAATGATAGAAGTTAAAAAAAAAAAAAAGACATTAAAGCATGTAAGATGTAAACACAACTATTTTCCGTAATTTATCATAAATTTGTAATTAAATATGCAACTTTAATTACAACTTAGAATGTTCTTCGTTGATGTGTACAAATGTTTAAGAGAGATATCAACGAGTTTACAAATTTTAAGAGTCATTAACGAGTTTAAGTGGTAACCGGCGATCTGTTTCCACCACCCTTTGTGTGAAACGACAAATGGTCAAAATTTAGAAGTGATTTTGAATTGATCATTTCAGAGTTCAGACGGGTCGTCGGCGACCTGTGTAACAAAAATACAAAAATACTGGCGCAGACATTGAGAAAATGAAAAAAAATGAAGGATTTAAATGATATTTTACCACAAAGAAAAGAAAAAAGTTTTCTTTTTCCAAGACAACATTTTCAACGACTTCGTGTCTGCCAGTGTCTCCTTAAAACTCTAATTTCGTGTTTGATCGAGTTCATTTTGCTCTATAGCTACCGTTAACTAACCAACCTCGCAACTGTCGAATGCTCTGACTTTGACCGTTCAAGATCAAGATCAACGATGGGTCATTGCTGCAGCAAAGGCGTCAACAACGACTCGATCACTCCCATTGACCACCCAAAACAGCCGCCGTCGCAACCCCACCCGGCGTCGACGCCGCGACACCCACCGCCTGACTCCAACTCTTTCACATGCAGTCCCTTCCAGAGTCCGCTTCCTGCCGGCGTTGCGCCGTCTCCGTCTCCGGGGAGGAAGTTCAGGTGGCCTTTACCCCCTCCTTCGCCGGCGAAGCCGATAATGTCGGCAATCAAGCGGCGGCTCGGGTCGGGCATGCAGGCGCCGCCGAAAGAGGGCCCGACAGCCGGGGATAGTGGAGTAAAAGCAAGCGAAAGACAGTTGGATAAGAACTTTGGTTATGGCAAGAACTTTGGCGCCAAGTTTGAGCTTGGCAAGGAGGTGGGCCGGGGGCATTTTGGTCATACTTGTTGCGCTAAGGGTAAAAAAGGCACCCTGAAGGGAAAAGTTGTGGCTGTGAAGATCATTTCAAAAGCGAAGGTGTGTCTTTTGAATAGTTCTTAACAAGGGATTGATGATGACAAAAAAAAGAATTTATCTATTGTTGTTGCTCTTAACAAGTTTTGAGTAGTGGTACAGATAGATAAAGGTACATACAAATTGTGCATCGATTTCAATATTGATAGTATTCCTAAGTAACAAATTGTCATTTGGGAAAGCCAGATTTTAGATAGATGTTATTTTGGTTTGCTTTACTTGAACTTCTTTTGATCAATTTGCTAAGGCTATGTTTGAGATTGAGGTGCTGCGACAACTTAAACAGAAGCGAAACAGTTGAAAACATGCTCTATGTTGATGTGCATACTTCTTTTTCAATATGATCAGTAGCATTGGTAATGAAGTTATGGTAAATTTTGTAGATGACATCAGCATTAGCGATTGAAGATGTTCGACGGGAGGTGAAGATATTGAAAGCCTTGTCTGGCCATAAACATATGATTAAATTTCATGATGCTTTCGAGGATGCAATTAACGTGTACATAGTCATGGAGTATGTGTTTCCTTTGTTGTAGTTTTATTTTTCAAAACACTTATGTGTGGTAACTGTGTTTCAACTTTTCATTTTGGTGCTTGTTTGCTGGTAATTCATGTACACATTTGCCTAATCTAAACACTATATGAAATGAAACCATCCATTAGGCACCCAAAAAATCCTCCAAGCATGTTCATTAGTTAAAATAGTCTCTTAAATTGTGGCTTAATATAAGTGTATAATTTATGTACCATCAAAAACTGCAATATTTATTCTATAGTAATTCTTTCTTGTTTTTTACCAGATTTTGTGAAGGTGGAGAATTACTGGACAGAATTTTATCAAGGTAAATGATAATGCATTATTTCTATAGCTGTTTGTTTATTTACTTTTGATTTTCTGAGTTAAGTTTCATAGTGTATTTTGTTATTATTTCTTCATTGTAGAGGTGGCAGATATCTAGAGGAAGATGCTAAAACAATTGTTGAGAAAATATTAAATATAGTTGCATTTTGCCATCTTCAAGGTGTTGTTCACCGTGATCTAAAACCAGAGGTATGACATAGGGATTAAAGCATTGTGTTGTCCTTTTCCTCTCTTGTTGCATATAAGTTATTATTATTCTTTTTTTTTAATTAAAGTTATTTCTATGTAATAAAATAAATAGGTGGTGCCTTTCCAAATGTACATCACAATCTACCACTGTTTCATTCCAACTTTTAATTGATGATGCTTGTATTTGTGACTGCATTGGCAGAATTTTCTTTTTACCACAAGAGAGGATGATGCTCCACTGAAGGTTATTGACTTTGGCCTATCTGACTTTGTTCGGCCAGGTAACTATCAAATCTTGATTGACTTGCTTTTAACCTTAAGTTTATCCTGCAATAATAGGTATGTTGGTGGTGAACATTAGCCTTTTGATGGTTAGATGAAAAAGTTTGGGCCGTCTTCTTTGTGGCCTTAGCTTACGTCCAAATTCGAATGATAATTTTGGTTTCTTAGATATATATATATATAGACTTGATGTATAAAATTATTAAACAAGTGGGATATTATGTATATAGGAGCCCTTTACTACTTCCCAACTGGATACAGGGATGACTTTGTTATATCTGTCTACACAGGGCCTCAAGTGGGCTAAGTTCTATCATTTGCATCACTGCAGTCCTCTTTGCTTCCTCAAATGCATTATCTTCTTAAAAAGATTGCATTACAGAAGACATTCATCATGATTTCTACAAAGTCTACCTGTCTAGTGATAAAATGGTTTTCCTAAATCTTCCTTAACAGATTAGTATAAATTTGAGTTTTTGAGATCAACGCCGTATCGATTGACTGAAATGTTGATTATTGAAATTTTTATGGGCTCTCTTTAATTTTTTTCTGATGATAATTTATGTGGTCTCTTTCTTTCTTTCTTTCTTTATGCCACCATATGTGATTTTACTTGTTTGTAGAGTCACATAGAGGCATCTAATATGCCACAAACCATTGTAGTTGCTGTTCTTTGACGAAATGTTCTAAATAAATTATTACTTTAGTTATTAACTGTAAGCTGGAATAAACAACATACAGTTTTGGTACTTTGTCAGATCAACGTCTCAACGACATTGTTGGCAGTGCATACTATGTTGCACCTGAAGTACTTCATAGATCATACAATGTTGAAGGAGATATGTGGAGCATTGGAGTTATAACATATATATTGTTATGTGGGAGCAGACCTTTCTGGGCTCGAACGGAATCAGGAATTTTTCGTTCGGTTCTTAGAGCTGATCCTAATTTTCATGATGCACCTTGGCCGTCTGTATCACCAGAAGCCAAAGATTTTGTGAGAAGACTTCTCAACAAGGACCACAGGAAGAGAATGACTGCCGCTCAAGCTCTAAGTAAGTAGAGAGAAAAATGAGATTGATATGCATGTATATACAAGTACATGAATGGTATTGATGTAATTTATGGTCGAAAACTAATAAACACCCTTATATTTGCAGCTCACCCATGGTTACATGATGAGAACCGTCCTGTGCCTTTGGATATTTTGATCTACAAGTTAGTTAAGTCTTACCTCCGTGCCACACCTTTGAAACGTGCAGCACTAAAGGTAATTTTCTAACTTGTCATCACAAAGGCATATTGTATTGTAATAACCCCATTATTTTTCCCTTCCCACAAAGAGAAAAAAAATTTAAAATGAGAAAAAAAAAAGAGGTAAAAAACCCAAAAAAAAAAAGAAAAAAAAAAAGGAAAATGTACCTATGCATCACCCACAAGCTTGTCTTTATCTGGCATTTTGAAACTCAGGTGGCTCATGTGATATATGTGAGCCACCATTTGAGTTAGGGAAGCTACTTCCATGTGTTGTTGGTGCTTGCCTTCCTCTGTGATCAGCTCTTTAATAATCTTCATTTTGCTGGTTTTCACTATGGCTGCAGGCACTTTCAAAAGCATTGACAGAAGAAGAGCTCGTGTATCTTAGGGCACAGTTTATGCTCTTGGAGCCAAAAGATGGTTGTGTCTCCCTGAATAATTTTAAAGTGGTTAGTTGGTTGCTCTTTCTTTATAAAATAGCATCACATTGTGCTTCCTTCCCACAACACCAACACCCCCCGCCCCCTCCCAGCGTAATGATTTAAGAAAAGTTTTATTGGGGATAGAAATTGTTCTTGTATGAGGTAGAAATTAGCTTAATAAATTTTAGTTGCTTATCAGTCTGGCGATTATTTTTTTTATTTTATTTTTAAATTGCTTATCAGTCATGGTGTTTTCATGATCATTTTAAGTTTATAATGCCAAAGTGCAGGCTCTTATGAGACAAGCAACTGATGCCATGACAGATTCAAGGGTTTTTGAAATTTTAAATGTGGTAAGTCATCTTGATACATCTTAATCTGCTTCTCGGTGATGTTGGATTAACGTTAAGGATGGTAAAATTGCACGTATTAACATATTTATGTTTTTCATTTTCTAAGGTTGTAATACTATTCTGTATGTTCTATAAACTTTTATGCAATTTGAGTGAACTGTTGGATAAATTAAGAATGAGTTAGACATGCCACATACAGGTGACTTATTATCAAACATTCTTTTTTCAAGAGTTTCCCTGGAAATCTTGTTTACTTATTGATAAAGAAGGCAGTTGATCTAAAAATTGATCTGTTGATTATCATAACCATTTTTTTCATTTTATTTTTCTTTCCCGTCTATTTTAATTGCTATCACACTGTTGTCACAAAAACAAATTATTTTATTTATTCTTGTATTACTTCATGTTAACATCGGTTTTTATTTTTTAATATAAGATGGAACCTCTCTCATATCAAAAACTGGCATATGAAGAGTTCTGTGCTGCTGCTACTAGTGTATATCAGCTTGAGGCACTTGAGAGATGGGACCAGATTGCAATTACAGCCTTTGACTACTTTGAACAGGAAGGAAACCAGGTCATTTCCGTCGAAGAATTGGCGCTGGTAAGTACATCTGTGGTTGGTGGCACACCAACAGCTATATTCACTTTCAAGTTTCTGCAACTCACTGAGATTTCAAATACTTATCCTGCAGGAATTAAATTTGGCACCTGCTGCATATTCTTTACTCAATGATTGCATCAGAAATTCAGACGGGAAACTGAGCTTTCTTGGATATAAGAGGTTTTTGCATGGTGTGACAGTACGGAGTTCCAATACAAGGCACCGGTAACATATGTCGAATAATGATAGAATTATTGACTGAATTTTTATCATGAGTGTTTTTCATTTTTTTTTTAAATTCTCTTGAATTCAGAGACAAACGTCTATAAATGTAGAGTAGAGATAAATATATATTGGAAGGCAAGGAGGCAACACAACTGCGCTGAAATAAAATGCCAGTTTCATGTCAAATGAGTATATATATATATATATATATTACGAGCACATTTTGAAGTGTTGCTACCAAAAATACCAGTGGTGCTCCATGTTGGAGAAAAATCGGTTTTTAAAATTTTTATAAAAATTTTTAAGATCGTTCTCATACAATATATAAGAATTTATAATCTATAAATCATACTTTAAAAATCTGATTTAGCTTTTTCCGTTGAAGTGATTTAAGCTCCTAGATCACGATTCGTCACCACCATTCCTATTAAATCACGATCTGCCACCAAATAATCTTTTAGGTTATGACTCAATTTTGATATTTACTTGACGTGTGAGCGTTTTTATCACCACTAAAGTAATTAGTACGATAAAATTTTTCTCTCAACAATGAAGAAATTTTTTTTTTCTCTAAACTGTATAAAGTGGTTGCTCTATTTCGTTTATGAGAAAATAAACCATTTTATATTTCTATTAGTGGAAATCCCAAGTTCCATATTTATTTATTTTTTAATTCTATTAAATTCCTTTTGATTTAAATTAAAAAATAATTAAAACAAAAGTCACGTTACTTGTTCTTGTGTTATAGTGGCCCATCTTGTAAAATAACACAAGTCCCCTTACACTTAAGCATATTAATAGAGTCTTTCACTAAATAATATAATTACTTTATCACCACTAAAGTAATTAGTACGATAAAATTTTTCTCTCAACAATGTAAAAATTTTTTTTTTATCTAAACTGTATAAAGTGGTTGCTCTATTTCGTTTATGAGAAAATAAACTCTTTTATATTTCTATATAGTGGAAATCCCAAGCTCCATATTTATTTATTTTTAAATTCTATTAAATTCCTTTTGATTTAAATTAAAAAATAATTAAAACAAAAGTCACGTTACTTGTTCTTGTGTTATAGTGGCCCATCTTGTAAAATAACACAAGTCCCCTTACACTTAAGCATATTAATGGAGTCTTTCACTAAATAATATATTTAGGTTTTTGATCCAAATAGTTAGTTATCTTTCTTATTAATCCAATAATGGTGCAATCAATTAAATGAGTTAACCCATAGATCATTTGGGAACATACAATAGTGGATACAATAATTAGGTCTGTAATTAAACTATCCCAATTATTTAATTTCAAATTTACTCCACTAAAATATTAGAACTTACCTCTATAATTGTATGCTCGAATAATAATTCGTCTTAACCCACATTGATTTCTTTATTGTATAATCATTTGCACTACATTGTTAATTAAATCGATATCTCAATTGTCCAATTAATTTAATAGCATCTTATTCCTTGATACTTACTGATTTTCTCTAGTGATCATTTTCAACATACTAAATATGTTGACACACTCTGGCCAGAGAATTCGATAATCAAGTGCCGAAAACCCATCAAAAGATGTGTTGTACAAATTATATATTGTTAATCTATAACTTCAATACTCATAATTGCTCCCACCAAGATACTGGGTAATCTTGACTACAAGTATGTGTCATGTCCATTGGCAACTCAAATAGAATAACAATTACAATCATGAAATTATAACTAACTCAAGATTAAGATTACAGTAAATAATAATAATAATAACAACAACAACAACAACAACAAAAACAAAATCAAAATCATGCATATCACACGATATAATAGAGGGTACATGAAATATATTGAAATCCAAGGAATTATATATCATAAGTCATTTTTTATTGAACAAATAATAAATGGTAAGAAATTGAACTCACTGGAAGCAAGTAACAGCCGTTGGAAGGAAATTCCAGTTTACGTATTTGTTTTGCAACCTAAATAAAAATAACCCATTGAAATGAATAAAAAAGATGTCAATTTTAATGAATAATTAAATCTGAAAAAAAAATCATATAAAGTATGCAAGATTTGCTAGCTACAATAGCTATAAAAATGTGTGTGTATTTAGCAACTAACAAGTCTTTATAAAATTCATATGAGTACTTAAACTCAAACTCTTTTACTCATACACTAATTTTTTTCCTTTTCATTTATTAATGGACAACAAAACTTGAGAAACTTTTTTATCCCTACACAACATGAATTTGTCCAGGAAAAAATTATCCATTGCACCAATAATACTCTACAGGTGGTCATATATTATATAACAGAAGATATTGTTCAACAATAATGATATTTTAAATTTTTTGTTTGGTCTTTAATCATTTGTTCATAAAGTTACTGTCTTTTTGAATTTTATCTTTTGACCAAAAAGTGCAGCACATTTAGTTAGTAATAATAATAATAATAATAATAATAATAGTTAATTATCTAGTGTCATAAAAGCTTTAGCTTCCCTGTATGCTTTACGCCTCCAATCATCATGATAAAAGATGAACTACCAGTTCCTTATAATGCTTAGACTCCACATTTGGCTACCTATTACTAGTTGTTAATTATGGGAAAAATTTGTAGAAGAAGAAAGAGAAAATAAATAAAAGTGAGAAGTTATATTAATAACTAAAAAGAAGGTTACGGTCGAGGCTGAACTGCCAATTGCGACAAACAGAAATGTAACCTCACAATATGTAATTTCAGTCATCCAGTTTGTTGCCAAGCGCCAAAACAGGGCTGCAATTTCAGTTACTCATGTTGAATTTTGCAACTTCATTTCTAATGTAACCCCTGTAATTGATTATGCCTTACCTCATTATTAACATGTTCTCCCAAACAAAAAAACAAAATCCATTTTCATAGACAGCTAAATAGGTTACCAGCTTTAACAACCTTCTAATTGTAGAGGGTTGACTTATTTATAACTCGATATTATAATTCAATTTTAATCACTAATTTATTATATTATTGTATTAATTGTCGTATGAATAAATTGGGTAATAATAATGATATTGCTCAAATTGCCAATCATACACTATGAACGAGACTACTTTTTCGTATGAACCTAACAAAAAAATTGACAGGAAAAGCATGATTTGAACAAATGGATGACCAACTTTCCAAAAAGAAAGAAAAGGAAAAGAACAATAAAAACTAAAAGCAAACGGATGATCAGGACCACAACTTTTCCATTGTACTACAGCATTTCACACACACATATATATCGTATATGCAAAGATGTTATTCCTCTGTTCTCATCTAATCCAAACAAGGGCAATTTTCTGCACTTGGCTAAAAACCCATCGCGAGCATTAGCCCCTTATTTCCCATAAAAATCAATTGCTACAAATGTTTGATTATAACAGAAAAACATGATTAAATTGAAAGCAAATAAAATAAAACCCTAATCTAGAAATTAAACCTAAATTAAAAAATTAAACCCAAATGAAATATCAAACCTTAGGTGGTGAAGGACAGGGAGAACAATTGTACTGCACAGTAGAGATGGTGTTGCAGCGGAGGTGGTGTCACGCAGTGGGGCGCAGTGGAGGTGGTATCACACAGTGGGTGGGTGTCGCACAATGAGGTTATGGTGGAGTTGATGTCGCACGGCAAAGGCTGTTGATGTGGTGGTGGAGCATCGTGAAGTTGGCTCTTGTTAAGCCACTGCACATGAGAAATCATAGATTGAACAAGGAAAGCTATTTTGGTTTATTTGAGGACAAGGTGAGAACGAGAGAGAAGTTTAATTTTTTTGGTCTCAGAAATAGTTGCAAAACACGCTTAAACCCGACCCCCCCCCCTCGGGTTTAGTTTATGCGGGTTTGACCGCATAAAATTTGGAGTTGACCACATTGTAATACTATGTGATGTAAGTACCAAACATGGTATAATAATATTCTAAAACAATGAGGAGCTCTTATACCATAACCAAACATGCCCTAAGGGAGCAGTTACAACATATATCACCTCAAGATTTTATAGGAACTTGTGGAGCCATACAGCTTCTTCTGCAGCTTAAGATGCAACCACATATTCAGCTTCAGTTGTGGAGTCTGTGATACAAGATTATTTCACACTCCTCCAACTAATAGTTCCACTTCCTAAGACTTTCCATACCGCAAAACAGATGTCTGACCTAGTGTAAAGCATGACATACATGAGACTTTCCACTGCTTTTGCATAGGGAACTTGTCTCATTCTCTCTATCTCTTCAGATGTTTTATGTGATTGATCCTTATAGAATGCAATTCCATGTCTGAATGGTAATAAACCAGTTTTGGAATTTTTCATGTTAAATCTAACCAATATCTTGTCGATATAGACCGCTTGAGACAAGGGTAAAGTTTTATTCTTTTGGTCTCGTAGTAATTTGATACCAAGAATATAACTTGCCTCTCCAGGTCTTTCATATCAAATTGTTTTACTAACCAACTCTTTATTGCAATCAATACTCCTATATCGTTTCTAATTAGGAGGATATCGTCTACATAAAGAAAACGGAAGGGTATAGATTTTTCTTGAATTTTTTGGTATACACACAGTTCATCAATGTTCTGAATGAATCCAAACGATTTAATCGCTTGATCAAATCTGTCGTTCCATGACCGGGATGCTTGCTTCAATCCATAAATGGATCTCTGCGCTTTACATACCATGTGTTCTTGACCTTTTTTGTATAAATCCATCTGGTTACTGCATGTAGATGTCTTCTTTAAGATACCCGTTAAGAAAGGTTGTCTTGACATCCATTTTCCAAATTTCATAATCTAGCACTGCAGCAATGGAGAGAAAAGCAGAATCCTGATGGATTTAAACATAGCAACCGGAGAAAAATTTTCCACATAATCAATTCCCTCTTTCTTAGTAAACCTTTTGGCTACTAATCTTACTTTAAATGTTTCCTTCCTTCCGTCTACTCATCTTTTTCTCTTATAAATTCACTTGCACCTTATAGGTTTTACCTCATTTAGTGCCTCTACAAGTTCCCATACTTTATTGGAATATATAAATTTCATTTCTTGATTCATAACCTTTTTCCAAAATTCAACATTTATGTCTATTAGAGCTTCGTTGTAGCTCGTGGGATCTTGTACATGTTCATCTAAGATCGCCATATAGGTTTCTCTCAATAACATGTATATCGCTGGTAACCTAGTTACCCTTGATAACTCGAGGAAATGAAAATTATTACATCTGTTCTAAACTTGAATAAAGGTCATTTAGAGAGAAAATAATGCGTTTTGATTACATTTTGGTGACCTTTTGCATAAACATTAATTTTAGTTGAGTTGTAACAAGTTTTGCTTTTGTCATATTAATTTGTGCTAAAAACAGGTTTTAAATTGTAGGTTTTAAATTCTTGAGAGGATGCAGAGACAGTAAATGGACAAGGGGAGGAAAGAAAATGGTCACAAAAGACAGAAAGCATAATCGGAATTAATACAAGAATTATTGCGAATGTTAGAGCAACCAGTGCTATAGCAAGTTGAGAGTAACGCGGGAGAGAATATAGGTGCAGTCAACAATTAAATCACGATCTGCATGTTTCCTAAAGTAAACACATGCACGCTCATAGGTTTTGGTTTTTAACCTAATTTGCGATATAAAAAGGAGGCACGCACCACACAGTAAGGGAGGAGAGCTATTATCATCCAAGAACAATTAAAAAGAAGAAGAAGATTGAGGAGTGCAGCGTAGCATCGTTGACAACCCGCGAAGGAGTCTTGAACTCTCATCATGCTCAATTCATATTATCTTTCTTCTTTTGATTGATTGGATGTATTATGTGATCAGTTTATTTATGTTTATTTTTCTCATTTAGAATATGAACTAAATTTAAGAGTAGTTGAGTGACAAATAATCCAATGGGATCTTGACTGTTCTTATATGTTTTTGTGATAATGTTGTGGCATTATACTCTAATAGTTTTTATGATCATAATTGTTATTTCGGTTGACCACCCATTTAATGATTTCAGTTAAGATAGAGCAGCAAAATGGCATGTCTTAGCGGACATTATTAGAGTATTACTTGTTCTTAAGTTGAGTTTCCTGGATTAGGTCATCTTAAATTCCAGAAGGTCAATACTTGAATTAAAATTTGTGATATCCTAGATATAGGTGTTCACCTTGTAGGGTAGAGAGATGAAAGGACATAAAACCATCCATTAAATTTATGAGCAACTGGTCATTGTTAATAGATTTAAAAGTATGAGATTTCCAACATGCGATAGCTGCGAAAGCAGATTTGTTCTACCCAATGCTACAACACTTACCACAACAACTGATGCTAATTCGATAATCAACAGTCACCCCCATTAGGAAAGTTTGATAATTCAACTACTACATTCTCAATTGAATCTTAAACGCAATTAACTTAGTTTATTTTGTACAAATATTAGTTTATTTCTATCTCGCATAATTAGTTGTTACATAAGAACAATTTGACAATTGGTTATTTCGATCTTGAATTGGTTGCATTATTGTGATTGCTTTGGCACTTTGAGTAACATCAATCCCTGTGGAGATGATCTTGAATACTCATTAATTTATTACTTGTTGTGTATACTTGCACTTTGGCATTGGTAATAATTAATTATAGAAATCTACCAACAACCCTCCCACTACGATGAGGTTCTAAAAGTGATTGTTGTTTAGGGATAATCCTATATTGATAAGCTAGTTGTTATTGTTCTTCATGTTCAATAACAAGTGTTTAAAGTTGAGCATCAACCTGATCTCCTTTTTATTTCTCTAGTTTTACCTTCCTCTTAGGTAATAAGTCATTATATAGTCTTCCTCAAAGAAAGTAAATAATATTTCTATAAATACATTCCTATCTTAAGGACTATAATTCAGACTTTCTTTAATCTTTTAAGATATCTTAAACATGCAAGTTTCTGAACACGAATCCATCTTCTCTACCTCTGATTCTAGTAGAAATACTAGTAAACTTTAAATACGAATGTGTCTCAAACCGTGTTTGTGATTTTTTCATAATTTCTTGGAGTAGTAGACACTGAGGTAGATGAAACTAAGTTCAATAAACTTTGCAATTTTAAATACTAGTATTTGGAATAAAAAAGGTAAATGATAAATCACTTATTATATATCTTGTATTATTCAAAAGAATCTTGTTTCTCTATTTAATTACAGTATTGTATCATAGTGTTCATTATATGTGGGAGTTTATCCCATTTGACAACCAAAGAGAGCTTGAATTCTCCATAGAGATATTATTTGTTTCGATCATATCGAATTTCTTTTATGTTTCTGTCTAATTACTTATGTCTTATCCACGTACTCTTTTGAATTTCAAAAGCAATAGAATCATGACGCATTTAGACAAAGATAAATAAAACGAATATTCATCAACAAGATTGATAGAATACTCATAACCTCTTATAACATGTAAACAGATTAGTTCGTATACATTTGTATGCGCTAAATCATCCAATACAATGTTATGCTTTTTTAACAAAAAGAGCATCCTCGTCATATTACTTTTCTAAATAAGATTTATAAAGTTACAATGATCAATCTTAATAGGCCAACAAGCCTATCATTAATCATTTTCTTAAAATCTTATTATAGTTTATATGACTTAAGCATAAATATCAGAGATGATATTGGTTAAAAGAAATATTTCTTTTCTTAGATAAATGCATATACTATTATCATTATATTTTTCTTTGAATAGATCAATGGACTTATATGATATAAATTGTCTTTATACATAACCAAAATAAGTAATAAACAGAGGATCCAAAAAAATAACAGTGTACTCTTGTTTATTAAAATAAGCCACCGAAATTAAATTCCTCTAGTATTTGGAAAAATAAAGACAAATATCAAAACTAAAGACTCATAAAATTGATCTAGTCTTTCAATTGATATAAATTAGCATGTCCTCAACTGCTGTTTAAAGTTTTCTGTTGAGTGTTAGAAAATGCATATTTATAAAGGAGAAAACCGTCATTTTACATTTCAAGTCTTACTAACAACCCTTACTTTTATGTATTTAACCTTCTTTTGATTTAATTCAGTGTGTTTTATTTTAATTAAGTATTTTATGTATTTTAGGGGCATCATAGTCATTTCACAATAAAGAGAGATCAGACGGAAAAACGGACATCACTTTTGAACTCAGGACGGTCGAAAACCTTATGAGGAGCATAAAAAGAAAAATGGCACTGTTCACATGTACGGTACTGTCTACCTTACTGTTCATGACACTGTTCACATAGACGGATCGATGATGTGGCATTGACTGATGAGGTGTCACGATCCTATTGGACTAAAATTCTTATGTACTATTGATGGTAACGTGGCAGCATATCAGTGGACGAAAAATCTCGCGTACGGTACATGCATTACACAGGATTATTTTCAACCAAACCGTGTCACTGTTCAACCCGGGTCAAACCGTATTACTGTTCATCCACGTGGTCAAACCGCGTACTGTTGACTGGTGACGTGGCGCAATCCTGAGCGTCCAAACTGTTTTTAATCCGATGACCATGATTTACTCCATGTATCTATAAAAATGGGTCTCTCCTCCTAATTTGATATCTCTGAATCCATTTTTGAGATCCATTTTCTGTAATTCTTTCTTCATCTTGTATTTTCTATGTATTTTAATAAATTTTCATTTTGCCCCTAGTTCAATTATGAGTGGCTAATTTTCTTTCAAGCTTGGGTTGAAGGTGAAGTCTCAACATGTGTCATGAAGGGAATCCTTTTTCAGGAAGTTTTCTGCTATGATAAAATTCTTCTATAGCATGTAGTTCGTGCATTAACTTAATTAAGGTCATATCTTTATTGTTTAAGATATAACTGACCTTAAACTCTTTGAATGTATCAGGAAATGATTCAATCACCATGTTAATATTTGTTTTATCATTGATTTGAACACCATGAATCTCTACTTTATTTAAATAGTCCATCATTTTGAGGACATGATCACAAACTCTTGTGCCCTCTTCCATCTTAGTATCCGTAATATGTTTTAATGCTGCTTTTCTGGAAAAATGAGTATTTTGCCCAAATATCTTATGAAGACTAGCCATTATTTCAGTGACTGTTTCCATGCTCCGATGTTTCTTACGCAATTCCACAGAAATCGAAGCCAATATATAGCGCTTAGCCATTTTGTTAGCTGCGCACCATTTCTCATAAGGCTCCTTCTGATTTCTATAATCGTATAACGTTGGTTCTGGAGGGCATAGCTGGGTCAACATATATTTGAAGCCTTTAGCAGTGAGAATATTAAATAGATTGCGTTTCTAATCTAAATAATTTTCGCTAGTGAGTTCATTTTTAACAATGATAATTATCAATGGGTTGATGGAAGACATTTTCTAAAAAAACAAAATAGACATGCATAAATAATTTGAAACAATATTCACAATAAATGACAAAAATGCAAAAAATCATAAATGCATTTTTATTTATTGTAACGATAATTTAGTACCGCTTTGACAAGCTATCTGTTGGAGAAGTCATGTCTACACTTACTAGACCTAATTATCCATTGGATTATTTACTTTCATGTAAAGACATGATAAATAATTATTGTTATCATTTTAGGCCTAAATTTGTTAATAGAGCTTCGTTGGGAAGGTTAATAACAAATTTTAGTTGAGTGTATAACCATTGTTTCAATCTAAGGTATTTTTCATATCAATAGTCACCGTTGGGGTGAACAATTGATTAAAAAATATTTTAATTTTATCTTTGAAGAAGTTCATCAAATAAAATATCTAATATATATATATATCCTCCGTAGGGAGCATCACGGTATCATGAAGTTGAGGTATATATATAATTTTATTATTGAACTAACAATGGAGCATGTTGGAAAAATTATCTTGAATTTTCTCTCTCCCACTCAATATTTTAAAATTGGTTTTTCTTTTTTTTAAACATAGATTATATTGCTAATTGCATGTTTCGTATAATATTATTTAAATAATATCCAATTTTATAAAGCATTTGCAAATTACAAACAATATAATGAGATTCATAATATATGAATGACATGTATCATTATGCATAGAGTGGCACTACCTATTCTATATGACATGTTATCATCCAAAACACAACATATAGAAAAATAATTAACTAATCTTAATTCATGACTTTTCCTAAAATGAAAAAATATATTAACCTAAACCTAATCTTCACAGGGCTTCTTGTCAATGTCCATCTTCCATAAACTTGTCTTTGTTAATGAATTAGAGAAAATTGAGCTTTTAAATTTATTATTGGTCCAATTTTAATTTTGAAAAAAAATTAAATAAACTTTTAAACCAAAATAAATTTAATGTATTCAATTTTATCTATGCATTTTAATCCATTAAACTCAATTTCAATTGGACCTAAAATTAGGATTCATTAAGCTCAAAACTGTTTTTGAACTTAAATGCAAACAATTGAAACTTGTCAGCCCAAAGAGAAAAAATATGAAACTATAGGGACCTCAATGATAAAAATCATTAAAACCTTAAATCCATCTTTTTCTCTCTCTAGCCGTCATCATCACAAAGGGCAACCATTGTTCACGCATCTCCGACACCGATTTGACCATCACCGCCGCATGGGAAATCTACCAAACGACATCCTCCACTAGTAGCAACGCCTGCAAGTTTCCAGCCCCCGTGCGCGCGCTCGAGTTGCTGGTAGCGTTGTTGGCTGCGCGCTGCAGCTGCTGCCCGATGCGCTTGCGGGCAGCGTGTATTGCTGGGCGCTGCCCGTGCAATGTTCACCGCAGGTTGCCACTGAAATTTCCGGCCTTCATTCTCTAATATGTCCTCATGTGATCATTCTCTAGCGATTTACAAATTTCCTATGCCAATTTTGGCTTACAAAAATTCTATAACAGTAAAATAAATCAAGAGGAAAATATGGTGATAAAAAATCACCCCTCTTGTTATAGATCCAAAGAAAAAATACAGCGAAAAATCTAACCATGAATTAAGATAAACCAAAAACATGATTTATTCATATATTAAACAAATAATATATATCTGAATAAATTGTGCCACTCTAATATATAAATATCAAGATTGATTTCATACGAAATTCTTTTATATTAATATGAGATGTCTCTGATACCAATTGTTGGAGAAAAATCAATTTTTAAAATTTGTATAAAAACTTTTAGGATCGCTCTTATATAATATATAAGAATTTGTAATTTAGAAATCGTGCCTTAAAAATCTAATTTAGCTTTTTCCGCTGAAGTGATTTAGGCTCCTAGATCACGATCCATCACCACCACTTCTATTAGATCACGATCCGCCACCAAATAATCTTCCAGGCTATGACTCAATTTTGATCTACACTTGACGTGTGGGCGTCTTTATCACCACTAAAGCAACTAGCACGAGAAAATTTGTCTCTCAACAATGGAGAGAAAATTTTTTTTCTCTAAACTGTATAAAGTGCCTGCTTTATTTTTTTGGGAGAAAATAAGCCCTTTTATATTTCTATATAGTGGAAACCCTAGACTCCATATTTATTTATTTTTTAATTCTATTAAATTTCTTTTGATTTAAATTAAAAAATAATTAAAACAAAAGTCACGTTACTTATTCTTGTGTTATAGGGTGCCATCTTGTAAAATAACACAAGGCCCCTTACACTCAAGCATATTAATAGAGCCTCTCGCTAAATAATATATTTAGGCTTTTGACCCAAATTGCTAGTTATCTTGCTTATTAATCCAGTAGTGGTGCAGTCAATTAAATGAGCTAACTCGGGGATCATTTGAGAATATACAATAGTGGCTACAATAATTAGGCCTGTAATTAAATTAGCCCAATTATTTAATTCCAAATCTACTCCACTAAAAGATTAGAACTGACCTTTATAATTGTATGCTCGAATAATGATTCGTCCCAATCCACATTGATTTCTTTACTGTATAATCCTTTATACCCCATCGTTAATTAAATTGATATCTCAACTATCCAATTAATTTAATAACATCTTATTCCTTGATAGTTACTGGTTTTTTCTAATGATCATTTTCAACATACTAAATATGTTGACACACTCTGGCCAGAGAATTCTATGACACCCGTATCAAACGTGTTTGAACACTTTTCAAGCGTATCACTCATATACCCTAAGTTGATAAAACACTTCTGCCGTCCACTAATCCGTTAACTTTCGTTAAAAAGTTAACAGAATTGTGGCAAATTGACTATTTCGCCCTTGAAACTCAAAATGAGGTAAAAATATAAATTTCCCTAAAAATTAATGTAAATTTTCAATACACATTTTTTTTGTTATTAACAATACATTTTTTTATTAAAAAATAAATTATTAATGGTACATATTATTAACAATTATCCATGAAAAATCCATATTATACCATAAAAAATTATTAACAACATATTATTTACAATTATACATATTATACCATAAAAAATTTCAGTTGGAGCTTGGAGGAGTAGATTTGGTTGTAAAATAGTTTTTTTTAGCAATTATTAACAATTATCTGATAAATAGGATGACATATCATTTTTATCAATATATATCATATGACATGTCATTTTTTACTATGTAAATGGGATGACATGTCGTTTTTTTGAATCAAAGTTTCGTCCATCTTAAAAGACTAGATTACCCTTATGATGTCACGCTCGCAAACGGCAATTAACGGATTGGTGGACGGCAGAAGTGTTTTGTCAACTTAGGGTATACGAGTGATACACTTGAAAAGTATTCATACACGTTTGATACAGGTGTCATTTAAGAGTATATGGCTGATAATTTTCCTAAATAAAATTCTTGACGTAATAAGAAAATAATTGAAATCTCGAAGAATCCATCACTCTATTTAATATATTGTATTGTAAATTTGGGTAAAAATAAAAATCTATTTCTATAAGCTCTAATTCTCTCTAGTCTGAGTTGTTCTTTTTTTATTTTATCAAAATTCAAGTTCTTTAACAAATAAAAAGTGTATAAAATATCTTTAAAAGCAGAGTTTGTATATAACAAGTTTAACATATGTTTTCTTTTTATTATTTTATTATTATTATTATTATTAACAAAGTTAAAAGAAATTTGTGTGAGTAACACTTGGTCAAGCAACACTATAAGTTATATAGCAAGGAATTATACTGAAAATTTAAAGAGATATAGGACAAAACAAGGTTATGTTGTTCTTGGAAGTTTTGAATATTGTAATTACCAATTTATTTAAAATCATCCTTTTATGGGTAAATTTAGATAGAACAAACAAAATCTTGTTAATCAAAAAAAGAGAAAAAGAAAGAAAGAAAAGATATCACAAACTGAGAAGAACGAGAACTAATAAGCCAATGTGATTAAGAAGTAGTCATATATGCATAACAAAAAATTTCATTTTTTTCTTAGAAGGTATAGATGAATATATTTTGCAACCTCTTACCCAGGGGCGAAGCTAAAGGGTGGCTTACCCGGGCTTTAGCCTTGGTAAGATTTTTGAAAATAATATTTTAGTTAATTACATAAATTTTCTAATTTACATGCTTGATTTGAATTTTTAAGGAAGACCCTGTAATTAAAGAAAGTCTTTTTAATTCGGATGAACTGTTGGTTTATCTCAAACATGTTATGAATAGTTGGTAGCATGCATGCCTGGTATGGATAGTAATTAAAAAAATTTTAGCCCACCCTAAAAAATGTTGTTGCCTCCGCCCCTGCTCTTACCATTTTGAGAGTCAAATTTTGTTTGTTAGTCAAATTAAAAAGATTTAGAACATTTCCAAAAGACTTTTCAAATAAGATTTAATTACTTATTTGAAGAGCCACATCAGCATTTAAAACTTAAAAAAACACTCCAATTAAAAATTTTCAAATAAAAAATAATTCTCTCTTCAATTTTGTAGAGTTGCTTTCTCTTTCTTTAATTTGTATTTTATTACTTTTTATTGGAGAGAGAGAGAAGTGCTTTAATTGCCATTTATTTTCCTTTAAAAAATATTTATTTGATTAAAATAATATTAATTTATTTCTATTTGAAGAGTTTTTTGGAGAATAACATATTTTTTCACTCTCCTTTTTGCCATATAGGGAAACAAATAGATATTTGAAGAGTAAAATTAATAAAGTCTTTTGGAGATACTTTTAAAGGGATCGTTTATGTCCCTAGGTGCTTGGGGGATGCATAAAAAAATACACTATTGATATCGAAATTATTGAAAAAAATGAAAGAAAAATATAATCGAACCCATTTAGTTTCTTTTTAGGAAAATTATCTCTGCACCATTTTTGTTTTGTGATATGTACATTTAACCACCACAAACTTTTGACATATTCTTTATTCCATCTTTATTTCTAAACTTGTATCAATCAACTACTTTGACACTAAAAATAATCATTTTACCCTAAATGAATTAAAAAACTATTTTATTCTACAAAATTTTAAAAAATAAAAAATTATGATTACAAGAATATCCCTAAATTCAATAAAATGAATAAACATGAAAATCTAAGATGATAATTTTGAAATGAAATTATAATTATAAGAAAATTAACACCTTTTAATTATAATTTCATTTAATTTTTGTAATTAAATTAAGTATAGGAAAGTTTATAAAAATTAACATGGAGAGAAAAGTTCCCTATTATTGTAAACTTACCTATAATTAATATTAAGAAATTTCCCTACACAAATTAAATGAAATTATAATTACTAAAAATTAACATGATAATTTTTAAATAAAATTATAATTAGAAAAATTAACATATTGGGTTTGAGATTTATTTATTTTATTAAATTCAGGGGTATTCTTGTAATTAATAATTTTATTTTTTAAAATTTTATAGAATAAAATAATCTTTTATTTCGTTTAGGGTAAAATAGTCATTTTCTTAGCATTGAAATAGTTTATTAATAAAAACTTAAAAACAAGATGATGAAAAGAACATGTCAAAATTTTGATAAGGTTAGATATACATATGATAAAATAAAAGTAGTGTAGAGATAATTTCCCTTCTTTTATTTCTTCTTTTAATTTTCCTTCTTTTCATTATTTTTCTCATTTATGGCTCACTAATAACAATATGACCCGTATCCAGTGGCGCACGCAGAAACTAAAATGAGGGGGGGCTTAGTTCAAAACTTTTTATCTAATTTAGCTTTTTTTTAATTTTCACTTAAATACATTTGAAGTCGTATGAACTCAAATTTTATTACTTTTTTTTAAATTGTAAATAATGATAGTAATAATTTTTTTTAAATGCGTGAAAATATCATTTTTCGAAGTAGTTTCCACAAAATATTTAAAAAATAAAATAATGTGGCCAATGGGATTTGAACCAAGGTCTTGAAATCATTAAATAACACTCTTACCATTGAACCACAAAGTCTTCTAGTATATGAAAAATGTGTCTAATTTTTTTTATCTAACATTTTTTAAAAGGGCTTAGGGTACATTTAAAAGAAAACTTAATGGCGCAGAGTGGGCTAAAGCCCCTCCTAGACCTTAATTGGTTCCGCCCATACCCGTATCTATTTTATGAAATTACCAACATGACACATGTGAGTGTGTAGAGGTTTCAATCTCTCATTAAAAAAGAATGGTAGTGAGACTCAAATCTTTTGGATATTGTCATAAATGCAAACTAGCTTGAAGGGTTTAAATTGGTCTTCAATTCTGCTTGCTCCTAAAAGTTGTAATACTATTGTCCATTCTTTGGCCAAATTAATTTTTTATTTTGAAATCATGTTATGTGGCTGAAAAATTCAACTTGTGTTTTTCTCTAAGTTTATTTAATTGAAAGCTCTAGGGCACACGAGGTACTGTTTTTTAATTAGTATTTCTTAAAACAAAATCAGAATGAGAATTATATTTTGCAATTATTGCATTTTAAATTTAAATATGTATTTAGTATTATTTTTTAATCATGTGCTTAAAAAATAAAAACTATAATACATATTTGGTAGATGTAATTGAAAATGATAAAAATAATTAGTATATGTTCAGTAATACTAGTTTTAAAAATAATTTTTACAACAGAAAAGTGCATACTTATAGTTAAAAAGCTATAAATTTGATAAAGTTGATTTATTTAACCTCTCTTAATTACTAAACAAATTATTAAATTTTATATATACTCACAGAAGATTATAATTAAGACATATTAGCCGTAAGATAAATATTACCAACAACTCACGTATGCTTAATGAAAAATAACAATATATTTCAGGTTATTTTTTAAAATTAAAACCGGTCCGAACGAAATGGTTTGGATCGGTTCGGTTTTCTCTAGTGTACGGTTTTTTTGCCCACCCCTAAGTTTCACACTTCGAACTTTGAAAGCAAAAACAAACATGTAGGCTAAAAAATAATACTGAGGCCCTAAAATTTTCTCATAAAAAAATATTTTACTTATATTTTGGAAAACGAATTAAATATTGTTTATTAATTTGTTCTATGATTGTTTTGAAGATTAGGAGAGAAGCATTGATGTTTATCCCGAGTCAAACCTTAAGGGTTATGAAAAGCAACACCGTTTTGAGAATTAATTTTTTTAATTCAAAATTTAACACCTACTTTCTCTTTTACTTTTGCGTTTCTCTCCCCCCCACCAAACTACAAACCCCCTAACTATTATCTTCCTTCTGGGCAACAGTAAATAAATATGAACATTTCTTGGTAAAAGATTTGGTTAGTCCTTAAAATATGAGATCAGCATTTATAGTGGCTGCGAACATTTCTTGACAGAAGATTTGCTTGGTCCATGAAAGATGAGTTTCAATTCTTGAGGGATTTACCCTAAGGTAAGGTATTATATTTCCAATTCCTTTAGCAGCATATTATTTTCAAAACTTAAATTTTGCTTGAATTTTGTAGTTTTATTCTATGAAGCATATTTTATTAATAGTTGATGATGATATTGCTGTTGTTGTTAAATTAAACTAATATAATGGTTAATGATATTTTCTTTTTCCTCTTTTTTTTTATATCGACATATCTACATGTCCATCCTTAGCTAATAAAGCTAGGTGTCCATGCTTCTGCTGTGATGTGAGCATTTGTTTCTACATATCATTTTGAATCTTGAGCTATTTCTCACTATATTATTAATAAGCTAATTGAAGACACTACATGGTTAGTATACAAGATGTGAATTTTTAGCTTAATTAATTAGAATAGGTTTATAACTCATTGTACATTTGATGAAATGGGGCTAATTGATTAGTAATATTTTGAATTATTTTAATTTGCAGTAGTAATAGATAATTTGAAACAAGTTGATGAGGTTGATGAAGTGGAGGAATTGCAGGATTTACATGAGGCTAGTTTTGAAGAAAATAATGAGCAATTAGTGGAAAACAATTGCTAAGCCTAAGGTTGGGATGTGTTTAGTAGTCCTGATGAAATATTTGAATTTTACAAAGTTTATGGTCTACAAGAGGGGTTTCCAGTGATGCAGAAATCTTGTAAAAAGGAGGACGATGGGAGTATGAGTTATGTGACATTTACTTGTGTCGAAACGGCAAGTCAAAAAGAAAAACCAATCATGTTTTGCAGCTTCAACCTAACTAAAAAATTGGATGCAATGCTAAAATTGGAGGATGTTTGGATTTTGTGAATTGAAAATGAGTAATTGAAAATTTGTTCCTTGAAAATGACCGTGCCATTAGTCCTTATGTAAAAAAGCAGCTTAAAATAAATGAAGAAGCAGCAATTAAAATGGCTCAAAATTTCAAGTCTATTGTTGTTAAGTCTAGTGGCTTTGAAGTTTCATTCTTAGAAAGAGATGCTAGAAATCATGTTGACAAAGTGAGCCAATTGAGGCTTGGAGAAGGGAATGCTATTGCAATTTAGAATTATTTTAAGAAAATGCAAGCAGCAATTGATGGGTTTTTTTTCAGTCTTGACTTTAATGAGGAACGTCGGTTAAAAAATGTATTTTGTGCAAATCCAAAAAACAGGTTATCCTACAAAGACTTTAGAGTTTTTTTTACATTTAATACCATATACCTTACAAATAAGTATGACATGTCATTTGCTCCTTTTGTAGGAGTTAATCATCATGATTATTCTATTTTGTTAGGACGTTGGCTAATTTTGCAAGAGGACACTGAGATATATACATGGTTATTTAATACATGGCCATCATTATGTCCAGCTTCCCTTCCTTTAGAGTCATCACAGACCGAGATAAAGTGATGAAAAATGCAATTAAGATTGTTTTTCCAAATAGTAAGTATCGATGGTGTTTGTGGCATATATTGAAGAAAGTGCCTGAGAAGTTGAGAAGGCATGCAAAATGCCATGACATTAGAGTTTCATTGCATTGTATTGTTTATGATTCATAAACTCCTCTTGAATTTGAGAAAGCTTGGCATGACATGTTAAAGAATTATGATCTTTGTAATTATTAGTGGTTAAATAATTTATAAGAGGAAAGATATCATTAGTTTTCATGTTTTGTTAAAACTAATTTTTGGGTAGTACTGTTCACTGTTACTATTTACCGTTACTGTTCATAGAACTGTTCACGGTTACTGTTCATCCGTATAAAAAATATTAAACTTTCAAAAACACAATAAAATGCAGAAAATAAAAGATATGGAGATTTTTCCGTGGTTCAGATTAATCAATCATATATTCACGAAACCACGCCCAGATGAAAAGCAATTCACTAAGTTGAGATGTTACAACATATGGATTTACCGAACTTAAGACTCTCACTTACAGTTCATCACCATACAATTTACTCAACCTTAGAATGAATCTGCTTCTTTTGAATAATTGCTAACCCTCTTGATCCACGGTCCTTAAGGCACTTCGCAAAGTGATCAATAACAATTCTTCAATGTTTAGTGACCCAAGATCTACATAGACTCTCCACATAGATGAAAAGAAGACAAGGATACAAATCAACACAACATTATGTGCCAAATCTGGATTCTCTAGGGAGGAGGCCGAATTTTGCTTCTCTGCTTTATCCTCTGTGTTGTGCAATTCAACTTCAATTGTAAAATACCTCTCTTTATATAGGCACTAAAGTTTCACCAAAATAGCAAGTCTTAAAAAACTTGAATTTTTTCCAAATAAGAGTTTCTTTTCTCTTATAATTCCCATGAATCTGATTAGGATTAAATCTGATCTTCTTACCTTACTTGTCTCTTAAGAAATATCTAAAGCATTTAATGATTTCCTATTTGAACCAACTTCTTGCTCTAAATACATCTCATGCGCCAATTATAGAATCATACCATTTATTGACTTGCTAAAATAGACATCTAATTAAATTAAGAAACAAATATTCCTAATAAATTGGAATCTCACTAAATTAGGGAATTAATAAATTAATCCTTATTACAATAGATGCAACAAATAACTTCTAATTTCACTAGACTTGCCATAAAATGTCAATTCTATAAATAATGGACTTAACAAAGGATGTTATATCTAAATATTCACAATAATAGTGACGATACAACAATTCCTGGTGGGGTAAGAAATTGCACCGAAATCATATAGGATCCAGTAGTAACTCGTCATAAAATTTGTCTAACTTGTGAAAAAAAGCAAAAGCAATTTAGAAAGCCAAAACAAAAGTTGAATAATGTTTCATTAAGTACAATTATAGATATTTTAAATGTATCTTACTTGCTTTTGTAGAATTTAGAAGTACGAGATTTATCTTCTCAAGTGGCTATTATAATTCCAATGCAAGAGAGCAATATGGCTATGACAATTTTTTTATTTGTCATTTTCCATTTAGTGTTTACTTCTACTTGCTGTTAGTGGTTTTTTATTCTCATCTAATTGATGTATTTGTGTTTATTTTTTTCTTTGTTGTATAATAGCTAGCACAACAAGCACTCCTATAACATGCCTATTTTCCCTTTACTATCAGTCTTGGATAGATTATGGAAGAGCTCATCATGAAAACTTCCAGCAGTTACCATAATAAGAGTTTGAGGATGCTAATTGAAAAGAGTTTTCAACTAATGAACCAAGCACATGATTGAAGCCCCTTGAAGTTGGCTTGATGAATTAACAAACTTAGCTTGTGTTTTGACGTATTATTTTGTTCCAGACTAGATATTCAGTTGTTGAATGTAGTTAATTGACATTTATAATACAATTTATATTTACTTTGTTGTTTAGTCATTTGTATCTTTTGGGTTTAGGGCTTGATGAGATTATTTTTAGATGCTACAACATTATTCCAGCATCAAAGCAACATTTTGAATCTAATTTCTAATTAAATAAAGTGAAGCAATCAAAAACTTATATTTTGAAGGAAAATATTATTACATATATCTGCAAGTCTTTTCTGATACATAGGACAAATTAAAACAACTTAAAAATAAAATTTGAATAGAAAACATAATATGACAATCACAAGTATTTTAATAAAATCATATCATGGTGTCTGTCTCATTTAAACTTCGTTGTCAAACAATCGCCTCTACATTTCACATTATTACATATGCTCAAGTTTTTATGAAATAATTGAAACAGACAAACACCTAATCTCCAGTGCCAAATTCCTAACCTCTTCAATTAACAAGTCAAATTTCTTTTCGCTAGGTTTATAGTCTTCTACCTATTGAAAGTTCTTACATTCTCTATAAAAGCCAAATTTACAATTTGGATTCTTTATTGTAAGTGATGTTAGGTTAGCAAATCTATCTAATCACTGCATTCGTTACATATTTGCAATGCATTTCAAATTTCACTTGTGCCAAATGATACTGTGATTAATAAATTATTGAAACTGCCCTAGAAAAAAAAAAGCATTAAAATAGTATCACAGCCTGGTTAATCAAGTGATCATGTGCTCGAATGCTAGTGTTATATTTATCAAAATAAAACATGCACTTGAAAGGTTGTATTTGTTTTCTTAAGGGCAAGGTGCAAAGGGCAATGCTATAATAAGTGGCTAAAAGAGACTTATATCATGTCAAAGACAAAATGATTTTTGAGTCATTTGTGTTTGCTATAATTTCTCCTTTTCCTTTCACTAAATAATTTAATAAAAATGGGTTCATATGTGAGTCAAGTCCACAATGTGTATAGAGTTTGCCAGTGAAATGGACATCTTATTCCTACACAAGAAAGCTAGTCATCCTAATAGTCAACATTTTCTTAAAATAAAACAGATCATGCTCAGTACACTTAGAGCCTCAAATCAACTCTCTTTTAAATTATGAAAAATTCTCATTTACCAAGCATAAGGCTAGAAAACCATGAATAACATACGATGAAATAGAGTACCACCAACTCAAACAGAACCAACTTATCAAACCACTATAACCTAACTTGAAACCTAAGAACAGTCTATACCAACTCACCCCATGATCACTAGGATAAAAAGGTAAATCAAATTTAGGTGGATAGATGTAATCATTAGATCATAATTTGAAGTACTTGTCAATAATGAATTGATTATATATGTTTAATAAAATATGTTCTCTCAATTCATACCCAAAATCATTAAATCTCCAAATTCTTGACATTTTAGCTATTATAATAAGAAAATTAAGTTAACAACAAAGACAATTTATTTTCTAATATCATTAATCATTCAAAAATACTAAAAGGAAACTAGGAAGTCAAATAGTTATAGCTATCTTGGCTCATTGGAAAGTTGTTTAACTCATTATCACGCAGACCCAATCTTTTTAATTTTCTAAAATTTCCAAGTCTTATAGAAAAAGGAATCATTACTTGAAAATTAATGTGGAGACTGTTGTGGAAAGTTGTGTTGATATGCTTGGTTAATAACGTTGCTGCTCCATCGTCATTGTAGCTTATCTAGCCTTGTCACAAGAGCCGCTTATTCATATTGCATTTATATGGAAATGTTGCACCTTGCTAGGTTCTAGAACCTTCAAATGATCACGTCTCTGAATGCCAGCATTATATTTATCAAAATAAAATAGGCACTTGAAAGGTTGAATAGTTGGTCATGGAATTTTAAATGCCAATTTTGGGGTTCATAAGATAAACTTAATATATCTGAAAACTAAATGATAAGGCAACAAGGCCTTTCATACCATTCAATAAGATAAGTTCAAGTGGCATGCAAACAATGTGGAAATCAGTAATGATTATTCTAAATTCTCAAAGATGTAGCGCTTCATACACCTTTAGAGTAGGGTAAAAAAAATTGAAATTAAAAACAAACGAACAATAATTTCAACTTCATCATGTTTTTCGAATAACAAAACCTAAATTGTTCGCATTTTACCAAAACCTAAATCAGCCAAAGATCCAAGTATTACTTTAGGTACAAAAGTATCATATTTGTTGTGGCTGGCATGTGATGGTTGTGAGGAGTCGTACTTTGTGTGGAGTCGTGGCTATGGTTGGAGTTGTGGTTGCCGTTTTATGAGTGGCTGTGGCTATCGCGTAGTAGGGATTTGTGCTCTCTGGTTCAAGTTTACTACCCACTTTGTGAGTGGTTGTGGCTGTCGCATGATGGCTGTTGGTGGTGGTAGTGGCGGTGGCAAGGGGTACATGTGATGGTTGAGTTGTGGGCGATTTCAGGAAAATTATGACTGAAAAGTGTGACCTAAGAAAATAACTTTGCAAATAATTTTTTTTTTTTGGCTTAAGTAAAACAATGCATTTTGAAGTCAGAGTTTGACTTTATGCAAATAGCATTTCAACCTAAAATAGGTTATTTATGTTTGTTCTAAGAAAAATGTTATTTGCACCAAGTCAAAGCACGAGTCAAACCCTGACTTTTAAAACACATTATTTTACTTCAGTCAAAAGTACATTGTTTACAAATTTCCCACAACTCATACATCAAGCATACCTCCAACCACTGCGACTGCTACCATCTGACAGCTACAACCACTCATAAAGCAACAACGAACTCCAACCATAACCACGTCTCCACACAGAGTATGACTCCTCAAAGCCATCATGCGACAACCACAACCAATATGATACTTCTGCATTTGAAGTAATGCTTTGATATTTTGCTAATTTAGATTTCGGTAAAATGGGGATGACTTAGGTTTTGTTATTCGAAAAACGAGAAAAAATTGAAGTTATTGTTCATTTGTTTTTAATTTTTTTTCTTTTTTACTCTCTTCTGAGGGTGTATGAAACATTGCATCTTTGAGAATTTAGAATGTTCATTCTAATTTTCATGTTGTTTGCATGTTGTTTGAACTTATCTTCTTGAATAGGGTAAAGGGGCTTATTAACTTGAAACTTTATTCCCATCTATTATTGTTTTAGAATTAATGTGGTTTTCATATCATCATATTACTAGTGAAAGTTATCAATTTCCCATTATTATTTACATTTGAGATATATTAAGTTTATCTTATGAACCTTAACAATGGCATTTAAAATTCCATGACTCGTTGTTCAACCTTTCAAGTCCTTGTTTTATTTTAATGAATATAATGCTGGCATTCAAGGACATGATCACTTGAAGTCCCAGAACCAAGTAAGGTACAACATTTCAGTATAAATAAGTGGCTTTTGTAACAAGCCTAGATGAGCTACTGTGATGATAGATCAGTAATGTTATTAACTAAGTATACTGATAAGGACTTTCACAATAGCCCTTACACTAATTTTTAAGTATTGATTCCTTTTTTTAGCTGCAGAACTGGAAAATTTGAGAAAGTTGAAAAGATTGGGTCTATGTAGTAATGAGATAAGCGATTTTCCAAAGAGTTAAGGTGACTAACTTTTTTACTTCTATGATTCATTTTAGTGTTGTGGAATGATTAATAAAGTTGAAAAATATATTGCCTTCATTATCAACTTAATTTTCTTATTATAGTAGTTAAATTGCCAAGAATTTGGAGATTTAATGATTTTGGGTATGAATTAAGAGAACATATTTCATTGAACATATATAATCAATTCATTATCGGCAAGTACTTAAAATTCTAATGTAATTAATTTGGCTTTTTATCCTAGTGACCATGTGGTGAGTTGGGATAGGTTGTTCTTAGGTTGTAAGTTAGGTTATAGTGGTTTGATAAGCTGGTTCTATTTGAGTTGGTGGTACTCTACTTCATTGTATGTTATTCATGGTTTTCAGAATTTAAAAGAGGGTTGATTTGAGTCCCTAAGTGTACTGAGCATGACCTGTTTTGTTGTGAGAAAATATTGATCATTAATATGACTAGCTTTCTTGTGTAAGAATAAGATGTCCATTTCATTTGTTGACTCTATGCACATTGTGGACTTGACATTAGACAAGAATCATATATGAACCCATTTCTATTAAATTATTTAGTGAAAGGAAAAGGAGAAATTACAGTAGACACAAGTGACTCAAAACTCACTTTGTCTTTGACATTATATAAGCCTCTTTTGGCCACTCATTACAGCACTACCCTTTGCATCTTACCCTTGGGAAAACAAATACAACCTTTCAAGTGCCTATTTTATTTTGAAAAATATTATGTTGGCATTCAAGGACATGATCACTTGATTAATTAGGCTGTGATACTATTTCAATGTTTTTTTTTCTTAGGCAATTTCAGCTGTCTCTTAATCATAATGTCCTCTCGCACAAGTAAAATTCGTAACGACTGCAAATATGTCCCATAACATTTCTCCCTCACCTATGCTTGCAGTGTCCTCGTCCCATTCTTGTGCTTATACCTTTATATATGCTCCGCGAATTGCCATATGTCTTCTTCGCATTTTTAAGTGGCTTCCCTTTTAAAGAGATTCCTCCATTTATGACTCATGCAGTCATCGGTTTGTCTCCTTTGGTAATTCAAACTCGGTAGCATCTGGAGTGATAGTCGAACTTGGTGAAATACCACTTTACGAAGTTAGTCGAAGTGATCCGCCATCAAAAGGATCAGATACTTTTTCTTAATTATGATCTTATTAAGCACCCGATAGTCAATGCACATTCGTAAAAATCTATCTTTCTTCTTTTGGAAGAGAACCGATGCACCAAATAAAGATTTAGATAGGCAATTGTAGCCATTGTTCAACAGATCCTTGAGTTGTTTTTACAACTCCTAAAGCTCGGGCAGCGCCATGCAGTAAGGCACCAAGGTTGGTGTTTTAGCACATTGTTCTAATTTGATCTCGTGATCTACCTCTTATCTAGGTGGGAGCTTTTTCAGAAGCTTCGGAGGCATGACATCCTTGAAACTCATCGAGGACTTTTTATATAAGCGGATGAACTTGGCTGGGCGAGCCTTCACAATCTTCTTCCTCGTTCATCTCTCAAATAGAGACCAAAACTCTTGGGTCCCCAGGGAAAGCCTTCTTGAATTACAGGTTGAGAGCGTTTTCTTTGCAGTCTTAGAGCACTCAATGGGAATTTTGCATGCTATACTCTCATCTATATGATTAGAAAGTTGGTTGTTGGCATGGACTTGGTCGAAGAATTCCATTTCGACCAAGTCCATGCCAATGACCTTATTAAAGTTGTCCATAGGCACGATAGAGAAATCGAGCTTTCCACTCTACACTCCGAGTGTCATATGCAGATCTTATAAGGTGCTTATAGTGGGCTTAATGGGTGAAATCACCACATTTATGGGTGCCTTCTTTATTGGTCACCTTGAGCCTAGGTGTTTGGCCTCATCTTCTGATATGAAGTTATACGTCGCCCTGGTGTCTAGCAATGCACGAACAACTTGGTCGTTAATGGTCGCACTTATATACATGAGGGCTTTTTTGTGGGTGTAGACGGGTGGCTTTTAGGTGCACCAATGCATTAGAGAGTACCTATGTTAGATTGGGGTTCCTCTATTGATGGTGTGGAGTGGCCCTTAAGCCATGTGGCGAGGCATTAATCAACTTCTTCTCTTGACAATCATATACCCAGTGAGGACTATTACATATAAAGTATAAGCTTCAATACTTGGGCGGCTGTGTCCCATCTGATTCACTTTGCCAGCTCTTCCTACTATAAGACTTTTATGCCCTCAATCTTTACGGTTGTGACTTTTGTTCTTTCGACTGTCTTCCCAACCTTTACCTTGGTTAGGCCTCTTGTCTTTGGGTTGAACAAAATAATTAGCAAGTGATTATGTCACAATGATGGCATCATCGAGATATTGAATGCCACACCTATCAAGCTCCACCTTGGACCAATCCCTAAGGCCAGCTTGGAAATATAAGAGAGACTCCTTATTGGACATGTTGGTTATCTCAAGCATAAGAGTAGTGAAGTAATTAATGTAATCGCAAAGTGGTTTCAAAGTTCTTGTTTAAAATCTGCCCATGTAACTATAGTATAGATACCTTCGCCTACCTTACCATGCTTCCATCACCACCATAATTGTGTGGCGCTTCAAAGAAATGTAGGTGTCTATGGCAGTGGCATTGCAAGCACTATCATAGTCGTTGGGTTTTAGCACGTCGATTCAGCACACATCACTCGAGCTTATAGAAGCCAAGCTAGTAGAGAGTGTGCGCTTGTGCCAAGCCTAATCTGAGCGGACTTTCTCACTCTTCGCACAAATCACTCGTAGCTCACTTTGCATGAAACTATGTAGCTACTGTGAAGTCGGTGTACTTGCTCTCGAGACCATCGACCTTACTTTTCAAACTTCCAAGGGTATCCTGAGCAACAAACATTGAAGTTTCGAGCATGGTGATGCAAAGCTCCAAGGCATCAATGGAAGAGGCCTTCGACTTTCTGTGGGACTTTGCCTACGTGCGTCCCTCCTCGCAACCACATGCTTGCTTTAGTTGCTCCGCATGGACAACGCCCTCTTGTGATGTGCTAGAAAGGTTGGGAATTATTCGTGAGCTAGATTGTGTGGGTGCAAACCTAGCTCTGATACCACTTGTCACGGGATGAGTATGTTGCCCAGAAACCCATGCAGCACTTAGACAAATTCTAGAACAAAAATTACTAAGTAAGCCTATTGAACTTCTCAAGCTAGCCTAATAAGATGATAGCGGAAAGATTAGAGAAAAGAAAAAGCAAAATGACCAAAGATCATTTTATTACTCGTAAAAGATAATACAAGAGAGCTTACAAGGATGCTTGAGTTACTTGGTGTTGTGTGTGGTGTGGTGTTGAGAAAAATGAAGGGCTCATTCCTCTATTTATAGAGGAGCTTGCCTAGGTATAAATGGTTTTACACAAGTGGTGAAAATTGCCTAAATATCTCCTGAGTTCTAGAGAGGTCTAGGTATACACAAGTGTGAAAATGTCTAGACATATACAAGTTGTAGAGATGTGTAAAGATTTCTAGAAATCAGTTTGGGCTTGCTCATTTTGGCTTGCAATCTTAGGTTGTCCGCTTGCTAAGCACACCATGACACCAATTGTATGAGGCGATTCACTATTGAGCGTATCGCACCTTTAGAAGGACTTTTACTGAGCGATATTATACGCGCTATTTTAACTTTCGTTGGTGGCAAATTTGAGCAACTCATGACATATGATTACCTTAAGTCTAGTTTTTAACAAGAGTTGTGTTCTCGCCAGTTCTAGCTAGTCGAAGTTCCAATCGTGGAAGAGTAGATCGTGCCTTTAGTACCAAACAGGGCAAACAACACAAAACTTGATTTTGTTGGTGATAGGGGATGGCAAAATCCAGATCTGGATCTGGATTTGGATTTAAGTTTTGATATCTAGATTCACATTTGGATCCATAAAAAAATTTACCGATTCGAATGTGGGTAATATCCTCGTGGATTGCGGACAAATTTTTTGGATATCCGGATCTGCATGATAACAAATTCAAATATAATTTTAAATTCAACAATTCACTTAATAACATCAAATAAAATCTAATTATAATTCAACATTCAACAATTCAACATCAATTCAACATAAATAACATACAACACCACCATAATTCACACCATAAATCAAACACAAAAAATAAAAAATCTAAGGTAAACCGATTAATTACACGATTCTCTAATTATTATTATTATTATTATTTTAGTTTCTTAACATATTTTTCAAAGTCAATAAAGATTATAGAGTTAATTATGGTTATACATATTAAATAAATAATTTAACTTATATATTTTTCAATTAAAAAATAATACGGATCTAAATATTCAATTCTCTGAAAGCACTTGCATTTAAATCCAGATTTAAATCCATATTTTTTAATATACGGAACTTAATTTTTCCGAATCCAAATCTTCCGAATCTTTACGTATACGGACCGGATTTGGAGTTTATTGCCATCCTTAATTGGTGAGGGACATGTCAGCTTCCTTTTCAACCTTTCTAAATTTCGTGTCAAAACATTTTATTGTTTTTAATAATATTAATTTTAACAAAATGATGAGAGTACCCTGTTTTTTTCGCCGTTCTTTATTAGAGTGTCCGCAACAGCTGCTCTATATATCTGTACTACTTTTTAACTATTTGAAACTTTTTTTTTTGTCGGTAACAATTTGTTTTTAATTGAATATACAATTTATATTTTTCATAATAGAACAAGCAATACTTGTTGCGGCTGCTCGGTGCAGGCTTATGTACCGTAGCGAGACCCTCCTTATTAGTCGTATAGGCGAAATCCACCAAACGTGCCATTATTTTAATGAATTGACAAATGCTTATCCATGCGTGTTTTTTGCCCCGTCTTTTGGCAATTCCAAAAGCTATAAGTAAAACCCTTTGCTCAAGTATTTAATAATTGGTATTCAATTCACTATCAATCGTGTCTCATACGTTTACACATCGCCCACTAGCAACTAGGTTCCCACTTTCATGGGTTCCCACTTTAGAGCATCAATAAAGCCAGAAATCTAGTTATATTTAAAAAAATTAAAAAAAAAAAGAAAATGAAGATGAGAATATAAATCCAGACAAATCAAAAAGTGTTTATATATTTTAAATTTTTTATCTTAAAAAATATTTTAAATAATACAATAGTTGTTAATTAATTAATAAAAAATATAATTAATTTACTTAAATTTTATAAAAATTATCAATCACTTAGTAAATGATATATTATTTGAGATGAAATCTAAAAAAAAAATGTGAAATATATAACATTCCTCATCCGAAATTTTTCTCATTTAATTTTTCGTCAATATCATCTAATAAGGCAACAATCTGAAAATAAATACATAATCAATCAAGAGTCAAGACCACAATTAAATTGATGACTTTAATTACAGAATTGCCAAATAAAATCATGCTCGAAAACACCAAACATGATGATGGTGGTGATGGTGAAGAAGAGATCTATCCTTGTCGATCATGCCCTGGACGGTTCGAAACTCCTCCACGTGGCAAGGTAAAGTGATGGGACCCTTCTGATCAAATCCATACTCTTCTTCAGCTTCCTTTAACAACTGCATGAACAGCGGATGATTGATGTAAATCACAGGAATCACAAACTTTTGCTGCTCTTCACCTTCTTGACCCACCAAGATTGCTAAACACCCCTTTGGAATATTTCTCATCTCATCTTTCTTCCCATGATGATGAAAATGGATGTGCGGAAAGTGAAGATGAAAATTTAGATGGTGATGGTATCCTGTTCCCATTTCAAGATTCCACCAAAAACAAGAAAAAACCCTTATTTTTTCTTGTCGATCAAGAAAGAAAGAAGAAAAGAAAGTAATAACTTTCTTGGTTGATTAATAAGGTTATAAGAAAACAAGAGAAAAAGGCCAAGGGTCGGAGGAAGAGATGGCAAGATTGAAGAGGGTTAGAGAAGAGTCGGTAAGAGATCTTGGAATGTTGCTCATGATAGATGATAATGAAACATATGAGGAAAAGGAAATTAAATTGAGAATGAGAATTTTGTTGAGGGCAAAGTTTGGTGTGTGTGTGTATATATAGGGGAGGACTAAAATTAATTAATGAAAAATAATGAACAATAAAGAGAATTCTAGGTCTAGGGTTTGCTTCGAGTATACTCAAAGGTTCTGTTTCCTATTGATTTCTAATTTTCTAGATAGATATATTGCAACAGCTTGCTGAATTAGTCGCACTTTGGGTTAGCTTATTTTTGCCGTCTATGATATATGCTATTTTACAGCTGGTATTTGCGTGTAGGTCACAATTTATGTTTCCGCTCAAATGCAGAACGCGATTTGGTTCCTTTGACTTCTATTATTCATGGATAGGTAAATTTTGACATTAATTCCAACAAGATAATATCATAAACGAGTCAAAAAATTAATATATTTTATTGATATTAAGAGATAAAGGTTGAGTTTGTTTTTTTATTTGAAATCTAAATAGATTTGAATTTAGCTGAAGTCTGAATAGGTTTAAAAGAAAATGTTTGAATGATATATTTGTTTTTTCTTTTTCAACATTTGAAGAGAAAAACTTAAAAGTTAATAGTTTGACATAAATATCCTTTTAAGTTGTGCATATATTTGTTTTTCACAATTTATGATTTTCACATGTTGATTAGTTTGGTAGCATTAAAAAAAATACTATCATTGTTGATTTTAATTTAATTTTTTAATAAACGATGTAATTATAACATTAAATTTTATTATAAAGTCAACATTTTTATTTTATTTTTGATTCATCACAATGGACATAATTTGATTTGTTCAATATTTCAGTTTAGCTAATATTATTATGTGAATTAAAAATTTAAAGCAATTAAAAAAATAAATTCAATAATAATACAAAAATATTAGGTTTATACATAATATTAGAAATACATGAATTGTTAAGGGTATTTTTGAGATTTGAAATTAAAATTTTCCATTTAGACTTCAAACTTTAAATAAAAGTAGAGTTTTTCTACTTTTTCTATTCAGACAAAATTATCTGAAAATAAGTGATAAGTTAAAAAAAAACAATCTAAAATAAACAAATGTTTGAAAAAAAGTTAAATTCAGATTTCAAATAAAAAAAAAATAACACCAAAGAGTTGTATAAATTCCGTGGTTTTAAACTTTTAATCAAACTCTTAGTGGACTTCAAGTAGTAATATTTTTTGTAGAATGTAAACATTTAAAAAACAAGAATTGTTCAATATGAATTGCAAGTTAAATTTCATGTCAATAAAAGTTTAATAAATAAAATTAATGCTTTGCTCTTGCTATAACCTTTTTTTTTTCAAATAATAGTAGAAGATAAGGATTGATGTTTAGTGGGTGATTGAGATTTCTCTTGCCATTTAAATAAAGATAAAAAAAATAAAAAATATTATATAAGTTAGCATCATTTTTCTAAATCATAAGTTAAAAAATATATCCATTTTTAAAGAAATATAGACGGAGAATCTTATTATTATTATATGTAAAAAAAAATTGCAAGCTCTGTACCATACAATAATAATCCGATAGCATTTCCTTGAATAATAAAAAAATTCGTGGCTTTTAGTTTTGAATACATTAATGATTAATACATGGTTTCAATTATCAATGACGGGTAAGATTTTTTGCGCACTAAAATACGCTTAATTTGTAGCATTTATTTTATTTTATTTTGCATTCTCATTTTCTAAATTTTACAAAGAAAAAAACTCTAGATCTACACACTTGCGTATACCTAAATAATCCTTCATCAATCAAATGTGTGTATTTTTTTTCAATTATAAACCTTAAAGTAGGCTCCCAAAATTCTATACAATCCACTAACACAATATGAACTCACGCGATAAAAATAATTGTTGATTAAACGACTCAGTTCAAGTAACATGATAATAGTAATGAATGATTTCATACTTTTATTTTTTTACCAAAAAATCTTATATGGGTTTCTCAATGATACTGTATTTTTTTTTATATCATCAATAATATAAAAAGTGCATATCAGTGGATCTAATCTATATTACACATTATTTCCATTAATAAAAAATTTTAATTACTTTTAAAATAATATAGCCGATCAACAAATCAATAAAAATGGTGATTTTAAATTTAAAATTAAAATAAAAAGAGATACAATAAAATATAATATCTCAACTTTTTTTTTAATTTGGAATTGGATTCTTGACAAGTAATAAGACATCCTACATTTTTTATCCTAAATTCTATCCTAAATAATATGTTTTTCATTGATTGATTGGTAATTCTTTACAATATCTAAGTAAATTAATTGTATTGTACTCATCAACTAATTAATGAATGCCACATCATTAATAATAATTTTTTGGATAAAAAATTTGGAATATATAATATTACTCTTAAACAAATAATCTTCATTATATAATACTTATCTTTTAATTAATTAATTAATAATCACTATATTAAATGATATAAAATAAATAAGTTCACAACAATCTCACCTTCAATTCTGTAAAAATACATACAATATCATTAGCAAACAAATCATATATTATGTAATTTAACACAACAGAATAAGAACACAACACAAAACCGTCCAAACACAATACAAATGCCTGGTCGATGTTACACTCATACCGAAGATATCTTCTATTTCCATTCCTTTCAGAGGAGAGAGAGAGGGGGGAGGAACAAAGCCATTAATGCAACTTGGAGCTGGCTACGTTACAGAAACTGTATGTAACAGCCATGCATTTTTTTATTCGTTGGATCTAGAGACTGAAATTGGATTGTTGTGATTAAAGGTCAGGGTAGAAATTAATCATGGGCAACCGTTTTTAACACTTAGAAAGGTTCATTTTCATGCACACCCAAGTGTTTTGACAAATATTAATATGCACCCATTAACTTTTATGTAAAACCACACACCTAACCCGTTAACTTTTCTATTATTGAATTAAAAAAATATCATGCCTTAATTGAATTAAATTGATCAGGTAAAATATCTCTTATAACTTGTCAATTTTTATAGTAATATAAGAATATTTAGTAAAATCAAATTGATTTTTATTTAGTAATTAGATTTTTTTATTTAGTAATCAAATTAATTTTTTATTCAGTAATTAATTTTTTATTTAGTGAAAGGGAAATTATCATTTTACTACCAAAGTTTTACTGACATATCATGTCAGTACCAAGATTTACCAAAAAATACATTTTACTACCAAAGTTTTGCGCCGTTATCAATTCACTACCATTCCGTTAAGAAAAAGTTAATGTTTAACGGAAATTGAGTTAAAAATCGATTTTACCCCCAAGAGTTTGGTAGTAAAATGATAATTCCCTTAAAAATTCGGTAGTAAAATGATAATTCCCCTAAAATTTTGGTAGTAAAATGATTATTTATCTATCAAATTAATAGAAAATTTTACTCTTACAGTTGGAAATGTCTTTAATGCCCTTATGACATCAGCAAATTTTTAACGTTGTTAACGGAATGGTAGTGAATTAATAATGGCGAAACTTTAGTAGTAAAATGCACTTTTCGGCAAACCTTGGTACTGATATGATATGTCAGTAAAACTTTAGTAGTAAAATGATAAAAAAGGTTTTGACACTTAGAAAGGTTCATTTTCATGCACACCCAAGTGTTTTGACAAATATCAATATGCACCCATTAACTTTTATGTAAAACCACACACCTAACCCGTTAACTTTTCTACTATTGAATTAAAAAACTATCATGCCTTAATTGAATTAAATTGATCAGGTAAAATATCTCTTATAACTTGTCAATTTTTAAAGTAATATATGAATATTTAGTAAAATCAAATTTATTTTTATTTAGTAATTAGATTTTTTATTTAGTAATCAAATTAATTTTTTATTCAGTAATTAATTTTTTATTTAGTAAAATCAAATTTATTTTTATTTAGTAGTCAGATTTGTTTTTAACAAAAAAATTCTAAAATCAAATTTGACTCATTTACTATTTAAAAAAAAAAAAGAACTTGTTTACCAACCAACTAAAGTTTATCTTTAGTCAACATATTTTTTTCTCTAAAATATCTTTTGAGCATAAAAAGAGGAATGAAAATAAAAAGATGCTTTACCAAGAGTTGATTAACAATAATCAGTATATTTGAGCATGTAATGAAATTTACCCCTATATTCATATGACATAAAATATAATTTTATTCATTAATTATAATGCTACATTTCTAAATTTTATTCCTTAAAAAATAAATTTCTATCTATTTACATAAATCTTAGTTTTTATAAAAATAAAATAAAAAAAAAATTATGTTTTTTTTTACATTGACCTAATGTATAATTAAGGGCAATAATGTCTTTGTGCTAGTTATAAATGGCCAGTAATTGTACTTAACCGCGGAAGACAACAATTTGACTACTTTGGGGTGGGGCTGATGGCTTACATCAAACTTAGTATGTGCTAATGATTAATAATAATAATGGGGTAAATGTGAAATTAATCCTTACCCAAGCATTAGAAGTTCGGTGGTTTTCTTTCAACGGGATAATTGCCGGTCAATTTGTCACGCGTCCCTACACATGGTAGCATGTAATTTATTCGCTTGTCATTTCAGTTTCTGCTACATACAGTTTCTGTAACGTAGTCAGCTCCATTGCAACTTGTTATATATAGTCAAACGGCAGGCGCTAAGTTACGTTAGGACAAAACTACCTTACAGATTCTGTAAGGTACAGACTGCAGCATCAGCCGTTGGATGTGGTTGGATGTGGAGTGAGAAACTAAACAAAAGAAAATCGGATGGTGGGATGACGGGAGATGTTTGTTACAGAATCTGTAACATAGACAGGTCCGTTACGTTAACGTAACTTACGCCCACACAGTAACAGTACCGCTGGTGTGTCTGATACTGTTATTGTGTCAAACGGATGTATCTATTGTTGCGTCTGATAACTTACAGTAATCACCTGAACCGGAGGCAAACTATCCGTTGAAAGGTTTTAGGCAAGCAGGTAGGACACGTAGATCACTAGTGGCAGGATCTGACCACGTGGAAACCAGTGATTTTTAAAGCCGATGTTCATCAGCGAGATGTCATGTACACGTCATCACTTAGGGGTCACAAACAGCATGTGTCGAACATGCTCTACATACATGAAGAGTCGTGGCATCAGCTTCTTATTTATTTCTTTTTGGATAAGTTATCTTGAGTCTACAAAATTATTCACTAAACTCACATTTAAAAATAATTTTTAATTACTAAAGTACCTCAGTTTTATGGATTAGCAAGTCAATGATGAGAACTTGAGAATACTTTTAATCACAAAAAAACTATAAACTTCTTTGATTTAAAATATGGTTTATATATATTTTTTTTCAAATTTAGTGTTGAATGGAAATCGATGAAGCACAAAATTTGGGTACATCTTTAATTTCCCTGTTGATGTCGATGGTATGGCCTAGCATGATTATTAAGATATTTATTAAAAAATCAATGGATCTCGGCATCTTAAATAGAAATTGTTCAAGAATTTGTACAATTCACTTATGGGATTTACGGTGCAAATTAACTTAATTGGATTTAGTGAGCGTATGTTGAATATTTAAATAAATTTTATTAAGTAACATATATAATTTTAAAAATTTAAGAATAAAATTATTTAATAAATAAATTTAATAAACAGTTTAGTGGATTCAAACACACCTTATTTTTCTTTTTAATTTAATAAGAACCACAAAAACGGTTGAGGCAACGGAGGAGGATAAAATGTCAAAGATACCCTTGAGTGGGTCTTTGCTTAACGCACGGGACGCGGGGCCCAAGCCCATTGCATGATGACCGCTAATTGTGGCAGATTTCATTGCAAAATTGTGGTGGAATAGCATGTTGCTTTCTTGTAGCGTGTTGAAGCAAGGTTCATGACAAGACCAATCGTATTTGAAACATGTTTAAAACCTATTTTTTGTTTCCTTACTCGACGTAGTGTGAAACTGACATCGGACGTGGTTTGTGTATGTTTTAAATTTATTAGAAAATGTAATTTTTACTCAGAGAAAAATGATGAATTCATTGATAAATTAAATAGTTGAAAAAAAAATTAATTGAAATATTGTTGATAATATATAATGGAGTACCTTATTAATTATGAAATTACAACCCTATTTCTATAGGATTATAATCGTCTCGTAATTTAAAACTTTAAAGCGATAATGATCAATGTTATTTAACGCTTTCTACGGTTAGGATTTAATTTTTCTTTTCAGTGACAAACTAAAATTTCAAAACTAATGAGTAATGACAGTACACTTCCACTTACCGCTTTCTCTCTCTTCAAATTTTTGCAAGATTGAAAATTCTTTATAATGAACTCTACTTTCTTCTTTCTTGCTTGCTTCCTCAAAATCCCAAGGCTCAAGCTTTTGGTATCAATTTGACCCAACAACTTTCTACAACAAAATAGATTGAGAATTTTGTTGGTTTTATTTAGTTTTTAATTTAGATTGAGAATTTTTAAATAGAAATTTTTCAATTTGAGAATTTATAAATTACTATTTTTAATTCTAATATAGAAGTAATTTTTAACTCATCATTGACTTTTGGGAATTAAAAGAAAAAACAATGAAAGAAAACTCTCAAAACTATCGTTTCAAAGTTTCAATCAACATTTAAAAAACACAACCACCAATAATTCTATTTAGGTACGTTTGGCAACTTGCATTATATTGTATTGTATTATATTAAAATATAGGACGAAACTACCTTACCTCCATTATACCAAACACCCAATTTTAACATTTTCTTTAACAGTCCCCATTATTTTTGGTAAATAATAAAAACTATAAATTTTAAACATTTTACACAATAAGCCCTAATTAAAATATAATAATTTTAGAATTTTAAAAAATTTATTTGGCATTTTCTTCAGCAATCTCTACTATTTTCTATAATATTAAAAACTATAAATTTCAATAATTTTACAAAATAAACCCCAATTAAAATATGAAAATTTTAAAATTCTAAAAAATTATTTCTCTCGGTTTTCTTCTCAATCATTTTTTTTTTTTTTGCTTTGATCTTAATTTATTCATTTATCTAACATATAATTCTTCCAAAATATCAAAAAATAGAGTCTTCTAACCACATAATTAGATTAATTTCTTGAACACAAAATCTCATAAAAATAATACTTGCATTCTCTTAAAAGAAATCTATTGTGTTTATTTTTATTTATTTTTACTACTATAATAAGAAAAGAACTATATCTTACTCTCTATAACAAAATCTTAATAATTAGGGCTTGTTGAATGCGGTTAAAGATGGTGACATATGTTTATTTTACTAAAATTTAATTCCAATATGGTGTTTGACATGAATAAGTAACTTAAGAATAATAGAGTTTGTGCCAACCAAATTATCATATGATAATTAATTTTTTGCCCTAAGGGGACCCTTTGAATAAATTTTTTAGACTGGATTTATATCTTATGCTAACAATTATAAGGTTATTTGATGTTGAGCAAATTTATAGAAATAAATAAAAGTTTAGTTTCATTTATTTAATTAAAATAATTATTTATCCTTATAAGTAACACTATCTTAAATGGTAAAACATTAAATGGGTATTTTATTTTAAAAAATATAAATTAAAAAATGAGATTTTTTGTAATTGATATTTTAAATAAATGGATGTGAGGAATATTTTAGCAAGTTAAAATAATCCATCCATATTGTTGTATATCTAAATATATTCATTTATTAAATTACCTGACCCATATAAAGATCATAAAAATATTTTGATGGACTTATGTGTCAAAACCATAAAATTTAATCTTTTCTTATTTTTTTATGAAACAAGAGGGGCTGCAAGCGTTAATAACCAAGTAATTGTATCTTTGTCATTGGAATAGCTTTTGCAACTCTCGGGTTGAATCCAATGGTTAGATCACAAAAAGACAAAATATGAGATACCAAATCACGGTTGCAAGCTAGCTGGACCCTAAAATATAATTCTAATGCTAACCAATGTTTGGCTAATTTCTAATTGCATTGCACTATATTAAAAAAGTAACTAACGTAATGAAAGGAGTATAAAATAATCTCATAGGAGGTAGGGTCTAGGTTATATAATATTAAAATATTGTTTATTTTTTAAATTTGAATCATTTTACTTTTATTATTTTAAGTATGTAAAAAGGATTTTAATTATTTAATCATTTATTATTTACTAAAATACTAAATTTAAATTAAACAATTATATTTAAAATTAATAAATAATAAGTAATTAATAATTAAATTTAATATCTAACATTATATTATATCATAATTCAATTTATAATATATTATACAATTATATTAAATTTCTTTTTTATTCTATTCATCAATATTTGATATAATATTGTATTATAACATATTTTAATAATATATTAAGATAAATTATATATAATAAAATATTAGGTAATAATATTATAATAATATAATATTATAATTTTTTTATTTGATGATAGTATATTATTAAATTATATTTATATTATAAAAATTAGTATATAAAAATAATTATTTAATAACTAATTAAAAAGTTCATAATGTAACAATAAATATTAATAAGTTTAAATAGCATTAATTTAATTTTAAATTAGTACTTCAAAATAATAATAATATATATATTAAAGTCAATCTATACTAAACCAAACATGGTATTGTATTATGACATAACTTAATGTAATACACCTTAATGCAATGCATTATAATATAATATTGCTAATAAAATGTGCTAAATGCACCTTTATATAATACTAAAAGCTAAAACCATTTCAATGATATTTTTATTTTCAGAATTGATTTAATGGAGATAATATTTGTTGATACCCAATTCACATACAAAATAAGAAAATGATAGTTAAATAAAAGAAGAAGAAGAAGAAGAAAACTTTCGTGGCAATCGAATAGATGATCATATGTTTATGTTTCAAGAAGAAAGACTAGCTATGCCGCACATCGTGGATGAAAGACCCGAAAAAAATAAATAAATAAAGCTTTGGTCGATAGATCAAAGAGAACAAAGGTAGAGTTAACATCTGTCAAATATCGGTTTGTTTTACAATTTAGGTAAGCCACCAAAATATTTGTTTCCGCGTTTTAGAAAGGAAAACTAAAAGTAAAATAAATCTAACGGTGAAAAGACTTAAACGACTTGTGTTATTATCTCTTTGAAACTTTAAAAATTAGATTAGGAAAAGATTTTAATCTCTGTAATTTTTTTAGTCCAAAATTTTAATGTATGAGAAAATTTTAAAACAATGGAGTTTAATAATATGGTAAAATCTCATTTATTTCATATATTTTGATGTTAGTACTCGTTTAATCCCTATATTTTTAAAAATATCTCAAAACATCCCCAACGTTAAATTATTAGCACCTTTCTGCTTATTTTTTGTTGCTTTTGGCTTAATTTTTACAGTATTACCCTCTTACAATGATTTTTTTAGACATTAGTAAAAAAAATTAATTATCAATTTAATCTAAAAAATAAAATAGAAACAAAATTAATATATGTTACTTTTTTGGATCACACTCCTAAGGAGTTAATATATTAAATTTTTTTATTACTAATGTCCAAAAATATAGGTAATTTAATTATTTTTACAATAAAAATTTTTTGAACACATGTAAGCTTTCCCAAAAATTAATATATATTCTTTTTGTTTTTATTTCATTTTTGGGGTTAAATTGATAATTTAATTTTTTATTAATTTCATAAAAAGAATATATTATTGTAAGAGGGTAATATTGTAAAAGTAAGTCAAAAGAAACAAAAAGTAACAACAATGATGTCAATAATTTAAGGGTGGGGATGTTTTAACTTTTAAGGTATTTTTAAAAATACAGGGATTAAATGAGTACTAATCTTAAAATATAAGGATGAAACAAGCTTTTACCCTTAATAATATTATGAAATTAAAATTTAAAACTGCATGGTTTTAAAGTTTTTCTGAACTTTCCCGCACTTTAAAATATTAGAAATTTATAATGATATATTGGACAAAGTAATGAATGACACGTAGATAATAATAAGGATAAAATGGAAACAATACTTGGAGCAATATAAAGATGACATTTGGAAGAATTTACTAAATTGGATGGGCTTTGAAAATTAAGGGTCGAGTTTGGATATATCAAGTTATTTATGAGAAAGAATAAACCTAGTACAATTCTTATTTTTTCCCCTAAATATGACACATAACTCTAGAGTATTCTTTTCTTTTATCCTAAGAATGACATCTAGCCCTAATTTTTATGCACTTTTCTTACCATTAGCCTACACTATATAAATGTCTTATTCACCTATATTTTGGGCCCTCTTTTCGTCTCCTCTTATCTCTTCTCTCTCTGTTACTCTAATTTCTCTCACTTACACACTTTTTCTTTCTCCATTTTTTAGATCATCACCCACTCCTTTATTTTTAGGAGGCTATTTTTTATTCTCTACTTTCATTATCTTTATTATCACTCTTCATATCCTTATTCGCCATCCTCATCTTTATCAATATCAAAAAATCTCTATATAGCAATCTAGTTTGTATGTTATTTATCTTAGATAATGTAAAATCTTATATAACCTCTCATTTTTATCTTCTTACTTCCTTGAAATAAAGAAGTATGCCAATTTATGCACACTACTAGGTTATTCCATAACAAACTTCTATTATGTTTGAACTCTATCAAAATAAATGTATGACAAAGGAGGAATTAAATATTATCTAATTATGTTCTTCCATTTTATCATTTATTTCTTGATAATCTATGAGTCTCTTGCTCATTGTTAGCCTTAGATAGATCAAAGATCAATCTAAAACGAATAAAATCTCAATGAACTCTTTGATTAATAATTTAAAAATAGCAATTTGAAACATACAAATAGCTAAAATAGAAACAAGTAAACGAGAGGCAAAAATTTAAGTGGTTCAAGTTGGAGATAGCAGCAATCTTTTTTCAATCATAAAGAACAAACAACAAGATTCATGAAGAAATTACAAGCTTCAATATTTAGCATCCACAACCTCTAAGATTATACACAGATCTGGAGGATTCTAGAAAAATCCTCAAGGTTGTTGTTTTGAGTTGCTGCTTAATAAGTAAACACACACGATGACATGTACTTCACTTATGAAAAATGATTGACATTGCATGACTATAGTCTGTTCCATTTTCTACTCTAACCAACAAGTCAAACACAGCTCAAAATACAAATTGACTAAGCAACACTCTCTGGAACCTAATTTCAAGCTCATACTTCAAATTCTCCACCTTGATCTTGAAACTTTCTCAAATTTGCTACTTTTCTCTTCGCCCTTCTGTAATTCACCTTTCACAAATTCTTCCTAAATCTAAGCTTAGCTTAAACTTAGCACCTAGAACAACCTTAGACACTTCCAATCTAATGAAGTGTAGCTTGATGTCAATATGCTTGGTCTTTTCATTATCAGTTTGGTTTTTGCTTACACTTTGGTTGTCATAATATATCACCAAAAACCTTTGATCAACTCCAAGCTTTTTTAACATGCCTTTTGACAATGTTGATTCTTTGATTACTTATTCAGCTTTAGTGGCTAACATGGCAACAATACTCTACAATTGAGCTTTCTAATTGATAGTATAGTTGTTATAAGTGAATTGATACCTTGTAAGAGATCTTTTTCTATCTAGGTCTCGTAAATTATCTGAGTCCACATATCTAAAAACCAAACATCATCTTATCTTTGTCCTCGATTCATTAAACCATGACATCATGTCCTTTTTAGATACCTAAGTATCCACTTTACAGTACTCTAATGCTCCTTTTAAGGATTGATCATATACTTGCTGACAATACTAACAGCATATGATACATTATGCCTAAAGAGTACCATGCTTACATCAACCCCCCAACTGCACTTGTATAAGGAATCTTCATTATTTCAAACTTACCAAATTCAATCTTCAATCTTGATAACTTGAAATGAGTTGGCAAGGGTGCTTGAATTGGTTTTGAATCAGTCATTTCAAACTTATGAAGCACCTTAGTGATTTATTCTTCATGGGTTATAAATAAAGTAGTAGTCTTCTTTTCCCCAATCAATTGCATCCCCAAAATCTTCTTGCCTGGTTTAAAATTCTTCACTTCAAACTCTTATTTAAGTTGGTGTTTTAGAACTTCAGTTTGATCTATACTCTTGTTTGCAATAAGTATGTCATCAACATATAAGGCCAAATAAACCATTTTAACAAAAATCTCTTTAAGGTAAATACAGTAGTTCAGATTACACCTCTGAAAACTAAACTTTATTATAAAATTATAAAACTTGAGATATTAATATCTAAGCGACTATTTAAGACCGTAAAGAGACTTCTTTAAAATACACACCTGGTCCGCCCTTATTTGATACATAAAGCCTTTAGATTAAGCCATTATAATTCGTTCTTGTAACTTTCCATGTAAAAATGTAGTTTTTATATCCATCTATTTTAAATTCATGTCATTTATTGTTAGAAATGATAGAATAATTCTTATAGAAGCATGCCTAACCACAGGTGAGAAACCCTCTATAAAATCAATACCTTCTCTTTGAGTAAAGTCCTTGGCTACAAGTATGGCTTTAAACCTTTTTGCTTCAACTCTTTTTCTTTTTCTCCGGTTTCTCTACAAGTTCCCAAGTACCATTTTTGTATGATAACTCTATTTCATCTGTTATATTTTTAATCTATTAATTTTCATCTCTACCTAAAACAACTTTCTTATTGGTTTTAAGTTCTTCCTAATCAAAATTATGAGCTATTGTTAATGCATATGCAATTAAATCTGCAAATCCATACCTCTTTGTTGTCTTTATTACTCTCTTTTGTCTATCCCTTACAAACTTATAATCATGTATTCCATTTTGACTATTAGAGAGTTCACTGGTATCATCAACAATATCCCTCTTATCTTCTGGGATCTTAGCTTTAATTAATTCAGCTATTTTACTAGCAAGCTCCACTTTTAAATGTTGTATGTCTGAATTAGAAACATCCTCTATACTTTTATGCTTTAGAACTTAAACTTTCCCCAGCATTCATGACTCAATGAAAACAACAGCTCTACTAATTCTACACCTTGGTAGTTTTAAATCAATGTATCAAAGTCTATAACCCTTCATACTCTTAGGACATCCCAACAAAACACACTTTAAAGCTCTAAGCTAAGCTTAAGTTTTCCTTGATTGACATGTGCATATGCAAGACAACAAAAAATCTTCAATTCCGATTATAGCTTTCCTTAATCATATCTCTACAAATGTTTTGAAATCTAAAGCATTGGAGGGACTTCTATTTACTAGATAACAAGTTGTCATCAGTTTTTCAGCCCATAAGGATTGAGAAAGTTTAGAATGAATAAAAAAAAAAAAACACCTGACTTTATCCATCTAGGTTCTATTTATTCTTTCAGCAGTCCATTTTTTTGTAAATTTTGTCTTACTATTTTATGCCTTGCGACACCATTCCGACTATAGAAATCTATTAGCTGTTGGTTGCAGAATTCTAACATATTGTCAGTCTTTAACCTCTTGACCTTTCTATCAATTTGTATCTCAACCAATACTTTCCGTTGCTTAAACCTCTCAAAGACCTCATCCTTACTCTTTAAGACATAAATTCAAATCATCCTAGAATATCACCTATAAAAGTGAGGAAATATTTTGCTCCACCTAAAGAAATTGTCCATGATAGTCCATGCAAATCAGAATGGATATAGTCTAGGGTCCTTTTTAGTATTATGTACTACAATTTTAAAACGAATTCTAGAGGATTTACTTAGGACACATGCCTCATAAAACTTGAGTGGCTTTAACATATTACTCCCTAAGAGTCCCTAGCTTTCTAATGTTTTCAAGCATTTTTTACTCATATATCCCAATCTCAAATGCCATATAAATGTTTTATCTAAACTTTGACTTGTAGAGACACTGACATCACTAAATGCAGTAGTACCTTGAAGCACAAACAAGCCATTTTGCTTATTTCCATTTATAACCACAATGAACCCTTTAATAACTTCCATGATACCAGATTCAACATTAATGACACAACCTATTTGCTTAAGAACACCCAGATATATCGAATTTCTTTTGAGATCAGGCATATGTCTGACATTATTTAGTTCTCTTATCATCTCATCAAACATTTTGAGTTTTATGGTTCCTAATTCAACTACCTTACACATTGAGTTCTTTTCCAACATCACCTCCCCACTATTAAATAGTTTATAACTAGTGAAATGATTTTGATCAAGGCACATATGATAAGTACGACCAGAATGGATAATCCATTTACCATTGTTTTGATTTCTAGAAGCCAAAAGAACACAACTAAGACATAGCCATCATCTTCCTTTTAATCAAATGCAATAGCAGTATCTCCATTCTTTCCAAGTCCTTATTTATTCTTGTTTTTTTCTCTCTCAACAATCCCTTCTGAAATGTCCTTCTTTGTGGCATTGAAAGCATCTTAAGTTTTTATTTCTAGACTTAGATTTCCCTATTTTCTTACCCTTATTGTCGTCTCTATTTTCTTATGTTCCTTTTACTATCAATCTTTCTCCATTCTTAGTTTATGCTTTCTTACTAACCTCTTTTAAGCTAAAAGAGTCCTTAACATTAGCCATTGTTATAGATTGCCTCTCATATAACAGAGTGTCAACAAAGTATTATCAGAAGGTAGGAGTGAAGAACAATTGCCTTATTTTTATTTTCTAATCTTACATTGATATCTTCAAGGTCAAGAATGATCCTACTAAAGTTCTCAATGTGAATTGCTAATGAATTGCCTTTTTCCATCAAAAGAGTGTATAACCTCTTTTCGGTACAAAGCCTCTTGGTAAGAGACTTCTTGTTATATAGGTCTTCCAACTTTTTCCCTAAACCTATTTCAATTGTTTAATCCCTAACTTCTTTGAGAACTCCATCTCAAAGACTCAATATCAATGTGCTATATGTTTTATCAAGAGCGTCTTACATATCATCATCCTTGATCTTGCTTGATTTCTTGCTAGTGTTTAGCTCCCTTAAGGTTTCCTTAAGTCCTTAATGTACCGGCAAAGCCCTTATCTTAAGCATCTATAGATGAAAATCATTTTCTCTAGTGAATTTCTCTACTTCGAACTTGGATGTTGCCATTCCTTGAATTAAAAATTAAAGATATAAGTTATGATACTAATTTGTTAGCCCTAGATTGACTAAAGATCAATCTAGAACTACCAAGATCTCACTAAACTCTTTGATTAGTGACTTGGAAACAACAATTTTGAAACATACAATTGTAAAAAATAGAAACAAGCAAACAAAAAGAAAAAATTTAAGTGGTTTGACCTGGAGATGGCCTAGTAGCAATCTTATTTCAATCACAGAGAACAAGCAACAAGATTCATTAAGAAGTTACAAGCTTTCAATATTTTACATTCACAACGTCTAAGATTATATATACAGATATGGAGGATTCTAGAAAGATCACATGTTGACTAATTATGTCTTGGGTTTGTTGTAATAAATGCAAAATTTTCCCGCCATTAATAATAGCCAATAACGACCCTAAACATATGTTGATCTTGTACTTTAGATAAGTTACCAAAACGATCCTCAAGCTTGTCATTTTCAACTGCTACTTAATAAGTAAACACACTTGATAGATACGTGCTTCACTTATGAAAAATGGTTAACATTATATGGTTGTCATCTGTTCCATTGTCAACTCCAACTGATGAGTCGTACATAACTCAAAACACAAACAGACAAAGCAACACTCCCTGAATCCAGTTTCAAGCTCATACTTCAACACTCATCTTATTACTTCTTGAAGTGAAGAAGAATGCCAATTTATAGCATTTTATGGCGGCCATTTTTGTTTACAAATTTGACAGTTATAAATACTGTAATAAATGCATTTAATTTCTCATTAAATACATTTGTAACTACTACTTTTAATATCAAATTAAAGCGTAATCACTGCTTACCAAACATTTGATTTAATTTTTAAATTAAATTCAAAGTGTAACTATAGGTCATTAACCACCTATTAAATTATGGATTTAATTTCATATTAAAATCCAAATTCAATTAGCCACTACAATCTTAGAATAAATTCTAAATTTAATTGGCAGTTTCAAGTATTAAATTTTAAAATTGAGTGCATAATTAATTTTGAATTTAAATAGTTGTTACAATCTTTATACCTCCGTGAGATTTACTAAGCTCTCATTATAAACAATATCCAAATCATCGTCAACTATGGCTACAGTGTTTTCTTTGTTATTTTTCTAAGCTCACCATTTTTCATTCGTCTATTCTCTTTTCCACGATCTACGCTTCCTTTTAACATGACATATTTTCTGACAATGAAAGCACTTCATGCTTCTCCTTTGGAACTTAGATCTCCCTCAAGGGTTATCATTATTCTACTGGCAAAAATTTCTACATTGGCTTCTCCCCCGCATTTTCGCGCTTTTCTGAAACAAGTGCATCTGACTCAGAAGAAACTGCTTCAACACTTTTTCTTCTAGATTCTTCATTTTGCAGCCCATCTGGAACCATCTCTAAGTTAATTTCCCGTTCAGCACTAAATTATTCACTGACACCGCTAATGTCTCCTAACTATCAGGTAAAGAACTAAGCAATAATCATACTTGTAACTCATCATCTAAAATAGTTTTCATATTAGTCAATTGATCAACCAAGCCTTGAAACTCACTAGTGAGATTACTTATACTGTGCACTTTCTTGTATTTCAAATTAACAAGCTTTTTCATCAAATTGGCTTTGTTCTGTGATGTTAATTGCTCATAATTCGTCTCTAATTTTCTCTAAAGATCATCAACCCTAGATTCTTTCGTGACATAGTGGTACACACTCTGATCAATCCATGATCTAATAGTACCCACAACCTTTTGGTTTAATTGAGTCCATTTCTTATCATTTAAATCGGCGAGTCTAGTTTCTTCTCCTTCAATGGGTTCATGTAAGTCTTTCATATACAACAAATCTTGCATTCTAGACTTCCAAATACCATAATTCCATGACTTTAATTTAATCATGCATGTCGATGATTCCTCCATCTCAGCCACACAAGTAATAAAAAACACAAAACCTAACGCTCTGATTGGTACACACTCTATTGGGAAATGAACTCACACAAGAAGCTGCAAATTAAGCGGAAATTTTTTTTCCCTCTTTATGTGGTTAAAATAGGATGTGTACCACAAATAAATAGGCAGAAAAATTAACCAACAAATCCAAAGCAAAAGAAGCAACCGTGAGAGACATATCTTTTACGCGAAAAACCCAAAACGGGAAAAACCACAGGACTATAGTCCGATAAAATCTTCCATTATTTTAATGGGATTCCAGCACAAATTTTTCTCTAGATAATACTAGAGGCTAATAATATCAAAAATCTCAATGCTCTTGGCTTTCAGTAACAGTCTAATAACTGTCTTTCAAACAGGTGAGTATCTCAAATAATAACCAACAATATTGGATTAAAATAATCCAACATTGATTACATTTTTTCTTGAACTTTTGATATTACAAAGCATAAAATAAAATTTTCCTACAAGAAATAGCTAGAGGAAAAGTGATCAGGTGCACATTGTGTGCACCACAACATCTTAAGCTACATTTGACAAGTAGGATTAAATTGGATTGACTATAAGAACGAGATTAGATTAGGTTGGATTGGATTGGATTAGACAAGATTATATATAGTATTGTCCTATGTTTGGTATGATATAAAATTAATATCATATTAAACTATATCAAATTAAATATAAGTAAAGTTAAATAATACTTAATTAGAACAATTAAATTTATTTAAATCATATATTTTAATATATGATGTATATTTTGCCTATTAAATAAAATATTATTAAAATAATTAAATATAAAATTATTTATTAATCAAATGTTAATGTTTTACATAATATTCAAACAATAAATGGGATGTTTCTTAATAATAATTTTGTTAATATAATATACTATTTAATTAATTATTTTAATATCAAATATTAATACAAATAAATAAATGAAAGAAGATGTCATAGGTAAAATAAAAAATAAATTACTTAATTTTTATGGAATCATGAATATAAATAAATAAATTAATTAATTAATTAATAAAAATATATAAATAAGAAATAAAAAGAAATCAAAAAGGACAAATATGCTTAGTCTAATCCTCCTTAAACCCATGTGAAAATTATGATAACTAATCCTACAATTGTAGCACTAAATTTGAATTTAGTCCACTTAATCTAATTTAAGTGAGTATGCCAAACATGGGATTAGATATTTTATCTAAAAATTATTCCAATCCCACACTTTGGCTTGCTCCCAAACATGGCCTTACAGTGCACATATCTAGTTCGAAGATAAGGAATTGTGTTGTGGGACCTGGTTTGAATTGTGCGCGCAATTGATCATTTCTCATAGCTAGAGTACAAGTTATATTTGAAATTTGAATTCATGTATACTTTCGTAATGTTATGTACGTAGATACTCACAATACATTTGCTCACAGCAAAATTGAATGCACATAGTGGAAAACTTTCTCAACAAGAAGGATAAAGCATTTGGTCAGTAGCGTATTAAAGAGTACACTAGAGAAATAAATTGGCTACAATTGGACGAAGCAATTGGCAATGTTAATAAAGGTGGCAATTCTTGCATCTGATTGAGGCCAGTGGTGAAAGATGATTTCAAGTTGATTTTGGCATACATCCCTCATGAAATGACAATCTTTATATTGTCTCTCTCTTACTATTGAAAACATTAAGTTACCTTCAATAATCATTAACTTCAACGATTGACCATCGTTGACTTGTTAAAGTACAAAAGTATCATCTTTTAATTATTTTGTTAACTAACAATTTTGACCCTAAAAAACTATTTAAAGTAATAGAAAAATAAAATAAAAACACAATTTTCATTGTAATGGCCACATGTGGCCATGGGTTTGGTTCTCGTGGTTGTGCACTACCAAAGGATTGGGTACCATGACCACACTCGACCTTGGATTTGGTCACTATGGCCGCATGTGGCATGGATTTGGTTCCCATGGCCACATGCGACCGTGCATTTTGGCTGCCATGGATGTGCGTAGCCATGACATTGGTTGCCTTAGCCATGCTTGACCAAGGGTTTGGGTACCATGGTCATGAGTTTGGCTGCGCAACCAATGCATTAGCTACCTTGGCCACTTCCAGGCATGGGTTTGTGTGCCAATATGGAAATTGAGTAAATCCATGAATGATATTGACTATGTGAATTCAATTCTTATGAATTCCACAAGTTGAAATAATATGCCTTTATCTTATATGGCCAAGTAGGATGCCCCATACAAACTCAACATATCCTACTGACACATATTCCTTCAGCTTCCCATCCTTATCAATGGACTTTTTGAAAATATCTATTAACCCCTAGTGCAAGTTGGTAAGCCATTATGCCATAGCAACCTAAAATGAAGTGCATTTTCAAAGATATTTACTTCACCGGCTGCATCCTAATCGAAAACCTTTTAGGTTGTTCTATAATTTCATCTTCAAATCGTCCTTTTAGATGTGGGCCAATCTAGAAATATACTTGTTCCACAAATTTTGGTTCCCATGGTCGCATGCGACCATAAGTTTGGCTGTTATGCTGTGTGTAGCCATTGGCATGATATCCATGGGTAAAAAATGAAATTTTTTAAAAGTATGTTGGGTGCATTTTGTAAATATTTAAAATATTTATTTGTGTTTTGAAATTTAGTTTACATAGAGATGTAATATTGTTATGTTAATTGACTGATAGGAGAATGTACAAATATTATTTTATTTTTGTAGCCATTAAAAATATAAGGGAGATAACAATTTTTACAGGAAACTTGATGTTTTCAAAAATAATGAGTAATTTGAAGATTTTCATTTCAAAAGGGAGTAAACCAAAATTAACCCTTTCCGATAATGTTATCTTGCATATTTTATTGTTTCCTATTTTGACGAACTTGAAAAGATTAGCTTCTTCCCTACAATTCAAGTAAAATAAGAAATGAAAGAGTTGCAACTAATATAGATGGTATAATCCAAGTGATAGTAGGCATCAAAGCCTAAATGAAGGCCAACAATTTCTCCATCAATCTTGAAAATAAGGAAGACTTTTAAGGCAAAAAAAAGCATTAGTCGTCTTTGTTTCATCACCTCACCATAGATTGATGTAGAATCCTATGATCTATCAGTATGTTATCTTTAATCAGCCTTATTTTCATCACATACATATCCACACCCAGGGGCAGACCCAGAACATAATATTACCCCTGGCTAAATTTTAAAATTTATATTTTGAAGCGAACATAAAAATTTATATGTATAAATAAATACATTAAATAAGGAGGAACACCAAGAACCTTATCCCTCTGAATATGTACTTTAGACAAAAATAATTACAAAAAAAGAGTAGAAAACAAAAGGCAACTCAAATATGAAAGAATTATTTTTCAATTATAGAATCTAACAATGCAACCTATAATAACATGTACTTATATAAGGACTAAAAAATCAATTTACAGTCAATTAAAATTGCAAGTAAAACTTTTATGTTTGAAGTGAAGTACTAAATTCCAGACTTAATAAATTAAGCAATTAAAATTTATTTATCCTTTCAAATTGTAAAAGTATTATTGGTCAAAAGTTTCAATAATAAACTAAATTCAATTCAACAAAAAGGTATTTGGGTACGGTTGTTTTTCTGTTAGGCGTTCTACATCTCTTTAAAGAACAAGATGTTGATGATTTTCTATCAAAATCTCCTTAAAATACTCAAATTTTATGTTCTAACTGGTCCTCTTAGTTAATATAATTAATAAATAAAATGTAAAAATTCACATAAAAATTTTATGCAAATATAGATAATTGTTATTATATGTTGTCTCTATAGGTACCTTTAATACTAATGACGATGTTATATTATATGGACACATTTTTTTTCAATTAGAAGTTTTTTAAAATAAATTAAAACAGTAATAAAATTTTAGCTCCCTAATATTTTCAATTTATTCAATAAATATATAATTTAATCATTTTATAAAATATGTCACTAATTTTAATTGAAAATAATTAGGGACATATTTGTAAATAAAATAAAACTCTATTGTTATATAAAATTGATGAAAACATAAGGGTAATTGAGTTAGGGACATATTTAAATAAAAAATAAAAACTCTATTGTTATACTAAATTGATGAAAATATAAAGGTAATTGAGTTAGGGACATATATGAAAATAAAATAAAAATTTATACGAACCAAGAATTGGCGCAACCTTAATCAATTTAGTCCAAATATCGAATCTAAACCAGGAATTTGAATGGAACCTTGACTCAATACTTAATGAAAGCACGAACTTTGGTATGTGAAGATGCCATAATTAGCTATGGATGGTCTGATTGATAAGTTAAGAGTTTAAACGCCACGGAAATCCGATAAGTTCAAGGAGTTTGTAAAGAACCAAAGACAATTAACTCCCTCACTAATTGCATCAAAAACTTATCTCTATTTATTGGATACGAGTACATTATATAGGGTTGGTTACAAGGCCACCCAAGTAACAAGTGTCCAACCTACATTAGCACTACATCACAAAGCACCTTATCTTCATACTTGTCATTTAACCACTGCAGTTTGTTTGGTCATGGGTGTTTAAGTGTCAGAAGCCCTAATTTCTCTACCATGGTAGTTCTAACAACATGAATACAACTTCCTAAATCAATAATCGTATTACAGACTTTGTCTTGAACATAGCACCTAGTATGAAAAATGTTTTCCTGTTGCACTGCTTCGTCTTCCTTTACATGCACACTCATAGTTCTCTTCGCTACTAAAGTCAACTCCCCATGGGCTATATACTCTTCATCTTCAACATCCTCTAATGGTGGCATCTCATTTTCTTTCGTTTCATCTTCAGTTACAATCTCACCATTGTCCCGCAATACCATAACTCTTTTATTCACACATTCACTTGCGATACGTCTCTTGCCATGACATTTAAAACATTTAATGGCACGATTCCTAATAGTAGGAGTCACGGTGTTACCTTGTGAATTGTGCTTGGAGTGCTCGGATCTTAACTTAGGTGCAATAGATGTTGGTAGCCTCTCATCTCATTTCACATAAATCGACTTCTAAGGAGTGGAACTCGAGCTTGGGGCTGCACGAGCGTTAACCCTCCTCTCGAATTGCTGCTCAATCTTGATGACTTTGTGTACCATCTCTTCAATCTCCATATAATGTTGCAACTCAACCTCATCTGCAATCTTCCGATTAAGACCATTTAAAAATCGTGCCATTATAGCTTCTCTATCATCCTCCACATTTGCTCTAATTATGGCAATCTCCATTTCACAATCAATAATAGCATAGTCAGAAAACTCAATCACAATCAATTTTACCTTTTTTGGCTCTGAATAATCGTGGTAATCAAATACGAACTCCATTTTCTTCTCACATTCAAGGTATGCCTCTGGGTCAGATTTTCCTTGAAAAGATGAGATTTTCATCTTTATGACACTCAATCCATCATCTATATTCCTAACTCTCCTACCTCGTCCATCTCTTATATAGCTACCTATTGAGTCCTCCCCTTCATCATACTCATCCATTTAATAGTCATCAATCTCTCCTCTAGCTGGAGTTTTTTCTCTTCTACGTGCTTGGGGAACGAGTTGTGGCTGCCTTGCATGTGTGTTCTCCACTTGATCCAAACGCTTGTGTATGTGCTCTAATTCAGCCCTTATCATCCTTCTCATCTCTCTCATCAAAGCTTGGGTTTGTAAATTCTGCGTAGTTGCGAACAGATCCTCTTCATTTGTGTTTTGTTCTTGGTTGTGAGACATGGTTAACATCTGCAAAAGAAAGTTAGAAATAATGTGGAAAGGACCTCACCTCACTCCCTTACGTGTTTCACTCAAGAAAATGACTCGCTCAATTCCACTCGTGTTTCACTCAAATTAATTGGCTTTTACCCTCTAATACGCTCACACTCTCTTGCCTTTTTCCACTCGTAGTAATTCTCACTCGATTCTTATCAAACTAATCAAACCAATACCATGGTTTCAGCAGCAATTCACAAAGATTACACTAAAGAGACTTAAATTTCAAGAGTAAGAAGGTAATGTGTACATAAAGTCGAGTTTTGATTTTGGGAAAATTTTAACCCATGGGGTAAAACCCATTTTAGACTTTCCAGACACAAATAATGAAAAAATGAAAGATTTTAAGAGGGGATTCTCTCTATCTTTTTTTTTTTTTAAAGAAAATGAATAGGTAAAATTTGTGGATTAAGGGAGAATTAAACTATAAGGATGCAAAATTAATTTATTAGAAATCCTAAAAATACTATTCACATGGCAATGTTCATGCAATTACTGTTCACACAACACTATGCACGACTTTTTTTTTTAAATACTAGAACAAGAATGAATAATTCAATCAAGAATGAAAAATAATAAAGATAGATGGATCTGACCTTGGTGCCTAGGCTCTGATACCAAATGATACGAACCCCGTCAAGAACTGACGCGACCTAATCAATTTAGTCCTCAAGATCGAATCTAAATAAGGAATTGAATCGAACCTCGACCTAATGCTTAATGAAAGCACGAACCTTGGTATTTAAAGACACCATAATCAGCTATGGATGGTCTGATTGATAAGTCAAGAGTTTGAACGCCATGGAAATCTGATAAGTTCAAGGAGTTTGTAAAGAACTAAAGATAATTAACTCCCTCACCAATTGCATCAAAAACTTATCTCCGTTTATTGGATACGAGTACATTCTATAGGGTTAGTTATAAGAATTTTAGGAAATAAATCCTAAACCAAAAATCGAATTTGAATATGAATCTAAACAAAAAGGAAAAAAATTTAAATCAAATCAGAATCCTAGTCTAAGCGAATAGGAAAAAATCTAAATCAAATCAGAATCATAATCTAAGTAAATATGAAAGAATCTAAATCAAATCAAGATCATAATTGGCTTAAATGCCTTACAAAAATTAAAATAGAAATAACTGATTTGTTTCCCTAATAGCCTTTTCAAGAAACAGGAAAGTATCTGAAAAAGAAAAATAATATATTTTCCCGCCATGACGTGCAAGCCAACTCTCTATTTCATGGAACTGATTATTTGAAAACTTCAAGAGATTTAATCATACATTTATCATGTGCGATTCCTTCAACGAGCCTCCACGAATTTGATTGAGCTCAAGTTGCTTGAATCAATCCATTAAACCCTTCTTTGAATTTCTTTGCCCGAGCTCTTGTAATGGATCCGACTAGAACTTGATCAGGATCTGACTATACCTCATTCCACGTGCTTGTGATAGTTTTATCCTCACTCTCATCAAAAACTCTATTATTTTACTAAATTGATGAAAAAGTAAGAGGTATAAACGATTTTTTTTTTGTCTAGCTAGCCCACTTATAGGTCCGCCACTGTCCATGCCCCATCTCATGCATTTTAGCCATCAGGTTGTGTTGTTAAAGTCTTAAAACTTTGGGTTGCATTACAATTATATTTGAGTTTATTTGTCATACTTCTAGAATTTTAGAGCTAGTTTGTAAATAGTCAAAACTTTAGGATCCTTTGATATTTTAAATCCAATAGAATCAAATTTCAAGTTTGACCAAATACAAGGAAAAATTGACCAAGGTAAAAGTCTGCTGGGTAGATTTGTTATTATTTCAAATTTTAAAGGTATACATCAAAATATTTCGACATTTGTTTCTATCCAAAAAAAAAAATTGTTTGCGCTTGTGTGGGGTTGATTGTTGATTGTAAATAAGCCAGGACTTTACTTTTACCGTTCGATGCTTGAGCGGTTAATGGGGATGGACTGTAAATTCGTTGGCAATAATTAGGAGTAATACATTTGATATGCTCTAGAATTTCTCTGTAAGTTTTCAAGTTTCAAATTTCAAGGATTCAACTTGAAGCTTACTTTTTCGTAGCCATCTTGAGTTGAAGGGGGTTGTCAAATATAATTTAGGTTTAATTATGTTATATAATCCAGGTTTAATCAAGTTTGCTTATTTATGCATGTCATGTTAGTATATATTAGGTTAGCAGTTTTTTTAGATTGGAATGATTTACTAAAAATAATTTTTAGTCGTATTTCTTTTCTTAATTCTAGCTCTTATCCTCTATGTTATACAATTTCATTGTAGTCTTGAATAAAACTTTCATTTATTCTAGCAAGATGATTATTCTGACTAATTTAGTATTAACCAGTTAGCAGTCTATATATACAATCATCGTATATATCTGAAGTGGACATGAACGTTGATTATACTCTTCATTAATTAACTGAGTATCGTGGAACTTCTTTTAACCAACAAAAATCATCAAGCACTTGTTAACCCTCCAAGTTCTAAATAAAAAAAAATAAGGTGTTGGTGGGAAAATCCAATTTGTCTACAGAATTAGGATTGATAAAGGAGCTCGAGTGTGCCCAGCGATGAGAGATGATTTCTGAGAATGCCCATTAGTTCTCTACATGCATGTATTATTCTCAAATTAGATTAAGATTCTCTCCTAATTTAAACTTTTTCTGAGCAGAAATTAATAGAGAATTTTTTTTAAAAAAGTTAAATTATATCCATAAACTATTACTACATGACACATTGTATAAGATTATTAAAAGTTTAGAAGAGCTTTGAATGGGAAAAGATCTTAATCCTTTCAAATTACCTTGTTTGAAACTTGATTAGATTATAGAAATTTCCTAGTAATCGTGCCTTTAATCTTAACTAATCATTTCTAGATATTCTATCAAATGCGTTTTAAAAATTAGAAATATTAAGAAATAACTCAAATTTTTAGATTTCAATTGAAACACTGCGTTGAGTTGTATGTGTTTTGCGATCATGCTAATATGTCTTAGTTATATGATAGCATGATATATTAAGAACGAAATCAAATTAGTCAACATTCAACAAGTACAAATTTGCAAATTAACTTGGGTGGAATATCAATTTTTTTCTGCCTGACAAAATACATTGCTTGTATCCCAATTAATTCCGCAATTCCAACAATAATAATACTCAGTAAAATTGCAAGCGAAATTTTCTAATCGTTGAGCTAAAATATCTTTTGTTTTTCAATTAATACTAAAATATCAGAAAAGATTAAAAATAAAAAATAAAAAAACCCAAAAAAAAAATGAAACTAAGACATAAACATGAAATTGTACTAAAAACACATAATCTGAATTAACCAAAGAGACCTCTCTCCTGCCATTGTTTCCTCATATCTTCCAATATTACGAATCTTATACACTTTCTTCCTTTGATTCTTCTTCAATCTTTGTCTGGGTGATTATAGGATACCACCGGCAGCAGTCTCCTCCGACAGCCAACGAGTCTACGATTGGTATAATTACCAAAATGCCCTGCCCGACCGTGGCACACGTAAATGTGCTAAGGAATTCAATGAACTCAACTACACCAAAGGTTAGCTCACCCGGTTCCCAAAAGAGAGATAATACAAGAAACAAAACTTGCAGGGTTACGGTAATCAGAACCGTGAAGGCAAGAGTGTACGTTCTAACCCTCAATTTCTTGTTAATTACAAGTGACACCACGCTCCAGCAAGAGAACAAGAAATATAAACCGTACACTGCCGCGAATGCACCGAACAAACTTATGCTCAAAAAAGGACTAGAGCACAAGACAATTCGAGAATGAGAGCCGTCCCTCACGATCACCGAACTCCGTCGAAACCAGCAGGGAAATTCCGATCGCGAGCTTTGGAAAAACACAAACAAAAATTGCAACGAAGAGAGGGGAAGGCATGTAGCCAACAGGAACAAGAAAGCCCAAGAACCACGCGGGGTTCTTTTCTTGATTGAAACAAGGAGAAGAAAAAGTAGGGTTACGAGAAACCCTGGCTCTAACAACCCTAATGACAGAACGAGATGAAGCTTGCAAAGCGAGGCTTGTTGACCCAACGTTAGGTCTTCGAAGAAAGGGTAAATGTAATGCTTACGGAAGAAGGGTAACCGGAGGGCTTCGGTTAAAGACCAGAGGATGATGAAGAACACGAGAAGGAATCGGACGGTCCAGAGAGCGTTGAAGCTTTGGAGGTAATAGGAGTTATGGGTTTTGAATTTGAAATAGAAGATTAAACAAAGAGACAAGAAACTCAAAAGAAGGAGAACACTGATTAAAGAGAGGGTGGCGAGATCAATGGCGAAATCAGGATGTGGTATTGAAGGAAGGACAATCATCGCACGGTGACCCGATACAACAAATGATTTTGACGATGGAAATAATAATAATAGTGTTGGGTGCAGCAGAAATGGTGGCGGCGATGACAAGATAATAATAACAAGATTATGCCAGGCATAATTTTTTTAATTTATTATTTTAATTTGTTTTCTTTTTGTTTGTATTTAATCTTTTGTTGGGTTGTCGGGAAAGAAAGAGAGAGAGAGATCAAGGGCAAGAGGGATTTCCCTCGCCCTTAATCCCCAATCGGCGGGAAACTTGCAAGACAACTTTTTTTTTTTTCTTTCCTTTTTTCACTTTCAGAGAGAGAGAGAGAGAGAGAGAAATCCAAAGATTACAGAAAGAAAATGAGGATTTGTTTGTGGAGTGGATGCTTTCTTTTCGGGATTGAATGAATGGTTATGGTAGTTAGAATTTTGGAGCATACACATGGAATATGAATTGTAATTGTTTATTATCAATTGTAGGATTATTTTAGATTTTTTTATACCAATAATTAAATATGAATTACAAATTACTATTCTTTTTTTTTTAAATGTCAACTACAGCTCATTATCTGACTGTAAAAACTGTAACAAAATCCATAAGACATGCTGATAACATATACACACACGCACATATACATGCGATGCCAGTCTGTGGATTTGTAGAATTGAAAAAAAATCTCTTTGATCGAAAATTAGAATGAATATTAAATACACATATGTTGAGTTGTATAAAAATAAAGTCAAATCTAACAGATTCGACTTCATGATTTTATCCTAAATTTGCAGAACGTAAGCCGAATATTTATGTACATGTGAGTTGGAAAAATAAAAGAGTGTTTTTATTTGAGCATTATCCACAGAATTATTGCTCTGTATCCTAGTCTAAATACTGGGTTCAATTATGGGTTCAATTATGTTACAACAGTCATATTATACCACTTTTTTGTCTTTTGTGACAAATTTTCGTACAACCCCTTCTACTCATTTTTTATTTAACATTTGTTTCACAAGTATTAAGTTGATTTCTACCTGCATTCAAAGGTATATTTCGGCCAGTACTTTACACTATATCATATTTATAAATTTCTTTATTTAATGTTACACTTGTATCACAATCCCCTTTTTATTATTTTCAAATGGGATCATTGAGATTTTTAATTTAAAACCTTACATTCTTTTTTAATTATAATTTTTTTAAACGTTAGGGTATTTTTTATAGTCATTATTAAATTTCATTTAATACTTTACACTCTTTTATTTCAATTTTCTTTATAAATACTATGGTACTTTTTTCTTACATTTATAACAAATTATGTAATTCAAATGGTTATATTACAAAAATTATTATAATTTTTTATACTCTTACTTTTATCATGTTATCTAATTCAAGTATTCTTATCTTATGGATGCATTTGATTCATCATTATATGTTGCATTATGTTGTATTGATTAGACTTTATCACATTAAGTTGTATTAAGTTATAATTTAGTCAAATATTTTATGTAGTATGGATTAACATTATATTAATAAAAAAATTATTATAATATGAAGGACAAAAAATCCTTTAGTCCAGTAAAAGTCCTTCAACAGTCCAATTTATAATTTAAATAAGCTAAAAGTTTGAATTATACCTTATCATTCCTTATAAGTGAAGTTACTTCTTATTCTTGATGTTTCTCCACAAAATTGACTCAGGCATGTACCCAACTGTTCTTAGCTATGTTTGACCTCTAGGCTCGTGATTTTGTTAATAATCACATGTCATGCTATATTTTCGGATAAGGTCAAATCAATAATATTTTCTAGGTTTTGTATAGCTTATCACATAGTTCTTCATGTAACCATATACTTGTTTTTCCATGGTCTAGATTTGGAGTAATTTTATTTATTCTTGGATATATTTTGCAATGATTATGGACACATGGTGTGTTGTAAGTACATACATATTTTAGCGCTTACAGTATATATTTAGTAATATTATTTAAATTTATTAATAATAGAAATTTCAGTAATTAGTAGATATAATTATTATTATTATTGGAAAATAGTAATTATGATAATTTAATTTGATCATCAACTACCGTATCAATTTGATAGTTGTATTTATGCAAACAATGGGGCAAATCTTGGTGTCGGTGTTATTATTACGACTATTAATTACAATCCTATGTGAAGATAAAAAAATATAAATATCAATTAACTTGTGTTTCTTCTTTCTTTTGATCGATAGTCTATTTCTACTTTTTTTCACTAGTATTATATCCGAACAAAAGAAGAATTAAGAATTGCTTATTCACAAGGGTTGGAATTACTATTGATTTTGCAATGAATTTTTATTATTAATTTGATTGACTATATATAAAGCCAATGGATTTGGTGTTAATTGGTTGAAATTGCAGTGTGTTATCTATTTTTATATATTGGAAGAGATTCTTATGTCACCACCGACTACTTTTTCTCTTTTAATTAAATATTGTAAATAAAAGTAATCATCTTTAAAATGGGTAGTTGAATTAATTTTATGTAGTGTGGATTGATATTATATTATTAAATTTTATTATTATTATATATGAAGGGTAAATTTTTTTACTAAATTATAGTTTAAAAAGTAAAGTAAATTTATTAAGGTAAAAAAATACCCACCCTTTGGAGAAGAGCTTGCACCTAGGGGTGGGCAATTTCGGATGATTTTGGATAATTCGGATTGGTAAAAAATCTATCCAATTTCAACCCGACTTTAAATTCGATCCGAATCCGATCTGAATTGTTTGGATCGGATTTGAATTGGATAAATATTTTGAATAACTCCATATTCGGATCAGGTCGGATGAGTTTAAATTTCAGATTATATTTCGAATTTAGATTAATTCAGATTTTGGACCTTTTTAACATTTCTCACAAAAAATTAATGAAATCTATAATTAATGAAAACTAAATAACCATTAAAAGAAAACAAGCTGTTATACTCCTATTTACAAACAACTCGTATACATATCTAAGCGAAGTACAAAATTCAAAGTTTCCAACACAAATCATGGGAAGTTGTCATGCGTCGGGATTAATTGATTACCATGAAGAAGTTGTTGTCAGTTGCTCGGAACTAGTGGATTATCCGCGTCTGGCGCACAATTGGTCGGCTGGACGTGATGCAGAGTTCAAGACGTGGCTGGGTTTTGGATTCGGGTTCGGATTCGGCTGGAGGCGATCAAGACGTGGCTCGGTGGCTGGATTTCGATCGATTTGTGTCGGCGGCAGCTGGGTTTCGTTCGCCTTGGCTTCACTTGGATTCTGCTGGACGTGATGAAGACGAATTCGACTGTGGTGTGGTGGTTGACTCGCGGGTCAGCGATGGGTTAATGGGTTTCGTTGGTTGGGTAATGGGTTGTTTGTAACTTTGCTTGATTGAGTTGTTTCTATGAGAGTGTGAGTTGTTTCTGTGAGAGTGTGATCCGAATTAATTAAAATCGGATTGGATCGGATCGGATCTATCTGATGCCCACCCCTACACCAAAGCCAGGTATCAAATCATCAAAACCAGACCAGCTTCATTTTGCTTTGGAATTTTCGAATTCGAATAAGCTCCAGCACCAAAACCACCCAACAAATCATCAACTGAATCACTCTTATGGTGGTGAAACAAACGACCCAGAGGCATCATCACTTTTGGCCATCTTCAACCCAAAAAATCATCGTCGTTATCATCATATGTATAAGCATTAGAACCCAAAATCACCGATACCATGAATGTAGAACTATAATTCAAAGATGAGCCATTACTGGAATTGTTCGCAAAAGTTTGAAATTGACGAAAAAGGTCATCACATCCGCCTTCAAATTCCTTGTTACCAGCGTTTGATTGAAAGAGATTATCATGGGGAAAGCTCCCACTCAATGAATTTTGATTTTGGTTATATGATGAGGGTTTGAAGCTGGAATTCAAAGAGAAACTACGGGTTGTGCAATTCGAGGTGGGTTGTTTTGATGCGGTCATTGGAAGTATAAAATAATGTAAGGTGCTAACTAAAATATACCTATGATGTAGGTAAAGATGAGTTTAATACTTACGAAACAAATGTTAAATAAAAATGAGTGGCAGGGGTTGTACGAAAATTTGTAACAAAAGATAAAAAAAATGTGGTATAATACAACTGTTGTAACATAACCAGACCTCTAAATACATATAGACAATTAGAGAGCAAAGATTTAAACATCATAATTGGATTTGAATTGCTTCTTTGACTATATGTATTTTCTTATGTATCAACGAAATTTTCTTTAATATTTTTTTAAAAACAATTGTCACTAAGATAAATTTCTTAATTAAAAAAAAAAGAATTAGTCTAGCTGATTTTAGGAAAAATTTCTGATGTCACCACTTTCCACACTCTACTTCCAAAAACTTAATATTCTAGTTTTTTTCAGCGCAGATAAAGTAATTTTTTAAATCTAGAATCTCTACTCTAGTTCACCAAATCATTAAATATATATATATATATATATATAATGAAATAAAATAGAAGAGTTTTTTACACTAAAAAGTTTTTTAAGCACAAAAATAAAAAATGGACTTTATATTTTAAGAAACTATTTATTTTAAATGAACCAATGAATATAATAATTTTTTTTGTAGAGAAAAGAACAAGAATTTTTTTTCATTTACTAATTCTTGAGATTATAAGGTTTTTAATAAAATTAAAAGAAATACTAAAAGTCAAGATTCTAACATTGAATAATTAAAAAAGGTAAATAATTTTTTGGAAATATTAATAATGCATGAACTAATGGTTAAATTATATTACTAAATATATTTCTTTAAAATTAAGGTTCCCAAATATATATTTTTTTAAATAAAAAATATTTCTTAATTGTAGGATAATTAAGAATATATAGATATTTAATAAACTTTTTGATTTCTTAAAATACGTATTAAAAATTTTTATTAATTAGAGAATTATTAAAAAAAATACTAAAAATATGAGGCCATCTTAAAATATAAGGCCTTAAACGACTGTCTTGTTCGTCTATACCTAAAGCCACCCCTGCTCAAATTCATCTAATTATTTCCTTATATATACATTTAGATTATTTTAATATCATTTGGTTCAAATACATTTGAATCCATTAATTGTTGAGACAAGAACTAATTTTCGAGAAAATGTTGAGTATAATTTGTTGGTATGCGTGAATGTTTGCGTATTTATATATTTTGTTAAGATACAGACCATCAAGTAGCGGTATTACAATATTAAGAAATGAAAGGAAACCCACAGCATCACAGCTGTCAATTGTAAATTAAACCCGAAACAAAACTTTTGTTGATCCCAAATCATTTGTGAACAAATTAAAGAAAAATAAAGTGTCGCTTATTTACTGGAAAAGTATAAAAGTGCATCAATCAGTACAGGTATTTCATCAACTTGACCTGCCGTGCCGGCAATATAAAACCTTCGTTTCCAGAGATCACTTTTTGTCCCACCATTTAAATAAATTTTCTTTCTTTTCTTTTCTCATTATGCGTATTGTCTTTTACACCTGGCGCCCACCATAGGTATATGAATAAACATAAGTTTGTTGCTCAATCTTGTGCCGATCAACAGTGAATAGAATATTAGGGCGGCAATGAGGGTCATGGTGATAGGGTAATATGACACAAGATTTTCAGTTTCGATCGACATAAATGATTGATATTCCTGTCGTATTTGTTTGCATGATGCATTTAACAGTAATTTTGTATTAAAGATTTTAATATATCATATTTCTGTCTTTAAAGATAATGTAGTCATGTTAAAATATTTTGTCAGTAATAATTATTCATTTTTTTCCGTTTCTATCATGCAATCAATTTATGACCCGTTTAAGAATATTAATGATATAACGTGTCATATTTTGAACGAACCTCTTAATTTCTTTTGTTTTATAAGATAACTGTTTCGTTTTATTATTATACATGTCAAAACATGTACCCTTTTTTTTTTAGCATGTCAAATGGTTTAACATGATTACAAACATTTGATAAACAAGTGGTATTCAGATTTTAAGTTTTGACATTGTTAATAAATGGATAATATCAATATAGATTCTTAATAGGTCCAAAAAGACCTTCTCACGTTGCAACAATTTTATTCCAAATTTAAAACGACAAGAATGCAATACAAGGACGCATATTGACACTGTAATATAACATCATCAAGTAGGACCTGGGGTGGTGATTAGAGATGGAGATGGAATTGTGACACCTACAACTGTTCAAAAAACTACGTTTTATGGTGATGTAGCTCTGGTGGAAGTAGCATGTCACGGACCACAATCGTGGCACCCAAGATATACGCTTGTACTCTAGTGTCAATGATGGTTGTGCTAATTGTTGGAGACGTGCTTCAGGGACATGTGTGTAGGGAATACAACAGCCCTAAACTCTTTGGAGTTCAGGCAAGCTGACCCGGTTGAATTTGGGGAGTTTGTCGCTAGTCGAGAACTTAACCTTGAAGAGAGGTCTAGGCGAAACCCTACACACACTGGTTGGGAACTGGAGTCGTTTTCCTAACGAGTTCAAGGCAAGGCGAAACTAGTCGATATTATGCCACTTCCATTAGGCTTACTCTCGTAGTATGGGATGCGGGAGTGCCGCACGGGCTCGAAACCTCTCGTCCCGTGACAAATGGTATCAGAGCCGCGCTTGTCATCTCTCGAAAGCCCTCGTTGCGAGCTCGGCAAGCGCTCCAATGCCGCACCACGCAGGTCCCCACCCTTTTGGGAGCAAGGGTCGACAAGCGGGACGAACATGCGGGTTCTCACACCCCCAAGCGTTCGCACTAAGTTGGACAGTGTCTAGACGCAGGTCCTCTCCCCGGATCGAGGACGAGTAGGTAGGGAGTTCATGGGTGAGATTGGCAAGCCGATCTTCACATTTTTCGCGCGGAAGTGCACATTTGTGAGGCGTACTCTTCATGCACGAGGACGTGCATGATCATGGCAGTGGGAGAATGTCACGGACCGCAATCGTGGCACCCAAGATATGCACTTGTACACTAGTGTCGATGATGGTTGTGCTGATTGTTGGAGACGTGCTTCAGGGACGTGCGTGTGGGGAATACAATGGCCCTAGACTCTTTGGAGTTTAGGCAGGCCGACCCAGTTGAGTTTGGGGGGCTTGTCGCTAGTCGAGGATTTAACGTTGAAGAGGGATTTAGGCGAAACCCTACACACACTAGTTAGGAAATGAAGCCGTTCTCCTGACGAGCCCAAGGCAAGGCGAAACCAGTCGATATTGTGCCACTTCCATTAAACTTACTCTCATAGTATGGAATGTGGGAGTGCTGCACGGACTCGAAACCTCTCGTCCCGTGACAATCAGCAATTAATTTGGGCATTCAGATTGCAAAAATGCAGGGTTACTTCCTCTAATTATAGAAACCGATTGCCAAGACGTAGTTGATTTTGTTTTTGCACATGAAGAGCAGCATAACTAAAACTTTTGGATCTTTGCTGATATTGTCATGCTCAACATATGATTATAATGTAATTGCTCATGCTCAAGCTAAAATAACTTTACCTAGTGGAGATGCTTGTATATGGAATGGTTCATTTTGTTCTCAAACTACGCTTGTATTTTCCAAGTTGATTTAATGAAAGTAAATCTTTCTATAAAAAAAATAAAAAATAAAAACCTGTTTCTTTAAAAAAAATTAAAAAAAAGGCCGGATTGGCGGATACAAGTGGCATAAAAATAATTAAAATTCGTATGGCAAAAGGACAGATGAAACAAAACCTGCAAGGCTCAATCGTACCTTTGGAGTACGTAGCAATCTAACCATGCATATTTTTCTTGGATAACTGAACTACTTTGGGAACTGTTTAATTTGTCAGAGAAAAGGTAAGGTTTCTTTTGCTTTTGGCCATATACATGTATTTACCTAGGGTTTATAAATTACAGAAAACTGACAATGATCATTTAATAAGATTCTGATAAGTCACTTTGCAGCTGCTGATACAAAGCTGACCTTCTGCTTATTACATAAATTCTACTGACCTCCACAATCACAAGCAACTCAGTAATTTCAGCAGCAACCTCCTTTAAAATCAATCACGCATAAACCAGTAGTGCATGTGCATGAATTTCAATGAGAATCTTACTATTCTAGTGAAAGTTGAGGACGTCTCGATTCTATTATCCTTCTTATACAAAAAGAAAACTAAGTTGAGCTAGCTCATACTCATCGATGGAAAATCATCGAAAGGATACAAAAACAAAGCCTTGTGCATCGGTTATCTGGTTGGCCATTTAGTGAAAAACCATTTACTATGCAATGAGGTTCGCTTAAAGCTTTGTTCGATTGTTTCAACTAGCTAGATAGCTAGCTGCATAAAAACAAAATATAAAGTCTGTAGGTTAAATCAGTGACGCTAAATGCCGAATGTTTGTTTATTTTATGAATGATTTATTAGCGTTTTGATGCTTCAAATTAAAACTGTGTACAACTGCAGCTCTCTATAGTGGAAATGACCAATAATTGCTGGAAAAGCAAAAACTTGTTTTGAAGCCTCATGAAAACTCATATTCACTTCATATTGCTCAAGGAATAATAATGGGATCGCAAAAATCACATAAAATTTCTGAAAAAGAAGAATGCATTTCTAAAGATTAACAGAAAGAAACGATATACTATTTAGTAATTAAAGAAACAGAAAATAATAGAATAGAATCAGTACGAGAGAGAAAGGCTCCAAATTAATCTCAAGTGATCGCCAACGTGCCTTCCACTACAATGCCACTGGAAAATTTTAGTATACATGTACATTTTATTTGTATAATAGTTTCATTAAAGCTTAGAGGACAGATCCAGATATGCACAATTGTACATCTACCTACTCCCACTGGCTTGGCAACAAATTGAATATAAAATTAATAAATATTGAAAATCGATCCTTACTCCAAAAACTTAATTAGGAAATTATTGCCTAGGAATTAATTAAGGGTAATTAATTAATTGTTGCTAATTATCTGATCGTTGTCTTTTTATTTCTAAGGGAAGAAAACCCAGATAGACACCCATTGATTTCTTGTCAACTAAATAGAAAAAAAAAATCGACAATACTGTTGGATTTTAAATTTATCTTCAAACTGAGGAAAATGAAAATTTTAAACATAAGATGAAACAGAAAATATTACTCTACTGAGACATGATGACTAGGGAATTGGTAAAGAATTGAAGTAAAATAATTAAGCAATGATGAAAAACCTTGAACATGTTATAGTAAAGTTTCTAGCAAAACATTCATTTCATCATTACACCAATCTAGCTACTTGTGATGATTGATTAATAATAATTTTAATTTCTCCATGAACATCTATATAAGCTTAAAGATTTGTAAGAAAAACAAATAGATTAAAGAAAAAGAAAAATAGACTTGCCTTGGAATCCTGAAACCCGAAGAATAGCACTCAAATAATGGAAGCAGAAATTAAGGGGAATGAAGCCTGGTCCGAGAACATATATATATATACATACACACACACACCTGAATCAAAGTTATAATTAATTGATGGCCTTGAACCAGACAACAGTCCCCTCAAAAGAACAGCTTCCCAGATCTTCTTTGGTTTTGGCTTTTAGAAAGCTAGCTCATGATCGAGAAGAAGCTTGGAGAATGAAGATGGAGTCAGTTTTTTATTTTGTTTTTGTTCTTGCTTTTGTTTTAGGGCTGACTCACTGGGGTCAGCTCTGTTATTTTGTCTGCTCATATGCGCAATTTTTTTTATTAGTTTATAAGAGGAACACAAAAAATTCACTAAGAAAAAAAAAATCAATTTGTGTTTATGCGTTATAAATTGGTGGTCTCCACAGATTTATAAGCAACATTATTTTCCCTTTAGAAACTGTAAAGCATATTGGATGCTTTGCTTGTGAGATATTTGCTATACCGCGTTGTTTTTGGACTTCGGGCATTTCTTTCTTTGTTCTTTTCCGGCGTAGGGACAGCCAATGGGCTGGGCTTGGCCACGGTCCAGCCTCAGCTTTTGCTTGACCGGACCGACTCGGGTAAACATGAGTGGTGATAAATATCCCACCAACTGACCAACCCTTATTATAGCCTCTATGTTAACAACTATTTTATCTTTATATAAAATGACTTTAAAAGATAAATAACTTTTAACTGTACTCACCTACTAATTTCTACTAAAGTAATTAAGTAACAGATAAATTTCAATACAATCATAATAAAAAATCTCAATACTTATGATGTCCACCCCGTTGGTTAAATTTTTTTATTCCTTTACTCAACTTAAACTTGATGGACCAATGGGCATTTGGCCCAATGAGAGAATCCTTACACTTACAATATTAAGTATAAGGGTTTGAGCCTCTATAAAAATATTATGAGTGTTAATTTCAATTCTCCCTTAATTATTAAATAATTAAGTAGAACCAATATATTCTTACGAAATATAAGTGGAGTGAATAGCCTTCAAATATTAGAAATGATTTAAAAAATTTAGGTAGTGCTTCATGCCACAAAGAAGATCCCACTTGTATAATCTATTTATAAATATTAATTATAATATTTTATGTAATATCAATAACAATCATGTATCATAATATTAAAAAAAAACCTTAACTTGATGGGCTTAGTACAATTCTAAGATTCTTTAGGGCCAACTCAACATGATTTATTGTCAAATTATTGATGCAATTATCAATTTTTGTGGGGCAGCGATGGATAAATTTTTTAAAAGTAAAGAGAGAGAATGTAGTGATTATGACAATTTTTTAATAGATTTTATAAGTTCTATTTAGTGGGTGCATGGAAAAGATGAAAATTATAATAAGAGTAAATTAAGAATTAAGTAGGGTATGTTGAGAGTTAAAAATTAGTTTAAAATTTTTAATAGAATTAATTGAGAAATAGGGGCTTATAATCTCTCCACAACTCCGAAGAAACGTTTGGGCCGATGGGGCTTCAGATTTGTCTAAGCCTTTTAAGAGTAAAATATAAATATATCCTTTTGTTTTTGTGAATCTAACTGTGAAGTGTACAAATCATAAGACAGACAATATGAATGATAAGAAGCCAGAGAAACATAACAATTAACAATAAATACTAAATAGCCAAAGATAAGGGAAGATAATTAAGTATCAATATTCAAGTTTTTTTTTTATTTCAATTCTCAATTTCTAATAATGGTGCTATTTACAGATTAATAATTATAATAAATTATAATAAATTAAAATAAAAATAAATTGAAATAAGAGTTAAAATAAATTGTTAACTTAAATCAGAAAAATTAAAATTAAAATTAAAATAAGTTATACTTTTATTAATGTGTTTATTTTATTTTTAAATTAAAATAAATTATTTTAAATTATTAAAATACCCTTACTCAAGTGTCGGCATATTATTAAAAAATATTATATTATTAAAAAAATATGAATTAATACCAAAATAGAGAACCCAAGTGACACTAACCGAAAAAAAGAAGGAAAAAGGGGGAAATTTTCTATATTTCCAAGCTAATTTATAAGTTCAAATTGCAATATATGTTAATTTAGACGAAGAGCAGGCAGCAATATATTCCCCAGCTAATTATGTTGCAGTATATATTTCCAACCACAACCGGAAACAAACGAACTATCAACAATTGAATAAGAGCAGGCAGCGGCCAACTGTTGCTGGTAAGATCGGCGGCGAAGACCGGCGTCCGAGGCTTGCGCCATCTGCTGGTGTTGTCGGTGGCGCAAGGAGGCTGTTGGTTTCGCGTTAGGGATTTGGCTAGTTCTGAGTGAATTATTTATATATATTTCTTTTATTTTTAAGGGAGGACAGATTTAGAATTATGGGAATTAGGTGCGGTATTTTTGTCAGTACAGGGAATAAGAATCAGACAACCATCCCTGATTTTCGATCTCAAATTAGTATTAGAGCCCATAAGTTAATTCTCTCATGCCCTTTCTTGTTTAAATGAGTAAATATATTATTTATTTTCATTCTCTGATTTTCATTTTAATTATTGATTAATAAACACATAGCACAACTTCAAAGGTGTGGATAAACATATTCTCAATACTATTCTTTAGATTTCTATTACCTAATGATAATCTTTGCCTAGAAATAAAATTATGGAATAAAAACCCTTAGTAATTTGAGTGCTATCAAAAGATATAATAATAAAATGTGTGTGTAACCATTTCTAAAACTACGGTAATCTATATGATCATTTAAACCTTACGGGCTAAAACAAAATATTCAAAAGAAGTGAAGTACCTAAAATATCTTGAATTTCTCGGACGCAATGACTTTGGATTCTATTGTGTAATAAAATTCTGGAAATCTAAATAAACAAAATACTAAAAAAAAGAAAAAAAATGCTAAATTTGAGTTTTCCTAACACAAGATTAAAAACATTTAGGGTAATTATATTCTCACCCCACACTTTTTATTAACTCAACCCACTTTTAGAAAATAATTATAAAAGTTGACATAATTTTTTAAAATTTTAGAGAATTAATTCATTAAATCAATTTTTATTTTTTTTCTGTGACCTATATTTTTTTTCCATATTTACCTACTAAAATTTGTTTTAGCCCAAGTTTAAATCAATTATTTTATTCTTATAAGGTAAAAGTACCAAAAATTTACTTTAGCCTAACTACCTTTTTAGTTTTTATACAAACTTTCTCATTTCCTAATGATGTGTCAATATTACTTTATTAATATGATTATTAATTTTTATTAAAATATCATAACTTCTTTATTATATAGTACTCATGTACATTATTTTACTGTTAAATTTATATAATTTACATATGGGGTATTGAAAATTTTTAGATTTCATTTAAAAATGTTAAATCATATGTCACAAAATTAAATACCTAAACCATCAGATAAAAGAACACACATTTGTTGGATCATTTTTTTTCATTTTACATCATAAGAGTAAGATAGTCAAATAAAACTTATGTTAAAGCAAATTGAATGGTCAAAGATGATCAAAGAAACCTAAGTAAGAAAACAGTTCAAGGACTTAACTGATTAATCATAAAAATTTTATTATTAATTTGTATTTATCAAGAGTAATGTGAACTTATAGTAAAGATTATTTAGAAGTGGTTGGATTCACACAAATAGTAGAATGAAAATGTTCCCACCCAAAAATTTATTAAAATTGTTAGAAAATAACTTCTAAATGTGCTTTGGGGATGAAATGTAATCTGGTTAAATATCATAATTTTCGTAATTACACAGTCAATAAATTTTGTTCGCTAGACTCGAAACTGCATATTACCTGACTTATGTACCAATGCTTTATAGTTATTAGGGTAATTTCCACTTATAAGACAGTCAATTGTGGATATATATGAGGGACAACCTAGATATACAGGAATGATTACTACATGAAATATAACTCGAAGAGAAAATCAATGTACACGTAAACTTGAAATTGAAGTATCACCGTGAAAAAGGGACTTGACTAGCTTACAGAATCTGTAAGCTACAGACTGCAGCATCAGCCGTTGGATGCGGTTGGATGTGGAGTGAGAAAGTTAACAATAGAAAATCGGATGGTGGGATGACGGGAGATGTTTGTTACAGAATCTGTACCATAGACAGGTCCGTGAAAAAGTTGTAACAATGATTAGAAGACCACCCAACTCATTTAAAATATGCAGTGCACGTAACTTTCGCCCACAAACTCATCATCATCGTTGAAAGTCGACCACTTTGTGCCAAAATAGTTGCCGCCAAACACTAGACTTGCCCTCTCAAAAGCACCAAAACTAAAAGAGCCGTGACCAAAGAATATATTAATTGTATTCACCCACGCAAGAAAGTTGGACTTCTTGTGGTAATTATTTACATTGCTAAAATGGAAAGAAATTAAATCATGGCCGTGCAGAGACAAATTATAGTCATTTTCAATCAGTATTTCTTTTTTGAAAGGATGCTTATGCAGCTGCCCCTTGACACGCAGTCTTCTAAGAAGATAAGGCATGCCTCAGTTCCATTAAAGGAAAGGACTTGGATATTTTGGTCTGGTGGCCCAACTGCTCTTTTAGATGAAACTGTTAAAAAGAAACCACGTGGTATTATGACTCTACGTATATCAAACCCAGACATATTTCATGCCACACACAAGGTTACGATTAAAAGAGAGTAAAAAAAAAACAAAACAAAAAAAGCGCTAAAGGCACCATCTAACTGAAGTGGAGCTCTGCCTGTTGATAAATATGACTGACGGCATAGCTCGGAATTATTTCTAGAAAAAAAGTGCTAAATAAACCAAACATTGTTGTATAAAAACTATATTGGTTTTAAATTGTTTTTAGGACTGAGCTACGGTGCACCACACCCCCTCTTTTGGTCCTTTTTGACTGCAACCCCTAATCTCTTCTATATTTAGAGTTTATTAAAGTAATTTATTTTTCCTTCTTCTTCAACCCCTCACCTCTAAATTCTGCCTGATTTTTTCCATTTTCAATTAAACCTATAATTAATCAATTGCAATCAATAAGAGAAACTTGACATTCTCATTAAAGCTACTTCGTTGTTGCCTTAAGGTTCATTTGCTCTATATCACATAAGCAATAATGAATTGAACTTTTTTTTTATAAAAGAAAATCACATAAATATATTTTTGTACACATAATATATTCATCATACAATGAAATTCAGGTGTAAGTAAATTAAATTTTTTTAATGTTTTATGATGTGTTTTCTTCCCCTCTTCTCCTCCACGTGTCTCTCTACTTTCTCCTGAAATAATCTAACTCTAGGGCTTTCTAATAATTGGATTATTATTATTATTATTATTATTGTATCAGTAAAAAAAATATTTTAACAAATGATAAAAAATGAGAGCTTTAACAAAATTTCAAAATCTGTCTTAGTTTTCATTGTCTTTGATACATTGGCATGTTTGATCTCTTGATTATAACTTGTGAAAGTGGGTACTATAACACAATGATGATGATTAGTGATTTGTGTTGAGAGAATTTAGGAAAAAATGATATTGGCACAAAATTTTGTACACTTTAACTTTTTTAAAATTTCAACAAATATCAGGGATTCCATTGTTAATAAACAAACAAACACATCCCTGCCCTTGAAACTACTTTTGTGTTAGATCTAAGGTGGCAGCACAAAAAGACAAAAAGAGGGGTATGGTGTACATGTACCCGTTGCACCATAGCTAGATCCTTGTTTTTATTCATTGACTCCAAATTAAAGCATTCTTTTCGAATTCAATGGATCAGCAAAATATTCTGTTCGTTGTTTGGATTCTTAAGTTTAGTTAGAAGAATTTTCACTACATTTATATTGTTATCTTTAAGATTTGTGGTCCTGATTCTAATGAATATTTCTCTTTCAAAAAATAAAAATTAACTAAAAATCTGATACATGCTAATCATACAAAAATCTAAAGAAAAGTTAATTTCTAAAATTAATTTTGCATATTAAAATTTTGAAATTTCGAATACTTAGTATATTAAAGAAAATATACACTACTAAATGGTTGTGACTCAGTTGGCAGCGCAGGTTGAGTTTGTAGGAAGAGTTCTCGAGTTCGATCCCCACTAAACACACTATTTGAGAGGGGTAAAGAATTTTAACTGTAACTATATCTCGAATCCGGATTAATTGGAACTCAATGCGGTCGCCAAATACTGGATGACTGACACAAAAAAAAATAAAAAGAAATATACACTGACTAAATTTAAAAAAAATAGCTTTTTTTTAAAAAAAAAACATATTTAGATGATTCGAGAAATTCTACCGAATAAACAATAATCTTTAATTTGCCCTATTTGTACTCAAATTCAGTCGATAATTTATAATTTAAAAAATTAATTAGAGGTATTTCAAAACCATATTGTGTCATAGAAAGTTTGGAGCGTTAAAAATTTTTGAGTAATTTTGAAACATTACCTAATTCTTGGTCTTGGATGGATAAGTAGTCATAAAAGCAATTCCAAGATAAGGTTATCTTTATCCTCAGAAATACTGAGTCAGTGTATAACACATAGTTTTCATAAGGGCCATCTAGCTACAACTCATCGGAGCAATACGAATTAAAATGGAACTAATTAACGGTTTCCTGGCTCAATTAATTAATTAAGATGTCAACAACTGGCCGCCCCAAGGACTTGAAACCTGGCCTTATCCAAGGTGAATAATTTTTTTTTTTTAATTTTTTCTGAAACTACATCCAAACTCCAAGAGGTATATTTGGCATGTTAGAATTGACACTTGTACAACAATTTCAAAATTCACCAACCATTATACGGAAGTTCCTCTATGAATGCACTGTACTACCAGCTTCCATACATATTCAAGTAAGAAGTCTTTGTCAACGCCGGAGTAACAAATTAGTTCACATGGAGAAGAAATCAGAAACAATTGATGATTGCCAATAGGAAAACACTACATGGCGTAAATGATTTGTTTTTAATTATTATTTTTTGTTTGAATTTATTCGACCGATATTTATATTAAGGGTCTTTCTAAATTGTACTACTAAGTATAACTTATCAGGTAAAATTCATTCAATAGTCCTTTTGACTTCACTATTTTATTACTTATTTTTATACTAAAAAAACTAGTTATAAGTGACACTAAATACAACTTAGAAAAGGTCTTCTATTGATATGATCACATCAATTTATCAATTTTTTTGTATATAATTTCGACTCTATTACCACAAAATTGTGTGGTAAGATTGCATGTGGGTGCAAGTATTAATTAATAGCTACAGTTAAATTACATGTTGTAATAAATGTTAGTGGAAGGAGGATTGTTGGATTTAATCGAATGACTAGAAATGTAATGAACAGTAAAAGAAAAGTTATAAAATATGATGACAAATTAATGGTTAACTTATCAATTTTTTTAATGTATGTAACATGTAATGTAAACACAAAGTAATTAATTATATTAATTACATGCGTAAAGATATAAAGGAAGTACAGAAATTGTATTGCTACGTACACTTACTTTAGTAGCTATGAGTTCATCTAAGATCTTTAGTACATGGATCTTCATGCCCTTGCCAGTGTACTATTTGTCTCCTTTGATGACTTTCCTTGATCTCTTCTGTCCTTTGCTTGTGTTGATGATCCTTGATGCTGAAATATCAACTGCCCCCTCTGAGATATTTGGGCATGCGATTCTCTGTGTTAGCCATGTGTTGCTTAAGACATGAGCTGGTCCTTCGTTAAACTTCTTGAAACTATCAAGCAACTTCAACTTTCTCAAAAGCATCCTAAACTATATGAAAGTTACAGGGAGTAAAATTTCGAAAAATTAATAATTTTAGGACCACAAAAAATCTATTAATTTAGTTAATATTAATATATTGATAAATTAATAATTATTCATTTATAAAATAATATCACATTCATAATAAATAAATAAATATATATATATATATGTATATATATAGTATAGATATATAATAATTAGATAATGTTATGATTTTGTGAAGTTGTATAATAAAAGATTATGATTTAATTTTGATTGAGTGAATAAGTTATTTGATAATTCTTTAACTGGATCACGATTATATGGTAACTCATTAAAGAAATTTTTTTAGAGACAATATAATTTCTTTCTTATTTCTTTTAACATAATAAATAAAGTACAACAATGACTTTTCATATAAAAGGTGTAAAGAAAACAACAATAACAAATGAAACGTGCAAAAAATTATGCTAGTACAATTAAAAAAATCATAGGTGTATCATGTGTATTTAGTTTTAAATTATTCAATTATAAATTTATGTATTAATTAGGTCCTATAGAAAAATAAGAATTTTTTTTTGAAAATTTATTGTCTAATAAATTTATCGAATCATTAATTTATCACGTTGGCCCTAAGTTGGGTAGGGATGGCAATGGGGAGGGGAGAGGAGGGGACCAATCTCCCCGTACCTATTCCGATATTTTGCGTATATCCCTGTTCCCGTCAGAATTACTTGAAAAAATCTTCATCCCCTCCCCTGAATAATAATAGGGGATCCCCGAGGGTCCCCGATCCCTGAATAATTAATACATTTTTTATTTTTGATTTTGAGTTAATCATATTAAAATAAAAAATTTAAATAAAAGTAAAGTTTGAAATATATCTTACATTAATATCCATTACAAAAGTCACATACATTAAATTAGTAAGTAACGCAGCATGTAAGGGATACAAACTTATTTTACAAACTATCGTGAATAAATTAATAGTGTAATACAAAATTATTACAAATAAAATCGAATTTAAATTCAAAATTAACTTTTTCAATGGTGGCGTGGGTACTTTATAAATGTGGATTATTCCCTTTATAATACAATAGTTAAGTCGGAGCAAATCAAGAGAAAATATTATATTAGATTAGATTAGATTAGAAATTAAAATTGTGATTCGTTGTAGGCAATTATAACATCTAAAAATAAAATAAAAATAGATTTAAGTTTAAACATTTAATTAATATTAAAATTAAAACTAAATTTTTGGGCTAATAGAATTTATCCCGATTTTTTAATGTCCTAAATAAAAATTTAAAACTTTAATTAGTTAATTATGCCTAAAAGTTTAATAATATAAATATTTTGATATTTGTTATTTTTACCAATATTTATAATTTTATAATTCAAATTTTATAGTTTATTTACTAGTAATTTTAAAAAATTAAAATTAAAATGGGAAATGGGTAGGCGATGGGGATTCCACCTCATCCATGTCCCCTCCCCGAATAAGAAATTGGGTAAAAAAATTTCCGTCCCTTCCCCAAATAAGAAATTGGGTATGAAATTATCCTCATACCTTTCCCGAATGGGAAAAATCCCCGAGAGTACTCGTCCCCGTAGGGATTTTTGCCATCCCTAAAGTTGGGACTCACAAATACTATTATTTAATTGAGATTATTATCAAGTATTAATTTAATGATGTTCTACTATATTGCTAAGACTTTTAGTCATCTTAGACCAAGTGAATATAAGAAATAGATAAGTATTATGATTAAAAAAAAGAAAATCATATAGTCAAAGAAAGGTGCCCATTCATTTACATTATATATATTTCTATGCTAAGTGATAATTAATTTAATATTGTTTCATAAAATAAATAAATAAAGTAATCGAAGTAATTCAAGGTGTTGGTGGCAAAATTTGAATGACATGTATATAAAAGAGTATTTTAGCTAAAAAGTCCTTAATAAGTCTAAAAAGCGAGTTAAAGGCTGGAGATGTTATGGGAAAAATAAAATGAGAAGGTCGGTGTAAGCCACTCTAATATTTGAAAAAGTTAGAAGAAGTCTGTTATTTGGTGCCCAAGTGTTATCACATATTATTTGGGGACCATAGCAACAATGAAAGGGCCTCCCTCAAAATTAATACAGACAAGCATGGGACAAACCCCACAGAGATGCGTCCAAATCCCTCCAAAATCCCTCGGAAACGGTCATACACTAGGCGAAAAAAAAAGGCAGCCAATAGAGATGCCAATTGCTCAAAAGCTCAACTGGCTCATTCAAAATCAATTAATTAGAGGACAATACCTACTGTCACCAAAGTTAGTCCCTTGAATAGGGGTGGGCATTCAGTTTGAATGAACCAAACCTAAATTTTTACTCAGTTTTCGGTTCGGTTCAAGTTAATCCTAAAACTCGAATGGATTAAACTTTCAAAATCAATTGGATTAAACGCTTACATTTGAAGTAAAGGAAAAACGGCACAAACGGTCAAAACCAAACACCCAAACTCGATCCCCAAATTTCCAATTTCCTAAAGTAAAAAAAGAAAAAAATAACACTTAATAACCACAGCCTAACTTAGTAACTTATCTGTGCCAATTGAGCTTAGTAATTTATCCTCCTCTCCCAAAGCTAAAGCCGTCGGCTACCGCCATGCTGCTCTACCTCGACACAATAGTACAGGCAACCACAATAAAGCCACCAATGGCCAACAGCCTCACAAGTCATCACCATAGCATCATTTCTTCTCTCTGAAATCAACCTACAACTTCAGCTCGACATTAGCAGTTATCACTATAGCATATCATCATCTCTCGTCTCTCAAATCAGCCCACAACTGTAACTCTCCATTAGCTCTTCAGGGTAAATTTAGTGATAAATCTTTCCTCGATCTTTTCTCATTTGATGATATAATAATCATGCTTGAATTGGCTATAATAAATACTTTCACCATATGAAAACATGATAACTTATCTATTGTCTACTATATTATCACTGATCGAGTTCAAATGTTCGAATTTTTAAAAGAAAAAAGAATATGTAAAAATAGATCCGATCTAAATCTTTAAATATTTTATCATATTTGAATTAGGCTTATAGTTTGCTACAATAGTTAGTTGAAAAAGAATAAATTATACGATCAATGGTGCTATACTGTTTTAAAAAGTAACATTTGGGAGTGGAAATCCTTCTGAAGTGTTGACTAGGGCTGTTCAGAAATCAATCCGATCCGCTCAATTTGTCTGATCCGTAGAAATACGATCCATAAAAATTTGATCAATGGATTGGTGGATTGAATTGGATTGAAAATTTAAAAATCCACAGTTGGTGAATTGAATATAGATTTACTTCTATAAATCCGCCAAAATCTATGAATCCGCAAAAAAAATAATAATTATTTAATAAACAAGTAAACTTATAAATATGACATTATACTTACTAATAAATAAATAAGTTAAAATATAGTTACATTAACACCATATTATATCTTATCCCATAATAATATAAAATAAAAATAATTAAATAAAAAATATAGCTTTATAAGCAGTTAACTTTCATGAATTGATCTAAACAAATGAGATTTTTTTTTCTTTTTGGTGTATAATATTTTGAAATCTTGAATGTATTTTCTAGCTTTATTTAAACATTAATTTATTTAAACCTTATTTACTTTTAAACACACCGACTCTGCTCTGATTATTCTTCCAATTCTTATTCATACTGGGGGATTCTCCCCCCTTAAGAATCCCCCTTATCAGTAGTAAAATCATTTTTATATTAAGTTTTTTTATTTAGTTAGTTTGTGGATAGGACATGATTCAAAATTTTTAGCCTACAAACCAATCCTTAAAATGGTGGATTGGATATGGATTGGGTCAAATTCGCATTCGATCCGCAGACATATGGATTAGATTTGGATTGAACTTCACCAATCTATGGATTAGATTAGATTAAAATTTATAATTTGTAAAATCGTAGATTTGATATGAATTGATGTCTAATCCATAAAATCCAATCCGCGAACACCCATATTGTTGACCCCCCTCATTTTTTTATACGGGTACATTGCTAAACTACGCGGCTCAATAGAGTTAGTGTGGACACATTATTAAACTGCACATTTTTATAGTACATTGAAAAATAACTTTATTAAACTACACCGCTTAACAATTGTCTGCATTAAAAAGAATGAGGGTGCTATGTATGTATGTATGTATGTATGTATGCTATGTATGTATGCATGTATGTATGTATGCATTTATTTTGATGATTAGGTTTAGTCATTGCTTTAGATTGTACATGTCTAATGTAATTATTGACGCTTGTTTGGTAGAGGTTAATTGTTGTTTAATGGGCTAATTTTCTTTTCTTTTTGCAGAACGGACTAATTTACTTCATCTTTTTCTATTTATCAATATAGAAATGGACATGGATTTATTTTATTCAATTATTTATATTTTTTCTTATTTAACTTGGATTAACTTCATGTTAAATATTTTAAATTTGGAGTTTAGTAACCCGAATAATTTATTATTCGCTATTTTATTTGTTCATTTTTTACAATACTTGCTCCGACCTAAATTAATAATCCAAACCATTTTTTAAAACAAATTGTATTGCAACTCAAAACTAACAATCCGAAATTGAACCAAATTATGAATCGAACCAAATTTGAATTTGAGCCAAATCAAGTAGAAATAATTTTCCATCCATTTGGGTTGAATTTTTAATTCTGAATGGATAGTAAACTGAACAAAAAAAAAAGAACCAAAAATCAAAATACCCACCCTTACTTTTGACTCAAAAAAGGAGACATTCATAAATATGTTAGCCTCAAAGAGGTTAAAAGATTCAAGTTAAATAATTAAATTACTTAAAGGTCCCTACCTAAAGAGGAGAGCTACTTATTATAGCTCATCATTTGTCCAAAAAGGACCAAAGACACCTTCAAGAACACTTCATTACAAAAGGTTAAGTACATCTCATCACAAAGGAGGTCTTTCTTTACTTTTTCTTTTTTCTTCATATTTATATTTGAGGTTTCGTAGAAACCATCAACCTTCTCTCCACTATGTATTGACTTGATCTTTGTAGTGCCATTGCTGCCAATGGGCACCTCTAGTAGTTGTTTTCCTCTTTTTCATGTTCTATATAGGTCTTGCCCCTCGAATTCTTCCCAAATATCCAAAAAGATCATCCCCAACAACAAGTCCTTAAATGTTTTGGGCAAGACACTGGTTTGATCAGAATTTTATCAAACAAAAGGTTAAATAAGAAATTCAACTATAGAAGGGAAGAAAACCTTCAAAGAAAGTGCTTGCATATACATATCAATTATCAAAGTGTGTGTATTTACCTTTATCTTTCTGAATTACTTGTTATGTTAGGTATACAATGATAAAATTCAATAAAATCATGTCTTGAGATCGTTTTTTTTTTCATTTTTAATTGTACTTGTTAGAAAAATAGCATAAAGTGGCTATTTTGAGATCAATTTTAAAGCAAGATAAATATTGGGGAAATATACGTATATGGATGATTTAGAATCTCCTCTGTGACATCTTTGCAACAAATCATAGAATGCTCAAGTTGGTACTTGAGTAAATGAGAAATTAAATCTCAAAGAGTACCCATTGGTGTAAAAAATGAAGAAAAGTGTCACACATGATTTTTAACTAAATAATGTCTCCCCATGAAACCTATATGCTTCCATGTTCAATTGCCCAACACACTAAAATCCAAGTGATTTTCTTCTCCTCTCTCTTAAGCAAATATTCTCTCTAACTTTAAGATTTAGTGCGATAGAATTTAAACATTTGTTTGGAATTTGTTGGAATAGTGAAGCTGTGCTACCAACTCTATTCCAATCCATTGTATCGTACAAGATATTTGACAATATTAGTCAAGCACCATTATGAATGTGGTGAATTTGTTTTAAGTACACTTTATTTTTAAAAGTCTTGAGTTATTATTATTATTATTATTAAAAGCTCGTGATAAGTGACAAGTGTGTAAGATGCTTATTAGCAACCTTAAGTGCACTAGAAAGTTCCTGTCACCAACACTATATACATTACCTAAGGAGTTTGCGTTTTAAGCGGGATTATTGTGACCCTCTCTAGTCTTTCTAAGAATTTAACTAGTATATTTTAACATACAAAATGGGTAGTCTTATATCACTTGCTAATTATTAATAATATAACTAGAATACTTCCATAGCACAACTAGATATGAGTAGAGGTGAACCCATAACTTTTTTTTATCACCCTAGGCTAATTTATAAATTATTTGTCAATATTTATATAAATATAAGTGCATATAAAGAAGTGAAAAACTCATATCAAATAAAGCAACATAAAAACTATTAGCATAATATATATTTAATGAAAGATTGGCAACAATAAATAAGTTTATAACATAAATTATTAAAATTGTAGCATAAAAAAATATTATTTTTGAAATCCTTTTTAATTTTGTTGATTGAGAATGTGAATCTTTGAATAATTTGATGATATAATGGAAACAAAATGAGCAAGTATGACTTTGAAGAAAATGAACCATGACATTGTAAAAATGTTAATTGTAGCTTTTTTTTTTAACTTTTTACAGTCAAACTAATTTAACCACTATAAGCAAGCTATAACTCAATAGAGGTATAGTTACAAAATTATTATTTTAACTTAATCATCCTTAGTTCAAGTGATGTTAAGGTAAAATATGTAGCTATACTAATAATTAAGTAATAGAGTATTCCAAATCCAATATATAGACATTGATAAAAGAAATAGATACAAGTTTAAGAAATTAATACATGTATTATATAGTGTTGAGAATATGTAAAGTCATCTTAAAAGTCTAAATATTTGCATTCTCTTTAATATTTTTCCCTCCATATAAATTCTATAAGTACTGTCTAAGGATTTTTAGTTACAACTCTAAATAATAAATCATTGTTCCAAATAATTTTTAAAAATTATATTTATTTTATTCTAAACCTTTAATTTAGTATAGCACACATATTTTTTATAACATACAAATATCTATTGTTTATTACTAAGTGGAGGTCAAGTTTTTTTAGAGAGAAGTTATAACTTATCACAATGTGAAATTTATTCTTATTTATAACTAACCCAAATTATGACTAGAATTTTTAATGATAATATGGACATTATCCTTATATAAAATGTCACTATACAGAGGTTCTACTATAATACTAGTGATGATGTTATAGTATATTAACATAATGATGTAGGACAACCCTAGATTTAATTTCCTTTTTTTTTTAGTTTAATTAGGATTTATTTTCATGTTTAAGACATATTCCATTTCTTATAAGGAATCATAATTTTATTAGGAATATGATAATCCTAACTAGTATAAATAGGCTTATTATGCTTTGTTTCTAGATACAAGCTTTTCATTAATAATACTCAGTATTTCTCAATTGAGATATTTTCTCCTTTGTGAGAGCCTCTTTCTTGAGTTTTCAAGAACGTATGTTAGAACAAAATCTAGTATCACTTCTACGCTACATCAAGTGGTATCATAGCTTTTCTTTGTATTAGATAGAACTTTCATGACCATCAACCACCCTCCATATACAAATCCTCGTTCCATCATCCATTAATTCCATCAATTAAAGAAAATCACCAAAAAAAAATTAGAAAAACAGCAAAACTAAAGCCATCTGCCCACAACCACCATACGCGGTTGCCGTCGCCACAATTCTTCTTTTTTTCCATTGATCTCTACCACCAGCCAAACACCCACACGTTGCCGACCATATCCCAACCGTTAACATCACTAACTCGCCACCATATCCACTAGAAACACACCAAACGACCACTGAACCACTGAGACCTCCGCCGCTCGATTCATCGAAATCTGCCTTGACTTGACAGCCACCACCACTACCAACCCATCCACCATCACCATCTTTTTTTTCCAGCCCATCCTTGCTGCCAATCGTTAGTTTGATCACTGAAAACCAAAAACAAACTCCAACCGCCACATTAAATTAAATTTTCTAGTCAAATCATGACTTGAGTAGAACCACCACCACCAACACACTCACCACCATAAAATCTTCAGATCCATGTATCATAGTCCAATTTTTCGATCATCATAGCCGGTAACACAAACTTTTGCTTATTTATAATTTTACTTCATTACTATTGTCTAATTACAATATTATTCTATAGTTTCCTTTTCTTTTAAAAAACCCAAATTAAAAAACCCAAAAAAAAACATGGTTTCTAAAGAAAGTATTACTTCATTTGAAGACAAAATTATAAGGGGATAAAGTGACTTGAACATTCACAAACCTGTTCAGCCGATGCATGGGGAAACAATGAAAGCCTTACAATCAATACAAAACCCATATTACAACGATGAAAGATTCATTACTTAGAGTGAGGCAAGAATTAAAAGAAATTAAACTTGCCCAAAAAAGTAATCAGGAAGCAAAGGGTATAGACATTGGTGATTCAAGAAATAATTTTAGTAAGCAAAAGAAGACCAACATAATAAAGGAAATAGGTAGCTCTAGTAGGAATACAAAAGCAATTCCATATTTGTTTTAAGTTCAGACAATTTAGATGAAGAAGACCTAGAAGATGAATAACGAGAAACACGTCAGAATGACTATCGTATTAAAATTGATCTCCCATCATTTAAGGGACAACTAGGCATTGAAGACTTTCTTGATTAGTTATCAGATGTTGAATGATTCTTTGAAATAATAGACTTTTCAGAATCAAAGAAGGTCAAGTTAGCAGAATCTAAACTCAAAGGTGTTGGTGCAATTTGGTGGACAATCTATAGACTTCTCGTGTGTTGCAAGGGAAAAAAAAGGTCAAAACATGGAATGACACTGCATTACCTACTGGGGAACAATTTTTGCTTCTTGACTATGTGCAAACCTTGTTTCATGAGTAAAACAACTGTTGTCAAAGAACTAAAATGGTCAAAGAATATGCCCTTGAATTTCAAAGGCTTATGGAATGAAATAACCTCCACGAGACAAAAGATCAAGATGGGTTGCAACTAGTACATACATTGCAGAACGCAATTCGACTAGCCAAAAAGGTTGAAATGCAACTTGAAAAATAGAAAGCTCGTAGTCAACTACCTTACGCTCATTCTAGTAGAAACAAGAGCAGAGGTACAAAATTAATAAGGAAAAAGCTCATATGGAAAACTTTAGAAGGCCAATACAAAATTATAATGGGCAAAACATACGGCCAATAAATGACTCACTAAGTTGTAGTAATCCTTATACAATTCCACGAGGCAATAAATGTTTTTGTTGTTCAAAACTAGGTCATACATCAAAACAATGCCCAGAACAAAGACGCCAAAAAGTCAATTTGGCAACTCATGCAGAGGAAATAAAGAGCATAAGGATAAACCATATGAAGACAAGGATGACATAGAAGAAGAAGAAGAGTAGACATATCCAGATGCAGGAATATCACTAATAACACAACATTTATTATACATACCAAAGAAAGAATAAGACACTCATAGACGTAGCATCCTTAAAAGAAGATGCATAGTCAATGAAAGGGTATGTGGTCTGATTATCAACAGTGCTAATAGTGAGAATGTAAATTCCAAGACCATGGTTGACAAGCTACAACTTAAACTCACAAACATCCTTCTCCTTGTTGCATTGGATGGATACAAAATGTTAGAGAGACTAAAGTTACTGAACAATGCCACATTCTTTTTTCCATTGGAAGATACAATGATGAAGTAACCTGTGATATTGTCGACATAAACGCTTGCCATATACTTCTGGGGAGACCCTGACAGTTTGATCTTAATATAAACATACAAGTTTTATAAAGACAACATGAAGATTATCCTTACTCTAATGAAGTCAAAAGTCAAGGGAACCTATCTTTTAGTACCAAAAGAAGTAGCTGAAATAGAATCAGTGCCCAAACAAGTCCAATCACTATTCTCAAAATTTCAAGACATCATGCTTAAAGAATTTCCTAACAAGTTACCTCCTATAAGGAATATTCAACATCAAATTGATCTTTTCCCTAGATTTAACCTACCCAACTTACATGTGACTCAAATTAAAAGAGAACTTTTAATGATTTATTCCTACAAGTCTACAGCTTTGAGAGCCATATTCAAAAGGAAAAGGAAATTGAAGTTTTGGTATTTTCGAGTTTCAAGAAAAGTTGATGCGAAGTGCTACACGTTTATATTGCAAGATCAATTACTCCTTCATTAAAAGCTTTATAATCCAAATTGTCTTTTGTTTTTAACAAAACTCGATGACGAGTTTTTTTTCGAAGAGGAGACTGATGTAGGACAATCCTAGTCATAGTAGGAGTATAAATTTAATTTTCTTCTTTTTGAGTTTAATTAGGATTAATTTTCTTATTTAAGTCAAATTTCTTTTATTATAAGAAATCATAATTTTTATTAGAAATAGGATAATCCTAACTAGTATAAATAGACTTGTTATTCTTTGTTTCTAGATACAAGCTTTTCATTAATAATATTCAGTATTTTTCAATTGAGATATTTTCTCTTTTGTGAGAGCCTTCTTTCTTGAGTTTTCAAAAACGTACGCTAGAACAAAATCTAGTATCACTTTCGCACTATGTCACATAATATTCTTTCAATTAGAACATTTTTACAATAAATTAAAGTAATAATAATATTTTAGTGTCCTAATGATTTCAATTTATTCAATAAATATATAATTTAACCACTATAAAATAAGTCACTAACTCCAATTTAAAAAAAATTACGGGCATATTTACAAAAAAAAAAACTCTATTATTATATAATAACGAGTTGCACTTGCCTCTTCACACTAAAATTGCGCCGTACCCTATCTAAATTTAAAGGTCGAGGAATTTCGGGAGGTTATTTTTTAAACGAGTCAGAGAATCAAATTTGGACTATATATATACTTCTTACAATCTGCCTTAATTTTGAAGACATCTTATGTATGTATATATGTACACAGGTACAGATAGGGGATGGTAGTAGCAGTGTCAGGAGCCCAAAAAATTTAATATAGCAGGAGTTGAGTTCAAATAGTAGTATAATTTAAAAAAATTTCAATAAAATAATAAGAACCAAAATTTTGAAATATTTTCATTTGATCAATTTACAAATATACCCAATGAGTTTTAAAATCATTGATTTTACCTTATTATCAACGCTATATATATATTTTTTAATCGTATACAAATAGACTATCATTTTCTAATTATAGCATCTTCGATAGCTAGCTTCAAAAACTTAAGCCATTAATTTTTCAGATGCCTTAAAGTTTAAACCCTTATATGATTTTTTTAGAGAAAAAAAGAGAGTAACGAATGTTAAAAAAAAAGCTTGATATTTTAAAAATTTTATAGAGAGACTTCTATGAAAAATCAAGTCACTAATACGTCAAATATGAAAATGATCTTAAAAGGTTTTAACTTGGATACTTGATTTCTCTCATAATTCGTATGCAGAGTGGCTAGCTAAAATAAGGAGATGAAATGGAAGCCATTCATTTATTGCTAAAACTAAAAAATAGAACCGCGCTTCACGCGACTTTGAAAAAAAAATTTAGTATTATCCATTTTTCTTACTTTACACTTGATGAAACTGATAAAAAATATGAATTGATTTTTTTTAAAGATGAGGCAGCCTTATAAAAAACAAAAAAAAAATCTATTAGCCAGCAATACAAATAAAGAAGCAACGCAAGATAAAAAATAAAATGAGAGAATATATTATAGAGTGATTTTATTCATTCCAATTGTGTGTGTACAAAACAAAAAGATGAGCTCTCCTTTTATAGTTACATAATCACTCCATGAAATTAATGAAAAATTATGGATTATAATTTCTTGTGAGATAGTGAAAGTTATAAGGAAGCTAAAGTTGTTAATGAAAGATAGTGGGGAGACTAAAATATATATATATATATATATTATGAACACCTACATTTATATTAACAAATTCATAACACTCCCCCTTAAATGTTCATTATAAAGAATATGGCTTATTAAAATCTTTACATAATTATTATTGTATAATAACAATCAAATTAATTGTGAGAAGATGAAAAAAACTAAATTAAAAAAAAAATTCTCTATTTATTAGATAATAGAGAATATACAAAGATAAAAAATGATAATGTTGGTTCTAATATTTACCATCTGGTCACTCATTTACAGTTAATAGTTTTACCCACTGTAATTTGCAACAACACCTAAGTCTCAAACATCTCCTGATCAGGTAATTATTAATTAATTTAATTACATAGAAGTTCTACTAGTTTGTAAAAGCAAATCACCCACATAAAAGCAGTGCTGTAAAAAGGCATCATTTCTGCTATTTATAGTTGCCGATAGAGCCCCTCAAAAGAGAGCTCCAATCACAATTTCATAAAATCAAAATGATTGAGAGAAGAAAAGATGACTCTGCTGCTTCACCAGAAGCAAAAAGGAAGAAGAAGAGCAAAATGAAGAACAAGAGAAGGTTTAGTGATGAACAAATAAGGTTGCTGGAGTCCATATTCGAATCAGAGTCCACGAAGCTTGAACCAAGGAAGAAGATGCAAGTAGCAACGGAGCTAGGGTTGCAGCCTCGCCAGGTAGCTATATGGTTTCAGAACAAAAGAGCTAGATGGAAATCAAAACGGATTGAGCATGATTATGCTCAACTCAGAGCTAACTATGATAGTTTGGCATCTGGTTTTGAATCCTTGATCAAAGAGAAGGAGTCCCTGCTCTTAGAGGTAATAATAGCCTTTCCCGAAAACAATTTCTCCGGTAACTAATTTCTAGGAACTTGCTCGAGTGATTTTCATGCAGTTATTTTCTTTTGTACGGTCACCAAAGTTTCGTTAATCACACTATTCCTATTTTTTCCATAGTAATTTTTTAATTTCAACCAAAAGTTTTGTTTACCCCAACAAAAATTTGATTTGTCGCCATCGATTTTTAATAATATATAAAAAAAATTAAAAAATTATACTTCATCATCAAAAATTATTTTAATTGGATTTGTTATATATCAAATATTTTATTTAAAAACAATTAGGAAAATCACATTGTTGTAAGCAAATTAAATTTTACTCCTGCTGGGAATAAAGTCTGGCCACTCCGGTACCCGAGTTTGAATCCTAGAGAACTACGTCCTTCCAGAAACTTACTGTAACTAATTGTTAATTTTTTTTTTCCTTGATCTTGAAGCAGTTGCAAATGCTGAATGAACAGCTGGGAAAATCGGACGATGAAATTAACGGCGTCGGCAAGGACTTGAAAAGAAGTGATTGGAGCAGTTCAAACAGAGGAAATAATAATGATAATAATGACAACAACAAAAGCGTCGATGATTTTATAGCGTCATCTGAAAAATGGTTCAACGAGGACTCAGGTGGCCTCTTAGACCCGTCCACAAGCAGCAGTCCACAGTCACACTGGTTAAACTTCTGGGTTTAAATTGATCGCGCACGGTAACTTGGAGAAGCTTATATACAAATTTATTTCTATCCATTTTGTATTCTATTGCAATATATCATGAGCTTGCTCTCACCATCGTATCTTTGTGTTTGTGTGTGTATATATATACATATATATAGAGGGTACAAGTGCACGACACAACACAACTTACCGGCAAAATTCAAAGGGTCCTAAATCATAATATGTAGTTACTGATTGCTTGAGATTCTCTAGTTTTTCACTCCTATAATTTCGTTTCTTCTTCTGCTTCTTCTTCTATATATGCTTCTCCAGTGATCAACGTATTGAATTTGGTTCAAGTAATGCTGAGCTGAGCTGAGCTGTTCTCATCTTTTTCATAATATTTTACTATCCGTTACGTTTATATTATTGTACAGTTAAAATTTAATTACCGGTATATTCTTATATAATAACTATTGTGTGTTAGCTGTACGTGTATAAAATCTTTGGTATCCTAGTTTTCGGCTTCTTCATTTAACTTACTTTTCATGTTATTGAATGGTGTTGTGTTAAAAATGGCAATAAAAGTAAGAGACCTTGTTGTAATGCAGTTCTCAATTATATTTGAAAGTCATAAGCCCCAATCTGAAATTAAATTTTATGTTCCCTCAATCTAATTGTAAAGGAAATTTTTATCAACTATAAGCGGCCGGCTTGCAACAAGCTGCCCACCAGCTAGTCTTTGTCCGATAAGTTTCATGCTTTCAGCATTGCTAGTCTTAAATTTATACCAATTAATTTCAGTTTCATGCAAATTATACTGATTATTTTCTTAGAAATTAATTTAGAACATATTTGAGGAAAAAAAGGGTAAAAAAATTATAATCTTATAAAAAGAAAATTAAAATTTGATGCATTTTTATTATAAAAAACATGCCAATTAAGTTCTTGAATTTCTGTTTTTTTCTAATCACATAAGCCTTTCTCTACTTAATTATTTATGTTGATCATAATCCAATGGACAATGGATTAAAATTCATAATTTATAAAAGGGTTGAGATAATTTTAACTAAGTTTTGATATAAATTTATAGTCATTGATGTCACTAAATATAAGGACACAGATTGCCGACTCAGGTTGTGTGAATTGCATTCGAAGAAATCAATCAATAAATAAAATAACCTAAAACCATTAGGCATTGAAGACAGTTTGGCCGAGTGGTCTAAGGCGCCAGATTTAGGCTCTGGTCCGAAAGGGCGTGGGTTCAAATCCCACAGCTGTCATGTAATTTTAATTTTCGTGGTGATATTGGATAATCGAATGCCAACCACACACACAAGTTAACAACCAGAACAGAAGCACTTGAAAGTTGAAACTGGCTCAGCCATCTTGGGATTTCAGAGCAGGAGCACTTGAAACTGTCTTGGCCATCTTGGGATACGATTGAATTTTTTTTTTTTTTTAATAAGAAATTTAAGTACAAGTTAAAATGGCATTCTCAAGCTCAACGACACCCACGGTAGCCTATTTTAGCTGCTTCAACACTTTTAATGAAATCTCCTCTCCACTCTTCAAGCCTCCTAAACTCCCTCTCTTTTGGCCATGGGAAAAGGTACCGAATTTTTCTAATATCCTTCTTCTTTACTTGAACAAATAAAAATTGGTATAATTAGAAGGAAAAACAAATGTCTAATTAATGAGTTGAGATAATGGGCAGGTAAAGATGGGACCACTGAGTGCTTCCCCAATGGGTTTTGGCACCTGGGCATGGGGCAACCAGTTTCTTTGGGGATATCAAGAATCAATGGACTCTCAGCTTCAACAAACCTTTAACTTGGCCGTGGAGAATGGTATTAACCTCTTTGATACTGCTGATTCTTATGGGACTGGCAGGTTAAATGGAAAGAGTGAAAAGCTTCTTGGAAAATTTATCAGTGAAATTCCAGGTTAGTTTTTAGTTTAATGTTTTCATCTGGGATTCAAATTTAATAATGAGTAGCTACTAATTGAATGCAATCATCCAAGTTTTCTAGTTGCTTTAATTTGGTTATATACATACCTCACTGCTCGCTGTTCATATATTGTTGTACTCCATCATGTACAAAATAAAAACACGTTCTTAAGACAATTTTGGCTTTAAACCGTTGCTTGAAGTTTGAACTATTATGTGCTCTTATTTGTTTGTTAAACCTTCTAGGGAAGTTAAGATTGGTTGCTGTTGGCATGCAGTTTGGTAAAACACACTCTTATGCCAAATTGCTTGACGTTAAAAGTAACACATATGCACCTTGCCCCGTAGCCCTTGAATTAAAATTAATCCTTCACCTCTTCAATTGCAAGAGGCCAAGCCAAGTTGTCGTCTTAGGACTCCTCTGATGAGACTCCGACAACTGAGTGGTTGAAAATCAAGTGAGTGGCTGGTGAATTGAATGCAGTACGTCAAAGCTATGAAGATTACTCAATCAATTTTATGCACTTCAATGTTTTGAATCCATCGAATCACTAGAGCACCTGATTGACTTACAAGATAATCAACTTAAGATTATCATATGTGATTGATCATATTCTTTGTTTTCCTATGAGACCTTGCTTACAATCACCTATATGTGCAGACATTGATTAAGACTTTTATTTTGCCTACGACAAGGTTTCTGGTTATAGAGCTCACACATGGGGTGCATTCTCAGGGCAAAAGCAGGTACAAAATAATATTGTGATCGCTACAAAGTTTGCAGCATACCCTTGGCGTCTGACACCGGGGCAGTTTGTAAATGCATGCAGGTATTCTATCTGCCCTTTTCTGTTTCAGTGCATGCAATTGTACTATTGTGCAGTTTTTCTCTTTCGACTCATAAATTACTTAAAAAGAGTTGTTGCATAACCCCTATAGAGAAAAATGAATCTTTGACTTAGTTTATAATAGCTATTTCAATGGACTATAGAATCTGATGAAGAATCATTTTCCAGGGCCTCTCTCGCCCGTCTGCAGATTGAGCAAATTGGAATTGGGCAATTACATTGGTCTACTGCAAATTACGCTCCCCTGCAAGAATTAGCTCTTTGGAATGGTTTAGTGGCAATGTACGAGAAGGTTACCAATTTTTACATTAAAATGTAGAGGCAAATAATTAGCAGACATCATTCTATTTTGATCACTGCACATTATGAGAATTGGCTCCAGAATTTTAGGCAGGAATTGAAGTTGAAACAATAACATCTTAATGCCCCCGAAAGTATAGGTTTCATATCGTTGTCTTTGGCAAACGCCTGAATCCATTAACTGTCCAGTTGCTATTAAAATAAAGTTACAGAATCGATATTAGAATTGTTAAAACTCATGGAAATTGTAACATGCAGGGTTTAGTCCGTGCAGTTGGGGTGAGCAACTATGGACCAAACCAGCTTGTGAAGATTCATGATTACCTCACAGCTAGAGGAGTCCCTCTGTGCTCGGCACAGGTATCAATTTATAAAATCTCATTGATGTGGAGTCCATCCTAAGTATATTTGTTTTTCTCTAGCTCTTAAAGTACCTTTTAATAAATAGATTTTTATAAAATTGAACAAGATCATGATTAAATTTATCAATTTTGAAAACATTTTATACACTAAACGAAGTCTGCCTTGTAACTACTCATATAAAATATATTTAAAACAAAAGTGGTGCTCTGGTACCAAAGAATAGAAAAGGGTTTCAGATGGAAAGACGCCGACTAAAAAGGGAATTGTCTAGGCAATTAACTAGCATTTTAAATTTTTTATAAAACTGGTTCTGAAAATATGCTTGTAGAAGCATGCTTTGAAAATCTGCCCCACGCCCGAAATGCCTTTACTAAAATAACATATATTCAGCAAAATAAAGCTAACAGAGACCTTGTTAAGAAGAAGTTTTTAGAAATTCTGCAGAAACTTTTATTGAGTTCTTAATATTTTTCTCAAAACGAAAACTTGTACTCAAAACATTTTTTTTAAACTCTTTTGCCTTGAATAATTACAAGGACCGACCTTTTGTTGATACTTTAAATATAAATTATACTTTTGTTAACTTGGTGAGACTTGTTAACCCAAAAGATAAATAAATAAGATAAAAGAAATTAAAGTAACATATTTGTTAATCACTTTCCAATAAATATCTAAATTTGCTAAGTATGAAAGGTAATATGTAAAGGAAATTTTATTTTTTTTCTTGTTTGTATACAAGGTTGTGTTCACGATAGCCTTTCTTTGAGCAATTTATTTATATACAATAAAATTGCATTACTATTGTTGATCCGAAGTACAAAGTGATAAGAAATTATAATTATATTTACATTTGGTTTGGTGCCAATAGACTGACTAAAAAGTAAAGAATAATAGATATGATTGACTACAATAGCTTTTTTGGTGACTGAGTGTCGATAAAAAAGAACAAAAATTAAAAAAATACCTTCACAATTTTTTTCTTATCAGGTAGTGAGTAAAAGAAGGATATTAGTAAGGATGAAATAAAGAAAAACCAGCTACTTGTAACACCCTAGGTGAATCCCACATCGGCAAAGTACAAGAGAGATTATGGGTTTATAAGGGTTGATCCATACCTTAATTGGCAAGACGTGTTTTGGGGTGTATGGGCATCCTGAGAACAAAATCGTGCGGGCTTTGTTAAAGCCCAAAGCGGACAATATCTTGTCAGGTTTGGATTGGGTCATGACACTACTTAAGTCTTTTTGCTAGCTAACTACTATTTTTGTCTTGATGAGTCTCTTATTTGTCCATCATTTCATCAATTGCTAGCTAACTACTATTTTTGTCTTGATGAGTCTCTTATTTGTCCATCATTTCATCAATTTCCTCTACTGTATCTTCATCCAAGAATTGATGATGCGTAGCTTCTGTTTCTGTTCCAAATGATGGATGTTTGCCATTTAATCAAACTTTTGGATAGTGCATCAGTGTCATCAACCATATCCTGGGTAGCTAAAACACTAAACAATGAAAATTTATGATTTAAACGCTAAAAATCGTATACCTATTAAGTTTAGACAGATTCAAACTCTTTTCATCAATCTTAAATAGAGTCTTATCTATTTTAAAACCAGCTCTTTTGTTGATATACTTCAATTCTTTACCACCAAAACCCCAAATAATCAACAAAAAGAATCGAGTGTCATATCCTAGCATATCATCTGATCTTCATAACCGAAAGAGCTAAAAGATTCAAAAGAAGATATTATCAATGTAACCAAGCTTCTCCACAAAAGACATATATAGAAAAACTCATAAAATTACAGCATTTTACAAATGGATTGAGTCTCACGACAAAATAATAGCACAAGGACAAATATTATACTATTTTGGCCTAAAAAAATCGTCAATGAAGACTTACTCCTTTACTACAGCTAAAAGTTGGTACTAAAGAAAAATGTGAAGAATACTTGAATATCATAATTGAGATCAGTGACATGGCATCATGTGGAACAGAAACAGAAGCTATGAGTCATCAGTCCTTGGATGAAGATATAGCAAAGGCAATTGATAAAACGATGGACAAATAAGAGATAGCTCAAGATAAAAATAGTTTTTAACTAGCAAAAAGACTTAAGTAGCTAACTTTTTCTTTATTTCCTCTTTACAAATGATCTTTCTTTACTCACTACCTGATAAGGAAAAAATTGTGAAGGCATCTTTTTAATTTTTGTCTTTTCTTATCAACGTTTAGCCGCCAAAAAAAATTATTGTAGTTAGTCATGTCTTTTACTATTTACTTTTTGGTCAGTTTATTGGCACAAAGTCATCTGTAAATATTATCCCAATTTCTTATCACTTTGTACTTAAGAGTCAATAATTGTAATGACAACTTTATTGTATATAAATAGATTGCAAATTGCTCAAAGAAGGACAATCGTGATCACAATCTTGTATTCACACAAGTAAAGCTAAAAATTTCCTTTACTTATTGCCTTTCACATTTAGTAAATTTAGACATCAATTAGAAAGTGATTAACATATTTTATTTTATTTTTATCTTATTCATTTATCTTTTGGGTTAACTATTCTCCTTGGTTGATGAAAATATAATTTATATTTAAAGCATCAAGAAAGGGCTAGTCCTTGTTATTATTCAAGGGAAAAGAATTTAGAAAAATAGTTTGAAAACAGGTTTTTGTTTGACAAAAGTATTGAGAACTCGATAAAAATTTTCCCTTAATTTCTGAAAACTTCTTTTTAACATGGTCTCTGTTAGCTGTATTTTGTTGAATATATGTTGTTTTGATAAAAGGCATTTTGGCCGTGAGTCAAGAGCTCAAAGCGTGAGTCAGGACTTCAAAGGTGTTTGGGCATTTTGCTTTGGCACTAGATTTATAAAAACTTCAAAAGGCGACTTTTTGCCAAACAACTCCCCTTTTGGTCAACATCTTTCCATCTAGAACTCTCTCTCCTCTTCTGTGATACCTGAGCAATTATCATATTTTATTAATTAACCACCAAAATGCCCAAACACTTAGCCACAAACAGCCATTAGAAGAAATATTTAGCCATGCAAAAGCAGGGCAATTATTAAAAATCTAAAAGATTTTCCCTTTCATGGCGACAATGTAGATATGGTAAGAGAAAAAATAATAGAATCCCTCTATCAAGATTTTGTTTCAGTAGCCAACCAAATAATCGAGTTCAGACCAGGATGGTCAGAATTAAGAAATAGCACTGCACTTAGACATAATTTTTCAACCGTTTCATTTAATTACTCTTTAGCCAAAACACTAAACAATGAAAATTTATTATTTGAAGCCTTAAGTTTTAGAATGATAAGAACCGTATACCTATTTAGTTTAGACATACAAATTCTTTCCACTAATCCTAAATAGAGCCTTATCTATTTTAACACAAGCATCTTTGTTGATAAACTTCATTTCTTTACCACCAAGACCCCAAATAATCAACAAAAAGAAAATAGGTGTCATACTTCTAGCATATCATCTTATCTCATAAGCGAAGAGGTTAAAAGATTCAGAATAAGATATTATCATGATAAACAAGCTTTTCAGGAAGAGAGATATACAAAAAAACTCATGATAGTGGGTTGAGTCTCTTTCATGGCTTTAACTGGACCTGTGGGCCTGGTTTCTTTGTGGTGCCCCAGCCAAGACCACACAATCTTACACTACTATGCATCACGAGTGTCCCTGGGTTTATTGAATATGGTATAATTGTTGAAAGTTGAAACCTCTCGGTTTCTAGAAAACCATACATTTAATGGAGACCATGCTGCATTTGCATAGACTGACATAAGTAACCTAAAAGCTGGTAATCATAAAATTGTATCTTACATTCAATGAGATGTCATATTTTAGGTGCAGTTTTCTTTGCTGAGTATGGGAGAAAATCAGCTGGAGATCAAGAATATATGTGATTCTCTGGGTATCCGCTTGATATCTTATAGCCCTCTAGGACTCGGAATGCTTACTGGGAAATATACACCTTCTAAACTTCCCCGTGGACCTCGGTATTGCTTTTATTCACTATAATTATTCACAAGGGGAAAATGGGTGAAAGATCAGTCTCTTTTTTTCAATTATGATTATTTTCTTGCATTATTCATTGCTTGTTTCTCAATTGGATCAATTGTCTGCTGTCAGGGCATTGTTATTCAGGCAAATTCTTCCCGGATTGAAGCCTTTATTGCGCTCTCTAAAAGAAATTGCAGAAAGACGAGGCAAAACCATACCACAGGTATTTGGTTTGAACAATTTTTTAATTCTTAACTATGCCCATCAGGATACTACTTACTACTCCAACTAAATAATAATACTACATCTTGCATCTGTAGTTGTTATAAGTTTTGTGAATATGTTAAAGGCATCCAATTAGCAGGTTGCGATAAACTGGTGCATCTGCAAAGGTACCATACCCATTCCTGGAGTTAAGTCCGTACAACAAGTTGAGGAAAATCTGGGTGCTCTTGGTTGGCGACTCAGTTCAGATGAGTTGCTTGAGCTAGAATACGCAGCCCTTGAGTCCCCGCAGAGAATGATCCAAAACATTTTTCAGACAAGGTGAGTTTGTTATCTCACATTTACCATGCATAAATATTTCCCTTTACCTTTGCTCCTAACTCCCAAGCCAACATGATATAATCCAAATCCAAAAACATTTCTTGAAACTTTGAATTTTGGATACTATTCAAAATGACAGATAATATGGAGAAGAGAACTGTCAGGCGACAAATATTATTGCAAATAGCTTATCGAATTTTCAACGAGCAATTGGGCAGATCGGACGAGAAGCATACAGAGGCGATAGTTGACCCGCAGTTGAAATGTCTAAATTGTTCCATTGTATTACAGGATTGAACTTTTTACAGGGATTCAACCAATAACATTATTAACAGATTATATGGTTTTTCTTGTGTATATTTTGCTCAGGTGTTAGAAAAATATTAGATACAGAATCGACCAACAATGGATGATCATTACCAATGGAAGTGAAAAATTTATTGGTGCATAAACATCAGTGTAAGAAAATAGTAGATTCAGGCAACTTATAATAAAGTGCTCAATGTCACGGCACATAGAGGCGATAGTAATCAGTCTACAAATACTCTCAAAACCATGGAAACATCTTGAAACAGAAATCACGTACTAAGTGACAACTATTACTAGGCAATAGTTGATGCTACATATTCTAGGCAAAACATCCTGTTTCAGTATAAAATGTAGCATTTCTCTGCAGATTATCTACTTGATCTTCTTCTTTGGCCTTAGCTGCAATATACCAAGGAGTATGTAGTGTAAGTTAACTAATGCAAGAAGACTAAGAAAAAGCAAAGCATAAAGATACATTGCAACTCAGAATGATTTACCTGGTTGCTGTGCCCACATTTTTTCTTCCTGCAGTTCACGGCGCGGGGGTGCAGGCGTGCATAACATCTGTTGCATATATTAGGTTATTAAGAATCATAATCATCAACAAATTTAATATGAAAATGGTAACAAGTAATAAAATTAATCAAATTTATAAATGAAAGTAAAAAAAGCAAACAGCAAAAGTAGAGATATCATACAACCCAAAAATACTTTAAGGATGCGTTTGGCAGCTTGCATTACACTGTATTGTATTGCATTCAAATACTGTTCTTATGCAAACTCATGTCTTCCTTAAATTTCTAGTTGCATAAAGGAACATAAAATAAACCATAGGCGATAGGGTTTAGCATTGCAACGCTATTGATATTATTTAATCATTATACTTTTATTATTCAATAACTTTTAATAAATTTGTATTATATTTTAAATAAAATTTAATTGAAATAATATAAAATATTGAGAAATTATCATTGTACCACTCTTATTTTGTTTTATGTTCATCCAACCACTACAAAATTCTAACATGCACTTTGCACCACCTTTCTTTTCACATTTGTATCAACTAACCACTTTTACATTAACACTATTAAATAATTTTAATAAAATAATAATTTTATCCCTAAATAAATTAAAAAACCATTTTATTTTATAAAAACTTTAAAAAATAAAAAAATATATTGATAAAAATATCCCTAAATTTAGAATTTTTATTTTTAATAAAAATTATTTTAATATAAAATTATAATTTTTAATTATAAAAATAATTACAAAATTTTGGAATTTATATCCCCTAAATTATTAAAATTTTAGGATTTATTCTTTTAAAAAATAAATTCAGTTATTTTAATAAAAATCAATTGAGCACCCCTATTTGAGATTTATTTTTTTATTAAATTTAAGGATATTTTTATGATTATAATTTTTAATTTTAAAAATTTTTATAAGATAAAATAGTCTTTTAATTTATTTGGGAGTAAAATTATCATTTTATTAAAATTATTTAATAGTAGTTAATGCAAAAGTGGTTAGTTGATATAAATGTAAAAAGAAAGATAGTGCAAAGTACATGTTAAAATTTTATAGTGGTTAGATGAATATAAAGTAAAATAAAGGTGGTACAATGATAATTTTTCTAAAATATTAATCAAACTAAATATTTGATAAATAAATGATAATCCATTATTTTACCTTTATTACATTAACTTTTTTAATTATTTTACTTTAAATATGTAAATATTAAAATAATAAATTTAAAACTAAATAGCTATATTCAACATTAATAAATAAAATTAATTTATAATTAAATTAAAACTTAAAAATTTAATAATTTAACACAGATATTAATTAATTTAAATAATACTAATTTATTTTAATATTAATACAAAATAATATTGTATTATTTGTATACAATACAATCCACACTACACCAAACATTGTGTTAAATTACAACGAAATGCAATACATCCTAATGCAATACAATGTGCCAAACGCTCCCTAAAAGATACCCTCTATGTGAAGTTCATAGTTAATCCAGACTTAATCATGGAATTTCTAATATATAGTGTTAAATACTTTCGATATACTATAACCCTCTATGTGAAGTTCATAGATAATCCAGACTTAATCCTGGAATTTCTAATATATAGTGTTAAATACTTTTGACATACTATAACCAATCATCTACAGAAATTACCAGGAACCACCCCTTTAAGAATGAAAATAAAAGAAGCCATGCATAAGTGATTTCTTCCTCTAACCATAATCCACAAAATCCTTAAGCAAAAACCCTAACATGATTCAGAGATAACTACGTACAAGGGAAAACGAACATGTCAAAGCACCAATTCTGACTCAGTCAGTGTCTCAAATATCAAAAGTATGTGCTTGTGTGGCGCATTCTCAGCAAAATAAGTCCATATGTGATCCAACTAAAGAATATCAGAAATAGCTGGGAAGTTAAAAGTAAAAACCTAAATAAAAGAAACCATCCTTCAACACCCTCATAAGGAGGGAATTGAGCTACCTCAACATCTTCATAAGGAAGCAAACTTGAGTCTTAGCTCCAGTTTCTGGCAAAGCTAACTACATTTTGAAGAACATAGAACACTTACATAACTATAACCATAGCATATAAAATATACAAAACACGCTGTCTAACACAGGACAAGAAAGCCATGACGCTCAAAATAACATGATACTATCTTATAATTGTTTTAGAAAACAGGGACTAATAACAGTAAAAAGTGATGCAATCAAACAATCGATATCCAGAACTAAAGATATGGATTTCAATCAAAACTATCTTAAAACGAATGATAATTATCCAACTTACTTTCGGCAGATCATCTTGTCCTGGTTATACTTCCTTGCCAATGCCATCAAAGAAGGCTCAATAATACCGCCACGAAGCCTCAGAACCAGATGCAGAGTTGACTCTGAAAAATTTTTATATGCATTCAAATAAATCCACTAATTAAAACCCCAAACATAAATTACAAAAGAATAATAATATGCTGGAAAAAAATTATGTTAAAAGGCCAAGCTAAGTTTCACTCTTACAATTCACTAAACTAACTAACGTTAAGTTATTGGTAAAAATGGCGCAAAAATTTATTAATAAATAAAAAAGAATAACCCTTTTGGATATTGTAATCGGCTAGAGTACGGCCATCCTCAAGTTGCTTCCCAGCGAAGATAAGTCTCTGCTGGTCCGGCGGAATACCTAAGAGTATTTTTAATCAGCAAATCGTTAGATCTTAATTTGATAATCAGAGAAAATTCTAAAGTTTGATTTTTAACTTAATAAGTAAGTACCCTCCTTGTCTTGGATCTTGGCCTTGACATTGTCGATGGTGTCGCTGGATTCGACCTCGAGGGTAATGGTCTTCCCCGTTAGGGTTTTCACGAAGATCTGCATTTTTTCCCCCTTTTTCTCCTTTTCCTCTCGCTCTCTCTCTCTCTCTCTCTCTAGCTCGTTTGCAATTAGCCGATTTTGGGATGTGTTTATATCTGAAGGACTGTGTTCACGATTAGGGTTTTTCGTGGGCTGTATGGCTCTTGTTTGGTTACGAGATTATGGACGTACTTGTTGGTCGCCCTTTTTCATTCTTCCAACTTCTTAGATGTATTATCATCGAGATCCCTACAGTTTAGTAAAGTAACATCTATGTCCCCTAACCTTTGGCACTTAAATTAATTTAGGCACGTGTCATCTAGGGGTGTCCGTTCGTATAATCATGTCGTGTCATTAATTGAATTCTATCAAATTTAAGTATGAATATGATTCATTTAATAATTGTATCAAAATATTTAAATACGAATATGACTTGTTTGATAAATAGGCTTATTAATAATTTTAGCTTGTGGACAAAATTTGAACAAAATATGGAGAAGAGGGAAAAAGGAGAAAATTAGAACTATAACTAGTTATACTTCTAGATATTTAGGGGATCTTTTCTCTTTTCTAGTGACGTTCGATCATAAAAAGGGTAAATTTTTATATTTATTAGTCAACTATAGTCAACAATCCAAATTAATGAAAAAACTAATTGTTGGGGCTAGAAGTGAGCAATTAGTTCGATTCAATTTAGTTCAAGCAACAAAAGCCAAATGGTTCATAAATCTTTGAATCAATTGGTTCTTTTTTTGTTCGGTTTAAAACCAAACCGAACCAAACAGTTTACTAAAAAAATTAAAATAGAATTTATGAAAATAAAAATATAAAAATATAAAATCATAGCCTAAACTATATCAATATAGAAGGTCTTTAACTCCTTACATGATTGAAACATTGATATCAACACAAAATTAGTTGGGGTCTTCTCTTTTCTTGGATACGACAATAAACTTTGATCAATTAATTCAAGAAAATGAGTTTATGGATCAACTTTTAAAAGCTATGTTCTGTCAAACTTAAATTTAAGTTTATTTTGAGTAGATTGCACAATTTTGATTTGTTTAACATTTGTTCATGTGGTTCAACATGAAGAATATTTGGGTAATGAAGTTGATACATTTTATTTGTTTACATGTGATTATCAATGTGATATTATCCACTATTTTATTTTTTTAATTGTTGGTGCTTGGCTAATGGCTCACTTTGAGGGATAATAAAGGTACTGTGGATATGAAAGTTGAAGGATTAAGAAGTGGTGATTGAGAGAGTGTTTAGTGGTAATGGAACTTTGATGTGAAGTTCCTTCTATAATTTGTAATGAATTTCTAGAGTACTATTGAACTTTATTATGCTTTTTACTATTTGTAGATTTATAAACTCAAGATTATTGTTATAATAATTGTATGTTACTATTATATTTTTTTTGTAAAATATATAAAGTAAAATTACTCGACTAAACCAGACCAAAGTATAGAACTAAACTAAATCGAGCTGAATTAATTTGGTTTAGTTGAGTTCGGTGCTAGTATTTGGTTTATATTTGGCTCACAAAATCATGAATCAATTGGTTTAGTTCTGACTCGGTTTTAAGCCAGAGCCATACCAAACCAAATAGTGCACACCTCTAGTTGAGGCTAGAGTACTGACTTTTGTTTTTTTTTTTTTCAAGAGAGTATTGACTTTTCAACCCATTAAAGGAGGATAAACAAGAGTATTTTATATGGGTGTATAGTCAAATTTACATTTATACCCTAATGGAAGTAACAACATAGTCTCATGTTGGCACATTATGTCACTACATTATGGTTAAAACTCTAGTTAAACAACTCAAGATGAGGTGAAGTTCATCACCTATACATAAAACTTTCTTCAACCCTTTGTAGTACATGATTGTATGGTTTATTTAATGATCAACAATATTTATCTCATAATAAAGTAAAACCTCTATAAAATAATATTGTTGGGATTGGGAAAAAATATTATTCTAGTGAGGTTATTTATTTATCAATAAAGGAATAATTTATTAATTTATCAATAAATGAATATTTATTAATTTATAAAGATTTTTTTTGGTTCATATATTATTCTTTTAACTAAGATTCATGTATGAGTTATAAAAACAAATACATGTACATATAAGCCAAAAAGTTAAGGTAAATACATTTTAATTATCATGTATTTACAAATGATATCAATAAATTAATACAAGTACATGTATAGAAGCCAAGAAATTAATGCAAATACATTTTTATTATCATGTATTTACAAACGATATTAATAAATTAATGTAAGTTCATTGTACATAAAACATAGCACACAAACTCTAAAAATACATATCCATTATTTTTAATTTTAGACTCAAATCATTAGAATCATGGCTTCTCATTTTTAAGGATTAAAAGAATTTTATATCGACTAATGAGATGAGGAAAGCATTGTGCAAATATAAAAATGAACATCCTTCCTCAAGTCAAAAAGATTACAACAATGTGTTCGACAAAAATTTCACCTCTCTATAAGCTAGTCAATAATAGTAAATACTCTTAAAAAATGTCAATTGAATATTTGTCAAATGCGATTAAGAATAAAAATCTTAAGAGGCATGAACCAGCAAAATATCCCAAGTTGGAAAATGTATTGTATGAGTGATTTCTCCAATATTAAGAGAAAGTCAATATGACTAAAGAAATGATCTAAACCAAAGTAAAATAATTTTTCCAAAAAATGTATGGCAATTCTAATATGAAATTTAATTTCTCAAGTGGTTGGCTCGAGTGCTTTAAGGCAAGACATTGAATTAAATTTTATCTAATGTTTGATGAAAGTGGTTTGATAGCCATGGAAAATACTAAACCTGCTTTACCAAGTGTAAAAGCTAAACTAGACCAATTTCAATGGAAGGATATCTACAATATGGATGAAATGATGAGTTTATTCTATCGTTTGGAAGCAAATCATTCGCTTGCTATAAAGCAATTGGAAGGACAAAAGAAGGACAACAAGAGAATTACTATTTCTGTTGGTTGCAATGGTGATAGTTTTGACAAAGTTACACTTTGGGTTATTGGTAAATATGTTATTACTAGATGCTTTAAAAATGTGAACATTATCAATCTTAATTGTCATTATTGAGTTAACGAGAAAGCATAGATGACTAGATTCTTGGGAATTTTGTACAATTCTCATAAGCAAGTAAAACCTTAATTTGTACAAATTTCAATCCCTAAGATCATAATGTATCACAATTTTTACATCATCATAATTGAGAGAAGACATACCTTGATCCATAACAATTTCCTTGATCAAATTTCATTGCAAGAATTAAAAGTTAGTAAAATTAATTTCTCTCTCTAGACCTCTTTACAGTGACTCACTTTCTTTTTGCAGAGAAAATATGGGTGAATTGAGGACCAGTTTTAATAAAACTCTGATTCTCACTTTCCATCAAAGTGGGTAGTTAATTTTTCCCCATTGACTAATAAGATTTCAACCCATAATTTATCATATTATTTAAACCCAAATATGACTTATTCAATAATGTGCCACGTGGGCCACTAATAAAATATGTCAATTCTCCCACTTGGCCCATGTCGCATATTCATCTTAACGGTTCAATAATAATAAACATTATGCGTATAGAAAGAGCTAAATCCTTACTTGCATTAGTCAAATCATAAAATCATCATTAAGTAAAAACTCATACGGATCATAGTGATTCCATATCACTATTTCAACATAGTTCTTTCCATACATAACAATATCAGTTTTATACTTAACATGACCTGTAATAAAAAAGAAAACAATAATAGTTCAACAATAATGTCTTGGTTAGAGACAAAACCTGTTGACAATCACATCATCATCCACATATATACTATTAAATCAAACAAGATACAAAAGAATATGAAACAATACTTAAATGAGCTCAGAGTGTCAAATACATAGCGAGTCTAAAAAAACTTAAACATAATGTCAATAATAGTACCCAGAAATCTATCTTTTCAACATGTTCACCAAAAACCTTATGGTTTAATCTTTTTGTTAAAAGATCCACAATCATAAAGTTGGTGCTAATGTGCTTGATTGACACTTTTTCATTTCTGAACTTCTTTTCTAACGACAAGATATTTCAATTCCATATGTTAAACACCTTTTAAATGCCTGTTGGTTCTCAAAATAAATTTTTACGAGACAACTAGAATCGACAATTGAAGCATCTGAGGATGCATAACTCAGCTTCTATAGTGTAAGTAGCAATGACAGACTAGTTTGCACTTTTTCATGAGATTACTCTTTCAGCCATCATGAACAAATAACCAAATATGGATTTTTTGGTATCACACAACCAGCATAATCTAAATGTGAGTATCCTATCACATTGAAATGATCAAATCTCATAAAAGTGAGCAACATTTTGATGGTAAAACTAATGTCTAGCCTAGTACACGTTTGAGCGTACATCAAGCTTCCAACAATTGACGTATACAAGATTTGTTCCATTTGTTTAGGTTTTAATTCATTCTATAGGCATTGCATAAGGCTGAGCTTATCTGCTTTTTGAATTGGAGCAACACTTGCAGAGTATTTTTCCATTCTGAATCTCTTTAAAACTTTATTAATATATGTTTTCTGTGACAATCTTACCAATCCTTGTGTTTTATCGTGGAATATTTCAATTCCAATCACATAGGATGCTTCACCTATATTTTTCATTTCGAAGTCCTTAAAGAGAAACTCCTTGATCTCATGAAGTATACCAAAATCATTAGTAGCAAGCAAAATGTCATCAACATACAAAATTAGAAAGATAATCTTACTCTCACTAGCCTTAAGATATATACACCGATTAACAATGCTTTTCTTAAGATATAAACTTTCATTCGTCAAACCACATTTAATGCTAACATTATGATGCAAGGTTAATAGACACCCAACAAAAACATTACCAAACTATAATTTGTATAGACCATCAGAAAGAATTCTAGAACCAATAATATTATCATGCCTAAACAAATTGAAACATTCATTCCCAAATGTAAAAGAAAGTCCAACAAGATCAAACTTGGACAAAAAAATTAAATAGCGAGAAATAGAAAGATCATAAAGAGTCTGAAAAAAATATAAATGATATCCAGTATATAAAATTAAATAGTAAGTCCCAATGCCTTTAACTTGAGCTTTAACCCAATTCCCTATGAAAATAAACTTCACATTTAGGTTTATAGTTTAGATCATAAGGAATTCGTGCATTGTGCTTGAAACGTGAATAGTGCAACTAGAGTCAATCTACCACGTTGTTGGGTCCATCTCATTTAGGAGCCCAAAATGCCCAAATTCTAAATAGGTTAGCTTGGTTTACAATTATTACTAAGCTTTGGACTTATTAAATTTAAGTTTTTAAAAAATGTGGCTATACAAAGAAGAATAAGTTGAGGCAGCAACAACTTTTGATGAAGAAGAAAAGGATGAGAGAGAAGAGAGAACAATGACGCAATATTATATTTCGGGGTTTAGGTTTCAATATTTGATTGGATGATCGGAATGTGAAATTAACTCCGTTTTCTCTCAAATTTTGGCGGTAAGTTCTTAGCATTGCACCTCTACAATCCTACTGGTCTTGATTTTTATTTTACCCTCTCGTTGGTAATTATTTGAGATGCCCACTTATTAGAGAGATAGATATTGGGCTGCTACTGTAAGTCAAGATTATTGAGGTTCTTGATGTTATTAGCCTCTAGCATTATCTAGAGAAGAATTTGTGCTGTAATCCCATTAATATAATGGAAGATTATATCAAACTATGGTCCTATTGTTTTTCCCGCTTTGGATTTTTCACGTGAAAATCTGTATCTCTTGTGATTGGTTTTTTCTTTGGATTTGTGGGTTTATTTTTCTGCCTATTTATTTATATTACACATCATATTTTAATCACATAAAGAGGGAAAAATGTTGTTTCTGCTTAATTTACAACAGCTTGTGTGAGTCTCTTTCCTAACACATATGTTATAAAGAACTTCAGTTAAGTTTGATTTGAAACAAACTATAGCACTAGGCTTACTTTTCATTTTGAACCAAGCTTTATACTTTAGGCAATGTTTAGCGAAATGTTCACATTTATTGTAGAAATGATACTTCTCACTCTTAATGTCCTTCTAGTGGACTTGGGTGGGTTGCACTTTTAGCTTTGTTGTTTTTTTCTTACCCTTGTGGTAATTTTTTCTTTCAGGCTTCTTTTATGCTCTTTTATGACTCATGAAGTTAACTGAGTAAGTTTCTTGTTTTTAAGTCTTGCCTCTTTCTGAACGAGTATAGATTGGAGTTTATTTATACTCTACATGTTCTTTAATAGTGTAATAGGTTATTTGTTTGAAATGGACCATACTCAGAAAGTAAGGAGTTGATAATGAATTGCACAAAGCTCTCACCCACTTCCATTCTCATAGACCTCAATTTTGTTGCTGTATCTAACGTCTCAATCACATGTTGATGCATGGTGGGTGTACCATCAAACTTACAGGTGGTCAATGTACCTATTAATGTCTTGGCAAGACTTATCAGCCGATTCAGACTGATTAAGCCCTTTCACAAATTCCATATATTCCTTAGCACTTTCAGTTCTTGGAATCATGGACTTGATGTTGTTGACAATTGTCATTAACATAAACATCATGCTTAGTTTGTTTGATCTCTTCCAACTTTTATGGAGAGACATATCTTTAGCGCTGCTTTTATCAATAATAACAGCTGACCTTTTAATTAATGGTGTTAATCCAAGATCCAAAACAACTAAGTGAAACTAGACCTACTCAAACCAATTTGGGTAATTTAAGTCATTGAACATAAATATAGACAAAGCTTGCAAATAAAGAAGGCATAGATGGTGCAAATATACATAAATGCTTTAAACTTAAACACATAACACTGATTCAGATAAAATTTACATAAACTTTAAGTATATATTGAAGTTCACTTATAGGCAATACAACAATACACTACAATAATCTTATTGATGCTCAACTTTTTATATAAGGAAAACTATCCATTGACCACTTATTTTTTCAGGCTTTTAAAAAAATGCACAATTCTTTTTTTTTTTTGGTATTGGAATCCATCTGAAGTTACATTTTTTTCACTTGTCTAATTCTGTTTAGAGACTGTTAAGAAAACTAATGGAATATTGTGTAAAAGACTTTTTTACCCTCAAATGTAAAAGATAAATTATCCATCGACTACATTTTTTTAAAAATACACAATTCTTAATTTTTTTTGTTGAACTCCACTTGAAGTTATATTGTTTTGCACTTGTCCACCACTGTGTTGTGAAATGACAATTTTACCCTTATGATGTCAGCAAAGTTCTAATTGTGTTATAACGAGAGTGGACCAATGAAAAGAATGTTAACTTTAAGTGGAGCACTGCAAAAAAAAGAAATTTGTGTATTTTTTAAAAACGGTGAAAAAACAAGTGGTTAGTGGATAATTTCCCTTTATATAATTAGTAATCAAATACACATTAACTAGACATGCTTGCTATCTTTGGATATACTAAACATATCTAATCGTGCATACTAATTACTCACAATCATGATGATAGATTACAAAATTAATCAATGAACCTTTGGGTGATTCCTAAATATTTTATAATGTATGAATTTCAATATACCTATACAAGAAAATCATCATGTCATTCATTCATAAGCATCACAATGATTATGAGTACTTTAAACTAAATTTAATTTGACATTTATGAAAAACTTTCTAATCTGGCTATTTTGGTGGCTAACAAATTATATATGATATAGACATAAAAATTAAATAATAACGAATGTTGTTACAATAATAGAATATAAATACTTACAACAATATTTATATATTCAAGAATGTGCTTTTGGTTCATTAATATTGCATGTATATATAAGAATTCAAATATATATGCGCACATCACAAAAATCACATAAAGTCAATCAATGCATCAAGCCATTCCCGTGAGATTCATAAGCCCATGTACTTACTGTATGCTTTTCATAGTCCATGACTCCATGGACAATCATCAACAGTTTTCATTGAATTTATAATCACCTGAATATGAACATACTTATCTGTGAGACGATACAATAACATGCAAAGCTCAGAATTTTATGATTAATTATATATAGCAATCACGAGTACTGTTTATGGTATTGTTCATAATTACTATTCATAGATACTATTTATATTTTCTATTCACGGGTACTATCATATTCCTATTCATCTGCATAAAAAATGTTAATTTTGCTAAATCAAAGATTATACCCAGAAATTAAGAGAGAGAAGTTATAAAATTCTTTAATGGAAAATCATGAATTCTCAAGCAAGGCTCTAATGCCAATTATTGGGAATTTTCTACAATTCTCATAAGCAGTAAACCCTGATTTGTACAAACTTCTATCCTTAAGATCATAGAACATCATGATTTTCACATCATTAAAATTGAGAGAAGACATACCTTCATCCATAACAATTTTCTTGATCAAATTTCACTACAAGAATTAAAGGTTAGCAAAATTAATTTCTCTCTCTTGACCTCTTTGGAGTGACTCACTTTCTTGATGGAGAAAAAAATTAACATGATATATATATATATATATATATATCTGTGTGTGTGTGTGTGTGTAGGTGGAGAGGGGACAAATTTTAATAAAACCTTAATTCTCACTTTCCATTAAATTGGATAGTTAATTTTTTTCCCATTGACCAATCAGTAGCACATAATTTATTCTATTATTTAAACCCAAATGTGACCCATTCAATAATATGGCACGTGGGTCACTAATAAAATACGCTGTCATGGATTACTTTTTGAAGAATTTGTTTGTTGCTTTGATAAGAGAAAGAATGCTAGAAAAGTTCTACTTTTGGTGGACAAATGGCCCGGCCATCCAAAGGTTATTGAAGGCTGTAGTAATGTTGAATTATTTTTCTCACCTTCTAATACAACATCAAAGATTTAATCACGTTATGCTGGAACTTATTGAGCACTAAAAATTCATTATCGATGTTGTTTTTTTCTAGCATCTTGGAAGGCTACAAGGTAAGAGCAACAAATCTGAAAAAGAAATTCACATATTGAATGCTATCAATTTTATTAATGGGGCTTGGGACATTGATCTGAAGACAACAACTATTGCAAATTGTTTTAGACATTGTAAAATTTGGTCAGACAAAGGTGTGGCTATCGAACAACAAGTTGGTGAAGATGAAGGCATCCATGGATTACATAAAGCTATTTTTGGTCCTACAGAAATGCCATGGATATTAAGCATTTATTGATTATCCTTGTGAAAATGATGCAGTGATGGAATCTGCCACTGTTGAAGAGATTATTCAAGAGTTAATGGGTACATCGACTGATGATGAACATGATCCAGATGATAGTTATAGTTTACCAAATATTTCCACAAAAAAACTTTTCTAGCAACAATAACCTTCAATACCTACTTTCTACAATAAGAAAAAAATATGTTACATGTAGTGCATGCTTTACAAAAAATTAAGGATAAGTTTGAGTTCAATTTAGGACTAAAGGAAAAAAAAAACTTTAGATGCATATTTTGCAAAAGAGTATAATTGAAAAATGTAAGATATCAAGAAAAAAAATCTTTAATAATATGAATTTTATATGTTGTTTATTATTAATTTTTTTTATATTTGATCAATTAATAATTTATATTTTCGTTGGGCCCTAAAGGATTAAAAAATAATTATTATCTTATACATTTAGCGAAATTATTATTTTAATTTACTGGCCTAAGTTATCATGGGAAGAATTTATTATTTAAGTGAGGTTATTAATTTATGGAACATTCATTTATCAAAGTTTTACTCTATTTTTCTCTATAACCATTTACTTAATAAATCCATCATGTAAGTTTTAAAAATAAAATTTTACTCTGCACATATACCCTTTAAAGATCCAAAAACAACCCTACTTTCTTTTGCAATCTAATCATTTGTTATTCTACTTAAGGATGGCAAATTAAATCTGGGTCCAGGCCTAGGTGTAGCAATAATTACTTATTAGTAAATTAAGAACTAGATATTAGCATGAAAGAATTGGTATTTTTATATCCTTGCAATAATGTTGCTAATTATTATTTATTGTTAAATTAATAAAGCCAATTTAAAGTAATGTTTAATATCCTTACAACAATCTTACTAATAATTTTTTGTAAATAAAATCACAAATTAATCTAAAAGTAAAATAATAACAACTAATTTTTATTTTACTTTTAAGGCTAATTTATAAAGTCATTTTTTTCTTTTCATTAATATCTTCAAAAATATTGCTGCAATGATATTATTGTAAAAGTAAAGAAAATGTAAGGTTAGAATTGTAGTATAATTACCAGGAAGGATGTCTTGAGTTATTTTTTAAAATATAGGAAATAAATAAGCACTTAACTCAAAATATAGGGAAAAAAAAGCAATTCCCAATATCAGTCTTCAAATTAAATTCGAATTAGACAGAGAATTATAAAGAATCTTAGTTAATGTTGCTAATCGTGTAAAACATATCTGTTAACGAAAGTAAATTCAAAATTGTAAAGCCAACAGACTTGGTGGTATACTGCATATGAGATTATAATGAGATTCCTTTTTCCTTTCGTCATCTAATGCCTTTCATGCAAAATTCGAATAGTCATCACAATTAGTTGAGCTGCACTCAACTTGTGGCTTGATTTTCGTCTTTAAATTGATTTAAATATGTGTCATCATCACAAAATTAGTAGAAGATTGTTATTAGCTTATGCTTAGAGAGTTTCTACAATAAGATATCTTTTGAAAAAAGAAATTTAGTCCTAAAAGTTAATTGTATCCATGAATGTACTGGTAATGACAACTTTTTAGAAAATTATGGGTGTAGTCGTGCAGAGAGTACTTTCCTCACTTTTATAATTACAGTAAAGGACACAAATAATCTCATGAAGCCCACCTTATTTCTGCTTTCTTAAAAATTGTTTATTACAAAGATTAATGAATTAGCATCCAATACGCATGAATTCTTTTGATATCATATGCTCTCCAAGATTAGGCAAAAATCTAGCAGTGCAGTATTTCGTAACATTGGCTCTCAGGCATTTAAAAAAAATAATAAGTTGGAGAGGAATTTTTTAGATAAATAATTCACTTGTGAAACAATTCTTGTGTTCTTAATGAACCTTTTTAATCTTAATTCGCGTGGGGAGAATAAGGTGACATGCCCATTGGAGTTAGAAATTGGAGACTTGGCATTATTTTTAGTATTTAATTTAAATTTATTTGATTGAAATAAATGATTGGCTTTTAAATTTTTTTTATCGCCAAGAAAAACCATGGATGTTGGGTAATGAAAAAATTGCAATAAGAATGTTGCTATAATTTTTTTACATTAGATGGTTCTATATATACCTTTTGAGGAAAAAAAAAAAAAGGGAAGAAAAATTGAACCGTTACATGTGCAAAAGAAGTGTGGCCTCTTTTTCTGTTAGGGATGAAGATAAAAATGAATTAGATGATTAAGAGTGTGATCCTCATCTTCAGAATGTCATCAAAACAGCGGAACTCTATAAGTGGCCCTAACGTGGTGGTAACAAACACATTAGCTGTTAGGGAGCTAGAGTTTCCCAAATACTTTATGTATGTTCTAATTAGTAAAGCAAGAAAGACTTGAATTTTGCAAGCTGTTTACACACACAAATATGGTTGAAGAGAATAAGGGAAGTGCAGGGATTGAGAACATGGATGAAGAAAACCAGAGCCAGAGGGAGCTGCAAAAGCAAAATGTAGAAGACATGCTTAAGAAAGTGAATATGCTTGTTATAATAAAGGTAATTAATTTTTAATGAAACAACACCAAATTCTTTTATTTATTTATTTATATTTTATCAATTAATTTTTCGGATACCTGAATCTGATCTCATCAGTTTGAAGACGTGACTCACAAAATTAAAACTAAGGGCGGCAGAGGAAGTCTAGGACGTTATTGCTGTTATCTTCTTAATAAGAATAGTGATGAGGAGAAAATGATCTTAAAAGGTGTGAGTGGTGCAGTGTCACCTGGCGAATTGCTTGCCATATTGGGGCCATCAGGTTGCGGCAAAACAACTCTCCTAACAGCCTTGGGCGGCCGACTAAGTAATGGCAAAGACAGAGACACACAAGGGCACATCACATACAACGGTAAACAATTCTCCGCAGAAGTGAAGAGAAGAACTGGATTTGTAGCTCAGAACAATGTGTTCTATCCCCACCTCACCGTCGCCGAAACACTTGTTTTCACTGCTCTCCTGCGGCTGCCAAATAGTCTGAAGAAAGAAGAGAAAGTCTTGCACGCCGAAGCGGTAATAAATCATCTCGGCTTGGCTCGATGTAGAAACTCTATCATTGGAGGGCGATTAGTAAGAGGCCTATCCGGAGGAGAAAGGAAGAGAATCAGTATAGGGCAAGAGCTACTGATAAATCCGAGTCTCTTATTTCTTGACGAACCAACTTCAGGGCTTGACTCGACCATGGCTAAAAAAATTCTGGTATCATTGTCCAAATTAGCTGAAGGCGGACGCACAATTTTGATGACTATACATCAGCCTGCTAGTAGCCTGTTTTACATGTTCAACAAGATTTTACTCTTGTCATCAGATGGAAGCAGTCTTTACTTCGGCAAGGGGGAAGATGTTATCAATTATTTTGCTGGCATTGGATATGTTCCGTCAGTTGCCATGAATCCTGCAGATTTTCTTTTAGATCTTGCTAATGGTTTGTAACATAAGGCTAATTTATTTTTGACTAACTAAGATTAGAATTCAGTGTTGAGCTAAGATTTTATTTAGTGCGTTAAGATTTATTATCTTTTTTTTTTTTAACTTAACAATCTCAGCCTAATCCCTCGCTCCCATATCCATTAATTAAATAGTGCTAGCTCCTTGAATTTTTGTAGGTGTTGCTTCGGGAGATCCAAAAGAGAACCAAGAAGCTGTAAAACAAGCTCTAATATCAGCTTACAAGAGTAACATTTCTAACAAATTGAAACAAGAGTTTGAGGACAGGGGGAATCATAGTCTTACAACTGATTCAAAAAATTATAAGAAGACAAGCAAATGGAGCACAACCTGGTGGCAGCATTTCTCTGTGTTGCTGCGGAGGGATTTGAAAGAAAGGAGACATGATACTTTTGATAGTCTCAAAGTAGGTCAAATTTTTTCTCTCTCTATCATTACAGGTCTTATATGGTGGCAATCAAGTACAGATAACATAGAAGACCAGGTAGGTAAATAATTTTGTACATTAATTGGATCTTCTCTTCACTGAATTGTGTCCTTTTCGAGTGATTTAATTGATTAATTGATTATGTTAGCTTATGATGTTGGGTGTGTATGTATGTAGGTTGGTCTCGTTTTCTTCTATAGTAGACAAGCAGGGTTCTTCCCTCTGTTCCAAGCTCTTCACACATTTCCTCTTGAGCGAATGATGCTTGAAAAGGAAAGATCTTCAGGAACGTACAGGTTATCATCATACATAATGGCAAAGACTGCTGGTGACTTTGTAATGGAGCTTGTGCTTCCAACTGTTTTTGTTATCATTACATACTGGATGGGAGGCCTGAAAGCCAGAGTCATAAATTTTTTATCCACTCTAGCTGCCACTCTCTACACTGCCTTGGTTGCACAAAGCCTAGGGCTCGCTGTTGGTGCGCTTGTTTTGAACCAGAGGAAGGCCGGCACCATTGCAACAACACTCATGCTCACATTTCTTTTAACTGGTGGGTTTTTTGTGCAAGATGTGCCGGCTTTTATATCTTGGTTGGAGTATCTGTCTTTTACGCATTACTCCTACAAACTCCTGCTCATGTCGCAATACAACCCCAACGATACCTACATTTGCGCTTCAAATTCCAATTCTAATGCCACTTGTCTGGTCGGAGATTTCCCAAGAATTAAGTTTGTGGGTCTTAACAACAAATTTTTATCTGTTGTTATGATGGCCGTAATGTTTGTATGTTACAAACTTATTACGTATCTCGCACTCAGAAGAGTTGGTGTCATACATAAATAATAAATAGGAGGCGATCGACAACAGACATTGTCCTGGGAAGAATTTTATCTTTATGACCTTTTAATTAATTTAATTTCCTGTTACGTACTCAATGACCAATAACTAATAACTAGGACGGTGATGGAACGGGTTCGGGATCGGAATTCTCCAAATTTGTAGCAATCTCCGTACTTATCTTCATCTCCAAATCTTGGTAATTAGATTGAATTGGAAATATCCTTGAGAATTCCCAAACAGATGCAGAATAAAATGGGCCCGATCCCCAAATATTGAAATTTTTATTTTTTAAAATGAAAAAAATGATAATTTAGAAACTCCACTAATAATAATAGTTTTGCTGAGAGAGGCAATTTGTCTATAACATTGAACCCTCTAAATTAATTAAAAATTTTCTTTTTATGAGGGGGAAAAAAAAGAGAAGAAGAAGAAGACAAATGATGAATGGCAATCAACAACGAAAGAATTGAATCAGCTCATGAAGAAGAAGTAACAGCCATAGAAGATTCATGAACAATCGCAAGAAGAGTCTGAAGGGAGCTAAGGTAGTTAATTACAACTTTTTGGGCAGTCGGCAGCGAGATTCGGCTGGCAGTCAGTGGAGAACTGTGAATTCGGCATCAAACTCTACTAAGAGAGGCAAGAGTGCTCGAATAAGAATTATAAATTAGGCTTACCGTGGATTTTTTTTAATCATTATTTATTACCGTCATTTTCTTTTTCCCAGTAAAGTCAGTGAATATGAAATAATTTCGGTTGAATTTGGGGTAGGTAAAATTCCAAAATCGAACCAATAAGTGCATACATCAACTGGTATGTGGGTGTTCCACCTTAATTAAGGTTCTCGGTACATTTAAGAATGTTGTTGTGTTAAATATTTATTGGGAGAGCTTTGCCGCTCTAGTGGTCATATTCGGTTCGGATATGAATTAGTCGGAGTCCAATGTAATCTTTAGATACAAAATAATTTAATACACCAAAAAAAAAATCCCAAAACCGATCCGAATTATTTTGAGGCCATGACTTGTCTATAATTGCGCTCGATTATATTAATGAGACTTTTCGCGGCCATATTCACCCCAAGTTATTCAGTTTCTGTCATCCCTGCCAATAACTATTTATATATTTGTAAACAATTCAAACAATATATATTATACATGCCATCAGTAGATGAGTGCCCCAGAAGCGAGAGACACGCCACTCGAAAATGAAGAAATTTAGCTTGGGAAAAAGTATCCCTGCTTCTGATCATGATCATCTTCCCAAGCTAAATAACCTTATATTCACTAACATAAGTCCGAATAAAGCAAAGGATGAATTTCATTTTATTGTGCCGTACTACGAAAATAAACATTGATCCAAAATTTTATTCATATTTCCAATGTTTAATGAACTAATAAATTGTGCAAACATTTCATGAATCGCCATATTAGTTCTTATCCTCAGGGAGTAAATATGTGCAAGTACAGATAAGGTGCGAATATATTGTGAACTTTTTGGCATTAGCGGGGCATTGGAGTAATGTGAAAATACTAAGGAGTAACTAGTAAAGAGATGAATTTCAAGGTGGCCGGAAAGTGAGTAAGTAACAATCTCCCAGTAATTCAATTCATGTACGTCGCAAAATGTCGAAGATAGAATGGTGGAAGCTGGAAAGTTGGCCTCGCATGCCAATTGCCACAACCAGGGACGAAGTCACTTTTGGCCCATCCAAAATTTTGGTAAAATTTCAAATAAGTTCTTCTAATTAAATAAATGTATTGCTAATGCTATTAATATTTTCGTTTAATTTAATAACATTTCGACTTTTCTTTATACTTTTTAATTTATTCATCTCAACCTCAATACCTTTCTCTCTATTCAAGCCCCCCTCTCTTTCTACCCTCTAACATTGATGACAAAAGAAAAAAAATAGCAGTACTAAGTGCTTCAATTTTATTTTTCTTCTTGAAATTAAGGAATTTGATTCACAAAATAATTATCTCAATTTCGGTTTCAATACATATTATTATTTAATTCAATATTTTAATTCATAAGAAAACTTTATAATTCTTTTCTTTCATTAATTCTCTCAATTCAATGCTTAGCATATTACGAGCCCACTTAGATTCCATCTGTATTTCTTAAAATTTAAAGATCAATTCGTATTCAATCTTATTTTATCCCTTTATAAACCTTTCAATAAAATAATATTGTTAGGGGTAAATTTGGGTCATAGAATTATAGCATGATACAAGGGTTAATTTTATGTCACCCCCCTAGTAAAGTGACAATTTTCAAATTATCCTCTTACTATTGAAAACATCAATCTATTCCTCAGAACTCGTTATCTCTCTGTTAATTTAAATGGCAAAAAGGGTAAGACGGTACTTATACGAATCTGTAACGACCGTTAAGCACATGGACACGTGACTAACGCATATGCAAGAAACATTAAATCAGTCAGTATTTTTAACCTAACCCCATTTTACTGTGTGGTGTAAATGTTACAAAAACAAGAAAATAAAAAGGAAAAAAATACATGGTGTGATATAAAAAACGAAAGCTTTGCTTTCACGCCAAAGTAAAGGGAAGCGTTTGTGCATACAATCGTAACTTGTAAGACTTCACTCAGTAAAAAAAAAGAGCAGCACCGAACAAACTGTAAGGACGAAATTTGAAAGAGTAGGATGAACTTAGGCAGTAACAATGGAGAATCTGAGTTTGAACAGCCTCGTTTAATAGCTGAGGTGAGAAAAAAATGAAATTTTTTTAGCATTTTACCATTATCTTTGTTTTGGGCTGTATGTTAGTACTTATGTTATTTCTGGGTGTGATAATGATAGCTTAGTGACATTGCATCATGGTGTTAATCATTGATTTTGAAACATTATTGGAAACCTTGGGTTTTTATAAATTTGGGGATTTTTGTTTGTAGTAAAAAATATATGAAATATTTTCTTGTTTCTGCACTCAGAAAATTGAAAACCACAGAAGGAAACCAAGATTTCTGTTATTTTTGCTGGTTTTTATGAGCATTATAAGTTACTGGTTACGGCTGTGAGGCTCAATACAAGCGATGATTTTGGAATTTGAGTGGGTTGGTTTTTCTACTTCATTGTGCTCACTATTGACTAATCTTTAACAATTGTAATGAATGATTTGCGAAATGAGGTTGTATTTGCTGGTTTTGAGGGCACATTTTTTCATATATGTGTATAACTTGTTGAGGAAATTTATTGTGTGCATTTTCTGTGTTTTACCATGATTAGTTTGTTGCAAATTATATGACTGGTAGGAGCATTTGTGTGGATTGTGGATTTTGAAGCTTGTCTGCGTATTGTGATATATAGGAAACAGAATTCAGGGTGTCGGCTTTTGTTAACTTTATGGCTGTAAGATAGGATCTTGGCCTAATAGATCTTGATTTTTTCAGTAGGGTGATAGTGATCAATGGTGCAATGAGACAAGCTTTTGGGAGAACTAACTGGCCCCATGAGAGGTTTGTGCTTCAGGTTACATTACCCTAAAATGAAAAAAAAAATGGGGCAATAGAGAATGATAATGAAATCTATCAGGTGTGGCAGTTGTTTAACAAGAAGAAGTACACAAAGATTGTCTTTTATATGGAGGTGCTACCATTGAATGTGATGTATGTTGGTCGAAAAAGATTATTCAATGGTGATATTCAGACTATTGTCGTAGAAGCACCACAACTACTAAACCACTACCTGGTAAGACTAGTAGTAGAAATTTTAAGAGTGTTCCAAGGAAGAGAATAAAAGGCAAGACACCTACCACTGGCCCTTGGTCCGATCATCTTAGTCCATCAACCCCCACTCCTAAACATGTCATTCCATCACCATTTACACTTGAGTTAATACATCAATATGAAACAACGCCTGAACATCGAGCTGAACAACATATGCCAGGTGACAATGTATTAATTACATAATAGGTTCTTGAGAAGATTAGGACACTAACGAAATTGAATTTGCAACAAGATCAGCTGACAATAGAGTTTGGCAGTGATTTTCATGACACACACTTAGATTATGACCAAACTCCATTGCCTACTCCAATAGTTAACCCAAAATTGACCAAACACTAGTACATGCAATTACTCATACATCTGAACCAGAAAAAGATAATGATATGACTGATGATTTCTATAATGTTTTGTCGGGGAATGAAAATGATGGTGATGATATTAGGTTCGATGCGAATAACATAAATCCATCATTGTCTCAAATTTTTTAAGAAAATAGTTTACAGAGGGGTTAATCCACTACTTCCTGCTACATCAACACCTTTCCAGCCAATGGCTGAACCTGTGTAATTAGCACCACCAGAACAAACACCATCAACTCATTATCATAAACCTGCATTGCACTCTGAATTTCCTTTTCAAGTTGACCAAGCCGAACCATATGAGATAACTATAAAGGAGTCAAATACAATAAATAGAAGAAGTGGTAAAGTGCATCCATCTCATTTGCATACCAACAAAAGAAAAATGGCTTCTATCTAAATAAGGGCTTCTCAAATGATTGCACAACAGAGACAAAATAAACAACATGCTCCTGTTAAGCCTTCGAAAAGACGTGGAAAGAAAAGAAAATTAAATTCTGGAGACAGTGCGTTTGTTCAGACCAAGCCTAAGCCAAGAAAGACAAGGTGAACTAGAAATTCATTAGGTGTTGGTCCTTCAATATAGACAACAATGGATGACTTGCCTCTTTCTTATAAAGAAGACGAGTTTCATTTATGGTCTAATTCAGAAAATGATGGTGATAATAAAGAAATAAGACGCGAAAGCAGTGGTAAATTAGATGATGATGATGGCAGTGATAGAGGTGATGTCTTGTTAGAGGGTTATAAAAGTGATAATGATCATTTCGGTCCGATGCAATTATCAGATGATTAGCATCCATTCCGTATAATGTCTCGCAAATGTTTAAGGACGGTACAAATCCAGTGAAGTTTGGGTTGGAATGGTTTTAAGAAATCATAAAGTCTTTTACATGAGCCTTTCAAGATTTCTATATTTAATAAAGTTTTCGAGGCAAAAGAGTGAATTTGATAGAAGAATGATATTATGTCACTGTTATGCATCCAAGTGTCCTTTCAAGGTATATGCTTCATTGCAAAGACCCGATGAATGCTTCTAAATAAATTTTTTCATAATTTCCATACATGTCAAGGGATTGTGAAAAATCTAGAGGCAAGCAGTTGCTTATATTATTAGAAAGTACTAGAAGAAAATCACTGTTGATCTTTCAGTTTCTGTGGAAAATATAGTCATTGACATCAAACAAATGTATGGAGTTAAGGTCACTGTACATAAGGCTTATAAAGCCAAAAGAAAAATTCTTGAGTCAGTAGGTAGTGGAGACCATGTTAAGAGCTTAAGGACCTTTGGGACTATGCTACATTATAAAACAACATATGCTAGGTGCACTAGCAATGCTTAAAGTTACAAAATCAAACACCTCTGCAGGCAAGTGTAGGTTTCAAAGGTTCGTTATTAGTTTCCCAGGCTTAGAAATGGTTTGAAGCCGGGTTGCAAACCATTTATTAGTTTTGATGAATGTCAATTGAAGAGACCATTCAAGGGTGTCTTTTTATCAATAGTTACACTATATGCAAACCAAATGATCTTTCCATTGGCAGCATGTGTATATGAATAAGAGAACACTGATAGCTAGACATGGTTTCTAGGGCATTTAAAAGAGTACTTGGCTGATTAAAAAAAGTTAAATTTCATGATAGATAAACAAAAAGGTGTATTGAATGCCTTAAACTTAGAGTTTTACGGATCACAAAATAGGTGCGTAAGACCTTCGAAACAATGTAATTGTGACTTTTATTGATGCATTATACAATTGCAATTTTTTCTGCACATTTACAACTTTGTATAATGATCTAAACAAACTGTGGTCGAAGTGATAAGGGGTAACTTGATTATGTCAAACTTAATAAGGGAAATTTGAAGTTTTGTCATTATTTTGGGTAGCCTAAGATTAACATTTTGAGTTCTTTTTTCCTTAATAGGTGCGAGACATGTATTTCCAACCTAACACAAAGGTTTCCCAATGTACAACTAAGAAATGAGTACTAGAAGGTTGTCAGGGCTACAAGTAAGGATGATTTTACAGAAGCAATAAACAATATAATGAAGGTTGATGCAAATGCTTTTGATTGGCTAAGAAAATCAACCGAAAATATTAGTTAGCTCATGATATTGATAAATTAGTCAAATGTGATCATACAACAAATAATATGACTGAGAGTTAGAATGCATGGCTTGGAGATATCAGAAAGGCACCAATAATCACCCTGATGGAGCATATAAGAAAGAAGATGATGCAAGCAATCATAGAAAGAAAGTTGGAATATCAGGGATGACAAATTGAAGTTCCTTTTTACATCAATAAAAAGATGAGCAAATTACTCAAGGCTGGAAAGTTCTATCATGTTATACCAGTAAGTGAGGTGTTGTTTGAAGTTGAAAATACCCGCAAGTCGTATATGACCAATAATAAAAAGTCGTATGTGGTTAATTTAGAGGAGTATACCTGTGACTGTGGGCTGTGGCAAATTAGTGATCTACCATGCAGTCATGCAATGCCTTGTATTACTCATTTAAAGGCTACCTATGAGTCATATATTGCTCTTTACTTCACAAAAGAGGCTTATCTAAAATGTTATTAAGGTATCATTCATCCTTTGTCAGACAAGTCTAAGCGGCCACACATAGAGACTGATGAAATTTTACCTCTAAATATATCTAGACCACCTAGGAGGCCTAAGACTTGTAGAAGAAGGACAACTGGTGAAGCACCATCCCACAGGAGAAAATTCACAGTTTTATGCATATACTGCAAAGGCGTTGGCTAATATACAAGATGTTATCCTCATAATCCTGCCAATGCAAACAAGAAGACTAAAACAATGATGGTAAAACTTACACTCATATATGTTGATAAATTTATGTTTTTTCACCCAATTATAACTAGTTGTTCATTATTCGCTAATGACATTTTATTACATTCGTGAAATTTATATGCACAGAAAGACTTTAGCTGCAACTTCAAGCTCTGGTGCATTATATCCAAGAATGAATGCTTTTGCCTCAAGGACATGGATAAACACACCTACACAACCAAGCGATTCTGCTACCCCATTGAAGGGTGTCGAAACCAACAAAAATAAATTCCTACTCTAAATAAATTGTGTATAGTGATTGAGTAGGGTCGTGTCCACAGAGATCGGTAATTATTTAAATCCTTTTGAAACGTAAAACGTAAAATGGGGGAATTGTTGACAATAATAAAATCAAATTAAAATAACAAGAATGCAAATTAAAATTGTAATTCAAATTGGAGAAAGCTCTGATTGAAGGAATTAACTCAGCTTGATTCGACTACTGATCATTGATTCAAATATAGATTATTATTACTCATGAATAGACCGGTTATAGCTACTGAGACCCTCTAATAGCCAATCTCTCCTTAACTAGTCGATAACCAAGGTACGACCGTTGGTTATTTCCCTAATCAATAGACAACCCTAGATACGATCATAGGATTTAATCAATTGACAGCCTGAAAAACCAGAGAGACCCAAATCCTAATCAACACATATGATGATTCATTTAAATTAGATTGTTTATTCTCACAACACAACTCTCTGCTATGTTATTTGTCACAAATATTAAATTCTTCATACGATGAATCCTTTAATTGACAATAGATTAAGTTGATAATTAAATAGTGGCCAATTACCTAATTAACAAACATAATCATGAAAATAATTCAGAGAATAAACAAATACCCAAAAAGTAATAAAACAATTAAAGCATAAGAAAGATCTCACAGTAGTGATGAATCAAAGCTTCATTAACCTTCAACTAGAAAAATGGGTTTAGTTCCTCATAGAGAGAAGAGAAAACTTAGATCTAGGGTTTCTTTCTTTTTCTCCAATCCAAAATCCCCCCTTCTTTCACAAAAGATTCCTCCTTAAATACTCTCTCCCTCTTCTCTTTTAGAGTCCTATTTAAAATAAAATACTAATATCTTAAATATTAAATTCGTAATTACAAAAATAGCCAAAAATACAAAACACGTTAAACTAAAAACTGCAGGTTCGCAGTTGACAGCACGCGCCCACGCCTTATCAACAAAGTTCTTCTGCCGCTCATAATTTCTCCAAAAGAACAATTATCCTTAAACATCATCTTATAGTTAAATTTTATCATCAATCCATAGAATTGCACGTATAAAAGTAAAACACAAGTAAATCATTATTATTAAGTGCAAAACATCGATATTAAGGGAAATAAACAATGCAAAACTAGTGCATAAATTGCACTCTAACACCCATCAAGTACAACTCTCACATCGACATTAGAAACAAAACTAACACAACCATCTACTGCTGTAGGGAGTGCTCACATTGCATTATGTTTGTTTAACATTTATATTCAAAGGTATGGCATATGTTCAATATCCACAAGATGAAGTTACTGATTTTGTTTGTTTATCAATGTAAGGTAGTTTTTAATATATTTTAGAGTAGATGTAATGTCAATGTGACATTAGTAACTTTGTTTAAAATTAGTGCATCAACTTTTATAGCTTCAGTTTTGAGTTATTCATTGATTTTATTTAATTTTGGTTGAGTTTCTTAGTCTTCTTTTTATCTAAGAATCAATTATGATACTTGCCTGATGAATAAGTTTAGGAGCATGTTTGTTTTTTAATCATGTTAGTTGACATACTTTAAAGGCTTTTCTACTATAAATTAAAGCTCTATTGTCAGTTGAAAATTTTTGTACTTACAATTTGTTACATACATGTGTTATAAGTTTCTACCATACATGTTTATGAATGTGTTGTATTTGCTAGTCAAAATATAAGTGCCAGCAAGGGGTTCAACAAACAGACAACATGTTGGACAAACATTAAAAGCTGCATTTGGAACACCACCTACAAAAGAAATTCAAATTACAGAAAAAATAGTTAGTCCAAGAGGCACTTCACGATCAGCCCCTCCTACAATAAAGACAAAATGTGATCCGAAGGGAAAATCAGTCCTTTATATTTGTTGTAAGTTGTTCAGTATGTTGTTGGATTCAAATGCCTTGCAATGATGTATTAAATTTCCTAAATTGTGTTAAATTATTTGTAAAGTATTGATACTAGGTTTTATACTTTTATTGCAGAGTATGCTGTGGGTAAAGGCATAGGGCAGTATCATTTATTCATTAATTACATATTCGCCGCTAATAAATAATGCTAGTCATTTTATGTAACTTCGTATTTTAATAGTGTGTTATGGTAATGAATGAATATGACAGTTGGAAAGCAGGAAATTTAGCCTAAATTTTTTGGTGTGTTGCAATTCATATTTTGGACAAAGGTTGAAGAGCAGCAGTAGAAGTGTGCAGACATTTACCTGATTTTTTGTGAAATATTCATTGTAACATACATATATATAGGAATAACAACTCATGTGCTACCAATGTAATAAACCACAACTTTTGATAATGAAATATGTCATTTTCATTACTTATGTTCGTACTCTACTTTTTTAACTCTATTATTTAAGCCTTGTAGTCATCTTATTTACTTATTTTCTACTTAAAATGATAAATGTATATAATACACAGTAACTGCATTATGATGATGTTATACATCAAGCTCTTCATCTTGTCTGATTTTGCAACAAGCTTGGTGGTCATTGTTGTCAACTTCTTATTTTCGTGATGGAAATTTTGGTTCTCTTCTTCATCTTACAACTTAGCTAACCCTCTTGCAATCACTTTGTACTCAAAGCTAGATGGTTTTTACCTACTAAAGTAATCACAGCTCAGCCTCTCACATTGTAATTCACATTTGTAATAAAACCTTTTAGGATTTGCAGTAGATTTAGAAACTTTGATTGTGGCTCGTTAACCACAACTAGTACACGATTTGTTTCTAAACTTAATGACCTTGTTGTTCACTTGCAACTTCTCTTCTTTGTCTTCATAAAAAAAGTTGTTGGAGCTTCCTCTAGAGGATGGCATTCTCATTACTTTGTTGAAGCTTTTGCAGCAATAGATGGATTTCGATGCTTTGGGGCCGATGGGCAGTGTACAAGGGTCTTTGTAAAATTATAAAGCAATGCAATGCACAATCAATTTGAATTTTGAACTAATTGGACACGTGTAAAATTTTATGCCATTTATCATCATTTGCATACAATGGCATAGCTTGTATTTTCCGTAACTAATATGTTTAATTTAGGGAAACTAATCACTTTTTCAAGCCCATGAAGTTATTTCCACATTTTATTTTTTTAATCATTTATTTACTATTCACATATTAATATTTTAATAGTTAACTTTTTACATTTCCAATGACTTAACATATATCAATAATTTTTGTTGACCTTACAAAGCTGTTAGAAGAATATTTTGTTAGGGTAGGGATACTTTCGTACTTTCATGAGTCAACGGCGGTTAATGATTAAATACAACAAATTTTGGGGGGTAGATTAATGTTTTCAATAATAAAAGGGGTAATTTAAAAATTATCACTTCACTAAGGGGTAAAATAGAAATATTTCCAAAAAAGAGCACAACTCACCCTATTAACCTAAGAAATATGTCTTCTAAAATGCCTTGAAGTTGCTACATAGGGACCCTACAGGATTAGCCTAAATCCTCCAAAAATATCTCATCAATGGTCACATGCACTAGTATGTCTTCTAAAATGCCTTGAAGTTGCTACATAGGGACCCTACAGGATTAGCCTAAATCCTCCAAAAATATCTCATCAATGGTCACATGCACTAGTAGTGAAAGATGAAACCAATTTACCTAAAATTTGAGCGATCGACAAGGGCATCAGCTGCTCTAAAAGCTCAATTAACTCATTTGAAATTAACTAAAACATATATTATATTGTTTTTAATTTCATTTAAGTTTTGCTCTCCCTAAAAAAGTGTTTTAAGATGAATCAACACACATCATTAACAAAATTACCCTAGAAAATCAAGCTCTCATAATATGATTCATCTTTCTAGATTGGAAAAGTCAATGAATTACTAAATAAAATATGATAATATTATAAGTTTTAGATGTAAAATCTTCATTTTAGCCCGTATTGCACTCTCCACATTTTTTAAGCTTTAGACAAAAATTTCATTTAAGTTATCTATGATCCCACAAACATTAATTTTGAGAACAAATTACATCCTTATAATTATTAATTTTTTTAATAATTTCTTTTCCCTTTCCTTTGTTTGAAACATGTGAACCTACTTTTTTTTTTATGTTTTATTGACTTTGTCTTATTCAAATTTGTATTATCTTTTTTTAATAGGGAAAAAAATTTATACTACAAAAATAAAACTTTTACATGTTATTGCCTATACAATTAGAAAAAAAAATCATATAATCAGTTTTGAAATGTTTTAATCTAGCCCCTATAAAGTTAAACTCTGAACTCCATCCTGTATTTATAGTATGGGATACAAGTTACTAAGTGAATATATTTTTAGTATCTTTTTAGTAGTATATATTTCTTGTAAATGTAAGGTTGAGATTTAACTTTTTCTTTAAAAAAATATAATAATTAATACCTTCATTAAAAATTAATTTAGCCCACCCTTCAAAAAACTCCAACTTCGCTCCGTGCCACAAGTCAATTTTAATCATAAAATTTGGACTGAATTTTTTTTCGCTAGGCTCTTATTTTTGTAGTCAGATTATTTAATTATTTTTATTTTATATTATTATTAAATAAGATATAATATGATATTAATGTAACTATATTTTAACTCATTAGTAAGTAGTAATGTCATATCCAATCTATCGACTGCAGATTTTTAAAATTTTAATCCAATCCAATTGACCATTCCACATATCGAATTTTTGTAGATCAGATTGAATTCTAAACACCCTTATTTAGGGGTGTCAAAAAAGTCCGCCCGGACTGGACCCGGCCAATCTGGTCCGCGCAAAACCCGGACCACATGCACAAAAAAACCAAACCCGGGTTTGAAATTCTTAAACCCGGACATTTCCGGGCCTGGGTCCGGGTTCAGCACAAAAAAATCCGAAACCCAGACCGGACCCTTTTTTCAATAAATTTTAAAAAATAAATATTATATATAAATATATAATTATGAATTTATGATATGTTGGATGTTATTTAAATTTATTGTGTGATTATTGTGTTGTTGAATTTAATTAATTTATTTTATATATAGATTGAATGAGTTTAAGTTAGAAATTAGATGAATTTAGGTATTAGAAAGTAAATTGAAATAATTTGTATTTATCATTTGTGCAAAATTTGCATTGTTAGTGTGTTATATATTTGTATTTGACTATTTTCTTTTTCAAAGTTTGAGATTGACTTGAGTTTATTTGATTATTTTCTTTTTAAAAATTTGTATTGTTAGAGAAATGAAAAAAAAAATTGAAGAGAAAAAATTGAAGTTATCACATGCGGGTTTAGAAAGCCCGGATCAAAACCCGAACTCGGAAGGTGCTGGGCTCAAGCTCGGACCACACCTGAAAAAATCAGGTTTTAACCCGGGTCCTGTCCCGGGCAACACCAAAACCCAGACCGGACCACCCGCATTTTGCCAAGCCTACCCTTATTGCAAGGTAGTTAGTTAATAAGCTATCATAACGAATATGTCAATGTTTTGTGTTCATCTACATGTCCATAATTAGTAAGACATAATTAATACCGCAAAATTAAAAAAAAACAAAAGTAAAATAGATAAAATAATAATTTTATTAATTCTTAAATTAATTGTATAACATATGCACAAATGGACATGTATGCATGATGCATGTATCTACGGATGACAATATTCCCGTGGAGGCCCATACCTGCATGGCCCCAATCAATTCGGGTCAGATATGGGCCTTGAAATGTTTTAAAATTAAAAATAGGTCTAGGTTGGGATAAACTCAAACCCCAAATATATATTGGGTTTGAGCTTAGAGATTTTATCATGCCTCCGAATACTAATTTGCAAAATATATTTACAAATTAGTATTTTTTTAAAATCAAAATATATTTTAAATTAATCAAATAATTAAAAAATACTCAACATAATAAAAAAAAAAACCAAAATCCTAGATCTAAAACTCATGGCTCTCTCTCAAAACACTATCAATCTCATCGCCACCTCCAAGTCTCCACTAGAGCTCCCATTCCCGGCCGTCATGTCACCTCCAAGACGACATCGATTCCTACTATTTGGCTATCCGACACCATTTGGTGCTACTTCGCGACGACGGTGTCAATTTCTCTATTTACTCCAGCAATGCGGTTTCCGCTACTCTTTGCTTGAGCACTCACTAATTTGCAAGAGGTAATTTTTTTTTGTTTTACTTTTTTATTTTATTTTCTTTTTGCTGGAATTTCATTAATTAATGGCTGATTGTTTTATTATGCAGAATTTTGAGCATTATGTTTTCGATAATATTGATTTTTGTTTTTGGACATTACCCTTTTTAGAATTTTGTTTGGAAATTTTGTAGTTGGTATATTGCTTGAATTTATTGTTGGAATTTCATTTGAGACTATGTAACAAGTGACAATGAATTAATAAATTTATATTTTGTCTAGTGATTAAGTAATATTAAATTAGCCTTCAGGTCATAAGATTTCGGTGGATTGATTTAGTTAATCTGCTTTGGTTCCTATTACTCCCTGTTGAAAATTTTATTACCAGTAAAGTGAAATAAAATGTAATGCTCTTGGTGTGTGCTGATTCTTGGTTGTGTCAATAGTTTTATAGTTTTAATTTGCTTGTAATTGAAGGCTCCGAGTGCCAAAAAGAAAGGGGTTTTATTTCTTTAAGACTTCACGTCATGTGGCTAGTGTAATAGGTTGTCTATTATTGCCCTTCTAGAGAGTATGACAAATTGATCTGTAAATGAAAGCTGTAGGGAGCCAAAGATTTCAATTCAAATTAATTAGCCACAAACTCTTGAATTTATACAATGAACAGTTACAAGTAAGAAAGTATTATTCACACAATGATGCATAGAGGACAATTATTGAATTGAGATATCTTTTGTGAATGGCAACATAGAGCAAACATTTATTAACTGGAAAGAAATTTCCAGTGACAATGCAAATCTTGGATTTACTTTTGTGTTTTTGTTTGCTACTACTCAACAATGCTAATTGCATTGACTAAATAAAAATAAAGGCAAATACCACCCAAAAAGTAGAATTATTATGTCTTTGATAAATTGAGTCATTGATTTTTGTCTCCTTTGCAAAATATGCCAAATTAAATTAACTGGTTATATTGCATGTCCAGTTATCATGGGAAATTTATAAAAATAGTCAAAATATTTTACCATTTTTTAAATTTAACCTCTCAAATTTTTTTCTATCATAACTAGCCAAATACTGAACTTTTGGACTAAATTACCCTCGTCACTTTCATCAAATTTTCAAATAATGCCACGCTTACAATATTCAACACTCTCAACAAACTTCAACACTCTCAATAAATTTCAATATTCTCAACACTCTCAGTATAACAAAATTATGAAATCATTAATTGGAGAACATTCTAAAGGTTATTCTATGTTCTTACACAAATATGAATTTTCAATGTATTAAGTCTATGGTTTAAGTTTAAAATTGATATAGATTTTACTGTAAATGTTGTTATTTTTCATTTATAAAGTAATATAATTTGTTAAAGTAGTTATATTTGAGTTAAGAAATAAAAAAATCATTAAAAAAAGTAGAAGTTCGAGTTAGAAACGAAACACAAGTTATGTGCGACATGTTAAATAGTGTGCGACAAGCTGAACAACAGGTGCATGTCGCACAAAAATATAATGGTATTTATGTGCAACAGGCACCTGTCACCCAGCATGTCGCACAAAATTACAGTACTTGCGACGAGTATTTTTTGGAGGTCATAACTTACGCTATATGTGTCTATTTTTTTGTGTATAATATACTGTTTCGAAACTTACGACGAAACGAATTAAACCCATAACTTTTTCGTCGGTCTCCCCTATGGTCAAACCAAAAATTTGCGTCAATTTAAGTGCGAAAGACACCTAGTGCACATAAAGCACATATTCTCTGTTTGTGTGACATCTATGTAAAATGTGTTACATATTTACTTTATCATGTTTTGTAGTATGTATATGCAACATGTTTTACATGGATGTCGCACAAGTAGAGAATATGTGCAACATGAAACTTTTTGTGCAACAGGTGTTTAGCACACTTAAATTGACACAAATTTTTAGTTTGACCATGGGGGAGACCAACAAAACAAGTTATGGGTTTGATTCGTCTCGTCGTAAGCTTCGAAATGATATATTATAGGCAAAAAACGGACACACATAGCCTAAGTTATGACCTCCAAAAAATATCGTCGCATATATTGTACTTTTGTGCAATAGACTGGGCGATAGGTGCCAGTCGTACAAAAATATAATCATATTTATGTGTGACAGGCACCTGTCATCCAACCTGTCGCACATAACCTGAGTTTCATTTCTAACTTGAATTTTTATTATTTTTAATGATTTTTTTAATTTCTCAACTCAAATATAACTACTTTAACAAATTACAGTACTTTATAAATGAAAAATAACAACAGTTACAATAAAATCTACATCAATTTTGAACTTAAACCATAGACTTAATACATTAAAAATTCATATGTGTAAGAACATAGAATAACCTTTAGAATGCTCTCCAATTAATAATTTTATACTTTTGTTATGCTGAGAGTGTTGAAAATACTGAGATTTATTGAGAGTGTTGAGAGTGCTGAGGTTTGTTGAGGGTGTTGAGAGTGTTAAGATTTATTGAGGGTGTTAAGTATTGTAAGAGTGGCATTATTGAAAATTTGATGAAAGTGACGAGGACAATTTGGTCCAAAAGTTTAGTATTTGGCTAGTTATGATAAAAAAAGTTTGAGGGGTTAAATTTAAAAAATGGTAAAATATTATGGCTATTTTTATAAATTTCCCGGTTATGAAATATTATTTTCATTATCAAATATACACTTTCACTACACATGCTTTATAATATAGCTGCATGTGTGCTGTCTATTTATTTAGGGAAATTATCAGTCATATACCTTTAAATGATACCCGTTTCAAACGTGTGTAAACACTTTTCAAGTGTATCACTCGTATATCCTAAGTTGACAAAACACTTCTATCGTCCACCAATTTTGTTAACTTTCGCTAAGTTGACAAAACACTTCTATCGTCCACCAATCCGTTAACTTTCGTTAGAAAGTTAACAAAATTGTGGCAAATTAACTATTTCGCCATTGAAACTCAAAATGAGGTAAAAAGATAAATTTACCCCAAAAATTAACATAAATTTTTAATACACAATTTTTTTATTTTGTTATTAACAATACATTCTTTGATTAAAAAATGAATTATTAATGGTACATATTATTAACAATTATCCGTCAAAATATCCATATTATACCATAAAAAATTATTAACAACATATTATTTACAATTATACATATTATACAATAAAAAATTCCAGTTGGAGCCTCGGGAGTAGATCTTAAAAAATTTAGGTTAAATTTTGGAGGAGTAGATTCAATTGTAAAGTATTTTTTTTAGCAATTATTAACAATTATCCGATAAATGGGATGACATGTCATTGTTGTCAATATATATTATATGACAAGTCATTTTTTACTAGGTAAATGGGATGACATGTCATTTTTTAATCAAAATTTCGTCCATCTTAAAAGACTAGATTACCCTTATGATGTCAACGCTTGCAAATGGTAGTTAATGGATTGGTGGACGGCAAAGGACTTTTGTCAACTTAGGGTATACGAGTGATATACCTTAAAAGTGTTCACAGACGTTCGATACATGTGTCATTTAAGGATATATAACTAATAATTTTCCATTTATTTATGGGGATGTGATGATATTTTCATTTACATATTTGTTTATAGATTCTAGGGGTGTTTGCGGATCGGATTTTACGGATTGGATATCAATTTATATCTGATCTACTATATGTGAAATTCAATATAAATCCACTCCATACATCTGTAGATCGGATGCGGATTTGACCCAATCCATATTTAATCTACCATTTTACGGATTGGTTTGCAGGTTAAAATTTTTTAATCATTTCCTATTCACAAACTAACTAAATAAAAAATTAATATAAAAATAATTTTACTACCGATTAAATTTAAAATTACATAAGTTTTAAATAAATTAATATAAAGCTAGAAAATATATTTAAAGTTTCAAAATATGACGCACCAAAAAGAAAAAAAAATCTCATTTGTTTAGATCAGTACATGAAAATTAATTGTTTAGGAAGCTATTTTTTATTTAATATTATTTTTATTTTATATTATTATCAAATAAGATATATTATGATGTTAATGTAATTATATTTTAACTTTTTTATTTATTAGTAAGTATAATGTCATATTTATAAGTTTAATTTTTATATTAAATAAATATTTTTTTTACTTTTTTACGGATTTGCGGATTTTTACAGATTTATAAAAGTAAATCCATATCTAATCCATCAATTGCGGATTTTTAAATTTTCAATCCATTCTAATCCACGAATTCACGAATTGGATTTTTATAGATCGGATTTCTACGGATCAGACGAATTGAGCGGATCGAATTGGATTCTAAACACTTCTAATAGATTAAATAAAGAATAAGATTATTGATTGTGGGTTCGGCGTTCAATATGTCGGGTTCTTTGCTCACACCGCACTTAATGGATGGTGATGGCAATCAAACTCAAGGTGATTCAACCGCTAGTGTCACTCATTGTGGGTTGCGACGTAGAGGAAGGTTAAGGTCAATTGTGTGGGAGCATTTTGAGAAGAAAAACATTAATGGGATTGATAAGGCCGTGTGCAATGTTGCAATAATGCATTGGTAGCAAGGAATACTGATGGAACAAAACACTTGCACGATCATTTGAAGATATTTCAAGTGAAAAGGGAAATGGAGGCTATAGAATTCCCACCAACAAAGAAAGCTAACTTGGGGCTTTAGGCACTTTACCTTATATATTTAAAGTGGCCCTTGAATTCTTGAATTGTATTTGGAGCAATGTTGATTAACCAGTTTATAAAAGCGAATGCAGAAAATTTGACATGTCTAGATTCGAGTTTCCGGGAGTGTATTATTTATTATTTTCTTTGATTATTGAACTTTTCTTTTAAAATGGAATATAGAATAATCATGTTATCAAAATTGTCAAAAGCTTATAAGCAAAGTGGGATAGAAAAAATTCTATCCATACAAAAGAATCAGATTAACTCAAAGTCTACTAATTAGAAACCCTTAGGACATAATGAATTAGAATAGTTTATTTTAGTAATACACATAATGAATTCGACTTAATAATTAAAGAGATAAATTGATCTCACTAAATAAAGAACAAGAACACAACCTCACCAAAAATAATATCATCTACGAATAATTCCCTAGAAAACTTATGCAAACACTGCCATCATTGAACTATTAGAATCTCCACACAGCCATCATTGGAGTCGACACAACGGCCTATAATACCAGCGTATTATTCTGATCTGAATAGCAAACAACATTAAGAGTATCTCCAAAAGACTTTTCAAATAAAATTTTATTTTTTTATTTGAAGTGACTTACTAATATTAAACACTGCAAAAAATACGTTAATTTAGAATGTAACAGCAATTTACTAATATTCTCCCTCTTCTATTAATATTTTATTATTATTTATTAAAAAAATAAGAATGTAATAATTATTATTTATGTTTCTTTTCAAAAATATAACAGCAATTTAATTTGATAGTAGGAAAGATTTGATTAAAATAATATTAACTTATTCTTATTTGATGAGTTTTTTTATAAAAAATTATATTTTTCTATACATTTATTTATCACATTAGTAAATAAATTAAAATTTAAAAAATAAAATTTAAAGAATATTATGGAGATACTCTAAAAAGTCACCATAAAATAACCTTAAGGAAGCTAATAAAATTCTCATAAAGAAAAATAAAAGAAAAAGCGGGCAAAGAGAAGAATCCCTCTCGTACCGGAGACACTTTATGTGATTTGAGTTGATGGTCGGCTACTTGTGTACAGAAAATGAGGATGAAGGAATAATTGCATTTGCTGTGGGTCCTATGAGCGATAGAGAATTCCTATAGCAGTTACTTTAGCTTTGATCCATCCAAGCAAGTCTCTGCGTTGGCAAACATATTAAACTTGAAAAAAAAATCATCAATATTGACAATATATATTAGAGTGCATCATATAGGTATAATTTTTTAAATATATCTTATTTAAATAAAATTTTTAAAATAAAATTTTTAGTAAATTTTTTTAATCATTTCATTGTTAATAAAAGTTTTATTAAAAATTATTATTTTAATAGATAAATTTTTTAAAATTATATTATAAAAAATAGAATTAACAAATAAATATGTGATTTTTTAAATATTTTAATATTTATAAATTTTTAAAATTTTTATTCTCATAAGTTTAAATTTTAAATTTTTGCTAATAATAGCAAAATAATTTATATAATTTTTAAAAACTCAAGTAAAAAACAATCAAATAACTAAATTTTAATAAAACTTATCGAATTAAATAAATATTAATTAAATAAATTATATTAAATAAGTACTTATATCGAACACTATCAAAATGCTGCCAAGCCAAAAAAAATGGAGTATTGCTGTGAAAGTAATATTTTGTTGGTAGTCACTTTTTTTTTTTGGGTATGTGATATAATATTATGTAAAAACAAATAAATAAATACACGTAGCAGTAACAAGTGCCGCCACGTCACTAAACAGAGAGCATGTACCAATTCACCTTCTTTCATTGCACCTAGTCAAAAGGTAGAAAACTCAACAACCAAATGGGGACGGTCACCACCACTTCGCTCGTCTCTTTCTCCACTTGCTTTCTTCCAAAATCACTTTATTCCAAAACCCGCTTTCAGTTTCAGTCTCAGTTACTCAGAAGACCAAACTCACTCCTCCAATTTCGAAACATTTCCCTTGATCGGAACAAATCATCGGACTGCGTGAGAATCAAGGCATCATCATCATCATCAATGGCTGCCGAGAATAAGAACAAGAACAAGAACGTACAAGTTTTTGACTCAGAGGAAGATCTGGCTGTATCTTTGGCCAAATACACCGCCGATCTATCTGCCAAGTTCGGTAAAGAGAAGGGCTCCTTCACTGTCGTCTTATCCGGTGGTTCTCTCATCGACTCCCTCAGGTGGGTCCTTTAGTCTATTATTATTTTCTTTATTAATTTTCGCTTTTTTCATGATATTTTTTTTCCTGTTACGGTTTTGTGGTTGGGGACTGTACAGGAAATTAGTGGAACCCCCGTATGTAGATTCAATTGAATGGGCGAAATGGCATGTGTTTTGGGTTGATGAAAGAGTTGTTCCCAAGGATCATGATGATAGCAATTATAAGCTTGCTTATGATGGTTTCCTTTCTAAGGTACACTATTTGAAGCTATTGCTTTTTGCTTTGATTAGCTATTGGTTTTTGCTGTTTCTACTTCTAAATAGATATTAAATTGAAAATTTGCTCATAATCATATCCTGTCATGCACGATTGCAACGAAGGGGTAAGATAAATTATTATTAATTGGGATTAGCGATGGAATCAAAATTTAGGAAATTTTCTTCCTACACAAAGAGACCAAAAGTTTGAAAGCATATATAAGAATTAAGTTATTAAATGCTTTTTATTTTGGGGTTGTTATTGTAGATCGAGAATGAAGGTTTGTTGTGTGACCCAGCGTGTCCAGAGTAATACCTTTTTTCTTCTTCTTTTTTAATCCTATTCTTTCCAATGTAACTCACGCACCTATTGAATCTTGAACCGAAGAATCAAGTCCTACGGGGGCCACCTCTTACCACTGGACTTCAGAGTAATCTTTATTTATCAGCCTCACAATTTTTTTAACAGCTCACCAAGTATCTGGGATTCAAGATTTCGAAAAGAATTTTCAATAGATTCTCGGAGAAGTACTGCTTTTTTCTGAACTTGCCTGGGAGCTTACATTTGGCCTTTTCTGAACTTTCAAGTGATCTCGTGATGAGTTCTGACACTGCTTCTTTAGTGCACATTTTAATCCTTTACAGCATCCAGACGTTAATTCGACTATTCAAATTGAATCATTTATTAGAAACTCTTTTGAACTTTGATCATTTGTTAACTTAGCAACTAGTAACAGGAGCATATGCTTGTTGATTGAAACTATTCACAGGAGCATATGCTTATTGATTAAAACTATGTGATTGTAATGTTCAATATGTGAATCTGCACTCAAGGGCTTTTATTTCATGATATTCTGCACTAAATCTGCATTGCTACTTTAGGTGTTTATTTTTTTTTTCCCATCTTGAACAGGTACCAATTACCACTGGCAATGTCTATGCCATCAATGATGCATTATCTGCTGAAGGTGCAGCTGAAGATTATGAGACTTGTCTCAAGCATTTGACAAAGAGCAATATATTAGCTACATCTGCTGCTACTGGTTTTCCAAAGTTTGATCTCATGCTTCTGGGTATGGGTCCAGATGGACATATAGCTTCTCTGTTTCCAGGGCATCCTCTTCTCAAGGAGAATGAGAAATGGGTTACTTTCATTAAAGACTCGCCAAAGCCACCTCCAAAGAGAATCACTTTCACCTTCCCTGTAATCAACTCATCTGCATATATTGCAATGGTGGTGTGTGGTGCTGGAAAATCAAGTGCAGTTCAAACTGCATTGGGTAATAATCAAAACTCTGATTTGCTGCCAGTTCAAATGGCGTCGGCTGAAGAAGAATTCACTTGGTTTCTTGACAAAGACGCGACTTCAAAGCTGTAAGAGTTGGAACAATTAGCTGTATGCGTGAATCCCTGTTATCTGCTATGGTAATTGGTTTGATCTGTGTGGTTTGACTACTAGTACTGCTGGATTTTGTTAGTAATGAGAACAGAGTGAACTTCTTGTTAATGCAAGTGAAAAAGATTTGAATAAAAATATTAGTTTGATATTTTAATACTGTTGGTTGTAAATTTCAGTGATCATCATTTCATTCCATGGTAGCTTTATAATCATCTATTTGGATGTACAGATAAAGTTTTTTTATTACAATTATAGTGGTAGCCCTTATTCTAAACACATTTCATAATTTTAGTAGTCTAGGGATGTAAACTTGTTTTGCTAACTAAAATAGACACTAGGCACAGAGAGATCTAAAGTAGGTGTTGTCACCCTTAAAATTTCCTTATAAAAATACGTTTTTGTATGCTTACAGTTTTATTCTTATGGGGAATTACATAAGAAGACCGAGAATCTATCTTTTTTTAGGTCATCTGTTTATGTTGAAATTAAAATAAAAAAATCAAACAAAGTCTGTACAATTGATTTTAACAATTTTTTTCTTTTGACATTTCTTTTAAACCAATAGCAACAACCGACAGTGGATGTTTTTAAAATTAAATTTGTTAAAGTTTCTATTTTCCCTTTTTTTTCTTATTCTAAAGAATAAATAAGCGATAAATAGATACAGCGATCTTTGTTTAAAACTAGGATGACAAAAGGAGGAAAATAAATTGGCAAATTGGTGAGCAAATGATTACTACAAATAAATATAATTTAAAACATTACCAGGTGCTTCAAAAGGAAAAGAAAGAGACGAACTGGGTGTGGACAAACGGAATTTTGAGAGGAGTGGAGCTTCTAACCTTCTCCAAAATCTTTATAACATCGTTTTGAATTTTATTTCTTAAAATATTTTTAGTTTCAATTTATAAGATATAAAATCATATAAAATAATTTAATTATTTTCCTATAAAATTTCATCTCAAAACAGCAAGTATCTCTTCTAAGTTTTTATCATAAAATATAGTACAAATCCTAAAGTATTTAATTAGTTTCCTTTTATTATATTATTTATATTTACATAACTCAAAACTTATATAATTTTCTTCGAACAAATATTTTTCAACTAAAATATTAAATATAAATATAAATTATGAAATCGGTAGGAGTAAAATTTTATCAAAAGAATATTTTATTCAAGTGTTTAATTGAATTTTCATTAAAAAATAAATAAATTAGTCTTCGGTTATTTAGGTAATTTCTATAATATAAGGGTTTTATGAGGAATTTTAAGAGGTGTAGAAACGACTACTCTTTTCTAGAGGTGTTAATAAGAACTTTTACATTTTGAATTGGAGTATGAATTCTAAGAAGTGGGAATCCTAAGATTAGGAGTGTGGAGTGGGAGTTGGAATGAGTTGTTTATTTACACTGGAAGGGGAGTATAGAATTAAAACCAGAATTCAATTTACGTGTTTACCTTATCTTAGATTGGAAGTAAATGGTTTCAAATTATAATTTTACCCTTATTTAAAGAATTATATTTTTTAATTACAAAATTAATAAAAATATATTTAAAAATAAAATAATATTTATTTTATTATAGTTGTAAAATAATAATTATTATTAATATTCTTAATTATGTAAATCACAATTTTTATTATTTTTAATTTTAATTATGTAAATAAAAAATTATTAATAAGAACAATACAAATGAAACATTATTATTAATAATACAGTACAAAATTAATATTTTCTTAAAATAAAATATTTATTATTATTAATTACTAATATTAAATACATATAATACTATTATTTTTAAATAAAGATAATAATATTATATTTCAAATAAAAAATTATATAGTAATATTATTAATTCTCTTTAAAATTTGTAAGTAAACACTGGAGTGGAAAGAATCTACACTCCTCACTCCTACTAAAGAAAGTAAACACAACATTAGTTTTTTTTTTTTTATCTGTTAGATAGGATGTGAAGAGATAAGATGGGATATGATCAGATATAATTATAATTAGTGATGTCTTATGTTTGGTGTAATACAAGAATGGACTGAATTGTAATGTATGTATGATTTTAACATTAAATTTAGTGAAAAATAATAAATGACTAAAAGTTTAGATATTAGTTTAAGTATACTTGAAAAATAATTAAACATTACTTTCTATAATAGTTGAGAAACTATTTAGTATAATTGGCCATGGCCTCCAATAGTAAAACTGTCTTCACAAAATTAGGATTACAATAGGGCCAAGGATATGGTAATACTAATACTTTTCGTAGATGTGTAAAATTTTAATATACTTACAAGTGTACGAGCTTTTAGAAATAGAATAGTAGTGACAAAGTCCAACTCACAAGGATTGTTGAAAATTTGGAAAGTTTAAATTAAATTTAAATCAACGGTATTCCTAACCTAGTTGAGAAAATTGAGTTGTAAGAGAAACTAAACTAACTAAACTAAGAAAATAATTAAAGTAAACGAAATTTCAATAAGACAACATTTACCAAGTTTTAGAATCTATCACTATTCAAATAATAATTATCTAATTATTATTATTCCCCAATCTTTTAGTGATAACAAGAAATTAATATATGTCATCTGATGAAACAATTAAGCCCAAGTAATCAAATCTAATGTAGGTTCTTTTTCACTTTAAGATAGAATTTCTAAGGATTTTATGTATTCTGTTGAAAAAACAAAGAATCAAAGTTTTTTAAGCATTTTATGTATCCAATTTATTGAAAAACAAATAATAAAAAAATAACCACATTAATAATTATTTTATCAAATTTGGATTTAATCAAATAATCTCTTAACTGTCAAGAATATATGAAATTAAAGATGAAAAGATAATTATTCAATCAATCATGTAAAATAAAAGCCACAATCATTGAAAAATATATATAAGAAATTAATTAAATAAAAAATAATTATTTCATCAAATAAAATTTCATCTTTGATCTTGATATTAAAAAATTTACTAGACATACTTAAATGGAAGACAACAAAACAAATAAAATCAGCCTTGAAAGCTTCGAAGATTGCTACTTCTCTTTGTCCGTCTGCTGTCCGGCTTCGTAATTCCCCTCAATGTGGCTGAATGCTTTTCTTTACATAATGCCATGATTTATTTATGAAAGAGTTCCGTATGCCATATTAGCTATTGGCCCAATCCAATTTGGATTCTAATCCTAATTTAAAACAACTAATTTCTTATTACAATCTACAATCAAAAATCTCTCATGATCTGATTATATTATGAGCAAACCACTGATTGGTTATTAATAAATAAAAAATAAAAAAAGTTAAATTTTACGCATACTACTACTAAAAAACACATGATAGAAGATCTTTAAAAGATCAAAATAGATTAAATCATGAGAGGATCATGTTCCTACAATCTACTACAACCACTACTTTAAAAGAATAAAAATATTTATATAATTGTAACGCCACAAGTCCTCCACAAAGCTAGCAATTTGACTTCCAATTTTGGTCTTCACATGCTTTTTGGTTATAGGTTCCATTAATCTTGATTTTATTTTCTTTTATCTTCCGTTTTATTTTTAATTTAATCTTACATTCTTCCAAAATTGAAATTTTTTCATGTATTTTTGTATTTATAATCTCTAATTATATATCCCTATTCAATAAAAATAACTAACATATATATAATAAAAGGTAATGTTGGATTTTTTAATCCAATATTGTTGGATTCTTAATCCAACATTAGGTTTATATGTGAATAATTATGTGTTGCGGACTGTCATATAAGATTAAGTCCAATTAAAAGTGATATATTTAGGTTTTCGGTAATATATCTAATAGAGTGTGAGTCGTTAATGTGTAGAGACTCAATAGTATTCTAATTTTATGATGGGCATAATTAAGAATACCCAGTGACAACAGAAAATGTTGTCTATATAAGTGGTTATGGTTCTCAGGTCACACGTATTTTTCTATCATTTCTGAAATCTCTCCATTAGAGAGAGAGCCATAAGAAAACTTAAAAATTCTCTAGGAGAATGTGTAGATTTGGAAGATCAGCCACACAACCCTAAAGAGCAATTAGCTTTATGGATTCAAGTAAACTTTTGTTAATTATGTTATTGATTCTTGGTGATACAACATGAATGTTCCTAGGTTATAGGTGATGGTTTTCACCAAAGGTTTTTTACCCTAACAAGTGGTATTAGAACCTTTTCATGTTAAATCATTGAGAATCAAATTTAATCTTTATTAATGATTAAATCTTTGGTGTTCTCGAATTTAATAATACCATAATTATTAAAATTATTGAATTTGAGAACAAATATGTAATTGTCTTTTTAGAATTTTTTTTTTAAATTCAGATTTACATTTTAAAATTAAAAAAATTCGGATTAAAAAAAAAAGAGATTCGGTTTAAAGTTTAAAGCCAGCGACAACCGAGCCACCACTGGCATTGTCGCCAGGCCAGCAATGGTTAGGTTGAGCTGCGACTGAAGGTTGCAGCATAAGGTAAAAGTGGCGGCCCATCAAGGATGAATAAAGAGATTAAAAAAAGGAAATAAATAGTAAAGAAAGGATGGCCTAGATGCGGCGGTTTGACCACGCCGGCTAATGGCTAAGAAAGGTAGCAGTAGCAAGTTCGGGAATTTTAGTTTCCACTTTAGAGTGTGGAGTCCTCCAGAATTAGAAAGACTAAAGAGTAAAGACTAGAGAAAACAGAGGAATTGTATTTTGGATTTAAGGGAGCTGTTCTTTTCTTATTCATTCATTTCTTTAAATACTTCTTCAAGAGAGCTACAGACAAATTTTAGAAACGGCTAAGAATTTCCTCTCTAATAAACTTGACAGTATAATGTTAGGTCCCAATCAGATGCAGACAATGATTACGAGTAATACGAGTGATATTTTTTCTATTTATGGCGAGAAAGGACTAAATAATTGTAGTTTGAATACTCAATGCTTTATTCATATTCTGGAGCTTATTTATAATAACAAGACTTTGGTTTTTTTAACCAGCAATCACGGTTGAATAAACGAATTTTAAAGTAACAACTTAGCTAATATTTTGAAACTGAAAGATAATTGAAAACAACTTCCGTGTCATAGCTGCCCTCCTTAATCGCTGCACAATCGTTGATAAGCTTATTCCTAGATCACAGCTTTAGCTCTAGCACGTATCTTCACAATATCAGCACTTGCATGTCTCATGCATGGCTTGCATGGGACTCATGTCCGGCTTGCATGGGACTCATGTCCTCACGTAGTAAACTTAGGATTTGGCTTTGGCTTTCTTCTAGATCTTCGTGGCTCATGCATTAGCTGTCTATCATTGCCCCCTCCTCGAAGAATACCCTTGTCCTTAAGGGTTAGATTGGGAAACTATTGTTACAGCATTGCGGTGTCCTCCCAGGTGGCGTCTTCAATTGGCAAGTGCTTCCAACGAACCAAACTTTGTTCAAGCAGCTTATCTCCTCTTTTCAACCAGTGTGTGTCAATGACAGCCTCAGGTTCCATTATCACCAACCTGTCATCATTCACAGGTGGTAATTCGATGCTTGTGGAAAGGAAATCACCCACGGCTTTCTTAAGCAAAGAGACGTGAAATACCGGGTGAATTTTAGCATGTTCCGGTAGTTGTAGTTCATAAGCAACGACGCCGATTTTGCGAAGGATTGAATACAGCCCAAAATACTTGCAACCCAACTTTTGATGTGCCCGTTTAAACACAGATGATTGAGGGTAAGCACGTTTCATTTTTTAATGAAAGTAAACTTAAAATTTATGATTTTATAAATAACTTGAAATCGAATCTTTTAATATCTCTTATTGACTCAAGTTTTTTAAATTTATTTAATTCTTAGTTTCAAAAAAATTATAATTGATTTATATTTATAATTTATTAAATAAATAATTGATATCATGATTTTAATAAATAAAATTATAAATATAATGATTTTATAAATATGTATTAATATTATTATAAACTATGATATATGACTCTACGTAATTCTAAGTTAACAATTAAGTTAATCCTTAAAAAAATTATTATTATTGTTATTGTTAAGTGCTAAAAAAGAATTCTAATACCATAGAGTTAAACTTAACAACTAATATTACATTCTCTTATTATTATTAATTTATTATTATTGAATATGGACTTGAATTTTGAATCTTTTATTATATTAACTTTAAATAAAGGCATATGGATCCAAAAAAAAATACATAAGCTTGAAAAAAATAAGACAACTTGGCATACGCTCTTAAAAAAATAAAAAAATAAAAAAGCTTAGTGGGCTATTTTTCCTAGGCACGGCACGACACAGCCCATGGCACGGCACGTGTGGGCACGGCACGAGTGGGCACGAGCACGAGCACATGTGGGCATGGCACGAAATGAATAGTGAGCACGGCATGACACGAGCACGAGCACGCGTGGGCTTCCTTTGATGGGCCTAGGCCGGCACGGCATGGCCCGTTGGCCATCTCTACTCGTGATATCAAGGTTTGATCAACTTCGTGCACTGGCAAGGCACCCAACTCGTACATTGGCACTGTTGGAGGTGGTCTCCCATATAGAGCTTGAAACGGGGTCATCCCGGTGGAGATATGGAAGGTTATACCAAAACTCAGCCCACAACAAATAAGAGTTCCACTTCTGTGGTCACTGATGAACAAAACATCTTAAGTAATATTTAAGGCACCGGTTAATTACCTCGGTTTGACCGTCGGTTTGAGGATGATATGTCGAGCTCATCTTTAATTTGGTGCCTGATAAATTAAAGAACTCTTGCCAAAATTTACTGATGAATGTGGGGTCACGATCACTGATTATTGACTTGGGCATACCGTGTAGCTTCACTACTCCTTCGATAAATTTTTCTGCCATCGTCTTTGCCGAGAAGGGATGGGAGAGAGACATGAAGTGGGCTGATTTACTTAGTCGATCCACTGCCACCAAAATGGTATTTTTCCCTTATGAACACGACAACCCTTCAATAAAGTCTAGCGTAATATCATCCCATACCTGGTACGAAATTAGTAATGGTTGTAAGAGTCCTGTCGACTTAAGTGTTTCAGCTTTTGTCTTCTGACAAGTCGGACATTTATTTACGTACTCCCGGACAGATTGGAACATTAATGGCCAGTAAAATTGCTAAGATAAGCGTTTGAATGTGCGAAGGACCCCAAAGTGACCCCCCATCTTTGTGTCGTGTGCTTCAAACATGAGTTTCTCGCACAACATTCGTGGAACTACCACCCTGCCCTTAAAGAAAATCAATCCATTCCGCAATATGTAGGGCCTTGAAGCTTGAGCCTGAGCTACTGTCATTACCTTTTGCATGTATTCATCTTGGCTGGCGACTTTCTTTATTTCTTCCCATATAGCAACCTGTGGCACAAATACATGAAAAAAGATTGGATTGTCAGGCCGCCGAGACAACGCATCAGCCGCTGTATTTTCATGACCCGGACGGTATACGATTTCATAATCATATCCCATCAATTTCGCCATCCATTTTTGCTATTTCGGTGTTGCTACTTATTGTTCCAAGAAGAATTTGATGTTGTGCTGGTCAATTATAATTGTGAAGCGTTGCTCTAGCAGATATGGTCTTCATACCCTGATGGCTTCCACAATAGCAAGCATCTCCTTGTTGTAAACGAACTATGATTTTTTGTGATGCCAAGGGCGCGACTCATATACGCAATCAGTCTCCCTTGCTGCTGTAACACCGCTCCTATACCATCTCCGGATGCATAGGTTTCAATGGTGAAAGTGTCATTGAAATTAAACATAGCCAGTGTTGGGGTATTAGTCATAGCTTTTTTTCAAATTGTCAAATGCCTGCTCAACTTCAGCACTCTAGCCGAATTTTCCTTATTTTAGGAGATTTGTAAGTGGCCGAGCCAGCAACCTATACCCTTGCACAAACTTTCGGTAGTAGCCGGTGAGGCCAAGAAATTCCCTTAGTTCCGCAATATTTTACGGTCGGGGCTAAGACACCATTGCAGCAATTTTCTTCTCGTCTATCTTCACGCCATTGCAAGTGACTATGTGCCCTAAATATTCTAGCTCTTGTTGCCCGAAATTTCACTTGCTTGCTTTAATTAAAAAATGTTCTTCTCTGAGAATTTTAAGTGTCTGCTTAACATGTTTCACATGGCAATTCCATGTAGGGCTGTAAATTAAAAAGTCATAAAAAAGTATAAATTTTCTAAGGTAAGGTCGAACAATTGAGTTCATCAAGGCCCGAAATGTTGACGGCGCATTGCACAAGCCGAACGGCATTACCAAGTACTCGTAATGTCCGTTATGGGTCTGAAACGTCGTTTTGTGGATGTCCGCCGGATTTACTCGAACCTGATGATATCCCGCCCTTAGGTCCAATTTGGTAAAATAAGTGGCACCATGAAGCTCGTCCAACATGTCTTCCACGGTAGGGATTGGGAACCGATCTTTGATGGTGACTTTATTGAGGGCTCGATAATCGGTACAAAATCACCAACTACCGTCTTTCTTTTTTACTAGTAGTATAGGTGAGGAGAATGGGCTGGTGCTCGGACTTATCAGTCCCGAATTAAGCATCTCTTGTACTTGTTTCTCGATTTCAGTTTTTTAAAAATAAGCATACCGATGGGTTTTACGTTAATTGGCTTGGTTCCCGCTTTCAATGGAATACTGTGATCTAGTGCTCGTGTGGGACGCAGCTGGCTTGGCTCTCGAAATAGTGCAACAAATTCTGCCAATAGGTGCTGCATGGTCGGTGGTGCCGTGCTCACAAATTCTTCTGGTGTTATTTGCAAACAAATGGCGTAGACCTCGTGCCATTGCTTGACTTCCTTTGTGATTTCTGTTACTGAAGGTGGCTATACCGTTTGCCGATTGATCCCCTGCAAACATCGCTTTTTGTTTCCCCATTCAAACTCCATGGTTAAGGCCTTCTAGTTACACACGACCGAACCCAACAATTCGAGCCATTGCACTGTCTAAAACCATGTCTAACCCTGATGTTGGCAATGAATAAATAGTGAGTGAAAAAGGGACATCTTGAATTAAGATATGTACTTTTTTAAACTTTCCTTGGCATATCAAGTTTTCTCCATTAGCAACCCGAACTGTGAAAGCCGACGTTGGTTTGATTGGCAATTGCAGCATGTTGGATAGTTTAGTACTGATGAAATTATGCGTAGACCCGCTATCTATTAATACTATAATTTTGTACGGCCTAATTCTTGCCATGACACGCATTGTTTGGGGTGCGGCCCATCCAATTAATACATACAAGGAAATTCTAGGGTTGACCGATTCACCAGGTTCCCCTGTTATTTCTTCTCCCGTGATTTCTTCATAAACAATTTCATTTGGTAGTTCTTCACTCTCAAGAAGCAGTAGTTGTGTCTTTGTAATTTGTGGTCGGCGGTAAATTTCTTGTTACAGTTGAAGCATAACCCTTGTGTACGCCGCTGTTGCATCTCTTCTCATGTCAGCCGTTTGAAAGGTACTGAAGGTGAAGCTAGATTCGAGGCTGCTGGTGGCCAACTAACAATTAGTGGTTAGAGCAACTTCTGCTGACGAGATATCTGGTCATCCTTCATTTGTGCAAGGTTGATTGCTTTCTTTAGTGTGCTTGGCTTTAACATGCGAATGTCTTCTGAAATTTTAGGTTTTAAGCCGCCCATGAACGTGCCTACCAACGCCTTTTGAGACCACCTATGAACTCAGTTTCCTAGCCGCTTAAATTCCTTATGATAATCTCGCAAAGATCCTATTTGCCTTACCGGAGATAGCGCTTCGTCAAAGTCCTCGCAATCCATTGGGCCAAAACGTGCCCACAATTCGTCCACAAATGTCTCCCATATAACCGGTCGACCTTCTTCTTGATAAGCCTTACGCATCCACTGCCACCATTGATTCGCTTTACTCTCTAGATGATACACAGCTAATACTACCTTATGTTCGTCGGTCGTCTCTTGATATTCAAAGTACTGTGATACCTAATTAAATCATTCGGTTGGATCGTTGCCGGCGAAATGAGAAAACTCCAACTTGGCTAGTCTTCTTGGTAGTTGTGATCGCCCTCCTTTACTTTCTTCTTGAACTAGTCGCGGTGAACCAATATTTTCGTTGGTGCCATGGCTAGTGGTGCCTTTAGATGCACTAAAAGTTTCTACTAATTTAGTGATGGTGTCTTCCAATTGCTGAAGTTTGTCATTGATCCCTAATCTCTATACGTTCCTATTCAGTTCTGCATGCTCTCTAGATCAGCTTCAAGTTGCTCAATACGTTCTTTGTTGGTCGTCATTGATAACTTGCTCTGATACCAATGTTAGGTCTCAGTCAAATGCAAACAATGATTATGAGTAATACGAGTGATATTTTTTCTGCTTATGGCTAGAAAGGACCAAATAATTGTAGTTTGAATTCTCAATGCTTTATTCATATTCTGGAGCTTATTTATAATTACAAGACTTTGGTTTTTTTAACCTACAATCACGGCTGAATAAACGAATTTTAAAGTAACAACTTAGCTAATATTTCGAAACCGAAAGATAATCGAAAACAACTTCGTGTCATAGCTTCCCTCTTAATTGCTGCACAATCATTGATAAGCTTATTCCTAGATCACGGCTCTAGCTCCAGCACGTATCTTCACAATATCAACATATGCATGTCTCATGCATGGCTTGCATGGGACTCGTGCCCTCACGTAGTAAACTTAGGATTTGGCTTTGGCTTTCTTTCAGATCTTCGTGGCTCATGAATTTGTTGTCTATCACACAACAAAACAGAATTTCAATAATAAGTAAATAGCAAATTCAACATAATATCTTAAGAATATCTAAGTGTTGTAATCGGTTGCACCATCATTCACGCACAAAATCTTGAAGGTTGAAGGGAATTTTAGGCTATCTTTTGTGCCTAGCTTGAGCAACTAGCTGTGCAGTGGTTGTATCATTACCATCCCCATGGAAAGGAGCCTTGTCCTCAAGGTTAAACAGAGGAAAAGTGGCGTGGAAAAGTTCTCAATTCTCCGACGTAGCATAATCAGGCGTGGTGTTAGACCATTGCATTAAGACTTGCTTGACTTTTTAATTATTTGCCTTGACAGTTCACTGGTCCAAAATGCATAAAGGTATGGAATAAGATTCTGTAGTTGGTGGTGGGTGAGTGGGAATAGCTTCAACAGGATTTGGACATAGCTTGAGGATTGAACTATGGAACACATAGTGGATACGAGATTTAAGTGGTAAAAAAAAGTGATATGCAACATTTCCAACCCTTGTGGCTATTTAGTAAGGACCATAATACTTCTTAGCAAGCTTGTTACTTAAACGATGAGCAAGAGAAGACTGTCGGTAAGGTTGGAGCTTAATATAAACCCAGTTACCAACCTCAAACTCCTTATTGCGATGATGACGATTTGCTTGGGTGCGCATTTTATCTTGTGCTCTCTAAAGATTCAGCTTGACAGTAGCCAATAGAGCTTCTCTATCCAACAAGGTGATGATTTTCATTAAAAGTTTTTTTTTCTTAAAAGATAAAATATGTAGATATTATATGGTGCATTAAATATGGGATTAAGATATGCACTTGTTAATCGCTTGCACTACTTCTAGATCTCTAAGGAGGAAAATCAAATTCCTTAAAGATATGAACGAAGATTACTAGGTAGGGATTAAGGATCCCTCAAGGTGGAAAATAAAGAACTCTTAATCGAGGCTTTAACTAGGTCAAAGGCATTAAGCCAGCAGCGCAAGAATGTTGGGATAATGCTTATCAATAGAAGTGAATTATGGAAATACAAGAAAAAGGATAAATAAGTTGACTACCAAACCACCAAGAGCATGAAACTAGAGCACGACATGTACTCCTGAAAACATTCTCCACTCTCTTCTCTATCACCATAGGGGTTAAATTATGCTAACTGCTCCATCATCTCACAACCTCCTATAATAAAGGAGATGAAGCCATAACCATTATGCAAGACTTCATTCCCACAATACAACATGTTAATAACTCCTCACATTTACCAAAATAACGGGTACTCATTCAATATTAAAAGCCCCTCAACAGAATTGTGTTGTAGAAAGAATAAATAGAACAATTGAAGAAAAGATCGAGTGTATATTTTCTGATGCCAAGTTTTCTAATCTTTTTAGGCAAAGACTATGCATACTACAGTTGATCTGATTAACCTTTCTTTTTTAGCTTCGTTAAATGGTGATTTACTTAAAAGAGTTTAGACAAGGAAATATGTTTCTTATAACCACTTGAGAGTATTTGGTTGCACAACATATGTTCACATCCTTAAAGATGATAGATCGAAGCTTGATGATAAAGCTAAGGAATACATTTTCTTAGGTTATAAACATAAAGAATTCAGGCACAAATTATAGGATTCGCGGTAAGAAAACTAATCAAAAGTAAAAATGTTGTAATTCTTAAAGATCAGATAGTTTGTGATGAGCGATTTTTATTATTCCAACTTCAGTGTCTCCACTTGTAATATATAATGATCATGGAAGTTAAAGAGGATCATAATGATGGTCCAGTATAACCAGTTGACCAAGCATCTCCAAAACCACCTACATCACTAGTTGAGCCAGAATTAAGGAGATCTACTAGAAAATGATGACCTTCCACTAGAAATCCTCTATATAAGTATGTGATACTTATAGATAGAAGGGAGCTAAAATACTTTGAAGAAACTATGTCTCATCAGCATAAAAGTTAGTGGATTAAAGCATGTAAGAGAAATTGAAATCCTTTAATGAGAACTCATGTATGACTTAGTAAATCTTCCTAAAGGAAAGAGGGCATGAAGAATAAGTGGGTTAGCAAAGTTAATAGACTAAAAATAATTCACAACAAGCAATTAGATTAGTTAAGAATAGGGATGGTAAAAAGCTCAACTCGAATTTTGGCCCAACTAATCCGAGTCAATTTTTTTAGCTTTAACCCGAATTTAATGGTTAAAATTTGAGAATCAAAGCCCGATTAAGTTCAGGTCAGGGTTCGGCCCTTAGTCGACCCAATCCAACAACTTAATAATTAAAAAATATATGTTTTTTTATTTGAAATTTGTTTTTTATTTGAATTAGACATGGTTTTTGTTTATGTTTAGCTATTTATATGATTTTATGTTTAGACATTGATTAAAGTAATTTTTATCTTTAATTTTAATATATTAGGTGAAGTAAATTTAAATTATTTAAATATTAAAAAACTTAAAGAAAATTTGGTCAAACTTGAACAAAGCCCGAGCTCGACCCTGACCCAAGCCCAACCTAAAGGTGAAAAAATCAAGCCCGACCCTAAAGCCTGACCCAACAAATTGCCATGAGAAAAATGTTGATTTTGAAGAAATATTTTCTCATGTGATGAAGACATCTTGTATTTAAGTTATTCTTGGATTAGCAACTAGCTTGAATTTAGAGATTACACAGCTCAATATAAAGACAGCTTTTTGCACGTTGACTTAGAGGAGAAAATATACATGGTTCAGTGTCAAAGGCAAAGAAGAACTTGTGGTGCAAGTTGAAGAAAAGTTTGTATAGGCTAAAATAGGCACTAAGACAGTGGTACAAGATCTTTGATTCATTTATCGATAATCATGGTTTCAGCAAAACTATGTCTAACCTCTATGTTTTTGTAAAAAAGTTTGGTGATAATGATTTTATTATTCTTTTGCTTTATGTGGATGACATGTTGATTGTTGGATAGGATGTTAGTAAGATTGATAATCTGAAGAAAGGGTTTACCAAATCTTCTACGATGAAGAACTTGGGACGGGCAAAATAGATTCATGTCATAAATATTTTCCATGATAGGAAAACTAGGAAGTTATGGTTATCTCAAGAAGCATATATTGAAATGATTCTTGAAAATTTTAACATGAGCAAGGCAAAATTTGTTTGTTCTCTACTTATAAGTCATTTCAAGTTTAGTTCCGAGCATTTTCCTACAAGTAAGAAAGAGAAGTAAGAGACAAGAACAGTTCCTTATACTTCAAAGTTGGACGTTTTGTTGTATGTTATGGTATGTACAAGACCAGATATTGATCATGCAGTTAGTATAGTCAGTCGGTTTCTCTCCAATCTAGGTAAAGAGCACTGGATGGTAGTGAACTAGATTTTCAAATATCTCAGAGGCATTTCCAAGACATATTTATGTTTTGGTAATGGCAAACCTATATTATTAGTGTATACAGATGTTGATGTGGCATAAAAAATCCCTATCAGGATGTTTGCTCACTTTTGTAAGTGAAACAATCTCATGTCATCCAAACTTCAATAGTGTGTTGTTTTGTCTACCACTAAAGTAATGTATATTGCAATCAATAAACATTGTAAAGAAACCTTTTAGATGAAGAATTTCCTACAAGAGCTATATATGAAACAAGATAGGTATATTGTGTACTGCAACAGTCAGAATGCTATTCATTTGACAAAGAATTTGACATCCCATTAGAAATCCAAGCATATTGATGTGTCATATCTTTAGATACGATATGTGCTTGAGAAGAAATAATTGTACCTTGAGAATATTCACACAACGAAGAATATGTCAAATATAATAACAAAGTCATTACCTAAGATAAGCTAAAAAGTTGTAAGTAGAAAATGAGCTTGGTGGTGACTCCTTAGATGATCTGAAGGGGGAGATTTGTTGGGTCCATCTCATTTGGGTGGCCCAAGCCCACAACTTTCGTTAATTTAGGTGTTTAAGTTATTAAAGAAAGTTTGTAAGGTCAAATAAAATCTGCCATTAAAATTATAAAAGAAGAATAAATGAAGCTGCAACAAATATAAGCAAAAGTGAAAAGAACGCAAAACGAGAGAAGGAAAAAAAAAGGCAATGACCAGTTAGTACAATTTAAGGTAAGGGTTCTAATCTTTGATTTGACAATTAAAAGGCGAATTTAATTATGTTTTCTCTCCAAATTTGGAGGGTACGTTTTTTGCATCGCTCTCTACATTCTTACTTGTCTTGATTTTCGTTTTATCCTCTCGTTGGTTGTGATTTGAGATGCCTGCTTATTAAAGAGATAAATATTATGATATTATTATAAACCAAGATTCTTGAGATTCTTGATGTTGTTAATCTATAATGTTAATTAGAGAAGAATTTGTGTTGTAATCCCATAATTAATATAATGGGATTATATCGGACTACGATCACGAGGTTTTTTTCATTTTGGGTTTTTTACGTAAAAATCTATGTCTCTTGTTAATTTATGGTACACATCCCGTTTTAATCACACAAAGAGGAAAAGAGTTTGTCTCAGCTTAATTTGCAGCTACTTGTGTAGATTTCTTTCCCAATAAATACATATTTGAACATCGAAAATTGGTACACTTTCTTCTCTATATCAAAATATAATGCTTTATTAGGTGAATATGCATGCTCAATACCCACTTATGCAATAACTGAGCACAAAACTAAACTCATTTAAGTCTAAAATGTGCTCAAAACAGAATTTTCAAAAAATCTCGACTTGTTCGTCACTAAGTTGCTTTTTTATTATTCTTATTGGGTCTAATGATAACAAATTAGTATTTTCAGTTTCGGCTTGCGGCTTTTTCTTTTATAATAGTTTTTTATTAACATTTTCTTCATAGCAGCAAATATAAATTCTGAGCATAAAGTAAGTCTTTAAACAAATAAATTATTCTTATGAATTAAGAATTATGACAAAAGTCATGTAATTGTGAGGTAGTGTATCACATGCAGTCATGCATTACTAAAAGTTATGTATTGCACGACCAAGGGCTATGTGTTACATGAAGTCATGTATTGCACGACCTTAAGTCATGTATTACATGACCGACCGATAATCTACGTAATACATCAAAATTTCACCATTTTCATGAAAGAAAACAATTGCAAAATTTATTTTTAATTATGTTATGAGAGACTTATAACCAATTTCATCTATTTCTCCAACGCAAACCCCTAATGCTCTGTTTTTTCCCTATATATCAAACTATCAACTAATTAAACCAAAACTGAATACTTACCTTAAGAAGTTGTCAAATGTGGCAGTAATGAAGTCTTCTGATGGTCGGCAGTAATGAAGTGTTCTGATGAACAACACTTCAGTTTCTGATGTTTTGAATGTGAGTCACAATTCCAACAATTCACCAAACTCCAAAGTCAAATTAGACATGTAGAGTCATGTAATCCATATCTATTTTAAGTTGAGGATATTTTAATAATTTCATGTGACTATTTAGAGGGTACTTCAGAAATTGTTGAAAAATTCTATTTTTAGGGTCTTGAATCAATTTGGAGGTATTATAATGTATCCGCCACAATTGTCTCTCTTGCTATTGTCATCTTCGCCTCCGTTAGCCATTCCATTTTTGCCGATCATCTCATGACAGTGATCATATCCTCAGCTAGCCTATTGCCTAAGCTAGTCGCCTTAGTCATTGTCGCCAGTTGTTGCCATCGCTGCCTCTCTCAATCATTTATGTCACGCTAGTGAAGCTGAGTATTGACTATTAAATTTGTTTAATTTGTTTTCTTATTTATTGTTACTTGATTGTTTTCCTTAATTGTGTTTTTTTATTTGGATTACTAAATTAGGGCTGGTTGATCAAAACTTTAATTTTGAAATTGGTTTTTTGATATTTGATTTTTACATTAATAATTTGGTTCGACTTTGTAAATTAGGATCAAACGAAATAAATAAAACAGCGGAGGGGTTTCATTATTTGTTTATTTGTTTATGGGAATTTCGTAATTTATTTAATTATTTAGTTGAAATTATAGTTTAGATTACATGTAGTTAGTTAAGGTGAGACTTTTCTTAAGTATATATTGCGCTGGGTTTTTTATAATTTGTGATTATGGCTTCAAAAATAGCAACTTTGATGCATATTGATGATGCACTAAGTTTGGTATGGGATACGTGGACCATATTATTAATGAATTAATCATTAAATGGATAAAAATGCTCTGAATTTTAAGGTCATGTACAGTGTAGGAAAGCAGTTTATGTGAACTTAAATTTATTGGAAATTTTAATTTAATTGAGGAAGCAATTAAGTTGAAAATTTGACCAAAAAGATTGTGTTAGAGATTCTTCAACATCTGCCTAATAGTCCTCAAACATTTGAATCGCATAGTTAATTATTCAAGCTTTAATAGATGAAAGCCAATTTGGTCTTCGATGGCATACTCATGAGATGAATTACTCCAATTTCATGTACTTTATAAGTCATTTACAAAAAAGTAAAAATGAAAGAAAGAAAAAAACCCCGTTAGGCAATAAATATACTATTGGAATTTAAGTTTATTTTTTAAATAATATAGACCTATTCAATTTTTCTTCATGTAAAACTTCATAAATCAATAATGGTGGCAAGAAGAAAACTTTTGTTCAACATAAAGACTATTTATGTAATAAAGTTGATTAACATCTATTTGTTAGTTATTAAATATTATTTTATTTTATTTATTTAAATATTGGATGCTTAATTGGATCACTTTTATGTAAATAATATGGATGGTGGATGTAGTTGTAGCATGTGTGTTGTTGTAGAGTTTTATCAAATGTCGATGCAATGTAACTTTTAGAGTTGCTTTTATCACTGATAATGTGATATTGCGGACTTGTGGTGTTTTGTTATTTCGTTCTTGTGGATTTATAATTTGTATTAAATTTTAAAATTATATGCATTTTTGAAATATGACTTTATTCCATATTGGGACTTTTATTATTTTGTTTTGAATTAAAGATCTTATTTATTTATAATTTTATATTTAGTGTAGCTATGTGTATTGTAACTAGTTAACACAGGTGAATACTGTAGACTCCGACTTGTATGGGTGAGAACAAAAAATTGTTGTAACTATAATGAAAAACAAAACCAAACTAATCTGATTTGAATTATTAGAACTGAACCAATTCGATTCTAAAATTTAGTCTGCATGTGGTTATTTTTTAGAATTGATCGGTTTGAGTTCTGTTTAGTTCAGTTCTACACTAGAATTGAATCAAATCAATTCGCTAGTTTTTATTTAGTTATCTTTATAGTGCAAACAATATGGAGGTAAAGTATGGGTTACATTGATAATTAATAAATGGAGCATGTTAAATCTAAAATATAAATATTGATAAAAATAGATAGACATAATTTTAAAAACAAATACATATTTTTATCATCTATGTAGTGTTGGGAATATTAAAAGTCATCTTATTAAAAGTCTACAGAAAAAATTATTGTCCCAAAAAATTTTAGAAAAATATTTTATTCCATCCTAAATTTTTTATGTAACATAACATTTTTTTTGTAATATATAAATAATTATTACCTTGTAGAAGTAAGTTCCTTTAGACGGAATGTACAAAAGTTATAACTTATTACAATGAGAAGTTTATTCTTATTTATAATAGACTCAAATTGATATTAGAATTTTTATAATTATACAAAAGTCATTCCTATATAGAGTATCACTATAAAGAAATTTTAATGTTTAAACTAGTAAAAACTATTCTAAAATATCTTAAAGGCATAAAGCAATATATTAAATACTTTCAAAGTAATTAAAAAAAAAAAGAAGGAAGAAGCTGTAGTTCTAAATTCAAATTTTCAACCAAAACAAATATACTTTTTTTTTCCTTTTTTGCATAGAAACCAAAATAAATATATTTGGATATGCTAAATGCATTTTTTTTTCCAAAATTCTTGCTAACGAAAGAGTAGTAATTTTTTATCAACCTGCATTCAAACAGGTATATTTGGCGAGGCACAGCCGAAAGAGTCTTATACTCAGTACCTAGCTCTTCCTATCGATGAGGCTAGAAAATTGTATGCACATCCAACCCTTTATGCCCAATGCCAAATTTAACAAAGAAAGGCCCTTGTGGATCATAAGGATTTTTGCCGTTCCTATTAATTAAAAACCCTCTTTTTTTTTTTATACTTATTATTGTGTTAACTAAAAAAATTGACTCTAAAATTATATAATAAAAGAAAATTTGTTACAAAATAATTAAATTTTATTTAATAAAATTCAAATTACTTTGAACATTAAATTTTTTTAATAATATTCAATAAGCCAGAGGGATTTTATAAATATGAAAATTTTGTTAACCCGAATTAATGTTTGATAAGAAACGGAAATATAATATTAAAACAAAATATTACAAATAAATTGATACTTAAATTATTTTAACATCATTAATATCCCATACTGATTTTATTAGTATTAAAATCTGTTAATCGAAAGACTTATTTACAAATTTTATAAAATATAATAAATTGTATAATTTACATTCTAAAATTCATTTTAATTAACATTAAAAATTTAATGTAATAGTATAATCTGTTGGAAACATTTTTATTAATATTAATATTGCATGTATTGAAAAAATAAAAATCAATTTTTTTAGTGACTACTATAGTCAAGGGGGTATAACAACCCATCCACTACTCGTGATCATTTTTTAAATTTGCAGATCTACATATATATTTAAGTAAATATGAGCCTGTAGGTATCATTTTCCCAAATTATATAAAGGATCTTGGGTATATAAACTATTTAGTGGATAAAATATATAATTACTTTTTAAACACAAAAAAAATTTTTAGATCCCATCCAAACAGCCACTGGAATTCTTGAAACATATTTACATGCATGCATCCCCTACTAAAAACAATCATATTGAAATATATATAAGTTAAAAAATCAAAGCCTGACATTGGCACATGACTAAAAAATGGAACACCTTGCTTCATTTATTTATTTAACTTTGTGAAGTTTGGTATCTTTTCTTCTCTCTCCCAACTTACGAAATTCGCTCGGGTTTCTAACTTATTCAATAAGTGGTCTTCTTTTATTACATACGTGTCTTGTTTTTTAAGCAAAACGGATGCTCTCTCCAAGAAGATTAATTTCTTTCTAACTAATACTTTATCTTCTGTTCATGTGCATAGCATGAAGAACTTCACTTTTACGTATTTATTGATGAGAAATTATGTCTAAAAGTAAAAAATTTTCTTTTCTAATTTTGTTTCTTTGGTAGTTAGACTTAGCATCTGACGAAGGAACAATTTTAGAATATATCACAGTAATATAATTAATTAAAACACATATGACATGCGTAATTAAATTTAATATTATCACTACTTATAAAAAAAATTTTCAAAATAAATACACATAGAGCGCGTTTGGTGACCCGAATAAGGCTGCATAAAAGTATTATTTTGTATTAAATTAATGCACACTCATGTTTGACACCAAAACCAACACACGCAGAATTGCATTAAAGCGGTGAGCTAATGCGGCAATTGCCGCATTAGCTAAACCTGACTCACAGTCGGGTTTAAGTTAATGTGGCAACTGCTGCTTTTCTCTTTTTTTCCTCCATTTGGCTTTTGCAACTGGCGCTTGACTTTTACTTTTGCTTTTTGACTCTTGCTTTTGCTTTATAACAAGAACAACAACAACAACAACAATAATAATAATAAATAAAAACTTATAATTTAATATAATATTGTATAATATTTCTATTATTTTTACATTATAATTATTAATATAAATAAAATATGTAATTTCAATATATTATTATTATTATTTTTTATTTTGACATTATAATTTATTATAACTAATAATAAAATATTAACTATGACTAAATTGAATCATATAACTTTAAACTTACTAACAATATAAATATAATACAATTTAATTCTATTAATATAATCTCAATATTAACATAACATAATATAATATTTAATTTAAATTAATTACAAAAATCATTACAAGACCGTGTAATTACCAAATATGTATAATATTATTTATAATACAATACTAATACAATACAACATAATACAATACACCAGTATTAAAATAATGCAATACACCATAATATAATACAATATGTCAAACGCACCCATATATCATAATACTATTTATTTATTGTTTACTGATATGACACTTCTGATATAATCTAAAATTTCTCCTAATGATGAAATAATGACTGAACTAGTTTGCTAATTAAAAATAGTTCCATTAATGGTTAAACTAATTAACTAACATCCATTTAATGCCATAGTTAATAAAGCATCAAAATTTATTCTAGGCAACTGATCACTCGAGAATAGGGATGGCAAAACTCCGGGACGGGTCCGGGTATTGCACTGACCGGACCCTGCCCGGATGCAATCGGTCCGCTTTTGGGTTGGGTTTTAATCGGATACCCGAATTTTATATTTTTTAATATTATATGTGTATATTTTTTTTGGTAATTTTATAATTTTTAAATTTATTTCAATAAAATTTGACATGAAAATATAAACTTTAAGTATTTAAAACTTTATATATGTATAAAAATGAGTCAAATAAATATAAATATTTAAAATAATATATATTTTATAATATTTTTTTTAATAAAATCTGAGTTTCAAGTTTATCAAGTTATGTCCAAGACTGACCCACCTTCTTACCTGGCCCACAACGTCGGATACGATCCGAATCCAAATCAAACATATATTTTTGCCACCTCTACTCGAGAAACCGTAATAATAGGCAGGTAATGAAAAATGATAGATCTTTAAAAATTGAGATAAAATTGGGGCCCGACACGAACTACGAGTAGTACGTATGATAAATTATTTGTCTTTTAGTTTAAATTATTTTATCTTTTATTGGTATTTTGTTCTTATTTGACCTTGATCTTTGCATGTTTGTTTCATCGGGAGTTTCTATTTGCTTACATTTGATTGATGATTGTAATCTTTATGACTAATTGAATTGTTCAATAGCTAGTCGTGGCGCTGTGGTGGAGAATTTATAAGAGGTTCAGATTTCAGAATCACTCAAAATTGCACGTGGTTATAAATTGCCCAACCGGTGAAGGTGCTGTTCGGTTTGATAGTTTAGAAAGCCAAAAGAAGTGCTGGGCGTCGGCTAGAGTTAGGGATTTGCTGTTATTTTTTTAATTTTTATTTTATTGGAATGATGGTATTTTGGAAAATTAAAAATATAGTAGGGATAGTTTGGATAATCCAATGAATGAAATTCTAATTCTCAACCTTCTCTTTGCAGAATCAAAATCTCATTCTTGATTGTTAATATTAGGTGTAACCCTATGTAGTTGATTCTAATCCCCACTTATTTTTGTAAGTAAATATAATAATAATTCTCATTCTCATTACTAGCTAGTAAACACATTAGTTGTAGTTACTTCTCCAATTGGAGAGAATCCTGGAATTGAAAATGTAAAATTAGAGTAGGATAAGTTATTCACTTACACTAGAATGGATGTGTGGAATAAGAATTAAAATCTCATTTATTTCAAAGTACAGTTTTACTTTTATTTAAAGAAATGTAGTTTACCATTACAAAGTGAATAAAAAATATTTTTAAAATAATCTACTTATTTTATTACTAATTTTAATTATATAAATTTATAATTATTATTAATATTCTTGATTACATAAATCACAATTTTTATTAATTTTAATTTTAATTATGTAAATTAAAAATTATTGATAAGAGCAACACAAATAAAAAATTATTATTAATAATATAGTACAAAATTAATATTTTCTTAGAATAAACTATTTATTATTATTAATTATTAATATTGAATAAATATAATACTATTAAAAAGTAAATAAATATAATGATATTATATTTTCAAATAAAGATAGTATATAGTAATATTATTAATTCTCTGTTATATGATAATATTATTTTTAAGTAATTTTAACTTAGAATATGTAAACTATTATTTTTAACTAAATATTATAATATTATATTGAAATAAGTTACATATTATTAAATAATATAATACTATTACTTAAAGAAATATGATGATATTATTTTTAAATAAATGTAACATTATTATATTGTAATAAACATAATTATATTATATTTAATGAGGGAAGGGTAAAAAAAAAAAAGGAAGAGGTGGGACTAAATTCTCACTTCCACCTCCTTCCATGGGAGTTAGAATCTCACTCATCACTTAAAAAATAAGTGTGGCCCATAGATTAGAACTCTCACTCTCTTACTTAAACGAGTAAGTAAAATGCTAGAGTGCAAGGAATCTACACTCTACTCTTACTCAAACTCCGACAAATAGACACAACATATATGTATAGAGACTAGAATATCCTAGAGTATGGTTGGCATCAAGATGGGATGGGCCGAGATTTGTAAATCATGATCCTACCCTGGACAATAAATCGAGCCAAAAGAAATCCCCTGTCCTAATAGGGATCCCAAATTGTCCCGAATGACATTCTATCAAACGTTGCAAATTTTGTCAAAAATGACATGTCATACGACTATTTAACCAACATATCATATATATTATTTATTAAAACCATTTGTCATATTCATGTAATTCATTAAACTAACTTTTTAGACATTTTTAAAAATCCAAATTTCAAGACATTTGAGATTCCATTCGAGATTTTGAAATGTCCCAATCTCAACCTAAATAGTAAATGAGGATAAAATTTTATTTCAAATCCAGTCTCAAAAGGACTAGAATCGGGGAATTTTCCCAACCATAGCTTAGAAACAGGGGAACTTAAGAAATAAAATAAAAAAAATGAATTGAACTATTGGCACCCCTTTATAATCCTTATAAAATCCCTCTCCAATTGCAATTACATTAAAGGACAAAATAAATCTAGTATACCATTATATTTCTCTTTTCAACTCTTTACACCCATACAACTACACCAAAGTCTTTTAAAATTTTTATTTCCTCACAAACAACTTTTTCTTGAGAAATTTACAAAACTTTTTTTAATTTAAAAAATAAATAATAGCTATTTGAGTATACTTTAATTTACAAAACTTTCTAAACTTTCTAATAATAAGTTTTGTAAACTTATTTTTAATTAAAAAATATATAATAGCTATTTGAGTCCACTTTAATTCTACTTAATTCATACATGTATTTGATTATTTTGAGTAAAATATGTATGATTTAATAATTCAAAAATTTATAAAAACAATATTTGTAATTAGAATTGTTTGGAAGAAACTGAATTATTTTTAATTAAAAAAGAAAAAAATGGAAAAGGATATTTTGGGAATTAAAGTAGGCTTTGATAGAAAAGAGGTTTGAAAAGAAAGTTACAGGGTGCTAATAATCCCACTCTAAAAAAAAAATAACAAATCGATCTTTGATTATTGTAAAGTGTCCCTACATACTAACATTAAATCAGTTATAGAAAAAGACAACTACACTCTTAAGACTTGGTGAAATAATCATAAAGACCACCAAGTTTTCAATAAAAAGACACTAAGACCTCTTTTTGGCCATAATACCGTTTAACTCTAGAAATCCAAAAAAATTGATCCCAAAATTTTATAATAAATAGAAATATGGCATTAAAATAAATGTAATAATATACAAATTTTAAAATAATTTTAATAGTTAAAAATAATTTTATATTTTACAATCTATTTGACATGTTTTATTATATTAAAATAATTTTTAAAAGTAAATAGAAACATAATATCAAAATTAATTAATTAAAATTAAAGTATTTTGATTATTATGTAAAAAGTAATTTTATTATTATTAGTAGGGTGATATTAAATTGTAAAATATGTTTAACCCAATGATTTATTTAAAATCTTTATAATAAATTTAAATATATTATTAAATAAATGTAATAATTTAAAATTTTAATATCATTTTAAATGTTAAAATAATTTCATATTATTACTCTACTAGATAGATTATATTATTTATATTAAATTTGTATGAATTTAATACTTTAAAGTCAATATTCTGATTACCATGTTCAAATGGTATCATAGTCAAAACAGGGTCTTGGTGACCCTTTTTGAATATTTAGGAGTCTTTATGACTATTTTCTGAAACATTCAGGTATAGGCATTTTTTTCCTTTTTAGAATTGATAATAGCTTGGGTAGTGCTTTCTTTTTTTTTTTACATGAAATATAAATAATTTTGAATTTAGTTGATGTCTAGTTCTGAATACGAATGTCTAAATAAAATGTTTGATTTTTTTTTGTTAGTATTTGAATATAAGTGGCATCAAAACAAATAAAAGATTTATAGTTTAGGAAATAAATAGATTTAATAGAGATATTTTTGAGATATTTTATTTACTTTCCATTAAGATAAAAATTGCAAAAATTTACTTTTTCTATTTAGATGTAAATTTCTGAAAAATTAAATATAAGTTATAAAAAAATAAATTTTAAAAAGTCTGAAATTAATAAATTTTAGTCTTCAAATATTTAATGAACAAGTCCGTTAATTTCTTATATCTCCCTCTTTTTTAGTATATATCTACCCTTTGTCTCTTTCTTAAAGAATTTCTCACCCCATAGTCGTTGGTCATATATCACAATTTCAACTCCACGTTGTGGATCAATCATCGCTTTATTTAAATTAATAGTATAATCCTATATTTCATCATTTTTTTCTACATTGATGGTTTTTTAAGGCTAGAGTTTGTTATTTGATAAATTGAAGTCACTAGAGGGATTAAAGTTATCCACATTATTATAGATTGATTTTAAAATATATTTTTTCACTTGTTGGCATATAATAAGAAATGCAAACAGCCTATATATTAATGAAAAATGGGGCAAAGCTATGATTACAACATACGTTTGGTACCCCTCTCTTTTGTCTTTATTAAGGTTAATTATAATAGTGTCCTGCTATTTGTTGTAAAAATAAAAATGCTAAAAATTTTTAAAATTTTACCCATTAGTCCTACACCTACATAACTAATTGAACCACTCTCAAATAGTTGTGAGTTGACTGAAAAGTTGAGCTAAAGTAGCGGGTGGAGGTTGGTTTCGGTTTCCGGTGATTCGGGCCAAAGCCCTTAACATGAGGATCGGGTCATTCAGGCTTAAAAAAGGGCCGGGCTAAATTGCCAACTAAATTCAACACTAATTATCTAATCAATTAAGATTTAAAAATATTTAATTAGTGTTCAAAAATGATTATAAATGATTATGTAGTTACTTGTAAATTAAGTTTAATCATATTTTGAGTTTTTAAATTAACTTAAAATTTATAAGTTCAATCATATTTTAAGTCTATAAATTAATTGCAACTTGTTACACATTTAATTTAGGTCATTATGTCAAATTCACGTGAGGATTCTCATGTTGGCGAAGAGAATACAAATGATGACATTCCTCTTGAAGGGGTCCAAGAAGTTGAAGGAGTTGAAGAGGCATCCCGTGGTGATGATGGGGTAGAACAAAGTAGTAATAAAAAAAAAAGCGAGGTATGCGAGAACCTTCTTATGTTTGGGGACACTTCACCAAGGTAACCATTAATGGTGAATTGAAGGCGAAATGTAATCATTGTCAAGCTAAGTTGGTAGCATCTGGTCATAATGGAACCTCACATTTGGATAGACATTTGAAAAAATCATGTAAGGCAAAGGGTGTTCCCTCAGTTCTTGATAGCTTACAAAAAACTCTTAGCGTGACGAGAAAAGATGATGGAACAAGTTGTATTGAGACGAGAGAATTTGATCCAATTGTTGCTCGGCAAAAGATAGCAACCTTGGTTGTAAAGCATGAGCTACTAATTAATTTTGTAGAATATGAGGCATTTAGGGATTTGATATCTTATGCCAACCCTTTGGTGAAGAATTTGAGTAGAAACACTTTAAAAAGTGAGATTTTTAAATTGTATCAAGCTGAAAAGGCAAAAAGCAATGGCTTTGTTGGATAATAATGATAGTAGGGTGGCAATTACTATAGACATGTGGACTGCGAGTAATCAAAAGAAGGGGTACATGGTTGTTACGGGACATTTTATGGACAAGTCTTGGCGGTTACAAAGTCGAATTTTAAGGTACTTTTCTTATTACTTGATATTTATTTTAATTCAATTTAATTCATTCTAAAATTTAAATTTTTGTGATGAATAGGTTCATATATTTGTAAAGTCGATATTATGTTTACTTATTTCTAATTTAATTTAATTAATTCTAAAATTTTAGTTTTTTGGTAATGAATAGATTTATATATTTGTCGGCTCTACATACCGCTGAATTTCTTTCTGAAGCATTTTTTAAATGTATGTTGGATTGGAATGTGGATAGAAGGATATCGGTTGTAACTTTAGATAATTGTTATACCAATGATGCTATGGTTGATAGGTTGATGGGATAGGTTGATGGGATTGATTCCAGTTGATTCTATGTTAATGGATGAGAATTTTTTTCATATGAGGTGTGTGTCTCATATTTTAAACCTAATTGTGAAGGATGGGATGAAAGTGATTGAGGAATGAATTAAAAAGATTAGGGATAGTGTGGCTTATTGGACGGGCACACCAAAGAGGGTAGAAACTTTTGAAATGGCTACGCAGGCAATTACAAGTTAAGTGTGAGAAAACGTTGGTATTTGATTGTGTAACTAGATGGAATTCTACATATGTTATGCTTGATGTTGCTGTGAAATATAAAATAGTCTTTTCTAGACTGCAGCAGCGCGACAAACACTACACCTCTTTGCCAACAGATGAGGAATGGAGATGGTTGAAAAGATGTTGGAATATTTGCTGCCATTTTACTCTATGATAGAGTTATTTTCAGGTACACAATATCCCACATCTGATCTGTTTTTTTCCAATGATATGTGAAATGAGGATTAATTTGGATGAATGGGAGCTTTCTAATGTGCCTGTGGTTAGAGAAATAGCTTGTCAAATGATTATGAAATTTGATAAATATTGGGCCCAAATTCATGGGATTTTGGTGATGGCAGTTATTGTTGATCCGAGGTTTAAGATGCAATTGGTTAATTATTATTTTCCACAACTTTATAGTGAGGGTGCTGCAAATGAGATTCAAAGGGTGCGCAATTTAAGTCACGATTTGGTTAAGTTTTATGAAGTTAAGAGTGGGAATGTGAGTGATGTGGTTGTTGGTGAATCTTCTTCGGCCGATGTTCGTTTTAATTTTAATTTAAGAACTTGCCGTAAATTTTTTTATATAAGGAAGTTTGAGGCATTTGCAAGCCAAAATAGTGAGACCATTGTATCGAAGTCCGACCTTGAAAGGTATTTAGAAGAGCCTTTAATTAAATCCACTTCGGACTTTGATATTCTGAATTGGCGGAAAGTGAACCAAGACAAATACCCTATTTTGGCTCAAATGGCCAAGGATATCTTAGCCATTCCCATGACAACCGTTGCCTCTGAATCGACATTTAGCACTGGAGGTAGAGTTTGACTCTACATCAGAGTAGACTTCATCCTACGACATTGGAAGCGCTTATGTGCACTCAACATTGGCTATGGGCAAACTCCAAAGGTATGAATATAAATAATGTACAAAACATTTAAATAATTGGTTTAGTAATAGTTTTATAAACTTGAATTATTTTCTCATTTTCTTTTTTTTATAGGTAAAATTCTCGAAAGTGAAATTTTTAATGGAGAGGAATTTGTGGATGAAGATGAAAGTGGCCCGCAAGTGTTGGAGTAGTTCTTTTTTTTAAAAAAAAAGTTTGGTTGTAGAATTGAATTATGAGTTTTTATTTGTATTATTGTATAAGACTTTTTTTTTTATGTTGGGTTATGGAACTAAATTGTGTATTTTTATTTATATAAGACATGAGTTTTTTTATTTTTTATGTTGGGTTGTTAAATTGAATTGTGTATGGTTAGAATTGTTGAAAAATTACATTGTGTGTTTTTAATTTAATTGTATTGTGTATTTTTCATGTTGGATTTTGGAATTGATTTGTGTGTGAAATGGTTTTGGAAATGATTGAAATGATTGTGGAATTGGTTGTGGAATTAATTGAAATGGTTGTGGAAAGTAGAATTGAATTGTGTTTGAAATGGTTGAGGAATTGCGAATTAGTTGAAATGGTAGTGGGTGGGACATGAGAATTGAATTGTGGGTGGAAAATGGTTTCGGTAGGGTCGGGCTAGATGTTGGCCCGATTCGGGTCGGGCCCGACCCGACCCTAACTATAAATAGGTATGGCTTTTTTAGGGTCGGGCTTTAATTCTTTGTTGATCGGGTCGGGTCGGGTTTGGTCAAGCCCGACCCCGACCCGATGTTCTGCCATCCCTACAAACCACCACCAACATCACACTCAGCACCATCAAATCTTCCAGATCCACCTATCCTAGCCCAATTTTTTTACCACCGTCGACGGCAACACCCACTTTTGCCTATTTTTAATTTTTCCCCTTTACTTTTCTATACTTATACTATTACCTATAATTTTATGTTCTTTAAAAAAAACCCAAAAACCAAACAAACTTATAAATAATTAAATTAGAATTTACTAGGAATTATAATATTTGGGTCAATTTAGAATTTAATATTTTATTAGGATTTATCTTATTTTATTAAGTTTACTTGAGTCATATTTGTAATTATAATTTAATTAGGATTTGAGATTATTTCTCTTATTTGAGAAAGATAAGGATTAAGTTAGCTACTATTATATATATAGGCTTGTTATTCTTAATTTATGATAACAGACACAAGCTTCTCATTAATAATATTCAGTTTTTTCTCAATTGAAATATCTTCTCTTTGGTGAGAGTCTCTTTCTTGAGTTTTCAAGACGTATACTAGAACGAAATTTAGTATCGCTTCTGCCCTACGTTAAAACGTCATCTAATCATAGGGTCTTGTTCTAGTTGTTTGTATTGGAATGCTCATCTATCGCCGGCATATCTATTTATCTGGCAATATTGCCACCATTACATTGATCGGAGAAGTTTGAATACGTTAATAGTTTTTGTTTCTCTATTCACTAACTTCTATTTCTTAGTGATGATATCGTCATTATTGTCATTGATGGTGCAATAATTTTAGCAATATTATTTTAATTTTTCATTTGATTTACAAAACTTAAATATTAAATATAATACTCAATTTCAGTCTCATACACTTAAGTATTACTAATATTCAAGTTCATAGATGGATATTGAATAAATCAAATCCAGAGTATTTTAGATGGATATTATCTAATCTATTTGGTTTAGATACTTAGACATCCAACTTGAATGGATTTGTTTGCTCTTTCTAGCTGTTAACTTGATTAATAATTCTATTGGGTTTGGTTTTATAACTCCTAATACGATTATTCATTCATGACACAAATTAATTATTAATTGACTTCTATTTTAATTGATAGATATGTGTTGAATTGTCATCTCTATTGTTATCCATGTGTGATGTTAGCAAGAAAGAAGAAAGAATAAAAAATACTTATTTTTAGTTTATTTTTTAAAGAAATATTTAAATTATTTTTAAATAGAGTAATTGTTTAGAATTTTTTTTACCCTTCTCTCAGATAAGGTAATGACTATTTAAACAATTGGGGTGAAGTAACAAATACCAATTTATTTAAGTGTGCAATTAAATTACTATTTTTAACAAATACTAATTTATTTAAGTGTGCAATTAATTTTTTATTTTTTATTTTAAGGACAAAAACTCATTGTTAAAAAAAAGATTTTACAAGCTCATAAACTAACATTTGATTATTATTAGTAAATTAACATATTTTTGCTAGTTAATTAACTAATTGATAGTATGTTTAATAAATATTATGTTACAAAAAAAATTAACTATATAGAATATGAAATTAAATTTATTTTTTGTATTTTGTATATTTCATCTACTTGAGATAATAAAATCTCTTGTGTTAAAAAACAATTATGGGTTTTGAACCTTGTTCACATAGGTGCGAGGAAATTGGTTGTTATTATATTAAATAAAAAAAACAATCATATTTATACTTATCGTTAATTATGGTTAGTAAATAATATACATAGTTTAACTATATAATAAAGTAGTTAATTTATTAATTAAAAATATATTAATTTAAATATATATTAATAAATGTAAGAAAAAGTCATTTAATTAGAAACCGAGTTCAATAGTTAAAAAGAAAAAGAGAATATTATGGGCTTATACGTCATAATTTTAAAATTTTTGATTTTATTTTATTTTCCATGAACAATAATGGTCTTTCTTGTTAATAACTCAATAATTACATCTCAACCATTATGCAATTCTTAACGGTAGATTTGAAAAAGACAAAAAATGGGATACCAAAACCCCATGGGTATTGTAGCTGGACCCTGAAAAATGATAAAGGAACATGCAAGATAGATATAACTCTATATTTCATTATTCATTTTAACATTGATAGTTGTTCTAAGGTTAGACTTTGTTATTTGATAAATTGAAGTGAGTATGGGATAAAGTTATTCGCAGTATTGTAGATTGATTTTTAAAATATTATTTTTTTACCTTGTTGGCATATAGTAAGAAATGCAAAGTCTATAAATTAATGAAAATGATAAAGGAACATAAATACAAGACAAAATTATGATTAAGAAAATTTATCTCGTAGTGAATTTAAATTTTTTTCTTTGATGTTTATTTTTAAAATAATCTCAAAATTTACTAAAGACAAAAATTTTATTGTGATTTTGTCATTGTTTTGTGGCATTTATTATTGCTCGTTAGTGATGAAAAAATGGGAAAATAAAGAAGGAGAAACTAAACAAAACACCCCCTCATATTTTAAAATAGGTCTAAATTTCTTACAGTTACAATGGTGTTAATTTTATATAATATTTTATTATTTTACCCTAATATTGATGTTAGCCATAAAATCTAAATATTCTAGTAATATAAATAAAGTAAAATGTCTTATTTATGCTTAATGATTAAATTAAATTAATAATGAATTTTAAGTTGCGAAGAAATATTAATTGACTTGTAAACGTAATCTTTTCTATTTTGTTATTTGTATGATTATGTTGGTATACTGATTTTGATCAAAGATAATTTTAAAACTTTAGTTCAAATTTTTTTAACTTGAGGTATTCTTAAAATAACGATTATCCATGATCATTGTGCTCAGATTCTTTGGATGTTTCATTGGCTCCGTTTGATACAACTTATTAAATAGAGCTTATAACAGTAGAGTAAACCAATAGAGCTTTTGGACAAAAAGTTATTGGGTGTTTGGTTGTCAATAAAAAAAATACTTTTGAACCATTAAACTGTGTGATTTTTTATATTATCTATTTTTAGAAAAGCTCTATAACTTCTACTCCCAAAAGCTCAAATTTTGAGCTTTTGTTAGTAGAGGTAAATTAGCTTATTTAATTTAAAAAAACTCTCCTAAAAAATTAACCAAACACCATAAAAATTTTAAAAAAGTGCTTATACGATTAAATAACGCTTATTACTCTTAAATAAACCATACCAAATAGGCACTAATTTTAGTGGAAAGAAAATTGATTTAGGCGTGTGGGACGTCGATTATCTGCTTTTAATTACTAATGTTTCTCCATAATTTATAATTTATCATTAAATTAATTTAATCATTAACGGTATATAAATCATTCCACTTCATTTATATTCTCAAAATATTTAAATTTTATAACTAATATCAAGATTATGAGTCAAATAATAAAGTAATATATAATGTTAACACAATTATAATCTTGAGGAAATTTAAGCTTATTTTAAAAATAAGAAATTTTTGCTTAATTTTTCCAAACAACTGCGAGTACTCCTGATATTGCCCAAAAAACAATTTGGGCAGCAAAAGTAAAGCGTGTATTTTATTATTTATAAATGGATGAGGGTAGTGCTAATTAATGTCAGTGCTAACAGCTAGGAAGCATGAGTTATTAGACATTCAGGCGTGTCGCCACTTTCCATGATTGTGGCTGGTCATTCGAAGAGCTTAATCAGCACTTGCAGCCATGCATGTCCTCTCCTGAAAAAGATTTAGGCAGCATCATCAATTTTTTTTTTTTAATTCTTTGAAAAGATGGGGTGGGAAAAGCCCTAAACGATTTTTTGACCTTTTATCGATTCTTAAGACAGTTAAAGAAGACGATTGAAAAATTACTCGAGCAAGCCTTAGAGGCTACAGAAAATGGCATCTTCTTTACTTATATAATAATTACAATTAGTAAATGTGTATTGATAAATCGATTTAAAAGGTTTCTCTCTCTCTCTCTCTCTCTCTCTGTCTTTTTTCATATATATATTACAAAGATAATTTTTCATCTCCTTTTTTTTGTGATAATTTTATCGTCTCTATTTTGTTAGGGTTGTTAGTAGAAGTTTGTATCTCACTTCAGTAGGTGTTATCGCTACTTTATTAGGGTGGATTGTGATAATTTTTTTTTTCTTCTCTTAAGTTTTTCCTGAGTAAGTTGGCCTAATTTTAGCTTCAAATATGGCATGCTGAAGGTCTATAGTTCTTTTTTTGATAGCTTGTTTGAGAAGACATCTCTCTTCTAGTCAAAGTTCTTCGAACTAATACATTATCACCCCTCCTCTTTCAAACTCTTATTACCTTTTTAGATATTTTCTTTAAACATTTGAAGCTTTTTTTGGCTCATCGGAAAGAATGAACCAAAGGAAAACTTATAGTCTTGATATCTTTTATTGTAGTTTTGTATGGCATAGAATAAGTCTGTGTATTTGTTGCTGAATTTTAATGTTAAAAAGAAAAAAAAAACGTATCGATTTGGTTTAATCACAAAAGAAAGCATATATTATACAATCAAGAGTCAAAATGATATTGCATCGATATCTGTTTGTTCATTTTTAATTGGTTATGGACCTTTTCTATTCGCCCTCCCCTATCTTTATTTTCTTTTCTGTTTCTAAATTAAAGAAAGCACAAGCGCCTCCTTTGTTTGACTCATTTTTCAAAGACCATGCAGGAAAATAATAAAATGAAAGGAACATTTGGAAGCATTGCTTTGCCTTTTATAGCTTCCCGATATCATTGGTATCGGGATTTTGTACTCCTAAAAAGCATGTCCAAATTAAGACACAACTCATTATTATACTCATTCATTCACATTCCTTAGGCATATACTTTTGGCTGGTGGACCAAAACAAAATATTCTTTTGGAAATAATCTTATTGACATCCACCTTAAGGACAAAATTATGATTATTGTCTATATCAACATAATTTTGACTCGGATTTGACCTATTTCTATTCATGATAGTGCTGCTAATTAGTAGTGATTATTATTATTCGTGAAGAAAGCCAGGTATAATATAACTTAAATTCTAAGGAAAAATCGAACAATTAATCAACAATTTTATTCGATCAAAATGCACATGTAACAATAAAACAAGTTCAATAATGATAAACCATCGTACGTGTTGTATATTTCTCAAGTCTCCTAAAGCATATATGTTAAGTCACTAGAGACTATAATTTTTTTCTTTTTTCCCAAAACCAAATAAAGAGAAAATTAGTAGAATAAAATGAAGTATATTCACTTTAAAATGTTCTTGAAACTATTGTTGAGGTGGGTTTTTTTCATGACGTACACATTATAAAGATGCATTTCAAATGATTTTAAGGTGTTTTGGCGGAGCCAAGCTCACAGTCAATCAATTTTTATAAGATAAAATGGATTCTACTGGATTGCCTCGTGTTTTGTACTCGGATACTAAATAAAATAAAAATTTCCTTTAGTGCTATAAAATCCAATAGTGTGCGGGTATTTTACATTTTTTTTTCATACAGATATGATATTAAATTCTATAACTTTATAGTTGATTGAACACTAAAGATCCTTAAAATTGGCCTGTGGAGCAGCTGCGTGGTGATAGCGTAGCTACCCCATGGAAGTTTTAATTTTATTAAACTATATAATTCGATAGTGTGTTCACATTAAAAAAAAATAAGAATGTCTGCATAAAAGAAGGATTCTATATATAAAGTCATTATTTAATGAAGATATCTTCATTTTGCTAAAGTGGGATGTCACTAAAAAACAAAAATAAATGTATTTTTATTTTTTAATAGCATCCGCACTTTAACAAAGTGAAAATACCCTCATTATAGAATTATTTCATATAAACACACACACACACACATACACACACACACACACACACACATATATATATATATTCATTTAATGTGGTTAAATAAAAATTCATTTGAGTTTTTTCATATATAGGAAGATATTAGTATATATGATCATGTAGATTCATCATCAAGAAATATTAATTCCAAACTCATCATTAAGATATTTGTCTTAGTCGGACAGACATGGTTAACCAATAGCCGGTGATTAAAGATCACTGCAGTAAATGATCAATGTTAATTTGTCCGTGACTATTAATAATTAACAAAATATTGATAGTTTTTATCAAATTTTGATTTATACTGACTCACATAAGCACAAAGAGAAGGTACCTTGTCCTACAAACTTGCCTACATATCCTTAATGAAAAAGGTAATTTATCTCCCTTAACTACAATTACATTGTTCTTATACCTAAGACTATCAACCTAGAAAAGCCATTGAATTTGTGCCAATTAGTCTTTTACAATGGGGTTTATAGAATTGTAGCTAAGACAATTGTAAACATATTGAAACCAATCCTATCCCAAATTATTTCCCCTACACATAGTGCATTCTATCCAAAAGACTCATTATAGACAATGTGATTATTTATTATGAATGGCTCCACAAGATTAGACACAACAAACGAAAAATGAATGGCTAAGTGGCATTAAAATTAGATATTAGCAAGCCATATGACAGGGTTGAATGGCGATTTCTAAAACAAACAATGATAAAGCTTGATTTTTCTAATAAGTGGTTAAAGTTGATAATGATCTTTATCACTACTACTTCCTTCTCAGTAATAATCAATGGGTCCCAAGGGGCTTAATACAACCATAGAGAAACTTAAGATAAGGTTGCCCCCTTTGTCCATACTTGTTCATTAAATGTATAGAAGCATTTTCAAACTTGTTGACCCAGGCAAAAATAAAACAGCAAATTAAGGGCTGAGATTTGCTAAAGATGTCACAATTTCACATGTACTCTTTGTGGATGACAACTTAGTTTTCACAAGAGCATCAATGGCTGAACGCAAGCACTTGAAAGGAACTTTTGACAGTTATATAAGGGCATTAAGGTAAATCTTTAATTTTAAAAATCGTTGAAATTTGTAAATGGTCTTTGGCGATACGGTCCTTGATGGACAAATCAGAACAATCAAGAACATTTTCAAACTTTATATGGTGTCTAAATATGAGAAGTACTTAGACCTCCCATCCATAATAGGTAAGAAAAAGACGAGTTTTTCAAGGATGTTAAACTAAAAGTATTAAGTAAGATTTCCAGCTAGCAACACAAGATATTCTTGAGTGGAGGCAAGAAAATCCACATAAAAGCAGTAACTCAAGCTATTCGTCCATATGGTATGAGTGTATTCAAGCTCCCTAAAGATTCATATGAAGATATGCAAAGAGTTATTGCCAATTTTTGGTAGGGATCAAAGGAAGGCAAGCATAGAATCCACTGGACTAGATAAGACAAGTTGAGCTGTGCTAAAAGTAGTGGAGGGCTGGGATTCAAAGACGTTACCATCTTTAATCAAACAATGGTGGCCAAATAAGAATAAAGGTTGCTTCAACTCCCCAATTCCTCGGTTTCCAGAGTTCAATGGGCAAAATACTACAGAAACTCCTCTTTTTTAATACAACGACAGGTTCTAACCTATCCTTTGATGGATAAGCAATTTATAAGGAAGGTAAGATATAAAGAAAATAGCAAGGTGGCAAATTGGAAATGGTAGCAACCTTTTTGTGTACAAAGATAGCTAGCTACTAAGGTTATATACATTCAAACCAATCTCACCTCCAATCTTACTAATAGAAACCACTGTGGCTAAACCGATTAATAATGAGAACAAGTAGGATGTAGCTAAGTTGAACCAGCACTTTATGCATGACGATACAGAGGTAATTCTTAAGATTCCTCTCCCATGAAATCAAAAGGAAGATGAAATATTGTGGCGTTTTAAGAAATGAGGAGAATATATAGTGAAAAGTGGCTATTAGGTAGCCCTCAAATCAAATTCCTAAATGTGTCCAGCAGCTTAGAATTAGCTCTAAATGATATAATGCTCTATGATCTCTTGAGTTGTTTGAAAAAAATCAAGATTTTCATGTGAAGGACAACCAAGAATCTACTACTAATGGCTGATAATTTGTGCAAAAGAAAGTGTTTACAAGAACCAATTTGTTAGAGATGCAGCAGGGGTGTGGAAATTATCAACCATGCAATTTTGGAATGCAAAGCAGCAAAGAAAATATTGATTCATGTTCCCTTCCTAGTTTAAACTCATAATGTCTCAAACCAAGACATTCTCAGTACTATTCAAGACTTGTGCTCTAATTTGAGGCAGACTAATGTTAAGTTAATGATAACATATTGCTGGGTTGTGTGGTATGCAAGAAACAAACATATTTTCGAAGGTAGAGAGAATGATCCAAGGATTTTAACAACTAAGGTTGGAAGTCCCTCCCTCCCCCCCCCCCCCCCCCCAAATTTTTTTTAATATCAATGTGGATGCAGCCATAAGCAACAAGACCAAGTGATAGGACTGAGAGCAGTCATAAAAGACTCAAATGGCAAGATAATAGTTGTAACATTAAACAAGCTCAACTGAAGGAGAATGTCAACTTTGCAGGAGCAGAAACCATTGAATGGGGCTTACAGGTGGCAAGAAATGCAACTTTATCTTCTTTGATCATTCAAACATACTATCAAGAAGTGGCTAACTTAGTGAACAACACAAAGGGTAGTAGAATAGGTATTTTTTAGATAATTACAGAAATTCAAAATCAAAAAAAGGAATTTTAAAGAGGTTAAATTTAGATATGTCTTTAGAACTTTTAATGTTTGTGCCAATTCCTTAGGTAAATATGTTGTAGGACCAAATACATCTACTATTTGGTTAGAACTAATACCAACAGAGATTACGAATATATTGGATAGTGTTGTTTGACTCAATGAAAGGTTTACTTTCTTCTCAAAAAAGAAAATAGAAAAAAGAAAAGCTGGCTTGGTTTGTTTTATATAAAGTAAGATCACTTATTTTTAATTATAACATATGCCATATCCTACAATAAGTTAAACACTGTATTCTACAATTATATACAGTAAGTGTGGGTATCAATTAGTTGAGTTGGTAACTTTTTTTTTGTTGAAAATAAAAGATATGAGATTTGAACTATAGTCACATAAGTGAGAGGAAACTGGACTACCTTAAGGCTAAAAACCTCGTTTATATTAACATGGCAAACACACCCACTTAACCAAGAGTAAAAATGCGTTACCATGGTAGAGCTAAATCTTAGGATTTAATTAATCTAGCTTTTGTTCGAGGGATAAAATTGAGGTATCATGATCAGATGTCTACTCAAACGCTTATTGTGTTTACTGTAAGGAAAAGCTCAAACCATGAAAGCCCTAAGGAGATAGTTTGTGAGGAGATGTGTTAATTGAGTCAACATGTGAGCAAAGTTTAGAGGTTGTTTGATAAATGTCTGAAGTCTGAAATTTTATTAATTTCAAATCTTTTTTTAAAATATTTTTTTTAAAATTTTTTGAAACTTATTTCTGATTTTCAGATATACACATCTAAATAAAAAAAAGTAAACTTTTGTGACTTTTGTCTGAATGGAAAAAAATCTGAATGACAAGTAAATATTATATTCCAAAAATATCTATGTAAAATAATTTATTTCCTAAACTATAAAATCTAATCCTCTTTTTTTGTTTTAATTTACCAGGACACAAATGTCAAATAAACAAGTTTAAGATTTTTTTTTATTGTAAAAACAAACAAGATGCCACTTATATTAAGATATTTTAAAAAGAAAAAAAAGATGTCATTTAGATTTTCGTAATTAAACCCATTTAAATTTCAGATAAAAAAACAAACGCTACCTTAATCAAGTAGTCTACTTCAGAGTCCAAGGAGGAAGAGGCCTCCGATCTCTACAAAAACCTCGGTGAAATGCATAAACATGTAAGATAGATTCTCTCTCTCTAAACCTTCTATCTCTTTTATTACATTTATCTTTGAAAGTTCTTCTTTCTCTCATCACCGGTCAAAACCAAACACATTTTTATTTATCTCCAATAAACTTAGATTTTGACACGAGTGAAAAAAAAAAGTTCCAACTCCACATATTATTTTTGTAATGGCAAGTGGCGAGATATTATCTGCACATGATTGTATGCTCGTAATATTTTCTTGAAGGTTGGCTAGTGCATTGCCAAAAATACAAATTTAAATACTAATGCAGAGGTTTAGTATCTAATAACTAACCAATTCGACCAAATTTTGGGGTCAACAAATTGTAATTCACAATCACTGTAATTAGAATTAGATAGTAAATACTAGACCGATTGAATCAAAATTTTATATATAAAATATTGAAAAACTATAATGCACCATTAGTTATTTCTTATTACAAAATTTTTCAATATAAATTAATATATCAATGTATTATTGAAATAATAAATAAATAAATAAATAAAAGTTCATTATTGATTGAATAATTTTCACATAGGTTTACTGCATTAATTACATTAAAAAAATCTATTTTTATTTAAGTAGTAGTATTTTCATGCATCAATATATATTGAAAAAGTTTATATTCCTATTGGTACTATTCTAATGGTTAATCAAGCTTCCTCTTTTAGAACCCAAAAAAGAAGATAAAGCAAAGAAGAAGCCCCTGTATATCTCTTATTTTCTCTTAGCTATGTGAATAAAATTAATTAACTTTCAAAGACTGAATTTGTGAAAAGTTCCACTTCAATCTAGTTTCTTCTATTTTTTTAAGTTACAGATTTTTTTAAAAGAGTAAATGCTTGTTTAGTTTCTATATCATATTCTAATCACTAATGGTCCATTTAATGCTTACATTTTAAAAAATACCTTAAGAGATCATTGTTGTTAAATATATTACACCTGTGCCATTACTTTTTTTTTCATGCTAATATCCTTGCAATAATATTTTTGAGATATTAATCAATTTATCTATAAAGAAAGTTAGTCAATAAATTAATGTTAAAAGTAAAACAAAAATAAATGTAAGCTTCTTATTATTTTACTTTTAAGATTAATTTGGTAAATTGATTTTTTTATAAATAATTTGAAATAAGATTATAATTGCGAGGCTATTAAACATTGCTTTAAGTTAGGTAGTACTAATTTATTTTAAATAATTAGAAGATTATTGTAAGGGAATGAAATATACCAATTCATTCAGACCGATAATTATTGATTAATTTAATAATAAATAATTATAGTTAATTTGTTAATTAATTTTTTTATTAATTAATTAACTAATCTCTCCAAAATTATAATAAGAATATTATTGTAAAAGATAATAAAAAAAAGTACAAAAGTGTTACATATTCAATAATAAGGTATTTTAAAATATTTTTTAAAATATAAAATTAAATGAATACTTAACTTAAAAATACAGAGATTATTGAGTATTTTTCTCGTTTAAAAATTGTAAGATGGGTAAAGCATAAATTAAGATTTTTTATCCCTTAATTGACTAGAAGTAGCGGTAGCCAGCGGCCACGTTTTAATAATTTTACTGATTATGTAGTTTTTTTTTTTTTTAAAGTACTGATTATGTAATTTTGAAATTCTAAGTATCTTCATTATTATCGTAATTTTTAAAAATTAATCATATTATATCATAATTGCACTACCTAACATGATTTGACTTTTATTTTTTAATTTTTTTATCCATCGCTATCGAACGACGTCGTAAGAGCACAAGACTTTACAATTTAGTAATTTGCATTACAAAATGCGTCTATAATCAAATCTCCCTAGGAGTCAGTCTAGTCTTCACTCGAGTCCACACCAATAACAAGTATAACTAATCCTCTCTCTCTCTCTTTCACGTTCTCTCTCTAGCCTGACTGACTCTAGAGAGAGACAAAGAAGAAACAAAAAGACTTCTTCTATCCCCCAACACAAACAGAAAAAGTAAAAGTAAAAAAGAAAAAAGATTATAATAATAATAATAAAGAAACCAGTTGTATTAGCCGAAACCTAAAGCGTGCACTAGAAGCACCAGACGCAGGAGCAGCAGCTAAGAAACAAGAAGAAGAAGAAGAAGGGGGAGGGGCATTGCGGTAATTACGCAAGAGGTCCATCGATGTTGTTGTTCATCTTCAACGGTCTCACCAGAATCCAAGTCGGCGGCGGTGGCGGATTCTGGTCAGCAGTTTCACCGCCGCCGAACGCAATCGTTGCCGTCACGGCTCTCGCTGGAGTCGCCTTGTTGGCCGCTGTTTTCTACACCAACGCTAGGTAAATTTGTTTCCGTGAAACCCTAGTCCAGTAGTAGTAGCAAGAAGTAGAAGATAGATAAATAGTTAAGAAGGAAAAAAAAGGAAAAAAAAAAGGTTTAGTAGATGAAAGCTTTAAAAAGAAGTCACACTTCGTCGTCTTCAAATAATAACAACTCGTCATCGTCGTCATCACCGTCGTCGTCGTCTTCGTCGTCTTCATCTTCGTGGGTTCACTTGCGTTCAGTTCTATTCGTTGTTACCTCTTCCTCACCAGCTTCTTGTTCTTCCTCTGATCGGTGAGTCCCCCACAAATCACTCTCTTTGTTTTTTTTTTCTTTTTAACATTAATTTTTTATTTAATCACTCATTGTCTTGTCCTCCATCGTTTCGTGTGAGTTTATGTTTAAATTTTTTTACTCATTATTAGTTATTCTTAGTGCTTATCGAGTTTGATCCAGATCTTGATCTTGGGCTTATATTCCCTTCCCTTTCTCTTTTGGGATCAACGTGTTCGTGTTTCTGGATCTGTTTTAATCGTGTGGTAGTGATGATTTCACTGATCTCACTATGATAGAGATCGTGTCAATAACTCGTTTGTAGTTGTTCTCATTTTTAATGTATTTAAAACCATTAACCAGATTACTCTAGTATTGTTGGCCAAGGAATAGTGCTTAATCTTAGACATTGACTCAGTCTGGTGGTCTTTTCAGCTATTGTGGTTTTCTTATATTGAAGCTTTAAATCTAGAATCCTTGATGATTAGTGTTGAGTGAGACTGAGTTGAGCTCCATTTTATCTATTGCAGAAGGCTCTGAATCATGAGTGGTTTCTTACTCTAGGACTCTAACTTTGTCTTCCTGTCATTTCAGGACTGGTCGACTGAAGTCACCATGGTCTCGCAGAAAAAGAAAACAGGCGCTTTCTCCTCAGCAATGGAGAAGTTTGTTTACATCGGATGGGAAATTCCGTGATGGTGGGGTTAAGTTCTTGAAGAAAGTTCGCAGTAGAGTGAGTCAACATTTCCGTCAACCTATTGTATTAATTTCTCAGGTTTTGGGTTTACTACCATTGGGATATCTAAACAAACCTTCTATCTATATTGTGATGCAGGGTGTGGATCCAAGTATTAGGGTAGAGGTCTGGCCGTTCCTCCTTGGGGTGTAAGTATCTGGCTGATTTTTTATATTTTTGATGCTTTTACCATTTGAGTGATTTGTTCATTTGCGCAGCTGGTCAAGCAGATTTGAGTAAATCCCTCGCGAAAGAATATAGGGAGATAATTAAGAATAAATTGAAATAGGAAGCATGTCATTCAATTCTTGAATCCTATATGACGACTAATTGTCTCTCTTCCTTTCAACAGATATGACTTGAACAGCAACAAAGAGGAAAGAGAGATTATAAGAACTCAAAAAAGGTAATTTGGGCAAGTTCATCTCAAAATTTTGAGTGTAGTGCATTCCGCCAGACTGCTCTTTAGATTGTTATAATAATTTTGACCTTTTGAAAATGAGTTCTGATTATGTGCTTCCTTCATTCATACTTAATGGGTCATTTTCTGTTAATCTGTGGATGCAGAAAGGAATATGAGAAGCTCCGCAGAGAGTGCCGACGCCTACTTAAACGCGGCAATGGGAGTTTAAAGTTGAAAGAAATTAGCGACACAGGGTACAGTGGGGACAGTGGAAGTGTCCTTCAAGACACAGATACTTCGAGTTCTGAAGATGTGGTTAGTGCCAGGGAGTCTCTCTCTAGTGAGGAAAGGAGTCAAGATGCTGAGTACTCAGATGATCCCTCAAGTATATTATTGGATGGAAATGCTAGTTCAAGACGAACCACGAATGCTGATTCCTCTGCTTTAAATTCTGAGTCATCTGACTCAGACTCCTCTGAAGATCCTGAAGTGATACATGCTTTTTCCTGTTCAGAAGATGGGGAAGAGAACAATCCCGATGAGGCTCCAAACGAGAATATTCCTCTCACAAAAACAGAAGTCAGGGACAAACTACGCGCAACCGAAGATTTTGCGACGTGGCAACGGATCATTCGCCTTGATGCTGTGCGTGCAAATTCTGAATGGATAACTTATTGTCCATCTCAGGCCACGGTATCAGAAGTTAGGGCGCGCCGTTCTGCTGAGGCTGTTGGCTTGAAGGATTATGATCACCTGGAACCATGTAGAATATTCCATGCTGCACGACTGGTTGCCATTCTCGAAGCTTATGCACTTTATGACCCTGAAATTGGCTACTGTCAGGGGATGAGTGATTTACTTTCTCCAATAACTGCTGTGATTACAGAGGATCATGAGGCTTTTTGGTGTTTTGTGGGTTTCATGAAGAAGGCTCGGCATAACTTTAGGCTTGATGAGGTGGGGATCCGAAGACAGCTAAGTATTGTTTCCAAGATAATAAAAGTCAAGGACTCTCACCTTTACAGGCACCTAGAGAAGCTCCAGGCTGAAGATTGCTTTTTTGTTTATAGAATGGTGGTGGTTCTGTTTCGGAGGGAGTTGTCTTTTGAGCAAACACTATGCCTTTGGGAGGTAATGTGGGCAGATCAGGCGGCCATCAGGGCTGGGATAGGAAAATCTGCATGGAGCAGAATAAGACAACGAGCTCCACCAACAGATGATTTGTTGCTCTATGCAATTGCAGCTTCAGTGTTGAAGAGGAGGAAATTAATCATAGAGAAGTATAGCAGCATGGATGAGATTTTGAGGGAGTGTAATAGCATGGCTGGGCAGCTTGATGTATGGAAGCTCTTGGATGATGCCCATGATTTGGTGGTCACCCTGCACGACAAGATAGAGAGATCACTATGACGACCATATTGCAAGTGTTTAGTTCACTAATTTATTTGCTTCTGTTTTTTACTGGATCTTGTTATTTCACATCTGTTTTTGCATTGCTTGAAAAGAGCAATGTAAAGACCATCGGTACCTGCCATATGCTGCTGCAACACTTTCAAGGCTATGGTCTGCAGTGGCATAGCTTCAAATATTAGTTATTTAAATTTATCTTACTCTCCCACTTTCTGGCATGCCAGAGTAATTGGACACATTGATCTTTACCATGCAATGAGTCGATGATGCTACCAATTGTTGTATCATATTGGCGAGGAATATTGTTGATAGCTTACAGAGATGATTTCAAATTTCCAATGTTATTTGCTTTTGATGAGCAGTGTTGTAAGCTTATTGTACTTGTTTCGCTCTCTACTTATTCTTCCACATGTTAAAGTGTGACCTACCCAGAAAATTCAGTTGTAAGAACTAAACATCTGCCCATACTGAAATATCTTGCACCACCTCACTATTGGTCACAACTTTTTATTTATTTTTAATCGTTTTGAGTGGACTTTGACTTCGACATATGTGATGGTGACCTATGGGATGAACTATGAACTTTGATTTCAAGGGTGTCTTTAAGTTCAGAGCTCGGCTGTCTTTGGCTGCCGCTTGGTCCAGCAATAGGTTAGAAAAATAAATAAATAATATATTAATAAAAATAATAATAATATTAATAGAAAAATAAATAAATAGTAAATAAAAGAAAAAAATTCATCACATTCAAGATAAAAAAAAAATTTATATAACAAAAGATATATTTATTTTTTATTTAATATGAGATTTCTTATATTTAACATCAAAATTTTCAAGTATACCATCACTTATCTCAACTTTATTATTATAAATACTTTAAAAATTTATTTTCCTGTCATTTCATGTATGATATTCATGTTGCATATTAAACATCGTATGTCACATATATCACCTATTCTGTTGTATGTTTATGTTGTACTCATATTTAACTACAGTTGTTACATGTTTAACCTCAATTTTCGCATGTTTTCATATAATTTTTTCACATATAAATTTTATGTTGCATGCTTACATCACATGTTGTGTTTTGACTTCAATTGTTACATGTCTTGAGTAAAGCCAAAAACTAAGGAATTTTCTACCTATTTCATGTTTAACATTTATGTTACATGTTTGACCTCAATTATTACATGTTTCACGTGATCTGTTGCATTTTTACGTCATACTCATTCTTAACCTTAGTTGTTGCATGTTTCATGTAATTTTTTTACATGCAAATTTTATGTTACATGTTTACATCACATATTGCTAATTTGATTTCAATTGTTGTATGTCCTTAATAAAGCTAAAATGAGGAATTTGCCACCCATTCCATTGTTGATGTCTATGTTGCATGTTTCACGTGATCTATTGTATATTTACGTCATATTTATGTTTAATCCCAGTTGTTGCTAGTTTCATGTAATTTTTTTATATGTAAATTTTATGTTGCATGTTTACATCACTAGTTGCTTGTTTGACTTTAATTGTTTCATGTCTTGAATAAAGCTAAAAAATAAGAATTTTCCGACTCATTTCATGTTTAATGTCCCTGTTACATGTTTGACCTTAATTATTGCATGTTTCACGTGATCTTTTGCATGTTTAAATCGTACTCATGTTTAACCTCAATTGTTGGATGTTTAATTTTAGTTGTTGCATGTTTGATCTCAGTTGTTGCATATTTCATTTATATATATAACACGCAAATTTCATGTTGCATGTTTGCATCACATGTTGTATGTTTGATTTCAATTGTTTCATGTCTTGAATAAAGCCAAAAAATGAGAATTTTCCACTCGTTTCATGTTTGACGTTCATGTTGCATTTTTACCTCAATCTTTGCATGTTTTACGTGATTTATTGCATATTTCAATCTTACTCATATTTAACCTTAATTGTTGCATGTTTGACCTTACTTATTGTATGTTTGACCTTAGTTGTTGTATGTTTTATATAATCTTTTTATATGTCAATTTTAAGTTGCATGTTTACATCACCTGTTGCATGTTTGACTTTAATTGTTTCATGTCCTGAATAAAGCCAAAAAATGAGGATTTTCTCACATGTTTCATGTTTAACATTCATGTTGCATGTTTGACCTCAGTTGTTCAATGTTTCACGTGATTTATTGCATGTTTACATTGTACTCGTGTTTAACCTTAGTTGTTGCATATTTCACGTAATTTTTTCACATGCAAATTTCATGTTGTATGTTTACACCACATGTTGCATGTTTCACTTCAATTATTGCATGTTTTGAATAAAGTCAAAAATGAGAATTTTCCCACCCGTTTCATGTTTGACATCTATGTTGCATGTTTGACCTCAATTGTTGCATATTTAATGTGATCTATTGCATGTTTATATCGTACTCATGTTTAATCTCAGTTGTTGCATGTTTAACCTTAGTTGTTCCAAGTTTCATGTAATTGTTTTGCAAGTAGATTTTATATTGCATGTTTACTTCACGTATTGCATATTTGACTTCCATTGTTGCAAGTCATAAAAAATGGTGCCAAAATTTTTTTTATTCCTATTTGTTTCATGTTTGATGTTTATGGTTCATGTACAACATTGTCTGTCTCTATAAAAAAATCGTCTGTCACATATATCAAATGTCATGTTGCAAGTTCATGATTATGTCTTCAATTTTATTTAGTAGACATCTTGTGACGAAAATTTTATATCCTATAGTTTGCAGGATTTTGTTACAATTCTGAACTTTCTATATTGCTACAGAATACAACAGACCATGTTCAATATGCTTCATGAAATTTATCTACTACTGCTTTCTTTTTCTAAGAATAAGAGACTTCTCTAACCATCAATTCTTTCCTCTTATGGTCGCTCAAAATTATCAATTGTTTCTCCTATAATCATCAAAATGTAAATGAACGTGAAATGCATTTATGATCGAAGGACTTGCTCGAATTTTATTTAATTGACTAAGAATTATTTGTGTACTAGAAAAAATTAGTTCTACTCATTTGTGTATAAATGTACCAATAACTTTCGGTACATGTGATAATTAAACTCTTAATTATGAAAGCACTCTTAGGTTATTAGACATAGCTTGAGTTGCATGTAATTAAACTCTTAATTGTCAAAGCACTCTTGGGGTTATTAGACATAAGCTGAGTTGATGATGTAAGTTATATTATTGAGTAACTTAACCACATCGAAAAGAATCCTCCCCTACCTTCCACATAACCAAAACATGAAATTGGGACAAAAAAGAATATACGTAATGCAAAAGAAAACCAATCCTTACAATATCTATGTGCACAACACGTAGTAGATGTAATTTGATGGAAAAATGGTCAAAGATGGGTCAATTGGAAGGATTTTGTTTTGGCCAACGTAGGATTTTTTTTTAATTTTGGGAATTTAAAAAATGAGTGATGAAATCAAGTTTTAAATCATGGATAATGAAGTTGAAGTGATGAATAATGATTGGGAAATATTAAAATTGCAAGAAAGCATAAATGAAGGACCATTTTAAAAAAGAGAGTGAAATAGGGTTTGTGGTTTAGAGAGAGAGTGAAAAAACTGATGAAGAAGATGAAGTGAAAGTTGTTCCCCTGACTTAAGTTGAGCAATCGGCTAGCTGGTAATATATAGGGCTAACTGCTACATGTTGGGCATGTAGACTCTCTGCCTTCGAAGCAGTTAGCCACTTGGACCAAGTAGCTAGCCTCTTGGTTTGGGCAAACTCTCTGCCTTCGATAAGTTGTTGTTGCTGGAGCTGAAGGCGATTTTGTTGCTCGAAAATAGTATAAACCTCGCATATGTAGAACTGATTATTATTTCATACTCCAAGAAATTATTTATCACTTTTATTATTTTTTTATTATTTTATAGTTTGTTTAATTTTTCAAATAATACAAACTATGGTGACAATTTTAAATTACCAAAAAATAAAAATTTTAAATTCAAGTGGTAATTTGTAAATATTTTATTTTAAATTTCAATTAATACAGATTATTGCTTAAATTATTTTGGATTATATTACACTCATTTTATAAGAATTTGTTAGCAAAATCAAAAGCAGTCAATTATATAAATAGAAAAGGTTAAGCAAAATTAATATAAACCTCCCCAAAATATGAGCAGTGTCCAACCTCATTAAACCCAAGAATAATTTCATCAAAAGGTTGTGAATTGTTGAGTACTGGAGAATGCATTTTTATAAATTATCATTTTGTGCTCCAAGTCTCATTAACATTTCTACTCTTATGTGTTTAAATCCTCTAAACTTTTATTATATGTGTTTTATTATAATTTAAGTATTTTGACCATTTCATGACTAATGAAAATTCAGATAGTAAAACGGATAGTATTGTTAAACATGGAATGGTTTAAACCTTAAAATGAGCATAAAGGGGTATCGATATTGCTCACGTATATGGTACTATTCACAAGTACCGCATTGTTCACATATACGGTATGATGACATGGTATTGACCGATGATGTGACAGCATCCTATTAGACTAATGATTTGACATTGACTGATAATATGACGTTGACCAATGATGTGGTAGGATTTTATTGGATCGAAATGCTGATGTGAAATTGACCGATGATGTGGTAGCATATTATTGGACCAAAATACAGATATGGTATTGACTGATGATGTGTTCCAGCCAAATCAAAGATTGCCACGTGGTCCAATCCTGAGTGTCTGAATTGTTTTCATTTGATTGTATCTATAAATAACGGACTCCCCCTTAATTTAACACCCCCAAATCCATTTCTGAACTCTATTTTCTGTAATTCTCCCTCTATTTTTATATTTTCTATGTATTTTAATAAAATTATCATTTTACCTCTAGTTCAATTACGAATGACCAATTTAATTTTAAGTTTGGGTTGAAGGTAAAGTCTCAACATAATCTATGAGCTTAGTTTGGTAAATTTATTTTCTTTTCCTCTCTAATTTATATGGTTGCTTTGGCTCATTGTCGATAGACACTTAGTGGAAGATCATTACCCTTTGGCACATTGATCGGTTGATACCATATTTATTACAGTAAGGATTATGAGGAGTGGAAATACCCCCCTCGTGAATTAATTAGAACTAAAAGGAATTAAGCTCATGGTGAAATCTTGAGTGTGAATCTAGAGACTCAAGCGTTTCATATGCATTGTTTTCATCTTTAATTCATTCCCACCAATTTATTTTAAATCTTAAGATAAAGAAATTATTTTCATCCAACTCACATATACACTTGCAAAATTAACCCTATACATAGTTAAATCTACATTTTCGTAGGATCAACACTCGTCACCACAAATCTATACTACAATAGATTCATGCGCTTGCAAGTACAATAAAATTTGAACAATAATTTTTTGGTGCCATTGCCGGAGAGGTAGGTTATTTTAATTTGTGGAGTTAATTTTCTTTATAAATATTATAAGTAATTATTTGTGTAGGTTTTCAGCGTGTTTTCATAATAAGTGTGTAATAACATGATAAGGTCAGTATCATAACTTATCCTCTCTCTCTCTTTTTATTTTTATTAGTTTTGTTTAAAATTTTTACGTTTTCTTTGCATGCACGGTCGAAGGTCACAGTCACCTTATCTTGGACCTGTAGACCTTAAACTGAAAAAAATACTTCGCACATTAAGACACGTTGCATCATAGAGTAAAATTAAGGATAAAATTGAAATGGATTTAATAGGACTACCACAAGCACCACAATAGAAACCATTTAAGGACTATTTCAGTCCATTAGTTAATTTGAGAACATCATGTATAAGATACACAAATGTAATTGCTAGAAATTTCAAGTTAAAAATAACTATGCTAAATTGCCTCTCATCATTTTATTGCTTGGAAAATGAAGATTCATACAATCAATTGAATGACTTATACTGTTTGCCAAACTTTTAAATATAAAATTTTTTCAGATAAAGATGTTAAACTTAGACTATTTTTATTTTTTTTCTAAAAGATAGAGCTCATTGATGGGTTAATACATTACATGTTAATAGCATCACATTATGATAATAAATTTTAACTAAATTTTTTAAAATATTTTCCAGTATATAAAATCAATGCTATTCATAGAGAAACTTTAGAGTTTACTGAAAAAGAAGACAAGCAATTCTTTAAAGCATGGGAGCAATCCAATGGGCTGCTTTTGAAATGTCCACATCATGGGTACAAGAAATAAAATCAATGACTATTGCCACAAGTGCAAGAATCACTAATGACAACAAGTGGATGTAAGTTCATGTCGAAAATCAAGGAAGTCAAAGAGATAGTTAAAGGACTTTCTTGCCAAATAGCATAATTGGCGGCTGCCGATTCAATAGAGCTACAAGCTTACAACCAATTTGACTAGTACCTAGATCAAGCAAATGCCATAAATGTGATGTGAAAGCAATCAAACTATAACCTTTACTCTAATACTTATAATCTTAGATGGAGAGACTATCCTAACTTTTCATGGTCTTAAAGATTCCAATAGAATAGAATAGCAGGTCTAGCTCCACCAATCCAACCAATTTATCAAGCTTTTCAAGTCTCTCAACCCGACTAAGTCCATATAATTAGAACTAGAACCACTCACAAATCAAACCATAGGAAGAGGCATTCCAAAGTCTCAAAAATTTTACTCACACCATAATAGAACAACAAAATCACACAATTGATAAGTTACGAAATGATATGAGAGTTAGATTCAATTCCCAAGCCCAATCAATTTCAAACCTCAAAAAGATAGTGGGCCAATTGCTTCTTCAATTCAAACTTTGGTAATGATGGTTGAAAAAGGCAAATTTCAAAGCCAGCCAATGCACAATCCTAAATGAGAACATAAAGTGAGTACAAGTTCACCCCAGCAGTATGAAGAGGTCAAAGTCGTCATGCTTTATGAAAATACAAAGAAATTGACAACAAAATAAAAATGGAAGTGACAAAGACAACTCAAGTTTTACCCTTAGACTCCCATGATTCATCACAAAAGGAGAAAAAAGGTAGTAGCCCATGTGAATACATCCCCAAAGCTCTTTTCCCTCCGAGGTTAGTTAAAACACAAAAGAGAAATACCATAGGTGAGATTATGAAAATCTTTAAATAGATATGTGTTAACATCTCTTTGTTTGATGCTATTAAACAAGTGCCCTCTTATGTTAAGTTTTTTAAAAATCTTTACACTAAAAAGAGAAGCATTCGTATTTAAAAGAAGACATTTTTAACAATAAATGTTAGTTCCATACTCCAACATAAAATTCTTTTAAAATATAAAGACCCAGGCTGCCCTACTATCTCATGTATTATAGAGAACCACATAATTGAGATTGTCTTGTTGGACTTAGGAGCTAGTGTAAATATTCTGCCTTATTCGGTATTTGTGAAACTTAGACTAGAAATATTACCCTAAACTCCAATTATATTGCAACTTGCAGATCGATCTATGAAAATATCTCGCGGTAATTTGGAGGATGTGCTCATCCAAGTAGAAAGTTTTATTTTCTTGTTGATTTTATTGTGATTGATATTCAACCAGTGCAGAATTCAAAGAAGCACATTCCCATTATTTTATGTCTATTTTTCTTGACAACTGTCGATACTCACATTTAACACAAGATTGGAAATATGCAGCTGTCATTTGGCAACATAACTATGGAGCTGAATATATTTAACATTGTCAAACAAATCCCTGATAAGACAAAGAATTCATACAAATTTAATTGAAGAATTAATTGATCATACTTTTCCTTTTAACTTTAGAGATGACATTTTACAAACATGTTTAACTTATTTTGGTTTGAATTTTGATATTAACAAATCAATTGATGAGGTGAATGTCTTACTGGATTCATTACCATGCATGGATATTGACAAATAGAAGTCAAAGATAGAGCAATTGGCACCATCGAGAAAAAATCACACCCCATCATCACAATCATCACCAAAACTCGAGCAGCATTTGTTACATGACATTTTAGAGTATGCATTCTGGGAGAAGAAAACACATTGTCAGAAATCATCTCGTCCTTCCTTGACGACAAACAAAAGAATCCAAATATCATTTATCCTATCTATGGTTTAAAAAGGAGATTATAGCTGGCAAAACCTGAGGAGAGTCGCAACGATAAAAATGTTAAGGATTACAAGAAGCGGATGAAAGTCTTTAATGACAAGAAAATTATGAGAAAATCTTTCACATTAGGTTAGAAAATATTTTTATTCAATTCTCGCTTGGACATCTCCTCAGGTATATTATGCTTTCGATGGTCAAGTCCATTTACTGTGCACATTGTTTTTCCACATGGGGTCATTAAAACTAAGAATCCAAAAAATGGTGTCATTTTTAGAGTTAATGGTCAGAGATGTAAAAATATATCTCAAGTACCAACCACATGGAGAAGACAGTAAAATAAATTTAAGTGACCACCATATCTAGATTGAGATTTTTTTTATATTTATTTTCAGTGATTTAACTTTTTGTAATTTTCTTTAACTATTTCTTTTGCAAATTAAAATTATTTATTAAAGTGTTTTTGTTTAACAATTATTTTCTCTTTCATCACTTGTGCTATACATCATGAGTACCTTGGTGAGACAAATCCTCTTCAACCACCTTAAGTGCTTCTATGTGTCAAGCGTTATTTAAACGACTTGATCCAATTTTGTCAATCACATCTTGTTTGGGTTCTACGACCACTAGAGTTAGTATCCCATGTTAAAGAGCTAGAAAGACAACTCAAAGAAATAGAAGGCGATATTTAATCCAATCAGAACTTGAGATTTATTCTTTTCTTTGGTCACCCTAATTAAGTGGCGGATAACAATACTCTGTGACTATTGAAGGCGGTTCCTTCAATTTCGCACAATGGCCGATATTCGTCAGCCAAGATATAGATAGGAAAATAGATCCAGCAAAGCTTCATAAGCGATTTCCCCGTCTTCCTCAAAATGTGCTCCTCACAATTTACAAAGCTTGATCTGAATGTATACTCCTGCTTATGAAGAATAACATCCTTGTTGACATTCGTTGGTTAAATGAAACTAAAGTATGATTAGCAGGGGAATTACCTTCTAAATTTGTTGCCTACATGTCCAGTTGGGGGAAAGGAAATTATGCAAGAAAACAAAAAGCTACACGGCTTCTAGTTTCTTGTCGTAAATATGCCAGAATGCAATGTTACAAAAAAAAATCATATACTTCTTTAGGAATTTTGTCCAAAAATAAGGAAGATAAGATTAAATTCATTAGGGATAACTTGAATAAAAAATAATTGGATGGTATCCTTTTGTCTCTTGAAACACATCCCAGTGGATACGTACAATTTGTAATTTTCCATTATGGCTATTATTCCAAAAAGAACGTGCACGATACAATCTCGGTATGGGAAAACTAGATGGAAAGCCTATTTTAAACTCATAGAGTGTGTTCAACCTGTTTCTAGATGCAAAACTAGAGGAAGATGTGAGACATAATTACAACTACTAATAGATATCCTTTTGATTTACTATTTGTATTATTGCTTTTAATTGTGTGATTTCTATCCAATCATTGTTTTTCTTTTTATTGTTTGCTTTTGAATAATTAAGTTATGAGGTTTACGCATCATTTGACAAATCCAACAACCCATTTATAGTTGTGTATCATTATATCTGTCACCAAAATCTTTAAATACGAGCATTGTTTTTCAAGCATTCACGAATTGTTTTTAAGATTTTTTTCAATGGCAACAACTTCGAGCAGACAACTCAAAAATATTTGTGTGCTTTTTGGGTTTCACTATGGCAAATATGAAGACACCATGGCAGCTATAGATCTTGGTCTTATCATAACCGAAAGAAAACTACACCTGGTATATAGAGGAGGTGACCGAGTGTTATCAAAACTAATTTCAGAAGTGGCTTTACTAGAGGAAGCCAAATGCTAAGCATCATCCCAAAAGCCATAAAACTACTTGGATGCTTGCTTGGCCCACCAATTGGAGATGAATTAGTTGTCCTAAGTATGAAAGAAAGAATAACATAAATGCTAAAACATGGTGATGCTTTTATTTTCTTACCAAGAGATCTTATAACTCTAGAGATACTAATTACATTTGTTTCTTGAGCTCATTTGAACATTCATAAAAAATCAATTGATTCATTTCATTTCATTTATAGTGAAAAAAACTCATTATTTTTTGTCTTACTCCTAATGAATTACTCGATCTTTTAAAAGCTTACAGATTAGAACCAGATTCCAAGACTCTTACGTTGAATAGGTTGACTAATGATGGTAGTGGTAGTAGTAAGCACAAATTACATTTAACTCTCTGTTTGTAAATATTCTTAATTACAGTGTTTAGGTGATGTATTCTAAACTTTATTTTTTTCCTTCAAGATATTGAGGACAATGTCTCATTTTGGTTAGGGGGAGGGAATAATTGACAATTGTGGAATAAATAATAGTTGTGTTCTTATATTCTTACTAACCCTGTTCAAAGATGGCTCAGTACAGAAAAACATCTTTTGAAAATATGGCTAAGTATATAAACGCATCTTTTCAGGTCTGGTAATGTTTTTACTAACCATTTTTGAATTTTTTTGTTTAAGATGACTGAATATGGAGTTTAGTTATTTCAAAATCGCATCTTCCCAGTCTTGGTGTTTAGTAAAAAAACAACAAAATTTTTTTTTTGAATTTTTCTAATATTTTGACTAACCATTTTTATCTACCTTGGCCATTAATAGACCAGTCTAGATACACACACACGACAAGTGATGGTGGGGGTAAGTTGAGATTTTGCAATACTTAGTCCTTTCGTTTCGTTCGTGAGCAACACCTAAAGGCAGTGGTCATTTTACACTTAAAAAGAAAGAGAAACAAAAAAAAGAGAAAAAAGAGACATTCTCACTTTGTAACTGGGTCTCCTGCCTGAAGTAGAGAGTATTCGCGTTTAAAGATGAGAGCTAATCAAGATTGTAGAACTCTTACTTAGTAACCCAGCCTTTTATTTTAGCAAGCAAAAAGTATTCGCATCAAATAGTGAGAGCTAATCAAGATTGTGTGAACTCTTACTTAGTAACCGGACCTCCTACCTCAACAAGCAGAGAGTGTTCGTATCAAATAGTAAGAGTTTGATTTGTCCAACCCAACTCTTTCTTAGTAACCAAGCCTCCTGCCTTAGCGAGTAGAAAGTGTTTGCGTAAAACGGTTAGAGTTGGCTAGAGATATAATATAAAAAACCTACAAAGAAACTTTGGTGACACGGTAAGAATGAAATTATTTCTTGATTTTGACCAAACCCCATAATTATTATGTCAAACATTGCTAAGCACTAAAAACGATTTGTTGAATTGTTAATTGATGGTTGAGTGCCAAAAGCGAAGAACACAATTTTTTAGAAAGTTCATTTATTTAATATACAGATTTCAGTTGAATTCTGTTAGATTTTATCGCTTAATATGCTAGGGACTAGCAATAAGTTGGTTGGGGAGGTGTGCTCAGTACTAGAGAATACATATTTATAAAGTATAAAATTGTCATTTTGTGCTCTAACTCTCACTAACATTTTTACTTTTGTGTTTAAATCCTTTAAGCTTTTATTATATGTATTTTATTATAATTTAAGTATTTTATGTATTTCAAGGATATTTTGGCCATTTCATGACTAACAAGAAGTTGAACAAAAAAACAGATGAAATTTTAAAACTCATAATGGTTGAGAACCTTAGGAAGAGTATAAAAGGGTATTCAGCACTGTTCATGTATACAATACAAGTACGGTACTATTCACATACATGGTATGATGATGTGGCATTGATCAATAACGTGGTAGCATCTTATTGGACTAATGATGTGGCATTGACTAGTAACGTGACATTGACCGATGATGTGGCAATATTATATTGGAGCAAAATGTTGATGTGGCATTGATAGATGATGTGGAAGCATATTATTGGACCAAAATGTGATGTTGACTGATGATGTGTTCCAACCAACCAAAGCTTGCCACGTGGTGCAATCTGAAGCGTCCGAATTGTTTCATTTGATTGTATCTATAAATAGAGGATTCACCCTACTTTGACATCCTAGAATCTATTTTTGAACTTCATTTTCTGTAATTCTCCCTCTATATTGTATTTTTTTACATATTTTAATAAAATTATCATTTTACCCCTAATTCAATTTTAAGTGGCTAATTTAGTTTCAAACTTGGATTGAAGGTAAAGCCTCAACATAATCTATAAGCTTAATTTGATAACTTTATTTTATTTTCCTCTCTAATTTATGTGGTCGTTTTGGCTCATTGTCGACAAACAGTGTATCTTGTCTAGATTTTGTACGGTATACCAACTCCTTAGTGAAAGATCATTACTGTCTGAGACAATAAGCACTTAGCACCATAGTTATTAGAGAGAAATTCACCTATAATATTTTGTGAGTCGTATTGACTCAATGTTAACAGAGAGTGCATCTAAGCTATTTAGTGGACGGTCTTGCCACGTTGTCAGCAGAAAAATTATTATTATCTACCACAACGTGTTCTTAACATCACACTTAGTGGAAGATCATTATCCACTGGCACACTAATCGTTTAATACTATATTTATTAAAGCGAGGATTGTGAGAAGTTGAAATACCTCTCTCATGAATTAATTGGAAATAAAAGAAAATATTAAACGCATGTTGAAATATTGAGTGTGAATCCAGAGACTCAAGCGTTTCATTTGCATTGTTTTCATCTTAAATTCATTTCTGCCAATTTATTTTAAATTTTAAAATAAAGAAATCACTTTCATCCAACTCTCATATACACTTAGAAACTTAAGCCTACACATAGTGAAATCTACCTCCTCGGGGAATCAACACTCATAATCACAAATCTATACTATTATAGATTCGTGCGCTTATTAGTACAATAAAATTTTCACAGCATAAAACGAAACCCATAAAGAGATGCATCTCAAGACTTTATAATTATAAAGAAAATATGTGTAAAGAAAAGTTGAAGGTGCATGCCATATATGAATTAATTTTCATCATTATCTTCCACTCCATGTCTTAAGCAATGGAGGCTTTCCCTCAACATTATCATTAAGAAAAAGGTCTCAACCTGTTCTTCTAAATATCAAGTGAATGACAAAATTTGTGCTATTATTCAATACACTTATACAAAAAAAAAATGGCATTTGCAAATAGATTCTAAAATTTTCATGGACCACAATAAGGCAAATAAATATAATTGAAAATTTTCCAACAACATAGAACCTACGCGAAGCAGTTGCTTAAATGAAAGTTGTAGGTCATATTTGACATTACTTCATGGCTTTTACAAATTTAGAGTAAGTTCTGACCAACATAAACTGCAAAAGGTTTTAGGTACGATTGTAATGCCTATCCCCTATAACATTGATATAATGTACTGTAATATCTTCCCTCTGATGTAAACACATCAATTAGGTAATTTCCTCCCCCAACAAAACTAAAGTAGAAAATCATTCGAGCACTTGGTGAACTGAAATAGGAAAACTTGTTTTCAACTTGTTTAATGAGTTAGCTAAGAAAAAGCATTAACCTAAATTTATCATAACAATTTAACTTGAGGTTCAATACCTTCTATCATATTTTTTTGCAATATATATATATATATATGAATTTTGTGTTTAAAGATTTGTGTTTTATTTTGAAATTCTGTTTGTGTGGTGAATTTTTACTGGTAGTAAGTCTCGTCATAGGATAAGGATTTCCGCTTAGGGCTGTAAAACCATACCTGTAGCCATACCGACAGGTCTAGAAATAGGCCATAACTCTTTAACCATGGATCCTCTGCTCTGTAGAGCATCATCCTTTTCTATCTCTTCTTCCGGAAAGACTAGCGATTCAAAGCATGTTGTGAGTTCAGAAGAATTCATTATTGAGAACTTTGATAAAGCAATTGATTGTTGGGAACTTCCAAAGATTTCCAAAGAAAAGATTTACAAAACAAAAACTCTTGATACTTTAAAAAATGATTATGTGATAAAGACTGAAGAACGTGATATTACCATTTCAAATCCCTTTGAAACAATTCATTTGTTTTCATAAAAGTCTTTAAAAAAACTTAAAGAAAAGAAATTTAATTATGTCCATATAGGTTTAATCCAAGTCGGCATAAAACCCTTAACCAAAGAAGGCCTGGATACTTCTATCATTGCTGTCCTCAGAGATGGCCGATTCATCTCTTTTGATGATTCCTTGCTAAGCAGCATATAATCCAGTCTCTGTAAAGGTCCAATTTTATTTGATTGTTATCCAAACATAACAATTTATCTTAAAGATAAAAACATTTTAAAGAGCATGATTTTACAGATTAAGATCCATAATTATAACATGATTGAGGGATCTGTCCCAGTTGCATTAATTTTTAAAATTTCATACAAAGCAATGATTTCTGCATTTAGTACACAACATAGATTCCAGTCAAAAAGAGATGAAACTCTTCTCTTACAGACTGATTTGTCTAAAGCCAATACGGTCATTCTAAAATCAATCCAGTGGAAAGATGTCAATCTTCCTGATGAATGGATACTTGAAGGAGCCGCTCCACCAGTGATTCCGAAACAACTTGAGCCAAATACAGAGTTGCAAAATGTGACTCAGTATTCCGATGGTAAAGTCAAATTGTCCTTCAGGAGATCTACATCCACTAGATTCTCCGATAAAGACTCATGCACAAGCATACATTCATTAGAAAGAAAGTTTTCAAAAATCCCTTCAGTAATAAATCAACCTAGGTTTTCCACCTCGGATATTCCTATTTCTTCAATCAGGTCAGTTGACTATTCCACTAGTGTCCCTCACCCAATTTACACTAGTAGTCAATATGAACAAAAACAGGAAGAGAAATAACCTTCTCCTCCGACTTCTCCTACATTTTCTGCAGTTACGGAAAATGTAATTGGTGTCCTTTCAAAAGAATTTGAATTAGATAAAAATCTTCTTCATAATGATTTTTATTCTGAATCAAACAAAGAAAAAAGACTTTGGTTTTTCAAACACTTTTTAAATCAAAGAAAAGAAATCCAACAAGCTTATTATGAATTTGTTAATTTACATCAAGTTCATATATTGTTTTTTGATTGGTTCGAAATATATGTTTCAGATCACAACGTTAATTATCTTTTTAAAGAGTCAAACCCTATTATTATTCAGAAGAAAACTCCTGAATATAACCTTTCTGATAGCAATAGAACAGTTGAGTCTGAACACACACCTCTCAGAAGTGCAACCATAAATCATGGTGAACCTCCTGTTGAGATTAGAGATTCACTTTATAAAATTTCAAAGCCAAATGATTCTGATGCAAATTTAAGTAGTATTATTCAATAGAATAATTTCTGCAATACTACCTTATATACCATTGGAAAGCAGTTGATTAGGATAGAAAACTAATTCCAGAAGTCAACCATTTCTGTTCCCTCTATTTCTCATATCCCTTCAAAATTGGATTCTGACAAAAAGCTTAAGGAACCTATTTTCAAACCTTTTCAGGTTTCAAAAACTAGCCAAAAGCTTGTTCGAGAGTCACAATCAAATTTTGCTAAAGCCATTAGAGAACAACTAGATAGGATAGAAGCTTCTTCCTCATCTAGTAAAGTTCAAATTGCCCCAGATACTCCTCAATCTAGCAAAATTGGAGTCTTAGATCAAGATCAATCTTCTATAGCCTCTTCTGATATAGAAGCCTTCAAAGATGAATCTGTTCTTAAAGTCAACAAAATCCAATGGGATTTCGCCCTTCCTACTGTCAGAACTCCACCAGATCTAGCCATAGATAATAGACCAAGTGCTTTAAATCAATCACGGTTTAATGCATCTTCAGTCTATGAATGGAATATTGATGGTATGTCTGAGTACAACATCCTAGGATTTTTGCAACAGATGACCATGGTAGCTAATGCCTATAAAACCCAATCAGGAACTTCTGATAGAACCATAGCAAAAATCCTTATTGCCGGTTTTACTAGTTAATTTAAAGGATGGTGGGATCATCTCCTCACCAATCAGTAACAATTAGATATCCTTAACTCTATTCAAAGAGATCAAGATGGCACCCCCATCTTTGATGAATTCAATAGTCCAATCCAGGATGTTGTAGCTACCCTAATTGTGACTATATCTCTTCATTTCATAGGTGACCATTCCCACCTTAGAGACAAAAACGCTGAGTTACTACATAACCTGAGATGTAGGAAACTTAGTGAATTCCAGAGCTACAAAACCACATTCTTTACTTGGCTCTTTCTCAGAGATGATGTAAATCATATTACTTGGAAAGAGAAATTCTTAGCAGGTTTACCTACCCTTTTAGGTGAAAAGGTTAGGAATTCCATCAAAGCCCTTTACGATAATCGTATCCCGTATGATGAGCTCACCTACGGTGAACTTGTCAGCTTTGTCAACAAAGAAGGTTTAAAGATCTGTCAAGATTTGAAGTTACAGAAACGGCTTAAGTGGGAGCTTAAGAAGTCTAAACAAGAGTTAGGCAGTTTCTGTAAGCAATTCAATTATGACCCCTTTAAAACTTCTGTTTCCAAATATTGTAATGGTGAGTGTTCCACACGACCCCACAGGAAACATTACAAATCAAAACGCCATAGGGAACCATTCCAAAATTTTAGAGAATCTTCTTATAAGAAACCTTCGAGGCCTTATAAGAAACCCAACTTCTTTAAAAGGAAAGAGTCTAGAGCCAAACCCAAAACTCCTTTTAATTATAAAGATGTCATTTGTCATAAATGTGGTATCAAAGGCCATACTGTAAAATATTGCAGAATGAATAGGAAGCTACATGAACTTGGCCTTGATGAAGAAACCCTTTCCAAAATCTCCTCACTCCTTATAGAGTCTTCTGACTCTGAGTCTTCCATATCGGGAGATAGTGACCTACTCCAAGTCAATGAGCTTATTGATTCAAATACCTCTGCAACTAGTAGTAGTGAATCTGAAACAGATTCTTTTTTAAAGAAAATCAATGTTCTAACTAAAGATCAAGAAATCTTTCTTGAACTTGTAAAGCATATTTCTGATCCAAATCTTCAAAAAGAATACCTTGATAAGCTTTTAAAAACTCTTGAGTCCAACAAAGCTGAAACTTCTAAAGTTCCTATTGTTAAAAAGAATTCTTATGATCTTACTGATATTTTGAGTAAAAAGAAAACAATGAAAATTGTTCCTAATATTCAAGATCTTCAGAGAGAAATCAAAGAAATCAAACTTGAAATTAAAGATTTGAAAGAAAAGTAGAAAAATGATTCTGATACTATCCAACTTTTTTTACAAAAACAGTTGGAGGATAATTCTGAAAAGGAAATAGATTCTGATGGTGATAATGACCAAAATGTTGGAAACATTGAATCTGTTCCCAATGATTTTTTATTTGTTTTAAAACAAATCACCACAAGAAAATATTTAATCAAAATAACCTTAATCTTTTTTATTGATTTTGCTATTGACGCCATTGCCCTTTTTGACACTGGTGCTGATTTAAATTGTATTAGAAAAGATATTGTTCCAAAAAGATTTCATAAGAAAACAAAAGAAAGGCTTTCTGCCGCCAATAATTCAAAACTCAAAATCAGCTCCAAAGTTGAAGCCTCTATTCATAACGACAGTTTTGAATTTAAAACCTCTTTTGTCCTTACAAATGATATTCATCATCCTGTTATTTTGGGAACTCCCTTTATAAATCTAATAACACCTTATACTGTCAACTACGATAGTATATCTTTTAAAGTAAAGAATAAAAAGCTTGTTTTCCCTTTCATTGAAAAACCTAAAACAAGAAATTTGAATATTGTTAAAGCTTGTTCTGTTTATCAGAATCATATCAACAACCTACTCAAGTCAAAGACTAATGATTTGATGTTTTTACAAAAAGACTTGAGTTTACAAAGAATTGAAAGCCAATTACAAAATGATTTAATCCAAAAGAAAATCTCTGATTTCAAAGATCTCATTGAAAAGGAAATTTGTGCTGATTTGCCATCTGCTTTTTGGAACAGAAAACAACACATGGTTGATTTGCCTTATGAAAATTCTTTTAATGAGAAACAAATACCAACAAAGGCTCGACCAATTCAAATGAATATGGATTTAGAACGACATTGTAAAGAGGAAATAAAAGACTTAGAAACAAAAGGACTCATTGTAAAATCAAGGTCACCTTGGTCTTGTGCCGCTTTCTATGTTAATAAAAATTCTGAAATTGAAAGAGGGACTCCTAGACTCGTGATAAATTACAAGCCCTTAAATAAAGCTTTAAAATGGATTAGATATCTCATACCTAATAAAAAAAGATTTGCTTCAAAAACTACATTCTGCTTTTATTTTTTCAAAAGTTGATATGAAATCGGGTTTTTGGCAAATTCAAATTCATCCAAAAGACCGTTACAAAACTGCTTTTATTGTTCCATTTGGACAGTACGAATGGACCGTTATGCCATTTGGTTTAAAAAATGCACCTTCGGAATTTCAAAGGATCATGAATGACATTTATAACCCTTTTTCTGAATTTTGCATTGTTTATATTGATGATGTTTTGATTTTTTCTAAATCAATTGAACAACACTTTAAACATTTGAAGACTTTTTACCTTGCCATCAGAAAGGCTGGATTGACAGTTTCTAACTCTAAAGTCTCTTTATTTCAAACAAAAATTAGGTTTCTTGGTCATTACATTTCCAAAGGAACCATTGCTCCTATCAAGCGTTCCCTTATTTTTGCTGACAAATTTCCTGACAAAATCCTTGACAAAACACAGTTGCAAAGATTTTTAGAAAGTTTGAATTATATCCTTGATTTTTGTCCTAACATTAATAGGATTTCGAAACCTTTACATGATAGGTTAAAAAAGAATCATGTTGCATGGACGGATGAACATACCAAAGTTGTTAAAATCATTAAAGCATCTGTTAAAAGCATCCCATGTCTTTTCCTTGCAAATCCTGCATTACCTAAAATTGTTGAAACTGATGCATCAGACTTCGGTTATGGAGGCATATTAAAACAAAAAGAAAATGATAAAGAACAAATATTACAATATGTTTCTGCACATTGGAATGAATGCCAGAAAAATTATTCTACTATTAAGAAAGAAATTCTTTCAATTGTTTTGTGCATCTCAAAGTTTCAAAGTAATTTGTTAAATCAAAAATTTTTATTTAGAATTGATTGCAAAGCTGCAAAACATGTTTTAGAAAAGGATGTTCAAAACATTGCATCAAAACATATTTTTGCACGATGGCAAGCCATTTTAAGTGTTTTTTATTTCGATATTGAGTTTATTAAAGGTAATACAAATTTTATTCCTGATTTTCTAACTAGGGAATTTCTTCAAAACAGATAATGCCGCCAAAAAGAGAGACAGAGGAAAAGGCATTGCCAAAGACTCTGAACCTAAAGCTGCTCCTAAAGACTCCCAATCCTCTCCTCCTAAAGAAAAATTACTCTCATCCGCCATGTCAATCAAGTCTTGGATTGACATGATTGAAGATGAAGAAGCAAAGTCTAAAGCCCTCTCTACCCAAGAACAAGTAACTCAATGGATGAAATCCATTTCTAAATCACCTGAGCTTATGCTTGCCTTATAAAGCAGCTTTTCGCAAAGCCAAACACCTTTAAAAGACATTTCTGAAAAAGAAAGTCCAAAAGAAATTTCAAAATCTTCCACTCAAAATATTGTTGTTTCTGGTGAAAGCTCATCTTCACAAATTGTTCTTTCACAATCAACACAAAAAACCTCGGTTTGGCTTGATAAAACCCATTCCCAAAACATTTTAACTATCGAAGATGGGTTTTACCATTCTGATCCATTTCAAACCCTTACAAAGTTTTTCCCTAAAGGCTGATTTTTCAAACCATGGGATTTAACAAAACCCCAGCCTTATTATCAAAGCATTTTGGAAGCCACTGAATCAGTTAAATTCAAACACTTTTACCTCAGTGACTCCCATTCTGAGCCGGCCTATTCAACGGCCACAATATTAAATTTTTTGAGCCCAAAACAGTGGGGTGACTTACTCTATAATCAAAAACAATTTCCCTCTAATTTCCAAATGCGTTTACCACATTGTTCAACATTCTCCTACTGAGATTATCAACAAGCCTGGTATAACACATGCTTCTTACAAAACCCTAAAAAGACCCATTCATGGTTATTTTTCTTTAATTCAAAAATAACCGTCCAAATCCTTCCCAACTGGTTTAAACAATGGTGGAACCATTTTGGTCCAACCTCTGAAATCCTAACACCAAATGCCATCCACTGTTTAAATTTGTTCAAAGTCCATTATACTCCCTCCGACTCTGAGAAAAGGTTTCCCCCCTTCCTCTATTTTTGTACAAATTTCTTCCTCCCATGGGTATGGATGTGGAACCTCAGATATCACACCCAAGAAACCCAACTTGTCTTACAAAGAACCTTTAAAGTAAAATGGTGGTCAAAATTTGATGAACAATCAAAATTGACCGACACCTTGGTCCGAAATTGGCTCTCTGCCAGAGGATTTCTCCAACCAACCATTAAACAATCCAAAGCCCAACAAACCTTCCTGACCCAAAAATCCAAAGCCCAATCTCTCCTGGCCAGTGCCAAAACTGAAGACGAATATTTTAATATTATGCAACAGCTCCTTGCCACAAGATCAGAGACATCTGTTGCAAGTTCTTCTTCAAGTACCTCTGGAGATGAAGAACCTTTCATTTCCCTCGGGGATGAAAACGAAGACGACTGCTTCGGCATTTTTTCTCCAATAAAGCATTAAAGTTATGTAAAAAAAAAGAGTAATTTTATATTTCTGCAATATTAGATAATTATTTTCCTGTGTAATTTTATCATTGTATTCTTCGGGTGGTCCCCTGGACACAAGTGAGAGCGCACGTGTCTCTTCACCCGTATTTTTCATGTATTTCAAAATATGTAAAGACTACTATATACTACAGCTCCACTACAGTCTACAGTGCAGAGTTCCAAATATTACTGTATGCTACAGCTCCGCTACAGTCTACAGTGCAGAGTTCCAAATATTACTGTATGCTACAACTCCGCTACAGTCTACAGTGCAGAGTTCCAAATATTACTGTATGCTACAGCTCCGCTACAGTCTACAGTTTAAAACTTATTTTGTATATAATTCTGAAGGAAGACTTAGGGAGGGGATCCGAATTCTTAGATTTCTCTCTCTCTCTCTCATTCTCTCTTGAGAATCCGAAATCAAAAGGCACCAAGGAAATTTTTCTGTTCTCAGATTAGTTCCTTATCTTCAGATTATTTTCTCATTTCTTTTGTAATCTTTTAAAGCTATCGGATTAAAAGCAATTTATGTAAGCATTTACTTTCAATTTCAATTTAAAGCAAGTTTAAATTTTATGTACATTTAAATTTCTGCAATTTACATTTAAAGCATTTAAATTTCAGTCATTTAAAGTTTTCTTTGTATGCTCTGCACACTGATTTGTATCAGATCTGCCATATAAACTGTTACGTTCCTCCAAGGCATAGAGACCGGATCTCTCCCCTTGGTTTTATTCTCTTCTTCCCCCATTCCTTCAGAGCACCACTTCTGGGATCTAGATTTGGTACTGTGTTTGAGCCAGTAGATGCATGATTGTTGCTAGGCTTGCTTAAACAACTTAATTTATATTTGGTAAATTTTAAAATTGAACCAACCGCGTTTAAAAAAATCTAATTAATATTTGGTAAAGAACATTACTTGAGTATATCGACGGGAATACCGACGCCGTAAATTCCAGAGGCGAACTCGAATGGGCATTAGTCTGGTCTGCACTGTCGGATCACAAGTCACGTACTTCAAGTGATCTTTAAAATTTGACAAACCGCGATCCAAAGCAAACCAACTACGATTCAAAGTGTTTTATCATTAATATTAATAGTGTTTTCAACCGAAATCACACCCATCCTTCGATCCTATTTCTCTTCTGGTAATTGGCTTTCAATTCTTTGTAAACTCAAGTCTTTTTGTAAAAACATCAAATCATTAGTCTTTGACTTGAGTAGGTTGTTGATATGATTTTGATAAACAGAACAAGCTTTAACAATATTCAAATTTCTTGTTTTAGGTTTTTCAATGAAAGGGAAAACAAGCTTTTTATTCTTTGCTTTAAAAGATATACTATCGTAGTTGACAGTATAAGGTGTTATTAGATTTATAAAGGGAGTTCCCAAAATAACAGGATGATGAATATCATTTGTAAGTACAAAATAGGTTTTAAATTCAAAACTGTCGTTATGAATAGAGGCTTCAACTTTGGAGCTGATTTTGAGTTTTGAATTATTGGCGGCAGAAAGCCTTTCTTTTGTTTTCTCATGAAATCTTTTTGGAACAATATCTTCTCTAATACAATTTAAATCAGCACCAGTGTCAAAAAGGGCAATGGCGTCAATAGCAAAATCAATAGAAAAGATTAAGGTTATTTTGATTAAATATTTTCTTGTGGTGATTTGTTTTAAAACAAATAAAAAATCATTGGGAACAGATTCAATGTTTCCAACATTTTGCTCATTATCACCATCAGAATCTATTTCCTTTTCAGAATTATCCTCCAACTGTTTTTGTAAAAAAAGTTGGGTAGTATCATAATCATTTTTCTACTTTTCTTTCAAATCTTTAATTTCAAGTTTGATTTCTTTGATTTCTCTCTGAAGATCTTGAATATTAGGAACAATTTTTATTGTTTTCTTTTTACTCAAAATATCAGTAAGATCATAAGAATTCTTTTTAACAATAGGAACTTTAGAAGTTTCAGCTTTGTTGGACTCAAGAGTTTTTAAAAGCTTATCAAGGTATTCTTTTTGAAGATTTGGATCAGAAATATGCTTTACAAGTTCAAGAAAGATTTCTTGGTCTTTAGTCAGAACATTGATTTTCTTTAAAAAAGAATCTGTTTCAAATTCACTACTGCTAGTTGCAGAGGTATCTGAATCAATAAGCTCATCGACTTGGAGCGGGTCACTATCTCCCGATATGGAAGACTCAGAGTCATAAGACTCTATAAGGAGTGAGGAGATTTTGGAAAGGGTTTCTTCATCAAGGCCAAGTTCATGTAGCTTCCTATTCATTCTGCAATATTTTGCAGTATGTCCTTTGATACCACATTTATGACAAATGGCATCTTTGTAATTAAAAGGAGTTTTGGGTTTGGCTCTAGACTCTTTCCTTTTAGAGAAGTTGGGTTTCTTATAAGGTCTCGAAGGTTTCTTATAAGAAGATTCTCTAAAATTTTGGAATGGTTTCCTATGGTGTTTCGATTTGTAATGTTTCCTGTGGGGCCGTGTGGAACACTCACCATTACAATCTTTGGAAACAGAAGTTTTAAAGGGGTCATAATTGAATTGCTTACAGAAACTGCCTAACTCTTGTTTAGACTTCTTAAGCTCCCACTTAAGCTGTTTCTGTAACTTCAAATCTTGACAGATCTTTAAACCTTCTTTATTGACAAAGCTGACAAGTTCACCGTAGGTGAGCTCATCATACGGGATACGATTATCGTAAAGGGCTTTTATAGAATTCCTAACCTTTTCACCTAAAAGGGTAGGTAAACCTGCTAAGAATTTCCCTTTCCAAGTAATATGATTTGCATCATCTCTAAGAAAGAGCCGAGTAAAGAATGTGGTTTTGTAGCTCTGGAATTCACTAAGTTTCCTACATCTCAGGTTATGTAGTAACTCAGCGTTTTTGTCTCTAAGGTGGGAAGGGTCACCTATGAAATGAAGAGATATAGTCACAATTAGGGTAGCTACAGCATCCTGGATTGGACTATTGAATTCATCAAAGATGGGGGTGCCATCTTGATCTCTTTGAATGGAGTTAAGGATATCTAATTATTGCTGATTGGTGAGGAGATGATCCCACCATCCTTTAAGTTGACCAGTAAAATCGGCAATAAGGATTTTTGTTATGGCTCTATCAGAAGTTCCTGATTGGGTTTTATAGGCATTAGCTGCCATGGTCATCTGTTGCAACAATCCTAGGATGTTGTACTCAGACATACCATCAATATTTCATTCATAAACTGAAAATGCATTAAACCGTGATTGATTTAAAGCACTTTCTTGAATTTGTAAAGCATATTTCTGATCCAAATCTTCAAAAAGAATACCTTGATAAGCTTTTAAAAACTCTTGAGTCCAACAAAGCTGAAACTTCTAAAGTTCCTATTGTTAAAAAGAATTCTTATGATCTTACTGATATTTTGAGTAAAAAGAAAACAATGAAAATTATTCCTAATATTCAAGATCTTCAGAGAGAAATCAAAGAAATCAAACTTGAAATTAAAGATTTGAAAGAAAAGCAGAAAAATGATTCTGATACTATCCAACTTCTTTTACAAAAACAGTTGGAGTATAATAGTGTTTAATAGTGTTTAATAGTGTAATACAGTAAAGAATCATCCATCCTTAAACACATACATGAAAAATTTCTCTTTCCAAGTAATATATATATATATATATAAAGCCAAATTTTCCAAAGCGATTATGTTACTTAAGGAGCAATTTAATGGCTCATTTATCATGCCAAATTAGGGTGGCAAAACCCCGGGTCGGGTCCGGGTATCGCAATGCCCAGACCCGGCCCGAATGTAATCTTTAGATGTCCGGGTCGGGTTTTAATTTAGGTACCTAGATTTTATATTTTTTAATATTATATGTGTTATTTTGGTAATTTTATAAGTTTTAAATTTATTTTAATAAAATTTGATATGAAAATATAAACTTTAAGTATTTGAAACTTTATATGTGTAATAAATTAGGCAAATAAATATAAATATTTAAAATAATTTATATTTTATAATATTTTTTTAATAAAATCCAGGTTTGGGGCTGGGCTCTGGGTTTATCAAGTGATGCCCAAGACCGGCTCGACTTCTACCCACAACGCCCTGGTGTGGTCCGAGTCCGGACCAGGAGGGTATTTTTGCCACCCCTATGCCAAATGCCTATTTTACAAGGTTCATATATTATCAACAATACAAAATTATTACATACTGTATGTGCCATAACCTAGAGGCACCAGACTGCGCCATGTGTCCAAATAAAAAAGAAATAAACTATCTCGAAAAATTAAATAAATAAATAAATTATATCCAATTTATTCCACAGAGAGTAACCTTGGGATGAAATTCCCCAAAAACTTCCGATAATAACTAAGAGCAAAAACTCATTCTAATTTTGGGATTCCGGGGTATGAGGGAATCACGCCTAAGATTATAGAAATAAAGAAGCACATGGGCACGAAATAAATGACATAGGTTCAGAATAAATATATTTATTTCCCTACGAACAAATTCACGTCTATGTGTGCAATAATAGTGTATGTATGATCAAGGAGAGAGACCAAGGCAAAACCCGAGACCAATGTCACCCATCAGCTATAAATATAGACCATCTCTCCAAGAAAGAGGAGATCCCTCCTGAGCAAAAAAAAAAAATGAGAACATTGTTCATCCCTCTACAAAAAAATTCTAATCTTATTTATTTTCTTACTTCCATTAAATTTTAAATCAAATACTGACTTGGGCGTCAGAGTGTCTTTTCCAAGTATTCACCTCACCGGATTCGAGTTCAACAAGCTTCACAAGTTCTCCACAAATAAAAATATGTGTGAAGGTAAATTCCCGCTGCTTTCATTTGCGTCGTCTGTGGGGAAACTTGGCTGGAAAATTTTTTCCCTCACTAAAACCCACATGAACACCACTTGTCATCATCGTTTTAGATCAAATCAGGTTGGATATAATTGAAAAAATAGGAAAATACGCACATATACTTATGAAAAATAGGTTTATGTGTCAAATCCAAACTTTAAACATGCTTAAAAAGGCATTAAAGCCAAAAGTCTAAGAGCACAAATGAAGGTTTCTCCTTCAAATGCTTTGCTGAAAAAAAAAGAGAAAGAATAAAAAAGATGGACCCATTATTTATTCAAACCCAAGACTAATTTATTATTATCTTTATTTTCCACTTATTTTGTTCATTCCGCATAACTATGCTGACTTATTTACATTCCTGCCATTCTAATTACTCCATAGTACTATAATTTTTTTTCCCACGAGTAAGGCTAAGAAAAACCCAAGCATTCACCTTATCCAATGGAATATATGTGGGGTGTTAGGCCAACGTAGATTAACATAATTCTATACTCTAACCTAACAACTATGATTCTGCATCTAACATTTTAACATATTTTATTTTTAATTTTCTTATGTCACTCTTGACTTTACTTGACTTACCCATAGTGAGGCTAAGTAAACCCCATATATTCACCTCTTAATGGGGAGTAAACAAATGGGTGTCAAGCCAACATGGACTAATCTAACTTTTCTTACATATTGTGTAACCAATATTACTTTTACGCATCTAACTTTTACATTTTTACATTTACTATTCTAATTATTTGCAAATTCTATAGCGTTAGATGCTGATTCCAGAGGGAAGTGAACCTTACCCATTCCCTCTTTTTTCTCTTATTTATCTTTCTTATTAAATATACCCTTGTTTTCCCTTTTTAATAGAAGGCTTTTTAAGCCTGGATTATAATTTCCATACAATGATTCTCAAGAGCTCTTCAATGCCTCAGTATAACTTTTCCTAAGCAATCAAATGAAAGAGGGAGAAAAATGCTTAAAAGCACAATATTTTTCCTCATTAAATTTCTTCCCCAAGATTCAGCTACCTTTGAATATTGTTTAAAACAAGCAAAATAAACGGCTAACGAAGGGAAAATGGATGTAAATGCAGGAAATCAATGGCCAGATCTCTTAAAAACAAGTTCCATGCGCTTTTTTCTAAGAAACTCCTCCTTGAGGAAAATCTGGAACCAGAAGAACTGAAAGTATTTGTTGAAAGGTGAGAAGCGCCACCCAATGATACCTTGGCACAGATTTTGCAGCCATTAGAGAAATAAAGAAGGAAAATCAACAACTAAAGGCTAGACTCTTTGCACTGGAGCAACAGTCAAAAGAGCCAAAAGGGAGCTCGGAATAAGGGGAACGAAACTTAAGCCCCCCTAAGGAAAGGGTAGTAGCCCACACTGATCAATTTCTAGAAGGCCAGCAAGAGACTGATATTAGTGAGGAACAGCGGTTCCAGGAACGTCTATAGAAAGGAATTCAAAAGGTTCTAGGTGACTCCGGAAAGAATTTTCAAATGGCTTCTACTATGGATGATGTTGCCATTGCAGCTCTTAAAATCAATGCCACCCCTTTTGTGGAAAGTATCATTTCTACTCCCAAGCCGGAAAAATTTTAGGCACCGAACTTGCAACAATTCGACGGCAAACCAGATCCTGAGGATCATCTCTACTATTATAAACAAAAATTGGCATTCGAAACTAATGGTAATGCCGCACTTTGTAAAGTGTTCCCCATTAGCTTGACCGAACCAGCACTAAATTAGTTCCATAGCTTGCCTCTTAATTCTGTCAAGGATTTCCTTGACTTGTGCAAACAATTCCTTGCACAATATTTTCGCAACAGAAAACAACCCAAAATTGGTTCCCATATCTTTAACCTCAAACATTAGGAAAATGAGAGGGTGAAAGACTTCCTCTTCCGCTTCAATCAAGAGATGACCCTAATAAGGAAAGTTGATACATAAGTTACTACAGTTGCTTTTTCCAAAGCAGTAAATCTAAACACGGAATATGGGAAGTACATTCATTTTAAAACCATGGAGCTAATCCATTTGAAATCTCAGCAATATGTGAGGCTAGAAGATAATGAGGCCTTACAACAGCAAATGACTGCAAAAATTTCCATAGCACCACCCCCAACACCCTAAGATAGTGTCAATCACTCTATGTTGTAGCGCACGGAACAAGCGAACAAGAGAAGGAAACCAGATGAAAGGCAATTTGAGCCTCTAAATGCTTCATTATATTAAAATTGGATGAAAAACAATGACTCTGGAACATTCCATACCACAGGGCCTATCAAAGCGCCCCTGGAAATATGGAATCAGTCCAAGCATTGTCTTTTCCATAATGATAAAGGACATGTCATCAACGAATGCCGGACCTTACGAATCTAGATCGAGGCCCTGATGAGGAAATACATGCTCTTAAAATACAAAATGGCTATCAGGCAAAGTGTTGTCCAACCCACTATTCCTTCTGCCTCTGAGGCAACCCCGAAAGAAGAGGAAACATCTTCCACTGTGTATCTGATACATGGCCCAAAAAAATCAATGACATCTCAGAATAAGACTCTACCTATTAATCGGGTTCCAAGATAGGAAGATTTTCTATCTCATTGCAACCAGATAGTTTTACGGAATCACAAGGCGAAAATGATAAAACAACATCGAAATCCAAATCCCTATCAACAATCCTACAATCCATAGTTCTATCTATGACTACCTTAAAGAACTAGAGAATAGGGAAATTGCACGCATTGTAGGAAAAATAATGCAAATGACTCATAATAAGCTGCACTCCGCGGCTATCAATGGATTATCGGTATCAGATTTCGGAGGAAAAGTCTAGCGTGCTTAATACCAAAGGACTATAAAGATGCAGCAGTGCGGAATTATTAAAACTTCCCCACCTGCTATCATGTCCATTTCGAAGGATCTCACTTCGATTACCTTTACCCGAAATGACTTAGAAGAGATTGATATGCCCCATATAGACCCCTTGGTGGTTGCTTTGGAAATCGCCAATATTACAGTCAAAAGAATCTTCATTGATAGGGGAAGCAATGCAGAATTCTTTATTGGGATCCGTTAAAAAAATGAGACTTAAAGAATCAGACTTGTAGAAGTGTTATGCCTTTCTTGTGGCCTTTGAGGAAACAAGACTAATGACAAAAAGAATCATCAACCTTCCCGTTAAAGCAAGAGACAAGATTGCTTTAGTCAATTTCCTAGTTGTTAATGCTCCATAAGCCTACAATGCAATTTTGGGGCGGTATTGACTACACTACATGGAGACAGTTCCCTCAACACTACACCAAGTAGTTCGATGTGTCTCTTAGACATGGAGATGAACGTGTGATATAAAAGGAGATCAGATGATGGCAAAGCAATGTTATTCTATTGCCATTAAGCCTTGCAAGGGAACTCCCAGATCAGAACTCGGTCTAGGTGATAGGAAAGCCGGCAACAGAAGAAAAGGGGAAAATTGTTATTCTGGAGCATGTATCGATTGAGGAATCTGTTTCTTCACCACAAGAAGTGATGGAAGATAGGGCTAAATAAAAATTACGGAACCCGAGGCCAAAGTGGATGTCTCGTTCCTTACACTACGAGGCTCCTATTGTCGAAGACTTAGAAATGGTATCTCTAGACCCCTTGGCCCCAGAAAAGTAAGTGCAAGTTACAACCGAATTATTCCTAGAGGAAAAAGCATATCTCATTTCTGTGCTCAATAGAAATAAAGATGTTTTCGCATGGTCACATAAGGACATGCTTGGAATAGATCCGGAATTTGTATGTCATTGGATACCAACTAACCCTATGGTAAAACCTATGCAGTAAAGACCAAAGCAATTCGCTCCGAAAAGAAACAAGGTCATCAATGATGAGGTGGAACACCTCCCTAAGGTGGGATTCGTTCAAGAAGTTCACTACCCGAAATGGACCTCTAATGTTGTTGTAGTGCAAAAAAAAATGGAAAATGGAGGGTATGCGTAGATTATACGAGCCTCAACAAGGCTTGTCCAAATGATTTTTTCCCTCTACCAAAGATTGATTAGATGGTCGACGCCACTAGTTATCAAAGGTTGTCTTTCCTGGATGCATGTAATGGATACAACCAAATCCCTATGCATCTGGAGGATGAGGAGAAAACAAGTTTCATCATTCCGAGGGGCCTATTTTGCTATAGAGTCATGCCTTTCAGATTGAAAAATGCTAGATCCACTTATCAAAGGCTTGTCAACAAAATCTTTGCCGGGCTGTTAGGGAATATTGTGGAAGCCTATATTGATGACACGTTAGTCAAGAGCTAGAGTACGGAAGATCATATTGCAGACTTGGAGATAATTTTTTATGTTCTAAGGAACTACAATATAAAGCTAAATCCCTCAAAATGTGCTTTTGGGGTTTCCTCAGGCAACTTCATAGGTCATATAGTTGGCCAAAGGGGAATAGAAGCTAATATGGCCTAAGTTAAAGTATTAATAGAGACTACGGAACTAAAAACAGCAAAAGAGATTCAGGTGCTAACCGGAAGAATTACAGCATTGAATAGGTTTATTTCCCGAATGTCGAATTGTAAAAGCTTTTTCAAGCTTATGAAAGCTGAAAAAATGGAGTACGGGGGAAGGGACAATCTGAAGCCTTAAAGTAGTTGAAAAGTTATCTTGTCCACCCTTTCATACTTTTCGCACCAAAGTTTGGGGAGGAACTTTATTTGTATCGTGTTGTATCCCACATTTTAGTAAGTGCAGTACTCCTAAAGGAAGAGGACGGGATGCAAAGCCTATCTTTTTCACTAGCAGAACTTTGTCAGATCCCAAAATAAGGTATTCCGCTGCAGAAAAGTTAGTCCTGGCACTGATCCATGCAAAAAAGAAACATCGGCACTACTTTAAAAGTCATCGCATAATTATAGTGACAACTTACCCTCTCAAAGCTATTCTTTCCAAGCCATAAATAATAAGAAGAAATAGTAAAGCAACAATGAGTTTGAGCACTTTGACATTCAATACAAGCCTAGAACTTCGAAAAATGGGCAATCCTTGAATATTTCCTCCTCGAATGTAGACCATCAATTGAGGATCAGTCTTTGCAGGTCTTAACAATGGAAGGGGAGGATGGCTTTGTTTATTGATGGCTCAAGCAATAGTGATGGGGTCGTAATTGATCTGTATTTAAAAAGTCCAAAGGGAATCATTGTCAAAGATGGCATCTAATTAAATTTCCATGCTTCCAACAACGAAGCGGTATATGAAGCTTTCATTGCCGGACTAAAGTTAACTATTGGCCTCCAGATAAAGCATCTCAAAGTCTATATTGATTCCATATTAGTAGCTTCCCAATAGAGCGGGGAATTCCCTACAAAAGATGATCGCATGACTAGCTACCTAGCCTTGGTTAGGAACTTGACACGAAACTTTGAAAACATAACCCTCCAGTAAATCCCAAGGAATGAAAATACGGAAGCTGATAAATTGGCCATGACGGCATCCGGAGGTGCTTACATGAATTTCCGACAAGTGTATATCACCACTCTTAATTTTCTTTCTATACAAGAATAAAGGCAGGAGGTGTTGTCAATCCAGCAGGATAAGTGCTGGATGGATCCTTACATATCCTATGTCAAGGAAGGAAAAATTCTGGACGATAAAAGCGAAGCACAAAAGCTTAAAATGAAAGCAAGTCGCTTCTTGATCATTGATGATGAGCTCTACCAAAAACCCTTCGGTGGACCTTTACTCTTGTGTGTAACTAAGAAAAAAAGAAAGGAAGTGCTATCCGAAATCAATGAAAGGCAGGCCGGAAACTTCCGGGGCAAGAGCTTTACAACACAAAGTTCTAAGGCAATGTTATTATTGGCCAACATTGAGATATAATGCCAAGGAATTTGTTCATAAGTGGGAAAAATGCCAAAAGCATGGTTCCTTAATCCACCAACCATCGGAATTCCTTAGCTCAATGAAAAGTCCTTGGCCTTTTCTACAGTGGGAAATGGATATTATAGGCCCACTACCACCTGCCCCTAGAGGAGTACGATTTGTACTTCTAGCAACCAATTATTTTAATAAGTGGGTTGAAGCTTCAGCTTACACAAGTATCACAGGTTAAGAGGTGGGTACTTGGTTGGATGCGAGGAAAGAGGTCAATGATAGAAAGATGACAGAAAAGTGGGAAGGATCGTACCAAATTAGGAAGGTACTTGGCAAAGGACCTTACAAGCTTCAAACACTTGATGGGAAAAAGGTCCCCACTGCTTGGAATGTCATTCACTTGAAGAAGTTCTATGACTAGGAAGAAATTTACTTGGCACCTTTTTATCTCCTTCAATTCCTATTATTGATCCACTAGTTTGTTTGTTTTAAGTACTGTTTTTATTTCCCTAAAGGCTATGTCGATGTAGATATGAATGCTATTCTGAGCTTCTTGCTTGGATTGTCAATGAAAGATGTTATTCAGAAAAGCCCACTGTATTTTCTGAAGCATCACCATTTTATCATAACTACAGTTCCTTATGACCTTAAAAGAAAATAACACCCAAGCCAGAATTATTCCATATAAGCTAAAGAAAAATAATTTTATCAGAGAAATTATTCCGTATGAGCGTAAGTTGAATAACTATCTTGAAAGAATTATTCCGTATGAGCTTAAGTCAAATAATTATCTCAGAAAAATTATTCCGCGTGAGCTTAAATTAAATAATTCTCTCAAAAAAATTATTCTATATGAGATTAAATCAAATAATTATCTCGGAAACATTATTCCGCATGAGCTTAAGTTAAATAATTCTCTTGAAAAAATTATTCCGTATAAACTTAAGTTAAATAATTATCTTGGAATAATTATTTCGCATGAGCTTAAATCAAATAATTATTCCAAAAACATTATTCCGCATGAGCTTACGGAAAAATTATCCCATATAAGCTTAACGAAAACAACTCCTCAATAAGAATTAGTTCGAGAGTAAGGGGAAAATATTGCCCCAAGGGAATTATTCCAAACTCACGGAAAATAATTCCTAAACAAAAATTATTCTGAGATTCCGGTACATAAGTCCCCAAAAGGATTACTCCATGCTTAAGGAAAGCCATTCGTCAACAAGAATTATTCCGAGGTCAAGATAAATAATTCTGCATCACCAATTACTCAATGAAAGCTCAAGGAAATAATTCTCCCAAAAGGATTATTCCGTATAATATGAGAACACAATTCTTCCGAGAACAAAGTTATTTCCGATGAACATAAAGAAATTATGATCCACAAAAGAGCTTAATGACTATATTATTCACTCTAAGGAAATAATTCTCTATCAATACTTATAAATAAAGAATATGTAAAGCTTTATGAAAACATATATATGTACACAGCTTAAAAGAATCATTCCACGCGCAAAGGCATTACGGAAACAAAAACTGTATATATAGCAAATCCAAGCTACAAACAAACCCAAGCCTTACACAAAAGATTCGCACTTCTAAAAAAATTCCAAAAGCCAAAAACAACAAAGAAAAAAAAGAGAATTTTTACTACATAAAACCTAAAGGTAATGTCCTTCATGATCAAATACAAAGACAAATAGAAATTAACTAATTCATAAAGCTCCACCTCCCGCACCCTTTGAAGTACTAGCACCGGTACCTCCCTCCTCACCATCCTCTGGATTCGGGTTAGGAACTCTCCATAACCATCCTCATCATCATCAGAACTAATCTCACCTTTCTCACTTAAGTCAATAGTAGAAACAGCCTTGCCAAGATAGCGCAACAACCAACCGAGCTCATAACCAACCGACTTGTCGAACTCTTGAGGCTTCACATCATTCCTATCACGACCACCACGCCACCCAAGACGATAGTACAATGCCATATATGCATTAGAGGCTTGTTCAAAAACTTCCTCAGTAGTAGACAATTTTTCCTCAGCAATATGATGACTTTCCCACTCCTCAGCCAACTCTTTCCTAAGGACACCCGCTGCCTTCTCTCACTCCTGCTTTTCCTGCCTCAAAAGAAGCAACTTTGAATGCTCATGCTCCGCCTCTTTAACTTTCTCTAACTCCGCAATTCGGAAGTTCCTTTCCACGATACCAGATCTGGCACCTTCTAACTCGGATGACAACTTCTTGCAAGATTCCGCAAACCCCTTACAGTTATCATTCAAATATTGTAATTCTGCAATCTTTAATTCCATACTAAAATACAAGTGAAGAATCGAAGCACTTTCCTTCATATATCACTGCAAACAACGCATGAAGTGTTCCCCCACCTTTTCATCAGGCTTATTGCCAATGAACTTTTCCACCTCTAACAAGTCCCCCATAATTGTTACATCCAACGATGAATGGGGGAAAGTAGTACCAGAGGTCATGCGTTGTACGTAGCGATATATAAAGAAAATTGTTTCATTCTTCGCTCGTAATTTAGTATGAAATTAAAGATCGCAGAATTACAATGTTTGAATGATAACTTCAAGGAACTTTCAAATTGCAAAGTTAGAGAGGAAAGTTAAAGAGGCGAAGCAGAAGCAATCAGAGTTGCTTCTTTTGAGGAGGATGCGAAAAAGTACATTATGTTCGTCATGTTGATAGCTTGTGTTTGGGAGAAGGATTCTCCGGCCTTGGATGCAACGGAAATTTCAAACACCACTGCTGCTTCAAAAACCTGCCGATCCTTTAATGAATCGTCCATGACCTTTTTCTCAAAAGAATGATACTCTGCACCTAAAACACCTTCTTTTCTCCAATAAGAACGGACTTATGATGATTGGCAGAAGACAGATACATCTTCCCCAACATTGTAAATATCCATTGAAACCAAAACAAAACAAAAGTAAAGAACTTCACTACTAAATATTAACAACTACTTAAAATAAATTATGGAAATGAAATTGTCACCAACAAGAATTGTCGAGGAATAAATTCCACATCTGATTTTGCCTTCTTTGAAGCATAATCCTTCCGGGGATCAACCTTGCGCTTCGGATAAGGAAGCCTCGATACTTTAGACTTTAATAGCCCAGAAGCTTGTACTTTACTTAAATCTACAGCCAGAATAATTGTACCTCCCTCGAAAGCTCCTATAGTAGCAGGAATTACTTCCTCTACAACCACGTCCTACTTTATGCACTCAGTATTCCCCAAATGAGAAGTTCTGCTGGAGAAAGTAGCTACACAATTAAAACAAAACATCAAGTCAAGTAAGAATAAATGGAAAAATCAATAACAAAAAGAAAAGTCATAAAAATCCAACACTTACCATCGTTCCTCATTTTTTTTATTTTTTCTTACATGAGCATTGTTATCCTCTCTGTCGCTGGAAAGTGCTTCTTTACCTATGTAGCTCTTAGATAAAATTTCCTTGCCACCACTCTTATGGTCTTCTTTCATCACTGCTCTTTTGGTGGATCGAAAAAGATATTCATCATGATTTTTTGAAAAACAAAAAGTATTACGAGAATAATATATATGTATACATAAAATAACAACATAAGCAGGAGCAAAAGAACTTATATACCATCGAATTCCGACTCATCAGAATCAATTGGAAGAACTTTGCTTAACCCCTCCTTTTACACCCCTTTCTAAGGATCGGAATATTTCTCCTTTCGTAGACCAACATTTACAGGTTTCCCAGTATGAGTTTTTTGTGTAGGATTAGCCACTGTCTTCCTACGCCCAAATTAAGCCCCCCAAATAGAAACATCATATTTCTCCATTGGTCGCTTCCTAGCAACCTCACAAGCTTCGCTACTTTGTCTCTTAATAGGATTCTTCTCCCTAAGTTGTGCCTTTTTTTTATTAACATTCCTTGGAATATATAATTCCATAGATCCATAGGGGGAAGACCTTGGGCTCGATATAGGCTCCTTGGCCCCTAAGTAAAAAAGAATCCTATCCGGAAGAGGAATGTCAGGATTCTCATCCTTGCCAGCCACATATAAGTCGAGTATTTTCCTCGCATCCTCATATATTTCATCGTTATCAAAAAGGCGGGTAAGTCCAAGGGGAAAAACAACGTAGCCCTCCTCCCAAGCATAAGCTATCAACATGACGAACATAGTTAAATCGACCAACTCGTCTCAAACATTGACGCAAAATCAATTCTGTAACACAAGGAAAATCTTTTCCCTAAAAATTCCTCTCCAGATACGCCACTCGAGCACCCAATAAAGGAGGATCAACAATCAGCACAGCTTAAAAAAAAAAAAAAGGTCAGTAACGCAAATAACAAAGCAATAGGAATCGACATATAGCAAAACCAAAAGGAGTACAAACGTACGAAACTTTTTCCAAAAGGCGTAACTGAGAACATAGGATTCCATATGCATATGCTCCCTCCTACACCAATAGCCAGTAACTATTACAAGACGATTGATCGACCACTCTCTAAACTGGTCCTTTTTCAACGAGGAAGAAATTTTGTAGAAAACACCCTTATCTTCAAACCTCATGGTGGTGAACCATGAATCCCTTTCGTCCTTAAGACTGCTATAAAATTTAAGTCTATAACATATTAAGAAATCATACAAGGAGAGGAAATGGGACCCTTTAGGGGCCAAATTGATAGTGGCAAAGGCTTGTAATAGTACTAGAACACAGGGGTTAATCATTAAAGGAGAAACTCCACAACGAGCAAAAAATTTCATAACCAGGGGAGGAATAGGGGATGATAATACCTCAATTTGTTGGCGATGAAGTAAAATTGACTCCCTGTCGATTCCGGGGTCCGTAATATCAACATTATCTGCAAGCTCTTTCAACTAAATATCAAGGCCAAGATCCACATATTCCACAAATCGGTCAAATAAGAGTCTCTCTACTCTAGGGGCAACCATGTTCTCATTAAAAAAAAAAATTGAAATTGAGAAAAATTCAAAGTCGAATAAAAAAAAAACAGAGAGAGAGTAGAAACCAACACAAAAAAAAAAGGGGCCACGAAGAGGAGGACCCCAACAAAAAAAAAAAAGAGCCAAGAGAGGAGAAAAAAAAAAGAACCAAGAGAGGAGAACCAAAAAAAAAAGGCAAAAGGAGATGAGAAAGAACCAAAAAATAAATAAATTAAATGAATGATGATGAAAAATGAGAAACGAAGCATGCTCTGAAACTTACTGGAAAAGCCTTGATCAAAAGAGAGTAATGGAAAAAATAAAAGCTTTAGAGCCACAAAAAGAAGAGGAGAAGAATTTTTGAAAAGTGCGAAAAAAAAAAAAGAAGAAAAAGACGATAACCTTGGGAGGAATAAAATAATTATTGAAATGAAACTTTAAAAAGGGTTAAAAGCCCGAATAGCCTGTTTGCAGTGAAGTTAAAAAGGCACCCTTGTTAACCACCCCAGCAAGTAATTTAAATATTCACATATAGTAAATATTTCATTATTCCAACAAAAAAAAAGGTATAACGAATCCCATTTCTCTTAAAAAAAAATTAAGAGTGAACAAATATCACAAAATCGCTACTTTTTGAATAAAGTATTTTTAAATAAAAATACGCTTGTAGGGGGAGTGATGTAGGTGCCATAACCTAGAGGCACCAAACTGCGCCAAGTGTCCAAATAAAAAAGAAAAAAATAATCTCGAAACATTAAATAAATAAATTATATCCAATTTATTCCGGAGAGAGCAACACTGGGATGAAATTCTCCAGAAACTTCCAATAATAACTAAGAGCAAAATCTCATTCTAATTTTGGGATTCCGAGGTCTGAGGGAATCACACCCAAGATCATAGGAATAAAGAAGCACATGGGCACAGAATAAATGACATTTGTCTGGAATAAATATATTTATTTCCCTACGAACAAATTCATGTCCCATGTGTGCAACAATAGTGGGTGGCACCTGTCATCAAGGAGAGAGACCAAGACAAAACTCTAGACCCATGTCACCCATCAGCTATAAATAGGGACCATCTCTCCAAGAAATGGGAGATCCCTCCTGAGCAAAAAGAGAACACTGCTCATCCCTCTACAAAAAAACCTTAATCTTATTTATTGTTCTTACTTCCATTAAATTTTAAATCAAACACTGATTTGGGCGTCAAAGTGCCTTTTCCAAGTACCCACCTCGCCGGATTCGAGTTCAACAAGCGTCACAAGTTCTCCACAAATCAAAAATACGTGTAAAGGTAAATTCATGCTTCCTTCAACTACCAATGAAATATTTTCCAAATTAGATCAAGTAAAATCAAAGGGTTTTTTCCTATTATATGTCCGACTATCAAGAATAAGATACAAGATCACAAGAAGATTCTTTCTTTTCTTTTTTTTTTCCTTTTTTCTTTTCTGTTTTACAATCATGTGAAGCAATAATAGTAATTAAACAAGTAAGGTCACATAGAAATGGTCTACAATAAATATTTTTCATTCCGTTAAAATCACAAATAATAAGCATCGATATTTCATATAAATTCTGCAAAATCAACAATCAACACAATTTATCGTGCCCATATGCTAGCCCTCCAACCAAAAAAAGAAAATGTGTGTTAACTTCACTGGTAAAATCCTAACAACATTACCTCTATGGAGACTAAATTTATCATTAAATTTTGAAATCTTCACTTCTCAAAAACCAGGTTTCATCCATTGAGCTACCAACAATAGCAACCGAACAAGTTCTCCTAATACCATGGTGCATAATGAAACCAGAAAGCATAGCCACCACCCCATCAACCCACAGCATCCAGTCTAGAGGAAAAGTGTAATTAGGGAAGAAGTAAATTCAGTGAATGTCAAGGCACTTCCCAAATATCCTCTAGCCTTGCCTCCTTACAACAATCTCAAGAGATACCGTTGAAAATAATTCAATCATTTGACTCGCTCTGCATCGTCCTACAATTTAAAGTTCATTTTGAAGCAATCACTAATATTCCACATACATAATTACACAAAATGATCCAATTCAAACTATCAAATTGTCTCTTTCCAATTCAAAGGTCTTCTTTGAAGCCCTTTTGGGTTGCTGATAACAAAGAAACTTGAATGAAAAGGCCAAACGACAAAAACCGTCGTAGGATTCAACACATTTTTCAGAAAAAACTCAAATTTGGAAAATTTCAAGATCTCAATAGACAAATAAAAAAAATATAATATTACCTCACAAAAGACAGATTCCAGTCCTCTGGGATTGGTCAAAATATGATAAGAGCTCAATTTCTAGTTAATGGCTTTCTTATGACAATAATTATATTTCCTATTCTTTCAAAATTGAAGCTATAGGAATCACAAAATAAAATGTAAAAATTCATGAAATATCCAGGATCCAGATTAGCAGTTAGATATTAACTTATGCTTACAAAATTAGAGTGTTTATTAGAGCTCCAAAGTATTTTAACAGGCTTGATAGGCAAAATGTATAGAAGTTAACTTGCAAGCAACACTTTTTAAGCGAAGCAATTGTTTTAAAAAGTTCAAATAATAAAACTAATGCAAAATAACAATTCCTACTAGGGAGTACCTCATCCTTTTGCCCAAACAATTCCTTGGCCAATGCATTTACTTCAACTACTTTCTATGCAGCAAATGCAAGCCAAGACTTGATCTCTTGGTCCAGCATTGCGGAAAAGTAAAGAAAAAGAATATTAGAGAATTAGGAAATCCATAATTAAGTAGAGGAACTATAAAAGCAAAGACAACAGTAATGGTTTGAGTAATATTCTAAGAATAATTAAAATAACCTTAGAAAAGATCATTTCAATTAAAAATTAGAAGCAACATTACTCGAGAGTTAAGGAAAAAAATCTATGCAATAGGATCCTAAATATATCATGGTTCTTAAGATTTCCTTATAGGATATAAACAAGATCATCAATTTAGTAAGCATAGTTGTGACTTTTCATACTCAATACCATTTTTAAAAAATTATTATGCGACACCCAGTCTGTGCCTAATTTTAATGGACTTTTAAAGATTGTGTTGTATGGCTGTGTAATTAAACACAATATTTTGAAGAGAACTTAGAGCTTTGGCCTTTTTATATTCTTGATCAGCCTTGTGAGATAAATACGAGAAGTTCACATAGAGTCCCAATTTAGGCAAAAGATAATGGCTACACCCAATTAAATAAATTAAAATCAAAATCACAAAAAATAAACAATAATGCTAGCGATCTTGGGACTCAAATAAGCATCACTCAGAAACAAATAAAAATCTCATGAAACCAGGTGAGCAATTGCAAAATGATCAAAGATAATAGAAAAAAAAAAAAAAGAGGACTTACTAGTTAGTATTAAACCACCTGGTCATTTCTATGGCGAGAACAGAGAAGCCACCTTGAGCCACATTGACTCCAACATGACTAATCTAGGTTGCTCTTCCTGTCCCAAAATGACTCCAACATGAACTTCAACTCTGTTTTTGGTCCCACTCGAGGATACCCCACTGCATGGATTTTTACAGATTGCTCTATAACCCCAAAACAATTAACTCAAAATTCACAACCCAAAAAAAAAAAAAAGCCAGACCCAGAAAAATCGATAAATCACCAAATCATTGAGTGCCCATCTTTAGTATTCATAACAAAGAGTATAGAGCTCAAAACCAGCAAACAACACCCAAAACCGAACAAGAAAAAATTAGAGTACCTATAGAAAAATAACACTTAAAAACCAAACCTCAAAAAATTAACCAAAAAAAAAAGTTTTAACTTGTTTTGAGGGTTTTCGATGGCGGCTTGGGGCAGCTCACGTATTACGGCGAGAGCCAGGACAACGGTAAGAAGAACTGATGGTCTAGCCAACGGTGCAACAAAGGTAATGGTGGATGATTAGAAAACCAGCGACAGTTGCGATACCAGCTCTGCCTGTTAGGACCCTTAAAAGTTTATTTTATTTTAATTCCTTTTTTAATTTCTTTCTCATTAGCATTAGGTTTTCTTATTTTAATTAAAATTTTTATTAAATTACAATTATGATTGTTTTAAACTATTATAAATAAATGATACTTATATTTTTAAAAAATAAGTAATAAAATTAATTATAATTCCTTTTAATCCTGCTCTCTTCTCTTTAAATTCTTAAATTCTTCATCGATTCTCTCTTAATTCTCTAATTAAAACTCTAAAATCCTGTCATTGTCTCTCTCTACTCTCATATACGAACCAAATACTTAAGTAGGAAACAAGATTCTCTCCTAATTTGAGTATTATTGAGTTTTTAATGATTTTTTAATAGTAGTGTATGGATAAAATTTAACTCTTTTATTTTTTTTTATTAACAATCAATTAATTATTTTATTATTTTATCAGGACATGATCAGATCAGAAGAGAATCTTAATCTCTTAAGTAGATGGATCTGATTGGTTGATTAGTAAGAGAGAGACGGTGGATTTGATCTGACATGATAAGTGTAGAAATCAGATTAGAGAAATTATGGATTGGAAAGAGGAAAAAAATTTTAGGTACCTCCCTTTTTTGAAAATAAAGAAATCGGATTGGTGAGAAAGAGAGTGAAAAAAAAAACAAAGAGAGAGAAATTTAGGGGTCTTTTTTTGGGAACCATCTCAAGTTGACTTCTTTTTCTACTTTTATTTAATATAAAATATCAACCGTTAGATTCATTTTAGTTAAATCCTACGGTTTGATTTAAATTTTCGATATGCTGACAAGGCTTACGGCCTGGCAATGTAGCTTTAGCCTGGTTTCAATGATGATATTTTTTCTTGTTTTTTTTGTAACCTTGATTGGAATCGTTTGTTTAACTTTTAAAAATTTAAGGTAGGTAATGGAGATCAAATAGGAATGATTTTAAATTAAATACAACCTCAACTTCGAGTCATAATTATCTATTGCCAATACAATTAGGGTCAATTTAGGAATATTATAACTTTTAAAAATAATTATTATTAGTTGTACTGTAAAAATAATCAGTTATGAAGATAATTAATTAAGCGTGTGAAGATAATGTAAATTTTATTTTCAGAAGTGTTGCTAGTTTTAAAAGCAGTTGTAGATATTTGGTAAATTTTACTGTGAGAGAAAATAAATTATTAAAATGTATATAATGTAATATAAAATTTATTTATACATATAAAAACAAGTACGTAAAATATTTTTATTGTGTATTATAATAATTTTAACTAAAAATAAAATATATAATATATTGATTTTAATTTTTTATTTTGTCTTAAATTAATTGATAATTAAATTTATAATATAGTGAAACAAACTTAATAATAATTCTACCAACAAATTAATATTAATAAATTATATTGACGAATTATAACAAAAATTTATGAAAATATTGATTTTGTTTCCAATTTGAATAAGGATAATTTTGGGTTTAAGTAATAATTTTAAGGATATTTATGAAATTGTATTAAAGGATAAAGTTAATTTTCAAAATTTAAATTTATGGTCAGTTTGGGATTGCGGAGACGAATGAAATAAGCTGCTGATTATAAAGTAGCTTTGTGTTTGATAAATTATGTTGTTACGGTTGCTGTGAGTTTAAAAAATAGAGTATATGCGTTTGATAAAATTTATTACGAAAGTGTTGTTTATTATATAATGATCAAAATAGATATGAGTTTTAATTACTTTTTATTTTTAGAGTATATTTAATAAAAATTGTTTAGATATCTTTTTTTTCTTAAATATGTAAAATTACATTAAAAAACTCAATTAAAAAAATTAAAGAACTTTATACTCTTTTACATAAAATATGATAAAAATAAATGTATGATTTATATATTAAGTTTTATAGATAAATAAGATATAATTATTTTTATTAAAATTTAAGGTTATAATAGGAATTTTCAAAAGATATGATAACTTATTAAATAAACTGTTTATGAAAAGTAACCATACCTGTTTTTAAAAACTGTTGACAAAATACAAAAAATTATGAAATAAACTGCTTTTATAAAATTTACTAAACACTATTTTTATAAAAAATTATAAAATAAACAACTTATTGAATTTCAACTGCAATTTCAAATTGACCCTTAAAAATTACTTTCTCCTTACTTTTCAAAATCAGCCGTGAGAAGAGTTGATTTTGACATAAGTAATTTTAATTTTTTTTTACAAAACACTAAAATTAACTTTTAATCATTTTTAAACCTCTCAAAAACAATCCCAAACAGGTCCTTAAATAAAAATTCAAAATATAGATACGACTCCTGTGTTGAACGTCCTTTTTTTCTTTTTAAAGGTCTTATAACATAGACATCAGACAATTAATAAACAAATAGCCATGAGTACTACACAGTTATTAATCACGACAATTTCTATCAAACCGAACATTGAAAATAGCGTATAATATTCGACACATGTTATCATGTCATAACCCACATTACCACCCCTACTTGTACCTACTTAAGCCATGTTTTCATAATACTCCACTTAACACCATTGCTAACATAGTAAACAAGAATTACCATCCCTATGACTAGTGCACCAGTGAAAAACTGGCTCACCCAGAGCAGAGGAAAGTGAGACCGGTAACATTTGCCTATATCCTTATCTTTGGTCTGGGGAATCTTATTAAAAATGAAACAACAGTAGAGAATTATAACTACCGCCAATAAAAAGAACATAAACTAGTCGTGAAAAAGCACTCAAATCAGAAGGAATAACTTGCCCTTGCTTTCCATCCAAGGATCCAATAAAAGTAAACATTATCCCATGACCATCAATGAAAAACATTAGAAACAAGACACTCAAGAGAAGACAGACAATATGTTCTCTGGTGGACTATGAACCACTATTCAATTTCAGCAAAACCAAACACCATAGGAAAGTAAATAAAAGATAAATGTCCTAGAACTAAGCTCATGCAAATCACCAGCTTCCCATTCCGGAGATGACTCATTTTATTGATATTGCCACCTACTCTTTCTTGGTATAGTGTCTGACCGCAAAGGCTAAACCCAATATCAAGAGCGGCACAAGAATCTGTAGAATCTTAATAATGAACTCAGGGGTCTTGTCTTGATTGTAAGCGGGTTGCTGTGGTGGAATATATGCACGTTTCTGAGGAACAGTTGAGGGATCAATGTCACCAATATAGTACTTGTCCATCATCTCCCTAGCGGAGTCACTGTGACCCACATCTTCAAAGTCATTTGTTGCATCTTTCCCTGCAAAAATTCCAAACAGAATTCTCATTCAGACCACTGTACACAAAGTATTCAAAATCAGGCTTCCTATGTTTACCAAGAGAGAGTGAGAAATTTTACCAGTTGCAGAAATCAAAACCTCATCTCCTCCAGGGTGATCATCCATGAACGAGGACACATCATACACCTGCATGTAAAACCATTTGTTTTTTTCCAGTACAAGAGCAAAATGGCAGTGAATCAGTAGCATCTCATGACAAAGATAATCATACCGGAGCAATTGCTTCAAGTTCTTTCTCAAATATATAAGGAAAGTGAATCAGTAGACCATCTATTTTTACCCTCTGTTTACACCTGGAACAATCCCATGTTACCTCATATTTAGGTTTCAAAAACCTCACTATTATAAACAAAGGGTGATTAGATTTTCCTAGACGCTGAAATTCATGGTTGGACCTAAATCTTCATATTATGTGTACTAGGCTCATTTGGATTACAATCAGAACAAGTATTTTATTATTGAAACATAAGAAAATGAAAATCTAAAGAAAAATTTGTTGCATTGTAGTGTATTTTAAAACCATTTGCAAATACAATGCTACAAACTAGTCTATAATCTGTAAACAGGAAAAAAAAAAGTCACTTTGCCTTCTTCAATGAGAAAGTATCCCAAAGCTTCATAAGAAGTCTACTCATGTTTCTTTCTTGAACACCTACACATCAACACTTTAGGACCTCATCTTTTAAGCCATAAATAATTGAAATTATCAAATGCCATGGCATAGCTACTCCATCATACAAACCAGATTATGTGCTCTTCATTAAATCTTTATGCAAGTAGTATATGATATAATCACACGATAGGACTGAAGAGATCACACTTCACTCTATTGAACAAGTTATACATAAATACATTGATCCCCATGAAATTTAAGTGGGGCCACAAAAGAAAAGTGATCTTTCAGATTCCTGAATTATATCGAATGCGTTCTTCGCCCCTCATATCTCACAAATTCATCGAATAACCCACCTTCTAAGATTTTAGAAATTTGCTAAAACCAATGAACAAATATGAAATATGAATCAAGAGAGATGGAGGGTTGACCTTGCCAGAAATAATAAGCCAGCAATCCTTAGTTTTGTTGTGCGTGGCAACCTCTTCGAACTGGTGAATCTTTGGATCTGAGGCCATTTGTTCGCTACTGCAGCTAAACACAAAACCTCAACAAATTTTAAAAAAAACCCACAAAAAAATAAAGTAAAAATGTAGAATCGACCCAAACACCAACCAAAAAGGGAACTTTTTGATCAAAACAACAGCAAATTAAGAAACCCTTTTATGTTTAAACTCTAAAGAAGTAGGATTTGAAATCAAACAAAGTGAGGAATCTGTGATCCGCTTGCTTACACGAGAGAAACAGAGAGGAGAGCAAAAGAATTTGGGCTCTCTCTTTGTTGATGTCAAAGCCTGCAGCAGTCAAACTCACTCTAAAACAACATTTGACATCTTGTACAATGTGTTATCATTTATATCAGTGATTGGGACAAACTGGTCTTCTAGATTGACATATTTACAAACTTGACTCCATGGAAATGTCGTTGGACTTGAGGGTGTTTCTGTAAATTTGATTGACCACAAGGATCTTGAAAACGAATCGGAAGAAATTTTACAAATTTGACTTCGTGCAAACGTTGTTGGACGTGAGGGTGTTTCTGTAAATTTAGTAGGCTGCATGGATTTTGAAAACGAATCTGAACCATTACTTTTCTTGCCACTCAAATAAAATAAAATTGTATAACTTGGACCGTGAATTTGTCAATATTTTTTCACATTTTATTTTATGTAGGAAATTTTTAGAAGTGGGCAGGCGATAGAGATCATACGATTAGACGAGACGGATATGTTGGATTCTTTAAAATTGGAGCTGACATGTATTGACACTACCAATGACCACATCATATTGTGTCAGTTTATTTATTTGTCTTGAACGGGACCGGATTAAATGTAACTTACGGTTTCAATACTCTATATTATTTATAATTTATTTATAAATATTATAAAATTTTATTTTATTTTATTTTATTAAAATTTTAAAATATAAATTCACCCCTATAATTTTAAATTCCTAAATTAACCCCCATTTAATTAAAAAATATAATTATTATCAAATGAATTATAATTATAATTATAACTATTATTCTATTATAATCATAAATACAATTATATTTTTTAAATATATTATTATTGTTATTATTAATAATAAGAATAAAAAGTATTATAATTAATTAATCTATTAACAATAATTAATATTAATTTTGTCGTTAAATTGTTTATAATAATTAACGATAATTATTATTAATAATTAATTTTTGAATAATAATAATAACAATAATTAAAATATAAAATAATAATTATAATAAAAATTAATGATTGCTTTTATAGCAATTGGTTATAATTTAACTCATTCTGATTTTGATTCGAAAACAAAGTAAACACATAAATGGCAATAAAGCTCATTTTAATTACGATTTCTACAGTTTAAGAAAATAAATTATTCAATGAGACCACTCTATATTATGTACAATTTATTTATAAGTATTATGAATTTTATAGAGCATTTACTAAACAAGAATCAAATTTAGCTAGAAACATAATGAATTACAATTAGAATATGTAGAATCAAAATGAGAAATTAAAATCATAATAATTTATTTACTTGAACTGCAGAAATCATAATTAAAATGAGTTGTATTACATTTATCTGTTTATTTTGTCTTAGAATCAAAATTAGAATAAGTTAAATTGTAACACTGCTATACAATTCTTAATTAATTTTTATCATAATTATTATTTTGTATTTTAACTATTGTTATTGTTATTATTGAAAAATTAATTATTAATAATTATTATCATTAATTATTATTATTATTAACAATTTAATGAAAAAATTATTATTAATTATTGTTAATAGATTAATTAATTATAATACTTTTTATTCCTGTTATTAATAATAACAATAATAATATATTTAAAAAATATAATTATATTTATGATTATAATAAAATAATAGTTATTAATTAAATAGAGATTATTTTAGAAATTTAAAATTATAAGGGGCAAATTATAATAAAATAAAATTGAGTATAAGGGGCTAAACGAAATTTTACAATTTAAAAAGGTTTATAATACATACGAATAAATTATAAATAACATAGAGTATAGGGGGCAGGACAAATTTTTACAGGCTAACCGTAAGTTACATTAAATGTAACTTAGGCAGACCGTCTTGAGCTATCTTAACTCGTTTACCTAATTATAACAAGAATAGACATATTTATAATTAATCTTGTTAAGTTACATTTATTCAAACTTACATTCCAACTAAAATAATATAAAAATACTCACACGATCCACCACTCACATCATATTTTTGCATATTTTAGTTGGGATATAAGTTGCAAAAAAATATAACTTAACAAAATTCTTATAATTTTATCTTGGAAAGACCTTTATTTATTTACTATATGAGTTATTGTTTACGAGATATTAAAAAAAATGAACGTTATCTATAGTATGAGAAATCACTGCCACAAAAAATGTACATGAACCATAATAACTAAAACTTGTGTTTTGTACAATGAAATTCTTGGTATTTAAAGAAGAATAGGTATTTAAAATTAAATTAAAGGAGGATAGTTTAATAATAATACTATAAATATATATAATAAGAAGGCAAATGCTAAGTTATAGCTGACTATAACTTACTCCTCTCACAAAAATTATGTGGGATCTACTGTTGTATTACTGTTCATGTGAGAGGAGCAAGTTATAACCAGCTATAACTTAATTAGATTCTAATAATAAAGGCATGTTAAGATTTAGCTTAAAACTTGGACCGACTCACCCTCGATTGATGAGGACAACTAGTACCATTGACCAAGTCGTGTTTGATGAGCTTCACAGTCCCAGTCCCACTTTGTTCCTACCACCTTAAACCCTTTTCAATTCATTTACGAATGATTATATAGGAGATAGCAAGAACTAGAAAATTTGTATATATGCAGGATATGAGCAATTTTTTTTCCTTTTTAATAGGTGAAGCACTTTATATAGCACATTAGTAGGTTTTAAAGTCAAATCATCTCACTTTGTGACCAACTAAATTTAATATTAAAAAAGTCAATAGATCTTAAAATAGGATCTACTGCTCTCCCAGCTCACTCAAAATTAATACAATATCCCACTATTTCAGCACAAGTTTGTATTTTATCAGTAGAGGTCCAAAAAAAATAAACGAGTAAAAATTAAGGCAAAAGGAGAAAAGGACAGCAAGCTCCCAGCCGTCTTGAAAAATGGACATAAAACTCCTTAATATCACAAAAAAAAATAACATTCTAACCTCTTTCCGTTTGTTTTAATGGTTAAAAGGATAATATTATATATTTAGAAAATGACATGTACCGTTACAAAATGTGACATGGATTGCCATGTCAGAGAAATTATCATATATTAAATTTTAAAAAGAAATCCACATATCATAAGAGGGCTTGATTAGATAATTTCTCAAAATCCATGATGCAACCTTTCAGAGACAATTATTGAAAGAAATTTCATTAAACCCTTTCTTTTTGGAAAAGTCAAAACCGATGAAGCACTATACTAGATTGACGTGATGGCGATAATAGTTATCGCAAGAGATAGAGTCAAATTATGTAGGGGTGGGCAAAAAAATCGTGCACTAGAGAAATCTGAACCGAACCGATCCGATCCGTTCCGTTTAAACCAGTTTTAATTTTAAAAAAAACTGAAATATATGGTTTAAAAAAAAATGAATTGTAGGTTCGGTATTCTGTTCACTCAGCTGAACCGAAAAATCAAATTATTTTTAAAATTTTATTTAAATAGACACATGTTAAATTTTAATTGGTTGCGTAAGATAACTAAAATAGGCATGCACACACACGATTATGGTATATATATATATGTGTACAATTTCTGCACCCAAAACAAACCTAAAGCTAAAATAAAAACGAAATCAATTATCTAGCCAAGTCACTGTGAGACAGCTTCAACTTGCCAGCCACGGCGCGTCAGATTCTGCTAGCCAGCCACCGCGCATCATCTGCTGATCTGCTCGCCAGCCACCGCCTGACAGCTTCTAATCTACTCGCCAGCCACCGCGCGTCATCTTCTGCTCTGCTCGCGCAACCAGCCACCGTGCACCAGTAAGAGTAAAGTCCTCGTTACTCCATGCACTTTATTATAACATTTGCATAAATTGCATTTAGTAAGTCCTCGTTAAATGATTGTTATTGCTTTAATTTTTTATATAATTTTTTTAAATGAAAACAGTTTTACAACATGATTAGAATGAAATATTTTTAGAAATCCAAATATAATCCACTAGGAAAGATAATAATGAAGAAGAGGTTAGTGGGAGAAAAAAAAAAATTGAGTTGAGATCATTTGTGTGGAAACATTTTTCGAAGCTACTTAAAGGACATAGAGCTAAGTGTCATTATTGCGGCAAAAGTTATGCAGCCCATAGTAATTCTGGAACAAGCAGTTTGTCAACTCATTTGGGTAGATGTAAAGTGCGCAAAAAATTAAAGGCTGCAAATGATGTAAAACAACAGACATTAATGTGTAAAAAGGGTAAAGGTAAAGATGCTGGTACTGCTAAGGTTATACACGTAGGATTTAATAGAGAGAATTGTAAAATAACACTAGTGAAAATGATAATCAAAGATGAGTTGCCTTTTAGATTTGTAGAGGCTGAAGGGTTTTTGGAGTTCATGGAAAATTGTTGTCTGAAGTTTGAGGTACCATCTCAAAGAACAATTATAAGAGATTCTTGAATTGTATCAAAATGAAAAGGGGCTGCTGAAAAGTGTTTTGAGTGCAAATAAACAGAGAGTGTGTATTACGGTAATACTATTACCACCGACACACAGACTTCAATTCAAATGTAAAACTTTATGGTATTTACGGCTCACTTTATTGATGAAGAGTGGGTTTTGCATAAGAGGATTCTCACTTTTACACCTATATCTAATCAGAAAGGAGATGACATTAGGAAGTTAATTGAAAATTATTTGATTGATACGGGGATTGAAAAGTTTTTCACAATTACAGTGGATAATGCAAGTGCTAATACACTTGCAATAGCTTATGTGAAGAAGAAGTTGGCAAATTGGAGTGGAATTCGATGGTTTTGAATGGTTTATATATGCATGTGAGGTGTTCGGCGCCTATAATCAACTTAATTGTGCAAGATGGGTTGTCACAAGTGAGTCAATCAATAGCTAGTATCCAAAATGAGGTGAAATATGTTAGATCCTCTTTGGCAAGATTATAAAAGTTCAAAGTATGTGTTGATAGGGAGAAAATCTCACGTGGAGGACTTATGGTGTTAGACATGTCGACTCAGTGGAATTCAACATATTTGATGTTAGAAAAAGCGGTAGCATTTGAGAAAGCATTTGATAGGCTAAAGGAAGATGATGGCCATTATACAAATTAGTTTGATGAGGATGAGAATGAAAAAATGAGGGTGGGGCCACCGACTGATAAGGATTGGGAAAATGTAAAGAGGTTAGTCAAGTGTCTTTCAGTTTTTTATCATGTGACTTTAAAATTCAGCAGCTCTTTAACAGTCACTTCCAATAATTTCTTAAATGAAATGTGGAAAGTTTATATTCATTTGAAGTCACTTGTTGATTTTAATGATTTTTTGTTAAATCAAATGAGTTACAAGATGGATGAAACGTTTGTCAAGTATTGGGGTCATTTTTTTTAAAAGGTTAACATGTTGTTGATTGTGGCAAATGTGCTTGATCCTTGCTGCAAACTTGACTTTGTTATGTGGTGTTTTAGTAGCTTGTATGATACTAGAAAGGTTGATGAATTGAGAGTTGACATTAAAGAATTGTTGTTGAAGCTTTTTGAAAGCTATGGTGGTAAGAGTAATCCAAACAGAGGTGAGAGATGTAGGACTGTGCATGATGGTGCTAGTAATAGTTTTGGGTCATTTGATCATTTTACACAATTTAGAAAGCTGAAAGAAAGTTCAAATGATGACATTAGTGGAAAAAATGATGTTGAAAAGTATTTGTCAGAGACTTGTGAGAGTACTAGTGATCTCTATTTTGATATTTTGACTTGGTGGAAATTGAATGGGCCTCGGTATCTGATTTTGTCTCAAATTGCCAAAGATGTTTTGGCAATTCCAGTGTCTACTGTGGCTTCTAAATCAGCATTTAGCACATGAGGGCGCATTCTTGATCCTTTTAGGAGTTCTTTAACTTATAAAACAATCGAGTCATTAATATGCACTCAAAATTGGCTTCGCTCAACCTTATTAGGAGAGCGTACAATACAACCAAGTCAAGAGGAAGCTAAATTATATGAATTAGTTGAACATGTAATATTGTAATTTATTATGTTATTTTTTGTTATTTGACTTATAACATTTTGTATATTAGAATTAATGATTTTAATATAATTGTTTCAATTTCTTTAAGAATTTTTTAGGTCAATGCAATTTGAACAACAAGTAGCTGAAGAGCAAATGATAGTTGATTGATGTTGCTGACCAGTACGTTTTCTTTATTTTTTTTTAAAACTAGTATCTTATTTATATAGATTGTTTATTTAATTATTTATTGTTTTAAAATTTTTTTAATAGATCCAAATATTGAGTTGGAAAATTTCTAAAGTTGATGTTGATATTGATGAAGATGGGAGAATGTTGTTGGCGTTTGTTTGCAATTTTTTTTTTTTGTGAAGATGGGAGAATATTGTTGGTGTTTGTTTCCTAATTTTCTTTTTATTTTGTGTTGTAAGTTGTAATTGTTGTTATTTTTTTTTTGTCTTTACAACATTATGATTATGTTTATGTAGATGGAGTATTGGAGTTTGTTTATGTATTTTGAAATTTTAATATTTTATATTTTGTGAGTACCTTATTAATAGTAAGTAAGATATTTAGTGATAAAATGTATTTTGAATACTTTGTATTTATTGTTAATATTTGTAATGAAATTAGGATGAACTAATTGTTGAAAAAAGTTATTACATTCATGAGGCCCAATGGGCTAAAAATTTGAAAATTCAAAATAGGTCCAGAACCGAAAAAACCGAACCGAACCGAAAAGATCAATTTGAGTTCGATTCTTATGTGGTTCTTTTTATAAAATAACCGATTTAATTCGGTTCTACTTAATTTCGATCCGAACCGAACCGTGCCCACCCCTACAATTATGTCCTCAGCAAGAAACTTCTGTTAGCACCCATGTTCATCAAATTTCGATATTCATTTTTATTTTCTTTTCTTTTTTAATTTTTAATCATAAAACCAAACATGAATGATTTCATTATCATGCAAATAATCTATATTCAAATATTGAGTAGTATTATACGGTTTGTTTTTGGGTTTATAGATATTCGGTTTGTGGGATTTTGGGTATGTGGCTAGCTCATGAGTTGTTTGTTGTGCTATTTTGTTTTGGTGTTGAAAATTAATGATTTTTTTAATTGTTTGTTTTGGTTTAAGACGAGTGTTGGTGAATTAGTTAATATTTAATATACATTAGATCAAGAAACCGAGAGAAAATTATTTTTTTGGAAAAAATTTTTATTTTCATACTTAACATTGTAGATTTTACCAGAAAAATTACTACGAATGAGAATGATCTTAAATTGGTTGGAAATATATTGATCTCAAATAAATTTAATTAGTTAAAAATAAATGTTGGCATTCAATAAATGACAATGAGATGGCATCTTGGTTATTTTCCAAGCTAAGCTCTTCTTTGATATGCCCATAAGATATCTTACTTTTAGGATTGACTATGGAATGGGACATGTCGGGATTTGTTAACTTTGTCGATCAATTAGGACAAAAAAAGTATTATAAATCCTCTTTTGAATAGTAAATTGGAACAAAAATATGTTTTAATTCTATCATGATCAAGAACCTAATCCTAGTTAGGATTCCAAATTATACCGAATGACATGAATTTTCTATAAACACCACACATTTTGTCATAAATGATATGTCATACGCCTATAACCGACATATCGTACGTTTATGATAGATACACACACATACACACACACACACACATACATGCTCGCGCACTTCATCAAAATGACCTATCATAAAAATATAACTGACTGGTTCAGATCTATTTGATTAATCAAACAGACTTGTCATACATTTTTGGAAAATTCAGATTTCGGAAAATTTAGGATCCTGATCAGGATTTTCAAATGTCTCGAATTACGTCCCGAATAGTGAATAATGACAAATTTGAGTCTTGAATCCTTATTCAAATTATGTCAACCCTACTTAGAGCTAGTTTGGGATTATAGTTACTTATTAAATAAGTTACTTTTGTTGTGTGGTTGTAGCAAGCTGCTGATTAAAAAAGCAACTTAGTGTTTGATAAACTGAGTTATTGCAGTTATTGTGAGTTTGAAAAACAGTATGCATGTATTTGATAAATTTTATTTTAAACATGTTGTTTTGTTATATAATGGTCAAAATAGACATATTTTCAATTACCTTATATTTTTTAAATATGTTTAATTATGTTTAGACATGCCTTTTTCTTTTTTAAAATACATAAAATTATATAAAGTGAAAAAAAATCAATTTAAAAAAATTCTAATGAACTTCATAACTTGCTATATAAAATATGATAAAAATACATACTTAACTTGCTATATAAAATATGATAAAAATACATACTTAACTTGCTATATAAAATATGATAAAAATTCATACTAACACATAGTCTCAAAAAAAAAAAAATGCATTACATTCACATTAAGCTTGTTGCAATAAACACCATAACTATAAAAAGATATAAATAAATTGAACGTTAAAAACCATGGTTATGAAATTGATTTTTAAAATCATGGTTAATTTTTATGTAAAATTATTTATAATTCACAAAAAAATATATGTAATCATATGCAAGTCTTATTGAATCTTATAATAGAAAATAAAAGTAAAATATAAAAATATAAACTTACTGAATCAAAACTTTGATACTGGAGAGAATGTATGGTAGTTGTAACAGTAATTGATAGTGGTGATAATATGATATATATCTAATGGCTAATATATTAGGATGTATGGAAAACTTAGACATAATTATTCTTTTTTAAATTCAAGGTTATAATAGAAACTTTAAAAAGTATGGTAGCTTATTTAATAAGTTGTTTATGAAAAGCAACCTCCTACCTACTTCTAAAAGTTGCTGTCAAAATGGAAAAAATTATTAAATAAGTAGTTTTTATAAAATTTATCAAACATTATTTTTGTCACAAATTATAAATAAGCAACTTATTGAGTTTTAACCTCAATCCCAAATAGAGCCTTACTTTATTGGTTTGGGCAAAAGAACTATTTTAGCACAAGCTATCTATGATGTCAATTACTTGGTTTTTCTAGATGATAATCACTTGGTTTTTCTCCATCTTATGGTTGATATGGATTATTAAGTTTTTCCATATTCTTTAAACTTGACTTCAAAGATCTAATTAATCTAATTAATCTTCTATTTATCTTCATTTTCATCTTTGTGCTAGCATGTATATTTTATTTTTAACATCACTAATGAAATGCATGTGCAGATTGTAGCTTAGACAAATTTCACAAGGACAATTGAAAAACCATTTGAAGTTGAAAGCAACTTTGATGATCTAAATCTTTATTCTCAAGTTGATCAATCCTTCCAAAACTAGAATATTAGCACATCCCATTTCATTGAAAATGAATATGTTACATCAATAACTGAAGATAGTAACTTATAGTCCCAAAGTTTAAGAAGCCCTATCACAACCTCTTGTTGACAAGAAGGGATATTTTGAAGATGATGAGACATTCACCAATAAGAAAAATGGTCTTTAATGATACTTGCCTTGTGACACTTTATTACAAAGTATCAATATATAAAAATTTAGTCTTTTTCATGTTTAACATACAAGTATTATAAATTACAATTGTCATAGTGTTTATAAATTAAATGTCAGAAATCCATGACATTATGGTATCAGTAATGAAAAAAAAATTTAAAACTTGTTACTGTTAGTTCTCAAACTCAAGACCTTTAAGCCATAGCATCTTAAGTTCAAGCATCAAACCACTATGGAACAAGTTATCATTTGATTTCTTTTAACTAAAAAATAAAAATTAACATTAAAATAAAAAGCAAAATTATATATAAGCAAACATAAAACCCTAACTTATCAGTCACCATTTAAGGGTATCACTTGGTTTGCAATCTTACATGTCATATCTCTTGAGAACTATTTTGATAAAGTTGTTTTGTGATAACCCAAAGATACCCCGAGTCATCCCAATGTATCTTTATGCCTAATACAAAAAAGGCATCACCAAGATCTTTCGTCTCAAAATTCTTAATTAGAAATCTCTTGGTGTTGTGTAATAAGCCTATATCACTGCTGACAAGTAAAATGACATTGACATATAAAACCATAAAAATACACTTGCTCTCATAGAACTTATAGTATATGCAATTATCGATCAATTCGTCTCGAAACTGAATGAAATGACCACTTGATGAAACTTGAAATACCATTGTCGAGATGCTTGCTTAACCCCATAGATGGATTTCTTAAGTTTGCAAACCATATTCTTTAGATCTCCTGATACAACATTTTCTGGCTGTACCATATAGATTGTCTCATCAATGTCACTATTAAGAAACTTTGTCTTTACATCCATTTGATGTAACTCAAGATCGAAATGCGCCATCAATGCCATTATAATTCTGAAAGAGTCTTTAGAAGAAATCGGAGAGAATGTCTCTTTATAGTCGATGCCTTCTTTCTACGTAAAGCCCTTGTACCTTATTTTTACGTAAAGCGACAAGATGTGCCTTGTACCTCTCCATATTACCTTTCGAATCCTTCTTGATCTTAAATATCCATTTGCAACCAACAAATTTCGCACGTTCTAGCAATGAGATAATATCTCTTATATCATTATCCTTCATAGATTTCATTTCTTCATTCATGGCATCTATCTACTTCTGAGAGTTTGAACTTTCCATGGCTTGACCGAAATTGATCGGATCATCTTCTATCACTCTAATGTCTACCTTATGTTCTTAGAGAAATACAATTTAGTCATCTGGCATTGCACTTCTCCTTTCTCTGGTAGATCTCTTTAATGACATAGGTTCTTGGGGTGGTAGAATTTGTTCTTCTAGAATAATTTCATGTATAAGGGGGTTCTCTAACATTGTCTTGATTTATTATGTCTTAGACCAAGTCAAGAATGAGACCTTGATTAATGCCAATAACACATATAGGAATATCAACATATTTCTCTTCAAAGACAAAGTATTTAGCCGTATCTCCCCCCTGCAAACTCAACATCCTCAAAGAATCGAGCATTTCCCGACTTGAAAATCAATTTAGTCGTAGGATCGTAAAACTTATACCCCCTGGATCGTTCTAAGTATCTAGTAAAATAGAGACTTACCATCTTTGAGACTAGTTTCTTCTCATTAGGCCTATAAGGTCTTACCCTAACTGGACATCCCAAACATGCAAGTGTTTGAGACTTGGCTTCTTGCCTATCCAAAGCTCGTAAGGGATTTTGGTAGTTACTTTAGTTAGAACCATGTTCATGATATATGCTGCAGTCTTAAACACTTCTTCAGAGTGATTCTGGTAAAGTAAAATGACAAATCATACTCCTCACCATGTCCTTAAACATCTTATTTCGTCTTTCAGCAACACCATTTATAGTGGGTGAACCCGACATAATATATTGTGGGACGATACTGCATTCTTTTAGAAATTTAGCAAATGATTTTGGACGTTGTTCACCTGAACTATCGTATCTACCATAGTACTCACCACCATTGTCAGATCTAATGCTTTTAATTCTCTTGCCGAGTTGAGAGCCTTAAAATTTTTGAACATATCCAAGGACTGTGACTTTTCATGAAGAAGATATATGTAGCCATATTTAGAAAAATTGTCTATGAATGTCATAAAATATTGTTGACAATTCCAAGCAATCGCAAGCAATGACCCAACAAATGTCTATATGTATGAGTTCTAAGACATCTGAAGTCATGTTGGCTTCAAATCTCCTTTTATTGGTTTATTTTCCTTGATACTATTAACACAGATGTCAAAATTTATGAAATCTAAAAGGTCGAGAATTTCGTCTGACACAAGTCTCTCTATTCTCCGTTTGCGGATATGACCCAATCTCTTGTACCATAATGCAGCTGAATTCTCATTGGTTAATTTTCTCTTTAAATGTCGTGTACTTAATTGCAGGGATTCATAAAATAAAGCAATTATATCAAATATACGCAGAGTATTATCGCTTGACAAAGAACTAAAACCAACTAGTTTTTAATCATGAAACAAACTGAATTTTTCATTTCCAAATGAATAAGAATAACCATATTTGTCTAAAGTGAAAATAGAAATCAAACTCTGTTTAAAAAAGAGAACAACAAATGTTTCATCAAGATTCAAATAAAATATTGTCTCTAATAATAATTTAAATTTTCCAATTACTTTAACTTCAACCTTTTTACCATCACCTGCATATATGTATCTTTCACCATCATTGGGCTTTCTGCAATTCAAGCAACCCTGCATAGACACACTGATGTAAGTGGTTGCACCAAAATCTATCCACCATGTGTGTCTAAATACCGAAGTTAAACTAACATCAAAACAAACCAAACCATGTCCTTTTAGCTCCGTAAAAGAAACAACTAGTGGCTTCTGAATCATTCGATTTATTTTTTTGTTTCTTTTGAGGTGTTGTGCCTGCAACTTCCTTATCATTTTTCCTTTTCTACATAAGTAAGTCATAGAACAACAGTTGGTTAAATGAATGTAAAGACAAGCATGTACTAGCAATTATATAGTTTATTAAAAAGAAAGTATGAAATGATTGCACAAAAGGCATTCCGAGGCGAAAAAAATGAATTGAGAAACTACTTTCATTTGTAAGGAGAAATTTTAATGTATCTAGACAAGAAGAAAGATTTGCAAGGGTGGTTGTGGCTAGTGGATATGACTTTGAGGTAATGCATAAAAAATATAAAATCTTTGTATTTAACTTGCAGAACCGATAGCAGAAATGTATTGCTAGAGGTACGAGCATGCTAATGACTATATAGACCAAAAGCTGATGGCGGAAATGAAAAACCAAGCAAAGAAATTACGGGAATTTCATTCATAATAAAATCATGCAAAAATGCACACATCACTGCAACTAATCAAGTTATTTGTTATTTGGATTTGACTTTTTATATTTCATGTAAAAGCTATTTTAGTTCCATTAATCAATAGCTTATATTATCATATGCAGTTACAGGTACCCTAAGCTAGGAAATATAAATGCATCAGAGAGCATATCTGCATCATAATACCTTCAACATGTAACTATACTATTAATGATAATGTAACAATAACCACGCAAGTTTTGAGATGAAGATGTAAACAAGCTAATGACTAAAATTGTAATACAAAATTGCCAACTCGAAGCAATATCTCAAAAAGAAATTTGTTAGTTCAAAGCAACATCTCGAGAAGACATGCTTCACTCTAACAATCTATTTTGATTTGTGGTATTCTATTATTAAGTCAGCATCAACATCGGTCCTCTTCAATTTAGGAGTAATATCACGTTTCTTCAAGTCAGGATCATGATCACGCCTCTTTAAGTCAGCATTAGCCCAATAGAAATCGATAACAACCTTCTTCATGTTAGCAACAAGGATGGATGTGAGTCCATTAGACATCATGACAAGATTGAATATCATTTATATACGTATATGTTAGGAGGCCTAGTTTATTGTTGTTGTTGTTGTTGTTTGTCTTTTGATCATTTTGAGAATTGAATTATTATTAAGGTCTCCCCAAGTTATATTTAATGAAACTTACAACTACCAAAAAGCAAGGCAAAAATAAGACATTGGCCTTACATGGCCACTTGCATGTAACTCATTTTTATGTTTTTTGTTGGTTGTAAGTCATAACAAATGTAACTTAGAGATTGCTTATCAGCATTTTTAACTAAATTTAATCAAATATGTTTGTTGCTAAGCTATGGTTTTTATTGTTGTTAATCAACTTTTGATCTTATTAGTTAGTAATTTTTCAACTATTATCCTTTCACTATAACTATTATTGTGAAATAACAAAACACTATATGAATTATTGAAAGATGATATTTTACTTCATTATCCTATTAAAATATCAATTTATTACATTTATATCACTTCCGCTAGTTGACTCACTAGTTGACTTATATAATATCAATTTTACCCTTAATAGAAACCTCATAAAATAAAACGACAATGATTCAAATCAAAGCCATGTGAATTTACTATTTTTTCCGGCTCTTAGTGTGAAACAACATATCATTGTCTCTTAAATTTATTATAATAATTAGATGAAAATATTGTCCCTATAATTTTTTGTCGCATAATCAATTGTAAATTGAAAGAAATGTAGTAAACTATTATTTTTAAAAGGGAAAATATCCACCGTCCACCTGTTTTTTACACCTTTTTCAAAAATACACAATTCTTTCATTTTTTGGCTGAAATCCACCTAAAGTTACATTTTTTTTCACTTTTCCACTTCCGTTTGGAATCCGTTAAGAAAACTAACGGAAATTTTAAAAAATGACCATTTTACCCCCAAAACGAAACTTACAATTTCACCTTAAAATTATAAAAAATAATCAGATTAAATCTAATAATTTTCCCCATCGGTCAATAAAGAAATTAATTTCACAATCATCAAATGCAAGTTTTTTTTTAAAATATATCGATAATTAAGATGCTAAATTATAACAGTAATATTAAAAATAGTCCAATCTCACAAACCATTAATTGAATTTAAGATAAATAAAGTTTTATTATTTATTGAGTTATAATCTCTAGTAGTTAAGATTTTTTTGTACTTCATTAACGTACCAATAATGATATTCATTATTAAATCTTATTATTTTTGGCATTTTTAGGGTGAAATTATAATTTTCGTTTTAGGGGTAAAATGGTCATTTTTTTAAGTTTCCGTTAGTTTTCTTAACGGATTCCAAACGGAAGTGGAAAAGTGAAAAAAAATGTAACTTTAGGTGGATTCCAGCAAAAAAATGAAGGAATTGTGTATTTTTAAAAAAGGTGTAAAAAATAGGTGGACGGTGGATATTTTCCCTTTTTAAAATGCTAATGCCATAAAGTATTACCTTTCAATAATTCGTGTACTAATTTATTATTTCACAATATTTGCGATGGTGAAAGAATAATAATAGTAAGACTTAATTACGTATTTAGGTCCATTTGATGAAAATACAAGTTTGCCCACATGAAGTCAATATGACATCATTATTAGACTAACAATGATGAAGAAAATATAGTAAATTGTTTTTTTTAATAATTTAGTGAAATGTTACCATTCAATAATTTATATAATAGTTTGTTATTTTGTAATATTTGCCATGGTGAAAGGATTATAATCCTAACTTTTTTTTAATGCAAATTGACATTGATGATTTTTTTCCATGGATTTTGTATTGATAGTTAAAATTGATACAAATGGGTAAATATTCATTTAGTCCCTATGTTTATTGGGTTAAGTAGTTGTTTAATTCTTATATTTTGAAAAATGTCTTAAGACGCCCATGTTGTTAAATATGTTACACTTTTGTCCTTTTTTCTCAACTATTACAAAAATATCCTTGCAATAATCTTGGGGACATTAACAAAGAGAAAAAAAAGTGTTACTTTATCATAAAAGTAAATAAAAATTAATGTAAAATTTTTTTCTATTATTTTTACTTTCAAGGTTAATTTGATATTAATTTGATGTTTTTAAAATATATAAAAAAGAATTATTGTAAAGATTGTTGCAAGGGCCTTATTATAAATATAAAGGAAAAGTTAAGGCAAGAGTGCAACATTTTAACAATAAGGATGTTTTGAGATATTTTTCAAAATATAGAGATTAAATAAACACTTAATTCAAAATATATGAATTAAACAAGTATTTACTTGGGTACAAATATTGCATGAGATAATGGATTATGGATGATAAATAATGAATAAAATAAAAGCCAAATTTGTTTTGTTCAAAAGTAATTGGGCAAAATGGGATATTAAATTTTAAATAAAAAGTTGACGATTTCATTATACACATCATCAATGAGTCAATGACTTGTCTTTGGTTAATAGATTGATTTATTTCTTGTAGGGACATAATAATAATTGTAAATTAAAAATAGATTTACCGCTTAAACTAACAAAAAAATTTACTAACAAAAAAGATGTTGTACATCCTTTTTTTAGAATATTCAAGGATTTTATATCTCTTTTTCCAAATAATAGGAGGTTCACCATCATTTTCCAAAGAGAAGAACATAGGTCAAGCAACAAGAGTAACAAAGGATCCTTCTCATTAAAATAATAGGTGCCTTTGTGGAAATGGGTTTGCAATTATCTTTTAGTTTAAAATTAACCATATGTTGAAGGATTATGAAGGACATATTTAAGTGAAATCAATCATTTCTTTTTTAACACTCCACCTTATAAATAAAAGGTTGACATATCATTCATCAAGTACTATCAAGTCTTCGATACTCAGAAACTAGCTCAAAGGTCCCGGAAGTTAAAGTTCTCCTACTTATTTTTTCTTATCTAATCATTCTTAGAGATGCAGGATACATACTGTTAGCCTATATGGCTATAAATATTGATTTTGATGATAACAAACCACATGTTTTTTTTTATTAAGCAAAGGTTTGTGAATTGTGCTTTTAAAATAAGAAAATGATGTTATAGAATTAAAGTATTTTGAACTAAAATGAAAGTATTTTAAAAGCTTTGATAATGTTTTTAAAATTTCAGATTTGGACTTATTTGAAACTATTTAAATACTTTTGGGCCATTCTATAATTTCACAAAGTTTGGGCAAAATCATAATTTCAGAAAGTTGTGGGATTGACAAAGCATTATTCTAAAATTCTGAAATTGGACCTATCTGCAAACTTTTAAAACGATTTGGGCCATACTACAGTTTTATAAAGTTTTGGGGTCAAAATTGAAAATTCGGAAAATATCACTGTAGCAGGTTACTGTAGCATCCGGCTTACCGGATACTGATAACCGACTAGCTGGTTACGGGGCAGAATGTTACCATTTCGAAAACGGCATACCGGATAGCTTAAACGGCAGACCGGTTATCGACCAGTGAGCTTCTGGAGCATAAACGGCATACCGGATTCGTAAGCGGCGAGCCGGATAATTTGAAATTCAAAATTTTGCCATAACGGTAACATATAAACGGCATGCCGGATAGCTAAACGGCAAGCCGGATATGCCCATAATGTGAGTAACGGCTAGTTTTCGAGCTCAAACTATAAAAACTCAAATCCAACTCATTTTGAATCTCTCCAACACTCTCCAACAAGCAAGAACAAAGAGCACACGTGATATCTTGAGCCTTCAACTTGTAAAACAAAAAAAATCCATTGAATCATTCATTGTTCTTCATCTTTGATTATCAACTCATTGAGTGAGCTTTATTGTAATCTTTATTTCTTCATTTCATTTGTAAGAACTTGAGTGTGTGAGACACTTGGGCAAAGAGATTGGGAGATAATCTCTTCATTGTAAAGGTTTATTGACACCTTGAAGTCAATTGTATTTGTTGAAGCCTTGGAAAGGCTTGGATAGTGCAATCCTCGAGCTTGGATCGCTTGGAGGCGTGGACGTAGGCGGGGATTGCCGAACCACGTAAAAATTCGTGTGTTTGTTTTTCTTCTCCCTTACTCTTTAATTATTGTGCTTATATTGAACTTATTGCTTTCATTTTTATTAAGACATTAGATTGCTTGTTGTGTGGATTTATTTGATTAAGTTTTAAAATTCCAATTCACCCCCCCCTTTTGGGTTGCACATTCATATTTCACATACTTGTAATTTCCATGACAGTTGACCAACAAACAATGACAACTATTTTTATTATCTATTTTTTTTATTAAGGATGACGTTATTTGTACCTATCAAAATACTTTTTAAACTCATTTATTTTTTAAACCCATCTTTAAAATTTGAAAATTAGTATGTTACGCAACGCCGCATAAATACTAAACATATCCTTAGTAGAACAAAATTTTCCTAATCTAATTACTAACTATACTGCATTAAAAATCATTAACATAACTAGTTAGAATTTTCAATTTATTTTAATAAAAACGTGAAAATAAAGTTTGACCTAAATCACTCCAACAAAATTTAAGTTGTGTAGCTTTTAGGCCAAACGAATATTGCAGTTTATTATTAACGAAATCAAGCATTGGGATTGAATTTGATCAATTAATTATACAAACAAATGTACATATAATAGAAAATTTAAACAAATCAAATAAAATTTTGGAATAAATAGCTTTCTCAGTCTATGTTTCTCTCTTTAGTCCTCATTTACAGAGCAATCTATGCCCAAATAGCTGTTGAAAATTGATTAAAAAAAAAGAGTTGAAAAGTCAATTTGAAAGATATCATTTAAATTCAATTTAGAGATAGTCGAGAAGTTTGATAAGCAATTAGAAGTGGTCAAAACTATTGAAATGGTGGCTATTGAATGTTGAAAATTTGGCTTGACTTTAGGCAAAATTTTACCTATAAAAAGGAAGCTCTCATTTGAAAGCTAGGTATCCAAAATTCCAGAGAAGCAATCCAAATTTTGGTGATAATTTGAAAGAGATAAATTTTCTTAAACATGTAGTTATATTGAAGGAGCATTTGGCTCCTCAATATGGGTAATACGAGTTTACTTTGTTAAGGAATATTTTTCAGCATTATGTATTTGAGGTTTGGGTGAGATAAATTTATTTCTGAGAGTGTGGTTGTAATAATTTTTCCGCATAGTGAATATTTTTCTTTGGTTATCTTTTGACAACGGCCGTAGTTTTTTCTCCGGATTTAGAGTTTTTCACGTAAATCTTGTGTTGTGTGATTGAAGTATTCTCCATTTAATTTTTTTTGTTAATTTATTATTTGACAAATTATTTAGAGTGATTTTGGGAGGAAATTCAATTTCCTAACAATAGCAAAATCAAATCCGAATCAAAGTCATCGTTTTAAACTATAACGAAATATCAGATCATTTGCAATACATATATACATACATATATACATGTAATCAAAATCCATTTTATCTGTTGGAGGCTTAAAGCCATCCCGCAGGTTTTGCAATTAGCCATACAATATAACTTCCCTTGCTCTTAAAACTTTAAGACTCTCACTCAATTGGAAAATCAAGCATTTTACAACAACATAAAAATTTCTTTCCAAGAGTTGGCTTTATTTGTAAATTGATGAGATATTTATGAAAAATATTAGAGAACCCCGTTAAATTCTATGGTTTAAGGGATAAAGATAGATGATAAAGAAATAATAATTTTGAGATGGGTGTAGAAAGTAAATTCATTTAATTGTATATTTTTGTCCTAAATAATAAAGTCATTAATGGAAGTTATGGTAATAAATATTTTCATGAAACTACAGGTTTGTAGATTATTTTGGTTTGTTCAAATAACACCACCCTTTTATTAAACTCATTATTAGTGTTTTAGTGGTAAATTTTAAACTTAAAATAGATATCTACCCAATAAAAGTCTAACTATTTAATTAATATTTTAGTATTTTCAAATAATGGTTCAATTAGTTTATATTAAAAAAATAATATTTAAAATTCAATTTAAATTTGTACAAGAAATTATCAAATAGTTCAAAATTGGAAGGTATTTTTTCCAAATAAAGATATATAATTCCTTTACCTTGAGTGATATTTAACTGAGGAGTCGAATTCCACTCTCCTCTTTCCTTTCCTCTTTCCTCTTAATGAAAGCCTCAAGAATGACAAAATTGTATGCTAATCTCCCATTCCAATCCAAAAAGAGCACTAGCAAGAAGATTTAACAGAGACCTGCAAAAAATATGAAACACACATATTCGACTTTTTTTCACACTGTTTAACGGTTTGCCTTGCCCTCTGCCTTCATCAATCCATCAAATTGTCTAAGTTTATTTTCAGAGAACTATCAATTATCTTAATTGTGTTTATATTTATGTAACTATGCTTAGTTACTACTGAATAAAATAACCGAGGCAAACAGTAATGGGGAGAATTGGTTACACGTTTTTTTGAATGGCTGTTGAATAGAACCCTTACATATGATACATTTTGATGTCTGGGTTTGAAACTTGCTGTGTAACAAAAAATATCCCATATTTTTGTGTATAAATTATTGCAAACAGTTCGCAGAATTCATATATTATTAACCACAAGGAGTAAATTTTACAACTGCTTGTATAAATTATTCCTAATTGATTGACACTACAGCTCGCAAAGATACATAATCCTAAAGCAGCTTCAGTACAGTTATTTTAGTTGCTGTGCTTTCTCTATTTCTTTGTAACTTCATCTTACTATGATCTAGTTGTTTGTTATCAACAACAGTTTTTGCTCTCTCTTACTCTAAGACTCTCTGTGCCTCCCGCCACTTAAAGAAATTCTACTAGGATGCCAAGAACTTCATGCAGATTGGAGGACGAACATTGGCCAAAGCAAGAATTGATGAAGGGAGGATCCATAATCCGTCTCCACAAATCAAGCCTGAAGCAACTGCAGGAATCATTAAATCCGCATTCTTGCTGTTCAACTTGTGCCATGCAAACACAACCAAGCTTCCCACACACATGTCAATTGCAAAGTAGGCACCAACTAGGAATGGAACAGCCATAGCCATTGGAAGGGGAATCCATTTTGCTATTTTCTTAGGAGAAAGATCTCTTAGTAAGTTTGCCGCAATGGCAAAGGCAAAAAACCCATAACAGAGCTGTAAACAATGCTGAGGCAGGGCAGAGAAGCCCTCAACACCAAGAATTGCCATGTTTCGGTAGACGATAGCATAAGGAGCTTTGTATTCACCATCTGGGTTACCAACATCAAAAGCCTTGTAGAAGAGAAAGAATGTAAGAGGGGCTACAACGCAACCTATGGCAGTCCCAATGGCCTGACTCACCACCATCGACCTGGGTGAAGTGAGAGTGAGATGACCGGTCTTAAAATCATGCATCAAATCAGAAGAGATGGAAACGATGGATTTGATCAAACCACAACCCACAAGTCCAGCAACCACGCCATTTTCTTTCCCGGACAAGGCAGCAAGAACAAAGAGGGCTACTTTTCCATAGTTATAGGCCATGTTCATGTCAGTTAGACCAGCACCATAAGCATTACAAAAGCTAAGAGAGGGTGCTAGAATGTAAGCAACAACAACATAGTACCACTTCAGCTTGGGGAACATGAGAGGGATCACAATGATGGAAATAATGGAGAAGACAGTGTACCCTACACACGCCGTCCACATTGGAATGCTCTCTTTAATAAATATTTCATTTCTTTGACGATTGTCAATTGCTTGATTCTGGTTATCCGAATCTACATTAAAAGGTAAGACAAATTAACTTAGTAAAATCTGATCACAATAAGCACTCTGAAATTATGATGCCCAGACTCTAGTATGGATTCTTTCTTATTGGGCATCACCATTCAGTAAAATTCTACACCATGCCGGCATCTTACTGGAAAGACAAACTGAAGTACCTTGCTTAGATATCACTGACCACTTTTACCACAAGACATGAGAAGATGAGGTAAGAAATGTAACAATCTGGCGCCAGTCACTTCAGTTGTGAAGTTACCTGTTTTGAGATTGCTTTTCTTAGCTCTGGCATGGATGTTTGTGGCAGTAAAGTATAGAATCCTGAGAAAATTGTAGAGTCCATCGCCCAGGATAAGAGCAATAGAAACGAAAACCTGCAGCCCAAGTATGGAAGCCATGAGATGTTGGTGCTTTACTGGGTGTCATCGACTTTGAAATTGTCAGTTACTTCAGAAATGAGGGACTTTTGCTACTAAAGATAAAGGGAATAATAATATGTGCTCTGACAAACCTTGTAACCATTTAGACTCTTCATACTGCTTTCAGGTAAAGTTTTTGGAAACCAATCGCCTTTAAGCCCGGTTATCAATGGCCACATAATTCCCCAAGAGAGAACAGCACCAAGAAGCAAAGACAAATTCACAAGATGTGAACAGATCATTCCCGCACCAATATAAGTCATACTGAAATCAAAGTAAAATCTGCAAAATTCAATTTCTTTAATCAATAATGATGAAAGGATTATTCACAGTCAAGACAATAAGGAGCAACACATTGAGTACGAACGAATTTTTCCAAGCTTTCAGTCCAAACGTAGGAAATTGAACAAATCCACATTGCTCTCCTCCTGCATAGAACCACTGAAAGAAAGCCCACAGGAAACTAAGAGAAAATAATTTCGTGAACCCATGTACTTGTTTCCTGCAAGAAGGAAATTTGTTGCAGCAACTCCATATGCTACTTGGTAATTGATCTGAAAAACATAGATTTGAGGATGTCAGATTCTTACTTTGCTCTCTTGTCTCCTTTAGGAGTATGAAATCCATTGATAAGAACTGCAGTAGCAGTTCCACTTGGATAACTCAACTTGTAGTCGATGATCATGATCTGTAACAACAAAAAGTGTGTGATCGTCCCATGTCAAGTTTTACAAGCAAACCTCAATGCAAAACTAGGAATATCGTTACACTTCAGCAACCCTAATTTCCAAGTAATACTCATCAAGCTTACCACAAATCAATCTGCTATCAAATAGGTAATTAAGAAGGAACAGAAGATACCTTTCTAAGAGGTACCAGTGCTAGAAGCCCAACAAAGCTGGTAACAAAGAGGAAACCAATCATCCAACCGATCTCAGGTTCCTTGGTGCTATCAGGATTGTTCCCCGGAGTGTCAACCCCTGACTGCTGATATGTCCTCCTGTTCAAACCCAACAGATAAGACCCAAAACCACCTGCACTCTCACAATTATCAAACAAACAGCATCAAGTGAATTGGCATGCAAATAGACGCATTAGGACTGCAAGCCAAGAACAAACAAGAAAGATAAAAAATTGCCAGACCTCCAACAGCGATGCTATAACAAGCAACCGCACATGTCTGAATTACAGTATTCTCTTGTCGTGTAAATGGAGTTGCCGTAATTCCAGTCTTATGTAGCAACTTAGTCCATGTCCTGACAAATACAAAGGCAAGGAGGGCAGCAGAAACATTTAGATTGGGGACTAAGCCGGTAGTCAGGTTCAGCTTCATCACAATCACACTGTATATGATGCCAATCGCTACACTAGCAATAAGACCACGGATTGTGATATGATTTGTCCATGGCGGAATTCTCTTTATATCCTCTGTTTGATCTTTGATCTCTTCCAAATCCAATTCCTCTTTCTCGTGATGATTAACATTCTCAATCTCTTTCAGTTCTTCCTCCCCAAACCTACTCTCCATTTTGATTTATCAAAATCTCTGTTCCCAGCTTAACCTATTGACAATCTGAAATCGAATCCCACTTCTAAAAATACAGAAAAAAAAAAATTCTGAATGAACAAATCATATTAACATAAAATGCCCATTAATGATCTTACCTTAATAGCCTTGATGAGTTGTTCTTCTTTGTTTGTTTCTTGCCCGAAACACTTCTTCAATCTCTGAGTTGGCTCAGCATGAACCTTCAACATAATGACACACAACAAGATAAAAGAAAACAGTATGGATAGCAATTGATTATAAAACCTTCAAAACCCACAAACATCCATTCAATGCAAAAGATCAAAAACCTTGAATAGTTCACCAAATCTACAGAACGGGTAACTCATATCTCAATTACCTTATTAAATGATCATACAACAAATCTAAAATCTACATGCCAAAAATACGCTCAACATTCTAAATTTATAGAGGTATTAGCAACAGCCCACCAACCAAAAGAATTACGAACCCATATAAGTGTACTGCAAAAAGTACAAAAAGTGCGAAAAAAAAATAAACTTTGTAGTACACTAATTACTAAACGAACCTTTCAAGTTTCAATGAACCCGCATAACTTAACATTTGAACACATGGTTGGTCGCAAATAATTGATCCTTCTCGTTGACTCCCATCTCAGAGCCAAGTCACAGATGGGTGGGCTTGTATGATTATGAAAATGGAAGTTTCAAAGAATAAAGAAGTGGGAAGAATGAAGTGCTAACTGCTAAGCTTAAAACCTTTATTCCTTCACTTCAAAGTGTGTATACTTTTCTACTTGGGCGTGTGGCTGTGGCTTAGCTTCAAAAATGGCGCATTGAATCTTAAGCGCGTCAATTTTTTAACGGTCAAAGTCACGAATGCACATAGGACAAATCATGATTTGATTGAAAGATTGAAAAGCTCGTGTTTCAGTGGCCTTCGTGGGGCCCCCTAAATGGGCGAGTTTGATACAATGGTATCTCATCAATGAACGCCTTACATCTCAATTTCATTGTCTGGCGGGAATCATTATCGGAACCCATGCTATTATTTGGGTTAATAATTGAACAAAAATTTCAATTATTTTAAAGAATCGATTATTTAATTTTTTACTACCGCAAGGGTCAAACTAATTGAACAATGTCTCTTAGACTAAACATTCTAATGGTTAAATTTGTAATATAAAGTTTAATCAACACACCATTAATATTACGAACACAGTAATCTGTGAAGCCATTTTCATTTTTCACTGCACAATTTTTATTCTCTCTACACCCTTTAAATAGTTTTCACTCTCTATATATTGTTGGTGATTACTAGATTTGTGCCGTATCATTGAATGTCATTTTTGTTTTCATTTCATTTAATGAGATTATCGAAGTTATTGGATTCAACGAATTTTTTCCCCAATATTCTTACCACCTTGAATCTCTTCCTAATGGTTTTTTTAATTACAATTCACAAACAAAGAATATCAAAGACAATTAAAAAAAAAGTCAAGTCTTTCACATTAAAGCATAAATTCATTTAAACTTAATGTAATTAGGTTGCGTTTATTTTTAATTTGAAATTTGAATAAATCTGAATTTAATTGAGGTCTGAATAACATGATTGTTTTTTATTTTCATCATCTAAAAAAAAAAAGTTAAAAGCTAATAGGTTGACATAAATATCTTTTTAAATAGTGCATATATTTGTTCTTCACAATTTATAATTTTCACAGGTTGGTAACATTTAATTCAATTTTTTAATTAAAAATGTAATTATAACATCAAATTTTATTATAAAGTCAACACTATTATTTTATTTTCGATTCATCACAATTAATATAATTTGATTTGTTCAATATTTCAGCCTAATTAATGTTATCATGTGAATAAAAATTTAAAGCAATTAAAAAAAATAACTTCAAGAATAATACAAAAATATAAGGGTTATACATAATATTAGAAATACATGAATTGTTAAGAGTATTTTTGAGATTTGAAATTAAAATTTTTCATTTACACTTCGGACTTAAGATAAAAGTGAATTATTTTCTAATTTTTTTATTTAGATAAAATTGTCCAATAATAAGTGATAAGTTAAAAAAATAAACAATTTAAAAATAAATAAATACCTAAAAAAATTAAATTCAAACTTCAAATAAAAAAAAAAAACAAGCATCTCAGTGAAGTGAGCCAATTTAATAATTGTCCAACTAATAGAATGTTGACACGTTAATTTATGTACATAAAAAAATTGTTATTCCTGCATTATTAAGCATCATCTAATAGTATGTTGACACATTAACTTATATACTACGTCTCTTTCTGTCATTATTATTGATGAAAAATGGAAAAAAAAAATCAAGAAGAAAGCTAAGAACATTGCTTACTTTCTACTTTCTAGAGCGATTGGGAAAATATCAATTGAAATTTCCTAGTCCAGATTTTTTAAAATTTCCTGAGGCTCGCACTAAGAAAGGCCGTTGGTGTTGGATTTATTATTATTTTGGAGCCTGGGCGTTGAAATGATTCGATGTTGTGATGAAAAAGCAAAAATGTGGGTGAGGTGAGCAGAGCTAATGGAATTTTATTTTGCGAGTAAACCGTGAAGACAGAGAGCATATTTCAGGGGGGACAGCTGAGTGAACTCGGTTCTGTTCGTGGGGTCTCGTTAGTTTCAATCATCCATTTAGATGCCAGAATCTGAAAGCATGGGGCCTACCATGCGTTCAACTCAATCAATCAAACTTTTCTCTTAGCGTATGGGCTCGTAAATTACCAAAAATTGGATGCCTTTGAATTTTGAGTGGGATTGATAACGTACGAGGGGTAGGAGTTATTCGGTGGCTCGGTTGGATTCAGTTCTTTCTTTCTTTCTTTCTTTTTTTTTTTTTTTCTTTTCTAAACTGAGTTGAATTGAATAATTTTAATTAAAAAAATCTAAATTGAATCGTCAGTTTGATTCTGATTTTTTTTAAATTTTTTTTGAACTTTTAAAATATTTTTTTTATTGCTCGATTTTTTATTATGTTTTTTATTTAATTAATTAAACTGATCGATTTTTTTATTGATTAGGTATCGGTCCTCGAAAATCCGATTACTATGTCCCGTGAATCCATTTGGACATAAATATTAGATTGGACATGCTTAATTATTCATCACTGACTAGTGTCCGCAAATTACCACAATTGAAAATCGCTTGTCACCAACCGCCATCTTATTTTGATGATTTTTTTTTTATGTCATATTTGATATCATTGAAATCCTTTTCTTGAGTTTACACACCATTACAATAGCATTGAAAAGAAAGCTCCCGTTCGTTCTAAGATCTTCTGCCAAAATTCTAGTCAAACAATACTAAATATGACTTCAAATAATGGCATCTATATTCTGTAGAGAGTGATTGGTGGTGGCTACCAATAAATGTATTTTTAACTAATAAATCAAAATAATATTATTGTAATATAAATAATAATAGAAATATTAAAATATATAACAGACTCTATATTACACCAAATACAATAATATGTTAAGTTTATTTTAATTCAATATTATACAATTAAGTACAATCTATTACAACCTAATATAATAAGATGCACCAAACGCCACCTTAAGTATTAAGTTTCATTAGAAGAAATAAGAGAGGAGAAGAGTAATGAAAAGGAGTGGGTAAAAAAATAAAGAAAAAAAAGATTTAATCTCAATTTTATTAATTAATTTGACATAAAATCATTTTTTTCTTTTTTCCCCTTCCCTCATTTCGTCTCTTCTCCTTTCCTTCATTTCCCCGAAAACGAAACTTTCAATAAGAGCCCGACGAGCATGATTTTTGTCATAAAAGTGTATCTACTATGGATAATCTTGTGACTTCGACTACCTTATATGGGTCTATCTGTCTTTTCACATATGTCCGGAACAATTCTTCACCGATGTTCTGGTTTATATGTTGACCAAAAGAGCTCCAATGGGTGTACTTAAAAGGTTTCGGGAGGACATGTACAAATGCTTTGTGATTTGGCGGCACGGCCCATAAAACTTATAGCTTAATCGAGGCCCAGATGTCCACAGGCCAGCCCATTTACCGCCCTTGCCATCCCCAACAAGTAAATAAAATTCCTGTGTCATCTTCTTCTTCTTTTTTCTGAACATAAATTTCAAACCCTAATTCATTTCTTCACTTGCAGAGATATTATTAACGAGAAACTTCTAAATTAATAATAAAAGTGATAGTAATATTTTTGTTGTTGTTGTTATTATTATTATTATTATTATTAGTATTTCATGGTGAAGAGAATGGGAAATTCTTCAGAGACAAAGTTCTTGCAGGAACTGATATTATACGCCGCGAGTGCAGCCCTAAGCTGTTTGGTTCTTTTCGCGGGGCTCCGGCACCTTGACCCGAACCGTGAAGCCTCCAAGAAAGCCCTTGAACACAAGAAGGAAATTTCCAAACGCTTGGGTCGTCCTCTCATTCAAACCAATCCTTACGAGGCAAGTTTTTCTTTTTCTTTCTAATAGAAAATCAAAATCGATTTCTTTTTTTTTTTGGGTTTATTTTCAATAACATAGATAATTTATATATACGCAGGATGTAATAGCGTGTGATGTTATAAATCCGGACCACATTGATGTGGAATTTGAATCTATTGGGGGATTGGAAACTATCAAGCAAGCTTTGTATGAATTGGTGATTCTTCCTTTACGAAGGCCGGAGTTGTTTTCTCATGGGAAGCTTCTCGGTCCCCAGAAAGGAGTTCTGTTGTTTGGACCTCCTGGTACCGGAAAGACCATGCTTGCCAAAGCTATTGCAAAAGAGTCCGGTGCAGTTTTCATTAATGTTAGGATATCGAATTTGATGAGCAAGTGGTTTGGTGATGCTCAGAAACTCGGTGGGTACACAACAGATGCTTTGTTATTTCAATTTATCCATTTGATTATATGTAATGAAATTTAGTTTGGCAACACTGATAAAAAGCAAGCTATCTTTCCATGTTGATGATGACTAAAAAATTTTATGATTGGATGGGACTTGCAAGTTTATTTGCTTAAACAACATTGATACTGTACAAGAATATGATTTTTTTGGATACTGTGGATATTATTTGTAGTTTGATCTCTATGATACTGTCAATGTGACATGCAAACTACGCATTTTAAGAAATCATTACTGTATTACATAGTTCTGTTTCCTTAGTTGAATATTCACGTGGTTTTGTTTGTAATCTTTAGGATTATTAAATTTAGGGAATGAAAAATTACATTAAGTTTCTGCTAGTCTAACTATTATATTTATCAAATATCTGTGGTTAGAGTGAATATGAATTTATGTCTTTGGTTATAAGGTGAAATAGGACTTGGTACACAAAGATGGAAAAGATTTCTTATCAAAGTGGTTCGTTTTAAATGGTTTACTTCCTGATTCTTCATTCATTGTTTGTTTCACCATCTGGGTCGTATGATTAATGATTTTGTACTTATTTAATTTCTTATAAATTATTGAGCAATTGTTGACTACACGTACACAGAGAAGTGAGTTTTGAAGCTGCCTTTGCAATGTTTGTATTCCTTTTGCAAAGTTTGGTGCTTAATTGTGGATTTTATTGATATTTTATTGCACTTTTGCAGTGGCTGCTGTATTTAGCTTGGCCCATAAACTCCAGCCTGCTATTATATTTATTGATGAGGTTGACAGCTTTTTGAGTCAGCGTCGTACTTCAGACCATGAAGCATTGACAAATATGAAGACTGAGTTTATGGCTTTATGGGATGGGTTTACAACAGATCGTGAGTATTTCTTTTTCAACAAAACATTAAAATCTCTAAGCAGCTTTATGTTTGTAACTTTCTCTAAGCAACTTTATGTTTGTAACTTTCTATTCAACTGATTGTCCCAATTATACTGTTTTTCTTTAGTCAACCTAGTTTTGGCCAGAGCATTTCCGTTTTTTAATTTTATGTTTTTTCTTGTAGAAAATGCCCGTGTGATGGTTCTTGCGGCAACTAATCGTCCGTCAGAACTTGATGAAGCAATACTTCGGCGTCTCCCTCAAGCCTTTGAAATTGGGATGCCAGACCGCAAGGAGAGGGCTCAGATACTGAAGGTGATTTTAAAGGGTGAGAAGGTCGAAGAGAACATAGACTTTGACTATTTAGCCGGTTTGTGTGAGGGATTCACGGGTTCAGACCTTCTTGAAGTTTGCAAGCAAGCAGCCTACTTTCCTATTAGGGAACTACTAGATGAGGAACGCAAGGGGAAACCAGCAGCTGTAAGGATATCTTCATTTTTTTTCCCCTCATATTTTCCTTGTTTTCTCTTCTCTTTGTTTATTTTGTCAAAGATTATCAGCTTCAGGGTAGATTGGTGCAGATTTTAATCACACTTTAAACTAGTGGTATCAAACAAATTTCTATATCCCTTAAACGAATCTGCTTCTTTTTCTTTTTTGTGTGTTGTGGGTGGGTGGGGGGAGCATTGGGCCCCTCCAGAAGCTTCCGTTTGTATATCATATATCTATCTGCATATCAATTCTTTTTTTGTTTGTCATACATTAACTCTGCTGGTGCTGTCATATTTCGCAAATGACCTAAAGACCTTCTTTATTTCTGTGTATGACAACTTCTGTGAGAACAACAAATTGTTGCATCATGAAACTTATTTTTGAAAAGTCTTTTAAATTCGTTTTTGGTTCATCTGGCTATTTTTTCTTTTATAGGGCATCCTTGGTGTCAATAGTGAATCAGCTTCAATATACGACTCAAATTATTTGTCTGTCTTAACTAAATAGGTGGACTGAAATAGACAGTTTTAGAAACTATCGATAGTTGGAAACTTTATATTTGTGCAGATAGTAGGTGAAGTTCATCATCTTTATTAATTAAACATATGTGCAATAGCCAGATACTCATGCTAATTTCTTAACGAGTCTGTTGGTCCATGTTTTCTTCTCAGGCTCCAAGGCCACTTTCACGGTTAGATTTGGAGAAAGTTCTTACCACATCTAGAAAGACGAGGATTGCTGCAACTGAATATACATTAAACTCACAGTCATCAGGATGGTCAAGGAATAATGAGTCCAATGATTATCAGGTTCAAGCTGCTATCAGTGAGCTCTCTAGGCTTGTGGTTTCCCAAATAATGAATATTCAATCAGAACCAGATACACAGGACCCTTGAGATTTATCATCTGTGCCCCAGCTTCCCCGAGACAATATTCTGTTTTGTAATATTATGCCTAGAAAATCTATTCTATTCTACTTTTTATCATTTCTGATGTACTTGTTTATTGATGTCCTACAAATAGATTATACTGTCCTTTCTAGGCAGCCATCTACTTGGGGTATGATTTTTGGGCCACTTACATATTCTTGACTGCACAAGAACTTCCATTCCAATGCTTGCTTGTTGCATTCTGCTTCCAATATATGCCACACTATATATAGCTCATAATGATGTGATGGAAGCAATTTTGTGAGTCAAAAATTTATGTTCTTTTAGACTTGGATTGTTGTACAGCTTTTTCATTTTCTTTTGGATAGAATTTGAGAATTTTAGAATTTTAATTGAAACAACCTTTTGCTTATTGCTTCGCCCTTTTTAGTTTCACCCTCAACTCCACATTTTCTGATAGATATTTTGTGTCGGTGTTGTCTGAATTTCACAGCATTGATCTCAAATTGTAAACTTCTGTTGTGGATCTGAGGTTCTGTTGTTCAGTGATGATCAAGATGGAAGACACGGGATGTCAGGAAGGTACAACTGCATTGATGTTCCATAGTTGAGTACTTGTATTTAAGATGGAAGGTAATAACCTACCAAAGGTCCAGACGTTATCATGAATAAAGCTAATCTTATCCTTGCATTTCAATTTGATTCAGTTTATTAAAAAGTTTTGAATTTTAGGGGGAAAAATTGAGTCACTTTGGTGCTTGATACCATGTCTTTGAGTAAGAGAAATGATTGTCTTCCTGGTCGGGGCTACTTTCAGTGAGTGTATCATCACTGATTTTAAGTAAAAGCTGAATGTATGCAACGAAAGGTAACCCTAACCACCCATTTCTACCGAGCAGCCGCACCAAGCATCATGGCCACACCCATCTCCGCGTGGCTACACCCATCTCCGCGTGAGCCACGCCGAAGCAACCAATACCATTGCACCTTCGCCTCAGCCCTCAAACACAGGCGCGTTAGCACACTGTTGCTGACAAGCACTCCTTTGTCAGCCATCGAGCCAAATAATATGCATGTTGATTTGCGTGTTGAGATACATGATTACAAAGAACTTAGGAAATTTGTGGGATAATCGTCCAGCCAGAGCCAATTCACGCACAAGGCCGTCTTGGCTGTATAATGTGCCTGATGATTTGCACGTTGACATACACGATTCACATATGAAACAGATATGCTACATTCACTTTTGTACAATAAAAATCTTGATAAATCAGTAAGCATAGACTAAGAAAAATCTATAGAGATGGCAAAATCCTCTATGAATTTAGGGTCTCACTGGGGCTTCATCTCTAATGAGGTATTTTTTTAATAATTTTCAGGGAATAAGGTAGGGAATAAGAGAAAAATAATCTTTAAATTCTTAATGGGATAGAGTTTGATTTTGTACTCCCCACCCCAATCTCCATTGTATATAAATATTTTTTTAATTTTTGTTTTATTAATTACAATGTTGGTTAATAATTTTTTTAACCTAATATAAATGAGTTATAACCAAAAGAAAACCCCACCATATAATTCTTATTCATTTTATAACATTATTATATTTTCTTTTTCTCTTAAGGTGCTCCTCTTGTTCAATTATTTTTTAGTTTTCATATCATTTTTAAGATATTGTTTCAAAATTTTAGAGACTTTTTAAAATAACTTAAATACTTTATAATATGGTAATGATTTTATTTAAATCTTTAATTTTTAATTTACTAAAATTATGTATTTATACCATTATAAAATAAGTAAATGGAGAATATGAAGGGGATTGAGAAATCATTCTCCACATAGGGATTTCTCATCCCCACCCCACTAAATTTATTGAGAAATAGGGTGGGAAATAAAGGCAAAATTTTTAATGAGGTGGGGAATGAGATAGGTCTCCCCATCCACATCCCACCTCACCCCATTACTATCCCTAAAAACCTAATGAACTAACGAATATTTTAGTAAAAAAAAAATGAATAAATTATTAATTGATGAAGATATCCATGATTATTTTTTATCTATTTTATCCAATATCATGTTACAAACATCAATCCAATTAACACCAAGAAAATGTAACAAAGACATCTAAACAAATCAAGAATGAAATGAGATCATATAACAAATCTAATCACAGTCAACACACAGAGATACATGGTTCAGTCTTTTGCAAAACCTATATCCACGGGTGAAGCCATCACGCAAGCTTTCATTGATAATTCAAAGATTGAATTACAGAGCTATGCTATTAAGACTACACAGAGCAAGATTGATCTTTCTCTTTATGATTCTCTTGCTGTAACTCTCTAGAATGATCCCTCAAACACTTTGAAACCCAGCTTATAAACTAGCTACAGATGCTTGACACGTATCAACTTTAACAACCCGTGATGTACAGATGCTTGACACGTATCCAAGAGGCTGTTATAACATACTTGGCTTCACTTAAGAATTCACGAGCTTGATCACGTGATTACTTCAATTTAGTTAAAACCAAAACGCTGCCAATCGACATCGTTTCAGTCATTGAGTGATCATATGCCACTCACTTGTCTTCAGAGACTATTATGAATGTTGAAATGCTGTTGTTTTACTTGTAAGGTGCTTTAATTCACCTTATAAGCAACATTGACCATTAACTGTTCCTTTAAGATAAGTTTTATTGGACTATTTTATCTTTATAATATAAAATGGTCAAATTAGCCTAAAAATATGTGCACCCCACAAACAAACATTTAAAGTGATATTGATATTGAAAATCTATCAAGAGAGGGCTAATTGAGAATTTTTATAAAATTAAAATTGAATTATGCAAATCCAACACAATAATGATCAAATTAAACAGTAAATGTAGCAATATATGATTAAAAAAAAGAATAGTTTATTTAAATTCCCTTTAAACATACAGTAGCATTCTATGTCCTAAGCCTCAGTCTTTACAACAATAATGACATTTCACAAGTTAACTTTTAACTCTCAAGGTTTGAACAACCTTTAGGAGCATTAACTTCAAAGGTGTCTTATTAAGAATTTAGATCCATTTTAATAAGTATACACAAGTTAAAGCCCAAAAAAATTAATTAATCTAATTAATTAATTCTAAAATCACTATTCATATATTACTATTCATTCAATACTACTTGTGATCACTATTTATGAGTTATTGTTTACACAATACTACTTACTAGTCACTGTTTTATAGTAATGATCATCATCACTATTTATAGCAACTAGAAAATAGAACCGCGCTTCACGCGACTTTAAAAAAAGAATTTAGTATTATCATTTTTTCTTACTTTACACTTGATGAAATGATAAAAATTATGAATTAATTTTTTTTAAGATGAGGCAGCCTTATAAAAAATAAAAAAAAGCTATTAGCCAGTAATACAAATAAAGAAGCAACGCATGATAAACAATAAAATGAGAGAATATATTATAGAGTGATTTTATTCATTCTAATTGTGTGTGTACAAAACAAAAAGATGAGCTCTCCATTTATAGTTACATAATCACTCCATGAAATTAATAAAAAATTATGGATCATAATTTCTTGTGAGATAGTAGGAATTATAGGAAAACTAAAGGTTGCTAATGGGAGATAGTGGGGAGACTAAGAGATATATGTTATGAACATCTACATTTATTTTAATAAATTCATAACACTCCCCCTTGGATGTTCATTACAAAGAATATGCCTCATTAAAATCTTTACATAATTGTTATTGTATAATAACAATCAAATTAATTATGAGAAGATGAAAAGCCAAATCTAAAAGAAAAATTTTCTATTTATTAGATAATAGAGAATATATAAAGATGAAAAATGGTGATGCCACATCACCTTCACATTATTGTTCATTTACCTTAATTATATCAAATATATTAAATTGTAAAAAGTAAAGCACATAGAGGATTTTTACGTGGTTTGAATCACAATCCTACATTTATGAGGCCATGCCCAAACATTAAGCAATTAACTAAGTAATGAAAAAAATTACAACCTATTAAAATCTTACAAAATTTCAAACTCCTTTTTACTTTTGTCACCACCTCATTGAATCTAACTTGGTTGACCTTACTCAGAGAACACCACTCATCTTCAATTATGTTTACTACTTCCTTAAAATTCCCTTAGCACAACAAACGACCCCTCAATCCCAAGTAGACCAAAGTAATCATCAAAGAATATCTGATGAAAAAATTGATATAAAGAAGACTCGAAGACTAAAACTCCACGAGTATATGAAACATCATATGCTGCCAAATAAGGTTTCTCTTTGTTGTCTTCGTTGCCTGGTTCTCTGATATAAAATACTATATGTCTTCAATCGCTTCAATATGTAAAATACTTCCCTTTCTATATTTGTAGATTTTCACCCAAAACCTATTAGTATCTTAATAGTCCAATATTCCATAAATACTTGATACATTTACCAATGTAGCAATCACCTTTATTTGTAACTCTTTTATATGAAATCCTATATTTACAACAATTTTCTTTTTATGCCTCTAAAAGTATTCTCTAATATTTCACATAATTTAATCTACTAAATACCCAAGATAGACAAATTCCTAATAAAAGGAATAAATAAATTACAATATTCTTGACACAATGATATCAATAATAAAAACCAAACAGCATAACAAACTATTATAACAATGAATGTATCCCTTACCACACAAGAGTGTATAAGTAAATCATAGCTTGATGATGTATGGATTTGTGAAGAAAGCAAATGAAATCTCAATAATATTAAGAATAATGAAGTTTTCATTTAGACCTTGAAAAAATCATTTTAGAGTTGGGTCTATATAGACCCCTCCAAAAGCTAGCCATTGCTCTTTTAAGTAAGTTAATTTAAGCTAATATAAACAAAACGATTAACTCTTTGTTGATGTGTCATTCGACCATTGAAGAAATTTTAGGATAGTGGGTGCAAAATCATTTGCCATTTCGAGACAGTAGCTCAACAGATTGTAAAGCAGTAGCCACCTTTTCCAGGCTAGCTTTTACAAATTTTATATTTTGATCCCTATTTTTTGGAACTTTGTTTCAAAAGTGCCTATAAAGGTTTTGAAACATAACAAATATGTCATTTATCTAATCTTCATAAATATCATTAAGACCATAGTACTTTCAATATTTTTAGACATATAAAAACTTTTGTAGTGTTTTTCAAAAGAAACTTATTTTAATAAAACATTTAACCTCTATTTTTAGTCAAGTATAGAAAATATATTTTATGGAAACAAAGAAAACATTTGAATATCATGATCATGATAAATTTTATGCTTTTAAATATTTAATTATGCACACACTCATTTATACTAGTTAAAAAAAAGTTTGAGAAAATCATGTAAAATAGTGTCCTTAATGCTTGATCTTTACTTGATGAACTTAATTTGTTCTTGAATTTTTCTATCTTGATCTCACATGAATAATCTTTTTCCTTCAAGAGATATGGAGATTTAAAAAAAAAAAGAATTCTCATTTTATCCTTAACATATGGTTTGTTATCATCAAAATCAAGATTTGTATAAAACCTTTAGGTCAATAGATGTTAAATAATTTATTGTTGCCATATGAGAATGTTACACTAGGGCTTCTTTTCACAATATAAAATATTTGAATTGAGATCTAAGTCAATATTAATTTCAAGAAGAGACAAGCAATACTCAAAACACATACAATATGGTTTGGATAGGAATTTCACTAGGCCACATATCACTTTAGAATTGGCTAGAAGGTCGCCTCAGCGAGATAAGATTGTGATAGATTGAAATTTGGGTTTGGTCTACTATTGTATGGTCTGGAGATTAAAGTCCAAGGATGTATCCAAGCTTTGGTATAGCCCAAATATACCTATTGCTACTTTGACTTCTCGTTTGTTAACTTGCAGTGACTAGGCTCTTTTTGGAATAAAAAGATTCTTGCTAAGAATGGTGGCGCAAGAGTAGTTGTTGTAAAGTGAATAATAGAGAATCTTGTGTTGGTGACCGTAGGATTGATATGGCTGTGAAATAATGAAAACCTTAACTATCATGTTGATTTTATAGAAGGTGTTTGAGGGTTTTGGTGACAAAAAAGTGTGATTATGGGCTTCTTGATGTGTTTTTGGTACTAGATGTGATTATGGAATGGTGTGATGACTTAGCAGAGGCTAAGTTTAAATAATAATGTAATTTAAAAAAGGTCAACAAGTAATAAGTACTAAAAATAAAAATTTATTAATATATTCAATACATTTATAATTTATCTCGATGTGTTTCCATATGTTAAAAACGTTAAAGAATTAACTTATCATCAAGAATACAAAATAAATCTTTTTCTACATGTACAACAATAATATTATTCAATTATTAATCTCTAATCTGATTTCACAGACGATTTTCACAAAATTCATAGTTAAAAATGCATTTTATTATTGTAGTCATGGACAACTAGTAAAATCAATGCTAATGTTATCAATAAATAAATTAATGAATACAATTTATCTTTTTTATTATCAACTATTTTTCTTGTTAGAATATCAATCTGTTTTAATTTTGAAAATTTGTTATTAAAACCCACCTATGTAATGTAAACATTAAATTGAATTTTAAGTGTCATAATATTTATTGAAGAAAAATCATTTTGATAAACTCAATAAGATAAAATAATTTCTATTTTTTGTGAGTAGAGTTAGGGTGCAACAAATTTCAAAATAACAATTTCTTTGTGGGTTGGAAGTTAAAGATAATTACTTAATATTTTGGTTATTTTGAAATTTAACGGGACTTTTTTGATAAATGGACAAATAATAAAATTAAATTTGTAAATTTTGAAAAATTAGAGGGGGCTTGAGCCCCTCCTAATCCTAACATGGCACCGCCTATGCAATGCCAATTGTATTATGTGAAAAAAATTGGATTTTTTTGGTATTGATGAACAATTGAAAACACAAGCTTATTCATAATGAGAATATGTTATATGATAATAAAGGAAATGTAATGGGTTTTGTTTTGCATTTACTTATGGCTTAAGATAGTGCTTCAAATGGCAGTTTTGATCAAAAGAGAGATTTTCTCTTTAATTAATGGCGATTGCAAGTTTCAGGCTTGCTGGTTATGGTCGAGAGTTGCAAGCTAGGTTGCCAAGGTAAAGGCTCATTTTTATGAACTTGAATGGTGAATAACGACTTTATTTATAAGCTTTTGTTGGGCAAAACCTATTTCCATGAGACATGTGGAATTCTTGTGAACAGAGGAATGTAATCGAAATCTTACTCAATCTTGGTCACAAAGAGATTAGTTTTCCTCTTTAGATAAGGTCATGACTGTTTTAAGATGGAGTATCCATACTTAACCACCAAGTAACGTGGCTTATAAGATTGGGTTAAGCTTAAGACAAAATTAGAGTTTGTAAGAGGTTTAATGGGCCTGGACTTGGGATTGCCACTAGATTGCAGACATCGATCCTACTGGCTTGTGACCAATTGGGCATGATTAGATCTCTTATAGGCTTTCTATAGTTATAGGTTCTCTACTAGTCTTTATACAAGGTATTTTTTTTGTGGGTCAAGTACCCCTCTAGTAGGCTTGGTGAAGAACTCAATGTACATTTGACCTCACTTATACATATCCGTACCTTCCAAATCGCAATCCACAATTGATGCCCTTAAGTCTACCATGAAATACATATCTTATGATGTGAGCTGTTGAGTGTTAGAAAATATATATTTATAAAGGAGAAAATCGTTATTTTACATTTCAAGTCTTACTAACACTTCTACTTTTTGTATTTTAGTCTCTTGTAATTTAATTATGTGTGTTTTATTTAATTAAGTATTTTATGTATTTTAGGGGCATCATGGTCATTTCACAATGAACGAGAGATCAGACAGCAAAACGAACATCACTTTTAAACCTAGGATAGTCGAAAACCTTAGGAGTAGCATAAAAGGAACATGTACGGTATTGTCTACGTTATTGTTTACGACACTGTTCATATAGACGGATCGATGACGTCTCATTAAACGATGATGTGGCATTGACTGATGAGGTGTCACGATCTTATTGAACTAAAATTCTTATATACTGATGATCAGTGACGTGGCAGCATATTAGTGTACCAAAAATTACGCGTACGATACATGCATATACACAAGATTATTTTCAACCAAACCGCGTCACTATTCAACTGTGTCACTATTCAAATTACGTGGTCAAATTGTGTTATTATTCAAACCACGTGATCAAACCGCGTACTATTGATTGATGACGTGGTACAATCCTGAGCATCTGAAATGTTTTCAATCCGATAACCATGATTTACTCAATATATCTATAAAAAGGAGGCTCTCCCCCCTAATTTGGCATCACTAAATTCATTTTTTAGCTCCATTTTCTGTAATTCCTTCTACATCTTGTATTTTCTACATATTTTAATAAATTTTTATTTTACCCCTAGTTCAATTATGAGTAACTAATTTTCTTTCAAGTTTGGGTTGAAAGTGAAGTCTCAACATGTGTCATGGGTTTTATTTGGTAAATTTACTTTCTCTTCCCCTTTAATTATTGTGGATGTTTTGATTTTTCGTCGACAAATAATAATAATTTTGTTTAGATACCGTCTTAATTTCACCGGCTCCCTAGTACAAACTTATTATTATTTGACACGATAAACTCTTAGCACCATATTGATTAAAGTGTAGTTCATGAGGTGTGGATTCTCCCCTCATGATTTAATTAGCACTAATAAAGAATATTTAGCTCATGGTGCATGTTGATACAGATCTAGATACCCAAGCGCTTCAATTATAATAGTTTCCATTTTAATTTAAATTGTTATTTCAATTTAAGTTTTAGGATATTCCAAATCATCTTTATAAAAAATACAACCACCCTCATAAAAAATTAATTCTATATATAATTAAAATTCACCTCCTCGTGGGATCGACACTCGTCTTCATTAATCTATTGTACAATAAATTCGTGCACTTGTGAGTTTAATAAAATTTGCACAACAAGTTTTTGACGCCGTTGCCGAGGAGGTAAGTTATTTTAATTCATAAAATTAATTTTTTTAAATAATTTCTTTTAATTGTTTTCTTGTAATTTTTTTTCTTATTTAAAAAAGTGAAAAAAAAGTAAATCTGCATTTAGAGGTAAGAATTTTTTTTCTTTTTATCTTCTTTAAAGTTCTGTAATTTAATTTTCAAGTTATTTTTCTTTGTAATTTTTTTGTTTATCGTGAATACTAAAATAATTAAGGGAGTGAATGAGGTTAACGTTGGCGAGTTAAGTTCGGGAATTAAAGAAGTCAAGAAAATAGTTGAAGGTCTTTAAATAGTATCGTTAACGACTTCTAAATCATCAGAACCACATGACCATGATTCATACTCAGATCAAGTCCAATGCCATAGGTGTAATAAGAAAACCATCTAATTACAACCCATACTCCAACACATATAACCCTGGATGGAGAGACCACCCAAATTTTTCGTGGTCTCAAGGATTCCAACAAAATAGACCAGCAGCTCCAGCTCCACCAATGCAACTAATTCCTCAAGTTCTTCAAACCTCTTAGCCACCATTTAGACCATACAATCAAAACCATAGGAGGATGCATTCCAGAATTTTAAGAATGTTACTCACTTCACGATTGAACAATAGAACCAGCACTATTGATGACCTACGAAATGAGATGAGAGAATGCTTTAATTTACAAGCCCAATCAGTTTGAAACCTCGAGAAGATGGTGGGACAACTTGCTTCTTCAGTTCAAACTTTGGCAATTATTGTTGAGAAAAATAAATTTCCAAGTCAACCAGTGTCTAATCCTAAAGGATTAGTAAATGAAGTAAGTACCAGTTCACCACAACAGTACCAAGAGGTCAAAGCAGTCATGACCTTGTGAAAAGAAAAAAAAAGTTGACAACAAAGTGGAGATGTCGATGACAAAAGCAAATCAAATTGTACCTATAAATGTTGAGAACTCATCACTAGAGGAGAAAAAAAAACCAACCCACGAGAATACAGTTCCGAAAGCTCAATTTCTTATAGGCTAGCTAAGGGAAAGAAAGGAAAATCCACAGGTGAGATTCTTGAAATCTTCAAACAGGTGAGTGTTAACATCTCTTTGCTTGATGATACAAAACAAGTTCCATCTTATGCCAAGTGTCTTAAAGACCTTTGTACTAAAAAGAGCAACAGTCATGTTCAAAAGAAGATATTTTTAACAGAAAATATTAGTTTTATACTCCAACACAAAATTCCTCTAAAATGCAATGACCTATACTCTCTCCACTATCTCATGTAGCATAGGGAACCACACAATTGAGAATTCTTTGTTGGATTTAGGAGTTAGTGTAAATCTATTACCCTACTCAGTATTTATGAAATTTAGACTAGGTGAATTACACCCAACTCCACTGGTATTACAGCTTGTAGATCGATCCACAAAAATACTTCGTGGTATTGTGGAGGATGTGCTTATCCAAGTAGACAAGTTTTATTTTCTTGTTGATTTCATTGTAATTGACACTCAACTAATCCAAAAAAACGTTAGTTCTATACTCCAACACAAAATTCCTCTAAAATGTAAAGACCTAAGGCTCTCCCACTATCTCATGTAGTATAGGGAACCACACAATTGAGAATGCTTTGTTGGATTTAGAAGTTATTGTAAATCTATTACCCTACTCAGTATTTGTGAAACTTAGACTGGGTGAATTACACCCAACTCCACTGGTGTTACAGCTTGCAGATCGATCCATGAAAATACCTCGTGGTATTGTAGAGTACTTGCTTATCCAAGTAGACAAGTTTTATTTTCCTGTTGATTTCATTGTAATTAACACTCAACCAATCCAAAATTTAAGGAAGCACATCCCTATTATCTTAGGCCGACCTTTCTTGGCAACTGCCGATACTCACATTCAATGTAGGACTGGAAATATGCAGTTGTCCTTTGGTAACATGATTATGGAGCTAAACATCTTCAACATTACCAAACAACCTCACAATGCAAATGATAGAATTGTTGATGTGGATTTAATAGAAGCATTAATTGAAAACACTTTTTTTTCAAACCTTAGTGATAATCCTTTACAAACATGTTTAACTCACTTTGGTTTTGATTTTGATATTGATATTGAGAGATCAGTCGATGAGGTCAACGATCTACTTGACTCAGTATCATCTATGGATATTAATAAATGGAAGTCAAGAGTTAAACAACTAGTACCATCAGAGAAGAAAACCATCCCATCATTAGAATCACCATCGAAACTTGAGCTTAAACCATTACCCAACACTCTGGAATATGCATTTTTTGGAGAAGAAAATACTCTGTCGGTAATCATCTTTTCATCCCTAAATGACGAACAAAAAAGTAAGTTGTTGGATGTTTTAAAAGAGCACAAAAAAGCATTAGATGGACCATAACCGACATAAAAGGTATAAACCCAGTAGACTGCATGCATTACATTCACTTGATGAAAATGATAAATCTACTAGGGAAATGCAACGTCGGTTAAATTCTAACATGAAAGAAGTTGTTAGAAACAAAGTCCTTAAGTTATTAAATGCATGTATCATTTACCATATTTCTGATAGTTCATGGATCAGTCATGTACAAGTTGTTCTCAAAACTTCAGGAGTCACAGTAGTTACGAATACTGATAATGAATTGATACCCACTAGAGTGACTACAGGATGGCGTGTATGTATTGATTATGGAAAATTGAATTATGTCATACGTAAAGACCATTTTCCTTTACCATTTATCGATCAAATACTTGATAGATTAGCAGGCCATGAATTTTATTGCTTTCTAGATGGTTACTTAGGATATAATTAGATTCTCATAGCACCAAAAGATCAAGAGAAAATCACTTTCACTTGCCCTTTTGGCACTTTTACATATAAAAGGATGTTATTTGGATTATATAATGCATCTACTACATTTCAACGATGTATGTTGAGCATTTTTTCTGATATGGTTGAATAATTTCTTGAAGTCTTTATGGATGACTTTTCTATCTTTGATGATTCATTTTATCAATATTTACATCATCTAACATTAGTTCTACAGAGATGTATCGATACTAATTCTATAGAGATGTATCGAGAAGAACTTAGTCTTAAATTGGAAAAAGTGTCATTTTATGGTAAAACAAAGTACTGTTCTCGATCACATCATTTCAAGCAAATGTATTGAGGTTGATAAAGTCAAGGTGAATCTCATTTCCAATCTACCTCTACCTAAAACAATTAGAGAAGTAAGATCTTTCATTGGACATACTAGTTTTTATAGACGTTTTATTAAAGATTTTAGTAAAGTTTCTAGACCCTTATACAATGTACTTGCTAAGGATGTATATTTTATCTTTAATGATTCATGTCTTGTGGCATTTGAAAAAATAAAGCAATTATTAACATCATCACCCATCATCAAGCCCCCAAACTTGAGCTTATCATTCAAGCTCATGTGTGATACACTGATTATGCAGTAAAATCAGTATTAGGACAAAGAGTTGATCAAATTCCCCATATTATTTACTATGCTAGTATGACATTGAATAATGCACAGTTGAACTATTCAACTACCGAAAAAGAAATGATAGCAGTAGTGTTTGCATTAAAGAAATTCGATTTTATCTCATTGGTTGTAAAATAATTGTATTCACAGATCATGTTGCTCTTAAATATCTTCTTACAAAAAAATATACAAAAGTTAGACTAATTCGTTGGGTGTTACTTTTACAGGAATTTGACTTTAAATTTAAAGATAAGAAAGACACAAAGAATGTTGTGACTGACCATTTCTCTCGTCTCCATTTTGACACAATTACTGAACCTTTAACATTAAATGAGTTATTTTCACATGAACAATTGATGAGTGTAGAAGTATTACTGTGGTACGCTGATATCGTTAATTATCTTGTTACAGGTCAACTTCCAGAGCATTAGACCAAGTAAGATAAGGCCAAATTTTTTACAGAAATAAAGAATTTTTTTTGGGATGACCCTCATCTTTTCAAATATTGTGCAGATCAAATTGTTAGACGATGTGTCCCAGAAAATGAAATTCATAATATTCGTTCATTCTGCCATGAATAAGCTTGTGAAGGACATTTCAGTGCTAAAAAAACAACGACTAAAGTTTTACAATGTGGTTTCTATTGGCCAACTATATTTCGAAATACTTACACCTTTTGCTTTTCGTGTGATAGGTGTCAACGAAATGTGGAGCATTACACGAAGAACATGATGCCATTAAATTCAATTTTAGTGGTTAAGATTTTTTATGTATGGGGTATCGACTTCATGGGTCACTTTCCCCCTTCTTTTGGCCATCAATACATATTGGTTATTGTTAACTATATATTGAAATGGGTAGAAGTAATTCCATGTAGAACCAATGATCACAAGGTGGTGATAGGATTTTTAAAAAGTAACATTGTTTTACGTTTTAGATTCCCTCGAGCAATAATCAGTGATGGTGGTGCCCAATTTTGTAACAAATCATTCAAAGTTTTTTGACAAAGTATTCCATCACTCACAAAGTGGTGACCCCATATCATCCGCAAACCTAGTGGCCAAGTTGAGATCTTCAATCGAGAAATAATGCACATATTAAAAAAGACGGTGAGGGCAGACATAAAATATTGGTCATTAAGACTTGATGATGCATTATGGGCATATAGAATGGCTTTCAAGACCCCGATTGGGATGTCACCTCTACAGGCTAGTATATAGAAAAGCTTGCCACCTACCTGTGGAACTTGAGTATCGTGCGTACTGAGCCATCAAGAAATTTAACTTTGACATGCAGCAAGCTGAAATACTAACTAGGCAACCCAAGAGGGGGGTGAATTGGGTTTTTAAAAATTATCCTAAGCAAACCACACAACAATTTATTTTAATGCTTTAATAAATTCGAAAACAATAAATTCAATAAAAGTACAATAATAAATGAGTAAGGGAAGAGAAAGCAAACTTAAGGATTTTTACGTGGTTCGGCAATTCCCGCCTACGTCCACGCCTCCAAGCACACCGGACTTGAGAATTTCACTATTCAAGCCTTTCAAGGTTTCAAATGTTTACAATTGACTTACAAGGTGTCAATGAACCTTTACAACAAGAGATTATATCCCCAATCTCTTCACCCCAAGTGTTTCTCACACTTGTACACTCATAAATTGATGAGAAATGATAAATACAACAATAAATCTCTCTTTAAGAGTGGATATACAAATTGAAGAACAATGATGATTTTATGAATGATGATTCACGAAGTTGAAGCTCAATATATGTTGTGTGCACTTGTTCTTGCTTGCTTGGATTACCAAAAATGAATTGGTTTTGAGTTTATATAGTTTGAACTAAAAAACTAGCCGTTACTCATATTCTGGGCATATCCGGTTTGGCGTTTTTGGAATCCGGTAAGCCGAATTTTTGTTACCGTTAAGTCAAAATTTAAATTTTGCCTAACCGGCTTGCCGGATTCTGAATCCAGTAAGCCGTTTTCGTTTTGGGTGCATTCTGCCCAGTTTTCGGTTTTCTGAATTTTGTATCCGGTAAGCCGGATGCTACAGTAACCTGCTACAGTGCACTATTTTTTAAAATTATAATTTGACCCCAAAACTTTATAAAACTGTACTACAACCTAAAAAGTTATAAAACTTTGCAAATAGATCTAATTTCAGAATTTCTAAATAATACTTTGTCAATCCCAAAACTTTCTGAAATTTTGATATAGCCCAAATTGCTATGACACTTTTCAAATAAGTCTTTCACCAAAATTTCAAGCAATACTCGTTTATTTCAAAGTTTTCAAAATTCTTTCAATTAAACCATAAACTTTGAAAAACAACCAATTTCATAAAATTATTTTTCCATTAAATATGAAACATTTATAATGTGAAAATAATGATTTATTTAAAAAGAATAAAAACAATCAATTTCACAAAATCATTTTTCCATTAAATATAACACCTTTATAATGTGAAAATAATGATTTATTTAAAAAGAATATTAAATAATTTGGGCTTAAAAGATTAATCATTCTTAATCTTGTTTGTTATCATCAAAATCAATATTATGGAAACATATATGTTAACACAAGCTAGCTCAGAAACAATATTACAAGTTGGCAGAACTTGAAGAGATTCGCAATAATGCATACGAAAATGCCAAGATTTACAAGCAACGAATGAAAGTCTTTCATGACGAGCAAATTATGAGAAAATCTTTCACTCCAGGTTAGAAAGTGTTTTTATTCAATTCTCGTTTGCATCTATTTCCAAGTAAGTTACGCTCTCGATGGTCTGGCCCCTTTATTGTTCACACTGTATTTTCACATGGGGCAATTGAAATTAAGGAACCGAAGAACGGTGTCACGTTTAAAGTTAATGGTTAAAGACTAAAGCCATATCTAGAGTACTAACCACATGGAGAGAATACCGAAATAAATTTGAGTGACCCACCAGATTTGAATTGAGTTTTTTTTTCTTTTCGGTAATTTGATTTTTTTCTTTCTTTTTACTATTCTTTTGCTAATTGAAAAACTAATCATCTAAGGCGAAGGTATGGACAGAAACGATATTCTAGCAAAGCTTCACAATCGATTCCCTTCACTTTCTCATAATGTCCTCCTTACAATTTATAAAACTCGGTTCGAACGCATACAATTACTAATGAGGAATAATATATATGCTGACATCCTCTGGTTAATCGAGGCTAAAGTATGATTTGTAGGTGAGTTAGCTCCAAAATTTATTGCATACATGCCTGGTTGTGGTAAAAAAAATTATGCAAGAAAACAACGAGCCCGAAGAATTTTTACTACTTGTTATAAGCGTGCTAGAATGAAATGCGATAAAAAAATCATGTTCTTTAGGAATGATGTCTGATAACAGGGAAGATAAGATTCAATTCATTAGGGATGACTTGAATAAGAAGTCATTAGATGATATCCTTTTGACTCTTGAAACGCATCCTAGTGGATATGTACAAGGAGCGATTCTCCAATTATGCCCATTATTCCAGAAAAAGCATGCACGATATAGTCTTGGGAATCTGACTATAAATGACCATGTTTGCCAGTTTATAAGAAAACTTGATGAGAATCTCATCCTCAACCCATAGAGAGCGTTTAAGCCGTTTCTAAACGTAAAACCATAAGAAGATGTGAGCCACAATCGCAACTACCTGTTAATATCCTTTTACTTCACTGTTGTTTTATCGTTTGCATTATTGTCTTTAATTATTTTATTTTATTTTATTTTTTTTACTATTTACGTTTTTACTCTCGAGTCATGTACTTTACACGTTAATTGACACTGACATGCTACCTCATACACAACTGTAACCCACTGCCACTAAGATTTTTTAAATATGATTTTTTTTGTTAAGTACTCATAAATTATTTTTAAGAAGTATCTCAATGGCAGCTACTCCCAATAGACAATTTAAGAATATTTGTGTGCTTTCTGGATTTAACTATGGCAAACATAAAGAGTTCGTTGAGGCAGTCATAGATCTTAGTCGAAGTATAGCAGAGAGAAAATTACACTTGGTGTATAGAGGAAGTAACCGAGGGTTATTAAAATTGGTCTCAGAAGTTGCTTTTGTCAGAGGAAGTCAAGTGTTAGGCATCATCCCAAGAGCCCTAAAACATTTAGGCAGTTTGTCTGACACACCGACTGTAGAAGAGTTAGTCGTCTCAGGCATGCAAAAAAGAATAACTGAAATATTTAATCATGCTGATACTTTTATTTTCCTACCAGGAGATCTTGCAACTCTAGAGGACACTTATCACATTAGCATTTTGGGCTCATCTGCACATTCACCAGAAACTCATCGGTTTGTTAAATGTTAATAACTTTTATGATTATTTCATTGCATTTCTTAACCATGCAATAAAAAACTATTTCATTCATTCTACAGTGAAAAAACTTTTTATTTGTACTCACACTGCTAATGAGCTACATGATCTGTTACAAAATTATAGACTGGAGCTAGACCCCTGGACCTTTGTGTTGGAGCATCCAAATAATAATGGTAACAGTAGCCGCAGTAAAAAGTACAAATTAGATTTAATTCTTCGCTTGTAAATATTTTCTTCTGTGTTGCACCACTTAGGTGATGTCTTTTACAGTGAAAAAATTTTTTATTTGTTCTCACATTGCCAATAAGCTACTTGATCTGTTACAAGCTTATAAACCGGAGCCAGACCCCTAGACTTTTGTGTTGGAGTGTCCAAATAATGATGGTAACAGTAGCCGCAGTAAGAAGTACAAATTAGATTTAACTCTCCGCTTGTAAATATTTTCTTCTGTGTTGCACCACCCAGGTGATGTCTTCTAAACTTCACTTCTTTCCTTTAAAACATTGAAGACAATGCTTCGATCTGGGGGGAGGGAATAGTCGACAATTGTATAATCTTGGTTAAGTTTTTACTAATTTTTTGTTGTAGAGACAAATTGTGGCTAACTTTTTGTGTTGAAAATGGCTGAATATGGAGTGTAGTTACTCTAGAAACACATCTTCCTCGTTTAAAAAAAACCAAAAAAATAAAACAAAAAAATTCAGACATTTTCTTTTTCCTTATTAAGCTTTGACAATTATTTTTTTTTCTAACTTCTTCTTTCTAATTTCTCCTTTATAAATATACACTTTCAAATTTTTTGAGTCGAAAATAGCTGAATATGCAGTATAGTGACTTTAGAAATGCATTTTCTTAGTAAAAAAAAAATCATTTTCTTTTTCTATCATTTTAATTATAACTTTTCTAATTAGTTTTTCTGCATCATTTTCTCTTTTCTGTATACATATTTTTTTTTCATGTTTATAATAGGTTGGGGAGTACAATGTTGTTTAAAAAAAATTGTGTGATTTATTTTAACATTGGTTGACATGATGAATTTTAAATTTTAGTATTTGTATTATTTTTTGTCTTAAGTGATGTTATGCCATGTTTGCTACTCTACATGTTGATGTTAGAGACAAATATGAGTTGTTTGAAGAAATGAACATGTCATAATAAGTACTAAGTGAGTTTTTGAGTCTATCATTTTTCTTGGAGAGTAACCATTTTACCCATTCTTCATACAGCTTAGCAGTTTATTATTTTATGAACGATCTCTATATTTCTTTTAAGTTAACCCTTAAAAAAATTGTAAAATTAAAAAAAAAAAGAAAAAAGAAAGAGAAAAAAATGTGTGGTGCTACATCTGGAGGCTCATCTAACTAGTAGATATTGAAGATTATTTAGAGCCCTAAAAGACGATGGAAATGTCATCTTTGATCCGTTTGAGTTTAGTCATCCCTTTTATGAAATATCCACAGTTAACTCTTTTTGAGCCTTTAAAAAAATATTTTCTTTGTCAAACTTATCATCTTGACCCACTCCGATTTAGAGTATTTACAAGTTCCATCACATATTTATGTTTGAGAAAAAAAGTAAATAATTATTTTGTTTAGTGAAGTTGTGCAAAAAAAAACAAAAAAAAAATTTTGTTGTTTGAAAAAAAAAGAAGAAAAAAAGAAAAAATGAATAAATAAGCAAAATGCACCTTGTAATTTACAAAATATCTCTACTTTTTCTCAAACATATATTTGTTTTCTTTATTTCCCATCCTTTGTTAGACATGTCCTTAACCTACGTTACGTCTTAATAAAAGTCATTCATGATTTTAGAGAGCTATAGTATGAAGTAGAAGTTAGTTATATAAGCTAAAAAAATGTAGTGGTGCAATAAAAAAATTAATTAATAAATTGGGTTAGACTAGAATTTTTGTTTGACTTAAGATCGTATTATTTCTAAGCTGTGAGCATATTTCTTTCATCTTGGTGAGAGCGTGTGACATTACTTGTTTATTATTTTCTCTCAAATTTAACATTCATTGAAGTGACTATTTTTATTAGGTTTAATTTCTTTGTGAGAGTGTCACTACTTCCAGTGAGATTTTGGGGTTTGACATATCATTCTTGAAAGTAGCTGTGACAAAGTCTACTGACCTGATTCATATGAATGGTTGATGTGGGTGTGATGTTTCTGTAGACTGGATATAATGTTTATACTTTTATTTGATTGCTATTATTAGTTTGATTGAATAAATCCGATTGTTTAAAAAAAATCATTTTAGGTTTGAATTTTATTTTCTCTTTATTTGCTATGGAATAGCAATAAGTTGGTTAGGGGTGTGTTGAGTGTTAGAAAATATATATTTATAAAGGAGAAAATCGTTATTTTACATTTTAAGTCTTACTAACATTTCTACTTTTATATATTTTAGTCTCTTGTAATTTAATTATGTGTATTTTATTTTAATTAAGTATTTTATGTATTTTAGGGCATCATAGTCATTTCACAATGAACGAGAGATTAAACAGTAAAACAGACATCACTTTTGAACTCAGGATAATAAAAAACCTTAGGAGGAGTATAAAATTCATGTACTTGCAAGTTCAATAAAATTTACACAATATAGACTGGACTAAAATTTCAGCCGAGTAACGATTTTTAGGTAGCACTATATGTTAAATTCATTTAGTTGTAAATTTATTAATTATTAATGTATATGTAAGTGGGTCTTATATAAAAAAATTATAACAAAATTATAACAAAAGTATTATATAAACTTAATGAATTATTAATTTATTAGCATTTTAATTCTAAATCGAGATTAAAAAGATTATTTTATAATCAAGTTTGTCAATTTATCGAAATGCTACTAATCATTATTGACCCCAAAAAAAAAAAAATTACGATTGCAAATGAAACACATCAGTATTGCAGTTGACTAAATATTCAACCGTCAACAGAGGCAAACAGGAACGTGCAAGAACTAAATATTCAACCGTCAATAGAGGCAAACAAGAACCCGCCGCCTTTGAAATCCCAAAACTAAGGGCTTTGCCTTCTCCATTTATGATCCACATCATGTACTACCTCACACATTCCCAGCCGACACCATCACATATTGGCGTTGCCTTTGGAAGTTGTCGTTTGTTGAATGTTGATGGCAATTAATGAGCAATAACCGTATTTTAACTGCTATGTTTTTGCTTGTTTTTTAAAGCACAACATCTAACATGTTTGATAAACACCAATTTTACAATGGATATTTGCTAATTACCCATCCATTTATGCTTGATAGCAACTAGTGATTCAACAATTATATGTGATGCCTATGAATTAAAAGCATCACATTTTAATATCGATAATTAATTGTACGTCAGTTAAGAAACCTAATTATATATATTGAAGATAGGCCCACATGATTCTTATTTATTATGATACGGCGTAAGTTTTGACTCAATAATGTGAAGGAATTGTTTGTTTTCTTGTACGTCAATTTTTTTTTTTTGGTCAAATGAGTTTTCTTACATAATTCATAAAAGAGGTATGCGCATAATTTTATATATATAATCTACACTTTATAAAAGGTGGGATAAAAAAAATTTTAATTTAATTTTTTCTCACTTATTATTCAAAATTAGATGACCGGTCAAATAAAACTGCTTGAAAACTCGTGAAAGAAAATTTTTTATAATAAAATTTTCAACATAAAATTTTATTGAATTATGTAAGTTATAACCAACATATTGACTCGGTATATGGTTGTGTTCTCGGAGCGGAGAGTTGCCATCACATCTGGGTGTTTGCCAACTGATTATTTTAATTAGATTCGAGTTGCTAAGAAGACTCTTGACTGGTTAGCCCACATTGAATATTTAAACAGCTCATACCAAACTTTGAAAAAAATCACATTTTACTCGTTCAAGACGAGGCTTATTTTGGTAATCACTTATAAAAATGTATAGACGAAAATTACACCGGAGAAAAAAAAATGAAGTGTTTTTTGGAATGCTATACTGTCATTTTTCAAGCTTTTCAAAATCATGTGGCTTTCCTTAAATTTAAAAAAAAAAGACTCATATGGGTTTTCAATCATTTTCTAATATTTTACTTTGAAAACTAAAAATAAAGGGAAAATGATCGAAACCTTATTTGTTGTAATAAATTAAACTTTCGCTTTATATATATATATAAATCAAATTCAATCAAAATCTCCAAACTTTAAAAAGTTTCTATTAACTTTCAACTCTCTACCTTTTATCATTTTATTAGGATTATACTTGAGATAAATTTTTCTATGAGTGATAATAGAGTAATAAATTCTTATAAAAATTTATTTTATACAAATTAATATGGCATAAATTTATTAGTTGGATAAAAAAATAAAAAAATAATGTGGGGGCCAATAGGTAGTTAATAAAATCAATTGAATTATGTTGTATTAGTTGTACAACAATTTGGAATCAACTGTTAACTTTTGTGTAGGGTGCCAAAAGTTGATGAATTTTTTTTTTTCTAGTTAATCTTTTCTAAAGGTAGAATAAAAATACATTTAAAAAAAAGAAATTTTTTTTAATAGCAGAAAGAGTTTGATGAGTTTTCAAATATAAATGAAGAAATAATTAATTTCAATAAACAACAGGTGTTTTTAATCATTTTCCCAATTTGTTATATGGAGCTTTACATACAGTGGGCTTATGTTGAAGATTCAACTTTCAAAGAGTATGTTCTAGCAAAGAAATTAAGAAAGGAAAAATGTGAATGAGATCATCATAATTAAATTAAGATCACAATAAATACAACCTTCCTTTCAAAGATTAAAAGAATAGATAAGCCAAGCCAGCTAAGCAAAATATTGAATAAAGATTTCCCTAATAATAAAATTAGTAATAAACAATTCAGTCAAAGAAAGACGATTGAAGAAGAAGACTGCACATATACGCACATATCATCATCATCACATAATAATAATAATCTAAAATCATCAGTCCAATACATTCGCGGCCAATCCAAAAAAAAAAAAAACTTCATTTCGTTTCTATTTCCTCTCTGAGCTCATCTTCTTTATATATATAACGTTACTTGCTGCCGGCTTAAGCCCGACTAATAAATAACAACCCCATTACTCACATCTCAAGTAACATGTTCAAAATGTTTCTTTTGATCGTTTTGGCCATCGGAACCCTAATCTTGATCATTCGATTCCTATCAAAAACATCATTTCTACACATCCTATTAAACAAATATCGATCTTTTGAAGATTGGTTCCATGTTTACCAGTCATACAAAATCCCACAATACAACGAAAATAACAACTTGCAAGAAAATCTCCTGTATGGTAAAGTTTCAACTTACCTCAACTCTCTTGCTTCCCTCGAAGACTCCCAATTCACCAACCTCTTCACCGGCTCCAAGTGCAACGATATAATCTTAAATCTTGACGCCAACCAGACCGTAGTCGACACTTTCCTCGGCGCTAGGGTTTATTGGACTAACGGCGTCAAAGAACTCACAATGAGATTCAGAAAGAAAGATAAACGAAGAATCCTACGTCCGTATTTGCAGCACGTGCTTTCTGTGGCGGAAGAGAACGAGTCGAAACAAAAAGAGATTAGGCTGCACTTTAATTTGTACGATAACGGACGGTGCTGCTGGAGATCGATTCCCTTCACCCATCCGGCGACTATGGATTCTGTGGTTCTCGACGGCGACGTGAAGAATAAGGTCAAGTCTGATCTCGAATTGTTTCTCAAGTCTAAGCAGTATTATAACAAACTCGGTCGCGTTTGGAAACGGAGTTATCTTCTGTACGGTCCGTCCGGTACGGGAAAATCGAGTTTCGTTGCGGCAATGGCTCGGTTCCTGTGTTATGATGTTTATGATATCGATTTATCAACGGTCTCTGATGTGTCGGACTTGAAGTTGCTCTTGTTACAAACTAAATCTAAGTCGTTGATTTTGGTGGAGGGGATTGACAAATTCTTGCTGAGTTCCGAAAAGTCAACGGCGGCTGGGATGTTGAATTTCATGGATGGGGTTACGTCGTGTTGTGGGGAGGAACGCGTGTTGGTATTTACGATGAATGGTAAGGATCGGATTGGTGATGGTGATGGTGATGATCAGACGGCGATGATGAGGCCTGGGAGGATTGATGTTAAAGTGGAGTTTCCTTTATGTGATTTTTCAACGTTCAAGAATTTGGCAGGTAATTACTTGGGCGTGAAGGATCACAAGCTTTTCGGTCAGGTTGAAGAGGGGTTTCAAAACGGGTCGAGTTTGAGTCCGGCCCAGATTGGCGAGCTCTTGATTTCAAATCGGACTTCCCCCACCCGGGCCTTCAAATCGGTCATAACGGCACTACAACAACACCAACCAAACAAACAAGTTGAAAAAGTCGGGGCAAAATCGAGTGATAACGGGTCGGGTCCAATGGATGAAGGGTTGTTGTGTCGAGAGAGTGTTCACACGGTAAGAGAATTTAGAAAATTGTACGGACTTTTGAAGGGGAGTAGAAGAAAAGAGGAGCCGCCGTTGGATTTAAGTTCGATTGAGAAGTCCGGTTCCCGACATGATCAAACATGATTTTCAGATAGAAGAAATTAAGTTAAAATTTTATTTATTTATTTTAGTATAAGATTTTTTTTAATATTCTATTTTCTTCTTATGCATATATATTATCAATTAATATTCTTTTGCTGTGTAATTGTCATTATTATATATTAGTTTTACTCCATTTGGACCTTCCACAATATTATTTATTATATTTTTATTGATTTAATATATTCGTAATTGTTATTTGGTATTGAATTCTTTTGAAAATATTGTATAAAAAAAAAGGATAAAGTGCTGCCATGATCAACTTCGAGGATAAATGCCTAAAGAACACTAAAAAGGGTTCTATTAAAATGATTGTGGCAAAAATAGGTCTGGACTAAGCATTCCAGAACTTAATTTGTTTATAGAGGAACTCAAGTCTCTCGCTTATTTGCAAATAAAATGACACACACAACGCAGTGGAGTGAATCAATAGTGATGATAATTACAACACAACGTGATTCAAGCATGTAAATCTTTTTAAAAAATAAAAATAAAAAACACAAGATTTGTTTAGCATACAATTCAATCTCCTTCTTATAAAATAAGTTTAAAATAAATATTATAGGATTAGGATATTTTTCTTGAGCCTAATCTACAGATTCTTTAAACCCTATTTCTATGGTCTCCATATTTAAATATTTATAGGTTCAATGTGTTAGCACTGTTAGAAGTAATCATGAAAGAATTGTCGTTAAATTAAAAATCACCTATAACTCTGAGTTAAGGAAATAAAGGAGCTTTTAGTAACCCTCAATATCTTAAACTCATAATTTAGATAATGTGAAATACATATAACGTAGTCTATTTATAGACTATTGATGACTCATCAAACCTTTTATACAAATTCTTAACTCTCCCCGACTCCGGTCGCCATAGCACCCTCCAATCTCAGCTATTGCCGTCGCAGCCTCGTTCAGCCGTTGACATCGCTCTGTTGTGCTTCGCTGTTTGTGTTGTGTTTTCTGGGTCAATACTTAATTTTTTATGTAGTGTTGCAGTTTTATTTTTTATTGAAAAAAAACAGTGAACGTGCTCTTACTTTGTCTTGTTTCCTCTTAATTTATTGGAAAAAGATTAAAAAAATCTCACGCTTGAAAGAAAACATGATCAGTGTGTTCTGTTAGTTTTTTAAATGTTTGTATGTAACCATATCTTTTTAACATTCGGTTCGTATTATTTAGAACTGATCGGTTTTGTTTCGGTTCGGTTCTAGATCAAAACCGAACCGAACCGGAAAACGCCCACCCCAGTGGTGCCAACGGCGGCCAAAGAAGTGGCAGCGGTGGTGAAGCATCTCGAAGAGAAAAAAACACAAGCTAGGGTTACTGTTTTGTGGCTGCTGCGGCTGTGTTGGTGGTTGGATGGTGTTGAAATGGGTCAAGAGAGATGGCAGTGTCATGAGGGTTGTGGCAACACAGGCGGAATGGCCGACGGCTCTGTCGTGGTGGCTGGTTTGCAAGACTCGTGAGTTTTGAAGATTACGTGAAGTTGGTGGCTGGCGATTTGGGAGCTCTCGGGAATGGAGGTGATCACTGGCAAGGTGAGAAGACTCTGGTAGTGGTTGGGGACCACCACCGACCGCCGATGTGACCATTGTCGGCTGTTCGAAGCTTGACGAAGGCTCGGTCAAAACGGCCAAGTTTCTGGGGTTACTGTTTTGTCAGGCTTGTTTTTTTATCACAATGTTAAGTCTTAAGTCGTTACAGGAGATAAAATGGTAATACACACTAGAAAAAGGTTAAGGGTGTGTTTAGAATTGAGTTACTGTAGTTGTAGTTTTTATGTTATAGTTGTTGTGAAAAAAAAAAATAATTTTAAAATAAAAATTAATAATATATAATAAATATAAATTTTAAATAATAATTTTGATAAAAAATTTTATATTATACAAGTGAAAAATCATATAATATAATTTAAAAGTTACAGCAGTTAATATTTATTAAACACTTTAGTACTGTAATTTTTAAGATACAGCTGTCCAACTTCAATTTCAAACACACCATAAATACTTTTAATAAAGGTATGGTTACATACAAACATTTCAAAACTCGATCAGGTTTAAAAAATAGTAATATGCAAGGTGTAAAAACAAAATATGTTAAAAAGTCTTCCAGAAAAAAGATAAGAGAAACCTAGCAAGCATGGTTGACCGGAACTGAAAATCATCAATAAGAGCTCATCATCTTTATTCTAATGGGTGAGACTAATGTGACATACACTTCGACATCATTGTCAAAACACTTCTTGTCACTGTTGTGCTGTTTAAAATCTTTGGAATTCAATCAGCTGGTGTTGGTATGATAGCCAATAAAAATCTTTTAGTGCTCAAGTCAATAATGATACTTTGAAAAGATCACAAATATGGAGGATGCGTGCATTAAGTTAATGATGTAAGTAATAAATTAGTATAATAGTGGTGGATAAGAATATGCACTAGAAAGTGAAAATGTGGCTATTCAATAATCAAGAGAGAGAAAATGATGAAAGTGAGGGAATGATGCCCAATTAGACAAAGAGAAATATTTTTGTAGCTTTTAAAATCTTTATAAAACTTCATTTTTTAAACAATGGTTTTTTTTTACTAATAGAAATTACATAAAAAAAAATAAACATGAATTTAACTAAACTAGCGTCTTCACGCCTACGAATCATAAACCTTACTATCTTTAAATCATAATTTATGATATAATTACTTTTTATTCTATAAACTCAATATTGTTTTAAAACAATGATGAAATAAAGTAACTAAAGAAAGAGCCATGAATATATTAAGTGAGATTTCATAAGAGATTTAAAGGGGTGTTAGGAGCTCCAGTATTAGACAAAAAGATTGTTTTTTCACCCAATTAGGCCCAACGGTCACATGGTTCATATGCAATAACTATACCCAAAATGGGTTCATTGGTCCACATTGTGAGGTAAATTCAATTCTAATACCATTTGTAATTACTAGCTTTCACAAAATATGATATTGTTTACTTGCCTCCACTTGATTAGTTCATGACCGAAAAAGCAAATTAAGTCCCCATATTATAATATAAGGTCTGGAACCAATACTTTCATGGGTTATACCACTCGGCCAAAGGTCAATTGGTCGCAATTTAATAGCTAAATCTATTAAAATATTTACCATTTAAAATTGGCTTACATGTGAAGCTCAATAGCGTTGTCTAACACTCACATCGTTAGTAATACAACAAAACTATAGATGACATTTGGTGATTAATATGAGCTCAAACAAAAATAGTGAAGTTACCATAATAATAACTAACCTTTTAAGGTAAAAGTACATAATAACATAAAACATTAATCAACATTTTATCACGCATTTTTAGAGTGAAAAATATCATTTAGAGTCATCCAAGAGTAATTTGGACTTTTTCAAGGGTTATTTATTATTTTTGAAAACATCATTTAGTTTAGGTAAATTATCAGTCATTCACCTTAAGTTTATCATATGTTATAAAAAGTGCTATAAAAACCACGTCACCTTAAAAGGAAAAGCGTTTTGAAGATATTAGCCCTTCCGTATATCACGTGCGCTGCACGCCTGGCCCAGCTAGACGTAGACGATGCGTTTAGGAAACCCAGCGGCAGTAATAGTCTTCGTTTCTGTTGCTTCCTAAGTGTCGTATATTTTACATCGATGAAACTATCAACCGTTTAACCAAATCTCGATTTGCGGGCAAATTAGGCCTTTTTTTTTTTTTTTGCCTCCCTCGATCACTTTTCAATTAACTGCCTAAGGTATAGAGATCTTTCAATTACTTTTTATTTGTTTTTTCAGATTTCATTATTTGATCCTAATCAACAATCTTTAATCCGGGGCCATTTTGGAGGTATTAGATTCACTTTTAAATATTTGTAACTAAATTAAGAACTTAGAATGCAAGTCTGCGAGTATTTGCATATTATCAGGGTTTTAAAGGATTCAATTTGTTGAATCAGAGTGTTGTTTTGAATTTGAAAGTAACTTTTGGGTTTTCCAGGTGTTTTATTTTGCAATTGAAGAGGGTTTTGTAATCAGCACTAGATTTTGAGCAAACATGGTAAGATATATGAGCATGGCTGCAAATTCTTGTTATTTGGTCGGTGTTTTTGTAGGTAAAATTGATGGTTCATTTATGCATTTATTTTTATCAGAATTATCTCATTGGAGCTTTCAAACCAGCATGCAATATTTCAATTACATTTGCTGATGGAAAGAATCGCAAGCAGGTAATTTTGAAGTTGATGTGGTTGTGTTTGCGTACTTCTATATTTGCTTGCTGTATGAAATCTGTGAAAGTATTGATATTGATTTACAATGTTCACTCTGCTAATGGTGATGAGTGTGTTGCAATATGTGTGTATTCGAAGGTTCCTCTGAAGAAGGAAAATGGCCAAACAATCATGGTCCCACTTTTTCAGAGTCAAGAAAATATTTCTGGGAAGGTAATTTGTTTGATAGTGTAGTTTGAATGTTGAGGGTTACAGCATTATACATTTCCAGAAGTTCTTTGTTTGGATGTTGATGATTGAAAATCTCTGTTCATTTAATTTTCAGATTTCTATAGAACCTGTACTGGGGAAAAAGGTTGAACACAATGGTGTGAAAATTGAACTCCTTGGTCAGATTGGTGAGTTCTCATTGTAGTACATTTTTGGTCGAACAAGAGATGGGAGTCCTGGGGCCCTTTTACCTATATATTTTATTTTGGTATTTTTTTCCTTTGTTAAATATGCATTGTTTGCCCACACTTGTTGCTACTGATACGATTATTTCTCATCACTTGTTTCTTAGTTGATTTGACTGAGAGATTTTTGGGTAATGGGCAATGGAGGGAGTACATAGTTCATTTGTTATCTTGTGTCAAAGATCTGCTGTTATTGTTCAGTGTTCAATATATTGTGGCTCATCTGCCTTAAGAGATGTTTTCCTTTCTTATCTATTGAAATGGAGATGGTAATTTTGTAATTTTGTTTCGCTTTCCAGAGATGTACTTTGACAGAGGCAATTTTTATGACTTTACTTCCCTTGGTGAGTATACTTTCTTTCCATTTGTTCTTTTTGATTATGAGTTAGATGCATGGAACAGTGTATTTGCATATCGTTTAACACTATGGGCAAGAAAATATGAAAGTTAACCTCAAAATGTTTTTGCTATTTTCTTTTATAATCTTAAAAATCCAAATGTTGGTAGAGTTTCTGCGTTTAAGTTACTTGAAATTAATTCATTGACTGTTTACCTTTATTGTGATTTTGATCGTCTTGTCTGCAGTCCGCGAATTGGATGTTCCTGGAGAAATATATGAAAGAAAAACATACCCATTTGAATTTTCTACTGTTGAAATGCCATATGAGACATACAATGGGGTGAATGTAAGGCTAAGGTATGTTTATGATTCCATCTTAAAGTTTTCCAGGGAAATCTATGTGCCTATCATTTTTGTTTTATAATGTTCCTGTATTTTAAATGATTTACTTTGGTCATACACTGTTGGACAATTTAATCCTGCTTCCAGTTCACCTTGCTATGTTGTAGCCTCTATAAATTGGTTTACCATATGAAACAGCACGAACATAAACTTTGGGTAGTTTTACATATCTTTCAGCTCTGCTTATGTGTAATCTTGCCTAGAAGTAAAATAATAGTCTTTACACGTTCAATTATCTCCCAAGTAATTTGCTTATGTAATTTATTAATAAATAAGAAAAGCGGCACTTCTGCCATTCTCTTTTAGCCACTCCATACTGTGACATGGGAAGTGGAATGCCAATAACAATCAAACGTTTCAGGTCAGAATAATCATGTTGAACCTGAAAACTACTTCACTATAAGCTGTATGAAAGTCGGCGGGATGAATTGATGTATTTATTATGGCTGAAAACTCATTTTACATGGTGTATATGTGCTTTATGTAGGTATGTTCTGAAAGTGACTGTCAGCCGTGGTTATGGTGGAAGTGTAGTTGAATACCAAGATTTTGTGGTAAAATTTTTCTATGATCTTTCTCCTCATACAAACACTCTCTCTTTTCCATTAGTACCTATGATTGATGATGTGAAATTCTGTAAGCTTATGATTGAATTTGTCTAATCCTGCCAAAGCAGGACTGAAATACTATAGATTCAAGGTGTGACAGTTTTGGAAGATTCACAACTGTCATGTTCTTTTCATTAACTATACTTGCTACACTATTCTAATTTATCATCTCTTACTTTTCTTGATGTCTTTTTCTATTCCTCAGGTTCGCAACTATACACTACCTCCGTCAATTAATAATAGCATCAAGGTGAGGTTTGGTGTTTATTTCTGTGGGGAATACATGCAAAAATGAATTCCTATCTCATTTTGCGTTTGCTATCTCAACCTTCCTTTGTAATTTCTTTGGCTGTTTTCCTTTGGGTATAAGTAACAAATGTGAAACTAACTCTTAGCTTCCTTTCATTTGATGTTAGCTGCTTTAGATTTATGTCACATTTGCCAAAAGCACTGCAAAACAGTTGGTCTTAGTGAGTAATTATTTTAAGCTTTATCCTTACTCTTATTCCTTGTTCAGATGGAAGTTGGAATCGAAGATTGCCTACACATTGAATTTGAGTACAATAAAAGCAAGTGAGTTGGACATATCTTGTAACTAGGTTTGATTGTCTTTCCAAGATTGTTGGCCTCTTGATCAGGCATCAACCAATAGTCAGGCTTGAAATATACAAGTGCTTTGATTGTGGACTATGGTTATTTCATACCATCTTTAGCTTGACCTGGATTGAGATTTATGCATTTTGATCCGTGGTCCACAATTGACGCTGTTGTGGTTAATAGGTGTTGGTGGCATTCTACTGTTTGTAGCTTAAAAGAGAATATATCCTTCTAATTGGACTTTTGAATTTTGCAGGTATCACCTGAAAGATGTTATTATTGGCAAGATATATTTCCTTCTTGTGAGGATCAAAATTAAGAATATGGACCTTGAGATTAGGCGCCGAGAATCAACTGGATCAGGGGCCAATACGCATGTTGAAACTGAGACACTAGCTAAATTTGAGTTAATGGATGGTGCTCCTGTCAGAGGTATGCTGGAGCTCTAGTTTCTTGTGGATTCAAATCAAATTATGACTCGCACAGAAGCATCGGGAAGGGATCTAGTCATCTTATTATATATCAATGAAGAAATACAATTACTTCACATCTAGTTTAATAGGATGGTCTAGAATAGGCAAAATTAAGTCATTATAGTACTTAAAACATGTTGACCCCCATTATTATGAGGTCATATCTAGTATTCAGAGTTTGCCTTGATTTGAAATTCACTATTCAGTTTTGATGTGTCATTTGTTTCAATTGTCAGTGTGCAGTTGCTAACAGGTCCGTTCTTGTTTGTATAGGTGAATCAATTCCAATCAGACTTTTTCTTAGCCCCTATGAGCTGACGCCAACTCATCGTAATATTAACAACAAATTTAGCGTGAAGTATTATCTGAACCTAGTTCTGGTTGATGAAGAGGACCGTCGGTACTTTAAACAGCAGGAAATTACCATTTACAGGCTACAGGAAAATTCCTGATTGATTGTTGCGCAATCAAATTGGCATTTCAGCTCGTGCGAAGAGAATACATAAATGACTAGTTGATAACACTTTGTAAATCCTTAAAAGCTTAGGATGCAAATTGCTTGAATGAGGAGCGTGGTTCATTAGGTGGCTTTGTATACTTGCTTGTTCAGTATTGATCTGTCACGGTTATGCGCACAGCTGCAGTTGGGAAAGACCTCTCGTTGAGGTTTCCATGTGATTATTACTGATCTCTTATTTGGTAAGGATCTCTGGGAATGCATGCCGTGATCACTTTTCATTCATGTGGATTGTTTTGGGTTTCTATGTTAACTCTATTCCCTATTGTCGTTTAGGTGATGATTCTATAAAATTGTAGGCCCTTTTTTTTTTGTCCTTTACTTTTTGGTGCAAGAAAATGAGAAATTGCAACAGTACTTTGTGCCTTTTTTTTTTAGTAGTAAATTTTGGGGGAGGGGATTGTATAACTTGGTGCTTTGAATGAAGTTAATTTGCTTATTAAACTATGTGCTTTCGCTTAATCTTTTCTGGCTGCCGTTGCTGGGAAGGTGGCGACTCAGATTTAAGTTCACTGGATTTGAATTTTAACTGTAATTAATTGTTTATGCTATTCAGTGTGTTGAGCTTGTATGCGAACTGGGATTCCTTTTGCATTAAAAAAAATGTCAACCTTGTTAATCAACCTTTTCTTTTTCGGTTTATAAGTACCTTGTCGAGCATTTTAAGTGCACCAAGTACCAGTAATTTCAAATATAAAAGTTAGCTAACAACAATTTCTTGTTAACTGCTTAATGAAACCCTCTGTTGTTGCAAATTAATAGAAGCTAATGTGTTTACCCATTTCCGTCTGTCTATTCATTTACCTGAAGATATGCTGTTCTTGTTTACGGTAGATAGGTCATGGATCAGTGAACTCTTATTTGCTACAGAATTTCACATTAAAGTGCACTCTGAATTGATGGATAAAACTGGTGTCGGTCACGATACAAATTACAAATAATACATTAACATTGGAGGCAACAAAATTCAGCATTTGGTGGAGTATCGGCTTAAAAGACGGCCGGTCTTTACTCTTCAGAAATTTCTGGTAATTCCTCCTTGAGCCATTTATAGAGCCCTCCTTCTAAGTGGTAGACATTTTTGTAACCATTGAGGACCAGCAAGTAGGCTGCTATCAGCGATCTGCAGTGGAGAAATGCAATTAGGAGTGACTTCTTTCATTCGGCGGTAAAATGCAATAAGGAGTGATTTCTTTTCATTCGGCGGTGAACCAAAATGCAACTATGTTAGCTTGTTTCTATCCCAAAACTTAACAGATCTTATTTTCATTTGAATCCCTCATCATGTTTTATTGACAAAGTGTTCATTGTGCTGACTGCTATCATGATACTAAAGTTGAAAATATTTTTTAGATGCGTCCTTTTGCATAGCAATGAGGTCTAATAACAGTATAGACTAGAGAGTAATACAGACAAAATGGAAGTCAGAGGATCATATTAAATTACCTTGATTGTTGACCTTCAGGGAGATTTTGAGATGGCTTCATTGTACCTCCAGTTGCGCAGGCTACAATAATCTTTGCATCTTTATCTAATTGTGATTCCACGCCTGCTGGGTGATACCAAACATTTGGTTACTGATATATCTGTATGTTTACAAAAACGAAGCAACATGAATGAATTCTAGTTAGCTTGCAATACTTTGCAGAAACTCTGGGTTCTCTTCTGTGCCAGAAAATATGCCAAAAAATGCAAATGCAGCACGCCTAGCAATGTCCCATGCTGTCCACTCCTTTATAAGCCTATATATTTGCACATTGATAGCACCTGGTGGATGAGCCTGCACCATTGAAACATCAATACCTTGTTTCCGAAGTGAAATGAGGTTCATTGTTCATTAGTATTGTGTAAACTTAGAAAATTGAAATGAAGACAGGATTTTGAACTTTTTAACCCACTTTCCCAAGCTATCATCCTTGATTCCTTACAATCATTTAAATACAATGAAAAGACTGACCTCTTTAAATTCTGCTTCAGGTCGTACATCAAGAATCACAAAATTGTTTTCTTTCTGAAGACGAAGAGCTTCCTTCGCTTCCACACTCCTTACCTGCAGAAGATAAAACACTTCAACAGATTTTATCCAAAGACTCAAATTAATCATCACCAAAACATATCCTGATTGTCGAGGTTCATCCAACTTGGCTCGTGAATAATCCTTTTCCTTCCTTTCCTGAAAAATATAGGTTGTTCTCTTTATCTCATTCTTATTTTTTCTGTTATTACTTGTCAGCGATTGTATATTCGAGATCAATGGACCAGAACAAAAATGCATTGAGACAGTAATTCAGTCTGTATTGAACCCTTAACTTCTTTTGAAAGATAATAAATGGTACAGAATGCTGCATTATATTTGGCAGATCAACCTATAGAATTCCTATGTCACTACTTGACATTTGAGATGTTCCCAAAATTGACATTCTCAAAATTGTAAGCTTTAATTGCTTTTCACATTTGAACCGCAATCCCTTCATGTATCAATATGCATGGGTGTGTATAGGCTTTATAAAATCCCATATTTGATTGAAAATTCATGTTTACAAAGTACAAAAGCAGGAGATAAAAGCAAATTACTGTCTAAGCAGGCATGCCTTAATTAGTGTGTGTGACAGAGAGACACAGAACTGATAAGTACCCTTTTCTGTAGCAGTAACTCCCTCTTAGTCTTCCAATCTTCTTCAGCTGATTCCTCCAAAGGAGAGTAAAAGTAACCCAAGTCAGAGTTAAGCTTAAATACAACAATAATGCTAGGATCCCAACTATTATCCCATCATGGGAGATAATAATTGAGTGATGTCATGTGACTCTTACCAGTAGGGACTCGAAAGCTGAGATTATAATTGAGATTCCTAGCATTATTCTAAATATAATATAACTAATAGCATAGATTTATCCAGTTGTTTCTGAAATCTTCAAAGTGCCATGGAAAATCTTAAAAAAATTAACTAAATATTACCTGGTGATTTTGCAGGTTTTGTTGCTGCATTTTGGATTATGAGACCCCTTGGAACACTCTGTGAAGATAGTCTTCTCCTTGAAAATGTAAATGATCTTACCGTCAAGCAGCAAATACTTGTATCTTGATTAGTTTTTGGAGCAAGGACCAACGGCGAAGACTGGTAATTAGGATATAAAGAAGAGTGTAATTGGCTGACTGAAGTAATAGCAGCCATAATGTCTGAAAGATTTAGATAGACAAAAAGCTGCAGCTGAGAATTTTCTGTTTTTAGTCTTGCCCCAACGTGGGATTTAGTGAACCTGCTCCTGCTCCTGCTTCTGTAGAAGCGCTTCTGGGAAGTACTTGTGTTGTCAACTCTAGACTGACTTTGTAAGAAGTGAATACTGAATAGGACATAAGTGGATTTTTTTTTTCCTTTCTCTCTCTTAAAATCTTAACTTGTGGTTGGTATTGCAAGGAGCCAAAGACTTTCTTCCCATTCTGGATTTCTCTCATCTGGAATGTTTGCTTTATGTAGAGTTCACTCGCTGTACGACAACAGACTTTTTGTGTGCTGCCACTACAAAAATATCTCCGCGTTACTCAAAACTTTTCCTCCTGTAAACTCAAAAATATTTTGGAACTTGCCAATCTAATATTTTATATTTTGAGAAAAAAATTATATTTATGTTGCTTAGGAAAAATTTAAAAAAAAAATACGGCAAACTACTTTTTTACCTTGTTCTTGGCGTTCAACGGTTCAAGGTTTTAGATTTTTAAAAGTAATCTCTTTAAATATTTAAAAGTAAACTCGAACTTTGTCGGGCTATATATATACCTTTCTTTAAAAGAAAAAAAATTCCATATATCCTTTAAAAGTAAATTTAATACATTTTAAGTCTAAATATTGTGATTACATTAGGTTTTTATCGAATTATAATTCATAAATAAAGTAGTAATATTTAACCCTTTAATTTCTCTTACTAGTCCTTAGTATTCTATTTTATTAAAAAAATAATTCTTATTAATAGATCAATTTGGATAAAAGGTAAGTGTTTTACTAAACAAGTTGTTTTACTAAACAAGCTGGTGAAACCCTTTCCCCTTGGAAAGACCTTCACCACAGTCTTTACTATCCACAAGTTTGTTAAACAAGCTGGTGAAACCCTTTCCCCTTGGAAAGACCTTCACCACAGTCTTTACCATCCACGAGTTTGTTAAACAAGTTGTTTTTAGGTTTTTCATGAAAGCTTATCTCTTATCAGACTCTTTTCCATTCTCAACTTTCCATCCTAAACACTTGTTTCTTACAGGTTTAACCTTGGATCCTTTCAGAGAAATTACAGAAGATGAATTATGGTACATTTGGTGCCTCACCGTCCTCTATGCCACTAAACTAATTGTTCCAGTTACAGCCACCTTAGAACACTTGCTCAACCCGGACAAAGCAACCTCCCTCCTCTAGACACTTCTTGAATGGTTTTCTCCAATTCCATGGTGGAGACAGAAACTCCAATAATTATCTCAAGTTCATAATTTGGAACGTATGCCATCCTCTGAAGCAAAAATGTGGACGTCTGTGTTCATTATTCATAGACCATACTTCCAACATCCAGACATAAACTGCTTTTGGACTCAAGATCAGGTATATGAATGGTTTACGGCACCGCACCCAGCTGTCATTGACAATGAAATCCACTCCAATCTGCACAACTACCTTTGTCAATTAAACCACCAAACTCCACCACACTAGGATATTTTTCACACCTCTTTAGGTCCACAGCATGACATCATCATGATCTCCACCCCATCTGCCATATCCAAACCAAAGTCCACATGAATCATCATCAAAGAAGAAAAGCTAGACTACACTGACTTCCTTTTCCAAGACTCCTAGGACCCATGAGAAGAATTCCTTCCTCTAAGCCAACATCTCCAACAGTTTCCACAACCAACCATGTCTGAACCAGGATCCTCATCACAACCCTCCAAAGTTGACAAAGGCATCCAAACATCACCCAGGCCAGGATACTGAAGAGATTGCTCTTACCCACCTTGCCGTGGTCCCCACTGTAAGCATCCAAACCTCTCCAAAATTTTTTTCCCAAAATCCAGCCGTGACACTGACCCAGATGAAATAGAAAGCTCATCCAGCCGTGACACTGACCCAGATGAAATAGAAAGCTCATCCGAAGACGACTACAGGAATCTCCGCTCTCCATAAAGTAGTTTGTCTTGTTGCTTCCCATAAAGTCGTTTGTCTTGTTGTAATAATTATATTCTACTTTATCGTTTTGTCTTGTATAATTATTAAGGTGTGCTTTTACTTTATGTTTTTGCTTTTGTGAAAGTCATGCTTTAATTATTAAAGCACACTTTGTCCTTTGTAATCATGAAAGTTGCCATGATGTGTCTTTTTACTTTTGCTTTTGAAAAAGATAGGAGTCTTGTCCTATCTTCCCTGTGAATTCTTCTATATAAAGAATCCTCCCATCACTTGTAAGATAGAGGTTTTAAAAGAAATAAACTCTCGTGTGTTTCCATAAAACTATGAATTTCTAAACTCTCTTCTCTCTCTCTGCAAATGAAGATCTCTAGAGAAAGAAAAGGAATAAAGAATTAAATCTGTTCATTTTGAAACTTAAAAAAGTATGCTCTGCACTTGCCTCTTGCAAGGATCCTGTGCATCAGAAAACTTTTGGATGATTTCTTATCTTATCTGGTTTGGTACCCTGTTTTAAACTAAAAGAAAGTTTGTTTTGGGTTATATAACCCAAGATAAAAATATTTTAAAAGTTTTCCTGATTTCTCATTTGAGTATATTGGCTGGAAACCAAGGTGTGCGGGCTACTAGTCCAAAGGAGATTTAAATATCTTGGCTTGCCAAGAATCTCATCACTCTGGTGAAACAACGCCACGTACTTTTATGGTATCAACCTTAGCCAAATTTTACCACTATCGGCACCACTAGAGATGGCAAATAAATTCGGATCTAACCTGCATTTGTAAGAATCTGGATAAACTGATTCCAAAAATATCTAGATATGCATAATAAAAAAATGTGAATTCGCATGTAAAAATTGACGATCCAAACGGATCTGGATGTGGATTCTTATGCATTTGCATTTGAAAAATTAAAATATCGGATCTGTATATTTTTTAAAGCAAATTTAAAAATTAAAATTTATATAAGAAAACACAGTCCCTAATCTAAAAACATCACACATAAACATTATAATATATCCAAGTACCCATGAAGATTATTTTAGATTTTTTTAATATTAGATGATTATTTTTTAAATAGCTAAAATATTATAAATTTACAAATAAATGTGCAATCTAGATACTCGAAATATCCGTCCAAAATCTATATGGATATTACCTGCATCCGAATCCACAATAAATAATATAATAGGGATCCAAATCCGAATACAGATCCAAATCTAGATACACCTACATCCAGATCTGGATCTAGATTTTGTTGGTTATCGGGCATCACAACTTAATATATCCTATTTGATATCTTTGTGTCTGACAATTAACAAATTCACCCCTACATTATTCACGAAATTAAAATCCTTAGTTATCACCTCAAGCCACCATTCTTTATCATTCATTTCAATCTCAATCACTTTATTGCTAGCTATTTTTATTATTTATCATTTACTCTAATTAATTTATAATCTCTTATTTCTTATATTAAAACTATTGTTTGCCTCTTTTCATTTGATATTATGTTGATCTTGATACTATCATATCAATTTTGTTAAAATCAATTAAAATAAATGAGGGGATTTAGTCTACTGTTGTTGGAGAATTTGCTAATAGGGTCAATCAACAATTAAAGGCTAGTGGTGCATGGCCTGAGGTTGTGATAATGTGGTGGAAGGCGGTTAGGATTTCTGGAGTTCTATTTTAAATTATGTTTTATTATTTAACGATGATAATTATTAAAAAAATTAGATTAATTAAAAATGGGATCTAGTGATAGAAATAAAAGAGCCAGGTATCACTACTCTTATATGTTTATCGAGACTAGCCAAGAGCCACATGCTTTCATTTTATTATAAAACTTTTATAAAATCTATTTTGTGTCAGTTTCATAATCACCCATAAATTGTCCTAAATTCATTTACATTGTAAATCTATATCAACAATGCTAAGCACTCAAAACTAATATCACAAAAAAAAGGAAAGTGAACAAAATTCAAGTATATTTTTAACTCTCTACTTCACACCACTTTTGAACACTGATGTTTAACAAAATAAAAAAGTTCGAAAATCACGTTAGTAGACCTTATGAGTAATTTACATCTCAAATAAATAGTTCATGTGATGCAATATGAATGTATAATAATTTTACATAATTTATTAATTTATTATGTATACATAAAGTACGTTTGGGATTGAGGTTGGACAGTTGTATCTTAAAAGTTACAGCACTAAAGTGTTTGGTAAACACCAACTGTTATAGTTTTAAAGATATGTTAATATGATTTTTCACTTGTATAATAGAAAATCTATTATATCTTTAATAATTTTGTTAAAATTATTATTTAAAATTTATATTTACTATATATTATTAATTTTTGTTTCATAATTACAGTTTTTTTCCATAGCAGTTGTAGCTTAAAAGTTATAGCACCTCGATTCCAAGCAAGACCTAAGTGTACTCATTATATATGTAGGTCAAATTAAATAGTATTTAATAGTCAAAACTCAAAAATAACGATTAAGAATATGATTGATAAATTATTAAGTAGAGTAAAATTGTTAATTTCATCAAACAACGGAGATCTAGATATTATTATTCATCATTATTTATTGGAATTAGTTTTATCAATAACGCTTGTGATTAGTGATCTTAACATTTGAATCCCTACATGAATCCCATTGCCATGTGTCATTTATGTATTTCATAGATTTCATAGCTTGTAAAGTTACTTAACTATATCTAATTTATGAATGTCATATTAGAGCATCTCAAAAAGATTTTATTAATTTTAATTTTCAAATATTTATTTGCTTATTTATGTGGCGAAATGGAAAGTGAAAAAATATGTTATTTTCTAAAATTCTCTTCAAATACAAATAAGTTAATATTATTTTTACTAAATAAATATTTTTTTAAAGAAAAAATAAATGGTATTTAAAGCACTTCTCTCTCTCTCTCTCTATTAAAAAGTAATAAAAATATAAATTGAAGAAGGAAAAAGCAACTCTACAAAATTGAAGAGAAAGAATCATTTTTTATTTGAAAAATCTTAATTGGAGTGTCTTTTGGAGTCTTAAATACTAATGTGACTCTTTAAATAAATAATATAATCTTATTTGAAGAATCTTTTGGAGATGCTAGAAACTCAAATTAGAAGTTAGGGCTAAATTGGTAATGTTGTAATTTTTAAAATAGTTATTGTTAGCTATGCTGCATAAATAATATACTATAAAAAGAATCAGTTCAATATTTAGTAAATTTTTTAAAGTGCTAGAGTTTTAAAAACAATCGTTTATATTTAGTAAATCTTACTATCTCATTATTGAACTTATGTAAGAGAAACTATTTAAAATAGATATAATCTTAAATACAATTTATTTACACATTTATAAACAAACAAATATACATACATTAGATTTTGTAATAAAGTGTTTGGAAAAAAAGAAAATCAGAGAAAATATAAATGGAAACTTCTTGGTTTTATTCAAAAAATGATCGATATAATAATGAGCTTATTTAGCTCAAATATATAACTGTTAACTTCTATCAACTATTATTCTAACTAATGACAACTTAGATTTAGTTCAACCTATTAACTTGCCACATGTCAGTCAGTTATACCAGAGTATTCATGCACAACATTCTTCTTGACACGTCAATTTCAACTTGCACCATCTACTCTACTTATTTCACATGTGCTTCAGCACACTCCAGCTACTCTGTTTAGCTCAGCTGCAACCTTATCATTAACATCCCCCCTCAAGCTCAAGTAAGGTTGAGCTTGTCATGTAAGTAGAGAAAATGATGATAAGAGGGAGCCTTTGTGAGATTGTCAGCGGTTTGTTCTGAACTGGAAATATATTGAACTTTAAGACATTGAGCAGCAACTTTCTCTCTAATAAAATGAACATCTAATTTAATGTGTTTTGTTCTAGAATGAAATTTAGGATTAGAGGCTAAAGTTGCTGCACTTTGATTATCACACCATATGATTGGAATGGAGGGAAGAATATGACCAATCTCAGCAAGAAGAGACCTAATCCATAAGACCTCAGTTGTTACCATTGCTAATGCTCGATATTCAGACTCAGCACTTGATCTGGATACCACTGCCTATTTCTTAGAGCACCAAGATACCAGATTAGAACAAATATAAACACAATAACTAGCCACAGACCCTCTATTATCTCTGTCCTTAGCCCAATCTGCATCACTAAAACAGTTAATTTGTATGCTACCATGATTGTAGAACTGTAAACCAAGATTAAGAGTGCCCTTTAGATATTGTAGAACCCGTTTACAAGCCTGCCAATGATTGACAATAGGAGAGGAAAAAAATTGACTAAGTTTGTTAACAGAGAAAGCAATCTCAGGTCTGGTCAATATTGCATATTGAAGAGCACCTATAGTGCTTCTATACAAAGTAACATCGAGAAAATGTTCACTATCAGCTTTAGTGAAGGCTTCTCTAGAAACCATAAGAGTGAAACAAAGTGTGTTGTCCTGCATTAGGACATTTTCAAGCAAATCAGTGATATACTTGGACTGAGAAAGATGGACACCAATTTTGTTGTAAAGAACTTGAACTCCCATGAAATAATTCAATGCACCAAGATCTTTAAGTGCAAAAGTTGACTGGAAGTTGGTGATAATCTGCTGAACAAGCTGAGAATTGGAGCCTGCAATAATGATATCATCTACATATACCAAAATAAGCAGTAGATGACCTTGTGTTCTTTTAAAGAAGAGTGAAGTATCTGAAATGGAATTTGTAAATTCCCACTGAGTTGTAAGAACCAATTTAAGTTTGTCAAATCATGCCCTTGGAGCTTGCTTAAGCCCATTGAGAGCTTTATGTAACTTACAAACATGATCAGGTCTTGAACTGTCTATAAACCTTTTAGGTTGTTGCATATAAACCTCTTCAGTTAAGTAGCCATTAAGGAAGACATTATTAATTTCTATTTGCTTGAGCACCCAATGATTCATTACTGCAATACTCAAGATAATTCTGATTGTTAAGGACTTGATGACAGGACTAAATGTTTCATTAAAATCCAGCCTTTGAGTTTGATGAAATCCCTTGGCAACAAGTCTAGCCTTGCATCTGGAGACACTCCCATCAGAATTGTATTTAATTCGAAATACCCACTTATTCCCAATTACTTTAATGGGATGTGTAGGTTTGACAAGAGTCCAGGTGTGATTGTTGATTAAGGCCTGATATTCATCTTTCATAGCTTGGTGCCAAATTGGATCTTGGAGGTCTTTTGAGGTAGTAGCAGGTTCTGCAGGTTTAGTAGGAGTAGCTGTGATATAAACTTTAGGTTTGAATATACCAGCCTTTGTGATTAGTATTAAAAATTATGTAATTATCAAGCGATAATATGTTATAATTTATATTTGTGTTTATGTAATATATTAGGAATTATTAATTATGTTTTAAATATATTTAATTTTGTGTATTTTTGTGTTTATTAGGAAAAATATTAATTTCACGTAATTCGAAACTCCAATCAGATAAATGGAGGTCAAATTTGGATTTCGGAGGTCCAAAAACCTTAAGATCAGTCAAGATCGGCTTATAATTGGGCTTATTTAAAAAGTTGACTTTTTCTGTTGACTGAGCACCGACTGGATGATGAAATGAGCTTACAATAGATATGAATGCATGGGATAGCTGTCAATTTTGACAAAATCTCAACCGTTCATGATTCAACGGGCATGATTGTGCCACGTGGCAATGGTTGGTGAAGCAAGTTGTAGGATCCGAATCTTTGTATTCAGGTCAACCCGATCCACGCATTAACCTGCCAAATCTTAATCGTTCTTTAGCCAAATCGGACGAGTCAAATAATGTCACGTGTGATGTTGACTTTGAAGTTTGACCAGCCGTTAGATCTTGATCTAATGGTTGTGAGGAGCACATGCATGAAGCTTATAATGGACCGCAAAACACTGGATTATAAATTTATTTTTCTATAAATAGAGCCTTATATTTATGTTTTTAATCATCTCTCTACAACTTTCTTCTTTTCAAATTCTCTCAATCTCCCTGTAATCTTGATTTTCAAGTGTGTTTTTAATATTTTGTATAATTATTTTTATAAATAAAATTAGTTTTATTTTCAATTTTAGTTGTTTTTATTACTTTAAATTATAAGTAATTCAATTTTAATATTTCTTTTTATTTCAATTTTACTCAACTAAATAATATTAGTTAGGGGAAGGTGAAACTCTTAGGAAATAAATATAATTTAATCAAATAATATTTTTAATTTTATAAATTAAATTATTTTCTATTTAATTTTATACATATTTTATATTTTGAAGTTTTGATTTATTGTAAACAACAAATGAATTTGGCACAATAAATTCTTAATATCTTAATATAAAGTATGGTGAAATGGTATTTTGACTTATTGTAAACAAATTAAATTTTGGCACAACAAATACTTAATCCATCATAAAATTAAAGGGAAAATAATAATAATAATTTATTTAATTAATCTTTTGGGCAATAAATCTAAAAAAAAGATAAAAAGAATTTATTAAGTTTTATTTACTACTAAGAGTGGATCAACAACCCTAACTAGTTCAATTTCAGAGTTTTATTTAAATTAAGTTGTTTATATTCAAGTTTAAATTTTAATTTTTAGTTAAAATAAAATAAACAAATTAAATCTTTTCCCTGTTGATCGACCTCGGACTCACCGAGTTATAATACAACAAGACACTCTTATACTTGTGAGTTAAAAATTACTTTTAAATTGTGTCACTTTAATCTAGTGATCATTGGATGACCAATAATCGATTGTGATGGTGGAGTTAAATGATAGATAGGTGAAGAAGATGATTCTGTATGTGATGAAACAATAGGTAAAGATGATTGCGAAGGTGATGAAGTGGAGGAATTTGGAGAGGAAGGAGGTAAATTGAGATCAACTGCTGTTGAGGATGAAGACTTGGTTATATTAAGTTGAACCAGAGGACATACAAAAGATGAACAGTTTGAAGAAGACTGATATGAATGATCAGAAGAAGAGCAAGAGTGAGTGACTGAAGAGAAGTCAACTTCTGACTGAAAAGGAAAGCATGACTCATCAAATGTAACATGGTTACTGACATAGATTCTACCAGAAAAATGAAGACACAAGTAACCTTTGTGAAGAGAATTGTACTTAAGAAAAATACACCTAGCAGTTCGAAACTCTAGTTTATGATGATTATATGGCCTCAAATATGGGAAGCAAGCACACCCAAACACTCTCGTAACAGTATAGTCTGGCTGCTTGTTGAATAGTTTTTCAAATGGTGATTTATTATCTAGAATAGGTGTAGGTAGCCTGTTTATGAGAAATGTGGCACTATGAAAAGCATTCCACTAAAATTTCAGTGGTAAGTGTGCTTGAGCAAGAAGAGTAAGACATGTTTCCACTATGTGTCTATGTTTGCGTTCAATTTTTCCATTTTGATGGTGGATATAAGGACAAGGATGTCTAAATTAGATTCCCTACTCAGCAAGATAAGAAACAAATAGCTTAAATTCTCCTCTTTAATATGTTTGAAGACATTTGATTTTCCTATTTACACATTTTTCTATCATATGCTGGAATTCAACAAAAATTTATAAGGCGTGAGATTTGTTAACAAGAGGAAATATCTAGGTAAATCTAGTGAAGTCATTTAAGATGGAAAGGTTATAGTGATAGCCTTGTGATGACAGTAAATGAGCTGGTCCCCATAGATCAACATCCATTAATTCCAGTAGTTGAATGGTAGTGGTATCTGTAGAGGGAAAATGTTGCATGTGACATTTTTCAAATCGACAAGCATTGTAAAAAACTGGTTTGAAGGCTCTATTGATATCGAGAAAAAGATTAAGTTGCTTCATAACTTGTTTAAGAGCATGCACTGTAGGATGACCCATCTCTTATGTAAAATGTTGTAATCAACTGATTTTGAATAAGAAACTGATAAGGCCATTGAGGCTTCATTATTGAATTGAGACGTATTTACATCTGACAATGTTTCACCAGAATGTATAGAATTTGAAACATTTGAATGACTAATCATTGACACTAGATAAGAACAGACATTTGAAACATGACTGGAATTTGAGGTGACAAAGAAAGCATTAGACATGACTCTATTGGAAACTGCAACATGAGACACTACAACAAGACCTTCAACTTGATATAATCCTCCTCTGACAATCCCCTTGAGCAAGCTGATCCCTAAATTCTTATCCTTTACAAAACAAAAATATTTTATGGAATTTAATAAGAACATCATTGTCAGCCAGCAGTTTAGATACACTTAAAAGATTTTTTGTTATAGCTGGGACATGCAAAATATTATTGAGATAGAGGGGTATTGCAGCAAGTGTATTCAATATTGTGCAGCCAACATGTTGAATATGCAGCCCTACACCATTTCCTACATGTAACTTGTCTATGCCATGATAAACTGAGTAAGATGAAAAGATACTTGCATTCTTAGTCACATGATTTGTTGCCCTCGAGTCAATATACCAAGCAGGATCAACTACAACTCCATAATCAGCAATTGGAGCAGTATGAGCAATTGGTGCAGTAGGAACAGTAGGAGTAACAACTCCATAGTTAGCAAATGGAGTAGAAATTGCACCATTGTATTGATCTTGTGGTCCTTGAAACATAGGAAACCCTTGAGGATACATAACATATGCATTCTGATATGCAACATTCCCTTGAAAAATTGGTATATTGTATCTAGGAGTGCCAAGTGCAACTCCAAAAAACCACCATAACCTCTTCCATACATGTTATGAGATTGACCAGGAAAACCTATGTAATTAAATCCACCTCTAGGCCTAAAACCACCTCTTCCTTGCCTAGAAATAAAATTTTGATTAAATCTATTCTTGCATTTGTATGCTCCATGACCAGGAATGAAGCATATTTGACAAATCACTTCCTTATCAACATTGTATCTGCCTTTACCATTATACATTCCAATAAAATTTCCACCATTAAAGCCTCTATGATTACCATTATTAAACCTATTGTAATTCTGTCCTTTCTGAGCAAAGTTATCTGACATATCATGCATCAATTCATTTTGTACCTTTCCCTTACTCATCTCAACTCTAGTTTCATGACTAAGCATTAAGGAATACACTTCTTCAACGGTGAGATTATCTTTTTCTAGCCTAATAAGTATAGTTATTACAAGTGACTCATAGTTCTCATTTAAACTAGTGAGCAAATGCTTATAAAACCAGTTGAAGCAAGAGGATTACCACCAATGGCTAAACTATCTGCAATCTTTTTCATCTTATTAAAGTAATCACTGATTGACATAGCTTCTTTCTTTGTGGTTTGAATTTGCATTTTCAAAGGCATGTATCTAGCCTTTGACTGTGACATGAACATCTCAGCAAGTTTCTCCCAGAGCTCAAGTGAAGTATCACAATCCATAACCATGCTGAGCACATTATCTACCATAGAAGATAGCATCCGGCTTTGTAGAAGCTTATCAATTTTCTTCCATTCAATATAGTCAGGATTTTCACGTCTGCTTGAACTCTGAGCTTCTGATCTGCTAACAGCACTTTTATATGAAGAAAGGAAACGATCTGGACATTGAGATTCACCATTAATAAAACCTTCAAGACCATTGGCAATAATTGAAGCTCGAATTTGAGCTCTCCAAACCAGATAATTTGTTCGATCAAGTTTCGCTGGTTGAACAAAGGAAAAAGAAAATGAAGACGATCTTGAATTGTTTTGATTTGCCATGCCTCGTGGCTCTGATACCATATTAGATTTTGTAATAAAGTGTTTGAAAACAAAGAAAATCAAAGAAAATATAAATGGAAACTTGTTGGTTTTATTTAGAAAATGATCGATATAGTAATGAGCTTATTTAGCTCAAATATATAGCTGTTAACTTCTATAAACTATTATTCTAACTAATGACAACTTAGATTTAGTTCAACCTATTAACACTTGCCACATGTCAGTCAGTTATACCAAAGTACTCATGCACAACATTCTTCTTGACACGTCAGTTTCAGCATGCACCATCTGCTCTACTTATTTCACACGTGCTTTAGCACACTCCAGCTACTCTGTTTAGCTCAGCTGCAACCTTATCCTTAACAACATACATACATACATACATACATACATAGATACATACATATATTTGTGTGTGTGTTCATAACTGATAATTAAAATAATTTTTTATTTTATTAATTTTTTTTTTTGTTATCCCAATGTAATTAATATTTGGTAATGATAATAAACTATGTAAATTTAATAATTTTATTTTTTTAATTAAATAAGGATTGGATTTTTATAATATATATTTAAGGATATATATTAAATTATATTAAATATAAGACTGATCCATTCTTATTTCAGAAATAATTTCAAAATGATTCTTAGATATTGAGATGACTTTGCTCTTTATTTAATGGCATAATGCTCATGTGAAGTAATGCTTCTGTTATCGAGTCAATATCAATATTCAATCGTGTCACGACTTCGCATGACCAGCACATGCTCTTAGCTCTTCTGTCAACGTTGTGCTCTCCGCATTCAGCCTCCCAGGCTTCTTCATTTTCTACTAATTGAACTTGACTTCACAATATTCCATTGCTATTTCTTTTTTTTTTTTTTTTTGCCTTTTTTAAATGAACCAATGTCAGATCTAAACTCCAGATCTCCAGATCTCTTTAGTTGTTTCACTTTAAATACTATTATTGGAACATCTTGACTAAAAATCATGATTAATGACTAATTTGATTGGAGGGTTAAATTCATTTATATTATGTTGGATAGGCATTTTGTTTTATATTTTTGTCTTTCATGTTCCCCTTGACTTTAAGTTTCCACCATTATTATTATTTTGAAGTATGTGAGCAGTAAATAGTAGCTTTGGATGTTAGTCTTACTCCGATGGCTGTCAAAATGGATGCACTTATTATTGCATGTTTGATTTGAAGAACTAATAAAAAATGAGATGAGAAGAAAAAAAAACCTAAAAGAAATAAGGAAAAAATAGATGAATTCTATATTAAATCAAACAATGAAATTATAATTAATCATCATTTTTCTTTATTTTCTCTCTCACTCTCTCGTTTATATTCCCCTAATCTCTTTCATTTCTTCTGACTAAATATGTTTTTAATGTTATCTGACTTAATAATTCAGAGATGAGTAACTATAAATTTACAAAAGGATGAAGAAAAGAGTTATATATGAAACTAAACAATAAAACTGAAATTATTTTCATTTTCTCTCCCCATCTCTCATTTCCATTCCTCTCCTCTACTCTTCTCTTAGGATAAGAGTTATGTAAAATAACTTAAAAGAGTATTTGATAATTAAACTACATAAAACTGATTAAAAATAACTCTTATTTTAATAGAACTTACATTATTATATAATTTAGCAAGATCTTGATAAAAATACTACAAGTCGTAGGCATCGTGTTCGTTGGTGCTGTAGCCGCGCGAGAATGATATGCCTGCCGTTGTTATAGTGCCCGACTAATTTATTAATGCAAACGTATTCTTTCCACGGTCAAAAACAATTCAGGCATGAACAGATTTTGTAACAATAATACAAGGAATTTCTATCATGATCCATTAAAATTAATTAATCAGACGGCTGACAGACAAAATAAAAAAGTGGGGTCCTCAATCTGTTCGCACTAGTACTCTCGGATCCGAGACGTGCCATACGTACTACAGAACCACCGACAGCCAGGCCAATTTTCTTAAAACAAAAGACAGACATGTACAATCGCGCCACGTGGAAATCTCCAAAACAACGGATGCAAACCGCGTTAATCAGCGTTGCATCCTCTACAATAGAATCCACGTTCAAAGGCTACACTCTTACGCATCCTCTCATTGTACCCTTTGAAATGGGCGCTAAGATTGCTGGTCTCCTCAACTTTTATGGGTTATGAATCAAGGATATAGGTTGTTATTTTTATCACATAGGTCCTTGACTCTACTGAAATGACCTAAGTACCTTTTGAACCATTTTGGCTGGGGAATGGGGACGAGTTGGCACAACATAAAAGGTGGGCTCAACATTTTTTTTTTAAAAAAAAAGCGTATAGTTAGTCGGAACTTTTAGAATGGATCAAATATATTAAAAGAAAGAATTATTTAGTGTAAGTTCTTCAAATTTAACATGTACCGCTCTTAATTCAGAGAATCCGAGTGCAGGAGTGGGAGCTGTAATTAGAGACTCTAATGGGAAGATAGTTGTGGCTGGGGTAAATCACCACCTCCTAATGGGGTCAGTGACCTTCGCTGAAGCAGAGGCGGTGCTTTGGGGCCTTCAGCTGGCAAGAAATGCGGATGTATCCTCTCTGATTATTGAGTCTGATTGTTTAGAGGTGGTCCAGCTAGTGAACAACACCAAGGGCAGCAGATCAGAAATTTTTTGGACAATTCTGGCAATCCAAAACCAGATAAAGACCTTCCAAAAAGTGATTGTCAATCACATTCCAAGACATTGTAATGCTTATGCCCATTACCTAGCTAAGATAGCTTTGGGGAAAATCTCTCCATGTATGTGGCTAGGAAATATTCCAGCTGAATTGTATGAAATTATCAAGGTGTTGTGATTAATAAAAGGTTTACTTTCTTTTCAAAAAAAAAAAAAAAACATGTACCTCCTTCAGCTCAAATCTATCAAATTCTCGCATTTATTTATCATAATAGATATTCTTTCTTAAATTTATTGTTATGATTTTATATTTAATGGTATGCAAAAATGATTACTAGTTATTATTGTTGAGACCATTGACAAATCATTTACCCACCTATAAATTAACATCCATTGCTAAAGTCATTAAAGTCTTCACATATATTATTAGAATTTTTTTTCATTTGATCTATGAAACAACTCCAATATTTTTTATAAATGAGTTTTACGGTCCAAAAAATTAATAGAATAAAGAATTAGCCTCCATGTAATTTCATCGTTAAATGGCTACAAACGAAGGCATTTCACCACCTTTTTATCAAACTTGTTAGCAATAATATTATAACTTTAATAGTACTAGCAGTGTATCCTCATTAAATAGAAGTGCGCTAATAGTAAATTTGATTTGAAAGACACTAAGGTAATGTTTATATTTTGGATTAGAGTGAGAATCCTGAGGAGTGAGAATCCTACAATTGAGAGTTCTAGAATTGAGAGTGTGGAGTGGGAGTGAAAATAGATTGTTTACTTACACTGGAATAAAAGTATAGAATGGAGATCAGAATCTAATTTTATGTGTTTACTTTGTCTTAAATTGGGAGCAAATAATTTTAAATTATAATTTTACCCATATTTAAAGAATTGTAGTTTTTAATTACAAAGTTAAAAAATATTTGAAGAATAAAATATTTATTTTATTATATTTGTAGATTTACAATAATTATTAATATTTTTAATTACGTACATAATTTTTTTTTATTAATTTTAATTTTAATTATGTAAATTAAAAATTATTGATAAGGGCAACATAAATGAAACATTTTTACTATTAACATAGTACAAAGTTAATTTTTTCTTAGAATAAATTATTTTTTATTTATTATTATTAATATTAAATAAATATAATACTATCATTTTTTAAATAAATATATTATTATTATTATTTTTAAATAAATATAATAGTATTATATTTTCAAATAAAGATAGTATATAGTAATATTATTAATTCTCTATTAATACAATAATATTATTTTTAATTAATTTTAACTTAGAATCAATGCAAATTATTATTTAGTTAAATATAATAATATTATTTAAATAAATATAATAATATTATTTAAATAAATATAATAATATTATATTTTCAAATAAAGATAGTATATAGTAATATTATTAATTCTCTATTAATATAATAATATCATTTTTAAGTAATTTTAATTTAGGATCAATACTATTATTTAAATAAATTTAATATTATTTACTTTATGTTATTAAATATAATTATATTAAATTAAACAAAAAAGAGGGTAAAAAAGAAAGGTGGGAGTGGGACTCCCATGGGGTCTCACTCTCACTCCCAACTCCAAAAATAGATGGAATATATAGAGTGAGATTCCCAATTCTTCATATAAACGTGTAACCAAACACTAGCGTGAGAAGAATTCACATTTCTCACTCCACTCCAGAAAATAAATAACACATAACTATCTTTAATGATGGCTAGTAATAAAACTTTATTTTTATTAGTGAATTAAATATAATATGAATTGAAATAAATAATGAAAGATGAAAAACTATATTAGTTCATCCTACATAAACATATGATATTATGATAAAAATTAATACCCCTAAATACAATATGGATCAATCGTAATTTATTCATCCTATTCAATGCAGAGTAGTGCGCGACACTAGAAGCAGCCTGTAGTGGTTTAAATTAGCATATATTCGTACTACACGGCGGCGGGTAATACTCGTGAGGGACCTATTTGTCACAGATGAAAAAGACTAGCACCCGTATGTCATTTATCCAAACTTGAAATAACACAAAAGTCAAACGTACAATAAGAAGAGAAAACATTTGAAAATTAACAGAAAAGCGAACCAAAGCAGTGGATAATACACACCCAGTGGGCTCATAAACCCATATAAATAGAGAAATCTCTCTCTCTGTCGATTCGGAAAATAGAATCTCTGTTAAATATTTTTGCGGGTTTTGTTCGATTATCTCTCGGCGAGCAAAAATGGAGATGTTTTTTTATCTGGTGTTTGGTGCGTTGGGGGCAGTGGTGGCTGCATTGGAGCTGAGTAAAAGCAACAAAGATAGAATCAATACTTCATCGGCTTTCAATTCTTTCAAGAACAATTACCTTTTGGTTTACTCACTCATGATGGGTACTTCATTTTTCTTAGATCTGAATCATTTTCTTCTTTTCATTGCTGTAGATCTCACTCACACACTGAACTTTGGTGGATCTGATCTGGCTTTTTAGAACTTTATGGACTTTATTGTAATGTAAATACCCATTTCTTAGATTTGCGGTTTGAATCTGCTTGGATGATTTGGGATCTGGGTCACGTTTGTTTTTCTCTTTGATTGGTTAGAAGAATGTACTCAAGTTTGGTTATTAATTTTACCATTCTGTAGGAGCCAAGAGGTTGCTTTAGTGTCTATTATAAATACATTGTCATGGCTTGTGTGTGATTCACGTCTGTGGGAGAGATCTCTTGATGGTATTTACACATTAGATCATCAGCTTTCTCTTTAGTTAGTGAAGGATCATGTAAAGTCATGTTTCTTGCTAACGAGAAATGTTTACTCTGGAATACGAATTGGGTCAGCACTTTGCCATTCTAAATAATTAGACTTTGATGGGTGGTCGTTCCAGAAGCTATCAACACCAGTCATGGGTCATGGTAATATATCACTAAGCTTTGTGGTTTATGCCACATTCTTGCACTGGGATTCTCCTCCTTTAGCTGTGATATCTACTTATCTGTTGTAGTAGTTGTTTTATGAAATAATCTGTTTGAATTGAATTGAATTGAAATTTCTTGATGTATTTGTTATTTTTTGTCTGATGGTTTGCTGTTTACTTGGCAATAGCTGGGGATTGGTTGCAGGGTCCTTATGTCTACTACCTCTATAGTACTTATGGATTTGGAAAAGGGGAGATTGGGCAGCTATTTATAGCTGGTTTTGGGTCCTCCATGTTGTTCGGCACAATTGTCGGATCTCTAGCTGACAAACAGTGAGATTCTTTTTCTTGTGCTCTCATGGTCCATGATTAATGGTGTATTTCGATTCAAATTAATGATGCATTCATGTTTACAATGCAGGGGTCGAAAGAGGGCATGCGTGACGTATTGCCTAACATACATTCTAAGCTGCATCACTAAGCATTCTCCTCAATACAAAATTCTGATGATAGGTCGTATTTTGGGAGGTATCGCAACTTCTCTCTTATTTTCAGCATTTGAGTCATGGCTTGTTGCAGAGCACAACAAGGTGAGGGATTGCTCTCTTCTGTTCGTGCACTGGAAATAAATTGGTTATTCTTTTATAACAATTGTTTATTGTTGATTTGTTATTTGTTAAAAATCCTCTGGTGTTACCATTCTGATTACCTAGATACTGAAAATTTTCATCTTACCTTCTTTACAACCATTTCATTGTCTTGTTAGTTACTAGTACTTCATCAGATTATGTCGTATTTTAATGATTTTTTTGACATTATTTTTGCAGAGGGGCTTTGAGCAACAATGGCTGTCTATAACATTCTCAAAGGCAATATTTCTTGGAAATGGTCTTGTTGCTATTTTGTCTGGATTGTTTGGAAACCTTCTTGTTGATTCATTTTCTCTCGGGCCTGTGGCCCCCTTTGATGCTGCTGCTTGCTTTCTTGCGATTGGAATGGTCATTATTTTGTCATCTTGGACTGAAAACTACGGAGATCCGTCAGAGAGCAAGGACTTGCTTACCCAATTCAGGGGTGCTGCTGTGGCAATTGCTTCTGGTAGGAGTTCAATGTGTACTTTAGACTCTAAATATTATCATTTTGGCATTTGGTGGGCCAAGTTATCCTTCTTTTCTTTGTCTGCCTGTTAATGTTTATATCTCTGGTTGTTAACTTTTTTTTTTTTAAATATGTTTTGCTGTCCTTCTCATTTAATATTTAGTGTGATCATTTACACACTGCAGATGAAAAAATTGCCTTGCTGGGTGCTATCCAGTCCTTGTTTGAAGGGTCAATGTATACCTTTGTGTTCCTCTGGACTCCTGCTTTAAGCCCAAATGATGAGGAAATTCCCCATGGTTTTATTTTTGCAACTTTCATGTTGGCTTCAATGTTGGGAAGTTCCCTTGCATCTCGTTTGATGGCACGCTCATCACCAAGGGTTGAGAGCTACATGCAGATAGTTTTTGTAGTGTCATCTGTCTCGCTATTGCTTCCAATTGTAACCAGTGTATGTTACCGCTTGCATTTAATTATTTCTTTCTTCTTCTTGGTTTTAGAAGTATTTTGTCATGATATCTAATTTAATGATTTAAAACAGTTCCTGGTAGCACCTTCCAATGTGAAAAGTGGAGCCATCTCATTTTCAGGCTCTCTCCAGCTTCTTGGCTTCTGTACCTTTGAGGCTTGTGTAGGCATATTCTGGCCATCCATTATGAAGATGAGGTCCCAGTACATTCCAGAGGAGGCCAGAAGCACCATCATGAACTTCTTCCGCATTCCTCTCAATATCTTTGTGTGCGTTGTGCTGTACAATGTATGTTCCAGCATGACGTTTAAATATTGTCCTTAATTTATCTGGTCTAAGAATATAGGATTTTGGAGAGAGCTATGCCTTAACCTAGTTTAGAATCTAATTTTTTTCTCTCTTGTTTTGCCTCTTAAGGTCGATGCATTCCCCATTACTGTTATGTTCGGCATGTGCTCGATTTTCCTCTTGGTGGCATCAGTCTTGCAGAGGCGGCTGATGGTGATTGCAGACAAACCCAGTGAGTTTAATCCTTGCACTATTCTTTTTGCCATTTAATGGCTTCTATTTTGCATCTAGACTTCTTAAACTTACATTACATCCCAGTTTATCCGACACACTGAACTTCATAACTTCTTGGTGCTTATAGTTGGTAATATTTGTGTTGGTTACAGAGACACAAGAATGGGCAATGAAAGAAAGAGACGCCGAGGCAGAGCCATTAAACCTTTAATTGGTGGACTGAGGACACAAACCACCGGTGATTGTTGTTAAGGTTGAAAATAACCACATAATTTGTTCCATAGAGTTCCAGTTCCCGTTGGACCTGGGTTGGGTGTATTCAAATTTATTGGTGAAGATGAATATGTATTAGCAAATTAGTGGTCTGCCCAGCAAATGGATAGAAAGAGTGGGGGATAGATCACTGGAGCTTTATAATTGTTTTTTGGCCGCTATTCGACATCTACTTCTAGAATTCATAGTAGGAAATTAAATGTCTATTTCTGTAATACAAATATTAATTTTTTTCCCTAATGCTGGCTTTATAATTTGTACCGATGGTGATATTTCATAATAAAATTTGCCAAGTACTTTACTTGCTGTAATGATTTTCTTAAAGCATCTTCATATTTGTTGAGTAACATATAATTGTGTGTTTTTTCAAAGATGTTGCATCCTTTTGAGATAAATTTATGTGGGACTGTCCCTGGACAGTCCTCACAAGTTCTTTATTCTTTTGATCTTTTCTACATTTTTATATTTGTAAAAACGAAGAAACCTGAACTGTGACTATCGAGAACTTTCCAACTTTTGATATTTAATTGAAGATCTTTACAAATTATTAATGGTCAAAGCAATTACAAGTACAAAAAATACATCAGCTCACGTTACAATTGGAGCAAATAAATATACAAAAACACAACATCCAATTTCCCCATTATGCATGTTTTTGTGCAATGGTTCCTTAATTATTAGCATCACGGCAATCGGCCACGTTTGGCATCTGCTGAAGCCACTTCCAAGTCTCCAATGAAGAAAAGGATTCTATCCAGAATACCTTGGCTCGATTTCTCTTCTGTGGAATTCGAAGGACAAATATCATCCCTTTTCCTTTGTCGCCTTGAACCCAAATGGCGTTGGATTTCACCTTGGTGAACAAGATAGTAGTCGACACCTTCTCGTATTATCTTCAACCCCCTGGAAACACATACACATATGCATCAACTTCTATTTGAACATACATCCCAACAAAAGATACTGCAATTACCCATTTTAGATGACATTGATTGAGGATGTTAATCTTACAGTCCAAGACGATCACATCGGTCTTGCACCTCGTACACATCTTTCCATGATTTTGAACTAGCAGGTGCATAGAATGCAGCGTCATCTTCTCCCCATCTTTCCCTGAATAGATTCAGCCACAGCATGTCATTTGATGCTGGGACCTTCCAGTTCCTGCATACTTTACAACACCAAATTGTCAGTCTCTACTCTCTAGCTTGTTAAATATGGGAACCCAATTAAATCTGGCAAAAAGAAAAATACAGAGCGAGAAGGTAATGAACCAGCCACCTCTTGCACATAAATAAGTTGACTTGTAATATTATGGCTAAAGACATTAAACACAGGAACCACAATTTTGTATCCCTTGATCCAGCTGAATCTGGTGCTAAGCTAAGCTGTGCTGAGCTTTTTATAATCTTCTACTACATGTGTAGTGTATGGTTAAGATTTAATAACATATTATTTTTTTATCTAATAACTATCAATCACAATAATATAAAAAGCTCAACACGAAGCTCCTCATGATCACAGAGTATAAAAAATAAAAAGCAGATTAGTAATGGAAATCAAGAAATTAATTAAACACAAATGTAATTGTGGCATTAGAGGAGGATAATTTACAAAAATAATAGTCGAGGCAAAACTGAAATGGAAATGATTCAAGGGCTGGATTTAAAGGGATTAAAGGTTGACAATGGCATATACTAGATCCAAAAAATTCAGCTAAAATTCAAAAGCTCTAAAATGGAAACTGAAGATCCTTATAATGCAACAACCCACATCTCAAATATTTCACCACATAAGGATTCCAAATGGATTAACCCAACTCATTCCCGAAAGGGAGGGGGGTAAAAAAAAGATTAATCCAACATAAACTTGACTCAATTTACATAAACCAGCATCTGGGGTCCAAAATTAAGGATAATCATGGGCATGCACTTGCATAATTCAGTGCAGATCTTATAACAAAATTAACACTAACCAACCAATACAAGATGTAAATTTGCTTCGAAAATTATTCCCACAACATTTGAATTTGAAGAATTAAAGACAAGTCACTGATTAGATAGTCTTATAAACAAAACACATAAAATTCTGTAAAAGAACCAAAGAAAATTTAGAAGCTTATACTAACCTTGTTGAGCAGTGGCGAGGTTCTGATGATCCAAGAAAGAGAATATTTTAAGAAGAAAATCTTCTGGTAAATTCTCCATACTTGTACTAAAATTTTCTTTATAGATTCTTTGTGATCAATCTCTGCAACAATCCGGCAGGAAAATCGCGTCCCAGATAGAACTTGAAAGTAGGAGCATCTTACGTCGTGTGGTGTAATAACATTTGGGTCCTTCAGGTTTTATGTATTTTCTGAGATGAGGGTATAATTTTATTTTTAAAAAATTGTCATTGCACAATTTTTATTTTGTTTTATATTCATGTAACTATTATAAAATTTTAATATCTATTTTACACCATATTTCTTTTTATATTTGTATTAACTAACTACTTTTACATTAATATTATTAAATAAATTTAATAAAATGATAATTTTATTCTCAAATAAATTAAAAGACTATTTTATTTTATAAAAAATTTATAATATATATATATATAATGATAAAAATATCCCTAAATTTAATAAAAATAAATTCCCAAATTAGAATTTTTATTTTTAATAAAAAATTATAATTATAAAAATAATTGCAAAATTTTGAAATTTAATAAAAATCCCCTAAATTATTAAAATTTTAGGATTTATTCTTTTAAGAAATAAATTCAGTTATTTTAATAAAATTTTATAAAATTATAATTTTTAATAAATAAATTCATTTATTTTTATTAAAATTTTATAAAATCTAAATTTAGTAAAAATCAGTACCTATATTTGAGATTTTTAAAATTAAATTTCGGGATATTTTTATGATTATAATTTTTAATTTTAAAAGTTTTTATAAGATAAAATAGTCTTTTAATTTATTTGGAGTTCAAATTATCATTTTATTAAAATTATTTAATAATGTTAATATAACAGTAGCTAGTTGATATAAATATAAAAAAATAGTGTAAAATACATATTAAAATTTTATAATAATTGAATAAATATAAGACAAAATAATAATGGTGTAATGATAATTTCTCTTTATTTTATAAAAAATAGGATTAGTAACTTTTTATTTTTCAGTCCCTTACCTCAAGGCTAGGCCCGCCCACTCACCTACACCATTTTGCTTTGAATTAAAAAAATAATAAATATATATATATATATATATATATATTTTAAAGTTATGGAATAACTCCTTTCTTTACGATCAAAATCCTCAGTAGCTGAATCCTCTAAAGATGATGAAGACGAAGAAGAAGAAGAACCATTTATTTCCCTTGGAGATGAAAATGAAGATGATTGTTTCGGGATTTTCTCTCCAATAAAGCATCATAAATAAATGTTACTAGCTTTGTAATTTATCACAAGTCTAGGAGTCCCTCTTTCAATTTCAGAATTTTTATTGACATAAAAAGCAGCACATGACCAAGGTGACCTGGATTTTACAATAAGTCCTTTAGTTTCTAAATCTTTTATTTCTTCTTTACAATGTCGTTCTAAATCCATATTCATTTGAATTGGTCGAGTTTTAGTGGGTATTTGTCTTTCATCAAAAGAATTTTCATATGACAAATCAACAAGGTGTTGTTTTCTATTCCAAAAGGCCGAAGGTAGATCAGCACAAATTTCTTTTTTAATAAGAGCTTTGAAATCAGATATTTTTCTTTGGATAAAATCATTTTGTAATTGTCTATCAATTTTTTGTAAACTCAAATTCTTTTGTAAAAACATTAAGTTATGTTCTTTTGATTTGAGAAGATTATTAATCTGATTTTAATAAACAGTACATGCTTTGACAATATTTAAATTTCGTGTTTTAGGTTTTTCGATAAAAGGAAAAAAAGTCTTTTATTTTTAGTTTTAAAAGATATACTATCATAATTAACAGTATAAGGGGTTATGAGATTTATAAAAGGGGTTCCTAAAATGATTGCATGATGGATATCATTTGTGAGAACAAAAGAGGTTTTGAATTCAAAATTATCATTAAGAATAGAGGATTCAACTTTAGAGTTGACTTTAAGTTTTGAATTATTGGCGGCAAAAAGTCTTTCTTTTGTTTTCTCATGGAATCGTTTTGGCACAATGTCTTATCTAATGCAATTTAAATCAGCACCCGTGCCAAAAAGGGCAATGGTATCAATTGTAAAATCTTTGGAAAAGATTAATGAAATTTTAATCAAATATTTTCTAGTGGTGATTTGTTTTAAAATAAATAAGAAATTATTTGGAACGGATTCAATGTTTTCTAAATTTTGGTCATTATCACCATCAGACTCAACTTCCTTATCAGAATTATTTTCTAATTGCTTTTGTAAAAGAAGTTGAATAGTTTGAGAATCACATTTTTGTTTTTCTTTCAAATCTTTAATCTCAAGTTTAATATCTTTAATTTCTTTTTAAAGATCCTGTATGTTGGGAATTAGTTTTTTTCGCTTTCTTATTACCTAAAATCTCAGTAAGGTCATAAGAATTATTTTTAACAACAGGAACTTTAGAAGTTTCAGCTTTATGCAAATCTAATGTTTTCAAAAGTTTATCAAGATAGTCCTTTTGAAGAACAGGGTCAGAAATATGCTTTACAAGTTCAAGAAAAATTTATTGGTCTTTTGTCAAAACATTGATTTTCTTTAAATAAGAATCTGATTCAGAGTCGCTACTGCTTAATGCGGAGGTATTCGAATCCATCAACTCATCGACCTGGAGGGGGTCACTATCTCCCGACATGGAAGACTCAGAGTCAGAAGACTCTATAAGAAGAGAGGAGATTTTAGAAAGGGTTTCTTCATTAAGACCCAGTTCATGAAGTTTCCTATTCATTCTGCAATATTTTGTAGTATGGCCTTTGACACCACATTTATGACATATGGCATCTTTGTAATTAAAAGGGGTTTTAGGTTTGGCTCTAAACTCTTTTTTTTTAGAGAAATTGAGTTTCCTATAAGGTCTCGAAGGTTTCTTGTAAGGAAGTTCTCTAAAATCTCGAAATGGTTTCTTATGGGCTTTAGATTTGTAATGTTTATTGTAAGATGTAGAAGAACACTTACCATTACAATCTTTGGAAGTAGAAGTTTTAAAAGGGTTATAGTTGAATTGTTTACAGAAACTGCCTAATTCTTGTTTAGATTTCCTAAACTCCCATTTAAGTCGTTTCTATAACTTCAAATCTTGACAGATTTTTAAACCTTCTTAATTAACAAAACTGACTAACTCACCATAAGTAAGCTTGTCATAAGGAATATGATTATCGTAGAGGGCTTTAATAGAATTTCTAACTTTCTCTCCTAGAAGGGTAGGTAAACCTGTAAGGAATTTTTCTTTCCAAGTTATATGATTGGCATCATCCCTAAGGAAAAGTCTGGTAAAGAAGGTGGTTTTGTAAAGTTGAAACTCAATAAGTTTCCTACATCTCAAGTTATGTAGTAACTCACCATTTTTGTCTCTAAGGTGCGAAGGGTCACCTATAAAATGGAGGGAAATAGTCAAAATCAGGGTAGCTACAGCATCCTAAATTGGACTATTAGTTTCATCAAGAATGGGGATACCATCTTGATCTTTTTGAATGGAGTTTAGGATATCTAATTGTTGCTGATTGATGAGGAGATGATCCCACCGTCCTTTAAGTTGACCAGTAAAACCGGAAATGAGGATTTTTGCTATGGCTCTATCAGAAGTTCCTGATTGGGTTTTATAGGCATTAACTGCCATAGTCATCTGTTGCAACAATCCTAGGATATTGTATTCAAACATACCATCTATATTCCACTCATAAACTGAAGATGCATTAAACCGAGATTGATTTAAGGCACTTGGTCTATTATCTATAGCTAGATCTGGTGGAGTTTTGACAGTAGGCAGGGCTAATTCCCAATGGATTTTGTTGGCTTTAGGAACAGATTCATCTGTGAAGGCTTCTATATCAGAGGAGGCTATAAAAGATTGATCATATTCTAATACTCCAATCTTGCTAGATTGAGGAGTATTAGGGGCTATTTGAACTTTGCTAGAAGAGGAAGAAGCTTCTATCCTATCTAATTGTTCTCTAATGGTTTTGCAAAATCTGACTGTGACTCTTGGACAAGCGTTTGGCTAGGTTTCAAAACCTGGAAAGGTTTGAAAATAGGTTCCTTAACCTTTTTGTCAGAATCCGATTTTGATGAAACATGAGGTACAGAGGAAACAGTAATGGTTGACTTTTGGAAGTGGTTTTCTATCCTAGTCAACTGTTTTCCTATAGTATTTAAGTTAGTATTACAAAAATTATTCTGCTGAATAATACTACTTAAATTCGACTCAGAATCATTTGGCTTTGGAATCTTATATGGTAAGGCTCTAATCTCTACAGGAGGTTCACCATATTCTATGGTCAGACTTCTAAGAGGAGGGTGTTCAGATTCTACTGTTCTATTACTATAAAAAAGATTCCACTCAGGGACTTTCTTCCTAATAGTAATAGGGTTCGACACTTTAAAAGGATAAGAAATGTTGTTATTGGAAGAATATATTTCGAACCAATCAAAAAATAATATATGAAATTTATGTGAATTTACAAATTCATAATAAATTTCCTGAATTTCTTTCCTTTGATTTAAAAAATGTTTAAAAATCCAAAGTCTTTTTTCTTTATTATTATCTGAATAAAAATCATTGTAAAGAAGAGTTTTATCCAGTTCAAAATTCTTTTCAATGACATTAATGACAGTTTCTGTTACTGCAGAAAACGTTGGAGAAGTTGGACGAGAAGTTTCCTTTTCTTCCTGTCTTTGTTCATGTTGACTACTAGTGTAGATTGGATGAGGAACACTAGTGGTGTAGTCAACAAAATGTATTGAGGATCTAGGTATATCCGAGGTGGAGAACCTAGGTTGATTTATAACAGAAGGGATTTTTTAAAATTTTCTTTCTAGTGAAGAAATACTCTGGGAAGAGCCTTTATCGGAGAATCTAGAAGATGTAGATTTCCTAAAGGACAATGTGACTTTACCATTAGAATACTGAGTCACATTTTACAACTCTGTATTAGGCTCAAGTTGTTTCGAAATCACTGGTGCAGTGGCTCCTTCAAGAATCCATTCGTCTGGAAGATTGATATCTTTCCATTGGATTGGTTTTGGAATGACAGTATTGGCTTTAGACAAGTCAGTCTGTAAGAGAAGAGTTTTATCTCTTTTTTACTGGAATTTATGTTGTGTACTAAATGAAGAAATCATGACTTTATAAGAAATTTTAAAAATTAATGCAACTGGGACAGATCCCTCAATCATGTTGTAATTATGAGTTTTAATTTGTAAAATCATGCTCTTTAAAATGTTCTTGTCTTTAAGGGAAATGGTAATGTAAGTGTCAAGTCCTTCTTTGGTCAATGGTTTTATTTCTATTTGAATTAAACCAATGTGGATATAATTAAAATTCTTTTCTTTTAATTTTCTTAAAGATTTTTCTGAAAACAAATGAATCGTCTCAAAGGGATTTGAAAAAGTTATATCACGTTCTTCAGTTTTTATAACATAATCATTCTTTAAAAAATCAAGTCTTTTTGTTTTGTAAATCATTTCTTTATTGACTTTAGGTAATTCCCAATTATCAATTACTTTATTGAAATCTTCGATTACAAATTTTTCAGAATTCACAATATTCTTTAAATCACTAGTCCTTCAGAAGAAGAGCTAGAAAAGGACAATACTCTACCGAGTAGAGAATTCATGGGTAAAAACCTATGCTCTATTTTAGGTCTAGTCAGTATGGCTACATGTATGGATTTACAGCCCTATGCAGAAAACTTTATCCTATGGCAAGACTTACGACCAGTAAGAAATTCACCACACAAACAAGAATTCAAAAGAAACACAAGTCTTTAAACACAAAAACGCTAAACTGTAAAACACTATCCTCCACTTGGCTCTGATACCAGATGGGAAATAGGATCAAAGGATAGGTGTTTTTCGAAAAACAAATAACTCAGATTTTAGACAAAGCAAATAAAATTAATTGGTTCTTTTTAGTATCTAGTTTTACCAAGTGCAAATTAAAGATTCTTTAAAATAGATTGATATGCTTTGGAACGCGGTTGGTCAAGTTTTATAACTAAATTGGTACGTGGTGTTCGGTTCCCCGGTCAATGCTCGAATCAAAGCCGAGCCTTAGGATCCAGATCTGACTTAGGACAGATCAATAACCCGCATGTCCAAGTTTTCTAGCCGATATACCAAATTAGTGTTGTTTTACCAAATATTAATTAAGTTGCATTAAACGCGGTTGGTTCAATTTTAATTATTTTACCAAATATAATTTAGATCTTTTAGCAAGCCTAGCAACACATACATCTAAGGCTTCGGTACATACACAGTACCAAATCTGGAAACCCAGATATGGTGCTCTGAAGAAGGGGGGAGAAAAGAAATACAACTAAGGACAGAGATCCAGTCTCTTTGCCTTAGAGGAATGTAACAATTTTTATGGCAGATCTGATAGAGATCAGTCTGCAAAGCATGTTTTAAATTAAATAAATGCTTTAAAATAAATTACAGAAATTAAACTTTACATAAAAGTAAATTGTAGAAATTTAAAGTGCGGAAATTTAAAATAAATTTAAATATTTACATTTATTTCTCTTGATCTGACAGCTTTTAAAGATTACAAGAGAGATTCCAGAAAAATTCTGAAAATAAGGAACTTAACCGATTATGGAAAATTCCTTGAATACAGAAGATTTCTTTTGTCTCAAGAGAGAGAAGAGAAGAGGAGAAAGAAAGAGAAACTAAAATTGCAATTTGAGGAGTCTAAGATTTCCTCATGATTTTTATACAAGATGAAATTTAAACTGTAGACTGTAGCGAAGCTGTAGCATACAGTAATCATTGGAATTCTGTACTGTAGACTGTAGCGGAGCTGTAGCATACAGTAATCTTTGGAACTCTGCACTGTAGACCGTAGCAGAGCTGTAGTAAAGTTGTTGCTTGGTACACGGAGATACGGATGCTTTGTAGAAAATACAAACCGGGTGAAGAGACATGTGCGCTCTCACTTGTGTCCAAAGGACCACCCGAAAATACAAGAATATATACAAGGAAAATACAAATGGAAACTTTGTACTCTTTTTTTTTTTTTACAAAAATTACAAAGCTAGTAACATTTATTTATGATGCTTTATTGGAGAGAAAATCTCGAAACAATCATCTTCATTTTCATCTCTAAGGGAAATAAATGGTTCTTCCTCTTCTTCGTCTTCATCATCTTCAGAGGATTCAGTTACTGAGTATTTTGATCGTGAAGCAAGGAGTTGTTCCATAGCTTTAAAATATTCATCTTCTGTTTTGGCGCTGGCCAAAAGGGATTGAGTTTTGGATTTTTGGATAAGAAAAGTTTGTTGGGCTTTGGAGTCTTTAATGGTTGAGGCTAAGTAACCTTTGGAAGAAAGCCAATTTCTGATAAAAGTATCGGTTAATTTGGCTTGTTCATCAAATTTGGACCACCATTTTACTTTGAAAATTCTTTGGATAATAAGCTGGTTTTCATTAGTATGAAATATGAAATTCCACATCCATACTCAGGGTAAAAAGAAATTTGTACAGAAACAAAGAAATGGGGAAATCTTTTTTCAGATGCAGAAGGGGTATAATGGTCTTTGAAAAGATTTAAACAATGGGTGGCATTGGGAGTGAGGATTTGTGGTATATGACCAAAATAATTCCACCATTGTTGAAACCAGTTCGGAAGGCTTTGAACAGTTATTTTTTAATTGAAGAAAAATAAACAAGAATGAGATTTCTTTGGATTTTAAAAGAAAAATGTGTTAAACCAGGCCTGTTGGTAATCCCACGCTGGTAATCATTTACTATCTATTCCTAATTTTCTCACTCGGGAATTTCTTCAAAACTAATAATGCCGCCAAAGCGAAAAGGCAAAGGAAAAGGCATTGCAAAAGAATTTGAACCGAACGCCACGTACCAATTTAGTTATAAAACTTGACCAACCGCGTTCCAAAGTATATCCATCTATTTTAAAGAATCATTTTGTTTTAATATACCTCCATAACCTAGACTGATGCATCAGTCTCAACAATCTTAGGTAATGCAGGATTAGCAAGAAATAAGCATGGGATAGATTTAACAGAATGCTTTATGAGTTTAATAGCTTTAGTATGTTCATCCATCCATGCAACAGGAATCTTTTTTAATCTATCATGCAAAGGCTTAGACATCCCATTAATATTAGGACAGAAATCAAGAACATAGTTTAAGCTACCAAGAAATCTCTGTCCTTAGTTGTTTATTTCATAAGAATCCAAAGAGACCGGATTTCTGTAATACTAATTTAAATACTTTAGGAAAACCATTGACCAGGATAGAAAACCACTTCCAAAAGTCAACCATTATTGTTTCCTCTGTACCTCCTGTTTCATCAAAATCGGATTCTGACAAAAAGTTTAAGGAACCTATTTTCAAACCTTTCTAGGTTTCGAAAACTAGTCAAAAGCTTGACCAAGAGTCACAGTCAGATTTTGCAAATGCCATTAGAGAACAATTAGATAGGATATAAGCTTCTTCCTCTTCTAGCAAAGTTCAAATAGCTCCTGATACTCCTCAATCTAGCAAGATTGGAGTATTAGAATATGATTAATCTTCTATAGCCTCCTCTGATATAAAAGCCTTCACAGATGAATCTGTTCCTAAAGCCAACAAAATCCATTGGGAATTAGCCCTGCCTACTATCAAAGCTCCACCAGATCTAGCTATAGATAATAGACCAAGTGCCTTAAATCAATCTCGGTTTAATGCATCTTCAGTCTATGAGTGGAATATAAATGGTATGTCTGAATACAATATCCTAGGATTGTTGCAATAGATGACTATGGCAGCTAATGCCTATAAAAGCCAATTAGGAACTTCTGATAGAGTCATAACAGAAATCCTCATTGCCGGTTTTACTGGTCAACTTAAAGGATGGTGGGATCATCTCCTCACCAATCAGCAACAATTAGATATCCTAAACTCCATTAAAAAAGATCTAGATGGTATCCCCATTCTTGATGAAACTAATAGTCCAATTCAGGATGCTGTAGCTACCCTGATTTTGACTATTTCCCTCCATTTTATAGGTGACACTTCGCACCTTAGAGAAAAAAATGGTGAGTTACTACATAACTTGAGATGTAGGAAACTTATTGAGTTTCAACTTTACAAAACCACCTTCTTTACCAGACTCTTCCTTAGGGATGATGCCAATCATATAACTTGGAAAGAAAAATTCCTTACAGGTTTACCTACCCTTCTAGGAGAGAAAGTTAGAAATTCTATTAAAACCCTCTACGATAATCGTATTCCTTATGACGAGCTTACTTATGGTGAGTTAGTCAGTTTTGTTAATAAAGAAGGTTTAAAGATCTGTCAAGATTTGAAGTTACAGAAACGACTTAAATGGGAGCTTAGGAAATCTATGCAAGAATTAGGCAGTTTCTGTAAACAATTCAACTATGACCCTTTTAAAACTACTACTTTCAAAGATTGTAATGATAAGTGTTCTTCTATATCTTGCAAGAAACATTACAAATCTATAGCCCATAAGAAACCCTTTCGAGATTTTAGAGAACTTCCTTACAAGAAACCTTCGAGACCTTATAGGAAACCCAATTTCTCTAAAAAGAAAGAGTTTAGAGCCAAACCTAAAATCTCTTTTAATTACAAAGATGCCATATGTCATAAATATGGTGTCAAAGGCCATACTGCAATATATTGCAGAATGAATAAGAAACTTAATGAACTGGGCCTTAATGAAGAAACCCTTTTTAAAATCTCCTTTCTTCTTATAGAGTCTTTCTGACTCTGAGTCTTTCATGTCAGAAGATAGTGACCTCCTCTAGGTCGATGAGTTGATGGATTCAGATACCTCCGCATTAAGCAGTAGCGACTCTGAATTAAATTCTTATTTAAAGAAAATCAATGTTTTGACAAAAGACCAAGAAATTTTTCTTGAACTTGTAAAGCATATTTCTAACCCTGTTCTTCAAAAGGACTATCTTGATAAACTTTTGAAAACATTGGATTTGCATAAAAGCTGAAACTTCTAAAGTTCTTATTGTTAAAAAGAATTCTTATGACCTTACTGAGATTTTAGGTAATAAGAAAGCGAAAAAACCAATTCCCAACATATAGGATCTTCAAAAAGAAATTAAAAATATTAAACTTGAGATTAAAGATTTGAAAGAAAAACAAAAATGTGATTATCAAACTATTCAACTTCTTTTACAAAAGCAATTAGAAAATAATTCTGATAAGGAAGTTGAGTCTGATGGTGATAATGACCAAAATTTAGAAAACATTGAATCCGTTCTAAATGATTTCTTATTTGTATTAAAACAAATCACCACCAGAAAATATTTGATTAAAATTTCATTAATCTTTTCCAAAGATTTTGCAATTGATGTCATTGCCCTTTTTGATACGGGTGCTGATTTAAATTGCATTAGAAAAGACATTGTGCCAAAACGATTCCATGAGAAAACAAAAGAAAGATTTTCTGCCGCCAATAATTCAAAACTTAAAGTCAACTCTAAAGTTGAAGCCTCTATTCTTAATGATGATTTTGAATTCAAAACCTCTTTTGTTCTCACAAATGATATCCATTATGCAATCATTTTAAGAACCCCTTTTATAAATCTCATAACCCCTTATACTGTTAATTACAAAATGATTTTATCCAAAGAAAAATATCCGATTTCAAAGATCTTATTAAAAAAGAAATTTGTGTTGATCTACCTTCGACCTTTTAGAATAGAAAACAACACTTTGTTAATTTGCCATATGAAAATTCTTTTGATGAAAGATAAATACCCACTAAACCTCGACCAATTCAAATGAATATGGATTTAGAACGACATTGTAAAGAAAAAATAAAAGATTTAGAAACTAAAGGACTTATTGTAAAATCCAGGTCACCTTGGTCATGTGCCGCTTTTTATGTCAATAAAAATTCTGAAATTGAAAGAGGGACTCCTAGACTTGTGATAAATTACAAGCCCTTAAATAAAGCTTTAAAATGGATTAGGTATCCCATACCTAACAAAAATGATTTGCTTCAAAAACTTCATTCTGCTTTCATTTTTTCAAAATTTGACATGAAATCGGGTTTTTGACAAATTCAAATTCATTCAAATGACCGTTACAAAACTGTATTTACTGTTTCATTCGGACAATATGAGTGGACTGTTATGCCATTTGGCTTAAAGAATGCACCCTCAGAATTTCAAAGAATTATGAATGATATTTACAACCCTTTTTCTGAGTTTTGCATAGTCTATATAGATGATGTTTTGGTATTTTCTCAAACCATCGACCAACATTTCAAACATTTAAAGACTTTTTATTTTGCCACCAGAAAGGCTGGACTGGCAATTTCTAGTTGTAAAGTCTCTTTGTTCCAAACAAAGATAAGGTTCCTAGGTCACAATATTTCCAAAGGAACAATTACCCCAATAGATCGATCTCTTGCATTTGCTGATAAATTTCCTAATAAGATTCTTGATAAAATACAATTACAGAGATTTCTTGGTAGCTTAAACTATGTTCTTGATTTCTGTCCTAATATTAATAGGATGTCTAAGCCTTTGCATGATAGATTAAAAAAGAATCATGTTGCATGGACGGATGAACATACTAAAGCTATTAAACTCATAAAGCATTCTGTTAAATCTATCCCATACTTATTTCTTACTAATCCTGCATTACCTAAGATTGTTAAGATTGATGCATCAGATCTAGGTTATGGAGGTATATTAAAACAAAAGGAACATGATAAAGAACAGATAGTACAGTATGTTTCTGCACATTGGAATGAATGCTAGAAAAATTATTCTACTATAAAATTTTTTTTTTCAATTGTTCTTTGCATCTCAAAGTTTCAAAGTGATTTATTAAATCAAAAATTTTTACTTAGAATTGATTGCAAAGCTGCAAAACATGTTTTATAAAAAGATGTTCAAAACATTACATCAAAACAGATTTTTGCACGATGGCAAGCTATTTTAAGTGTCTTCGATTTTGATATAGAATTCATTAAAGGAGATACAAATTCTATTCCTGATTTTCTAACTCGGGAATTTCTTCAAAACAGATAATGCCGCCAAAGCGAAGAGACAAAGGAAAAGACATTGCAAAAGAACCTGAACCTAAAGCCACTCCTAAAGACTCCCACTCTTCTCCTCTTAAAGAAAATTATTATCATCTGCCATGCCAATTAAATCTTGGATTGACATGATTGAGGATAGAGAAGCAAAGTTTAAAACCCTCTCTACCCATGAACAAGTAAATCAATGGATGAAATCTATTTCTAAATCCTCTGAGTTTATGCTTGCCCTACAAAGCAATCTTTCTCAAAGCCAAACACATTCCAATGATATTTCTGAAACAAAAAGCCCAAAAGAAATTTCAAAAACTTTTTCTCAAAATGTGGTTGTTTCTGGTGAAAGTTCATCTTCTCAAATTGTTCTTTCCCAACCAACCTCTTCAAAGAAAACTTCCGATTCAAAGAAAACTTCCGATTGGTATGATAAAAATCATTTTCAAAATATTATTTCTGTCGAAGATGGTTTTTACCATACTGATCCATTCCAAGCTATTTCAAAGTTTTTCCCAAAAGGCTGGTTTTTCAAACCATGAGATTTGACAAAACCACAGTCTTATTACCAAAGTATTTTAGAAGCAACTGAGCCGGTCAAATTCAAACATTTCTTTCTCAATGAAGCTCATTCTGAGCCGGCTTACTCCACGGCCAATATTCTAAAAGTCTTGAGCCCAAACCAGTGGGGAGACCAACTTCACAAAGTTAAATCTTTCCCTCCAAATTTTCAAATGCGTTTACCACACTGTTTTACCTATTCCTACTGGGATTACCAACAGGCCTGGTTTAACACATTTTTCCTTCAAAATCCAAAGAAATCCCATTCTTGGTTATTTTTCTTAATTAAAAAATAACCGTTCAAAACCTTCCGAACTAGTTTCAACAATGGTGGAATTATTTTGGTCCTATACCACAAATCCTCACTCCCAATGCCACCCATTGTTTAAATCTTTTCAAAGACCATTATACCCCTTCTGCATCCGAAAAAAAATTTCCCCCCTTTCTTTGTTTCTATACAAATTTCTTTTTACCCTGGGTATGGATGTGGAATTTCAGATTTCATACTCATGAAAACCAGTTTATTATCCAAAGAACCTTCAAAGTAAAATGGTGGTCCAAATTTGATGAACAAGCCAAATTAACCGATACTCTTATCAGAAATTGACTTTTTTCCAAAGGTTACTTAGCCCCAACCATTAAAGACTCCAAAGCCCAACAACTTTTTCTTACCCAAAAATCCAAAACTCAATCCCTTTTGGCCAGCGCCAAAATAGAAAATGAATATTTTAAAGCTATGGAACAACTCCTTGCTTCACGATCAAAATCCTCAGTAGTTGAATCCTCTGAAGATGATGAAGACGAAGAAGAGAAAGAACCATTTATTTCCCTTGGAGATGAAAATGAAGATGATTGTTTCGGGATTTTCTCTCCAATAAAACATCATAAATAAATGTTACTAGCTTTGTAATTTTTGTAAAAAAAAAAAAAGAGTACAGAGTTTCCATTTGTATTTTCCTTGTATATATTCTTGTATTTTCGGGTGGTCCTCTGGACATAAGTGAGAGCGCACATGTCTCTTCACCCGGTTTGTATTTTCTACAAAGCATCCGTATCTCCGTGTACCAAGCAACAGCTTTACTACAGCTCTGCTACGGTCTACAGTGCAGAGTTCCAAAGATTACTGTATGCTACAGCTCCACTACAGTCTACAGTGCAGAATTCCAAAGATTACTGTATGTTACAGCTTCGCTACAGTCTACAGTTTAAATTTCATCTTGTATAAAAACCACAAGGAAGTCTTAGACTCCTCATATTGCAATTTTAGTTTCTCTTTCTTTCTCCTCTTCTCTTCTCTCTCTTGAGACAAAAGAAATCTTCTGTATTCAAGGAATTTTCCATAATCGGTTAAGTTCCTTATTTTCAGAATTTTTCTAGAATCTCTCTTATAATCTTTTAAAGCTGTCGGATCAAGAGAAATAAATGTAAATATTTAAATTTATTTTAAATTTCCGCACTTTAAATTTCTGCAATTTACTTTTATGTAAAGTTTAATTTCTGTAATTTATTTTAAAACATTTATTTAATTTAAAGCATGCTTTGCAGACTGATCTCTATCATATCTGCCATAAAAATTGTTACATTCCTCTAAGGCAAAAAGACCGGATCTCTGTCCTTAGTTGTATTTCTTTTCTCCCCCCTTCTTCAGAACACCATTTCTGGGTTTCCAGATTTGGTACTGTATATGTACCCAAGTCTTTGATGTATGTGTTGCTAGGCTTGCTAAAGGATCTAAATTATATTTGGTAAAATAATTAAAATTGAACCAACCGCGTTTAAAGCAACTTAATTAATATTTGGTAAAACAACACTAATTTGGTATATCGGCTGAAAAACTTGGACATGCGGGTTATTGATCTGTCCTAAGTCAGATCTGGATCCTAAGGCTCGGCTTTGATTCGAGCATTGACCGGGGAACCGAACGCCACGTACCAATTTAGTTATAAAACTTGACCAACCGCGTTCCAAAGCATATCCATCTATTTTAAAAAATCTTTAATTCGCACTTGGTAAAACTAGTTACTAAAAAGAACCAATTAATTTTATTTGCTTTGTCTAAAATCTGAGTTATTTGTTTTTCAGAAAACACCCATCCTTTGATCCTATTTCCCACATCACCCATCTGGTATATATATATATATATATATATATATATTCAAAGAAAGAGTTGAATACTTTTATAAATACCAAGATGGGCTTGTAATATGTCAATTCAGTAAGGAAGAATCGAACGACTTTGAAACACTGATCTGATTTTTTTTTTTTTATTTGGGTTTGGTATCGAGCCAAATCGATCGGTTCACATTAAAATAATTTAAAATTTATTTTTAATTATTTATATATAGTGTGCACTTTTATATAGATAAAAAGTCTAAAAAATGGCTGTTACATTTGAAAAATATATAAAAAGTATATGAAAAAATATAGGAAATGAACAAAAACGAATAAAACTGAACTATAAAACTGAACTATATCAACTTATATAATAGGTTCATGTTTGGTTTATTATTTGGGAAATCGATCGGTTCTGGACAGAATACTACCAAGCCTTAATAGTTGCACCTACATGATTATGAAATAAAACAAAAAAAGAATCCTAAAGAAAGATAGATAGGCGTGAAAAATATAAAGATGGGCAATGGGCTCTTCCTTCATAAAGTTTTGAGAAGATTTTCTCTTCTTATAATTATCTTTTAATATCATTAATAACAATGACATAAATTTGTTGTGATCCAAGGAACATGCTCAAAATGGATGTGCGAGGACAGGGATGTAGCCAGAAAATTATTTAAACTGGGTCGCATTCAACCTATAATACAAACCATGAATACAACTTAACTGGCCATATAACAAACTATGAATACATCGTAATTGACCATGAAGATATTTTGCACAGTTTGAGTAATAATAGAGGGTATAGATTGATGTTTAACGAGTGAGGTTTCTCATACCCATTCAAAACCTTTTTCTTTTTTTGTCAAATGACAATATAATTTCAAAATATTCAAATAATAATATGTGACACTACAACTATATTATATTATTATCTATTGATGGATTTTTACTAATTACCATTGTCCCAAATTTTTTTTATATTTTGGAGATGATATATAATGGTTTCATTATCAATACAATAATATATAAAATTTTCATGTATAAAACTATAAAGAAGATGAAGATAATAGGGGTAAAAATAGAGAATTTTTTTCCCCTTATAGTTTCATGTTTTTTAATGGTTAAATGCTCATTTATATTTTAACTTAAGTGTCTGTTTAGTCCCTATATTTTAAAAAACACCTCAAAACACCATTGTTGTTAAATATATCACACTCTTATATTTATTTTTCTTTATTTTTACAATAATACCCTTATAACAAATTCTTGGGGATATTAATGAAAGGAAAAAATATTAATTATCAAATCGGCTTTAAATAAAAATGAGTGTAGATTTTTTTAATTTACTTGCAAATTATTTTGTTCATAAATAATTATTAGTAAAATTGTTGTAAGGGCATTAAACATTGTTCAAAGTTAGAGGGTATTAAATAAATAATAATTAGCAAGATTGTGAAATGCAAGTTATGCAACTCAAGAGGGGGTGAATTGGGTTTTTAAAATTTATGGAATACAATTTGCACAACAATTTAATCTATTGCCTTAATCAAATCAAAACAATAAATTAAATCAAGTACAATATTAAAAGAGTAAGGGAAGAGAAAACAAACTCATAAATTTTTACGTGATTCGGCTATCCCCGCCTACGTCCACGCCTCCAAGCTCACCCGGCTTGAGGATTTCACTATCCAAGCCTCCCAATACTTCAAATGTTTACAATTGACTTTCAAGGTGTCAATGGACCTTTACAACAAGAGATTATATCCCCAATCTCTTCACCCCAAGTGTTTCCCACACTTGTACACTCACAATTTAATGAGAAATGAAAATCACAACAATGAAACTCTCTTTAAGAGTGGATAACAAATTATAGCTCAATAACGATTCAATAAATGATGATTTACGAAATGGAAGCTCAATATATGTTATATAATCTTATATTTGCTTGTATTAGTTCTTAAAATGAAGTTTGAGTTGAGTTTTTATAGTTAAAGCCCTCGAAATAGTTGTTATAGGCAAATTTCTGCGCCCAAACAGTTAGCTGCTTGATTTATCCGGCTAGCTGCTTATGAATAGTGATATTACCGTTATTTTTAAATTTTACTACAGTATCACTGTTCACTAAAATTACATTTTGGCCAAAAACGTTATATAATTATACTAAGGCCAAAAACGTCATAAAACTTTACAAATAGGTCCAATTTCAGAATTTCCTAAAATAATTGTCTTTCCCAAACTTTATGAAATTATGATATGACCCCAAAAATCTTATTATTTCGCACAAATGTCCTCTTCAACATAATACTCATATTTTTCAAAGTTCTCAAAACTTTTCACTATAGTCCAAAATATTCATAAATTATAGTATGCTCCAAAACATTTTAAATGTTTGTAAAAACGTCCAACTCTAAAATTTAATAATAATACTTATTAAAATCAAAGATTTTAAAAACTTAGCATTTAAGTCCACATTACTCAAATTCACAAAATACTTTACTTTATAAAAAAATATAACATTTTAGTTTATGAAAAGTATTTAATTTAAATTAATCTCTTGAACTTCTCAAATGCTAAATCATGCATCAATTAAATCATACCGGCTTTACAAGAATTTATCGCACTAATTTGTTCGTTGAGCTCTAAACTATATTCTTGATGTCGCCGTTGTCTGTTGAGTGTTTTCAATCTTGATTTCACTTGATTCACTTGCATAAATATTATCTTTCAAAGACTAGTGAAAAATGTGAAAAATAATATTTATTATTTTTACTTAAGACACATATTTATTATCATCAAAATTACATTATGTGTAGCCCTTTAGGCTAACAAATTGTTGAAATAGCATAGAAAATGCCAGTTCTAAAAGAACAATATTTTTTGGCTAATAAATAATTATTGGTTAATTTCTTAATTAATTTTTCGATAGATAAATAAATTAATATCAAGAATATTGTAGTTAGGTATTATTGTAAAAGCTAATAAAAAGTAAAAGTAAGAAAACATATTTAAGAGCAGGGGTGTATTGATATATTTTTCAAAATATATAGACTGAATGGGCACTTAAGTCAAAATATATAGATGAAACAAGTATTTACCATTTTTTAATTATTTTCTTGTTTTGTTAAATTTCTTGTCTTTGTTAAGGTGTGGCCAATTCATAGTTACACAATCAAAGTAACTAATAATAAACTTTTTTTAATGAAGGTTCAATTTGAAACTCTTTAAAATTATCTAAGCAATTTTAATAAGCTTAATACTGAGACAAGGTATTATCACTAATTTACGCTTCAAATTTTTCCAAAGTCAATTGAGGCTAGTGCTGCAATTGACACTATACTAACTCCTAGTTTGTGAGAATAACTTGAAAATTGTCACCTTCGATCTCTCAATTCTTCGATCCTCATTTTGTTCTTAAAGCTTGAGTTTACAACGTTAATTGGAAACGTAATCATAAAGCATATTGATAGATATGATAATAAAACTATCCTTATTTTAATACATGAGATATAATTTATTAGTAATCATATATAGGATACTTGTTAGATATTGAGTTGGTATTTTAAAATACCAATATCCCACGTTACTTATGCAAGAGAGCATAAGTTAGTTTATATATAGAAAGCAAATATAGTGTGGTAACAAGTCCAAAAAGAGGAGGCCAAGCTTGTGCCCAATAACTCAAGTGCAGGGGGGACACCGTAGAGGGATATCGTGTATGAGCACAAGCTTGGCCACTTTTTTCATTTTTGCCTTGGTTTATTTTTTACTTATTTTAATTCAAATTATATTGAGAATTCAATTCCTAATCGAATTAGGTTTTAATCAAATCCATGTATAATAATAATTTAGATTTGGAGAGGAAAAACGGGATAGGGCTTGTATTTGTTTAAAGAGCCAAATATTTCATACTGTGATCATCCAAATACTTGCTTTCTATTGTTCGTTGCTCTTCGTTTTCCTTTCCTTCATAATTGTAAGTTTTGTTATTTTAAACTATCGTGTTGAAGTACAACATTGTGATAGTAGTCATTCTATCTTAACGATTAAACCACCTTTTTCAGTCGTTATTGTACCGATATATTATATCTTGAGGTGTGGAATTAGGTCTTAAGAACAGTGTTGTCACACGCATTTGTTAGCACATGTGTATTTATAATGATGATTTTGATGATAACAAACAAGCTTAAGAATGATTAAGCTTTTAAAAGCTCAAATTATTTTTCATACATTTTAAATAAATCACTATTTCGATAGTATAAAAGTTTTATATTTAAAGGAAAAGTGATTTCATGAAATTGGTTGTTTTTCAAGTTAATGGTCTAAATTGAAAAAGTTTTGAGAATATTGAAATCAATAAGTATTATTTTGAAATTCCAGAAATAAACTTATTTGAAATATTTTATAAAGTTTTGGGTCATAGTATAATTTCAAAAAGTTTTGGAAATCAACAAGTATTGTTTCAAAACTTTGGAGATTGACTTATTTATAAATTTTTATGAAGATTTGGGTTATAGTATAATTATATAAAGTTTTAAGGAAAATTTATAATTTTTGAAATAGTTTCACTGTAGCAAACGGCTAACCATTTATAAGATAGCAGCTAACCGACATCGAACAAAATTGGAGTTTAGTTTCTGAAAATTAACAGTAATTCGACAATTTGAAATTATAGTACAACGGTAACTTGGTCAAGTTAAAACAGTGATCCGATAATGCTTAACGGCGATCCGACTTTGTGTAGAAAGTCAATAACGGCTAGTTTTAAGCTCCAACTATAAAAATGCTGCATTAAATCCAAATCAAAGTGAATCCAACGAGTACTAAAGAGCATATTGTTGAGAATACAATATTTATTGAGATTTAATATGTTCATTCATTCTTTAAATCACACATTGGGCATATATTTGAAAACATATAGATTGTGTGTGAGAAAAATCTTGTATTTGAGAAAGTGTGAGTGTGAGAAACAATTGGGTTAACAGATTTGGGATAATCTCTTGTTGTAAAGGTTGATTGACACCTGTGAAGTCAATTGTAAATGTTCTTGAAGCCTTAGAGGCTTTGATAGTGGAATCGTCAAGCCTGGTGAGCTTGAAGGTGTGGACGTAGGCAGGGTTGGCCGAACCATATAAAAACCTTTGTTTTTTATTGATCTTCCCCTGTCCTTTTAATTTTGTGCATTGTTAAATTATTGTTATTGGTTTCATTAAGGTTTTAGTTTATATTATTGCGTGGTTTTATTTGCTTTAAGTTTTAGAACCCAATTCACCCCCTTTTGGGTTGCACACTTAGAATTTCAATATTGGCTATTACCTATTTTTCATCCAATTTTTTTATTTGCCGACCTAAAATGCCAATAATCTTGAGACCAAGTATGAGTGATATTCCACTACAAAATCTGTCTTCACCAGTTAATAGACATGATGCTCTCACAGCCCCTCGACTTACTACTCCCACTGCCAATCTTCATGCAGTTGCTTCTGCTATCATCACTAGGAAGAACTTGCTTGATACCTTTAAAATTGAATTGGTCAATGATAAAAATTTTAAGCACTGGCAAGAAAAGGTCTTTAACATACGAGATCTATACTGATTATCTACAATCATCACCATTAGAAGAGGGCATTAAAGATTATAAAAAGCAACTATGGAATTAAAATATCGGTAATAAGGTTTGCAGGTACCTAATACTGAATACTCTTGCTAGTTCTCTCTACGATGTTTATTATCCACATAAGAATGCATATGAGACATAGGCATTACTTAAGAAAAAAATGTCGTTGAAGATGCTGATACTCAACAATATTATATTGGTGATTTTCTGCATTTTAGAATGGTCAATGATAAATCTATGTCTAACCAAATCCATGAATATAACATATTGGTAAATAATCTTAAAAAAGAGGAAATACTTCTCCCTGAACAATTTGTAACTGGTTGTTTAATTGAGAAACTTCTAAAGTCATAGAAAGATTATTTTAAAATCTCAAAGTATATGAAGAAGCAAGTGAGTCTTGGGGATGCTATTATACATATTAGAATTGAGGAGAGGAATAAAATTAGAGATGCATTTGATAAAGCAAAGGAATTTCATTCTAATGTGAGTAGATCTCATAGAGAACACTCCTCAACCTACTACAAGGTAGATCAATCCTAATAATAAACACTTTAATAACCTCAAAGGACCCATTGGTAAAAAGAAAGGTCATTTTTTTGTTTGCGAAAAAAAAAGGGAATTATGCTAATCAATGTAGGCATAAACCTTAGAGAAGATGAGACAATAAAAACTCTTTCTTTGACTATACTCTAGTCAAAAGAGGAGAGGAAGTCATTTACCTTGTCGATTCTTGGTCTACTCCAATCCTAGCGAAGGGTAAAATTCTTCTCAAGTTTACATCTGGAGAAATCCTCTCACTGAGTAATGTACTCAATGTTCTTAAGATCAAATATAATCTAATGTTTGTTTATATACTGGGGAAAGCTGGAGTAGAGTGTCCTTTAAGGATGATAAAATTGTAATTACCAAAAATAGGATGTTTGTTGGGAAGAAGTATTGTTTTGGAGAACTTTTCAAACTCAAAGTATTCAATGTTATAGTGAATGAAAAAGCTTCTTCTTCTGCTTATATAGTTGACTTTATTGATCTTTGGCATAAAAGACTTGATCATATGAAATTGTCTTATATTAAAAAAATAAGAGAACTTGGTTTGTTGGCTAATTTGAGCTTGTCTAATGACAAATGTGAGATATGTGTGGAAGCCAAATCCACTAAGAAATATGTAAACACATTCAACATAGAGAAACAGAGCCTCTCAATTTAATTCATGAGGACCTTGGTGATTTGAAACATATTATGACCAAAAGAGGCAAAATGTATTATAATATCTTTATTGATGATTTCTCAAGGTATAGAAAAATATATCTATTGAGAAATAAAAATGAAGCAGGTGAAACATTCTTAATCTATAAAAGTAAAGTTGAAAATCAATTTAACAAGAAAATTAAAAGATTAAAAATTAATAAAGGAAGTGAATATGATTCAAGCATGTTAAATGCTTATTGTAAAAATCATAGTGTCATCCATGAAGTGACACTTCCCTATTCATTTGAATATAATGGTGTATGACATAACTTAAAAATATTGTTTACTCCAAAGTATAAGAATGTCTAGTCATAATATAACTCGATGAGTTTAAGGTTGAATCACAAAAAATTTAAAAATCTAGTAGTGAATTGTTAAAAAAAAAAAAATAGGTGCAGAAAAACGAAATTAGTAAGAACCAATCTAAAAAAAATACTAAGGTTACGAAATCCGCTCTCGGGTTTCAAATTATAATTATAACACTCTCTCATATTTGCATTTTGCATTTCTTTTGCTAGTTAATGATTATGCCATTTAATCCCTAACTAACCATTTGTGTGGATAAATTTGGAATCAAGCATCTAATGTGCACAACTATATTAAAGTGTCAATATTATGTCAAAATATCATATAAATCTAAGGAGATTTAGATCTATAAATTAACATAATATAAAAGAAACCAGTAAAGAAGAAATACAAATAAATAAAATAAACCTTAAGTCTCACTTAAGACAGAAATTAATTCAACAATTTGAATCCTTTAGCTAACTAAGAAAATTAGCCACTCATATTGATAAACAAAACACTCATTTTATTTAACAAACTTCTGCAATTTATTACAAAAAAAATAACTACACAAAAGAAGAAATCTTTTAAGCCTCGGTCTTCAACTCTTTTCCCCTCTTCTCTCAGTATCCCATATTCTTCCTCTCCTCACCTTTTGTAGGCAACAAACATCTCCACCTTTTATTCTATTATTATTATTATTATTATTATTATTATTATTATTATTATTTATCTATTTACATAGAAAAAGAGTGATAATCAAGTGGCAAAGTGGCAACTGCCACTTGACTATTATAATAATACATGGTTCAATTTTATTTATTTATTTATTAATTACATCTCCCTAATAATGTATTCCAAATGGCTCCAGCAATTGATCTTCTTTGTTTCCCACTTTCAGTTCTAATTCTCTCTTTATTCCTAAAATATTTACAATATAAAGATTAACATAAAATTAACATACTGCAAATTAATTTAACATTAAAATTTATTAGGGAAGCATTAAAATAATTTATAAATTATGAGCGTATTAATCAATACTGTAAGTAAAAAACTAATAATACCTTATTGAATGTACACATTTTAATGTCAATCAGTGTAGTAAAAAGGAAAAACAAAACTTTGAAGAACATAGTAAATGCCATGATAATAAGTTCTGGGCCATCATTGAACTTATGAGGGAAAATTATGCTATCTGCTTGTCATGTTCAAACTAGAATACCTTATAAGAAAATAGATAAAATACCCTATGAATTGTGGAGAGGCTATAAGCTTAACTTATCACATCTCAAAGTGTGAGGGTGTTTAGCCAAAGTTCTTAAACTAGATTCCTAAAGAATAAGTTTGGGTCTAAAGACTATCAACTGTATGTTTATAAGGTATGCCCACAATAGTGCTGCCTATAGATTCTTGGTGTTATAGGGTGAAAGTATCTTGTTTGAGGTTCGTACTATCATTGAGCCCAAGAATGAAGAGTTCTTTAAATCTATTTTTCCAAAAAAGACTAGCATTGAGAAACAATTATCCTATACTAAGTCAACAATTGATTCTTTTGAAAGTTCAAATGTTGAACTAAGAAGAAGCACAAGGATGAGAAATGCCACTAGTTTGGTGATAATTTCAGTGTCTTTCTTGCTGAGAATGGTCCTTAGACCTTCACAGAAGCTATAACTTCTTGAGATAATGATTATGGAAAGAAGCTATCAGCAATGAACTAGAATCTTTCATGACCAATCACATATATGAGTTAATTGCTAACCTTTAGACAAAACCTATTAAGTGCAAGTGAGTTTTCAAAATAAATTAAAACCTGATAGATCTATTGATAAATATAAAGCAAGATTAGTAGTCAAAGGGTTCATATAGAAGAAAAATATAGATTATTTTGACACCTATGCTCTTATAGCTCAAATTGCAACCATTAGAGTTTTGATTGCTATTGCAGCAATTCATAATCTACATGTGCATCAAATGGATGTTAAAACTACCTTTCTCAATAGAGACTTGGATGAGGAGATCTATATGGATCAACTTGAAGGTTGTATGGTTTCAGGTTCTTAGCACAAGGTGTGCAAGTTGGTAAAGTCTCTAAATGACTTAAAACAAGCATCGAAACAATGACATGAAAAAATTGATCAAGTATTGTTGTTAAGGGTGAGCAGAACTAAATCGGACCCAAAAAATTTTTAGTATGGTTTGGTTTGAATTTTTTTTGGGTCAATTCATTTATTTAGGTTTTGGTTCGATATTTTATAAGTAAAAAAAAAACCGAATTGATTAATATTGAAATAGACCGAATAAAAGTACCCAAATATATTTTTAAATTCTCAAACCAAACCAAACTGGTGCCCACCCTTAATTATTGTCCAATGGATAAATGATTAATGATTCAGATAAATTTATCTATTCTAAATCCATTGACGCCAATACTTATGTCAGTATATGTCTTTATGCTAATGACGTGCTTATTTTATGTTCCAATATTGGGACTATTGATAAAACTAAGGAGACGCTTGCCTTTAATTTTGATATGAAAGACATGGGAGAGGCAAACATGATTTTAAGAATCAAAATCATAAAGACCTATGATGTTCTCATGTTATCACAAGAATAGTATGTTGAAAAGCTATTGAGGAGATATAGGTATTATGATTGCAAGACAGTTTCATCTTTATATGATAGTAATACTAAACTAAAGAAGAATGCTTGACATAGTGTCGATCAAGTGAGATATGCCTAAATAATTGATAGCCTAATGTACTTAATGAATAGTATAAGACCTGACATCACATACGTTGTTGGCAGATTGAATAGGTATATTCAAAACGCAAACAAGGATCACTGGATTAAAGTTGCCAAGCTGGCAAGATATTTGGAAGGCACGAATGATAATGGGCTTAAATATGGTATATCTCCGCCAATACTTGAAGAGTATAGCGATGTAAATTGGATTTTCGAATCAAATGAGCTCAAATCTACTAGTGGTTATATTTTCACCTTTGGTGGAGTTGCGATGTCTTGGATATTATCCAAGCAAACATGTATAGCTCATTTTACAATGGAGTCCAAGCTAATTGCTTTAGAAAAAACGTGTTCTAAGGCTAAGTGGTTTCGAAACCTCTTGGTAGATCTTCCCATTATTGCTCATCCTCTTACTGTTGTGCTAATCCATTGCGATTGTCAAGCCGCTATTATGAGAGTTAAAAGTAAAATATATAATGGGAAGAATAGACGCATATGTATGAGAGATAGTATTGTTAAGTAGCTTGTCAAATTAGGTAGTGTAAGGCTAGATTATATAATGTCAGAGTTAAATTTGCCCAATTCTGTGACAAAACCACTAAACATAGTTTAGTAGCTAGAGATCATGTCAAGGGGGATGGGACTGCTGTCTAGATCAAAAGACAAAAGTAATGGTAACTCTACCTATGTGATTAGAGATACCATGAAGTAGGTTCATCAGGGTAAAGCAAGTTTTGTCTTGTAGCACTAACGATATTGTGTAATCTTCTTTTTATTCAATAAAGATTTTCTTTATTTATAGGTCCTCTTTATGGTGAGATAGTGCTTATTGCAGTGATTTAGGTTGAACAATTGAGCTCTTAATGAACTCCATACCCCACATTTTGTGTATAATAATGTGTTAAAACTCCATGACATACTTGATGGAGGTTCACTTATATAATTATGGAATTGGGTTGGCTCCTATAATGGTTAGACATGCTTCTTTAGAGCACTTATTGAGAGAGTTTAATATGAGCTGTTAGTCTTTTGCCTAATACAAAAAGAATATTAGTTTATAAAAACTATGCGTTTCAGCAAGTATCTGTAAGACACAATTAATTCTTCAATGATTCATTCATAGCCCAAAAAGCACCAATTCATATGCTCTACAGACAATGATAAAGTTGAAAAAAATTGAATATTTTGAAATATGCAGGGGATTGTTAGAGATTGATTTAGTATTTCACAGTATCAATATCCAACATTGCTTATACAAGAGAACATTAGTTGGTTTATATATAGAAGCCAAATATAGCATGTAATAAGCCTATAAAGAGGAGGCTCATGAGCACAATACTAAGACTAAGAGAGGAACCTATTCGGGGAATCTATTAACTGGTTGCTTGCACTCAATAACTCATTCGTGGAGGGGACCCCCCATCCACGGGAGTATCGTCTCTATGTGTAGGCTTAGTAATTATTTTAATGTTTGTGCCCTTGGTTTATTTTTTATTTATTTCAATTCTAATTATATTGAGAATTCGATTGCTAATCGAATTAGGATTTATTAAATCTTTGTATAATTATAATTTGAATTCGGAGAGGAAAAAGGGGCTAAGCCTTGTATCTATTTAAAGAATTGATATATCACATTGTGATCATCTGAAAACCTCCTCTTTGTTCTTTGTTGCTCTCTATTTTCCTTTCTTTCATCATTGTACGTTTTGTTATTCTAAACTATTGTATTGAAGTGTAACATCGTGATAGTAGTTTTTCAGTCATAGGGATCAAACCACCGTTTTCAATCCTTCTTACAAAAAGATATTGTATCTTGAGAAGCGGAATTTGGTCTTAAGGACAGTGCTGTCACACACCTTGATTGTTACATGTTTTCCATCCAAATTTTCGTTGTTTTCCAACTGAAGATTCCAACAATACTTACAAGAGTAGTTGAATTAAATAGTAAGATAAAATAGGATTATAATAGAATATCATACTTATTATAATAGAGTTCTTCCCATTGATAACATATTGAAGATGTAAGCATAAATTAAAGGATATAAGTAGAAATCACAAAAAAAAATTATACAAAATTGAGGTTAAGGATTTAAGTCTCTTCTTGTGTGGTTGTTGGATTAGAATTTCTTCTAATTCAAGAGGTCTGTCCATCTTTGTATTTAGTAGGTTTTTGAACTAGGCTTCAGATGGATGTAAGTCAAGCCAACTCTCGTTACACGTCTAATTATAATGTCAATAAAATTATATTGTAATGTTACCGAAGAAAAAAAATTAATAAACTTGAAACAAAAGTAATTTATTTTCATTTATTTCAATTATGATATTTCTAGAATTATGTTAAGTTATATATATTTAGAAACGAAATATTTTAATTTAATTTGAGATTTGTATTCACAAACTAATTAAAATATATGTGATTTCTTTACTTGGACTCTTCCATACCTTAATAAGACATAAGAATTTTTCTTTCTTTCCCATTCCATTTTGATTCTCCCCACAAAACATTATCCAAAAATAGAGTATTCCCCCACAAAAATCGAAGTCAAAATGCAGAAATTGACATTAACGGGCAAATAGTTGTTTATAAACGATTTAGGACAGCTATCTATGGTCCAGATTCTTTAAGGATTGTGTATGTAATAATATAACAATGACCTCCACTTCCAAACAAAGTCAATACAGCTCCCTCATCCCTTTTTGCCCTCGAATCATGAGTTTCTGTGACAATAACTAGAACAAAGTGTCGAATAGAACATATTCTTAAATTAGTATGAAAAAAAATTAAATGCATCTTCATACTTTATAAGATATTTAAAATATTCTTAAATTAGTGGGGTTATCAACCATTTGGCTTAAGTTTATTTACACATTTTATTTATTTACCATATTTTTTCTATAGAAACTGAAAATGTTTTTATTTATTTATATTTTCTAGAGCCGACATGATCGATTGGGCGTCTGTTGAAGGTTGTTTTGAGTTTTTCTTTTTTCTTGTAATTACATTACAATTTAATTATATAAAGTTTGTGGATATTTAATGATTGGAATCAAAAGGCTCATTTTATTTCGTTTCAGATATTAACTACTGAGTGGCTCTCATGGTTGTCTTGATTAGTGTTTAGTTTAGGATTCTAATTGTTTTCGATGTTTTTGATATTTATCATCTTAATTAGAGTGGAATTAAGTATATATTTAGGACTTTCAATTTTTTGTTTGACTATGATTCGTCTTTTTTATTTAAGCTAATGGACTTTGCTTTATCCTATTATAAACATGAAGGATTTTTTTATTGTTTAACAACATATTTGATTCAATGAATTTTTTTTACTTCTGCTATGGGATATTTACTTGACATTTGTTTTGTCAAGCCACTTGAATTAACGAGATATCTAATCTTGTCTGTAAAATGATAGCTAGTCCAATAACACTCAAAAATATCTCTAATGCTCATGAGGGACATGGGAGAGGGACTACACCAGTTGATAAACAGTAACAACAACAAATTCAACTGCTTCTCAACTCTACTAACCTACTATAAAAGAGTCAATCAAGGACAAACACCTGCTATCAAAGGGACAATCCCTACAAGGGAAATCCTCCCCAAGCACCGCCACGTATTGAATCCAGCTGAGGTTAATCAATTAAAATCAAACGGGAAATTACTCATATGCCCCTAATTAGGAGGGAAACAACCAACCACTACATGCCACATGTTAGGAGGACACCAAGATACCTTCAGGGACACCTATATATAGGTTAGGCAATAACCCAAATAGTAGGTCTCTTTTTATACTTTGAACTCGTCTTCAACTTTGTTTTTAGGGTTTCAAAAAACCCAACCTTCCTCTCATAATATTCTCACCTAAAATCGGGCCAAGAACAGAAGCAAAATAGACAAATCCCCAGAAACAATATAATTAAAAACCTATAAAACAGTGTTCAATTGTGGTACTAAAAACAGGTTATGCATGGTAAGGTTATAGAAAATCAGAACTTACTAATTTATTTTGCAACTAGTAATAATACATAACTAAAATTGCAGTTAAATTGGCGACACAGATTAAATTAATGGCATTACTATGTATATATATAACACCTGACTTGTGTAAGCATTGTCGAATAAGCATAACTGCATGGCCCATTCGGTGTCCTCTAAATTATTCAATAAGTTATTTGTAGTCAATCTAGCTAATAGACATATATTCAAGGGGAAACAAAAGTCTAATAGATATATAAATGGTGAGTGTGAGTAGCTAACGTGCGGTAATCGAATTATAAATCTTATCTTATTGTACTAAAATATATAAAAATTTGATAGCAAATGAGAAATGGAATCTATTAGACCCTAGAGTGGAATTAAATTCCCCAATTAACGACAAAGCAAGCAAATTTTTAATGACTTTTTACCTGCCTTAAAAATAATGGATCAAGTTAAGCTTGTTCTGAGTAGAAATTCATAAATCAATTAATGGTTAATAAATAGAAAAAATAAAGAAGTTAAATCTTCATCCAAAAATAAAACTTATGGACTTGACTAAGTGGCTGCTTCTTCAACTTTCTTAATAATATTGCAACGTAAGGGCAGAGTTCTATTACTGGTATGTATGGGCTCTCTTCCTCCATTTTTTTTTTTTTTGAACTTTTGTTTTCTCTTCCTGCATTTTTTTTCTGAACTATTCACAAACCTCGACGATACGAAGGAAATGTTTTAGGATTCAAAGCAAAATCTGATCGGCGATTTTCCATCTCAGGTAAGGGCATATATGTATTTTCATGGCTAAGTTCATATTATGGGGGAAAAAATTTTCTCTGTGTAGAAGTAGCTTTTATCTTTTGATAATATTTATACTGCAAACTTCAAAGACTACAATAATATTGGAGATCCTAGCATTTGAGTTCTAACATAAATTTCAATGTCATGTGTTATTTATCTATTAGATAATGAATTTTATAATTTATAAAATTGTTTAACCATTACCCTAATAAATGAATGTCACATCATTTATAACTTAAATTGAGATTTGAATGTTGGGATGTCTAGCATTACTACAAACACTATGGCTGTTAAGCAAAATCTTAACCGAACATTATAAGAATAAAGGGATTTCAATTCTTTGTCTAGCGTAAGATTTACTTTATAATGTAATCCAATTTATCTTATTCGGTTGCCACTTGATGAAGATGAAGATTATGTGTGGCACGTGCTTGAAAACAATCAATGGATTTAATCATGTTTGTAGAGAGAATCTTAGACTACCCTTAATTACTAGTTAAAGTAATTTAATCAGCGGTCCTCGTAAACACATACATATAGGATTTGCTTTTAATTATAAACTCAGCCAAAATATGGTTCACTACTTGTAAGAAACAAAAGAAAGTGGAACCTTGATTTGAATTACCTAAAGTATGAGAAGAGGATTCTGTCCCTCTTTTAAGATTTGTCTACCCTTTGATTTTCCTTACGTATTATACACATACACACTTTCCTATGAATGTAATTAAAATTTAAAATAAGTAATCTTATCCTTATAGGCTGAAGCATTGGATGACAAGAGGAGTCTGTAATTAAATCAATTAATATCATATGGCATTAAATGATTAATGACTATCTCAATTAATTATCTAAATTTAGTAAATATAATATTATTATATTTATTTTATGTCTTTTCAGCTAATTGTTCTTTTTATTTTCCAATATAATATTGGCTATCTTTGAAACTCTTCTTAAAAGAGTCGGGCAATGGTCGGCTTGGGCCTTGCAATTTTATATTTTATTTAAAAAAAAAAAGGTTCTTATCTTCTTAATAAAATTCATTATGAGAAATTGAAAAAATTAAACAAATTTTTTTTGAAGGAATAAATTATACCATATGATCAATTTGTTATAGTAGCCTAGAAGTTAGATTAACAAAGTAAAAAGTTTATATACTCTTGAAGGTCGGAGCATTGCACATTTTGTATTTACTACTTAGCTTTATAAAGTATCTTAGCATGAAAAAAATTCACACACACAACAAAAGATAAATAAAAAGAAAGCAATATTCCTTATAATTAACCATATATGTAATTTAAATACCCTCTATAATTTATGTTAAAGATAAATGTGACTGGCTTATCTGAGGTAGAGCTGGCAAAACAGGTCATCGGGTCGTGTCAAATTTAGATCGACCCAAACCTGACTTATTTAATAATTGTGTTAAAATATTGTAACCCAAACTCGACACGGAAAAATAATCAAGTTACCCAATAACCTGCTTAATATCTATATATTAAACAAACTTTGCATCAAATATTTACACACTGTTATACATACGTATGTACATACATACATACATAATTTATCAATATTATAAAGTATACATATCTGACAAAATATTACACATTTACACTATTAAGGTTTTAATTATAATATGTAAATAATATTTATATCAATATTATAAAATATATATATGCCTACTAATATTTTACACATTTACACTATTAAAGTTCTAAATGTATTTAAAATTTTATAAATAAAATATTATGTTTATATTTATCCTTTCAAAGAATAAAAATAAAAGAGAAAATCATATTTAATATTTCAGTTTTGATGACAAGAACCTGCAAATTATTTTAAAATATAAAATATAATCAGGTCATTAATCGGGTAAATGGGTCAAGAATTTTAACCCTAACCCGACATGGAAAAAAATCGTGTTGACCCCGACCCAACCCATTTAATAATCATGTTAAATTCGACGACTCATACCCATTTATTCATGTCGTGTTCGTGTTGGGTAATTGAATCATATCAAATTTTGCCAGCTCTAATTTGAGGTGAAATCAGTATGTTAGTTTTTATAGCAAGTGGTTTTTTTTTAAATTTTTTTAAATGTGAAGATCAAAATCTTAAAAGAATTTTAGTTTATTTTCAAAGAATCATGTTAAGTAAATGATATGAGTCAGGCTATAGTGAACGAATCAAAAGCACCAATACATTGCACCAAATCTTTTTATTACATTTCTCATTTGCTTATTACCTACCTCAAACATTTTGTTCTTATCATAATTTATTTATTTCATATTTTAAAAACTTTTGACACTTGAGAAATGTAATCCAATTTGAGATATATACTAAATAATAATGTTAATATTTCAAATTTTTATTCTAAATTTCATCTCAAATAATATAATATGTGATGTGTTATTTATTAAGTGATTGATAATTTTTCATAAATTTTAAGTGAATTAATTACGGTATTTCACCACCTACTAAATTAATGCCACATTATTCAGCGGATGAAATTTTATAATGGCTAGCACTACTCTATAATAAAAGACTTGGTTTATACTTTAAAATTCGAAAATTGTTTAGGAAAAGCAAATTTAGAATTGAATGAATTACATTTATTAACCAGGATTGTGAATGACATTAGCATGTCTTCGACATCAATGACATGTCATTGCGATATATACTTATTACAATAAGTATAGATCACATTCCCGTGCCACGACCAATGTATTCAGATGATGAAAGTGATTGATTATTAAGTGGTGGGATTCCAAAAACCAAGATAGATATAGATATAGATAGATATAGATAGCCTATGATAATAAAATAAAATAAATATTAATGGGGTTGGGTTCCAATATTCCATATGCGGAGACTAGAAGAAAAGCCCTTTATTTCTTCCACCAGCTTGTATATAAAGAGTAGGGACTAGCTCCATGGAGAGCAAAAGCAGAAAGCAGGAAGCAGCAGGCAGAGAAAGCACTTCTTGGCGATTGGAGAAGTAGACATGGTGTGATATTGGTTCGGCTCATCTAAATTAATAGATTCATTTCAGCCCTTAAGGGTTCTTACATGTATATATCTAGACGAGCCGAATCAATATCACTCTTGTATGCTTCTTTCTTTTGATTTTGCACCATCTCTATATACATATGCTGTATATGCATGCCTTGCAGATTTTTCATTCCTTTTGTTTTCTTCCGGTACGTGGTTTAATTTTGATTTATATGTACATGCAAAAGCACCTTTTTTTAATTAATCTCCATTTTTATTTGACTAATTCTTTGTTATTAACTATATATTTTACTTCTATCTCAAAAATTAAAAAAAATAGAAATATAAGTAAAAATAAAAAAAAAACTATATATTTTACTCAGATGATTTCTTTCCCTTATCACAATCACACAACATTCATCATGTACATTTGTTTTTCTCAGATTTTAGTAATTAATTAAAAAGTTTTAATAAGTTGTTGAGTGTAAATATGCCTTATCATCGTCAAAAGCTTGAAGAGATTTATTGATTTAATTTGTTTTGGCAATCCTTCTCCCTCATTCAGAGGGGCGGATGAGCTCGAATTAAAATTTTAGTGCTGCCAAAATTTGATAAAGAATGAAATTTTAAGAAAAACTTAAAAAGAAATGTACTTAATTATTGGGTTAAAATGTTAAAATACTAAAACTTGCTGGGGCAATTCTCCGCTCCCCCTCATTCATTGAATATAAAACAAAATTAAAATTCTCAAGAAAGAAAAGGGAAAAAAAAGTAGGACAATAAATAATACATTACATTTTGTAGTCCATGAATTTCTTCCCTTGTATCCTCATATTCCAACAAAATGATTGGACTACTAAAAATTTTGGTGAATGTAATACGACACAAACACGGCATGCCGATCAAAAATAAAATTCTTACTAATAATTCAAATTTTAAATTTGGTCCCTTTACCACTTTGGTGTTTTATTACCCCTAAATTTTCAAGTACTGCATCCTAATTCCTATGTTGGGATTCTTTTTTTTTTTTTTGGTAAAAATGAAAATTGTTAGACAAAGATAATTATAATTAATTGAAATTAATATTTTCTGCGTAAGCCTTTGGTTAATTGGTTCGTTAAAATTATTTGAGTTTTTCTTTTTTTCTTTTTTCTTTTTGGTAATCTATATTCTTTAAATTATGTTTTATTTCTCACTTTTTCATCATAATTCATATAATATAATTGGTACTACAATTGCACCATATCTGGACCCATTCATATAATATAACTTGCTTAATGAGACTAACCGTCCCCTTAAGATATGTTTGAAATCTAACACTATCTGTAGAATTAGACCAATATTGTGAATAAGATAGACTTTATTTTTTTATTGTTAGGCCGTAGTTTTCTTATTAAAAAAAATAATAAAGCATAGATTCTTGGATTTACGTCAACACATTTTAATCGAAATTTTATTTATCTAGTATTATATTTTTTCGTGTCTTGGAAAATCAAACTTTCTTTGAAGTAAAGCCATTTTTTCTGTTATATATTGGTATTATTTTGTACTGTTCAAAGCATGTGATAGAAGAGAAAAAATTTCACTATCCACCCATGCCACTTCCCTCGATTCTTGTTTTACCCACAAGGTAACTTCCCAAGTAAAAGCATCTGTGAATTTATTAATTGAATTACATGACCAATACTTTATCAATTTTTATCATCTTATCTATGACAACACTTCGTTTCGTTCTTGGTTAATTTGTTTATTTGTTTTCCTTAAGGGAAAATGACAAACATGCCTCCAACATTTAAATAAAAAGATAAAAACTTTATTAATATTTTAAAAAAGATATTTACACTCTAATTTATTTTAATTTTAATATGTAATTATTATTATACCATTCTAGCATATAAAAAAATTGTTAGATTATCTAATTTGTCCATGTATTATTAATAAAATTATAAATATACCCTCATTATCCCATTCTTCTATTTAAATTTTTTTATCAATAATAAACTTTAAACTTGTATATTTAACAATTTTTCACATTTCAATCATTTAAACTTATACATTTATAACCAATTTTCTATGTTATTTATTATGGTATTAATAACCAATTTTATTTTTAAAATTATAATTTACTTACAATTTTTTTAGGTGTGTAGATGTCTTTTTTGAAAATTGGTTATTGATAAAAAATTAAATAGAGGAATGGGGAAATGAGCGTATATTTATAATTTTATTAACAATATATGGACAAATTGGATAATTTAATAATTTTTTTATATACTAGAAGAGTATAATGATAATTACATATTAAAATTATAATAAATGGGGTGTAAATATTTTTTTTTAAATATTAGGGGGGATTTTTTTCCTTTACCTAAAAGTTGGGGGTGTGTTTGTCCTTTTCCTGCTAAAGCCTTAGTTTTGTTTGTTACATTTTTATATGTTATTAGAATGTTTAATGTTAGCATCTTATGTCTACATTTAGAGTCTTCTATATGGCAATTCCTAAGGTATATTTTTACTACATTTATTTTTTGGATTAAGAATTAAAGAAATTGGATTAGGGAAATAGAATGATTGATTATGTTTACCTGTTAAAAATATATTTAAAAAAAGAATAAATTTTATGTAGAACTCATAGGTTTAAGAATTTTAAGAAAAACTTAAAAAAAAGTACTTGAATATAAGGTTAAACAGTTAAAATACTAAACTTGCAGGGGGCCAATCTCGGCTCCCCCTTATTCATTGAATTAAAAAACAAGATTAAAATTCTCAAAAAAGAAAAGGGGGAAAAAAAGTAGGACAATAAATAACACATTACATTTTGTGGTTCATGAATTTCTTCCCTTAGTATCCTCATTTTCCTGCAAAATGATTGGACTACTATAAATTTTGGTCAGTGTGATACGACACAGGCACAGCACGCCGATCAAAAATAAATTTTTTTACTAATAATTCAAATTTTAAAATTTTTCCCCTTATCACTTTGGTGTTTTATTACCCCTACAAATACTGCATCCTAGATCCTACGTTGGGATTCTTTTCTAGTAGAAAAGAAAATTGTTATACAAAGATATTTATAATTAAGTAAAATTAATGTTTTCTGCGTGAGTCTTTGGTTAATTGATTCTTTAAAATTATTTGAGTTTTTTTTATAATCTATCTTTTTAAAAAATTATATTTTGTTTCTCACTTTTTCATCATAATTCATATAATATAACTTACTTATTGAGACTACATGCCCCCTTAGGTCATGCTTGGAATCTAGCATTAACTGTAGAATTAGACTAATTTTGCAAAGGATAAAATTTCGTTTAGTTCTTATATTTTGAGATTAGTATCCGTTCAGTTTCTATATTTTTAAAAATACCTCAAAACATCCCCGACATTAAATTATTAGCACATTTCCTCTTACTTTTTGCTGTTTTTGGCTTAATTTTTACAATATTACCCACTTTCAATTTTTTTTGGACATTAGTAAAAAGAAAAAAATTAATTATCAATTTAATCTCAAAAAATAAAATAGAAACAAAATTAATATATGTTACTTTTTTGTAACACACTACTGAGGAATTAATATATTAATTTTTTATTACTAATGTCCAAAAAAAAGGTAATTTAATTATTTTTACAATAAATTTTTTTTGACACATGTAAGTTTTCACAAAAATTAATATATATTCTTTTTGTTTTTATTTTATTTTGGGGGTTAAATTGATAATTTAATTTTTTTCTTTTTATTAATTTTATAAAAAAATTATTATAAGGGGTAATATTGTAAAAATAAGTTAAAATAAATAAAAAATAACAGTAGGGATGTCAATAATTTAAGAGATGAAACGAGCTTTTACCCTTTTATAAATAACATAGACTTTCTTTCTTATTGTTAGGCCGCACTTTTTTCATTTAAAAAATAAATAAATAAACCACAGATTCTTGTATTTAATTCAACACACCTTAATCGAAATTTTATTTATCTAGTATTATATTTTTTCGTAACCCGGAAAATTAAACTTTCTTTGAAGTAAAGCCATTTTTTTTATTATAAATTGCTATTATTTTGTACTGTTCAAAGCATGTGATATAAGAGAAAAAATTTCACTATTCACCCACGCTACTTCCCTCGATTCTTGTTTTACCCACAAGGTAACTTCCCAAGTAAAAGCGTCAGTGGATTTATTAATTGAATTAAACGACCACTACATTATCAATGTTTATCATCTTGTCTCTGACAACTCTTCGTTTCGAATGTTTATCATCTTGTCTCTGACAACTCTTCGTTTCGTTCTTTATTAGTAGTGTTTATTTGTTTTCCTTAAAGCCTTGGTTTTGTTTGTTACATTGTTATATGCCAAAAATAATAAGATTTAATGATGAATATCATTATTGGTACGTTAATGAAGTACAAAAAAATCTTAACTACTAGAGATTATAACTCAATGAATAATAAAACTTTACTTATCTTAAATTCAATTGATGGTTTGTGAGATTGGGCTATTTTTAATATTACTGTTATAATTTAGCATTCTAATTACCGACATATTTTTTTAAAAAAACATGCATTTGATGGTTGTGGAATTAATTTCTTTATTGACCGATAGGGAAAATTATTAGATTTAATCTGATTATTTTTTATAATTTTTTAAGGTGAAATTGTAATTTTCGTTTTGGGGGTAAAATGGTCATTTTTTAAAGTTTCCCGTTAGTTTTCTTAACGGATTCCAAACGGAAGTGGAAAAGTGAAAAAAAATGTAACTTTAGGTGGATTCTATCCAAAAAATGAAGGAATTGTGTATTTTTAAAAAAGGTGTAAAAAATAGGTGGACGGTGGATATTTTCCCTATATTATTAGGACATTTAATGGTGGCATCTTATGTCTGCATTTAGAGTCTTCTATAAGGCAATTCCTAAGGTATATTTTTACTACATTTATATTTCTTGGACTAAGGATTAAAAAATCGGGATGGGGAAGCATAATGATTAATTATGTTTATTTGTTAAAAATATAAAAAAATGAGAATGAATTTTGGGTGGAACCCATAGATTTAGAAATGAGGTAAAGGATTAATGAGAATCAATGGGGATGTAGGAATAATAATTGAGAATGAATTAATATTTTTATCCTTAAATAAAATAAGAAATTGATTTTTTTTACCCCATCATCATCATTGTAGTAATAATAATAATAATAATAGTTGTAGTAGTAGTAATAACAATACTTTTTTGAATAATCCTATCTATTAATATTATTATTATTATTATTATTACAAATATAACGATAAGTAGTAATAGTAATAATAACTAATTTATTAAAAAAATAATATTAAGCTCAATATTAAAGCAAACAACCACATATTTCATTTTAGAGTCAGACTATTAGCACCCCTCTAAAATCCTCTCAAAACCCCCTTTTCAATTATATTCTATTTAATGGCAAAAATACCCTTTTTCTAATAAACAATCTTTTCATTTATAAATCTTGCAACTTCTAATAAGTTTCTCACACTTTCCGTTTTAATAATTGTACTCCTCTCTTCCTTTCTTTATTATTTAATTTCTAAAGAAAAATATTGAAAAGGAAAAATAAGAAAAACCTTAGAACATAATAAATATTTTATGGATCTAATACAATTTTATCGTACCTATAAACTTTGGGTGCAACAATTAGTTTGAGAATCCTTAAAAAAATTTTGTTGTAAGATAAAATTTATTTAATTTATTTTCCCACTATGTTGTATCCTAATTTTTTTTGCTATGTATATTCCAAGAATATTATTTTGGCTTAGAGGATTACTTATTAAATTCATATTATTTTAATGATAATGAAAGAAATTTATATTGTGCAAGCAAAATAAAATTGAAGAGAGAAAGAAAACATAAATGGGTTTAATCCTATTTATATTTGTCCTTAAATGTAATTGTAATATAACAGGGGTTTTATAAGATTAATGAATGGTGCCAATAGTTCAACTCTTTATTTTAAAATGTTTGCTTATTATTTTGTTAGCGAACAAATTCATAATTTTAACTAAGGGCATTATAACTTGAAATAATCCAATCCAATTACAAGACAAAGTAAACACATCACCGGGAATATGTGCATGTTTGTTTCCAAAATATTCATTTTGATTATCATTTCCCATTTTGATTCCGAAACATTTCAATTTCTACCTATTTAGATTCCGAAGAAGCAAACGCACAATGTGATTTATAACTAATGAAAATAGGGTTATTTTTGGATATTTCCCCTGAGGTTTGCTCTTGCTACACTTAGAGAGAAAATACGCATATATTGACATGTGGTTTGTAAGTAAAAATACAATAATGCCCTTCATTCCAAAGTACAAGAACTGACAATTGTTCTTACAATCCGGAGTTGTCAAGCCATCCTTTGTTATTTGGCGCCAAATGCATAAGAGCATTGAAAAGGCAATTATACCCTTATAATAATTTAATTTGAGAATAAATCAATGACATAATGAGACAAAATTCATGTGATAGGTGGAAATACTAATATACCCCTTTAAAATGTACTTATAGTTCCTGAACAACTGAAACATTTCAACAAGATGTACTTACAGTTGCTGAATAACTGAAACATTTCAACAAGGAACAATTTAAAAGTAACAAAGCAAGGTTGATATTACCGTTGGAAACCAACGGTAATATCAGCTCTCTTGAGCTATATTTAAGGGCAAATAACACTCAAATTTTTGTCAAGATTCACCACTGGCTAATACTTAGTATGGATTCAGCAAGCTCACAACAAACAAGAGGGTCAAGTAGCCATGAATGCAGAGGATGGAGGGATAAGATTAACAGCAACTCCATTCAATTTGCAAATAAGATCTGTAGGTGCAACAAAAGAGCTAGTGTGAAGATTTCAGAATCAGATGACAACCCAAACAAGTTATATTATTGTTGTATGGACAGCAGACATGGTTATGGCTACTTCAAGTTCTGGATTCCATCCCCTAATGATTTCAACAAAGGTGAAATATTTGAAGGTGTAAGAACATGTCAAGCAAATTATGAGTTATTGCTGACCATGCAAAAAGAGTTGACAAATTTTAAATTGCAGCTGCAAAAAACACATAAAACAAAGGAGAAATTCTGAGGTATGAAGACGTTATGTTTCCTAAACATGTTCTTTTTCATCTGTACTGTTGTAGTTTTAATAATGGGTATAGTTTTAACTGCAAAGTATCCATTATGCAACAAATGCATATATTATTACTACCATGAATATAAAATATCCATTATAACTAGTTGAACATCAATATAAATATAAAATAAGCTTTCCTAACATGTATGACTTTTGTATATAGATACAAATAAATGTCACATTCAAGTTCATTATCTAGATTAGTTCAATACACAATCAGCAGAAAAGCAACATTTCCAAAATTAAAGAATTGTATGGATGAACACAAGAATTAAATAATTATAGGATATTGGCAACAGCTACTAGCCGCCAAAAAGAAACTAGAAGGGAGAATAATATTCTACAGCTTTCCAGGAAACCACATGATAAGAGACATTTAGAACAGAACATGTTTGCTACTTGACCTTTGTAGTTCCATCTAGGGGGCATATGTTGACCTTTGCAAGTTTGCTTTGAGAAGTCATATACAAAAGTCATATAAGATAAGTTCTTTACATAAGAATGTAATTCACTATAATAATTCATACATATAAAGTCAACAAAATCAGAAGAAAACAAGATCAAAGATTTTAAAACTAAATCAGTATAAAATAAGCTTTAATTAGTTGGTAATTATCCCATTCAAGTTTGTTCAGCTCCAAGCTAACTTAACTCCATCTTAACATCAGTCAGAGCATTAAAACAACAAATGTAAATCAAAGCACAATATATAATATAAAACCACAAAGCATGGCCATATGGATAATTGGCATTCCAACAGAAACTCAATTTGAACATTCATTCTTTGGCTACAACACACCTAGCCTTTATAAGTGACAGAAGCACACCATATATACATAGTTATAAATAAAAATATAAATCAAAAGAACTCAAACATATATGTTAGGTGAGTAAGAGATGATACACCATCTATTGATGCTCTGGACATTTCAAAGGTGTTGCATCATCTGATCCCCGGAAAAAAAAAAATAGAGTATGGGGTTAGATATGTGCTATGTCTTATAATATACTTTCAACTCTATGTTCTTGAATCTGCTGGATGCTTTAACTTCAATAATCAGACTTCATTCTTGAGTCAAATGCCCTAAAACATATTGCATATTTAGTATAAAACCACAAAATTAAGAAAATTAAATGGCTACAAATGTTCCCAGAATCATTATTACCATTATCATGGGCAGATGACTATGTTTGGCTTGATAGATTACCTAAATCTTGTGAACTGGTCTTACTAATTGGTGCCTAGAAAATGAAAATTAGTAATTAGTTCATAAATCAAGTGTCTGCAACAGTCTTCATTAAGAATAATTTCAATAAATTTGTTTTACCTTGGTCTTGGCTCTTTTCTTCTCATGATCACGAGTCGCCCTTAGGCAAGTCCTCTTATTGTGTCCCCACTGGTCACAACGAGAGCATATCACACTTGAGCTTCGCTTAAAGGTTGAAGATTCACCTTCCTCTTTCCTCTTTTTAGTATGAGGCCTACCAACTGATTTTATAATTGTTGGTGGCTGCAAATTATCGTGAAGTACAAGCGGCCACTTCTTTTCATCTGGAATTGGTCTAAACTAATGTTTATAAGTCCCAATAAAAGCTGTCTTTTTCATATATGGATGCACATAGTCTTCAACATGATATCTCTTTGCATTTATACAACAATGGGCATGCTTGCAAGGAAGTCCAGAGATTCCCCACTCACCACAGTCACAATTCTTCTTCGGTAAATCAACAATATTAATTTTTGTCACATCTTCAACCACCTCGAATGTCTCATTATGCCCGAAAATGATAGACAATGATCTTGCTTCTACTCTTCCCTTAACAACCTTTATTTCACAATTGGTAGAAGCTCATCATTCCATCCAAGGGATGTCTCATGCCTCTTGTGAATTACGCACATGATTTTCCTTCGTATCTCCTCAAACATCCTCACAATTGGCAAACCTCTGTAATTGTTAATCCAATTGTTAAAAGATTCAGTCATGTTATTAGTAACATGGCTGCATTTCGTGTGTGGGGGAAACAAATGCTTTGCCCAACATACAATGGGAATTTTCATCAGCCATTCATAACCATCGAGAGTTATCTTCTTCATTTCTTCCATGTGAAAATAAAAGTCAGCAGCGCTAGAACTCCTACAAGCCCTCCAGAATAATGTTTTCAATAACAACCCAAGAAACTTGTTTTTGAAGTTTGTATAGATGTGTCTGTAGCAATACCTCTTGAAGTTTGTATAGATGTGGGGTTCTTAGGCCATGCAAGGAGTCTGCTTAACTTGATATTAGCATGACAGACATAGATGTAGCAAGTTGGCATAATTTCTTGTGGGACAATAGTGAATGGTTCCATTAATTGAAGAATCCTGCTCCTTTTTGTTACAGGATTTGATACTTAAAGCTTTATGGACTCTTTAAGGTGAAATCCTAGTGCTACACACAATAAGGTTGGCGTGTAACAAAAGGGGACACGAAAAAAAGTAGATAAGTAAATTGATACGTGTCTTCCTAAATGCTAGAGTTGGTACAAACTTCATGGTTTTGTAATCTTTGAGTCTTCAATCTTCAACTATTATTACGATTAATCCTAGTTACAACTAGATATTAACCATTCCAAGACATCAATTCAAGTAATCAATATTAAACAAGTTGACAAAACCAAAAAATCAATGAAAACAAGAAAGTAGAAGCAATAAATTAAGAAGACAACAATTTAAGCAGTTCAGTCACTAAGGACCGACATCCGCGGAGAACAATGCACTAAAACTTTTATTAATATCGTCACTCAAGGACTTCACATGACAGAGCAAGTTACAGGGAACAAGACTATATAACTCTTTCTCTCTCTAAAACTCACTTTAAGGTTTGTAATACGTAATTGTTAAACAAAGATCAATCTATATCTAATTAGCATTAGAGCAAATTTTGAATTACCTATAGTTAGAATGACAATTGTTTGGGAGAAAATTTCACTAGGCCAAGTGTCACTTCTGGGTTGGCTACAAGGTTCCCCTCAACAGAATAGAAATGGGCTGGATTGACGGGCTTTGTCTACAATCCACAATAAGGTCCAAGAATGCATCCGAGTGTTAGTATGGCCCAAATATACCCCATGTTGTAACTTTGACTTCTGTTTGTTTACTTGCAAAGACTAGGCACTTTTTGCATAGAATAGTATTGTAAGAGCAATTGTGTTGGTGACCTAGGGTTGTTATGGTTTTAAAACATGGTTATGGAATATGGAGAATACTACTATGGAATGTGACTATAAAATATGGTTGTAAACTAGTGAAAACTCTAATTGCAAACTTGAATTTAAAGATGGTGTTTGAGAGTTTTGGTAATTGAAATATGTAATTATAGAGTTTTGGATGTGTTTCTAATGCGGGACAGTGATTTTGAAAAATTATAGTGGCAGACTTTACCTAATATGGTTGTAACTATTCTTGGTAATAGGGTTGCGAATCACTGGCTTCAATGACTTTGATTAAGCATGGAAGCTTGTTCGTAACTAGAAAAGACTCTACGGTGGCGAAGGAAACATAATAGGGTTTGTTTAGGATTACTTATGGCTTAAGATAGGGCTATAATGGTGGTTTTGATCAAAAGAGATTTTTTCTCCATGATTAATCATGCACAGGTTGCAAAGGTGTTGTTCATGGCTGAGAATTGTAGAGAATCACAAAGATCTAATTGTTAGAGTGAAGGTTCTTTTTGAATGGTGAATAAAGACTTTGTTTATAAGTTTTAGCTTAGTAAACCTTAATCCTACAAGGTAGATGCAATCCTTGAGCGAAAAGGAATTCAGTTGTGTTTTCCTCTTTAGGTATGATCATGATTCCCTTAGGGATTCAGTTGTTCTACTTATCCACCAAGTAGTATGACTTATAAAATTAGGTTAAGTTTAGGATGGAATCAGAGTTTCTAGAAGGCTTAATAAGTATAGGTTAGAGATTGCCGCAAGATCGAAGACACTCTTCTTGCTTAAACTCATTTGTGGGCTTGTGGACCATTGTATAGGATTGCATCTCCTGTGGATTTTCTACAATTATAGGTTTTCCACTAGCTTGAACAAGATATTCCCTTATATGCCAAGTATACACCAAGTGAGACTAACTAAAAGTTCAATGCACATTATGCCTCATTTATACACTTCTGTACCTTCTAAAGTAAAATACTTTTAAATAGTGGCCTAGGTCCATCATAAACACATTGCTTGTATTTGGATTGGGTGTTTTCACACTCCATAAAAGTACGCAAAACTTCAATTTATCCCCAAATACCATGATCTCTTCATGAAATTTAACCACCAAAAGGATAAATTCATATTTGAACAAATGTCCCAACGGTCATGTAACTGAAAAATATCAAAATTCTTATCTTTTCAACCTTTTTATATAGGCTAATTTCAACTGAGCCCAAGTGTTTAAACAAATTTCAACATGCCCTCAAACGTTTCACTAAAATTTCACTTTGCGCCTAAATTACTAATTCTCTTATTTTATTTTGAATTGCTTATTTTTCTAATTCATATGATTGTAAAATTATAATTACATTATAAATTATATTATTTGCCCATTCAATTCATGATTTAAAGATGAATATACGAAACAAATTTTAATAAAAGAAACTATTGTTTAAATAAAAAAAATAAAATTGGAATTTATAATACACGAAAAATTAATTAAAAAAAGAAACCAACAAAATAAAAAATACAAAAAATGTAAAATTAAGAGCAATAATTCCCGGTTTTGTTGATACAATAAGAAAATTTAGCACGCAAACAATAGATCAAATAAATTCAACTCATCTCACGATCAACCACCCACCCAACTATTCAGACGCAGTAGCTATAAATCTCACACTGCTATAAGCTTGTTTGTTCTTGAAATTATTTGAAATTTAAAATAATTTAATTTCATATTTATATGATAAAAAATTGTTATGTATTTATTATTTTGTTGAAATTAACTATATGTTTGGGGAATAAATAAGAAATTGAAAAAGAAGTGCCACGTGTCAATATGAAGATTTTAAGACTGTTGATAGTTTTCAAGAGATACCCAACCTATACTAGATACACCTAATGTTGAGCCCATATACACCTGATGTTGAGCCCGTACACGGGCTATGCCATGGCAGAATTAAAGTGGTAAAGGAAAGCCTCCCAAAAATATCAACCATGTAAAATATCTCCATCGCCCATAAAGAATATTTAATTTGGCAAGATTAAATGAGGAATATTTAGCTGGAAAGATGGGACAGCAAGCTATCACACTTGTAAAAAGCAAAGGATAACACATCAAGGACAGTGGTCCTTAGCTACCATGCTCAAAAACTGCCCAAACAATGTTTGTAAAGCTATCCTAGACCACACTACAACGTACACCACATGTACAAAAAAATAACCCACGCCTTATAGCGTCTTTCTTACTCCCCAAGCATTCTCTTAACAAACAAAAAATCATGATAAAGGTAAAAGGATGGGAGAATTTTGAAAAGGGCAATCAAATCACCACTAGAAAGGTGCCGCATGGCAGGGGCAGTCAGGGTATTCCATATACAAGGCACACTAAGGTTCTATTTTTCACATACAACAAAACACACTCACTCCACTAAAAAGGTTGAGATTTGCTTCAACCTTTAGCCTCCATTTTAGAGAGTTTGCAAGCTCTCAACTCCATAAATAGTTTATGTAACTGACTTGAGCGTCGGAGTGTGGTCGTTGACCACCATTGGCTTCACCTCTAATCTTTTTTTGTTGTTTTCCAGGTCTAAAGGTGTTCCTTCAAGCTCTCACACTCCAAATCTAACCTCTCACCATTATTATCCTTCTCCCACTCTTCTTCATCTCTTTAAAATTCCTAAAACAACCCATATACTTCGATTAAGTGAGGTACCTTGTATTCCAAAAAAATAAATTCATTGTTTTAATGAGGTTTGCCTCTTTCACTTGCACCCAAAATCCACTTACAACACTAGACATTATCATTTTTTATATTATAACTATAATTTTTTCTACAATAATTTTGATTTAAAAATTCTTGCACTTCAATACCAAATAAGATTCTAATCTTTTCAAAGACTAAACCTGAAAACCCCCATACGAATTTTACTTATAGTAATAGAGCTAGGAAACAAGCTAACGAACTTAGCGCCATATATTGCAACGCCATGATAATTACAAGCAATGGACTAGTACATAAGAATCTCAAACATAAAAAAAAAAAATCAATCCCAAATGAACATTCGTTCAGTTAAACAATCATAAAAACCCCAAAAAAAAAACCAACAAAACCTTAAACCAAGAATTCCACAAAAATTAAAGGAAGATGGCAAGTAGGTAGTAGATGCCACAGTCCAGAGTGATTGTTGCCGTCGTGGCAGCATTGATCTGCGATGTTGCCGTGCCAACATTGCAGCCTCATGTTGCCGCCATCGTTTGTTAGTTGTAGCTGCTATGAGCCAACACTAAAGAGGAAGATAGAGAAAAAAAAAAAAAAGGAGAGAAGAACCACATTGAAGAAGACAAAGGCTCAGTTTGGTACAACTTTTCAAATAGAGCTTATCAAACTAGAGCTTTTACCCCAAAAAAATTTAGTTGTTTGATTGTCAATGAAAGCTTTTATTAAAAATTATAAAATTACCCTATAGGCAAATTTTTAAAGTTATGTTATAAAAAGAATGAAATAAGATTGTAAAATAAGTAAAAGATATTTTGGACATTTTAATATTTAAAAAAAATTCAACCTCTACTCCCAAAAGCCTAAAATTTGGGCTTTTACTAGTAGAGGCAAAATATCTTATTTAATTATTAAAAGCCCTACCTAAAAAAAAAACCCAAACAACGACAAAAATTTTGATAAGAGTTTATGAAATCATATAAGCACTTATAATCACTAGACAAGCCATACCAAACAGGCATGAATAACATAAATAAAAGAAAAAAAGAACGGAAAAAAATTAAACGAGAAATTACAATTAAAAATATGATTTCTTTTTCCTTTTATTGAGGCTCAAATTTAAATGGATGGTATATCTTGTAATTTCTTTAATTTAAATGCCCTAATGGAATAAGAATATTTTTTTTAATATTTAACATTTAAATAATATTACATTTCACTTTTTAATATTTTAATCCATCTCCCAATTTTGATATCAAGATCCTTAACATCTTTATCAGCAAAATATGTTATTATTATGGGTAATATTGTATTTTAGTAAACAATCAATTGTTAAAACTGAAGATAGTTATTTAAGTTTGGATAATTCAAAATTTACCGTGGCCTTAATTGTATAGATTTTTTTCTCAATAGAGGCTAATTATATGGATTGATCTTTGTAACTATAAAATAAAATCTTGTATCTTTTTGTTATGTTTAATGCTTTTGGTAATTAATTAATAGATTTCTCCCTCAAATATAGGTAAGAAACACTTACACTCAAATTTAAATGGACTGTGATACTCATTCCTTCAAATTTAAAAATGGCACACTTTACCCTCTTACACTAATAGCAGTTGATATATGTTAAATTATAATATAATTTCTGAAATACATTTAATCAATTTAAGCTATTTTACAAACCATAACATCTAATAAATTGTGATCTGTGATATGATTGTTGATAAGTTAAATTACCAAACTTTTTTAATTTAGAATTTTGACATAAACATAAACTATTTGTATATTAGATTTTCTTATAAAATCTTTCTTTTATTCCATTTCTATTACATCATGGATTATATATTAATTTTATTTCTTACATAAAACAATGCATTCTCTCATTGATAACACATAAATAAGCTTCATTATACCTTCAAACATTGTATTGCCCAATTTATTTATATTTTTCAGTTTTTAGCTACAAATAGAAGAAAATAAACAAAATAAAAAAATAGATGAATTAGGGGCACTATATCCCTATAATATACAAGGTGTTCATGGTTAGTGTCACCTTGTTGTGCCAACATATCTCGTATGGCAAATTGGCAGTAGGAGATACTGTAAGGTAAACCATCGAAGGATTTTCCTTGAATCAGTGCTTTCATTGTGGGAAGGGTCTTCATTGTTTGTCAAAATTTGAAGGATTCTTTTGTTTTTATTTCCACTCAAGTGTACGTTCGGATGCAAGAGAGCTTTTCAATAAAGCTTTTCATCTCTTTCATGTTTTTTTTTTAAGGTTGCATAATGTAATTGTAATATCCTATATTGTTAATGAGAGAGGTGTGTGACTGGTTTTAGAAGTCATAAGCTTTTTTTATCTAAGTAAACACATGTTTAGATTGCAATGCCCAAAAAATAGAAATTACGATGGTTGTGTATCCAATGCAATTAATATCTACTTGGTTATTGTGACCCGATGTACAGATGGATATAACCGTCATGAGAAAGTGAGGCCTTCAAAAAAAAAAAGTATGTAATAGTCCTCATCACTAGTGAAAAAGTTCTTACACTAATTTAAAAATCATGATTTCTTTTAACTACGTAGATGCATTTTAAATTACAAAGTCTCAAAAATAAAAATCGTGACCAGTTAAGGAAAGTTTAAATGGATATAACCCGATGTATAGATGGATATAACTCTCATAAAAATAAAAAGAATTTATTAAATTGTATTTATTAATAGGAGTTGATCCATAACCCTAACTAATTCAATTTCATAGTTTTTCTAAAATTAAATTGCATATTTTTTAAATTTTCTTTTCTTTTTTTATAAACTTAAATAAACAAATTAAATCATTTCTCTGTAGATTGACCTCGGACTCACCGAGCTATAGTACAACTAGGCAATCTTATAATTGGGAGTAAATTAAACACTTTTAAGTCGTGTCAAGTTTTTTCCAACCACTCACATCTCGTTTTTTAAGATTATTCCAATGGCAGCATTTTCGAGTAGACAATTCAAAAATATTTGTGTGCTCTCTGGATTTCAATATGAAAAATACAAGGAGTTCGTTCAAGCTGCTGTAAATCATGCTCATGTTATAGTTGAGAGGAAACTACACCTTGTATATAGAGGAGGTGAGCATTGGTTATCAAAACTTGTCTCAGAAGCTATTTTTATTATAGGAAACCAGGTACTAGATATCATTCCACAAGCCTTGAAACCTCTGCGATACCTGTCTGACGTACCAATTGGAGAAGAGTTAGTTGTCTCAAGTATACAAGAGCGAATATCTGAGCTATTCAATCATGCGGACGCTTTTATTTTCTTGCTAGGAGATCTTGTAACTTTAAAGGTAATGATTACATTTACATATTGGACCCATTTGAACATTTATAAAAAGCCCATTGGTTTACTAAATGTTAATAATTTTTATAATGACTTGCTCACATTCATAAAACATACAATTAAAAATCATTTTATTCCAATCTCCATGAAAAAACTCTTTATTTGTGCTTCTACTACTAAAGAGTTATTTGATCTTTTACAAGCTTACAAACCAGAGTCAGATTCTAGAATCTTGGCATTGGAATGGTTGACTAATGATGGTAACCCTAGCCCTAGTAAAAAGTACAAGTTAGACTTAACTCTTCAGTTGTAATTATCTTCCTCAAGCGATCAGGTAATGTCTTATAAACTCCTTTCCGTTAAGCTATTGAGGACAATGTTTTGTTCAGATTGGGGGAGGGAATAGTTGACAGTTGTAGAATATGTCAAATCCTAGTAATATTTATGTCAGAGATAGCTGAATATGGGATATAACGACTCTAGAAACGCATCTTCAATGGCCTGTTCAGGTGTGATTTTTCCTATTTGTGTTTCCTTTATCTTTTTCATCATTTTGCATGCATATCTTTAAATTATGAATAATGTTTAGATTAGGTTGTAAATAGGTGTGTTTATTTATTTTCCAAAAAAACCCCAAAAAAAAACCAAAAACAACAAAATTTTTGCGTCTAGGATGGCTGTAAAGAGTCATGACTTTTGAGACGCATCCTAATAGTCTTGTTATATTATATTTTTATTTTAAAATTCGTAGTAAGTTGTTTTTGTTCCATTTTCTTTAAATTACTAAAATTTGTGAACTATTCATTTGGTTATTAAGTTATTTTGTTGTTTACTCATTTAACATGTATTATAAAATCATTCTTCACACACACACAATGACACATACTATTGGGTTGTAAGTTAAAATTTTTGCAGCATTTAATTCTTTTAATTTATTAGGGATGATATCTAAGGTAGTAGGAAGTGTATATTGTAAATAAATAAATAAATAAGAAAAAGAAAAAAGAAAAAATTAGAAGTGTTTAATTTTGTTATATTTAGAACCCAAGTAATTAAGTCTGTAGGGGTGTTTCAACAGCTAGTACCCTAAAGTCAACTGGTCTGGGAGTCACTGGCCTAAAACTCGTTACATGAGTTATAGATATATTATTTGTTTATTATTAAAAACCCAAGTAATTAAGTCTGTAAGGGTGTTTCAATACCTAGTTCCCTAAGGCCAACTGGTCTGGGAGTCACTGTCCTAAAGTTCATTACATGGGTTAAAAATATAATATTTAAAAAAATATTTGAATAATATACTACTTGAAAATAGAATTTCTAATGAGTTTTAGAATGAAAATATTGTTTTCTTTTAATGAAACTCCATAAGTATTGTGTTAATTACTTGAGAACAAAAAAATATTTGTGATATTATGGATAATGAGTGAATGACAAAGAGTTAGAAAATTTTGGAAGAGTTTATTTATTTAGTTTAGAGGATAGATGAACAATTATTAACTTGCATGTGAATTTTGTAAATATTAATTTAATATAACGCTTTGATTGCTAGGGGCTAGTAATAAGCTGTTTGGAGGGTGTGATTAGTGTTAAAAATTGTATGTTTATTAAGGAGTAAAAATGTTATTTTGTGCTTATAATATAATTTACATTTGTAATTATGTAACATATTATGAATTTTTAATTATTTTTTTAATATTTGATTTTGTGTATTTTTGTATGTTTATTAGGTAAAAATAATAATTTCATACAATTTAAGGCTTCAAACAAATGTACGGATATCAACTTTAGATTTCGGAAATCCGAAAAATTATGTCATTGTCAAAAAGGATCCGCCACTTTTGCTGTAAATTTATAAATTTTACCACGGTAAATACATAATTGTGAAATTATAAGTTTTTACTATGTTATGTATTGTAATTATTAGTGGAATGTGTTAGATGTGTTTGAGTGGATTAAGTTAAGTTTATATTTTGTTAGTGGGACAAATGTAAGGTTAAAATGTAATTAATTTTATTTATTTGTGTGGTGTGAATTAATCTTATATTAATATAAATAGAGAGGGTGGAACACACCTCTCCACACATTTTCTTCTCTTCTTTCCTCTCAAATTTTTCTTCTCATCTCTCTTTATAATATATTTTTAAATAAAATTAGTTTTATTTCATTTTTTAAATACCATTTTTTCTATGTATTTTTCAATTTTAATAATTTCTTTTATTTCAAATATGTTTAGTTAAAGACTAATGGTTAGGGTGAGGTGAAACTTTTAGTAGAAAAATATAATTTAATCAAATTTTATTTTTAATTATATAAATTAAATTATTTTCTATTTAATTTATTCATATTTTATATTTTGAAATTTTGATTTATTGTAGACAAAAATGGGAGTTTGGCACAATAAATTCTTTATATCTTAATATAAAGTATGGTAAAATGATATTTTGACATATTGTAGACAAATTAAGTTTTGGCACATTAAGTACTTAATCCACAATAAAATTAATGAGAAAATAATTGTAATTTATACAATTAATCTTTTGGGAAATAAAATAAAAAAATAATTTATTAAATTATATTTATTACTAGTAGTGGATCAATAACCCTAACTAATTCAATTTCATAGTTTTTCTAAAATTAAACTGCATATTTTTCAATTTTCTTTTCTTTTTTTTATAAACTTAGAAATCATTTTTAACTCCCAAGTATAAAAATGTCTTGTTATATTATAATTCGGTGAGTTCGAGGTCGATCTACAGAAAAAAAAAATTAATTTGTTTATTTTATAAAAATATAAAATTAAATTTAAAAATATGTAATTTAATTTTAAAAAACTATGAAATTGAATTAGTTAGGATTATGGATCCACTTCTAATAATAAATATAATTTAATAAATTCTTTTTATTTTTATTTTATTACCCAAAAGATTAATTGTATATATTACAATTATTTTCCCATTAATTTTATTGTGGATTAAGTACTTAATGTGGCAAAACTTAACTTGGTTACAATAAGTCAAAATACCATTTTATCATAGTTTATACTAAGATATAAATAATTTATTGTGCCAAACTCCCATGTTTGTCTACAATAAATTAAAATCTCAAAATATAAAATATGGATAAAATTAAATAGAAAATAATTTAATTTATATAATTAAAAATAGAATTTGATTAAATCATATTTTTCTACTAAGAGTTTCACCTTACCCTAACTATAAGTATTTAGTTAAACATATTTGAAATAAAAGAAATTATTAAAATTGAAAAATACATAAAAATGGTATTTAAAATTTGAAATAAAACTAATTTTATTTATTAAAAATATATTACAAAGAGAGATGAGATGAAGAATTTGAGGGGAAAGAAGAGAAGAGAATGTGTAGAGAGGTGTTTCCCCCTCTCTATTTATGCTAATACAAGATTAATTCACACCACACAAATAAATAAAATTAACTATATCTTATCCTTACATTTGTCCTACTAACAAAATATAAACCTAACTTAATTCACTCAAGTACATCTAACACATTTCACTAACAATTACAATACCTAACATAGTAAAAACTTATAATTTCATAATCACCATTTATTGTGGTAAGAACTTATAAATTTACAACAAAAGCGGCGGCTCCTCCTCGACAATGATATAATTTCTCAAACATCCGAAATTCATATTTAACATCCGTACATTTGTTTGTAGCCTTAAATTGTGTGAAATTATTATTTTTACCTAATAAACACACAAAAAAACACAAAATCAAATATTTAAAAAATAATTACAAATTCATAATATGTTACATAATTACAAATGTAAATTATATTATAAGGACATAATAATATTTTTACTCCTTAATAAACAAGCAAATTTTAATACTAATCATGGATTCAAAGTGATTAATATTTACTTGGTTATTGTGACCCGATGTATAGATGGATATAACCCTTATGAGAAAGTGAGGATTTCAAAAAGATATGTAATATCCTACGTCACTAGTGAAAAGTTCTTACACTAATTTAAAAGTTATGAGTTCTTTTAACTACATAGATACATTTTAAATTACAAAGTCTCAAAAACAAAAATCGTGACCAGTTAAGGAAAGTTTAGGAATCAATCAATATTATCATTTTTGGGAAATAGCTATTCTTATTCTTCACCAGTTCCACCGAAGCCGGAAGCTTTAGCAACAAAATGAAAACAAGCAATTATAAGGGAAAAAATTATGAAAAGACTAATTTGGAAAGAGTTTTAGAGGGTAATTAAAGCTTCATACTTCCATTTCCCTATTGATTCTGATTTTTCTAATCAACAAAAAATAAATAAATAAAGGTTATCCATTCCCTAAGAAATATAATAAAAAAATATTTATGGGTATTAATTCATATAATTGTGTCATATTTATATCTGTCAAATTTAAGTAATCATGGTACAATTTATTGATTAATTATGTCGAAACATCAAAATACGAATATGACATATTTGTTAATCATGTTGACCAGTTTAACATATTTAATAAAAAAATAAAAATTAATTTAAAAAAAACAAATATGTCATAAGTAAGTTATGGATATGACACGAATAATTAATTTAGGATTTAATATATAGATATATATATTGTTAATTTTTTAAATAATATTACCACATATTAATTAATTGATATTCGTATCATAAATGTATAATCATGTTGAAGTGGTCTAACATGGATACGATACGGTTATTTATCATGTTTTACTGTGTCAATCCATTAATCATATCAATATTTGTCCACATAGAAAAATCGTGTCGTACTCATGTGATGCAATTGTGTTGTAGCCCATTTCGCTACCTCTAAACACATCAAAGTTTTGAAAGCAACAAAAAATATTTTTATCTTGCTCAAAAAATATTATGAAGATCATATTATAGTTTCATAGTAAAACCTTGGAAAATTAATACGTTTGAGACCATGAAAATACTATTAATTTAGCGATTATTAATTAATCTATGAATTATAAATTATTAATTTATGAAAATATTTCTTAGTTTGAAAAATATGGTCCATTTATGGTATTGATTTTGCATTTATTTTATCTTATTTGAATATTAACCAGTTGCCTTACATTGGTAGAAATAGGATTATTATAGAGTCCATGTTAAAAGATGATAGTTTACTGTAGAACCTGTATCATGAAAAGAAGCACTCAAAGTGATAATGACATCAAATAATTTCTTGTTGCTAAATAACAATAGCAACTTAAATTTCTTTTCATATTACAAAAGGTTGGAGATGAGTTCTAACTCAAAATCAATTTCAAGAAAAAAAGAATAATATGAAAAATATATTTTACAAAAACCAAATAGGTATTTTATATGTTTTTACTTTCACACTAGGTAATTATTAATTTGTCTATTATGTGGGTCTTCTGGAAAAATATATAAGTTTAAAAAATTATTATCTTATAAAATTCATTAAATTATCATACGACATTGGCCGCAAATCAAGACTAACAAAAACTATTATTTAATCATTATTATCAATTTTTTGAGTATCAATTTACCGATGCTCTACTATATCCTAAACGAATATTTGCTCAGTTCTTTAGAATTAAAAGGATCCTATCATCATATCCACAAAGTGTAAAAAAAGAAGCATTAAGGAACGAGGAATTAATTATCAAGAAAAATATACAAAAGGAATCAATATAGCTCCAAAAAAGCTTGGAAAGTTTAGGATGAAAGCTACACAACTGGGCAGCCATCAACCATAATCCCTTTTGCAGTCGGACAAGTAGCTAATGGACACCCTTCTCCACTGTTTCCCCACCAGTCGAGACCAATATTCTGCAATCCCAGCGCGATAAACAATAGTACCGTCATAAAAGCAGTCCCAGCATCAAGGCCACCAGAGAGAATGTAATTGTACCGCTTCCACACTTCTGGTTTATACCTGAAAACTACAAAACCAGAGAGGAAGCCAAGGATGATCCAACTAGTGAAGTTTACAGCAGAGGCTGGGGGCATCATTGCCGTGGAACCTAAAAGCACGGGCATGTGGATGAGCCGTATCCATTTCTTGCTAGGGAACGCTTTGTGGGCAAGCCACACTAAGAGAGGGGCTACTGCTCCGCCTAGAAAGAACCAATTGATATTTCCATACTCACCTTGATCACCAAAAATCCTTCGTGGCCCAACAAGACCCCATATGACAGAGGCATCAAAGAACACGCGATCCATAGGACAAGTCCATGGGCTGTCTCTGGGCAGCATGGTTGTGTCACATAGATAGGGGATGTCTCCCATTAGCCACCATGCAGTCAAAGTGTATACCATTACTGCTATAAGTGTTCCCACAACCTGTAATACCATCTTGTTTAGAATTGATTATTCAAAGTTGAACAATATTCTATTACATTCAAAGTTCAAAAATATTCTATTAGACATGATTAAAGACAGGGAGGATAAAACTGACCTGAGCCATGAACATTGCTCTTGGTGGAATCTTCATGTAGTGGCCAAGCTTAAAGTCAGCTAGGAAGGTTAGACCTTGATTCATGCTAATATATCCATACACCTTGAAGCACATATTAGCAACAGGACGCTCTGGGTACAAATAACCAATCACATATTCAGTGATGATATTTAAACCTGGTTGCTGTTCTCCAGCAAAAATGCACAAATATCAGTCACAGATCAACTTCAAAAACTTATAAATAAGCAACAGTGACAATCCCAAATACATTGCTTAATATCCTTATATATAAAAAACACAGATTTTAATACATTAAATTTTTTTTTTTTGGTTATGTATTGAAATCTGTATTTTCTTTTTTTTTTTGCTGGATGCCTCATTAGAGAATGAATACATATTTACACGTGTGTGTGTGTGAGCGCATACACATATTACATATAAACATCCCAGAAAACCCACCTCTTTAAATTCCATCTCTTACTTCCCGTTTTAACCACAGTGAAGCAATTGGCTTAACTTCCTCAAAGGGAGATAGAAAGGACTAGGAAAAGAAGATTATGTTCATACAGTAAGTGAACTTAACTTCTATGATTACAATCATACGCATACATTATTAGGATTACACGATCAGTTCTCGATTCCTAACTAAAAAGGTGTCTTTTATTATATGTACTATCTATCAAATTATTTCAACCAATCCTCACAAACTATTTGAACCAATCGCAACATCTGTACTTTTTATCCACAAACTTTAGATAAAATCTTCAGTTAAATTTAGCTTTGGCATTACAGTTGCACATTACTTACTTGATTTGTGGTGGCATTGATGATACCAATTGGAAGGGTGAAGAAAACAGCAATGCCACAAGCTAGCAACACACCCCACCAAGGCAATTGAAGTGACTCATTATAATACTGGCAAGCAAAGATTATAAGAGCGATGTTGACAACAAGAATAACCCAGAACCACCACATTGGCACTGACTTGTACTTCTGCATAAGTTTTGTGTGTATGTCAACTTTTTTATGCCCACCAAAGGCCCTTCTTGTTTGCTCCCATAGGTCTCTGCATGTGACATGCAAAAATAAGAAACATAAACAGTATAATGCACTTTTGGCTTTTCCTTATGTTTGTGAATTGAGATAAAATGCAACATACGAACAGAGTTTGAGTTTACCTTCCACTAAAAAGGAAAATGTGGACAAGGGTGGCCGAAAGTGTTGCAAATCCAAGACCATAGGTCATTGCAAAGAGAGTACTAAGATTTACAGGCCCATTCTTTGCATAAGCAGCTCTATCAAGACGGAAGTTGGCGTTGACAATGCTCAAAATATCATAGTCTTCACCATTTGACTTGAAAAGGTCTTTTGAATATATTGGAAAGTTCTTAGCTTTGTAGAAATTGAGCCAGTAACACAGGGGGACCATCACATACATGACAAGGAAGAATCCAACAGCAACATTGGCCGTGGCAAACCATGGGCTGGCCAGCGGACTCCCAAGGTATGATGAAATTGTAGACCAGTCAATACCAATGGAACCAATTCCGAGGCCATTCATCCCGGAGCCCAGTTGATGGACAAGAACAGACTTTGGAGAAATCCAACAAACCCATGATATTGTTGTCAATAAAGCAAATAAATAGCCAGGTAAAACATAGTAAGCAAAGCTGGTGAGCAGAACTATGAGGAAGAATTGGTTCCGAGTCATTCCACCTTTCGGTCTTTTTTCTTTCTCATGCAGAGCCCTGCAATATTATAGTAACATTAGAAAAGATATACAGGCTACAAAAAATTTCTATTCGGCAATGAAAGAAATTTGCAAAGACACCAATACCTGAACAGTGAGACCTGAACCAGATTAGATGGCCACCACATTTCCCCTGGCTCAACCAGATATTTCCTGAAGAGCCCAGCCCAACCAAAGCCTAAAACCTAATTTCAAACAACAAGGATAACTGAAAGATTAAATACCAGCCATAAAGCAATGATATGGGGTACGCTTATTGATCAAAATTTCAATTCAATACTACATACAAATATAAGTTATTGCCAAGACTAAGTTTATTAAGAAAAAAATAAATAAAAGAAAAATGGGAAAAGAAAGAAGAGGAGTACCTGAGTTGTAAGCATAACAAGGAAAGCCGGAAGAAACCCGAGTTTCCTCTTATACAAGAGCTTAACCGCAGACAAAATATGAGTGGCATAAACAGTTCCAGCACCGGAATTAGCAAATATAGTAATCAAAACATGCTCCTTAATATTGAAAGGACCTGAGTTCAAATCAAACTCAAACATGGTGTCTTTAAAGAAGATGCGATGGGGCAGCGTTCGAGCCATCAGATGGCCAAGGGGCACCACGGCAATCTGTGCCGAAATTGAAGTGACCGCCAATGGTTGTGTTCTGTACCAAAAGAACTGGTTGACAAAGGAGAGTACGACACAAGAAACTACCCCCAAAACCCACATTCTGAACGTTACGCAGGGCATTGTTGGATCGTCGGTTTTCGGCACTGTTAAATCCACTTGTTTTATTACACATTCTTCATCCACCACCACCACTCCATCCTCCCTAGCCTCAACCTCAGATATCTCCGCAGCCATTGTTCAGTGAATGCAACGTCAAAGATCTTTATGTTCAGTGAATGCAACGTCAAAGATCTTTATGTTCGTTCAAGCTCTCAATATCCAATGCTTATATAGTGAGGCAGGAGTGAGAGCTATGACTACAATATGAACCCGGACAAAAAACCTGAAAAGATTAGGAATATAAGTTTGAATCCAAACAGAATTGGTTATGCATTAGTATCAGAGATTTATTAGGAATCTAAGAGATTCCCACAGGAATCCGGGAAAAGGGGTTAGAAAATTTCCCACTACTAGTAGTATCCTGTATACTACTTTCATTGTCTTTTTATAAAAATTAAAAATGTCTTGTCACGTGGCATGTGCAATCCGCACTACTAATTTCGTTTCTGTTTTTCTTTCTTTTCATCAGTGGAAAAGTCACCATCTCACCTCTCCTACCAACCCATGACCATACTCTTGAGTTGTGGGTGAGATTCATGGGATCTTTTCTCTTATCTCATATCTTTTATAGCATAAAATAATAATAATAATAAGTAATGAGTGTCAATCAAAACAAAATCCCCCGCAAACTCAAGAGAGAGTCCTCTTCTTTATGAATAATCTCTCGTTCGATAAAATTAAAACCGCAGTGAAAGCATTTGAAATACAACTTCAATTTGTTAAAAACAAAATCTACATTTTCTTTGTCATTTTTCATTGGTTTTAATTTTTCTATTTTTCTTAAATTAATATTTTAACCGCCTTAAAATTCAAATTCAAGTGGCTAAACAAATAAAATTATTTGATCATTACTTCTATTAAAACGAGAATATTTAATTAATAAATTTAATATATTAGAAAACTTAAACTCAAGACAAAACCAGGGTACAAAAGATCTGCATTTACTATTATTATTATTATTTTCCCATTTTGGGGTAATGCAAATCCGAGAAAGGACTTTGGAAAGCGATCCCCATTCCCCAGCAATGCTATAGGGATTTGCTCTTAAAATGGCAGTACAGTGGTTCTGGCCAAGCCAATAAAAACCTCAGCCTGACACTAGCAGTACGTCACCGTTTTTGTCTTTGACAGCCCAGCTCAGCTACAGCAAGACAGGGAAGTTGAAAATTCATTCTTTAATTATTAATTCAGCTGACATCATTCAATCGATCATCTTCACTTTCAATCAATGATTAACTTGCATCGTGCTCTTCCTTCTCACATGCCCAGTTAAGTTGCCTGTCACGTCGATCCTGATTGGTACTGATTTGGCGCAACAACTTTTGACTGCACTGAATTATATGAAAATGAAATGATAAACTTCAAATTTATTTGACTAATTTTACAGAATCTTCAACACTTTGATGCAGGGGAATTCAACTCTATCCATAATCAAGGAGACAACTTTCAATTTGACATTCATTTCCTGCCCCAGCAGAGTAGAGATTTAGGAGTGATTTTCAAAGAATTTTATTTAACTCTCCATTGAAGTCCAAAAAGAAAATATGAAATTAAAAATTTTGATTTAAAATTTACCCACCCCCTAGCTTTGAGGAACAAAAAGAAAAATCCATAATCATTTCTTTCCATCCATCTCCTCAAACCATGTTTTATGACAATAACTTTCACTTCAAAATTTAAAGTTCAAATGACCTCAACCTATGATAACTTTCCATTATATTCGACTTAAAATTAAAATAGGAAATTTTAAGTCTTTGATGTAAGTTGATTGAAAATTTATCCAAATATAAGGAGATATACAAATAGACAAAATCAAACTGATTAATACCTAAAAGCTACTTTCAATCTATCCATCAATATCATCCCACCAAGCAGTACAACCAATCAGCAGCAAAACCATCTATATGTTAAATTGCAGTCTTATCTCAATTATGAAGACTAGTATCAAAGAATCTGGGGCAATTCATGTAAGATAACAAAGAGGAGTCAAATTATCCAAGCATCCTTACTATACATATCCAGTAGAACCGTCAATGGATGATTGAAAAGAGAGTGGCATTCATTAATGGAATCCGAAACATAAGTTAAATTACTACTGTCATGAAACAACATTCTTTGATACATACCAAAATATAAAATATGAACAAAATTAGGCATCTTAGACATCATATCCTGCTAGTATTCATTCTCAGGCCACTAACTTTTTGTAATTTTCGGACCAACAAGTTTCATTTACAATCAATCAGAATATTAAGACATGAAAATACAATCGTGTTTGCTAAGGCTGAAAAGAGTAGTGGCAGTTGGGTTCCTTGCTTTGCAAAACCCAGCAAACATAGGGTAGTCTTCTCAACAAATAAAATTACTCCTACTATTTAGTTAGCCACCAGAACCATGTAATACAAGTTTTAGAACTATCAAGTAAATCAATAAAATTACTCCTATTTATTTAGACCCCAGAACTATGTAATACAAGTTTTAGACCTATCAAGCAAACCCAAAACTATACACATCTGACAAATCCGACGGTACCAACAGGAGAAAAAGATACTTCCCAGGGCTAGGAGAATCAAGACAGCTCAGAGCCTCCTTTTTCACAAGAGTGACCGAGGCTGACAAGCTCTAGGTGATTACAGCCACAACAATTTATCGTTCCCTGTACACTAAATTTTTTCTTTTTTTTCTCCAAAATAAGCACAGCAACATAATCAACAATTACGTTTTATAAAAGCTAACATTAATTTCATTAGTCAAGTATTACAAAAGCTAATATTAATTTCATTAGTCAAGTCATCTTCAAATTGAAGAATCTTAAAACGACACTTCCATTTAATTATTGATTTAGCGATGTCAAAGTTCTGATTCTTTAACCCATCCTTGACAAAGCTTCAAAAAGATTAAAAAATACTAAATGAGAACTCCAACCTGATAATCTTATGTTTTAAACTCAAAACGTGCAAAAGATCCTCTATATGCTATAACCTAAAAGAAGAGAATTGACAGAAACAAGTGTTTGACAACTCTTCCTATATGCAAAGAGGAATTTGAAAAGCTGAACCTATAACAGGCTTGAAGGATTTATCTGCAGAAAGCTAAACCCAGAAATCAGGTTCGATAAATAAAATAAGAATTCTTGACTATATTACAGCTTTGGAAACTTTTCTTCTCTCTTCTAGAAAAATATACATAAGATTTAAGTTTTTGGAATATCATCAAACCATGAAGGATGCAACAAATGAAACAAATTTAATTTATAGCACTAAATGAAATTAGTAATCACACCAAACAGGAACCCTTCCCAACCCAAAGCGCAGCTAAGCCGACGTTAATAGCAGGTCTAATTCCGCGATAATCTGTTTCCAAACAGATTTGCCCATCACCTAAAGATGAAACTGCATGCTAAAAGATAACAAACTAAAATGGAAAACAATAGATGGAGATGGGAACAACTGAACAATAAAAAGAAAAGACATTCCCATGTCTGCAACCTACAACACTTACATTTCTAATTATATATCAAACCATTCCTAACCATGAATTCACATGTTCAACCAGAAATAAGTTAAGCAGCATCTAGGTAGACGCACGTGCATATTCTTCAATAATTAAAAAATATATATAATTTGTAGTTTTCTAACAGAAAAACACTCCAGCTCAAGCAGCTACCCAGCAATTACTGAAAACCACACGACGTAAGTTCGTCCTAACAATATTGCGCATTCAGAGATTTGTGTAATTGTCGAAACCATGAAGCTGTTGTACTGTCCCTCACTATCATAAACTCCGCAGTTTGCGCACATCCTACAGATAAGCATCGTTTCCACTATTTAGCTTGATTTTTTGTTTTGTAATGAACTTTCTTAGACAGCAGCTAACGGCCATTAATAACAAAATGTCGAGCTATAAAAGAGTAAGCATCAATCACCTGCAACATCGAAAAACTCAACGCTTTCCACGATGCCCGCCACCTGACCTTGCACCAGGATAGCGAGCAAATTGCAACCTTAACTTGACCGAGTCACGGTCATGCTCATCGAATCTATAACCTGCAAAATTGAGCTTAACTATTTTACGCGGTACAACCGACTCACGTGTCGAATAAGGCCATCAGTACATAGGTTTTATAAGACGTAAAATTATAACCTTAACCCAATTACACAGACTCAATTCACCTAATTAAAATTTCGTCATTTACCGCCAAACCTCATCGCATAATCAATTAAGGTCGAGGGAAAGGCAACCAAGGAAGAAATGGGAAAAAGACTTGCTACGTTCCCAAGAAACGGAAACTTGCAAAGCTTTTCTCGCCCTACCTTACAAACGTTCGAGATTAGGTAGAAATGCTTGGCCCTAACCATTTGTTGCTTCAGCTACTCTGCAATTTCAACGTGGCAACCCAAGGGAGGAGTGGGAAAAGGACCCGGTACCTTCTCAACGCAAAGGTCGTTAACTATGCCCTTTATTTTCCTCTACCTCAGTCAGTGAGGAAACTGGGCAAGATATTTACCCCAACCGCTCATAGTTTCAGCTTTTATATTGCTTACAGACAAAAGAAAACAGAGGAACGCGAACAAAACAGAAGACAGATATACTTGCGGCCTCATTAATTAGTCACGGTACTGGATCCTGCCTAAAATGGCTGGTCAAACAAATTACCAGTGAGCCCTCCAAAACAATCCAGTTAGGCTACCGATTGTGGCTGATTTAGTTTGAGGCAGCCAAGAACTGATTTAAGGAAAAATGACCTCAAGGACCCCAAGAAAGCTTGATGTGTCAACATGACTGCAAGAGCCGGTCAACTAGCTGAAGATCCCAATTAGAGTGTTGAAGCCAAGATTTAACAAATTGTGAACTTGCAGATCAACTATAAGATCATGTGAAGAAAATGGTACTGACGAAACCAAACAATTTCTCCCAAAACTCTCTAATGGGAAAACGCATCATACATGTGGGCATCAGTAATATCCCTCCCTTTCAGCAGAATTTTAATAGCTTAAATTTTTCAATAAAATATAAACTTATGTCAACTAAATCTTCTTTACTTTCAAATTTTCAAATTCTTCCAAGCATTCAGAAACTTTTTCACCTAGTTTTACCTCATCCAAACAGACAGTCTGAAATGGAAGTAGAAGATGCATAGAAAGCATTTGAGAAATGATGATGTTAAACAAGCTTGTCAATTGACATTTAAGCTTCGATTATGTTTGTCAACATCTGTAAAGAAACCTGTCTTAGAAAATGTTCACTTTATACGCCATGACTCAGTTGCGAACGTGTATTGCACACAAACTTTAGACAAGTGTCAAACTTGCCTTTTGTTTGATTTCTAAAACTAATACAAAACAAATGCCATGATATTGTTTCATAACGAGGTATAAAATATTGCTAAGTTCGAAAAATACTATTATTTACCGGGTCACTGCATTACCATTTTAAGGACTGCCCTTGAACTGTAATACAAGCATGTTCAGTTATGCATACACAAAAAGTTTATATGTACGCATATTTTGTCTGAGATGTATTCACATGCAATCTGATAGAATACAAATAGATTACTTAAACATATAATGTTAGACTGACCTTGTAAAGCATCCATGGCGGTGGCTGCATGAGCAGGACTCACAAAATCAACAAAACATAAAATTAGTGGATCGCCACCAGGCTGCAACAGCATAAATTCATCAATACACAGAATATTGACTCCAAAAACAGGAAGAAATTTTTTTTAAAACCAAAAACAGGGAGAAATTTTTTTTAAAACAAAAGAAAAATCATACTCACATGTCTAGATTCCTTGCTCACAAGTCTAACTTCTTTGTAGCCAACAAAAGGGCGAAAGATATCTATGAAACCAAGTGAAGGAAAAAATGCAGTAGAGAAAGAAAGCATTGAATACAAGCATTGACCCGGTAGCCAATGAAAGGATACGAGCTACCTCCCGTCGCGAACAATCAGACGGCAAGCCCTCCACAAATAGAGTGCTGGAGGCATCAGGGGGAAGAGAAACCTCAGGCCTTCCACCTCCCAGTCCCAAGGCCCTATCTTTTGCAGATGGCCCTGGGTCCATCCCCCCAATACCCACAATACGCGGATCATCAACAGGACGGCTAGGCATTCCTCCACTCATGTGTCTAGCAGACTGTCCCCCACTGTAAGATGAAATTTGCTGGTACATATGTTTTGATTCATTAGACCAACACATATAATCACAGAGCACTGAAACTGAGGCCTAAAAATGAAAAAAGTAACCCAAGTACCGCACTACGCAGGTAACGATCATAGGATGCTCCAAGGGAGTCAGTATCTCTCATTCCACGGAGGGCTCCTCTGTCGTCATCACGGGTATAATAACTGGACAGTTCATGGCCACTGGGAACATCTACAAGATTAAGCAGATACTTCAGAAAATAAACCACTAAAAATACACAAGTTCTGTAGCCTTTAGTCTACATACCCAGTACAATGGTTAACAACAATCCAAATGTTCAGACAATGACTTTCAACAGCTTTGCCAGACATTTGCCTGCATCACTGTGCCATATGTCTTGGTTCCTATATCGCATCAGGGACACCAACCAGACAATGAACCAGCACAAACGCAAACAGCAAAATATAGAATGAGAGAAGAGGGGAAAAAAAAAAAAACATAGTGAGAAAATGCTTATCCTAACACTCTTACGCCCTGATCAAAATCATCATGCTAATCTGGTATTACATTTAATAATAATTGTGCTGATCCAGTTAAAATAAAATTCATCTTAAATTTATGAAGATAAGATTTAAGGAGCCCGTGTAATTGTAAAAGATGGATCTCAAAGCACAGATTAAATGTTATTCATGACCTCTTTTGCACTTAAGAGATTACCATAGTTAGCTAATCATATGACAAACTTGAAGATAAAAACTCAAGAACAAACATTCAACTGCTGTAAAATAGCGATTACCAATCAATATTTTAACTTACTGAAATCCACATCATAAAGGTTTTAATTTAACAAACTCTTGAAATCCTTAACATATTAGAATGGCAAGATAACCTCACCCAGCAAGAAACTGGAACACTCGCAACATCTAACCTAATTCATTAGTAATATGGAACATTGTAGTAGAGGAATGGAACATTTTAGTAGAGGAATGGAACATGAACAATTGACCATGAAACATAGATCAATAAGTATTCATTCATTCAGATCCAACTCCATCTATAGACATTTATTTCATTTGGATATTATATATTTTATACATAAAAAATCAATATCAAGCTTTGAGCAGCCATCATAAACATGGTAAGGCACGCTTATGTAGGAAAGGGAGTTTCAACTGGGTTAAGCATATGGAAAAGAAACCAGAATGACTTGTACTTTGTCCTCGGAAACAAAGGCAAAGAACTACAAGGAAACATCATGCCAACTACGAAGCACACATAGTTCGTTTCAGAGCATTGCTAGTAATCATAAAACTTCATTACAAAAGGTAAAATGTTTCAGTTGGCTTCCTTGGTCCCACCCCTCAATTCATGAAGCAGATCGCCGGGATAAGCAATATAGAAAAAAGACGGTCTATTTGTAAATTATACAATTTTGATTTATGAAAAATCAATAGACCAAATTGCTCAGGTATCTACCCATTCTACATAAACTACAGCCTTAGATAGGGAAGAATAAAGATGGAGGATATCAGGCATGAACTCCACTAGTTTCAATTAGAGGCCAAGCTGAGTTGACATAAATGAATTGATGGTCAAACAATAGCCACAAAATTGCAGGGTCCACAAAATCTGCCAGCCTACAGGCATGTCTAAGTTTGCCCCTTTGGGATGTGAATGCACCATATGTTACATTCCTTCTATGTAGGAACATATCTTAAGGAAAAATTTTGTACCATGATTAAAAACCAGAAAAATGTTATAACGTCCTTCAGGTGAACATTTGTAAGAATGAAAGGTTTCTTGAATTACCTGGTAACATAATAGATCATGCTTGAGAAAGCTCAACGGTCTTAGTTAGGAATCTTCTCCATTAATTATTTGTCCTTCCTTTAAGGGCATTGCATTGGACTAAACTAGACAAAACAGGAATGATACTTTTCTCTTACATTTGGTATGATAGAGGACTGGATTGGACTACTTGAACTAACTTAGAAGAAACTCAAATTCCTAAATATACTAATATTAAACTAATTATTAAATAGCTAAAGATATCTTATTTATAGTAAAATTTCATACTATGAATTGATTACTGTACTCATATTATTAACTAATTAAAATTGATCAAATGGAGATTAATTAAATATCAATTATGTTTAATTAGTTTACATTGATAAATTCATATGTATTTTCTTTTAACTCATCGATTACATAGAAATATTATTACTACTAGCATCGGCCCACGATAAAATATCCCAACTCATCTCGCTTGCACCGAGCACAAGGTTAGATTAAATTTTTCAAAATAATCCATGCACCAAACCAAAAGATTTTTGCTGAGGATTAACTCAAATTGCTTCCTTTTATAATTGGGCTTAGATAATCAATTGTGAAAAAATCACCCTTGATCTTGCTTGATCTTCCTATTATACAGATATTTGTTTGGGTGGGGGGGAGGAGCTACTTCCTTCATTTATTCACTCCCACTCCCATGTCCACTTGATTTTTCTCTCCATAGCATTAATCTCCTTTCACAACACTATGACCTATAAGGAATGAGTGAAACTAAAGGAAATACTGATGCCTTGGCATGTCATTGTATGTTGGTGAGATAAAAGCATCCACTAACATCAGCAAGGCTAATCACAAGATTCTTTAAAGCGTGCAGTTCTAAATAAATTCAGTTTAAGATATACTATATAAAGTGAGCAATTATACATTTATAACTAAGCAAAAAGAAAGATTTGCTAAGAGATCTAGAAGGCAGTATAGCAACTTAGTGCTTATGGTTACTATTTTTACAGCGAAATAGCAAATCCCCACATAAATCGACCACATCAATACACATAGCACAACCTTTTCAACTAGCCAAAGGATAGAACGAAATAAACACAAGAGGATAACACCTCAAAAAATAACTCATTTCATCTTCACAATAGAGATTGTTGCATGCTTTTACATGTTAAAACTTTCATACATAAAAATCAAATATAAACAAATCCTTGATGTCCCAATCAAAGACCCAGTAATAAGACAGTGAAATGGTCAAGAGCAGTCAATACATAATGCAAGAGTAAACAAGGATGCCTATGACGGTATTTAACCATGGAAAGAATGAAAAAAACATAGCAGTCAAGATCAGCCAATATTTGGCATACAATTACACGAAGTGAATTGACCAGTTACCAGAACTTGAAATATTCATGGGGACTCATATCTTGTCAAAGCGAAGATAATCAAGATCAAAATCTGATTTAAAAAGGTCCAGTTAAATCCAAAACAAGATCACTCATGCTAGTTCAGGATTGCTAATACTATCCCAGAACAAAAAAAAAAGGCCCACAGAGAAAGAATTCATTTGTTTTCTAACCCTAAACACATGCTAAATCCAAATAACAAAGCCAATAGAAGATTGATCAGAATTCAGACAGTTATTACAGATATTTTAAAGGTATGGTAACGAATCAGAAAAAGCAGGAGAAACATAAAAAGTTAATAAAATTTTAATTAAAAACTAAAAAATGAATTAAAGAACATAGTCAACTAAAAATTAGGGCTTTATAGACTCAAAATTTTCATTAAATGAAAAACCCAAAAAAAAAAAAATTGAGCCTCTCTAGCACTTACTTAACAAGCCAAACAGATGGTAAATCGAGACCGAAACTGGCAAGACAAAATTGTTTCGAGCACAAAGCAAACTGACCAGCTTATGAGCAGAAATATAAGTTCAATTGAGTCATAAATATGCAAAAAAGCATGCAATTGAAGTAATACCATAGTCGGTGCGGGGCCGTTTGGAGACAAGAGATGGAAGCCCGACTGCGGCTGCCGTGCGTCGCTGTACCTCCAATAACCGTCGGCCATTTGTTTGTTAAACTTAGATATAGAGAGAGTGAGAGGGAGAGAGAGAGCGAGCCTGAGAGGCAAATGAAAATCAACTTTGATATTTAAAAAATAAAATTGAAACTCCCAGCACAAGAACTTTTAAACCTCTCTATCGTAATAAAACTAGGGAGATTGGTAATTTATCATAAAAAAAAAATTAATTGAAAAGAAAGAGTAAAGGAGTCATTTGATTAATATTTTACTTTTAAAATATATAATTATTTAAAAATAATAAAAAATAAAATATTTTCTTATTAATTTTTTATTTATACTCAAACTTATATTTTAAATTTTTAATATTTAAATTTTTGTTTATAAAACTTATTTAATAAATAATAAATAAGATAAAAATATATTTAAAAATAAAAATAATATTATAAAATTCTAATGGGAGGAGTTATTAATTATTATGAAAACAAACCATCTCCTACAAAAATATGATGAAGTCGAAATCTGTGGTTACTGTCTTTTATTGTTGTCATAATATGGTTAGCACAAAATAAGACTCGTTTAATTGTGTCCAAAAATAAAATACCAATATAATTCATTTTAAAAGAGTATTTATTTATATTTTCGTAATATACTAGGCTTTGGTTATATGCAGTATATATTATTTTTTAAAATGTATTCTTTAATTTTCTTCTCTAAGTGCTTTTTAGTTTTACGATAAAATATTTTGGGTAATACAATAAATCAAACTTTATGTTTAGTTAGCACAAAATTTAAACCTTTGCATTCTCTATAATGTTTTTCTCTAAACATAATTTCTTTATATATTATATAATGATTTAATAACAATTGCAACTTCAAAAAAATATTTTATTTTATGTTATACGTTTAATATATCATAGTATATTTTTTATAATATACAAATAATTATTATTATATGCAGCAAGTTTTTTCTTATTATTATTATTATTCTAATTATAATGGATGGCAAAAATACCCATAGAACAATGGTCTTGGGGAATTTTCCCCATTTGGAGAAGGTACGTAGTCCATTTTGTACCCAATTTTTTATTTGGGAAAAGAATGAAGATATTTTTTATCTAATTTCTTATTCGGGAAAAAATTAGGATGAGGTGAAATCTCTATCCCTCTATTTTTTCATTTTAATTTTTTATATTTAATTTTATTTTTTTTAATGAATAAATAATAAAATTTAAATTGTAAAATATTAAAATTGGTATAAATAAAAAATATAAAAATATTTATACAAATAATGCAAATATTAGTTAATATAAAGACATAATTTAATATAATTTAGACTTAACCACAGTTTAAAACCCACACAACCTCACGAGCTCACAATTCATAAATCAAACTCTAAGTCACTCTCTTTTAGTTTCACTCATTCTTTTTAAATTATTCACGCCTTAGCCAATATTCAGCTCGTCCTCATCTCATCATCGCCTAGTAGCACGTTGTATTATCTATATCCATTTTATTTATTTCATTATTGATATAAAAAGTAATTTTTTTCTTTTTGTTGTAAAACTATGAAGATTGATGAAGATGATTATTTTGATGATTTGTATATTATAGCGTGACTTTTGTAATGGATTAATATTAATGTAAGATATATTATCAAATTTTATTTATTTTTTTTATATTTTAATATGATTAAATCAAGCTCGAAAACGAAGAACGTGTAAGATATTTAGGAATTAGGGACCCTCGAAGATCCCTTTGTTATTATTTAGAAATCCCCATCCCCTTTAATTCTAATGGGGATGAGGACATATACAAAATATCGAGAATAGATACAGGAATGTTGGTCGCCGCCCCTCCCCTCCCCTCCATCTTGCCATCCCTATTGTTATTAGTATAATAAACATAAATAATATTATAGACAAAAGTTAACAAATAACATTTTAGTAACTTGCAATAGTTTTTTTTTTTATTTTAAGGTAAAATAAACACATCAATACGAATACAATTCATTCCAATTCTGATTTTTAGAGCTCAAGTAAATAATTTATTCTAATTACTATTTTTAATTCACATTATAATTTATTCTGAATGTTTAAACCTTTGTAACTCATGCTTTTGATTCAGTGCAGTTAAAGAGAGAAACAAAATTTAAATTGTAAAATTTAGCTAAGACGAGCCTAGCTCAATTTAGGCTGATTTTGGTGTGCACGATGTGCAGGCGCACACGAGAAGACAAATCAAGCCAACTCGAAACCTATAAGTATAGGTACTATTCATGATTCGAAGCAACTAAGTCTTCACCCCAGCAACCCAACTTTCGAGATTCCCTGCAATTCACTACAAGCAACAACTCGTCTTTGATCAAAGAGGATCAAAAGAACACATCTTCTTTTATCAAACCCGCCGTAAAAAGTAAAGCATAAACAACATTCATTACTATCCACCAGCCCCCTTTACTTTAATCAAAGCCACTGAAACTCCATAGATCATGCCTTCATCACCAAGCAATTGTTACAATAACATCTGTGAAAAAAGGTACCAATTACCAAAACCATTTTAAATATATCCTCAATCCCAAAAACACATCCGAGACCCTCCAATCATTTTTTATAGTCCTAATACCATAAAATACCATCGCTAAAGTGAGTAGGGTTTCCCCACCAATTTATTGCCCGATTAGACTTTGGACAATCGCAAGGGTTCTCCATTATTTCTTGAACATTAAATGCTCCCACGCACTGTCTACATCAAGGTCTATTATTGTCTAAAATCAAGCAATTTACTGCTTGAGCAATTCAACGCCAAGACTCAAAGTAAGACAGGTTTTTACGAGCCAAACCAACACTTAGAAATGTTTGTGGTCCTTATTCTTGAACTACACAACAGAAAGGCGACTCAAAGACCACGCCAACCCTGAATTTTTTTTTTTTATAATTTTATCCTGACCGAGGGGGCACCTCTGGCCAGTCCAGAGGTCATATGTAGCCTAGTACACACGCAAACTAAAATGGTTTAAATAAACTGGGGTTTCATTTTAATTGTTTATTTATTGAATTATTTTTTAGAAGGTGGACAAAAAACAGTGACCTCGAAGAATCGAACCAACAATTCGGTTCAATTTGGTTTATTTTTTAAATTAAGAAAAATCCGATCTATTTAATCAATCAAATAAAAAATCAAACCGAAACCAAATAACTAGAAAAACAAAGGATTTATAAAGTTTAAAAATTGAAAATAGCCGGACCAGATTGATTTCAGATCAGTTCATATTTTTAATTTTGTTAATTTGATTTAGCTTAGTTCAGCAAAAATTGAACCGGACAGAATGCTGCTTACCCCTTTTCTTTTTGTTTTATACTATTATCAGGTAAGGTAAAATATGAGTAACTCCATTTTAACTTAATAAAGTATTTACTAATAGTGACCCTTGTATAACTTTTTTGTGTAAATTTTAAATAAATTATTTTTTAATTTCCAGAACACAATAATAATTTATTTTTTAATAGATATATAGAAGTAAATCTATATTTAATCCACTCGATTACAGATTCTAAAATTTCTAATTGAATCAAGTTCACAAGTCCATGGATTGGATTTTCATAGATCAAATACTGATTGAGCAAATTGTGTGATTTAGATTTGATTGTATTTAGAAAAAAAAAAAAAAAGCACCTTTGTATGTGCTATCTAAAGAAACACCTCAATGCTTGTAAAATTTCATAAACATTGTTAAGTTTTCTTGCCATATTTTTGGAGATAAAAAGTATTTTTTGTCCAAAATTTAATAAACTAGCTCTAAATTAAGATGGTAATGAGGTTATCTGCGCTCTAAATTTTACCCCAAACATTATAATTTTTAATAAAAATATTATTACAAAAATATCCTTAATGTAATTTATTAATAAGATTAATTCAATTTAAGTAATAGAATATTATTACTCTTGACACTGTTTAAACACACTCACTCACTCAATTTCAACAATCATATATAACCTATATTACTTTCTTCGATATCAAATCTAATTCACCATTCTAAAAGAAAAATGTTAAGGGTTAATAAATGTTGTGAAAATTTTTGATATATTCGCAAAGCACACGAATGTAAAAATAAAATAGTAGTAACGAGGTTGAATCCATAGGGATTGCTATAAATTGAGAAGTCTAATTTAAATCTAAAATTAATATATATCCTAACCTAGTTGAGCAAATTGAGTTTTAAGGGAAAATAAACTAATTAAACTAAGAAAACAATTAAAGTAAAGAGAATTCAATAAGTCAAAGGTTGTCAAGGTTTCAGAATCCACCACTATTCAACTAATAATTATCTAATCATCAATCAATTCTCAATTTTGGAGTGACAACTTGAAATCAATTTATGTCATCTCATGGATATAACAATTAAGACCAATTAAAATTTATCTTGTGTAGATTCTTTTTCTGCTTAATAGTATGATATCTAAGCATCCATGTGAATAAATTGAATAACAAAAAGTTAAAATTTTCATAAACACTTTGTGTAAAACATTTTAATAAAAGATATATAATCAAAGATAATAATATATCAACTTCATAGATCTAAGCATAGATTTTGTCAGATATTAATTCTAACAATCAATAATATATGACAGAATTAATAAAAATATTTAATAGCATTCAACTAATCAAGTAAAACAAGAACTATGAACATTAAAGAATATATGTAGGGAATTAATTGAATAAAAATATAATTATTTCATTAAATAAAATTTTATCCTTAACTTCACTATAAAAAAATTAATTAGACATACTTAAATTAGGAGTAACAAATAAGATAAAACCAGCCGATAGAAGCCGAATTGCTGCTGCTGTTATTTTCTTCTCAGCCAAATGCTCCTCTTTTTGCCCCCTTTTTTTTCGTCTCTAGCTCACCTTTATATAATACCCAGGACCATGCAATTATTGGCCAAATCCCATACACTTTATTGGCTGGATTCAATTTGGATTCAATTTTCATTCTAAAGTCGACTTTCCCAATTAATGCCACCATTACTTGTCAACACTATAAGCCATAAGTTTGTTTTCCTTTTGAAATTGGAAGCTCACGGGTTCAGTGAAATTGCTTTCCAAAATTGTGAAGCCAATGCATGTGCAATTGCCATCACCAAATCCTTGTTCTCTAAATGGATGTCCACCATTCATTATTTGAAAAGATTGATTTCCTCTTTTAGTTTTCTTAGCCTCCAATTAATTTCTAATCTAATCTTCATTACTCCTAAATTAAATTTTTTTATGCCTTTTTTTATTTATAACCTCTAATTAATTCCCCATTCAATAAAATAATTCATCAATAAATACCCAATAAGCTGCCAACTACAAAAACTTAAAAATAATTTTTATTTATGCAGAAAAGACAAGTAGCAGATCTTTCATTAAAATTAGCATGTGTTGTGTAATAATTAATTTCATTGGTTAAAGTGATATGAAGGAGTCATACAACAGTATAAAAAACTTAAAAGAGAATGAGGTTCATATAATTCAAATGCTGCTCTCGCTTGTGGTTTTTTACTAATACATTGTCGATATATATGATTGTCGTGCGGATCATGTCGTGAAACATCTTATTCAGAGTGAAGTTCCCAAAGCCAAAAAAAAAAAAAAGTAATCAGCTGGTATTGTTGTTGCTTGAAGTTTATCAATTAGAAATATAAATTGAACTTTAGTCCATAACTCTCTAGTAATGATTAGAAAAATTTATCTTTCGAACAAAATTTATTTCATTTGAAGAGAGTGAGAGTGATATTTTGTTAAAGAGAGATTTGAATACCTTTTTAACAATAATAGAAGAGTGGGATAATTTGAACTTTAAAAATTATTTTGAATTCTATTACTTTATACATTCATATATTAATTTTAAAAATTAAGTTTTCTTTTGCACAATCTTTGAAATTTTAAAAAGATCCTTACTCAAACTATTTACATTAACTAATTTTATTTATTTAAAACACCAATAAAGCTATCTAATATACTTGATTTCAAGAGATTTAACAATTTTTCACAACACTATAATCAAGTCAATTAATAAACAAATTATTTTACAGAAATTTAGTTATTAATTTTTTGTTTATTTATGTTCGATATTGGATTTTGCACCCAAAATAACTTGCAATGAAAAAATAAGAAGAAGAAATATTCCATAAATACTAAAAAAAAGGTGAAGAAGAAGAAGAAGATGAAGATGAAGAAGAAGAAAAGAAATCAAGAGCCAAAAAAAAAAGGATGCTTTTAGTACTTATGTTTACTTTATTTTTGAAAAAAAGTAAAAAATAATGAGTGCAAATTTTATTTTATTTATGGAAAAATGAAAAATATAGATTTTATTGTTATTCATCTAAATATTGATTAAGATATTGGAAATAAAAATTTTAAGATTTAAAAAATGAGTATTTTGTAATATGTAATAGTGACTTATAATAAATTGTTCTTAACATTATTTTATATGATGAGTAATTTTTTAAACATACAATTTTTATTATAATTAAAATTTTAAATTAGTTTTTAAAGTACAAATAACCTCAGCCATAATAGAATTTTATAAAATGAAGTTCTTTGGTCAAAACAAAGAATTAAATTATAAGATAAGAATTATTTAAACATTTAAAATGATATGCGAAGTAAAAATTTATTTTTAATATTTCTTAAATAAGTGTACAAAATAAAATGATATTCACAGCAAAATTTACATTACAAACAGCCGCCGACACTTAAAAGATGAATCACTTTATCAAAAGCGTTCTTGAAATCATTACTCAAAGCTTTGCAATTTGATGTTAACATCATTTCATTATTTTATTAACATGTTAATTTTTATTCTCCTCTTTCTTATCTACCAAGTAATTACTGGAATTTCCCATAAGTCAAAAGTCTTCTAAAGTCCTTTACCAACTCTTCTCATCCACTCCCAATACTTTTTTTTTCTTATTTTTGGAAATTATTTGTTAATTGACTCAAATAATTGAGTCCTCATCATAATTTTCTCTTTAAATAATGCCCTCTTCTCCTCTCATCTGTTGTTGATTCCAGTCTTAAGCAGGTCAGTTTTTGGTCGTCCTCTTATGCATATGCACATTTAATTTCTTTCTCTAACTGTGTATTTCGGAAATATAGCTACTGATCTTTTTTTTTTTCGTTCATATATATCTCAGCTTTCAGTTAAATGGCAGAGTTCGATGGTCGTCCCTTCTTCAGTTGCAGAAATTGTCTTAATCCACTTGCCTTTCACCATGATCTTATTTCCAAAACTTTTAAGGTGATTACTCACTCCACACAATCTTTACTTTTGTTTTTTTAATTAAATTTTTTATTTATTGTTTGTCAAGGCAAAACCAAAATTCTTTTTAGTTTTAATGAACAAGAGTCCTTTTAATGGTAGAATTTGATTAAATTATTTATTGGTCCTTATATTTAAAAAATAATCCAAAATTAATGTCCTTGTTCTTGTATATGGCAGATTAATTTGAGATTTAAACAGTAAAATCTTTTTATAGACATAATGTTGGGATCAACTATTTTTATTATTGCAAGAATTGAGGAGGTTAATTTTATAACTTAGTGGGAGTATGATTACAAAAAATTATAGATTTGACTTAGTAATCCAGAGTAAGTGATATAGAAGTAAAATATACATTGAATTATCTTATACAATTATAAATATGCAAAATCGTCTGGAAATTTAAATATTTTTATTTTCTTTAATACTTTCTCTCAAGGTAAATTTAAATCTTTTATCAGAATTAGATAACAATTCTAAATAATATATTATTGTCCCAAGCATTGAAGCAACTTAAAAAAAATATTTTACTCAATCTTAAACTTTTAAATATGGAATTGGAGATAACAATATTGGGCCGCGCAAGCTAGAAGTCAATGTCTATCCTTTTCCTGTCAAGATGCCAACTTTGTTTGGAGGCCACACAACACAATATGGAATATTGCCTCTTCTTGTATATCTTCGTCTCTCCGAACAAAGTAACCCTATGAAGCATTTGGTGGTGGGCTTGAAAATTGTTTATAAGAAAAATAGATAATTATTATTATTTGGAGGTAAATTTCTTAGAACAATGTTTCAGAAAATTATAACTTATTATAATGTGAAGTTTATTTTTATTTATAATTAGTCAAATTGAGATCATAATTTTTTGACTACATGAAAGTTATTTTTATATAAAATATTACCATAGAGAGATTTTACTATATTATAATCCCATTTTGCATACACTTTTGAATTTCTTCATAATTATATTGTATACAGAATATATATAGAAAGAGTTCAAATGGGCCTTGATGTTATATTAGAAAAGAAAATAAAACTTATTTCACTTGAAAATTTTACTTTTAAAGCATATATTAATATGTAAAAAATTAATTTATCATAAATTACAGCCTCGATTTTAGATGGGGAATAAGCAATTGCCTAACTTGGTTAAGCGTTGAGCCACAACAGATATATATGTGTATGTATATATATACACTCACACGTATATATTTTAACTTTTGGATATTGGTGAATAGGCACAAACAGGACAGGCCTACATGTTTAGTAATGCAATGAATGTAGTTCTGGGAAGAAAGGAGGATAAGCAAATGATAACAGGCATTTACACAATTGCCAAAATCTATTGCAGCAATTGTGGGCAGGAATTGGGTTGGCATTATTTACGAGCTTATGATCTCAAACAAAAATGGAAGGAAGGCAATTTCATTCTCGAGAAATTCAAGATGCTTAAAGAATACAAGTAGCCCTCTATTTTATTGCAACAAAATAATGCCATCAAAGCAAGTTTTTAAGTTCTATGCAAGTATGTATGCAAGTATGTATGTGTGTGTGCGCGCGCGCATCTTGAACTTGGAAGAAAATTTGTGTACTCCATGCACTTTTTTCATTTGATGTATACATATAATAAGAGTTTATTGAAAGAGAGTGTATACATGAAGGGTAATCAAAATTTTCTCGTATCTTAAAGTTATTGTTCAGTTGTTACGACTTACGATGTTGTATTAAAGTTCGGTTGACTGCTTCGGTCTCTTCTATTTACATGACAACTTTTAAGGGAAATTTGTGTACTTAGAAGTTATAAATAGAATTGCATTACTTCCTCTTGAATCTCCAATTAAATCAGTAAACGATTTATCATTTACATAATCATTATTAGGTGTGACTTTGTCTCTTACAACATTGTAAGGGGATTTTACAGGGCTGTAAGGTTTTTGTACAACTCTTTAAAATATTATAAAGGGCTAAATTAGGGTTGGCAATGGTACTATATGTTGTGGGTGAAAAAAATTTAAATTACTAAACCCACCTACAACCGGCTATGGGTTTTATCAATTACTAAATCTATCCGCAACTTGTAATAAGTATTATTTTTGTGAATTTTCATATTTAAATTCAAAAATATTAAAAAAATAATTTTAATAGTCATAAACAATTTAAATTATGTAGTTCACACTAAAAGTTTATGACAGTAGCTTAAAAATCCGCATTAATATTCAATTTTAGATTTTATCAATGTAAATGAGAAAATAAAATTTCAACATTAAAACAAATACACAAAATATATCAATCTAAAAAAAATAATTCTGTTGTAAGTAAACTATTATCACTAACGTCAATTGTGTTTCATCTTCTAATCAATATATACGTATTGTCAATAATATTAACAAGAAAATTTTAGAAAAGTACAGTTAACAATTAATTAAACAAATAAAAATCCAATTTAATAAGTTAGGTTCAAATTATTACAGCAAAACAAACAAAATTAATCAAATTAAAATAATAGATTAGTAATATTAAACTTAAAAATTATAAAATTTCTAATTATTAAAAGCTTATTATATATATATATATAGTCATTATTTATTTTGATGTAATTTTTATTATTAAAATTTAGAACATAAATAATTAAAAAAAGTAAGAGTTGACAAAGACCTGTCGTCATTTTTTTTTTTCAATACTAAACTCGCTTGCAACCCACCCACAGTCCACCAATTACCCAAAATTGGGGTGGGGGGTATGTACATGTGTGTTTGGCAAGTTGCAGTGATAATCTATAAAGCGTATCACTTATAACCTTATCTTATATATTATCGTTATTGAGTATCGAGGTAAGCAATGATCATTTCTATGGGGTATTGTTTCCCAAATAACAAGTTGTTAACACAAAACATATAAACTAACTAGCAACAAAGATTGAATTATATGTCCTATCTAGACTTAACGAAATTAACTGAAGCTTTCCATATTTACTAAGGACACACTAACAAACATTCACACAAATTTTGGGGGGATTTGGAGTTGATTTGATATGTAAACTAAACTAAAAAATTTAAAGCAGAAAATCTAAAATTGCAAAAAACCGTTTTAAAGAGTTTGAATTATTATGCAAGATATGGTTAAGGAATCATTCTTCACCAATAACATTACACTTTAGATTAATTACCAAAATTATCATTCAATTTCTTTTAAAAATAACAACCCTAAGATAAGTACAAACTCAATTATCTTGATGTTTCCTTACTTAGTTGACAAGTAAAACAAGCTCTTTACTTCATCTCTTTTGAAGAAACAATTCAGAACAAGCTCTCTAAATTTAATTTTATGAAAGCATTATAATCAAGAAAGATATAGGTTGAATCAAGAAACAAAGATACAAGCTTGGCTTATTTAGCTTGAATTATATTCCACATGCTGTCAAACGAAAATATCCCGTAAGCTTAATCATAATTTGCCACTTAGGTTTATTTTTTGACAATCACAGATTAAGAACCTTAAACTAATAATCAAATCACTATCTAATTCATCTAGTTTCCCACCTAAACAACACAAGATAGTAATTCTTAAACACTAAAATCAGTTAAATATAAAATTTTCTAAACAAAGATAGGGTTTTGAAATAAGCTCTAAACAATAAAAAGGCTTCTCACACATATCTGAATTATTGAATTCAAATCTATAAAAAAAAAAAACTAAACAAAAGACAAGAGAAAGAAATGCTCATTGATTGAATTATGGGCATGACAACCAAATCTTCTTTCCAACTTATCCACTTCTCTCTTCTTTGCATCCTTTTCTCATTTGGAATTAATTCTTCACGTTTTTTTTCTCCCTCTTGGGCATTTAACTTATTGCCTTTATATAGAATTATTATCCTAATCCTTTTAGGACAAGTGAAACTTATTTTTGGCCTCTTTTTTCTTGTAGGATTTTGACCCAAGGAAATAGAAACGTGAGGCAAAATAACTCCAAAATTCTTTAAAAAAAAAAACTCCAAAATTAGTTTATGTTGCTGCAGTGGGCCCATCAGAAAAATATCCGTTTGACAAGTGAAATTTGTTTATTGTCCCCACAAGCAAAGCAAGAATTTAAACTAACATTTAATGATTTAAATTAATTTTAAAAAATTTATGTTAAAAAATATATTAAAACATTTAATTTCAAGATATTTTACTTTAATTTTATAATATTTTATATTTACTTTTTATTAAAAAAATTACTTAAATATATTTTGGCAAATGTGCTATTATGACCCACGGACTGTGTGCTAACCCAACAATAAACCATGGTTATTACGTGTTTTTTCGCGTGTCGTGCTTTAATCTATTTCTAATCGTGCTATGATTTTAAGGCCCGGCACGGCCCACGTGCGTACCGTGTTGTGCCTCGTGCCCCACCGAAATGTACTCGTGTCGTGTTGTGCCGTACAGACACGTGACGTGCCTGTGTCACGTGCCGCCCGACCCATTGGCCATCTCTACCCTTAACAATGAAATAAAATTATGTTATTTAAGTTAAATAAAATTTTTGCGCTATTGGATATGTTGATTGTAAATTTCAGAAAATTTTAATCCAATCAACTAATTCATTGAAAATGATCTCGTTAAATTCAATCCAATGGATTGGATTAAATTCTGAATTACCGTATGGTTATTAAGAGAAAAATAATATTTGAACATAATCAATATTATCATTTTTTGTGCTACAATAATACTGTGGCATTAACAAAAACTCTATTTTTGTTTTGATGATGTTTTCATAGTGTACGAATATCAATGCACTTATTAATATTTTTATTTAAATACTTAATGGGCACATGACAAAATGAAAATTACCGGAAGAGTGTAAAAGTCTTTTACAGATAAATTCAACCAACAACTTCCATTTGTGTGATTTGACTCTCGAAACACTGCAGAAAATCCTCTCACGGCTATTTCTCTTTTGGAGAAACCCAAATAATAAACCTCAAAAAAAAAAAAAAACTTAATAGAGAACAAAATAAATTGAAAGTAATTAAAAAAAAATTATCCCTTACTCTACTCCTCCAGGAATGTCGATTTAAATTCTGTACAGTCCAAGCCACGGCTTACAAGTACATGGTTCAAGTTCACATTCCTCAACTTCTCCACAAAAAAAAAAAAAAAAATCACATTCCTCAAGTAAAGAGTATAGCGTTTCTTAATTTTTCCAAAATATTTTTCTTTAATTACTCCAAGTGGGTTTTATTTTCTATTTATTCTTAATTTATCTCTGATTAAATACTAATCATGTCGTTATCAAATCCATTTGTTTATTTATTCAAGACTCCTTAAATCTTACGTGGAATCTTTACTCATTCTTATAAGCCAATTTGGTCTAATCTTGCACGCCAACGCTTCTATCTGTTCTTTCATATCTCCGCCAGATTTTGCTTCATCATCATCATCACTGAATTTCTGTAGGTACAGTTCTTTAAATCCTCTCTGTTCTCTTTCTTGAGCTTGTTTTGTAAATACCCACTTAGACTCTGCTTCTGTAGGTGGGCACTAGGGGATTTTTAAGCTGATTAATGGCTGCCGAATTGGTGGGTCCAAGATTATACAGCTGTTATAATTGCCGAAATCATGTTGCCCTTCATGATGATATAATTTCCAAGGCCTTTCAGGTTCATCACTTTAACTTCTAAACAATATTTTGTTTGATTTACATCCCTTCTTTCATGATGTTTATTTTATCTGATCGTTCGCAAATTTTAAGTTTATGGAAAATTTGCAGCTTTACAATATAGGAATTGAATTGAAGCTTTTGTTTTGCCAAGAATTTTGTATGTGTTAATGTGATCATTTTAACTTCAGTGATTGGGGTTGTGGGCAGATGTTTTAGTCCAATATTGTTTTCCATAATTTTGTTTAGGGAAGAAATGGTAGAGCCTTTCTGTTCTCCCACGCGATGAATGTTGTTGTAGGCCCAAAAGAAGACAGGCATCTCTTGACTGGTCTCCACACTGTTGCCGATATCTATTGTTCTGATTGTCGTGAAGTTTTGGGTTGGAAGTATGAACGAGCTTTTGAGGCATCGCAAAAGTACAAGGAAGGGAAATTCATATTTGAGAAATCGAAGATTGCTAAGGAGAATTGGTAGCACTACTTAAGTCATCAGTGTCCTAATTCGTTCATTCCTGTATGTTGATGCAAGCATATTGATCCTTCATGATTTTCACCTTGTACAGAAACTTCTAATGCATTTGAAAATTTGTCATTATTTCTCACTAGTCATTCTTGCCACGTACTGTGTTCCAATGATCTTCAGTGGATCAGCAATTCTCTGTTAATAAAATTGTGATATAAATTCAGAATCTTGCAGTGTTTGGGGTTGAAATTGGTTGCTAGAAGCATTGAAAAGGTTTCTTTCCTTTGCTCTCTTGGTCATAGTATTATATGGGATGTTGGAGATTCTAAATGTTTCAATTCAGTCTGAACTTTGTATAAAATGTATATTTAGATCAGATAATTGCACATGTTTGTGAATTGATATATAAACTTGTACTGACATGATAGCTCAGTGAAGTTCTAGCTTTTCTGTTTTCAGACATTCACAATTCGAACACGTCTTTAGCAGTTATTATATTAATTTAGATGATTAATTTAGTCACGATTCAAACATTTGTGTGATTTCATTACGATTGCTTTGTAAAGTGTAGGGATCTTCACTTTTCTTATAGTAAATAGTGGAGGACTACTTTTATATTATGTTAGTGATGTTAAATGATGATTATATCTCATGCTTGTTTAACTTAATATTTGCAAAACAGATTTACTGCTATGGCCTTTGAATTGAAGGGTTTGTGGAGTTAGCCCAATCCTTTTATCTGCTATGTTTTTGTTCTTATGAGTGAGGAAATAATAGCATCTTCAGTAACTAGATTGCTTCGGTGTGGGTATTTTTGCCTTATTGTCTACAAAAACAATGCAAGTGCATCACGGACTTTGTTACATTGTAATTAAGCTGACTACTTTAATGAAGCCTTCATGTCAAATTGCATTGGGTTAAAGCATTGATAGCATGATCTGGACTAGCAGCTGGCAGGCCTTCAAGGCAAGTCTGCCAACAGCTAGGCTGCATAAAGTCATTTCATATCTCTGTTTAGAATTAAGCAATGACATAAACTATGCATCCTGGATTCATCTTCAATGATAATATGTTTTATTTTTAACATATCAGAATGTTACCATTTACTGTGTTTGTGAGAAAGATTAATGATATGAGTCCAAGCTTCAAGGACAAAATTCATGCTTGGATGAAGTTAGATTCATTAAATCTTGAATTTTATTGCAAGGTCAATTCCAACTAAGGAAAATTGTGGTATGTTTGCCGGTTATAGCTTACCTTTTAGATACTTGCAGCCTGAAAGTGTTTTCACTAGTTACTTTTCTCTCTTTTGGTTCCATGAAGCTTACAAGAAGTTGAAAACTCACCTACCAAAACTGCAGCAGATGACTTGTATTTTGGCAAATGCCAATTTTTTTCACAGGGGACACAACTTGGCTTCTGTTATTTTTTTTTTCTTATTAAATAAGAAAAATATATGCTAAATTCGTTTTTTTAACCTTCTTGTGAGCATAATTCAAACTTTTAAACTTGGATCAGTTAAACAAGCTACAGTAAAACCTTTCTATAGTGATACGCTATACAAGAATAATTTGTATATAGTTATAAAAATTTTGGTCTTAATTTATGCTAATTATATATAAGAATAAATTTCATACTTTAATAAGTTATAATTTTTTAGATTCCATCTTAAAGCATTTGCCTTTATATAGTAATAATTATTTGTAGGGGAAGATTCAAAATACACTTTTAAATATAATTTTAGACATAATATTCTGACCATTAGATTAGATCTAATTAAGGGTTGAGATTAAAACTGATATAATTTTTTTAATTCTAAAAACTAACAAATTAATTTAGTTGGTCCCTATGTTATAACATATCGTCGCTTATTATTCTCTCTCTTACATAATATATTTCTTCTTTTGTCATTTTTCAATTATTATGCCTATTTTATTAAATAGTTTGTCTCTTTTTTGGTCCTGTAGCAGCTGCATCATTTCTCAGTATTGTGATCCACTAAGTGTCTTTTTATTTTATTTTATTTTTATTTTTATGTAAAATATTTTTCTTTAAAAATAAGGCACTTGATGAATAACAATACTGAGATATGATGCAGTTGCTACGGGGACCAAAAAAGAGGAAATAATTTAATAAAATAGGCATAATAATTGAAAAGCGATAAAAGAGGGAATATATTGTGTAAGCAGTAGAAAAGTCAGCGATAATTTAACTATATTAATTTGTTAGTTTTAAAAGTAAAAAAAAAAAGTCATTTTAGCTTTGATATCAATTTATAATTAGCTCTAATCTAATGGTGTGTTTACTTATTGAGAATGAGAATGAATGCTATGCTTGCTTGTTTAAATGAGAGGTGGAATGAGTCAAAATGGTGGACTCTACTTAAAATTGGGATTGATTATTCGAAGAGTAATGATATAGTCACAAATTTTTGTATAAATTTATTTTGTATAAACTGATGTGACATGATAAAATTAGTTGAATTAAATATCTCTTGGCCTACATAATTTACTTTTATTATTTTGTATTTTCATTCAACTAATAAATTAATATCGCATCAGTTTGTACAAAATAAATTTATACAAGAGTTTGTGACTGTATCACCACTCTTATAAGAATTCTCATTTCTACTAGAAAAGGTGGGAATGAAAATTCTATTCCCTAAAGTGACTATATTACCCCCATTTAAATCTTGAAATTCTCATTTCATCCTTTCCTATTGTTGTTGTTGTTATTATTATTATTATTATTGTTATTGTTTTGTTAATAATAATAATAATAATAAATAATTAGAATCCATCAATGATACTGTAATTTTTTATGGCATTAATAATGTAAAAAAAATGTAACCGTTGGATCTAATAGTTTATTAATAAAAGATTTAAATTATTTTTAATATAATAACGTATTAATAAACCATTAAAAATGTGATTCTAATTTTTTTTTAAAAAAAAGACATATAAAGTACAATATCTCAGCAACATCCTTATTTGAAGTAGCGTCATTCCTCCTGAACAAGCATAAACAAATTATCACACTTTATTACCACTAAAATCACTCAGCATCTATCAAAATAAGGTTGTTTTTCTGAAAACGAACAAAAAAAAATTGTCATGATACATATTTCTTGTAGTGAGATTACAGCAGCAGCCATGGATCCTGATAAAACTACGTACTTATCCAAAGTAGCCAACTTACTTTGGTTATTGTGTCAGACATATCTAATTGCTTGAATGAATCTACAGTTGCTTTAAGTTTATCGATCGCAACATCAAATCTTTGGATTGCATACTCTAAAGTGTATACAAGCATTTTGTTCTTCATATGAAAACTAAGCCCTTTAAAAATCTTCAAACTGCATGCTCCTCAGGTTCAGAAAAATTTGTATGTCTATAAATCAAAATTATTCAAACTCAGAAGTATAATCATATACAAATCTCTTACCTTGTTGTACTAATAGTAATAAAGAGGAATAAACTTAAACCTCAAAATTTGCTTCACTTGATTCTATGATCGAATTTTTCTTTCCCTGTGTTAAGGTTGAGACTCATGTGTTTTGTGTGTATGGCGTAAGTTACGTTAAATGTAACTTAGCACTCGTCATGGTTATATTTGTCAATTTTCCTAATAAAATTAGGTTGAAGGCAAAAACTTGTCGTAAATGGAAATCGATGTTGTCAAAGGAAGTTGCTATGGAAGCTAGCAAAACTATGAAAAGAGAGGGGTGATGTGGGCAATATTTTGTATTGATGGTGTGTTTATTTTGTGAATTGAGGAATCGGAATCCGAAATCGGAATGATTGACGCGTTTACTTCGCAAAAATGAAGCAGGAATCGGAATCAAAATGGTGGGACCCACAACTATTTGAGAATAGGAATGAGAGATTGATTCCCATGGGAGGTGGGAATCAGTCTCTCATTCCCGGAACTTCCCATTTTACCCCAATTATATTCAAATATTCCTAAATTATACTCGTTTAAATAAAAAATATAAATACTGAAAATTAAAAAAAAAAGCAAAATCCCTAGAACCCGCGACCCGTGTTCTCCTCTTCGAAAGCTGGATGTCATCGCCTGATCGTTCCCGCTCGTTCACCGCCGACCGAAAGCTTCCAATCACCATTATCACTGTTGCAAGTACCAGTCACCAAAGCTTCCGTTCTTCATCTGCTATCGTGCTCGCGATCTGCTACTACCGTTCGTCACGATCTGCTGCTGTCGCGACCTGCTGCTGCGATTCGTTGCGATCGATCTGTTGCCGCCGTGGTCGCGCTCGTCCTGCCACCGTTTGTTGTCACGATCTGCTACCTCCGGTGAAGAGGAGCACAATGTTTGTTTTGGGAATTATAATTTTATATTTTAAATTATTAATTTCTTATATTATTGGCCACTGATTGTATATTAAAATTATATAGATTGGTGTTTGTATTATTTCATTGTTTGCTTATTTTTTGTTGTTGTTGTTGTCGTTATTTAATTTTATTATTATCATTAATTATTACTATTATTTATTTATAATGTTATTATTAAATTTATTATTATTATCATTAATGCCAAAGGACAACTATTATTATTTTTTTTGGGATTATTATTATATTATTATTAACAAGTAAGGGTGTTTTAGTAACTTAAAACAACTTAACTTATTCTGATTCCGATTCTTAGATAAAGTAAACACATTAATGAGGTTCTAACTAATTCTGATTTCGATTCCTACAGTTTAAATAAATAATTTATTCTAATTCTCATTCTTTATTTTGATAATTTATTCTAATTCTCATTCTTTATTTTGATTTTAGTTCATTAAAATTCCAACTCATTTTGATTTCGGCTCATTCTGATTACTGACAAGTAAACGCACCATAAATTTAGATTTATTTTGTTTGTTTTAAGGGTAATTTGGTCTAAAATGGGTATATGTGTTTATTATGGCAGGATTTTTTGTATACGGATTATTATAATAACGATTTTACGGAAATGGCTTAAATTTCTTTAATTTTTTTAATTAAAAAAAAACTTCCAAATTTCTTTTGAAACTGCACCAGAACAAGAAGATCGCACACAAACAACGAAGCCATTTTCATTTCCGTCTAACAGTTACCGAGGCACAAAGAGAAAGAATATGTATTTGAAGAAGCCATTATGGAGCGAGGGAGTGGAGAAGCAGATGGAATCGGAAACTGAGACGGCAGCAGCGACAGCGGTAGGAGAGCTAGCGAACTCTCTTAAAAAACAGAGAGTACAGAGAGAAATCACTCTCGCCCTACGCACAGGTCTCCGAGACGCACGTGCCGAATTCTCATTCCTCCGCGTTCGTGGCCTCCGCTCTCTCCTCAAAATCCTCCGATCCGTCGCGGAATCCGACTCCACTATTCACTTCTTCTGCCAATCCCAATCCGTACTCGAACTCCAAGGTCCGTCGCGATTAAACCCTAATCTATTTAATTTTAAACGAAATCGCAAGTAATTAATTAATCAACTTTCTTTTAATGTTCCAGTTGTTCCTGTTTTGTTTCAACATTCGTTTAAAGAAGATTCAGTAGATGAGACAGTAACGAGTTTGGATCATATATTTACCGTGGATCCAATGAGAATAACGAGTCCTTCAACGGACGCTGAAGTTGCGCTTGCGCTTCGTGTTTTGGAAGGTTGTTGTTTGCTACACAGAGAGAGCGCCATTTTGGCTCATAAACACAAGGCTATCAAGGTATATGTAGTGAAAATTATAGTCAAATGAATATCTGTGTATGTATGATGATTTAATGTTGAGGTTTATGCAGGTTTTGATGAATATATTATCGACTCAAGGAGCGTTAGAGCAAGGAGCCTGCTTGGATGCTTTAACTTCGCTAATGTTGGATTCATCTGCCAATCAACTGGTATTTTGTTGCTTATTTTTTTGTAGTGCTAACTATTTTAGAAGACTTGCAAGACTTGAAAAAATTTGATGTCTAATTTTAGGAAAATGATCTTCGAGCACAAAAGAGTTTTTCTGGCATTTTTAAATTGCTTACGAGTGATTAAATCCTTGTAACAAATGCGTGTAATTTGGCTAAATGTTTACCAGGATTTTGAGGCATGTAATGGCATTGAGGAAGTTGCAGAGCTCATACTAGACAAGCAAGTGGATGAAAATCTCAGGTTTATGTTTTACCTTCTTTTGATATCAACTTAGTTTAACTATTTATCTTTGATTTTAATATAAGAAATTTACTTGCTTAATAATCATATAGGTTTCAGTTTTATCTTTTGTGCTTGCTTCGTACATTGCTATTTTGACATTTTTCATATAAGAAATCTACTCTTTCCTCTGATTAGGTTGAGATGTGGAGAATTCTTGCTACTACTCATTGGACATGTAAACGGGAGGCAATTATCTCCCATGGCTACCATACATGAAGATATTAGGCGACTTCTGGGTGAAAAATCTGCTTCATTGATATGGGCAGCAAGTCAATTTGGCTCCACCCTTAATCCAGAAGAGAGACTAATGGCTCTTCATATCCAAGCTCGTAGGGTTTTGGAGTCTCTAGATCTGTATTGAATCTAGTAGTGGAATATGTTTTTTGCCTTAATGTTGTTTAGATGACAGAAAGATGTTCTGCATGTAGCAAATCCTCTGTTGTTTGTCAGTGATGCTAATTGTGGGAGAGAGATGTACAAAAATTGGGAATGGCCATATTCAGCCTTTGTATTGTACCAAATATACCAAGAAGAAATTGTCTTGCTAGCATGTTGCATTAACAGAGCAATTGTTAAATTGTGTTTTCAAGTTAGGGGTCAAACTATCTATAATGGTATAAATCTCTTCTGATCTGTCATGAGATCTATCACTGGCTCGAAACTTATGAATCTCATCTCTGTCCTCGATCCAGCTGCATCCTGGGCTTTTATGCATTCTCCTATCCTTCATTTTCTGTCGTGTTCTAGCTAGATCAGACCATCTTCCAGCATAAGCAAATAAGTTGGCCAGCATCACATAGTTTCCAGTATTATTTGGTTCCAACTCTATAAGCCTGTCTGCTGCAATTTGTCCAAACTCAAGATTGCCATGACTGACACAACCCCCAAGCAAAGCACCCCACATCACTGAATCAGGTGCCATAGGAATTTTCTTAATAAATTCATAAGCTTCACCAAGTTCTCCTGCTCGACTTAAGAGATCAACCATACAAGTGTAGTGTTTCAATGAGGGTTTCACATCATAATAAGCCATCAGATCAAAGAATTCACTACCAGTCTTGATGGATCTGGCATGTACGCAGGCAGAAAGAGCAGACAGGAAACTGATGTGATCTGGTCTGAATCCACTGGCTAGTATTCTTCGGAAATGAGCAATCCCTTCCTTCCCATGTCCATGCATGGCATATGCTGTAAGCATTGCATTTTGGGAAACCAAATCAGGGTTCGAAATCGTCTTATAAGCCAGTTGAGCATGCTTTAAACTACCACATTTTGCGTACATGTCCACTACGGCTGCTCCTATGTGGACATCTGAGTCGTATCCACATCTAATCGCATATGCATGAACCTGCTTCCCCCGCTCCATGGTGGCCAAACTTGAGCAAGCAGATAGAATTATTCCAACAGTGTAAATATCAGGTGTCAAATCTAGACTTGGCATTTCCAAGAACAACTGCATAGCTCTATCGTGGTGTTCATTTTCCACATGACCTGCAATGATACCATTCCAAGTATAAACATTTGGTTCAAAACCATCTTCTTTCATTTTTCCAAGAAGGTTTTCAATATTTTCAATCTGATGGCAATGGGCATAACCAGATATCAAACAGTTCCACGTTGCTGAGTCTCTCTCAATTACTTCATCAAAAGCCATTTGAGCAGCCACCAAGTCTTGACATCTGCAGTACATTTCAACCAAAGCTCCACCAACAAAGGTATCAGATTGCAGACCTAGAGCAATGGCAAGTGCATGTATCTCCTTCCCTTTCCTCAAAGAATTCATATCAGCACATGCAATTAGAACACTCCCAAAAGTAAAAGAAGTGGGTTCAATACCGTCTCTCATCAGCAAATCTCTGAACATGCTGAAAGCTTCGTCATATAAGGAGTTGTCCACATATCCAGATATCATGGAATTCCATGAAATTATACCCCTCTGTACACCCAGATGCTCCATCTGATCAAATAGCTCCCTGGCTTCTGAGACATTACCATTCTCACAGTACCCAACAATTATTGTGTTACAAGAGACTTCATTTTTAATTGAAAACTTAGAAAATATCTTGAAGGCACTTAACATGTCACCACACCTCCTATAAACATCTACTAGTCCATTGACAACAAAAGGGTTAGACATAAATCCATTTCGTGTGATGTAGCCATGGAATTCTTTTCCAAGGCTTAGGTTTTGTAATCTTGCACATGCAGGAAGAACACTTGATAGAGTCCGTGCATTCGGTTCAAGCCCTTCTGCTTGCATCCTAAACAACATTCCAATGGCTTCCTCATCATAACCATTTTGAGCGAAGCCTCCAATAACTGCACTCCAAGAAACAAGATTTGGCGTCTCATTATCCAAAGAAGACATTCTTTCAAGACACTCCAATGCCTCAAGAACCAGTCCATTGGCAGCACAAGCTGTTACTACAGAATTCCACGACACACAATCCCTTTCCGGCATCATTTTGAAAACCTTTTTGGCATCATCTAAGCTCCCACATTTACCATACATATCGATTAAAGAATTACCCACGTAAATATTTGAATCAAACTGATGTTTTGTGACAATCCCATGTAATTGCCTTCCTAGTTCTACCGCAGCAAAGCCACTACAAATCTTCAAGACTACCGGAAACAGAAAAAATTTCAAGCAAATATCTTCACATAGTAATTCTTGAAAGTATGAAAAAGCTTTCCGATAAAACCCAAGATCCACGTACAAACTAAGAATGGCTGCATAAGAGTATAAGTTTCTGCGCGGCATTTTATCGAATATTAAACTTGCATCCTCTAAACACCCGTACCGCCCATACATCTGGAGCAACTTGGTTTCTACAAATTCATGCCCGCGAAACCCAGTCTTGATTGAGTGGGCATGTACTTGTTTTCCCAAATTTGGGCATTTACAAGATTCTAGTATCGAAGCATATGTAATTGAATTTGCAGGTTTGTCAAGTAAAGAGACATGGGCATGATCACTTGGTACGGAAATATTCATGGGTTGGTCACTAAATTTCAAATTCTTGAGGAGACTATGCTAAGCTTGTGACGACTATTACAATCACAAATTATTGTTTCCAAATTACAATATTCCGGTTGCTTGTGATCAGGGCAACTGGAACTGAATGTACGCCGGGGGATACATGAAGATGCCCAGACTTGTATTAAACTATTAATTGGACAATACCAACTGGATTGCAATACTTATCCATAATGTCAAAGAAAAAAACAATTTTTAACGAATCATCATTCACACTTGTACAAGGCATTTTTTTTTAACAAACAATATTTCATAATTACCAATACATGGTGCAATACACAGATCGTAGCACGAGCATCGATATACAAACTATTTTCTACAATCAACAATTGGTTAGACTGTAAATTTATTGACATTTGGGGAGAAATTTCATGTACTGGAATGTACGACCATTGGGTGGGGTAAAGGTGAGGTTTGATAAAGTTTGTGAAATTTCAACCCAACTCATTATTGAATAATAGGGGACTTTATGTCTTTAAAAAATTTTCCCGCAGGTCTTGGTTATTGGTTATGTAATGATATATATGGAACTTTTATTTTCCGTTCTGTTTTAGCCTAGTTTTACTAGGCTCCAATGTATCAAAAAAAATAATTATTGAATAATAGGGTGTCAAAATTATCCACCTGGTTTGGACACGGGTTAAACTTAGGTGATATGAAGTGGGGCCAGTCTTGGACATTACTTGATAAATTCGAGACTCGACCTGAAACTCATAATTTGTTAAAAATATTATAAAATATATATTATTTTAAATAATTATATTTATTTAACTCATTTATTATATATATGTAAAGTTTTAAATACTTAAACTTTATATTTTCATATCTAATTTCATTAAAATAAATTTTAAAATTATAAAAAAATTAAAAAGTACACATAACTAATATTAAAAAAATTCGAGTATAAAAACTCAAATTAAAATAAATTACATCTGGTTTGAGTCTGGGCATTACGATACCTAGACCCGGACCTGTGTTTTGCCAACCCTATTAAATGAATTGAAATAAAATGAATCCAACCCAACTAAATAAACATGTTTTATCCAATCTAATTTAATTCGTCCTTTAAATTATCGGGTTGAGTTGGATTGCGTTGATCGGATTGATCGTCAAATCAAAATTAATTAAATAAAGAAAAAATATGAAATTTAAAATGAAACTTATTAAAATCAAATATAAATATATTATAATATAAAAATTTCATTTACAATCTAATGTTTGATAAAGAAAATTAAAAACCAACTATCTTAAAATGAAGAAAATTTTGATAATGAGCCAAACTATATTCCCATTTCCCACATCTCTTTTGAATTACATATTCAGATCTTTTAGAAAATTAGCTAGTATCATGTCTTGTAACAAAATGAAGGCAACATATAATTATGTATTGTTAAGTGTTTACTATAAAATAAAAAGAAATTGAAACCAACTTACTTTTAAAAATAAGTTTATAAGATAATAATTTTATTTATATAAGAGAGTGACTTTAGATTTAGAATTCGAGTTTAGATCAATAGGTACGAGAATGAAATAGTCTCTTTTATAAAATAATTAAAAAAGTTAAAAATTAGATTAGTCATTTAGACCTTTAGGTTTTGCAATGGAAGATTAACATATTATTATTATTATTATTATTATTATTATTATTATTATTATTATTATTATTATTATTATTATTATTATTATTATTATTATTATGGGTTGGATTAAGGTAGATGAGTTTATTATAATTAATTCAATTGAAATCAGTTATTAATTGGGTTTGAAAAATTAACCCAATTAACCCAAAATAATTTATTCAACCCATTAAAATTAAGATTACATTGGATTGGGTCTATTGGGTTGGATTAACTATCCCCACCCTTACTATCATATACGCCAATGTAAAATTCCAAAATAATGATCCTTAATAAATAGCAGTTTTTATTAAGAATAATAATTGTGTGCATGCTGATACACACAATGATATTAATTGTGACATCGGATATAGGGTGTGTTTGGAATTGAGATTGGACAAATATAACTTAAAAATGTACATTACTAAAATATTTAGTAAATACTATCTGCTATAACTTAAAAGTTATGTTGATATGATTTTTCACTTATATAATGAAAAATGTATTATATCCAAAATTATTATAGATATAATAGATTTTTCATTATATAAGTGAAAAAATCATATCAATATAACTTTTAAGTTACAACAGATAGTGTTTACTAAACATTTTAGTGATGTACCTTTTAAGCTACAGCTGTCCAACCTCAATTCCAAACGCATCCTATATCTGATGTCACAATTAATATCATTGTGTGTATCACAATTATTATTTGAAATTTATATTTACTACATATTATTAACATTTATTTTATAATTACAATTTTTTTTACTGTAGCTGTAAAAGTACAGCACCTCAATATCAATTAGAACCATAATGTCTCAACCAAAATCCATAAATAATGATTGTTCTTGAGACTAATGACCATGGAATTGGAATGTTGTAACACTAGATAACAATTATTTTATAACTTTTATTTTTGTAAGAACGGCCTAGTTGCCTTCACGCCCTAATCTAACTTGCACTCTTAGCCAATAGGCTTTTGGCTCAGCAGTGAGTTTTTACTCTCACGGTTAAGAAGAATTGTGAGGGTAGGGGTTTGAATTCCCATGAACTTAAAACTCTCTTAATTAAACATTATACATGATTGTGTGAAGTTTATTTATAAATCTTTCTCACACGTGAGTAGAACAAAGACATCCCTCACCTAAGAAGGTTATTTGTCTGGACATGTACTTCATAAATTTAATATAATAATGTAAGGCTTGGATACATACACAGTACCAGATCCGGAACCCGGAAATGGTGCTCTGAAGAAGGAGGGAGAAGAGAAATACAACCGAGGGGAGAGATCCGGTCTCTATATTTCGGAGGAATGTAACAAATTATATGGCAGATCTGATAGAGATCAGTCTGCAGAACATGCTTTAAATTTAAATGACTGAAATTTAAATTGCTTTAAATTAAATAAATGCTTCAAAGTAAATTGTGGAAATTAAAATTACATGAAAATGGAAATTGCTTTAAATTAAATTTACAAAGATAAATTGCTCACATTTGCTTTAGATCTGATTGTTTTTGAAGATTACAGAAAGAAGGGAAAATAATCTCAAGACAGGAAAAATTTCCTTGTTGTCTATCGATATCGGATTCCCAGAGAGAACGAGAGAGAGAGAGAGAAGAGAAGAGAAGAAAGAGAAACTAAAAATTGCAATATGAGGAGTCTAAGTCTTCCTCATTCTTTAAATACAACATTTTGAAACTGTAGACTGTAGCGAAGCTGTAGCGTACAGTAATCTTTGGAAAATGGCACTGTAGACTGTGGCGGAGTTGTAGCATTAGTAATCTTTGGAACTGGTCACTGTAGACTGTTGCTTTGTACGGAATACAAAATACAAAATACAAAATACAAAATATAAAACACAGGTGAAGAGACATGTGCGCTCTCACTTGTGTCCATTGGACCACCCGTAAATACAAAGGGAAATACAAATTTTGAATATAGATATGATTTTTACTCTTTTTTTTTTACAATGCGAAATTAAAATGAAGAACAATTATTTACAATGCTTTATCGGAGAGAGAATGCCGAAGTAATCATCTTCGTTATCATCACCGAGGGAAATGAATGGTTCTTCCTCTTCTTCGTCTTCATTATCATCAGAGGACTCTGCTACTGAGGATTTTGATCTTGAAGCGAGGAGTTGTTCCATGGCTTTGAAATATTCTTCTTCTGTTTTGGCGCTGGCCAAAAGTGATTGAGCTTTGGATTTTTGGGTTAGAAAGGTTTGTTGGGCTTTAGAGTCTTTAATAGGCGGAGCTAAGTAACCTTTTGAACAAAGCCAATTTCTGATAAGGGTATCGGTTAATTTGGCTTGCTCATCAAATTTGGACCACCATTTTACTTTGAAGGTTCTTTGAATGATAAGTTGGTTTTCATGAGTATGGAATCTGAAATTCCACATCCATACCCAGGGCAAAAAGAAGTTGGTGCAGAAACAAAGGAATTGTGTAAACTTTTTTTCAGATGCAGAAGGGGTATAATGGTCTTTGAAGAGATTTAAACAATGGGTGGCGTTAGGTGTTAAGATTTGGGGCATGAGACCAAAATAATTCCACCATTGTTGAAACCAATTTGGGAGACTTTGAACGGTTATTTTAGAATTAAAGAAAAATAACCAGGAATGAGATTTCTTTGGATTCTGAAGGAAAAACGTGTTAAACCAAGCCTGTTAGTAATCCCAATAGGAATAGGTTAAACAATGCGGTAGACGCATTTGAAAATTTGGAGGGAAAGATTTAGATTTGTGAAGTTGGTCACCCCACTGATTTGGGCTCAAGACTTTTAGGATAGTGGCCGTGGAGTAGGCTGGCTCAGAATGAGCTTCACTGAGAAAGAAATGTTTGAATTTGACTGACTCAGTTATTTCTAAAATACTTTGATAATAAGATTGGAGTTTTGTCAAATCCCATGGTTTGAAAAACCAGCCTTTTGGGAAAAACTTTGAAATAGCTTGGAAAGGATCAGTATTGTAAAAACCATATTCGACAGAAATTATATTTTGAAAATGATTTTTATCAAATCAATCGGAAGTTTTCTTTGAAGAGGTTGGTTGGGAAAGAACAATTTGTGAAGATGAACTTTCACCAGATAGGACAATATTTTGGCTTTGTGAAGGAGAAGGTTTTGTAAGTTCTTTGGAAATTGGTTTTGCTTCTCAGGGATCTGAGAAAGTGCTTTGGATTTTGAAATTCCTTGTAAGGCAAGCATAAGCTCAGGGGACTTTGTAATGGATTCCATCCACTATTTAACTTGTTGTTCAGAGGAGATAGATGTGTATTTGGATCCTTGTTCCTCTTCGACCATTTCAATCCAGGATTTAATGGGCATGGCTGAAGAAATAATTTTTTCTTTGGAGGGAGCAGACTGGGGTTCTTTGGAGGGTTTTAAGGGCTCTGCATCTTTAAGAATACCTTTACCTTTGTCTTTGCGCTTCGGTGGCATTATCTATTTTGGAGAAATTCTCGAGTTAGAAAATCAGGAATAGAATTTGTATCACCTTTAATAAATTCAATATCAAAATAAAAAACAATTAAAATAGCTTGCCAACGTGCAAAAATCTGTTTTGATGCAATGTTTTGAACATCCTTTTCTAAAACATGTTTTGCTGCTTTGTAATCAATTCTAAGTAAAAATTTTTGATTTAATAAATCGCTTTGAAACTTTGTGATGCAAAGAACAATTGAAAGAATTTCTTTTTTGATAGTAGAATAATTTTTCTGGCATTCATTCCAATGTGCAGAAACATACTGTACTATCTGTTCTTTATCATGTTCCTTTTGTTTTAAGATACCTCCATAACCTAGGTCTGATGCATCAGTTTCTACAATCTTAGGCAATGCAGGATTAGCAAGAAATAAATATGGAATAGATTTAACAGAATGCTTTTTGAGTTTAATAGCTTTAGTATGTTCATCAGTCCATGCAGCATGATTCTTTTTTAATCTATCATGCAATGGTTTAGACAATCTATTGATATTTGGACAAAAATCAAGAACATAATTCAAACTGCCTAAAAATCTTTGCAACTGTGTTTTGTCAAGGATTTTGTCAGGAAATTTGTTAGCAAAGGCAAGATATCTATCTATAGGAGTAATTGTGCCTTTGGAAATGTTGTGACCTAAGAATCTTATCTTTGTTTGGAACAAAGAGACTTTAGAACTAGAAATTGCCAATCCAGCCTTTCTGGTGGCAAAATAAAAAGTCTTTAAATGACGAAAATGTTGGTCGATGGTTTGAGAAAAAATCAAGACATCATCGATATAAACAATGCAAAACTCAGAAAAGGGGTTATAAATATCATTCATAATTCTTTGAAATTCTGAGGGTGCATTTTTTAGGCCAAATGGTATAACAGTCCATTCATACTGTCCAAATGGGACAGTAACAACAGTTTTGTAACGGTCCTTCAGATGAATTTGAATTTGCCAAAAACCTGATTTCATATCAAATTTTGAAAAAATGAAAGCAGAGTGAAGTTTTTGAAGCAAATCCTTTTTATTAGGTATGTGATACCTAATTCATTTTAAAGCTTTGTTTAAAGGCTTGTAATTAATCACAAGTCTAGGAGTGCCTCTATCAATTTCAGAATTTTTATTAACATAAAAAGCGGCACACGACCAAGGTGACCTTGATTTAACAATAAGACCTTTTGTTTCTAAATCTTTTATTTCTTCTTTACAATGTCTTTCTAAATCTATATTCATTTGAATTGGACGAGATTTAGTGGGTATTTGTCTTTCATCAAAATTTTTTCATATGGCAAATCCACCATGTGTTGTTTTCTATTCTAAAAAGCAGAGGGTAGATCAGCACATATTTCTTTTTGAATAAGATCTTTGAAATCAGATATTTTTCTTTGGATAAAATCATTTTGTAATTGTTTATCAATTCTTTGTAAACTCAAATCTTTTTGTAAAAACATTAAGTCATGTTCTTTTGATTTGAGAAGATTATGGATCTGATTCTGATAAACAGAACATGCTTTGACAATATTTAAATTTCTTGTTTTAGGCTTTTCGATAAAAGGGAAAACAAGCTTTTTATTTTTTGCTTTAAAAGATATACTATCATAATTAACAGTATAAGGAGTTATGCGATTTATAAAAGGGGTTCCTAAAATGATTGCATCATGGATATCATTTGTAAGAACAAAAGAGGTTTTGAATTCAAAATCATCATTTAGAATAGAGGCTTCAACTTTAGAAGTGACTTTAAGTTTTGAATTATTGGCAGCAGAAAGTCTTTCTTTTGTTTTCTCATGAAAACGTTTTGGCACAATGTTTTCTCTAATGCAATTTAAATCGGCTCCCGTGTCAAAAAGGGCAATGGCGTCAATTGCAAAATCTTTGGAAAAAGTTAAAGAAATCTTAATCAAATATTTTCTGGTGGTGACTTGTTTTAAAACAAATAAGAAATCATTTGGAACAGATTCAATGTTCCCTAAGTTTTGGTTATTATCACCATTAGACTCAATTTCCTTATCAGAATCATTTTCCGATTGCTTTTGTAAAAGTAGTTGAATAGTTTGAGAATCACATTTTTGTTTTTCTTTCAAATCTTTAATTTCCAATTTGATATCTTTAATTTCTTTTTGAAGATCTTGTATGTTGGGAATTGGTTTCTTGGTTTTCTTATTTCCTTAAAATCTCAGTAAGGTCATAAGAATTCTTTTAAACAACAATAGGAACTTTAGAAGATTCAGCTTTATTCAAATCCAATGTTTTCAAAAGTTTATCAAGATATTCTTTTTGAAGAACAGGGTCAGAAATATGTTTTACAAGTTCAAGAAAAATTTTTTGGTCTTTAGTCAAAACATTGATTTTCTTTAAAATAAGAATATGATTCAGAGTCATTGCTGCTGGATGCAGAGGTATCCGAATCTATCAACTCATCGACCTGGAGGGGGTCACTATCTCCCGACATAGAAGACTCAGAGTCAGAAGACGCTATAAGGAGATGGGAGATTTTGGAAATGGTTTCTTCATCAAGGCCAAGCTCATGAAGTTTTCTATTCATACGACAATAATTTGCAGTATGGCCTTTCATACCACATTTGTGACATATGGCATCTTTGTAATTAAAAGGAGTTTTTGGTTTTAGCTCTAAACTCTTTTCTTCTAGAGAAATTGGGTTTCTATAAGCTTGAAGGTTCTTATAAGAAGTTTCTAAATTCACGGAAGGGTTTCCAATAGGTTTTAGATTTGTAATGTTGTTTGTAAGATTTGGAAGAGCACTTACCATTACAATCTTTGGAAGTATGAGTTTTAAAGGGGTCATAATTGAATTGTTTACCAAAACTACCTAATTCTTGCTTAGATTTTCTAAGCTCCAATTTAAGTCGTTTCTGTAATTTCAAATCTTGACAGATCTTTAAACCTTCTTTGTTGACAAAACTGATTAACTCACCATAAGTAAGTTCGTCATAAGGAATACGATTATCATAAAGGGCTTTAATGGAATTTCTAACTTTCTCTCCTAGAAGGGTAGGTAAACCTGTAAGGAATTTTTCCTTCTAAATTATATGATTGGCATCATCCCTAAGAAAAAGTCTAGTAAAGAAAGTGGTTTTGTAATCCTGGAATTCACTAAGTTTCCTACATCTCAAGTTATGTAGTAACTCAGCATTTTTGTCTCTAAGGTGCGAAGGGTCACCTATAAAATGGAGGGAAATAGTCAAAATCAAGGTAGCTACTGCATCTTGAATTGGACTATTAGTTTCGTCAAGAATGGGGATACTATCTTGGTCTTTTTGGATGGAATTAAGAATATCTAATTGTTGCTGGTTGGTGAGGAGATGATCCCACCATCCTTTAAGTTGACCCGTAAAACCGGCAATAAGGATTTTTGCTATGGCTCTATCAGAAGTTCCTGATTGGGTTTTATAAGTATTGGCTGCCATGGTCATCTGTTGCAACAATCCTAGGATATTATATTCAGACATACCATCAATATTCCACTCATAAACTGAAGATGCATTAAACCGAGATTGATTTAAGGCACTTGGTCTATTATCTATAGCTAGATCCGGTGGAGATTTGACAGTAGGCAGGGTTAAATCCCAATGGATTTTGTTGGCTTTAGGGGCAGATTCATCGATGAAGGCTTCTATATCTGAGGAAGCTACAGAAGATTGATCATGTTCTAATACTCCAATCTTGCTGGATTGAGGAGTATCAGGCACTATTTGAACTTTACTAGATGAGGAAGAAGCTTCTATCCTATCTAGTTGTTGCCTAATGGCTTTAGTAAAATCTGATTGTGACTCTTGAACAAGCTTTTGCCTAGTTTTCGAAACCTGAAAAGGTTTGAAAATAGGTTCCTTAAACTTTTTGTCAGAATTCGATTTTGATGAAACAGGAGGTGTAGAGGAAACAGTAATGGTTGACTTTTGGAAGTGGTTCTCAATCCTAGTCAACTACTTTCCTATCGTATTTAAGTTAGTATTACAGAAATTGTTCTGTTGAATAATACTACTTAAATTCGATTCGGAATCATTTGGTTTAGGAATTTTGTAAGGTGAGACTCTAATCTCTACAGGAGGGTCACCATGTTCTATGGTCAGGCTCCTAAGAGGAGGGTGTTTAGATTCAACTTTTCTATTGCTATAAAAAAGATTTCACTCAGGGATTTTCTTTCTAATAGTAATAGGGTTTGACACTTTAAAAGGATAAGAAATGTTGTTGGAAGAATATATTTCGAACCAATCAAAAAACAATATATGAACTTTATGTGAATTTACAAACTCATAATAAATCTCTTGAATTTCTTTTCTTTGGTTTAAAAAATGTTTAAAAAATAAATTCTTTTTTCTTTATTATTTTCTGAATAAAAATCATTGTGAAGAAGAGTTTTATCCAGTTCAAAATCCTTTTCGATGACATTTATGACATTTTCTGTGACTGCAGAAAACGTTGGAGAAGTTGGAGGAGAAGGTTCCTTCTTTTCCTGTCTTTATTCATGATGACTGCTAGTGTAGATTGGATGAGGAACACTAGTGGCGTAGTCAACAGAATGTATTGAGGATTTAGGTATATCTGAGGTAGAAAACCTAGGTTGGTTTATAACAGAAGGAATTTTTAAATTTTCTTTCTAGTGAAGAAATGCTTTTAGAAGAGCTTGCATCAGAGAATTTAGAAGATGTAGATCTCTTAAATGACAGTGTGACTTTACCATCAGAATACTGAGTCACATTTTGCAACTCTGTATTTGGTTCAAGTTGTTTTGGAATCACTGGTGCAGTGGCTCCTTCAAGGGCCCATTCGTCTGGAAGATTGATATCTTTCCATTGGATTGGTTTTGGGATGACAGTATTGACTTTAGACAAGTCAGTCTGCAAGAGAAGAGTTTCATCTCTTTTTGACTGGAATTTGTGCTGTGTACTAAATGCAGAAATTATGGCCTTATAAGAAATTTTAAAGATTAATGCAACTGGGACAGATCCCTCAATCATGTTGTAATTATGTGTTTTAATTTGCAAAATCATGCTCTTTAAAATGTTTTTGTCTTTAAGGGAAATGGTAATATTTGGATAACAATCAAAAGAAATTGGACCTTTACACAGACTGGATTCAATGCTACTTAGCAAAGAATCATCAAAAGAGATGAATCGACCATCTTTAAGGACAACTAAGATAGAGGTGTCAAGACCTTCTTTGGTCAACGGTTTTATTCCTACTTGAATTAAACCAATATGAATATAATTAAAATTCTTTTCTTTTAATTTCTTTAAAGATTTTTCTAAAAACAAATGAATTGTCTCAAAAGGTTTTGAAAGAGTTATATCACGTTCTTCAGTCTTTATAACATAATCATTCTTTAAAAAATTAAGCTTTTTTGTTCTGTAAATCATGTCTTTATTGACTTTTGGTAATTCCCAATTATCAATTGCTTTGTTGAAATCTTCGATTACAAATTCTTCCGAATTCGCAATATTCTTTGAATCACTAGTCCTTCCAGAAGAGCTAGAAAAAGACGATGCTCCACCGAGCAGAGGATTCATGGTGAATTTAAAATAAAATCACCACATAAACAAGAATATAAAATAAAACACAAGTCTTTAATTTAGCCATGAATCCTCTGCTCGGTAGAGCATCGTTTTTTTCTAGCTCTTCTTCTAGAATGACTAGTGATTCAAAGAATATTGCGAATTCGGAAGAATTTGTAATCGAAGATTTCAACAAAGCAATTGATAATTGGGAATTACCAAAAGTCAATAAAGACATGATTTACAGAACAAAAAAACTTGATTTTTTAAAGAATGATTATGTTATAAAGACTGAAGAACGTGATATAACTCTTTCAAAACCTTTTGAGACAATTCATTTATTTTTAGAAAAATCTTTAAAGAAATTAAAAGAAAAGAATTTTAATTATATTCATATTGGTTTAATTCAAGTAGGAATAAAACCGTTGACCAAAGAAGGTCTTGACACCTCTATCTTAGCTGTCCTTAGAGATGGTTGATTCATCTCTTTTAATAATTCTTTGCTAAGTAGCATTGAATCCAGTCTGTGTAAAGGTCCAATTTCTTTTGATTGTTATCCAAATATTACCATTTCCCTTAAAGACAAAAACATTTTAAAGAGCATGATTTTGCAAATTAAAACACATAATTACAACATGATTGAGGGATCTGTCCCAGTTGCATTAATCTTTAAAATTTCTTATAAGGCCATAATTTCTGCATTTAGTACACAGCACAAATTCCAGTCAAAAAGAGATGAAACTCTTCTCTTGCAGACTGACTTGTCTAAAGCCAATACTGTCATCCCAAAACCAATCCAATGGAAAGATATCAATCTTCCAGACGAATGGGTCCTTGAAGGAGCCACTGCTACAGTGATTCCAAAACAACTTGAACCAAATACAGAGTTGCAAAATGTGACTCAGTATTCTGATGGTAAAGTCACACTGTCATTTAAGAGATCTACATCTTCTAAATTCTCTGATGCAAGCTCTTCTAATAGCATTTCTTCACTAGAAAGAAAATTTTCAAAAATTCCTTATGTTATAAACCAACCTAGGTTTTCTACCTCAGATATACCTAAATCCTCAATACATTCTGTTGACTACGCCACTAGTGTTCCTCATCCAATCTACACTAGCAGTCATCATGAACAAAGACAGGAAGAGAAGGAACCTTCTCCTCCAACTTCTCCAACGTTTTCTGCAGTCACAGAAAATGTCATAAATGTCATCGAAAAGAATTTTGAACTGGATAAAACTCTTCTTTACAATGATTTTTATTCAGAAAATAATAAAGAAAAAAGAATTTATTTTTTAAACATTTTTTAAACCAAAGAAAAGAAATTCAAGAGATTTATTATGAGTTTGTAAATTCACATAAAGTTCATATATTGTTTTTTGATTGATTTGAAATATATTCTTCCAACAACAACATTTCTTATCCTTTTAAAGTGTCAAACCCTATTACTATTAGAAAGAAAATCACTGAGTGGAATCTTTTTGATAGCAATAGAAAAGTTGAATCTGAACACCCTCCTCTTAGGAGCCTGACCATAGAACATGGTGACCCTTCTGTAGAGATTAGAGCCTCACCATACAAAATTCCTAAACTAAATGATTCCGAATCGAATTTAAGTAGTATTATTCAACAGAACAATTTCTGTAATACTAATTTAAATACGATAGGAAAGCAGTTGACTAGGATTGAGAACCACTTCCAAAAGTCAACCATTACTGTTTCCTTTACATCTCCTGTTTCATCAAAATCGGATTCTGACAAAAAGCTTAAGGAACCTATTTTCAAACATTTTCAGGTTTCGAAAACTAGGCAAAAGCTTGTTCAAGAGTCACAATCAGATTTTACTAAAGCCATTAGGCAACAACTAGATAGGATAGAAACTTCTTCCTCATCTAGTAAAGTTCAAATAGCGCCTGATACTCCTCAATCCAGCAAGATTGGAGTATTAGAACATGATCAATCTTCTGTAGCTTCCTCAGATATAGAAGCCTTCATCGATGAATCTGCCCCTAAAGCCAACAAAATCCATTGGGATTTAGCCCTGCCTACTGTCAAATCTCCACCGGATTAATATATAGATAATAGACCAAGTGCCTTAAATTAATCTCGGTTTAATGCATCTTCAGTCTATGAGTGGAATATTGATGGTATGTCTGAATATAATATCCTAGGATTGTTGCAACAGATGACCATGACAGCCAATGCTTATAAAACCCAATCAGGAACTTCTGATAGAGCCATAGCATAAATCCTTATTGCCGGTTTTACAGGTCAACTTAAAGGATGGTTGGATCATCTCCTCACCAACCAGCAACAATTAGATATTCTTAATTCCATCCAAAAAGACCAAGATAGCATCCCCATTCTTGACGAAACTAATAGTCACAATTCAAGATGCAGTAGCTACCTTAATTTTGACTATTTCCCTCCATTTTATAGGTGACCCTTCGCACCTTAGAGACAAAAATGCTGAGTTACTACATAACTTGAGATGTAGGAAACTTAGTGAATTTCAGGATTACAAAACCACTTTCTTTACTAGACTTTTTCTTAGGGATGATGCTAATCATATAACTTGGAAGGAAAAATTCATTGCAGGTTTACCTACCCTTCTAGGAGAGAAAGTTAGAAATTCCATTAAAGCCCTTTATGATAATCGTATTCCTTATGACGAACTTACTTATGGTGAGTTAGTCAGTTTTGTCAACAAAGAAGGTTTAAAGATCTGTCAAGATTTGAAATTACAGAAACGACTTAAATTGGAGCTTAGAAAATCTAAGCAAGAATTAGGTAGTTTCTGTAAACAATTCAATTATGACCCCTTTAAAACTCTTACTTCCAAAGATTGTAATGGTAAGTGCTCTTCCAAACCTTACAAACAACATTACAAATCTAAAACCTATAGGAAACCCTTCCGTGAATTTAGAGAACTTCCTTATAAGAAACCTTCGAAGCCTTCGAAGCCTTATAGAAAACCCAATTTCTCTAGAAGAAAAGAGTTTAAAGCTAAATCCAAAACACCTTTTAATTACAAAGATACCATATGTCACAAATGTAGTATGAAAGGCCATACTGCAAATTATTGTCGTATAAATAGAAAACTTCATGAGCTTAGCCTTGATGAAGAAACCATTTCCAAAATCTCCCCTCTCCTTATAGCGTCTTCTGACTCTGATTCTTCCATGTCGGGAGATAGTGACCCCCTCTAGGTCGATGAGTTGATAGATTCGGATACCTCTGCATCCAGCAGCAGTGACTCTGAATCAGATTCTTAGTTAAAGAAAATCAATGTTTTGATTAAAGACCAAGAAATTTTTCTTGAACTTGTAAAACATATTTCTGACCCTGTTCTTCAAAAAGAATATCTTGATAAACTTTTGAAAACATTGGATTTGAATAAAGCTGAATCTTCTAAAGTTCCTATTGTTGTTAAAAAGAATTCTTATGACCTTACTGAGATTTTAGGAAATAAGAAAACCAAGAAACCAATTCCCAACATACAAGATTTTCAAAAAGAAATTAAAGATATCAAATTGGAAATTAAAGATTTGAAAGAAAAACAAAAATGTGATTCTCAAACTATTCAACTTTTTTTACAAAAGCAATCGGAAAATGATTCTGATAAGGAAATTGAGTCTGATGGTGATAATGACCAAAACTTAGGGAACATTGAATCCGTTCCAAATGATTTCTTATTTGTTTTAAAACAAGTCACCACCAGAAAATATTTGATTAAAATTTCTTTAACTTTTTCCAAAGATTTTGCAATTGACGCCATTGCCCTTTTTGACACGGGTGCCGATTTAAATTGCATTAGAGAAGACATTGTGCCAAAACGTTTTCATGAGAAAACAAAAGAAAGACTTTCTGCTGCCAATAATTCAAAACTTAAAGTCACTTCTAAAGTTGAAGCCTCTATTCTAAATGATGATTTTGAATTCAAAACCTCTTTTGTTCTTACAAATGATATCCATCATGCAATCATTTTAGGAACCCCTTTTATAAATCTCATAACTCCTTATACTGTTAATTATGATAGTATATCTTTTAAAGCAAAAATAAAAAGCTTGTTTTCCCTTTTATCGAAAAGCCTAAAACAAGAAATTTAAATATACTCAAAGCATGTTCTGTTTATCAGAATCAGATCCATAATCTTCTCAAATCAAAAGAACATGACTTAATGTTTTTACAAAAAGATTTGAGTTTACAAAGAATTGATAAACAATTACAAAATGATTTTATCCAAAGAAAAATATCTGATTTCAAAGATCTTATTCAAAAAGAAATATGTGCTGATCTACCCTCTGCTTTTTGGAATAGAAAACAACACATGGTGGATTTGCCATATGAAATTTTTTTGATGAAAGACAAATATCGACTAAAGCTCGTCCCATTCAAATGAATATGGATTTAGAAAGACATTGTAAAGAAGAAATAAAAGATTTAGAAACAAAAGGTCTCATTGTTAAATCAAGGTCACCTTGGTCGTGTGCCGCTTTTTATGTTAATAAAAATTCTAAAATTGAAAGAGGCACTCCTAGACTTGTGATTAATTACAAGCCTTTAAACAAAGCTTTAAAATGGATTAAGTATCTCATACCTAATAAAAAGGATTTGCTTCAAAAACTTCACTCTGCTTTCATTTTTTCAAAATTTGATATGAAATCAGGTTTTTGGCAAATTCAAATTCATCCGAAGGACCGTTACAAAACTGCTTTTACTGTCCCATTTGGACAGCATGAATGGACTGTTATGCCATTTGGCCTAAAAATGCACCATCAGAATTTCAAAGAATTATGAATGATATTTATAACCCCTTTTCTGAGTTTTGCATTGTTTATATCGATGATGTCTTGATTTTTTCTCAAACCATCGACCAATATTTCCGTCATTTAAAGACTTTTTATTTTGCCACCAGAAAGGCTGGATTGGCAATTTCTAGTTCTAAAGTCTCTTTGTTCCAAACAAAGATAAGATTCTTAGGTCACAACATTTCCAAAGGCACAATTACTCCTATAGATAGATCTCTTGCCTTTGCTAACAAATTTCCTGACAAAATCCTTGACAAAACACAGTTGGAAAGATTTTTAGGCAGTTTGAATTATGTTCTTGATTTTTGTCCAAATATCAATAAGTTGTCTAAACCATTGCATGATAGATTAAAAAAGAATCTTGTTGCATGGACTGATGAACATACTAAAGCTATTAAACTCATAAAGCATTCTGTTAAATCTATTCCATGTTTATTTCTTGCTAATCCTGCATTGCCTAAGATTGTAGAAACTGATGCATCAGACCTAGGTTATGGAGGTATCTTAAAACAAAAGGAACATGATAAAGAACAGATAGTACAGTATGTTTCTGCAAATTGGAATGAATGCCAGAAAAATTATTCTACTATCAAAAAAGAAATTCTTTCAATTGTTCTTTGCATCACAAAGTTTCAAAGCGATTTATTAATAAAAAATTTTTACTTAGAATTGATTGCAAAGCTGCAAAACATGTTTTAGAAAAGGATGTTCAAAACATTGCATCAAAACAGATTTTTGCACGTTGGCAAGCTATTTTAAGTGTTTTTTATTTTGATATTGAATTTATTAAAGGTGATACAAATTCTATTCCTGATTTTCTAACTCAAGAATTTCTCCAAAACAGATAATGCCACCGAAGCGCAAAGACAAAGGTAAAGGTATTCTTAAAGATGCAGAGCCCTTAAAACCCTCCAAAGAACCCCAGTCTACTCCCTCCAAAGAAAAAAATTCTTTCTTCAACCATGCCCATTAAATCCTAGATTGAAATGGTCGAAGAGGAACAAGGATCCAAATACACATTTATCTCATCTGAACAACAAGTTAAAGAGTGGATGGAATCCATTATAAAGTCCCCTGAGTTTATACTTGCCTTACAAGGAATTTCAAAATCCAAAGCACTTTCTCAGATCACTGAGGAAGCAAAACCAATTTCCAAAGAACTTACAAAACCTTCTCCTTCACAAAGCCAAAATATTGTCCTATCTGGTGAAAGTTCATCTTCACAAATTGTTCTTTCCCAACCAACCTCTTCAAAGAAAACTTCTGATTGGTTTGATAAAAATCATTTTCAAAATATAATTTCTGTCGAAGATGGTTTTTACAATACTGATCCTTTCCAAGCTATTTCAAAGTTTTTCCCAAAAGGCTGGTTTTTCAAACCATGTGATTTGACAAAACTCCAATCTTATTATCAAAGTATTTTAGAAATAACTGAGTCAGTCAAATTCAAACATTTCTTTCTCAGTGAAGCTCATTCTGAGCCGGCCTACTCCACGGCCACTATCCTAAAAGTCTTGAGCCCAAATCAGTGGGGTGACCAACTTCACAAATCTAAATCTTTCCCTCTAAATTTTCAAATGCGTCTACCACATTGTTTAACCTATTCCTATTGGGATTACCAACAGGCTTGGTTTAACACGTTTTTCCTTCAGAATCTAAAGAAATCTCATTCCTGGTTATTTTTCTTAATTCTAAAATAACCGTCCAAAGTCTCCCAAATTGGTTTCAACAATGGTGGAATTATTTTGGTCCCATGCCCCAAATCTTAACACCTAACGCCACCCATTGTTTAAATCTCTTCAAAGACCATTATACCCCTTCTGCATCTGAAAAAAGGTTTACACCATTTCTTTGTTTCTGCACCAACTTCTTTTTGCCCTGGGTATGGATGTGGAATTTCAGATTCCATACTCATGAAAACCAACTTATCATTCAAAGAACCTTCAAAGTAAAATGGTGGTTCAAATTTGATGAACAAGCCAAATTAACCGATACCCTTATCAGAAATTGGCTTTGTTCAAAAGGTTACTTAGCTCCGCCTATTAAAGACTCCAAAGCCCAACAACCTTTCTAACCCAAAAATCCAAAGCTCAATCACTTTTGGCCAGCGCCAAAACAGAAGAAGAATATTTCAAAGTCATGGAACAACTCCTCGCTTCAAGATCAAAATCCTCAGTAGCAGAGTCCTCTGATGATAATGAAGACGAAGAAGAGGAAGAACCATTCTTTTCCCTCGGTGATGATAACGAAGATGATTGCTTCAGCATTCTCTCTCCGATAAAGCATTGTAAATAATTGTTCTTCATTTTAATTTCGCATTGTAAAAAAAAAAGAGTAAAAATCATATCTATATTCAAAATTTATATTTCCCTTTGTATTTATGGGTGGTCCAATGGACACAAGTGAGAGCGCACATGTCTCTTCACATGTATTTTATATTTTGTATTTTGTATTCCGTACAAAGCAACAGTCTACAGTGACCAGTTCCAAAGATTACTAATGCTACAGCTCCGCCACAGTCTACAGTGCCATTTTTCAAAGATTACTGTACGCTACAGCTTCGCTACAGTCTACAGTTTCAAAATGTTGTATTTAAAGAATGAGGAAGACTTAGACTCCTCAGATTGCAATTTTTAGTTTCTCTTTCTTCTTTTTCTTCTCTTCTCTCTCTCTCTCTCTCTCTCTGGGAATCCGATATCGATAGACAACAAGGAAATTTTTCCTGTCTTGAGATTATTTTCCCTTCTTTCTATAATCTTCAAAAAGCAATCAGATCTAAAGCAAATGTGAGCAATTTATCTTTGTAAATTTAATTTAAAGCAATTTCCATTTTCATGTAATTTTAATTTCCGCACTTTACTTTGAAGCATTTATTTAATTTAAAGCAATTTAAATTTCAGTCATTTAAATTTAAAGCATGTTTTGCAGACTGATCTCTATCAGATCTGCCATATAATTTGTTACATTCCTCTGAGACATAGAGACCGGATATCTCCCATCGGTTGTATTTCTTTTCTCCCTCCTTCTTCAGAGCACCATTTCCGGGTTCCGGATCTGGTACTGTGTATGTACCCAAGCCTTAGATGTATGTGTTGTTAGGCTTGTTAAAGAATCTAAATTATATTTGGTAAAATAATAATAAAAGTGAACAACCGCGTTTAAAGAATTTAATTATTATTTGGTAAACACAAAATTGATTTTGGTATATAAGCTGGACACTCGAGAATGCGGGCTACTGGTCCAAAGCGCTATTAAAGATCGGCTGTAAAATATCTCAGCCGGAGCAATTCCTCAGATAACAACGCTACGTATCATATCAAGTTTAAAATTTGTCCAACCGCGTTCCAATTTAATTAGTTTGTTTAAATGTGAGTTATTTATTCATTCAAAAGCACTCTCATCCTTCGATCCTATTTCTTTCTGGAAGAATACGATTATTTTACCAACTTATCAAGTCCTTTATGTAAAAAATTATGTATATCTGATTGTAAATCTCAATTATGTATATCTAATTATAAATATCAAATTATAAATATCAGTATAATATCTGCTGTAATAATAATTGTAAATATCTATATAATATAATAATATAACGTGTAATTAGTATTTTAAAAAAAAACTCGCTCTCTCAACACGAGGGTGTGGGTTTGAGCATTGCACTGTAAACTCAAAATGTCACCCAAAATTCATCAGTAACCCAAAAGTTACCTAAGTTTATACGAAATGAATTGCCACTACTCTAAAAATACAGAACATTTACCCTTAACCGATGACCATTTTCAATTACTAAAATTATAACAGTGCTGCTATTCGCATTCATAAATAACAGGAAAACAAAAAGTCTTAACGTTTTTCAAAAGTAGTAGATTGCCTTCACAACAAAGACATGAAAAGTACTTTTCTAACTCTCAATTACCGGAACTCAAAATTTCAATAGGATGCCCATCCTGCCTTCATCGAATTTGGCTCCAAACTTGAATCAAACAAATGAAGTTGCTCAGCTAGTTTCTTGATTAGGTCACCAAATACATAGGACAGACCCGAGGTCGTAACTCCTATGCTCACGTAGTATAGCACAGTTTTAACGTATGATCTGTTGGGTGGCTTCTGATTGTGAGCCTTGCCAATTGCAAGCAAAAAGATGCATGCAAGAGACGAACCACCAACAGCAGCAATCTTAAAATCTCTATTGTCACTCCCACGAAATGAGAAGCCATAAACAACAGGAGGTATCAAACCAAAGATGATATATGACAAGAAAACTAGAGTTGCATGAACCCAGAAATTCTCTCGACGTCCAAGTAGTTCCTGGTAACGGTCTTCTTCTTTGCTTGTTGTATGAGTAGAAGTCCCTTCGGCACCATCATTTTTCAATTCTCTAAGCTATAAAAATTTCAGAGTAAGTTTAAATTGCTATAAAAAACTAGAAGAAAAGGTAAAAGGAAGCAATTAAATTACCATTTTCCTACTTCTACATCAAGACACACAGATAATACTTTTAAGGCTTGGATTCTGCAGATTTGACACAATCTATGCCCAATCCACGGATTTGTGGATCACAGAATTCTCAATCAAATTACCAATTTATAAAACCCCATGATGCAACATTCAAACTTAAATACATTAATAAAAATATACTTATGTCATTTTCTAAGAATTGACAGAACTTTGCAGATTTTAAAATTTTGAATTCAACAATATTGGACTGAATGAGAATATTGGATTGGATTCTGAACACGCTTACATCTAAAACATTGAGGAGAATTGACATGGATATCACTTACATTATGAGCAACAACGAACAGTCCACCAATCAGATTTGCCAATGCCATAGCAAAAATGTTCACTGCAATATAACCCAACAAGATGAACAGAATATAATGTTAAAAAGAAACAAACAAAATACCATTTGTTTGATAATAAATGTCATAAACAATACAGAAGATATACTCATAAAAGAACACTTACAACTGGTAGCACCAGTAGCCGCTGCAGAAGTAACAACACCTAGACTTGTAATTGATTCAGCTAAACCACCATATACGATGCTTTTCAAAATATCCAATCGACGGGCTTCACTTGCTTTAGGACCAAATTTCATCTCAGAATCTACTAAACTACAAACATTAGGTGCCCTTGAAGAAGACACCACTTCATCTGGAGGCATTTCAATGATCAACCCTGCCCCAAATAAGTACGGCTCAAAGTTAGTACATTGAGATTTAACATATTCAGATTATACACAAACACATTGAAATTACAATAACACTACACTTAAATAGTTGGAATACTGATTGATGTTATTATTCATATTACTACATTTGTCAATTTTACAACTCAAGGACTGCATGACACATAAGATGTCAGTCAGCTGTGATGCAAATTATGGGAGGCTTGACTTTAAAATTTTGTGTTTACCTATGCTGTTTTCATTTTCATCTGTTGGATTCTGATCTGGATTCTCGGCCACAACAGTTACTGGTCTCAATACTTCTAATGAAGATGAAGAGGATGAAGAAATTCCAGGATGCTTTGGAGGTTCAAATGTTTCATTTCCAGGTGGCATATTGTCTGATGAGGTATGCTGATTATTTCCATCGACTCTAGACTTACCTGCATCAACATACAGTGAAATACCTCGATTACATAAATATTTTTGTCAGTCCTGACTTAAGATATATAGCCATTGAATGGCTGCAGCAAAATAGTACCTTGATGATCAGTAGCTGGTTTCCTATTAGATGATCCAAAAATAGCAAACAACCAATTTGTGCAAGATGGTGGCATATATTTTACTTGTCCATTGCCTGCATTAAAATAACATATGTTAAGCTTATGCCATTATAAATTTTCAGATGCTACACACAAACACACATGCTTATATTAAACATACATGTAGGAAAGAAAACGGTGAAGCATGATAAGCATCTGAATATATACGGCTTTCTATGAAGATTCCCATCATCGGCTGCACTTGAGAGGCCATCATTTGAACCAACATTATGTGTGTCATTGCCCTGCTTTGTAGGAGAATTTTCTGCTGCAGGGTGTGACTCGGGTTTATGATCAGGCCTTGGCTTATGGCGAATTTTTGGAATTTTGGGCTTCTTCCGAACCAGAATGACCCTTCTGGTTATGCAAGAATTGCAATTAGGACAGTACAAATCATGTGTGCTTTGCTTCTTCAATACCCCCTCAACATCAATTATTTCTGTGGATTCTTGGTCAAAATAATCCTCATCTACGACTCCACTTTTATTGTCAAAGTGCTCCAAAATTTCACTTTTTTCTTCACTTATTTGATGATTGAAGATTTCAGTTCTGCAATTGCTTTGGATTTGAAGTTTGTTTGCCTCCTCCATATGCAGTTCCTCGTCTTTATACTTTGCCTCAAGCACAGAAGATTCTAAAGCAGGATAATATTTCATTCCTGTTACTTCAGCACCAGATTCAATTCCTGTAAGCCATGCAGAAGAGAAGCATTTTATAAACATACGGTGGAACTCAAGCTTACATGCACAGTTTAAGTTTCTCATATTGATGTAAGACATCAACAAACCTTAATTTCCTCATTCTCTCTCTCTTAGTTTTTTTTTTCCCTTAAATTATAGCCAACAGTTTAACAAAACTTAATAAGTTTTAAGTTGCTTATCAAATAAAAAAATTGTAATTTTTTCCTTCTATAAATTTTTTTGGTTAAAATTTAAATCTAGCCCCACTAGAATTAATTTCTGAGTCCGCCACTGCTTATATTCAAACTTGGGTGCCCAATTTAAAAAAAAAAACTGTTTGAAAAACACTTGACCAAATCTATGCGAACTATTGATAATAAGACATTTTACGTGGGTATACAAATGTATCATGTATCCCTGATTAAAAATATCACATTTGAACATAGGGTCCGCCTAAGTTACGTTTAACGTAACTTACGGCCCGGCTGTAAAATTACATCTAGCCCCCCATATTCAATATTATTTATAATATATTTGTGAATATTATAAAATTTTCTGATTTGAAAAATTTCGTTTAACCCCTTACACTTAATTTTATTTTATTAAAATCTTAGAGTACGAATTTGCCTCCTATAATTTTAAATTCTCAAAATAACCTCATTTAATTAAAAAATATAATTATTATTAATTGAATTATAATTATAACTATTATTTTATTATAATTATAAATATATTTATATTTTTAAAATAGATTATTGTTATTATTAATAACAAGAATAAAAAGTATTACAATTAATTAATCTATGAACAATAATTAATCATTTTTATTAAATTATTAATAATAATAATTAATGATAATTATTATTAATAATTAAATTTTGAATAATAATAATAATTAACAATATTAATAAATTGTGATTGACTCTGAATAAGTTGTCTGATATTTTATATCATATTATATGCATTCACTTCTGGCTACAAAAAAAATTAAAGCAATAGCTTTCTCGTTAACCAAACAAGAATTCGCCCCCTATAATTTTAAATTCTCAAAATAATCTCATTTAATTAAAATTTTAATTATTATTAATTGAATTATAATTATAATTATTATTTTATTATAATAATAAATATATTTATATTTTTAAATAGATTATTATTATTATTATTAACAAGAATAAAAAGTATTACAATTAATTAATCTATTAACAATAATTAATAATAATTTTTATTAAATTAATAATAATAGTAATTAACGATAATTATTATTAATAATTAATTTTTAAAAATTAACGATAATTGTTCAGAGTCTTAGGAATGCCAATGTCCACCTAGGGTTAGCTAGCAAAGTAGCAACATACTCTCATCACTGATATTAATTGCAGTACTATTTAGTGCCATAATTATCCAAGTCCTTGTTAGTTTTGAGAAACGTGGGTTTCTGATTTTGTTAAATCTCTTGTTTGGTTAACGAGAAAGCTATTGCTTTAATTTTTTTTGTAGCCAGAAGTGAATGCATATAATATGATATAAAATATCAGACAACTTATTCAGAGTCAATCACAATTTATTAATGATAATTGTTAATTATTATTATTATTCAAAACTTAATTATTAATAATAATTATCATTAATTATTATTATTAACAATTTAATAAAAAATAATTAATTATTGTTCATAGATTAATTAATTGTAATACTTTTTATTCTTGTTATTAATAATAACAATAATCTATTTTAAAAATATAAATATATTTATAATTATAATAAAATAATAGTTATAATTATAATTCAATTAATAATAATTATATTTTTTAATTAAATGAGATTATTTTGAGAATTTAAAATTATAGGAGGCAAATTCGTACTCTAAGATTTTAATAAAATAAAATTAAGTGTAAGGGGTTAAACGAAATTTTTCAAATCAAAAAATTTTATAATATTCACAAATATAATATAAATAATATTGAATATGGGGGGCTGGATGTAATTTTACAGCCGGGCCGTAGGTTACGTTAAACGTAACTTAGGCGGACCCTTGAACATAAAGCATATTGTGTCATGAAAACTCACAGCACAGCTTTTATGGAATTTTCGCCAAAATCAAAATCTCAGGGGAAAAACTACCGTGCAACTGTGGCACTGTGCTACAGTTGCAACCAGCCGTTGGATCCCATAAACCCCACCATCCAAGTGGATACAACGACTGAATGTAACTGTGTTACGCCCAAATCTCAGTTGAGGATATTTACAAACACTTTTACAAAACTTAATTTTTCATTTTTAAGGAAAGTCAAATGTGAGTGTTGATGCTTTTTTGGAAAAGAGTTAAAATTTAAGTCTTAGTAGTAATCATCTAAAAAGATCCTAAATCCTCTTATGTGGGGATAGTAGATTTTTAAGAACTATGCATTGACTAACAATCTTGTATTGATGAAACACCCTTCATAAAGTTTAAAATTAGGTATATCCACTTTCAAGTAACCAAAAAAGCAGAGGAGGTAGAGCCAACCTTGAGAAAAAGGATATTAAAGAAGGAACAATAAATAAGACTGACAGATACTAATTTTTTTAATTTTGGTTTTGTTGGGTTACAATTGAGTCTCGCTGTCATGTTACTTATTTATGTATATTTGAAGTGGATTATAAGTTACATTTATTATAACTTAATAAATCCCTTTAATTTTTGGTCAGCAGTCTGGTGTGAGTGTCATTTAAAAATCATAATTGCATTCGCTGGTGGGTACCTCTACTCTACCTCTCAGAAGCGGTATTAATGCCAACAAAACATTGAATAATTCGAAAGTAAAACAATAAAACAAAATAAAAAGCTGGGCAGTTAATTTTTCTTTTTTTTTTTTGGAAATTATCTCTTAAATGTCAACTTTAGGTTAAATGGAAGTCGCTGCTAAAAACTTTTAAATTCATCGCTATTGGATAATGTCAAATCAAAACTATTTTTTTCTCCAAAATTATAGTTCATGAAAAAAATAATAAATATTGGTTATAAATAAGCTGCCCAGCAATAAATGAGAGATAATAAGAAAAAAATAATTATCACGCAATCCCATAAAATAAAAATAATTTCATTTATAAAATCTAAAAAGTTCAGGTCCCCAGAGGATAGGCCTTATTTTGAAATAACAAAAAATTATTGCTCCAAACCAAAAAAAAAAAAAAATTGGTGGAAGGAAGCATTACCAGGGCTATTCTTATGCGAACCGTGCGCAGCCGCAGATGCATGATTATCTTTAATTTCTCCTTCTGGAAGTCCATGTCCACCATTTGCTTCGCCATTAACCGCCGCAGGGGGCAGCGGCGGCGGCGCCGGCAGCGGCAGCGCAGTTGTTTTATTAGGTTGGAGCCTAGACTTCCGTCCCAAAAGAGCCCCCACTTCCTCTTCTTCTTCTTTCTGCTCCTCATTCTCCCATGGAAATGCCTGTTGCTTTTGTGGCTCCATGTCTACACTGATATGGTACATGGTGATACAAAGACCCTCTTGTATTTATCTCTTTATGTGCCAACTTTCATTTATAGCCATTTATGAAAGAGAGACAAAAGGACAGTGTTTAGTTTCCACCATTCTACTAATTTTTTAAATTTCTCTGCCTTCACGCTAGTGACTTATGACTTAGCTCAGCTTTATCAATTTTTTTTTTATAAAAAATATTTAATTTCAAATTAATAATGATAGCGATGGATCACACATATCAAAAAACAAAACAGTAAAACAATCCTTTACATTGTTATCGGTGCTGGCGCATGTTGCATTTAATTATATTTTAATTTCTTTTAGATTATGTTACACTTAATTTAAATATAATATATTATAGCCCACCGCTGCATCGACATATTATTGGTCAACCATTTTCATGTCATAATTTTATTTTATTTTATTTTATTTTGCTGTTCTTTCACGTTTTGCACACTTTGACTAATAACTACAAGCAATTAAGGAGTATGGGTCTGTCGTCTCTGTATTAATATCATCGCATGAAATTACATTAATGCCCTCCTACCAAACGTGCAATAAGAGTATTTCGGTAATTTTGAACAAACGTACAAGCGTTTATCTGATACAAAATGTACCTTACTCTGTCCAATTTGGATTGTCTTTTTCAGTTATACACCATTCCGTATCCAACGTAAGGACAAAACTACGTTACAGATTCTGTAAGGTACAGACTGCAGCATCGGCCGTTGGATGTGGTTGGATGTGGAGTGAGAAACTAAACAAAAGAAAATCGGATGGTGGGATGACGAGAGATGTTTGTTACAGAATCTGTAACATAGACAGGTCCCCAACGTAATTCAATTTCGAGAACTACCTGCCTGTGTCCGTACTTGGTAATTTCCGGCTTCCTCCCTTGAGGTTTGTTTTATCTCCACTGCGATACAAAGTATTAGTGTATCACAAATCAACTACCCTATCGTTAGAATGCTGTTAATTAGACCCATTTGTTGATTGAGTAAATGGCCAAAATACTCTTGTACCATTAATGGTGTGTTTATTTCATAAAATAAAGAATGAGAATGAAACTCATATTTACTTGGTAAAATGTAAATTGAGAATGTGAATAAAATGTGTGGGTCTCACATAATTTGAAAATAAGAAATGGAAATCTCATTCTCACGAGAGGATTGAGAATGAAAATAAAGAAATGAGAATGAAATATATGTTTATTTTTGTATCTCTCTAATTTTTTTTATATCTTTCAAATTACCCTCATTCAAATCATAATTATTTTTATTATTTTAAATACCATTAATAATAATAATAAATTTTATTAACTTAGTTATTATTAATTATTTTAGTTATTTTTTATTAATATTATCATTATTAACAATAAAAATAATGATAAAAATAATAATTAATATAAATAATTAATTTATCATTATTGTTGTTATTATTATTATAAAAATAATAATAACAATTATTATTAATATTAATAAAAATAAAAATAATAATAATTAATAATAACTAAAATAATAAAGTTAATAAAATTTAATAATAATATTATTAAGTATGTCAATCACGTTTGCAATTACTAACTTGCCCTCCATGTCAAGCCTTGTACGAAACTGTGTACCAACGGTAGGGGAGGAAAAGCGAAATACGTTGACAGTATACAATAAAATGGAGGTATGGCAAACCTCAAAGAGGAAACTAAAAATTACCAATCCTTATTCCAGAAATCGTAAATGCTCACGTGCTGAGATGTTGTTACCAATAAATAATTCATGCATTAGAAATTTGGAATTCAATTCAACGCATGAGAAATGATTTATTAAAGGAATATGCTAGGTGAATTAAATCCTAATAAAATGGCGCCCTCACCGTTTTGAGTGAGTTTTCACCTAAAAGAAAAGAAAAAAAAAGTTTAAACTAACCCAAAACGTAGTCGTTTTGAATGAGTTTCTATTAGTTAATATATTAGATTTTAGTTGAAATAACAGTGTTTTTTTATTAAAAGAAAAAAGAAAAAAAAGACTAATAAATGGGTCACTGGTTAAAATATGACTTTGCTTAATAGATTGTGAATTATATTAAATTTAATTTAACAAGACTTAAGAAACACAATATGATTGCAATCCCCAGCACATCCCAAGAGAATACAATATATGCAGTTGCTCATGCTTTAGCCAAAATAGTTTTAGCAAGTAATGATGATTGTATTTGGAGGGGATTTTTTTCCTCCTCAAATCATGGTTAAAATCTCTCTTTTGTCTTAATGAAAGTAACTCAAAAAAAAAAAAAAAAAAAAAAAACAGATTCTAATATTGAACCGTTGAATAGAAATCCTTCAGATATAAATCCATATGTTCCATTATGAACCGTTCAATTCAATGTCAATACAGCCACCAATGTCAATCTAGTGGACATCCTGATCATGTTCATATTTTTCATAGATTTTACAGCCACCAATGAAGTAAGCGATTGTTCACATTCAATTATGAGTTATTCAACTATTAATAATTGACCATTGATCATTTTCAAAAAAAAATAAAAATAAACAGATAAGTTGATTAATTGCTGGAACCAACATTACGTTCTTTTTCTATTTGATTAATAGCTGTACACAGCAGGTCGATTTTAATTGCTCCGGAAAATCTACTTAAATCTTCTTTTTTTTTTTTTCAATTCTGAAAGTCACTTGAATGGTTTTAAACATTTTTGTTGAAGAAAAATGTTATTTAATCAAGTAAACGGTTTCACATTCAAATATTCAATTTTTTTGAATTATTCAACTATTATTAATTAAGTATAGGCCACTTTAAAAAAATAAATAAATAAAAGTTGAATATTGGAACCAATGTGTGTGTCTATTTGATTAACATCTGAGTTGAGTACCGTTCACACCTTCATTCTCACTAGCTGAACGTTGTAAACCTTTAGAAGTTTATAGTATAAATAGCCCCTCATACCTGTAGCATCAGAATTTATAAAATATCTATGTTGTAATTTTTGTACTAGTTGAATTCTAAACTTTTCAACCATAAAATAATCTTTTTATGTGATATAATTTAAAATCTAAATAAGTTTGACATGCAACAAGTAAAAATAATTATGATAATTAAGTAATTTTTAATAAAAATAGATGCATACATCAATATCGCATTATAAAATTTTTTAAAAACATAAAAATTAACTGCTTAATTAATTCAATTTGTAGAGACTAAATAAAAACTTTACGTACAAAACAAATAAATGAAAGTTGAGTATCGAAACCAACATTTTTTTTGTAAAAAAATGGAGTTGACAAATCATTCATTTTATTGGGTAGAATTAATTAATGTCTTACGTGATATCCTTCATGAGACACATTACGTGTTTTAAGTTTTATTCTTTTTTTTTTTCCCTTTTTTGAACAAGACCTGCTTTTAATTTTAATTTGTTTATTCTATATCCTTCCATTCCTTGTTCATAATGTTTGATTATTTATCCATGTTTACGTACGGTTATTATGATCTTTTGATGAACTCTGACTTGGGCGACAACAGCTGGCGTCATCTAGTTCATTGATAGGAAATTAACAACGCCTGCATGAATAATCAGGAACAAAGAAGAATGCCAATTAGTTTCCACAAAAAAGAAGAAGAAGAAGAAGAAGAATGCCAATTGCCGTAATTTTGTAGGCTGATGGTGGACTGATGCTCTCACTAATGTTGAGGAGACTGATTGGAATTTTCATGAAGCTCCTTTCTCTTTTTATAAAAATGAGAAACAATAATTTTTTCCATAAATGATGCTTACGCTAATTTCTGGTCAGTCACAAAATTAAATGATCGGACGATGTACAAAACAAGACACATATAATTTATATGGTTTAGCACTTATCTTATGTCAGAAGTCTAAAATGAGCAACTTTCACGGTTAAATAAGAGTTACAGTAATTTTTTTTAACATTTTTTTGCTCGTATCCCCTTATGCATCAAATGATCTCTATTTATATTATAATTTTGGTTTACTAAGTTCTTGATTACTCTTTGTTCTCATTAGAGTTTTTATCTAATGTTAATATTACTCTCCTTCTTAAACTAAGTTTTATCCAATATCCACATTTATCGCTAACATTTTATCTCCTTCTTAAACTTACTTAGGATTTGAGAGCTTCTAGATTCTACTTTTAAACTTAGATAGCACGTCCAACTACCAGACCCTAGTTGTTAGATTCAATAGGTGGTTTTTTTTTAAAAAAAAATTAAACTCATCTCCCACAATTGTGCTCTCGAATTATTGTGCAATTGTAAGCTCTTCTACAATTGCACTCTCTTGCAATCACATTTATTTGACTTATTGAGTGCTATCATGCTTAGCTATGACTTATAATCATGCTCTAGAAGATGCTTAGCTATGACTCTTTTACAATCATGGTCTAGATGCTCTACAACAGTTGTGCTTATTTGACTTCATGCCCTTCTGCTCACATGCTTCCATGCTCACTTGCTCTCATGCAGCTGTGCTTATTTGACTTATTAAACTTTCTACTGAGCTAGCACACTCTCATGCTCTCATGCTCACATGCTCTCACGCAACTGTTCTTAAATGACTTATAAAGCTTTTTACTGAGCCAATATGCTTTTATGGTCTCATGTTATTTGACTTGCCATATTTTTTCTTCATAATAGTTGCCCCTAACTCTTTGAAGCTGACTTACAAATGTTAAAAGCCAGCATTAACATTTGTACACGCTCTATTCCAATACACCCACATTAGGAACAAAAATCATGTAGCCTTTCATGTCGCATCAGCATAGAAATAGCTTCTTCCTTAGTCATATAAAATGGTAGTGGAAAACATGGAAGAATTAACAGCAAGGCTGGTCACCAACCCTGCCGATAGCCATGAAGATTATAAATTGGAACGTTCAGGGGTTTGGGAATGACTGGATGTTCTATGAAGCCAAAATGATTCTCCAATTGCATAAGTCTCAGATAATGTTGCTTTGTGAAACAATTGTTTTGAAGTAGCAAAGGTCAGATTGGGAGTTGACTTGGCAATAATATGGTGCACAGAAATGATGGTGGAAGTCAAGTCCTATAGTAAGCATCATATTGATACAGTTGTGCATATTAAAAAATGATAGTTACTGAAGATGTACAGGAACTTATAGGTGCTTTTCCTTCCCTACTTTAGTTTCGTTTTGGAGATTTCAATGAAATTTTAAGACCTTTAGAAAAATTAGAGGAGAATGATTGAGATGTGAAGTCGATGTTTGCATTTATAGATGTAATTAGAGAATATGAATTTTTATGGGTTTGGGATGGAAGAGGCAACCTTTTGCATGGTCCAATCAAATATACGAAACCCATTGATTGAAGAAGGATTGGATTGCTTCTTATGGAACAGAATTTGGGGTAATATGTTTTATGCAACTATAGCAATGACTTGGTTTAATGGATATAGAAGAAAAGAAAGAAGTATCAAATATCATTAAAAAAAAAAACCCACTCCTCGTGACCATTATGAGGATTTTTGGAGCTTTTTATGAAAAGTGAAAAGAAATAGCGAAGATAAAGTGAGTGGATAATGAAAGATGCTGTAGAGAATACTACGTTGCAGAATTAAAACAAAACAGCCAAAAAATCATTGGCTCAACTCAAATTGTGCAGTATAAACTGATAGAAGAATTGAAGACTATAAAGCAACATCTTCATAATGTTGATATGGATAGTATCAAGAGTACTAAGAAACAGCTTGATGGTATAATTATGAATGAATAAATCTACTATAATAGAGGTCTAGGGATGATTGGCTAGAAGAAGGAGATCAAGACACAAATTTTTTTAATACAAAGGCTTCAATAAGAAAAGAAAGAATAAGATTTGGTTATTTTAGATAAAGATGATAAGTGGACAGAGGATCCAGAGGATGTAAAAAGAATGTTCTGTGACTACATTTAAATTTTGTTCACATCAACAAATTGTTCCCAAAACCAAATGAAGCTGTTCTACAAGTACGTTGTTCAAAATGACAAATGAGATGAATAAGATACTAGATAAGCCATTCACAAAAGATGAAATCTCAGCCAGGTTAGCTCAGATGTGCCCATTAAAGGCTCCAGGTCTACATGGATTCCTAACAACCTTTTTTCAGAAGCATTAGAGGACAGTAAACAAAGGAGTGTTGACAACATGCTTGGACATTCTTAATGATGTAGGTAGTATTGCTCCTTTAAATCATACTTAACATTTCTTTAATCCCTAAAATTGAAAGCCTAAAAAGGTGACAAAATATAGGCCTATCAATCTGTGTGATATCATATGCAGAATTATAACCAAAACTATAACTTATTGGCTAAAACAGAAAGACAAGAAAAATGGTTTATTTGCGGTAAAGCTTTATATAAGCAAAGTTTATGATAGGGTGTAATGGAAATTCTTAGTGAGAACCATGAGAAGAATAGGCGCATTTTTTTTTGGGTAAAATGGTTTGATTTAATTAAAAGATGCATGCATAACAACATGATTATTCTTTGTGTTGATAAATGGTGTAGCAAAAAGCTTGATCTACCCAAAAGAGGATTGAGACAGAAGTGCATCTTATCCCCATATTTGTTCATATTATGCTAAATTGCTGCTACAAGCTAAATCAAAGCAATTAATCCATGGGCTGAGATATAGTAAATACTTGTCAATCACTCATCTTCCTTTTGCAGATGTTATTTTTATTTTCACTAAAGCTACTACGAACATTGTAATAATTGAAAAGCTTTTTTGGATTGCTATGCTGGAGCTTTGAACAGATCTTCAATATTTTTCAAAAGGAATTCTTCGATTGGTCAGGTGGATACAAGCCCGAATATCTTTTTAGCTTCATGTTGCTCTAGACATGAAAAGTAACTTGGATTTCCATCTGTAATTATAAGGCAGGGTGCTTATGTAGTAAGATATCAAGTTAGAATAGTAAGCTTTTCTCAAGTGGAGAAAAGGAAGTGTTGATTAAAGCTGTTCCTGGGGCAGTCCCATTTTATACCATGGGATTTATGTGAAGATATTCATAAAGCAATTGTAGGTTTTTGGTGTGCCTCAGAAAGAGATTAAAGACAAATTCACTAAGTAAGATGGGAAAGATTGTCAAGGTTTAACTAAGTGCTGGTGGTAAAGCAGAGTTGGAGAATTATCCAATTCCTAAACTCACTGATGGCTAAAGTTTTGCGAGTGAGATATTATAAGCATTTTGTTTTCTAACTGCTAAGTTGAGATATAAGTCTTCTTTCATTTGGATAAGTATACTGTGGAGCAGATAGGGGACTCGCCAAGGTTTAAGGTGGATGATTGGAAATGGGGAGAATGTGCAGATTTACAGTAGCAATTAGATTCCTAGAATCATGACTTTTAAGATTTTATCCCAAGCAACATTGCTTATAGAAGCTACAATAGCTTTCTAATCAATGAACAGAAAAAATGGATTGAAAACCTAATTACACAGCATTTTGTACCAGAGGATGTTGAAAGAATAATTCATATTCCCCTTCTAAGATGTCTAGAACCTGATTACCTTTTGTAGGCTTATGATAGGCAAGGCGTATATTCTGCTAAGAACCTGTGGAAAAAGAAACTTGTGTAGAATCCTCAGTGTCGAAAATGTGGCAACAAAGGAGAGAATGTGTTCCATGCACTGATTATAGATTATCCCAAAAGATGTGAAAGCTTATCAAATTTGGAGAAGACATAAAGGACCTCGCTAATCAAGACATGTTGAATGTGCTGTAAGGTTCGACAGAATGAAACATAAGAGACATGGAACTAAATTGTGGTAATAAGTTAGGCAAATTGTGCTCTTCTGATTGGAATCCAGGAATTTTTTTTTCCATTTTTTTCTAAATTTTTAGCATGGAATCCAATAAGGCTACAATTCGGTTAGGGTTTTAACCAGACTAGATTCACAAAATCAATATGATTAGGTTTGAAGGACTAACCCACACCAAAGTGAAGTATAATGAATTTTTGGTTTGATTTGGATTAACCCGATTTGAATGATCACCCCAAGCAAATGAGCGAATTGCGTGTGATATACCTGGTTTCCCTTAAAATACCTAAAATATACCTCAATCTATTAAAATCGCTAACTTTACACATATATACTTAAAAAGATCAGGGAAAATACAAAAATAACCTTAATAAAAGCCAACAAAACAGAATCGATTCCCACCCAAAATCACAAAGTCGACTAAACAAAAACAAGAGAGAAAACTCCTTGAAGAACAAGCGGCCCCCTACCCATTCTACACTTCAGTTATCACCACCGCCTCAGTTGTGTCACCACCACCTTGTCTTGCCTCCGTCATTGGTTACTAGGTAAGTAATTTTCATTTTCTTCTTTCTCCTTCAAATATTCAAAGAAAAATTTTAGGGTTTTTGCTGAAAATAGTAAGTGATTTAGTGAATTGGGTATAATTTATGGGATTAATGAAAATGAAAAGAATTAGAAGTATAACATGAACAATGTAATACAATATATCACCAAGAGACATACAAAAATAAATGTCAGACAACATATTTTTATTTGAAAAACTTCAAATTTATTTTGTGTCTTCTATGGATTTTGTATTCTTATTTTTGTTTGAGTGCAACAATTAAGATTTGGCAACAATGTGGTTAAAGAAAAGTTTATTAAAGAATCATGTGAGTTAGTTTTCTCAATTTTTGCTTTGTGGTTGGAGAAATGATGTATTTAGTTTTGAAACATTATGATTTAATTTTAAAGGTTATTTGATTGTGTTCATTGGATCTGCCTTTTATTGATTATTGTTTTGAATTTTGTTATAAACATATTGTTCTGGAAATTTGTGAAATTAAGGTTGTAGCGTAAGAATCTATATGTGTTGTGTTCTAAAATCAGGGTTAGAGTTCAATTATGAACTGAAAAATAGTTGTTGGTATGTTATTAGCCTCATAATATTTGAATTGTTTACTATCAGGTTTCATATGATTAGTTTATAACCCATTTAACCTCTAGATAAAACTTTTTACTTGATCCTGTAGGTTCTGGACTATATACCAAAAAAACCATGGCATCCGATGATAATTTCGATAACGACGATCAGAAGGCGGTTTTAGTAAAAGTGTCTAATATGTCATTATTAAAGGCACTTTCACTCATAAAGCAACGTCTCACAGAGCAACAATATGAAGTGTTTAAGGAAACATGCTTTGATCATTTTGTGTACCTTCAAGATCTACAATTCACTGGTCAAATTATTCATGCATTATTATTACGGTATATGAGATCAACTGATAAGGCAATGTACTTCAAAATAGGACAAAAAGAGTGCAGATTTTCTATGCTTGAGTTTGCCTTAATTACGGGATTGAAATGCCATAAAGAACATGATCTTTTAGTACATGAGAAAGACAATGTTGATAATATATGTGATGTGTTCATGGGGGGCAATCATGAATTTACTCAAAAACAATTATAGAAAACTTTTTCAACAGCCTAGTCCAATGATGATACCTTGATGGTCAAGTTTGTCATGCTATATTTCTTGGAGTATGTGTTGCTAAGAAAGGAGCCCAATAATAAGATTGATGACCTCCATATTCGTCTATTAGACAACTTTAAAGAATTTAATAATTATCCATGGGGTCGTTTGTCATTCGAGGCAACAATGTTAAGCTTGAAGAACACAGTTACAAGGAGAAGCAAAAGAATTGGTTCATTAGATCCAAACACAGAAGAGAAATACAGCCTTTATGGTTTTCCATTTACGTTTCAGGTGAGAATGCTTATTTATTTATTTTTATAATAAATATATGAATTTTATATGATATTGATGTAGTGTTTTAATATTGCAGGTGTGGACATACGAGGTCATTTATGAATTCGGTCAAAAATTTGCAACCGAAAAGGGTGATTTAAAGGTTCCAAGAATTTTTAAGTGGTTCTGTAAGAACAAGATTATGGCTGATGTAATTAATAAAGCCTTGAAAGAGGAAGACACCGTAAGTGTTTCATTCTTATTTAAGTGCGAACCATTACCATGAATTATTTAGTTTAACTTGAGTTATTTAGTTAAAGTATTAGTACCTTCTTGGTATAATTTAATTAACATCTATATTATATAGTTTATTGTAGCGACAACATTGTATGCCACCGGAAGTGATGGAAGTAATGAGATTGCACAACATTACATGCAATGGTACTTGGCTTCGGAAATTGAGTGGAAGCAAGAGCTTGGCGAACTCAATGCTGTGAGTGGTGATGAGCCTAACAACGAACCAAATTCTGCACATTCAAATGTGCAAATGCAGCAGCAAATTGATGTTGTTATGGATGATAGGCATGCAACCATCACTGATGATATTTCACACACACCATTCAATGCACCCAGCCTTTCTCATGATTTTTTCTTTCGCCACGTAATGCATCTACTTTTCAAAGGACAACACCATTCCACGAAAAAATAAGCAAAAATGTAAGTTAGTTGATTTGTTTAAAGACATTTTGAGATTTTTATTTATGAAATTAACTTAGCAGTATATCTTAAAACATGTTCGTAGGTCACTCCGTCTTGTCGTGTCTCTATAGGCGATAATGTTGCTCCAACATTTTAGAAAATTTATGATAGATTAAGCAAAATCGAGGAAAAGGTGCAAAAGATTGATGTGTTGGAAGCAAAGCTTGACAACATTACAAAAGACTTATGGAGAACGACGAAGTTACTCGCAGAGTTTCTAGCATCTTTTAATGTAGGCAAAGATAGTCTCACTAATCAGATTTTCAACATTTTAAACACTTTTAGAAGCGATTTTTATTTTTTATATATTTTTACATTTACTTCAGTGGCTTAGACAAAATTGAAATTAAATTCAGTTGATAATAATTACGGACGAATTCTAAATTTTGTTATATTTATTCATAATACAGCCACCTGCACATGATCCTCCTACCTCAGTGGCTTCTGATGTAGTCATAGATAAAATTAATGTTCAGGTTTGTAATATTAAATGTAGTTGAAGTTAAATTTAGTTGGTAACGATTATGTAAAGAATTCTAAATTATGTTGTATTTATTTGTAATACAACTACCTACACATGATCCTCATATCTCAGTGGCTTCTCATGTAGACCATGATAAAATAGATGATCATGTTGGTAATATTAAATTCAGTTTGTATTGAATTTGCTTACTAGCAATTATGTACAAAATTCTAAATTTGATTGTATTTATCCGTAATACTTCCACTTGCACAAAACCGCAGGGACTACTCATGTAGATGCCGATAAAATTGATGTTGAGGTTGGTAAAATTTAGTTCATATTGAATTTAGTTACTAGCAATTATATACAAAATTCTAAATTTGATTGTAATTATCCGTAATACAGCCACCTGCACATAATCATCAAATCGCAGGGGCTGCTCATGTAGATGCTGATAAAATTGATGTTGAGGTTGGTAAATTTAAATTTAGTTCATGTTGAATTTAGTTACTAGCAATTATGTATAAAATTCTAAATTTGATTATATTTATTCGTAATACAGTCATTTGCACATGATCATCAAACCATAGAGGCTGCTCATGTAGATGCCGATAAAATTGATGTTAAGGTTGGTAAATTTAAGTTTAGTTCGTGTTGAAATTAGTTACTAGCAATTATATATAAAATTCTAATTTTTGTTTTATTTACCTGTAATACAGCCACCTGTACATGGTATAATTAACATTACTGATGAAATTTCTAGCAAATCTCACTATAAAAAAGGATGTAAAGGACAAGATTGTGTTCCATTGGAACAACATTATCTGAGAAAAAAGAGAAAAAAAATCAGTATATGTTAGCTCACCTTACACTGACCCTTATAAGAAGTCAAGAAAGGATACAGTAACTGAATCAAAAGGTCCAATAAACTTTGATGATTTGATGCGTGATGACAATATGGAGCCGTAAGTTTCTTTTATTCTTTTTTTTGTTTTAGGGTTAATTATATTTATTTCTTTTATTCTTTTATTCTTGTTTTAGGGTTAATTATATTTATTCAAGTTGTTATGTAATAATATTTCTTGTTTTTTTTTATGGTAGTTTGACAATAAGGTGGCCTATCCACGACGCAAATAAAGACTTCTTTCGTCGATTATGCAAACCAAGATCATGGATATCTAGCGCAGTAATAATTTTTGTTAGGTACTTTAATGAATATGTTAAACAATGCATATAATAGCTATTGTTTATTATTTACAGCACTTGGACTCTTTTTTTTATGCTGTATGACACAGCTTGGTCAACTCCCCATCTTGTAGTATGCAACGATGTACCATAATGGACACTATATATCAAGTAAGTTTGTTATTACATTTATAAAACATATACGAAAATATAAAATATATAAAACACTTACACTTTTGTTTTCTGTAATGATAGCGAAAGTTAGAGCATCTGTATTCAGTTTACGTGATCAACCCTGAAAAAGTATGGACAAATAATGCTACTAATTATGTTGTTGATTATGTCAAGGGTGAAAAACTTAAATGTGTTATTCATTGGAAAAATGTTTCCAAAGTAAGTTGCTTATATTTATTTGACATGTTGACTATAGTTTTTTTTTCTCTATTTAGTGGTTTACATGATTTTTTCTGTAGGTATATATTCCGCTTCATTCGAAGCAAGATCATTGGACACTAGCACAGTTTGACCTTCAAAAGGAGATAATTTTTGTGTATGACTCCATGTTAGATTATATGAATAACAGTGCATTTAAGAAGGAATTGTTACCGTTTGTAGTTATGATGCCATTGATTCTAGATAGGATATCATAGTATACTTCACATTCTGATAATAATTCTCTAACTCGTAAGTAGAAGGCCATGCGAATTTCAGACATCCCACCACAAAAAAACAAGTAAAAAATATTAAACATGATAATGAGGGAAAAAAGAGTCAAATTCGTAAAGTCATCTACCGACTTTAAATGGGTAACAATTATTATTATTATTTTTAAGTCAAAGATTTACTATCTACGCCTTCCATAATACCCAAAATAACCATCTAATTTTTATCTTTTAATAATTCAGTATCAATTTCTTTCAGTACCTATGAAAATCTATTATTTTGTCTTTTTAATTTTGTGGGAATTGAACGTTCATGAACTTGACAATCTCAAAAGTCACAATCACAAAACACGGTAACAATTGATACCAGCATAGTAGTGTTATTCAGCTTTGACTTAAAAAATTGTTAATTTTTTATTTTGCAGCAATAAATATTGATATATTAAATCATCATGGTGTTAAGTGTTCCTATCCCAATTAAACATCTCACATAAAAGTAGAGGTGGCAAAAATACTCGCTCGGTCCGGACCCGGATCGTACCCGGGCATTGTGGGTCGGGTATTACCCGTCCTGGCTATCAAGTCGGGTCGGTCTTGGGCATCCCTTGATAAACCCGGAACCCGAATTTTATTAAAAAAATATTATAAAATATATATTATTTTAAATATTTATATTTATTTGACTAATTTATTATACATATATAAAGTTTTAAACACTTAAAGTTTATATTTTCATGTCAAATTTTATTAAAATAAATTTAAAACTTATAGAATTACCAAAAAATAAAAAAATATATACACATAATATTAAAAAAAAATAAAATTCGGGTACCCGAATTAAAACCCGACCCAAACCCGGACCGATTACATCCGGGTAGGATTCGATCAGTGCAATACCCGAACCTGGCCCGGAGTTTTACCATCCCTACATAAAAGCCTTCCCTTAACTCAAAGATACCAATCGAATTTTTCAACTCTTTTAAGGGAATGTCTCACGCATTGGGGTTTTATTAACATATTTAAGGGGTGTCAATGGTCCTACCATACTACTAAACTAGAAGTACTTTTCTATGTACAATGAATAAATCCAATAGAATATGTGTATGTGGACCTGGTCATGGCCTTAACCCAAATCCAATACTAGGCTGTTCATGATTTTCTTAGGGTTTTACGTGGAAAAAAAAGGGTAAAATCGCACTTTGTTTGACTAAACTATCGAAATTCTCTTATGGTTTAAAATATATCCAAACCTTCTCAAGTGTCAATTTTTATTGTTAATATTACCATTTTAATTTGGTGGTTGTTTGATGTAGGGAATATAACTACCTTTAATTATTCACTCACAAATAATTTTTTTAATCATAATTAATTAAAAAATTAAATAAAAATTATTAGAAAAGGTAATGGGACTATCATAATTTTTCAATTAATTTAAAAAAATTCAGAAATAATTGAGAAGTTATATGCAAAACAAATGTACAATTACTTTTTTTTTTGGAGAATAATAAGTTGAGGGTATTTGAGACAATAAAAACAGTGTGTGGTGTGTGTATTAATTTTACATTTAATTTTAATAATTTTGAAAAAAAAATCAGAATGAATTAAGAAATTATAACAAATCCCTTGCTTTTTCCATAATTTTAAATTTAATTTTTTAATTAATTATGATTAAAAAGTTATTCAATTAATTAAATATATGTGTCATATATATATATATATATATATATAATTTTTTATTCCTAAATGTGTCATATATATAGTGGTAATTTGATGTGAATCCTAACTGAGAGTAGAAATTTTATTTTGAGAAATCCTTAGTTCTGGAGCGTAGTGTATAACTTTTGGATTTGAGGAGAAAAAAAATTATTATACTTGATTTGTACTTTTGTATACGATGAGTAAAGCTTGCATAGCAGAGTCAATGAAGAAAGGAAATTTTGATTGAAAATAATCAAGAGAAGCAATAAATGGAAATCTATTTTTTATTGTTCAGGAAAAAATTCTTACATCGACTAAAGTGAAATAGTAATTATAATAATAACAATACTGATGATGATGATGATGCAAATAAAAATGAAGAGAGTTGATATCCGAGTTTGGCAAGAAAGAAAAGGACCTCCATTATATAAAGCTCCTTCATTCACAGCTTTAAGAGACTCTTACTGGTTAAAGTCATGAACTTGGACAAAACGTATATGATTTAAAAAATGGAGGGTTTATGTAGCATATATACTTCGTTAAAACTTCTTTATAGTGATATTTTATATAGTCATAATAAAATTTGATTTTAATTTAGATAAACAATAAATAAAAATAAACTTTACATTACAGTAAGCAATAATTTTTTTAGATCTCGACTTAAAGAAATTTGACTCTACATAACAATAATTATTTATATATTATAACATATATATATTTTATTACATAGGTTTAGGATGGAAAAAAATATTTTTATAAAACTGTTTAGAACAATTATTAGGGTTTTTACCAAATCAGTGTATAGCATTTATAGAATTTACATTAATGGGAGAAAAATATTTAAGAAAATGTAAATGTTTAAATATTTAAGATGACTTGTTTATTCCAAATGTTACATTAATATATGTACTGATTTTTTGAAAACTATGTTTATCTCTGTTATCAAAATCTATACATTAAATTTGACATTAATTATTAATGTAGTACATATTTTACCTTTATATTCTTACACTAAGAATAATTTCAAAATAGTAATTTTGTAATTACATCTCTCTTCATAGAAATAAAATTAATTGGTCATACCATTATGATTATAGAGAGATTATACTATATATACCCTCCATTTGTTTAACTCATTTGAAAAAAATTATTTACAATTATTTTGTTAATTTTGTAATCAATTATTTTAATTATTTAAATTCATCAACGATAAAGTTATCAAAATACCTTAAAAAAAAATTGAAAGAGAATGAACGCGTTGAGATATTTCACTCTAATAATTAAATTAAGGTTCTTTTTTGTTGGGAGGTTGCTATATTGGACTTTTTACTTTTACTTCTTTTACTTTTTTAACCTTTTGTTTTCTTAATTATCACGCATGGTCGGAAAGAGGAATGTCCGTGTGGGCCCCATCCGTGACAGAAGAAGTGAAATGCCAGCAAAGCTAGAGCCTTACATTATCTTCGTGGACAGCGAGCAAATGAGCGAAGTAGTTTGGGCAAAGAGGTAAAAGAACTTTCATGAAATTGGATTATAATGCAAAGCAAGGGTCTTCAAAACCGTGTGGCTTCAAGTGGAAATCATTAGGTGGCATGTATATCGGAGGCCTCCGGAGGATATGGATTAATAAGTGCTTTTTATTTTCATTTTTGATTTTTTTGGTTGCCCCTTTTCTACATAGAATTGTACTGCACTTATGAAAATAAAAATTAAAAAGTTTAGGAACACATAAAAATATAATCAGGTCATTAATAATTTTTTCAAACTTGATGTTCACGCAAAGATTCCTGTAGTTGATGTATCACTATCATATGCAAAGCCTGCATAAAGAGGGATGCCATGTGAGGGGGAATGGCTAGCTCAAGTGCACTCACACCAAATACTTGAGGCTCAAGATTATTCATTCTTGTTCAGAATTCAGGTTCTACCTGCTTCGTGAAAAGATGATTTAATGGGTGCAAGAATCTCTCTCAAGACCTCAGATGGAGCTCAGCTGATGATACATGATACCTGACACTTCTTGCCTGTTTTACTGGCAATTGAGAAAATAAAAAGAAAAAGAAAAGGAAAAAAGTTTGCTTTTGTGAAGGATTGGACAACCATCATTCCAACTCATTTTTTGGTCAAGCAACTAGAAAACCACACATATATTTAATATAGTGCCAAATCACACCCACAAAATATCCCATAAATGAATTAGTAAAATAAACTGTTCAAAAAATAATAATAACATTAACAAAATCATTTAATTTGTTCGTTACTATTGTTAATGGTTGCATACTTTTACATTGAATTGAGACAAGAATTTTCACGTAATCTAAATTTTATTTCCTTTTCTTATAGAATTTAGTCAAATGATTGGTGGTCAATTAATGAAAAATTAAAATTAATTAAATTGTATTACACACTGTTATCAATGATAATGAATATGTGGTACAACATTATTTTTAGAAACTTAAGACTCAAGAGAACTTAGAACATTAAAAGATCTCTATTGTTTATTTTGTCACTACTTAAACAACACCACCAATCTATTTCGGTGGCTTGAATTAATGATTTTCAATTGCTTAATTTAGCTAACCAGTACTCGATATCGAATCTAAGGGAGACAGAGACTGAAAATTTTAATTTAAACTTTATCACTCCACCTTTAGAATAAAAAAACGTCACCAACATACCAATCTGTTCTTGGACCACTAAAGAAGAGAAAAAATAACCAAAACTTCATGGTGCAAGTTCAATAAGAGAGAAATGAATCTTCTTTCTTGGTCTGAGATTCTCTCATTTTTTCACAGCATCATATTATTATATAATAGCCAGCTCCAAAAGTGATACGGATATAAGCACTCACATTGATGAAACAGTTCCAAAGAGAGAATAGATAACAGTAGCAACAAACATGTACTACCCTAATTATATGTAAATTTTAGAACAATTTAACAAGTCACCCATGCACCATTTAAAAATGAAAAATAATAGTAATCAAAAGACGAGACACCTACTTCTTGTTCATTCACGTTGCTCAATACTAATTAATTTTACCACGAGCCTCCATCCAACAAACGAGTCCAATATCCAGTAGACTCTGCTTGTGCTTGCCCTCTATTTAGCTCAAAACGATCAGTAGTAGTGTTTGAAATCTCTGGCTTTATATCTTGCAGAGGAAACCAAAGTCTTGCACCATTATTCTCAAATCCATCTGATGATGAAAAATCAAGGGTTTTTTTATGTTCTTGCAAGAGTATGTTGCCAGATTGGCATGTTGCATTTGCATTTGAATTTGAAGCAACAGCTGGCATCCCCATGAATGAATTAAATTCACTTGATGAAGCTGATGATGATGATGAGATTTTGCTTTCAGTATAATTTGGAGGGTAAGCTAGTTTGAGATCCGGATGATATTCATGATGGATCGTAGAGTTAGGGTTATGATGTGATGAGACTGCAGACTGATCAGGAAAACAAGGAGTGTTGAGATCAGTAAGGTTCATTGATAAACCAGATGATGATGATGATCTCTTGTTCTTTCTTGAACCTCCACCCACTGGAACATTTCTCAGAGACCCACCTGCTGTCCAATATCTTCTGCAAGTCTTGCAGAAATGTCTTGGCTGAGAAAAGCTGTAGTTGTTGTAGTAACAAAACTTGGTATCAGTTGAATTACACCTTGGACAGTTCAATACTCTTTCTCTTTGTGGCTTTGGCCTCCTCTCTAACGTAGGATTTGAACCTGCTTCCATGGGTGTAACAAACCCAATTCCCTGATCATCATCATATTCATTAAATAAATTAAAATAAAATGAGAAATGGAAAAAAAAAAAAAAAAGAGACCCTAAGTTTCATGCTCAAAAAGTGAAAGGAAACAAACATGACAGAAAAACAAAGTAAGCTATATCAACTTTACATATTGGTGAGGGATTGCAAAAGCAGTAAAGCAAACTATAGTAACTTTTCTGGCTCTTCTGTGATATTGATATTAGATTGTTGAAAAAGAGAAAAAGAAGAAAAGAAAGTGAAGTACTATAAAAAAAAAATGAAAGATCGTAAAGGACAGCTATATAATTAAATTCAAGTAATTAAAAGTGGGAACTAGCTGAACATCAACTCATATGGGAAAAGTAAACTTAATTATTAGAAGCAAACAAACATAAAAATTCCCAAAAAAAAAAAGCTAAAAAGTCTTGAAAATCCTCACTCAGAAAAGAAAAAATAACATGATTTTGATTTTGTAAAAGTAATGGCTTCTTTAGTTACCTGTGGCCAGTGATAAGCGGTATCCATGGATTAAGAAGAGGAAAAGGGGAAGATGAAGTCTTCAGAGAGAGGAAAATCACCTACTTTTCTACAGCCGCTGTTCCAAAAGCAAAACGCAAGACGAAAGCACTTTGAGATGATTGTATGTCTGTGGGGTGGTTTCCGTGTGTTGGCCAACTATATGACTACTGTCTGTGTGAGAACGAATGGGTATTTTTGTCTTTTAACTAGCCTTGCATTATTATAAGCCTGTTACCCTGTGTTGGCAAATAATTTACATACATGTCATTATTCTCTATGTGGGTGTCTTCTTGCGTATGCACCGTGGACACAAGTGACATCCTCGCTGACCTGAGAGTGGGGAAGTGAGGATGTTTCGTTTTCTCAATCTCTTTGTAATGTGGATAATGCAAACTCAGCACTTTATAAACTATAAGTGATGTCTGTAACTAAAACTCTGCGTGTTATTTCCCGCAAGCACTGGAATCTGTTAAAAAGTTAGTGTGCGTTTAGAATTGAGATGTTGTATCTTTTAAGCTGTAAGCTGTTGTGAAAAAAAAGATATAACTATGAAACAAAAATTAGTAATATATAATAAATATAAATTTTAAATAATAATTTTAATAAAATTAATAAAAATATAAAAAAAATTTCATGATACAAGTGAAAAACTATATTAACATAACTTTTAAGATACAACAGTTACTGTTTACCAAACACTTTAAGATCCGTTTGGGGCCTGTACTTTAGAAAACTACAGCTGCATAACTTCAATGTCAAACACACCCGCATCTTTATTAGCAGATCTATATATCTTCGGGTACCCAAAAAAAAAAAAAAAGACTACAAAGGACATTCCATTCACCGAAAGAGAAAGGTTAAGAACAACTGGGTCACTTAACACTTCACTGTTAACTGATAGCAATTTGAGAGACACTGCCACTACCATAACGACAAGCAGACGGCACCGAAGTGGATGGTGGTTGTTCTCGAGTAATTTTTCAACGAATGAAATTTTATTTAGTAGTGATCTTTGAATAGTTGGATAGATCTGACGATAATAATTATAATAATATAGCAAATTTGATTTCATATAACCGGTGATGGTAGACGGTGGTGAGTAGAAGTGGCCGAAAACGGCGGGTATTAAATTTTTTTGAATACTAAATGTAATTAATTTAATAAAAATAACATAAAATATTTTAATATACAAACATAGTATTAAATTTTATTACATCTTATTACAATCCATTACAAGTGTGGATATGGCACTCTCCAATCGGATTTATTTTTTGAAAAAAAAGAAAAAGAAAAATATCAACAATTTATTTATACGTAGGAAATTTAATTATATCACAAGTTGAGTAGGCAGTGGTGACAACAGTTAATTTCATTTTTAAATTCTATTCTTATTCGAAAAATTCAAACATCCACCATCATGACTAAGAAAATAGCGCAAGCCTCAAGACTCAAATTCTCGAAACAAGTTTTCAGTCCAAGGACGAGGGGTGGACAGTGGACACACTTAAATCACCAATAATTTACAGGTAAGATATACAGAGAAATCGAAACGTGTCCTCGATGACGTGAGCAGAAGACTTGGAGAGAATATTTTGAATCCTGCCCCATCAAAGGAATCTGCCCCCACCCTGTCATAGATATAATTCAGTCCCTAGATTGATGGGAATTATGTGGAAATTTTTTGAAATTTTAATAGAGATTTTGTTTTTTATCTAAAATTTTTTATTGGTATAGATTTTTGCGCAATGTATGGTGATTAATTTATGCTCAAGACTTTTTTTTAAGTCAAGTTTTGTGATTTATTTTTTTTTCTCGAAGTGTGTGCCTCAAATCGCGTGTTTTCTTGTGCTTAATTGTTGAGTCAAAAGAAATAATTGTTAAAAGGAGTCGGCGTGCCGACAATAATCCGATAATAATCCTCTAACGCTCAAGTTATTTTTTTTAACTCAATTTGTAAAAGGAGAAAACCTAGAGTGAGATCATGAGTAGAGTTTCTGCACTTATTTTATGTCTTTTTTTACCCTTACCTTTAAATGTTGGATGTTTGGCCTTTATTTAGACAACTTGAAGGATGAGGTAGAAGAGTTATCATGACATGTAACATTCTTATTGTGACATCTGTCCACAAAGCCCATATATGGGGACACCGATCCATATGCATCAAGACTTGTTCATGACAAGTTTTTATTTGGACATTTATCTTGATTTTGTGCCCTTGACATGTAATGGGCTTGAGCTTGAATTCGACACTTATGTTGGTTCCTTACAAAGAGGATTGGTTTAACAATATTTCACCTATAAGTGAAATTTATAAAGTTTTGCCTGTAAGTCTATAGACTCATTCCGTAAAATGTTTCGTGAGCTCATTTTGTAGTATGTTTGTTTGCCCATTTGTATATTACATAGAATGCTTCTTAGGCTGTAAGATCATTATGTAGAAATGTTTATTTAACTTGTAGGCTCATTCTGTAGAATATTTGTTAGATCGTAAGTTCATTCCGTAGAAAATTTATTTGATTTGTAGACTTATTCCATAGAATATGTGTTTGATACGTAGGCTTATTCATTAGAATGTTTGTTTGCCTATAGGCGCATACCGTATAAAGTTTATTAGCATGTACACACATTCCGTAGAATGTTTATTTGGCATGTAGGCTTATTTTTGTAGAATGTATTTTTGCTCGTAGATACACATTTGTAGCTTTAGTATGTATGCTTTTACATAAAAAAAATTACCTAGATCATTCTTTATAAAGAATAGACTTAAGTCATTCTTTGTAAAGAATAAACCTAGGTATTTAGGCATTTTACTTAGAAATATATTCTAAGTGTTTTAGTCATTTTTTTGTAAAAAATGAACCTATGACATTCTTTATAAAGAATGGACATAGGTCTTTCTTTATAAGAGGAGAGACCAAAGTCATTATTTGTAAAGAATTGACTTAGGTCTTTCTTTTTAAAATTTTTAAAAAAGAAAGACCTAAGTCATTATTTGTAAAGAATAGATCTAAATATTTTTTTGTAAGTAATGGACTTAGATTGTTTTCTTTTTAAGTGGACCTAGCCGTTCTGTGTAAAGTATGAATCTAGGTCTTTTTTTTGTTAAATCATACATTTGACAATTTGTCTTAACTTGCAGTTAAACACTTAGAATTCTAAATACATAGGCCTTTTTTGTTTATAGAAAATAGGCCTATGTTATTTCATATAAAATGTTTTTATTAAACCTATATTTTTCGTAAGGTTGGGCGTTTCATAATTTGGTCCAATTTTTTTTTAAATATGCATGAATTTGAATAAGGATATTTGAATGACATTTTTTTTCTATTTGATTATAAATGGCATCTTTTTTTATAAATAAAAAATATCTTAAACATGATTATTGACATTTGTATTCTCTTTACGAAAACAAGAAAAAGAATTAGATTTTATAGTTTAGGAAACAAATATATTTTATAAAGATATTTTTGAAATATAATATTTACTTCTCATTTAGATAAAAGCCAAAAAATCTTATTTTTTCTATTCAAGTGTAAATTTTTTAAAATCAAGAATAAGTTACAAAAAATAAAAAATCAAATCTTAAAAAAATGAAATTAATCAAATCTCAGACTTCAAACAATTAACATACAACCCCTAAATGAAAAACTAGAAAAATAATAATTTTACAATCTTAGCAACCAATAGATTTTTGGCAGTTAATCCTAATCTTAATAAACTATACAGGGCATCATTTATTTCTTTACATTTTATATTGGTGAAAAATATTTGTGGAAGGATTTGGTTTCTCTCTTTGAGTGCTTTTCTATCTATGATGAAACACCGAATGAGAGCTAAAATTAGATTTGTATGTTTCAGAGAGATGCTCACTAGTTGAGCGTTATTATAGTTTTCTTTATTTTCTTTTTAACTTCACTTTTGTAGATCTCTTTATAGAGTTGGGGGAAGAATGTTAAGTAGAAGGGTTGGTGAGCGGCTTTATACTCATATTTAAAGCAGGGTGTATTCTTTAAAAGTCATGGAAACAGAGGAATTGATAAGGAAATGTAATGCCACAATGTTAGAAGAAAAAAAAAAGGAAGAGGACAAAGTTATATTTGGGGGTGGTATGAAGGAAAAAAGAGAAAAGTTAGCAGTTGGCTGTTTGGTAGGAAAAATTCTTTCAACGAAAGGGATAAGTCATGGGGGGGGGGGGGGGGGTTAAAACAACATTACAACAAGCATGGTGTCTAGTAGGGATGGTTAAGGTAGAAAGCATGCGCAAAAAAATCTTGATGTTTAAATTCTTTAAAGAAGAAAAGAAACGAAGGGTGTTAACGGAAGGGTCATGGCACTTTGATTGAGCCCTCATTATTTTGGAAGAACCCAGAGGGATAAGAAATGTTGCAGACCAACCATTCTCACATGTTTCATTTTGGGTGCAATTACATAATGTGCCGCTATTGTGTACATGTATAAATACAATACGTGAAATGGGCTCAAAGATTGGAAGAGTGGAAGATATAGCCACTGATGAAATAGATGATTTCTTTGGTGATTATATTAGAGTCAGAATCGCAATAGATATCACGAAACGATTGAAAAAGATCCTTAGAATTCAACAAGAAAATGGGAAAGAGATATTGGTGGGTAAAGTTTATAAGAAGCTGCCAGACTACTACTTTTGTTGTGGCTATATCGGGCACCAGTATAGGGGGTGTACAAAATACAAAAGCCAACCTAAAGAAAATTTGGCATATGGGGCATGGTTAAAGGCAGTTGTGTTTACTGACCATATGAAGTTCCAAAAGAGCAAGGATAAGATAGAAGAGAACAACGAAAATTCGAAGAATACAGAGACCCCCCACTATCAACAACCAAACTCAACAAAAGAAAACAAGTCATTGTCAGTCCAATGTCGAGATGTTGCAAGCAACCTGCAAATGATATCAAGACATGTGGAAGAGGAAATTGAAAAACCATCAATGATACAAGGGGTAAAATCAAGAAATGATCAATTTGGTTGTAAAAAGCAGTCAGATGCAGTTGGATTTGAGGAAATATCTAAAAATATATGTCAAAAGGCGGGAATTATGAGCGGAAGTAAATTTGGAGGGAAAGAAAAAGAGCCAAGATCCTTTAACGAGATGAGAAGCATAACAACTCAATTCAACCCAAAATGGAGGAGATGGAAAAACCAGGCCCGAAGTGCAAGATGAATGACAAATAACAAAATGTAGCCTTTTAATTCTAAACGGGCTAGTTGTGACACAATAGTAACTAGCCCAAAAAATAAGAAATTAAAGGTTGCAAGCCCAAACAAGAGTATGCCAAATCGAGTAATATGTAGTTCCCCTTCAGCGAAGCTCAAATTGAGCTGAGATGTAACGGCTATGGAAGTGGCAAAAGTAGAAGTAGTGACAGGAAATTAGATATTAGCAATGCATGGACTCCAGCCCCGCCGATATCAATAAAGATTATGAGTTGAAATGTCTGAGGTTTAGGGAATACTAAGACGTTCCTTGCTTTGAAGGATACTCTCCAAGAGCACGAGCCTCAAATTCTATTTGTTTGCGAAACGAAGATGAAGTCGGTGCAGATGACAAATAAAAGTAAAGTTATGGGTTTTTATAATTGTTTTAATGTAAATAGGAATGGTATGAGGGGCGGGTTAGCTATGTTATAGAGCAGTGATATGGAAGTTAATATTGTTTCATACAATAATCACCATATTGATATTATAGTTCACGAGACAAAAATGATGAAATGTAGATGTACAGGGGTATATGGTCATCCTGAAGGTAGTCAGAAAAGACACACTTGGACACTTCCAAGGAGATTAACAGGTTTGTTTTCTTTTCCATGGTTATATTTTGGGGATTTTAATGAGATTTTTGACTTAAGAGAAAAGCTAGGGGGTAGAGAAAGCAACCTGAGTATGATGATTGAGTTTCGAGAAGCTGTAAATGACTGTAATTTAGTAGACCTAAGATGCAAATGATACATTTTTACCTAGTCGAATAAGAGATTTGGCCCCATTTTGTAGAAGAAAGGCTTGATAAATTTCTAGGAAGCAAGGATTGGAAGAATGGCTCTTATGATCTGATTGTCTTAAACTTGAATTCTTGGGGTTTTGACCATATTCCCATAATGTTAGATATGCAAGATAAAAAAAAAAAGTTTATGTGCTTTAAAAGAAATGGTAGGTCGAGAATTCACTATGAGGATATATGGAGCCATTACGAATAATGTAGATGCATAGTAAAAGAGGGGTAAATGAAATGGGGTAGCTGGAGAGATGGGGATCCTATTGAATCTTTTCAAAAGGAAACCAGCACTACAGTGGTACAATTGCTAGCATAGAGCAAGAAGGAATTTAATGGCAAAAAGGAAAAGTTAAAAAGGCTTAAGAAAAAGCTTACTGATATGAAGTCCAATTTCCAGCATTATGAAGAAGTGAATGAGATCAAAAGCACTAAAGATCAAATTAAAAGATTTCTGCTAGATGAAAAAGGTTTATTGGAAGCAAAGATCCCGAGTTGACTGGCTTAAGGAAGGGGGTAAAAATACAAAGTTTTTCCATCTTAAAGCTTCTTCAAGAAAAAAAAATCGGATAAAGGGAATTTTGAATCATGATTATGTTTGGATTGAAGATAGAGAGGAAATGAAAAGGAGTTTCATGCATATTTTGTAAATCTTTTTACGACTTCCAGGCTAACTAATATGCAAATTGAGATAGCTCTAGTAGGCTTGAAACCAAGGGTAAATGCAGAGATGAATAAACAACTAAACATGCCTTTCACAGAAAAAGAGGTGTTAACGGTACTCTCCCAAATGTACCCAACCAAGGCCCCTGGACTAGATGGATTGCCAGCAGCATTCTTTCAGAAGCACTGGAAATCAGTAAAATCATATGTTATCTCTACTTGCCTCCATATTTTAAACAACAGAGGTACAATTGCCCTACTTAACCACACTCACATTGTTTTGATCCCTAAGATTTCTAAACCTCAGAGGGTGACGGATTTCAAGCCAATAAGTTTATGCAATGTCATATATAGGGTAGTAGCAAAAAAAGTTGCAAATAGGTTGAAAGATATGCTTGATTATGTTTATTCCCAATAAGCTGATAACCGACAATATCATAGTGGGACATTCAACCTATATTGGAAGTGCATTTATTCCCAATATATTGATAACCAACAATATCATAGTGGGATATGAATGTTTGCATAAGATTAGGCACAATAAAGAGAAAAAACAGGGGTTGATGGCTCTTAAGTTAGATATAAATAAGGCTTATGATAGAGTGAAGTGAGATTTTTTAAAGCATACAATGATAAAGCTAGGTTTCTCTAGTAAATTGATAGATTTGATAGTGAATTGTATTTCCACAACCTCTTTGTCCGTTGTGATTAATGGAACAACCGCATGGTTGATTAAACCTCAAAGAGGTCTCAGGCAAATATGTCAGCTCTCCCCTTATCTCTTTATAATATATGCAGAGGTCTTTCCAATTTGCTTGTGCAAGCAGAGCAGCAAAAGCTTATCTAGGGGCTTTGCTTTGGACAAGATGTATCAATCTCCCACATTTTATTTACTAATGATAGCATATCTTTGTTAAAGCACCTGTAGAGGATTGTTCTTATCCCAAGGCTATGTTCGAGTGCTATGGCAGAGCATCTGAGTTGATATTCAACTTAAAAAAATCATCCATGTTTTTCAACAACACAAATGAGGATCGAGTTATAGCCATAAAGAATATTTTATAGCTAAAAGTGGTTTCTTGCCATGAAAAATACTTAGGCTTGCCATCTATGATAAGAAGGAAGACCAAAAGTTTTTTCAATGAGGTAAAACTTAGAGTGTTGAATAAAATCCAAAGCTAGCAACACTAATTTTTCTCAAATGGAGGCAAATAGGTGCTCATCAAAGCTGCTGCACAAGCAACTCCATCTTACGCCATGAGTGTTTTCAAAATTCCTTTGAGGTTGTGTGAGGTATTCAAAAAACAGTTGCTAGATTCTGGTAGGGAACAAATCGAGAAAAAAAGGGTATTCATTGGGTGAGATGGGAGAAGCTGAGCCAAGCCAAAGTTAGAGGAGGTATGAGATTTAGAGACTTCTCAAGCTTTAAACCAAGCTTTAGTTGCTAAGTAAGAATGGTGAATCATTTAAAACCTAAATTCATTGGTGGCCAGAGTTATGAAAGCCAAGCACTTCAAGCACTTAGATTTTATGGATGCAAATTTAGGATCAAAGCCATCTTTTATATGGAGAAGTATTTTGTGGAGAAGGCAAGTAATTCAAAATAAAGCTTAATAGAGAATTGGGAATGGTCAAAATGTAAAGGTGTATACAAGCAATTAGATACTAGACCTTCAACATTTAAACTCGTCTCAGCTCCAACAATAAGCGTAGATGCTATAGTTGCAGAGCTTGTTAATGAGGAGCAAAATTGAAAGGAAATGTTGATTCATGATTCTTTCAGATGGGAAGATGCAGAAGCTATGCTACAAATTCCTCTCCCGCGAAGACCAAAAGAGGACTAGTTGATTTGGCATTATGACAAAAGAGGGCAATATAAAGTGAAAAACGGGCATCAAGTGGCTATGAGAATAAAATTTCCAAATCATCCAAGTTGTTCATATTAGAATCCAAATCATTAGGGTGCAATTTGGAAACTGGTTTTACCTGAGAAGATTAATTTTTTTTTTTTATAGAGAGCCACCAATGACTTGTTTCCTATAGCAAAAAATCTATCAAAGAAAAGAGTTTTGCAGGAACCGATGTGTCAAATTTGCTTCAATAATGTGGAATCTATATCTCATGCTCTACTAGGCTGTAAAATGGCAAAGAAAGTCTGGAGAGATTCTCAATTTGCAAAGGATTTTCCAGGTGAGCAATTCCAAGATATAGGTAGGTTGATACAAGCACTGCCTAAATAGTAAAAAAAACCTTGATGGGGAGATAGTTGCAACCCTACTTTAGGTAATTTGGAATGTAAGAAATAAATGGTTGTGTAAAGGAAGAAAAGAGGCACCAATCAAATTAGTGGCAAGGGATGAATTAGTAGTGGACTCGTTTAAGAAGACCAGACAACATGAAGTGATCTACACAACAAAAAGAGGAGATGGAAAAATAAATCAATGAAATCCTCCCCAGAAAGGTTGGCTTAAGGTTAATATGGATGCTGTTGTGGATGCAAATAATTTATAGATTTGTAAGTATATAGGTAATAAGATAAAGATGTGGGCCTTAATTGCTATAATTCTATTTCCCTAGAGCCTCTGAGTTTTTTAATAGAGGCAGTGCCACTGCAATAACACGTCAGTCCATGCTCGAGCTTGCCAACTGGTTTGGTTGACTTGGGGTTAGATGTTTTTTTCGATTCAAAAGTTGGGTGGGCTAAAATGAAAAAGAAAAAAATAATCGGTTCAATGTTTAATAAAACCGAATTTTTACGATTCAATTTTCAATTTAGTCAATTGAATAAGGAATCTAACCCAATAATAATAGTAATAATAACAAAAGACGGAGTTAGGGTAAAAGTTGGACTTCCGTTAAAAGCTTAAAAGACCGAATTTTTTTTTTTTAGGCGGGGTGGGGGGAACGAACCAAATTCAAATTAAATTCACAGCGGTGTAGCCAGAATTTAAAATTAATGAAAGGTAAATTTGATTTCGTTAAAAAATTTCATTTTTCTCAAGTTTTATAAATAATTTTGGATTCAACATACTCATTTAAAGTGCTTTTAATCATGATAATTTAATTTTAAACTTACATTTTTATGTATTATTCAATGTTGGTGGGGACAAAGAAGAAATTTTTTTTGGAGATAGATGAAATTTTTGGTTGAATTTTAAAAAATTAAGATTCCGCCACTGTAAATATGGTTCATAAATTTTATATGGTTCAATTTGGTTCTATTTTAAATAGAATTGAACTGAACTGTACCCACCCCCATTCAAAGTATTTTATTATTTTGGCTTTTCGACATTTTATTCATTTTAGATTTCCACTCTTAAGCCTTTTCTTATTTTGATACGTCTTTAAATTCATATTAAGCTCGCTTCTTCGTTCATATCTGTTGAAATAAAGTTAATGATTTTGTCAATTATGGATAGTCAATTGCGGGTAATATATATTTAGCAATTATATAAGAATCTTTTGCTGAAATTTTTTAACTCCCTGTAATCATGGGAAATGTTTTGTGCATGACCATTTTGTGCGTGTGTATATGTATGTTTGTATATAGTAGTTTTTAAGTCTGAAATTTTAAATTACAGAAAAATTTGATAAAAATAGTAAAATTTAAACGACGTAAAATTTAAAGTATACAAATTGCACAGCTTATATGTTTTTATAAAATTTCTCACACTTTAAAATCCCCTTTTCATATCAATGACAATTACTTCAAAAATATTCCCTGAAACATTGCTAAGACGGTAGGTTTCGTGTTCATTGTTTTTTATTTGATCGTATGATACAATTTGCTCCGCTACAGATTGCAATTATTACCATTTCTTAGTCTTGTTTCTGTTTTTTTCATAATGACTGAGTCACATACCAGTAGTTAAGAATCTTTGATAGGGAAAGAGAAGGTTGATCCTGTTGTCTTGCCTAATGATTATGTGCAAAAAATTTCCTAACTAATTACTTCAGAATGATTTGATGGAACTAATTGCATCAAGTGTCCTTAAACGCATCGAATAAAATCAGGGCCAGAAAGAATTGGGGGTTCATTTTTGGTGTTAAGAAGGCTCCACGAGAAACAAAATCTAAGGAATATGAAGCTTGGGAAGACTAGTACTGTATGGTCAAGTCTTGGCTTCTTTGATGCCATGATTAAGGACATCAGGTCACTCTTCATTCGCTTGTCTACGGCTAAAGAATTTTGGGAGAGACCGTAAAACAAACGTACTCCATTAGCCAGGATGAATCAAAGGTGAATCACTTATAATGTAAGGTAATTTCTGTCCTCCAAAATGGAGGTTCTATTATTTCTTTTTTTGGCAAACATAAAAAATTATGGCAGGAATTTGACGCTATTGAGCACTGCACTATGGAGTATGCGAATTACATTGAGAAAACCACAAAGGTTAATTCTCAACGCGTGTATGTTTTCTTGGCTTGCTTGGATCCTCATTTGGACAGGGTCATGATCATGTTCTTGCTACCATACCACTTCCAAACCTACATATTGCTTATGCTATGGTTTGTGTTGAGTTTTATTGTCTAGAGGCCATGCTTGGTGGGACGCCAAATGAGGGAGCTGTTATGGCAACTAAAAAAATTATTTTCTTTCTGATTCAAAGAAGGTATAAGGTATTCATAAGCGTACCCATTGTAATGACGTTCCATGAGGTTGATAAATGCTTTAAGTTTATGGTTATCCCAATTGGCTTCCAAAGAGTAAGACAACATCTCCCATGCCTTCTACTTTTAAGACAGAGGGCTCAAGTTCGAGGGAAACTTAGTCACCACTGTCGGATTTGTTACCAAGACAGGTATGACTAACTTTGCTCTTAGCCTTCCTATTTTTACTAGTCATAGTGATTGGATAATTGTCACGGGTGATACTAATCAGATGACTCGTGACACTATAAATTTAGCCATTTATCCTCAAGATTGTTCGAGATCAGTCATTATTAATGCCAATGGTGTGTCATCTCCTGTTGTTGGAGTTGGCACTATGCCTCTGTCCTATGCTACCCTCATTATCTATCTCTGATGTTTTATTTGTCCCATTATTAAATTGTAATCTTCTCTCTATCAGCCAACTAACCAAGTCTTATCATTGTGTTGTCTTGTTTTTTCCTACTCACTATATTTTTCAAAACATCCATATCAAGGAGAAAATTGGGAGGGGAAAAAAAATTGGAGTATTATACTATCTAGAGGATGGGTTTAAACGGTCTAATGGAAAGGTACTAGCTCATGCTATGAAAAAAACTTGTTAAAAAAATAGAAAGAGATTTTGCCATGGCATGATGACTCAGGCACTCGTCACTTGATTGTCGTAGGAGATTATTTCCATCACTGAGTCATCTTAGGATGACTCAGGCACTCGTCACTTGGTTATCTTAGGAGTTATTTCCATCACTGTTTGATAGCTGCAATCTTTTAGATTTGTTCGTGAAACCTGTGTAATGGCCAAAAGCCATCGTACCATCTTTTAGTTCATTTCGATGTTTGGGGTCCTAGTATACTTCCTACACATAATGGAATGGATTGGTTTCTTCACATTTGTGGATGATTGTACTAGGATGACCTGGGTGTATATGCTGAGAAAAAACAATGATATATATGCAGTGTTTCATCTTTATCATTAAAATGGTGCTAAGCTCAAATTACGCATTGCAATATACTAGGCCCTCTAATTATTTAAGAGATTTATCTAAAAGATTCGCAATATAACTAGAAAAACGTTTTAAATACCACACGTGTGTTAGTGGGTATCTCAATTTTATATATCTCATTTGACATCTTAGTATCCGATAATTAACAAATTCAACCTTACATTATTCACAAAATTGCATGTCTTCTTTTCATCTCTGATTATTTGATAATTTCCACAAGCACAAATTCCACTTTTAATAGGGCCAAAAATTCTTTCACAAAATAATCCATCTTTTTTCAGTTTATTGGTTTTGTAATGAAAAGTATAGGGTTTTGTCCAATAGGTAAATTCACGATATCTAGAGTTATTATATAAAGGGGTCTAAAACCCTAATTTTGTATTATTTAGAATTATTCAATAAACTTATTATTCAGAAACCTTTGTTTCTTCTATCAATCTACTTTCATCAATTTGTTGTAAAATTTGACACGGTTATTAAATAAGCCAAGTTTAGGTCAACACAATATTTTTTTTTTTTTTTTCTGTCGAGTTAAGGTTAAAATTCTTGACCCATTCACCTAACCGATGATATGATTATATTTTCTATTTTAAATTAATTTCTAGGTTCTTCTCATTAAAACTCAAATATTAGATATAATTCTCTCTTTTTACTTTTTTTTTTCTAATGATGTACAAATGCATAGTGTTTCATTTATAAAGTTTTATATAGATTTAAAACACACACACACGTTTTATGTAAAATTTATTAAATATATAGATATTAAGCAGATTATTAGGTAACTCATTTATTTTCTATTTTAGGTTTAAGTCTCAATATTTTGATTAGATTACTAAATGAGTCATGTTTGAGTCGACTTAAATTTGACACGACACAAAGCTAACACGAAATGAACATGATCTTGAGACCTGTTTTGCTATCTCTATCGCATTTGATATTTCAACAATTATATTTGAAGAAATACTACTTGTACTACTCAATAGAGAGAATACATCAAGGGAGGTAGAACCAAACATATTTCACTGAAGTTCTTTTACACTCATGAGCATATTTTACAATATTGACATGTGTCCATTTAATAAATTATCAAACTGATGCATGACATTTGAGTAGGTATTACATCAGAGGGATCATATTTTGCAGATAAGAGTTTCTGCAATTATATTAGATAAATATGCACTGCACTCTTTTTCCTTCAACCATTTTTTCTCTTACTAAGTTTGACAAGACAATATTAAACACATCTAATAATATCTTTACATTATATAAAAATAAATGGTGAATTCAAAGGGAGTGTTGTGAATAGCGGCAAATTCCACTATTTGTTTTATTAGGCGGCAAGTGACCCCACCTTTTTCAATCTATATATATGCGTGTGTGTGTACATGTGTGCGCGTGCACATGCGTGTGAATGTTTTGAGAAAAATAAAAAGAAGATTAAATGAAGGAGATGTGTAGACATTGCAACATCCCTAAGGTTATGAAACTCTTATTAGTGCATTTATATCTAATCTAAAATTTCTGTTTATACTCTTTATTTATTTATTTATAACACTCCAATCATTTTTGTTTTTGAGGAAATATTTGTCAAAGGTAAAAGAAGATTTAACTGAGGCTTTCCTAGAGCAAAGTCATTCATTCAACTCCTACAAATGGCACTTAGTGTAAGCAACTTTAAATCCTGCAAGGAAAACTGCCTTTTGCAACCGCTAAATTTACTCTCTTGAAATGGCACAACAAGAAAACATCCCTAGCAAAAAGGGAACAAAATGGACGGCAAAATAGGCCTTCCAAAAAAGTCAAACCCGTTTGACCAATGAACATTGAGTTTGAGATGATATTTTTGCCGTCATAACACGGGTCTATAGAACAGAAGAAAAAGGTTCATCATGTTCTTCACATTCTAACTTCAACGGTTAAATTCACACTTTAAAAGACGATGAAATATTTACATTTGGAATAAGATTCAAAGTTAAAAAGAGATATATGTACACAAGTCTAAACTCAGAAGTCTGAAAAATAATCCATCCATATTCTAACACTTCAAAGATAGAAGTCCATCACTCATTACAAGTCTACAAATCTAACATTCATAAACATCTACAAGTCATCATCAGTCTCTGCATCAGCGTCTACATGTTGGAGGTGCCGCGTGCTAGAAGCGTCTGAACCCTGCCAATAGGAGCAACAAAAATCTTTCATTTTTGTATAATATCATATTATTCCAATGACGCACACGCTCCCTTTTCTGAGTTCAGGTTTATCATCCTATAAGATTCAGTATAGGAAGCAGAACAAAATCATTTTAACATTCATATTTATTTGCTGGTGCCAACAAGAAGCATAGGTACGTTTTTAAACCAATTAACTAATGTTTTTGGAATCAAAAGCTATCAAGGTGACTCAAAAGTAAAAATTGTAACTGTCTCACAGCTGAAAACAAATAGTGATGCACATAGCTGAATATTGCCTAAGTTCTGTAAAGCTTATATTTCATTTCAATGCCTTTTGCTTTTTGAGGAAAAGAGAAGTACAGCAGATGTGATATATACCAGTGTTATAAGAAGCCCAATAGTATTTTTTTTGGGATAATAATAACTTGTATTGATATGGCTAAAAAAGCCAACAATACAACAACGCAATGGGCTCAAATAAGGCCATATCAGTCTCAATACAGTACTTAGGAAAATATCTCAGACTGAACCTCTTTTTAGGAAAATGGCTAACAAAGCCGTTCACTACAAATTCCATGTAACAGAAAGGACAAAAGGACTCCACACACTAAGTTCTCATGGGGTGCTAGAGGAAAATTCCCAATGGTTAGTCCACTCTTACTTTACTCACTACCAATGATTCAAACTGGGACTAACAAACAACTCTATATCCAACATCCCTGGCCAAAATCTAATCTTTTTCATGAAACAATTAAGTGACCACTTCTATAACTTCAAACTGAAAATACAATAAAAATACCCAAATCAAGCTGCTAATCCTCTCCTACATTTTCACAGCTCAATGTTATAAAGAAACCAACTCTGCAAAGCATGGTTAAAATTCAAAAGCGAACAGCCAACAGGATTTGAGTATCTGTAACTTCATACTATTAAAGATAAACAAAAAGTATAATATTGCTGTGAAATCAGAAAAGAGCAAAAAAATGATCCTCCCCAAGAAATCCTTGATAAAAGAAACTCTGAAACCATCTAAAAGCTCCCACAGTCTCAATTCCACAATCCAAATACCGAGTTTATTCAAAAGCCTCTTTCTAAAATAAAAATAGACAAATAATTTTGGTTTATGCATATGAAAACTTAATACCTGCTCGCTTGCAGATGTGTGAATCTCAGCAGCAAATCCATCAAAATACCGCTGCATAAATGAATACATTTCATCATATTTCCTCTGCAGGTCAGTGTATTTGCATTGAAGGTCATCATAGTTGGATTGCAAACGGCTTAACTCCTCTTTTACCAGTTCATAATTTAGTCTTGAATTTTCACGTAACAAATCTGCGGGTGATGGCCCATGCCCATAGGTTCGAACATATCCATGACCATCAGGTCCCATAACTTCTGTAAATACTTGATCTCTCACAGCTTCTGTTTGCTGTTCTTTCGGTATTTGAGACAGACGTTCATGAAATTGACTCTGAGAACATTCAAACTTAACTAGAACATGAAATATCTATATAAATGTTTTACTATTAAAGCGTATGAATATACCAACAAATATTGTTTTACGTACAATTATTTCAACGCTCTCTGGATCAGCTATACTACCATCAGGCTTTGATCGAGTCTCAATGAAAACACTTATCCGATCCGTCCTTTTTCCCTTTTTCTTCATCTAAAATTTAGGCATAGTCTTTCAAAATCAGATATGGTTTAACAACTAAGCTACAAAATCATTTAACTATAAAAAGACAACACACATAAAGTTAACTTGGAAAATTATTGGTCAATTAGACCATTTATGTTTTATGTCATTCTTATATGTATCCAAGTGTTTGAACCGAACACCAAAACAACAACTAAACACACATATAATTAACTTGGAAAATCATAGGCAAATTAGATCATGTATAACTTTATGTCATGCATCTATGTCTCCAAGTGTTTGAACAAAACAAAAAGAGACACATGCACCAAAAAAAAAAAAAAATGGATGGGACAACATCATAAATTAGCTAGTGGATACCATTTATAAAGAATTATAAATGCGTAATTCATGTATCATTCCAAAATTGAAAAACAAAACAAAAAGCATCACCAATCAACAGAACAGATATAACAGAAGAACAAACATTCTAATATAAACAGACTGAACAAGAAACAAGCAGTCTAACATACATCCAGCAGGAACAGAAGACGGTTATCAATCTTGTAAAGCAACAAATTCACCAAAAGCAAGATTCAGCAATCAAAATCTGAGCTCAAAAACCTAAATTCAATTTTCCAGCTCAAATATCTGAATTCCCCATCAAAAGCCTCAGATCCATTCAAACTCAGCACATCAACCAAGAATTATCAATCATTCGAAGCTCAATTTATTGGTAAAGTATCAAATACATGCTTCAACACAAACCTGCTCTCTCTTAATGGCAAATGAAGTTCGACCTGTCCTATGAACTGAAGACACTTGTGCACGATTGGTTTTGTTCTTCTCTGCTGTGGCCTGCAATATTTTGTATAAAAATTGAAAACACACTAAAGAAAATGTTTTTATTCTTTTCTATTGAACACTGTACTGAAATAAACAAGAATATAGATTGTCAATGGCCAATTTCAGAGATTAGAGATTTTAATATTAGACAACAAACATGTGAAAGTAAAAACTGAAATCAAATGACACAATTTAGAGCTATAAATATTCAGTTTTTTCATTATTCCATATCAATTAAATTTAAGACATTGTTAATCACATACCTTAGCTTCCTTGGTGCCCCAATAAGCTACAAGTGTCCTCCATTGCTCTGCAACAACTCTAGGAGGAGTGAATGCAATGCGTTCTACATATGTCTTGTTATTATAATGGTCGCACTTCAACCGACTCTTCCAGTTCTTCCAAAGTTTTCCTATGTTCCTTAAGCAATGGGATTTGTAAGGCTCAGGAGCATCGGTGTTATCCTGCAATATAGCATGAACATTATTATGTTGTAAACATGAAACGAAACTAATATGTTTTAAAGTATTTCATACATTTTAAAATATTACATACTTTCACTTCTTTCCAAATATCTTCAAGAATATTCTCTGGCATGTCAATCCACTCAACATATGTCAGAGGAACCTTATGCCCATTCCTTGCAATAATCCCAAGTTGGGTTTTAAACTTATTGGAATTTGGACCAATCACTTGCCATTCAGAATTAAAATCTAAATGCATTATTTTCCCTGAGCCCCACTGGGCAACACCAAGAGCAGGGCCACGAGCTTGCCTTGCCTGAGTTGAGTCATCTGATGTTATTAGAAAATATTAGCAACATGTCTCAAATAATATTAACATATGGTTTGTAGATATACCTTCTTCATCTACATGTGTAAGAAGACGAGAAGATGAGGCTCGTCTTTGTGACTCTGCCTGCTGCCGAAGTATACCATCCATGGATATACCTCTCTTTTTTCTTGATGCCATAATTAACTGCAATCAAATATTAAATATATTGTTAGAGAACTTTTTGCTCCATGAAAGAAAAACACCAGTATTTTGTTTTTCTGCAAATGCTGAAATTAAATGCGAGAATATTCGTTAAGAACAAACATTTTATTTCCTTACACATTATAAGACCCTCAAAATATGATTCCTCATTTTCAATGAAAGAAATAATGCTTATCAAGGACCAGTAGATTTCAATGAAAGAAATAATGCTTATCAAGGACCAGTAGATTTCTGAGCTACTTCCAATTTTGTTTAAGAAGCCGAGAAAGAGGTTTACGATCATATATAGACTAATTCAACGGTCCTTTACTATTGTAAGCAAAGAAAATAATGTATTTTTTGAAATGACATTAACCGAAAAAATTAAAGCCAAGACTAATCAAAGGAAATAGTGAACTACACATAAAACCATACATTCCCTTTATCCCTTTAAGTATTAAGCACCCAACTAATTAAACAATTCAAGCTACAGAAATTTTACAAGGAAACTATTTGCACTAATCACTCACAGTAGCAAGTTATCAAACAGTTAACAGGCGAGAGTTCAATCAAGCATATGTAAAAACGGTAACAGAAATACGACAAGGTCATGCATGAATTGTCAGAATATCAATCATGCACAATGTAAATGAAACTAACCTTCACAATAAAGATCGAAAACGGAGATCGATTTAGCAACTAGCTTTCAGAATCAATATCTGATGTAGAAAACGAAAAAAGTGATCAGATTAGCTTCAATAACTATTACATGCAGATATCGAGCGAGCAAAACTAGCAGTGAAATTAAGCTCATCGAGGCTGGTATTTGCTTGCTTTGACAGTATGGCCGGCTGCTGTTGCCCGTTTCCCATCGCCTGATCGTTGCTGGCTATGACAATTCAAGCAAGGAGCTGGACGCTGTAACGCTGGAGTTTTTACGGTGATTTGGATTTTGGATTTTGTAAATTTCAGTTAATTTGATTTTGTTTCGGATATTTAAAAATAAAATATAGATTTTGACGTGGGTAATTTTGAGTCCGCCTCTAGACAAGGGGCAATATTGTCAATTAACTAAATTTCAGACGGATTTGGTTGCTATTTGAACCGCTAATTTTTTCTCCGCACTCTATTTTAATTAGAAATTTTATAATTTAAAAAATTTAAAAAAAATTACATAATTAACTGTTTGTTCTTTTTCTCTTACCAATCATATAAATTCTTATTAATTCATTCAAATATTTGTTTTAATTATAAATAATTGATATCATTAATTAAGAGGAACAAAAATAAATATAACTAAATTCTTATCAACCATAAAAGTTAAGGAATATTAAGAAATTAATTTTTACAACCACAAGAGCTAATGAATATATAAAAAAAATTCTTATATATAGAGAGTGTGAAATATAGAGATCATGATGTATTAAGAAAGAAAAAAAGAATTTAAAAGAGAGTGAAAGTGAGTATTTAATTTGCCAAATATGAGAGTAAAGAGAGAATATTCAATTGTTAGGTGAAAAAAAAAAGCAATTAGTGAAGGATAATTTTAAAATTTTAAATTTTTTATAACAAATTTATTTTTTAATGTGGATATAAAGAAAAATATGTCCAAATAGTTCCACCATTAGTTGCACGGTGATGCCGTCTAAAATTTAGTAAATTGACAATATTATCTCTTGTTTGAATTTAAATACATAAATTTACAGAAATACCAGTCCATCCTTTAAAAAAAAGGAAATTACTTCGGTGGAGTATCTCCACCGTTGAGTCAACTAATTGCAACTGGAAGATTAGAAGTATGAAATGGATGGTTATGATAACAAGTACGTACAACATACGCATTGTAGTCGAATATGGGGCAACCTGTAGGGCGGGTAGCAGGATAAGAAAAAATTGAATAACTTGGTTATACGCAAGAATAAGCCAACTAGGAATGAAATAAGTCGACTGAGGGATGAAATAAGTTTAAAAACACGTACAGTTTCGTATCTTACTTGTAAGTGTCGAAACCAAATTAATTGATATTTCTAGCATTTTTTTTAAAGAATTAATTGTGTTTTTTAATATGAGAAAAAAAAGAAATGAAATATGGAAGCTGTAAATTTTAGCAAGAGTTGAGGAAGCATCGTTGATTATGTTGGTATCCTTGTATCATGTTGGTTAGGAAGGAAATAGCAATGGCTTTTAAAGATCTACCTCCGGTAAAAAGGTAAATGTACAATAAACGGATCAATGGATATGATAGAGAGGCCGGATATAAGGGAAAGTTAATGTCCAGCTGTTCACTCATCGTTGTGTTTGTTGAGAAAATATGTTATTTATAAGTATATATATTTATTTAATTGTAATAAATATTTTTCTGATTAATAAAATAAATGAGGCATTTTATTCAAATATCTTAATTGCATTAATATTTTGATTAAAGTCCATTTAATCATATTATATGTATATATGTGATCATCATATAGATTCACAGAAGATATAAATACAAGTTATCTTATGATTAAATAAATTTAATTCGCAGTTGATAAATAAAGTTGGACACTTTATTTAGATATAGATTGTAATGAATTCATTAAATGATTTGTCTTAATCATGTATGAATTTATTGATGTAGTACAACTACATTGAATATGATCACATATGATATTTAATTAACTTTGTAATAATTGTCAGACTTTTTAAATTTCATAGGCATTGATTTTACTGTAATCTTAATCTTGAGTTAATTATGATTTCATGATTGTAATTATTATTTCATTTGAGTTACCAATTGGCACGACACATACTTGTAGTCAAGATTACCTGATTTCTTGGTGAGAACAATTATGAGTATTGGAGTTAAAGATTGACAATATAAAATTTGTGTAACACATCTCTTGATGGGTTTTCGGCACTTGATTATAGAATTCTCTTGCCAGAGTGTGTCAACATATTTAGTATGTTGAAAATGATCATTAGAGAAAATCAGTAAGAATAAAGGAATAAGATGTAATTAAATTGATTGGATGATTGAGATATCAATTTAATTAATGATGTGGTACAAATGATTGTGCAGTAAAGAAATCAATGTGGCTTGAGATAAATTATTATTCGAGCATACAATTATGGAGTCAGTTCCAATATTTTAGTGTAGTAGATTTAGAATTAAATAAGGGTGAGGTTATATGCAATCTAAAATTTACTTTGGACGCTCACATTATAATAATTTTTTATATTACTAAATTAACCTTAATATAATTTACTATTAAGGACAATTTTTAAATATAGTATAACAAATTGTTATCCAACATCATATTTTATCTACAATAAACCACATTAACAGTGAATAATGGAATCAATATTCAAATGGAAACATTGTCTATACTAATGGACTAAATTTTTTTCATTTTTTCGGTTAATAGAATTGCTAGGAAAACATCAAGTAACATGTTCATGATCATCTTTATAACTTAAACAAAAGGAATTAAAAATAGAGGTGGAGGAGAACAACAAATTGCACCACTCCAACATAAGAAAACGCAAGTAAATCAAAGGATTTTGTTTTAAATTTGCACTTTGATTTTCACTCTATTCGCATGCTTTTATGGGTTGACAAACAAAATTAAATTGTAGCAATAAGAGAAGAACAAATATATATCAAAACATATTATGAACAGAAAATAAAAGTAAATAAAAATGAAAAAAAGTTAGATATTTTGTTTGTAATGATGAATATTTTATTGGGTATAAAGAAGAAATAAGGTAATTAAAGAAATGAGGATAATATAGGAATTCGAAAGAGTGTTTCAAGTAAAAGCCAATAGTTTGAAATTATTAATTAAGTGTGTAGAGTAAATGAGTGTTCAAGGTAGATTTTAGAGTGCAAATAGCCCTATCCATTAAATAATTGGGCTAATTTAATTACATGGCTAATTATTGTAACCATCATTGTATGTTCCCAAATAATTCCCGAGTTAGTTCATTTAATTGACTTACGCCGCTACTGGATTAGTAAGCAAGATAGCTAGCTATTTGGGTTAAAAGCCTAAATATACTATTTAGTGGGAGGCTTCATGTATTATGCTTATGTGTGAGGGGTCTTATGTTATTTTACAAGGTGGACCCAATAACACAAAAACAAGTAAGGTTGCCTTTGTTTTTTATTTTTTAATTTAAATCAAATTTGATTTAATAGAATTAAAGAATAGAAAATATGGAGCATAGGGTTTCCACTATATAGAGATATAAAATGACTTATTTTCTCCTAAAAAAAAGGAGAGCAACCACTTTATACAGATAAGAGAAAAAGAGTTTTTCTCTCTAATTTTGAGAGAAAACTATTCTCTTTCTAATTGCTTATAATGGTGATAAATACGTCCACACGTTAAGTGCTGATCAAATTTGAGTCGTAATCTAGAAGATCAGTGGTGATAAATCGTGATCTAATAGGCATGGTGGTGACAAATCGTGATCTAACAGGAGTGGTGGTGACGGATCGTGATCTGGGAGCCTAAATCACTTCAGTGGAAAAAGTAAAGATTGTTCATCTTTTCATATTTTAAGATACGATTTTTAGATTACGAATTCTTATATATTTATAAGATTGATCCTAAAAAAATTTTAGAAAAAAAAAAAACTGATTTTTCTCCAACAGTGCTACTATGCAGCGTGTTGGCTAGCGATTGTTGGGTGCTTAGGCAAAATTTTCTTAGATGCTTGCTTACATTGAGTATCTTTATCACTTAAAGAAATATAAAAGGGTTGAATATTTAATCAATTTTTAACTATTTCTTAAATATCAACAATTAATAAGATAGTACAAAATTTTCAAAAGAAACAATAATTAATAAGATATATATATATATATATATATAGGAGTGAGTTCAAGAGACACAATTTTAAACACAAATTTAGACACAATTTTATGATCATTAGATTATAAATAATTAAGGGTTGAGATCAAATATAACATACCTTTTTTATTTTTAAAAGTCAACAAATTAATGTAGTAGGTCCCTTACAATAATAAATAATTGCTCACTTCCTCTCTCTCACTTAACGTACTCCCCCTTCCTCTTTTCAATTGTTAAGCCCTCTTTCTCTTTTTGTCTCCTTTATACGCTTGCAAAAATATCAAAATAAATTGTGTTATATATTATATACCAAATAATAATGATTAAAAATAATAATTAATGGACATCATTCTATTTTTCTAAAGAATAAAAATGTATTTTCTTAAAAAAAAGACAAAAATGTATATTTTTAACAAGATTAAACCATATATTATACTCTATTTAAGGATGAAGTATTTAATCTACTCTTGTGTATATGAATTTTTTTTTTTGTTTCCAATACTGTGATTCATAGAAGAAAGATAAATATAAAAGAGAAAGAGGGCGTAACAATTGAAAAGAGAAAGGGGGAGTACATTAAGTCAGAGAGAGGAATGGACAATTATTTATTATTGTAAGGGACCTACTGCATTAATTTGTTGACTTTTAGAATTAACATGTCATATTTAATCTCAACCCTTAATTATTTCTAATCTAATGGTCATAAAATTGTGTCTAAATTTGTGTTTAAAATTGTGTCTCTTGAACCCACCCCATATATATATATTAACTCCTTTAGAGCTATTGTTTAAAGAAACTGTTGGATCCTCTATCAAAGTTGGGTTAAATGTGAATAATTATGTGTTGTTGACTGTCATATAAGGTTGAACCCAATTAAAAAAGGATCTATTAAAATTTTCGATAAATTAAACTTTAATATATCTTATAGGTTATGGGTTGTTAATGTGTAGAGACTAAAATATAATTTCCATTTCTATGATGTGCTGAAATAGAAATAACTAATGATAATAGGAAAGTAATCTATAATAAATGCTTATGGTCTCTAGATCACACGTAACATTTATTCTCTTATGATATCCCATTATCAAAGAGAGTGTACAGATAAAGTTAAAGATTTCTTTAGAATAATGTGTTAATTTAGAAGGCTAACTACATGACTCTAAAGAGTAACTAAGCATTATAGATTCAGGTATACTTCTACATGTTTAATAATTGATTCTTGGTGATATAACATAAATGTACCTGAATTTCAGGTGATGGTTTTCACCAAAGGATTATTTTCTAACAAGTGGCATCAAAGCCTATTCTTGTTGAATCATTTATAATCAAATGTATTTTTGGTTAATGATTAAAATTTTGCTGTTCTTGAAATTAATAATCTTGGTATTCTTGAGTTTGAGAACAAATTGGGGGAGTTTGAGAATGAATTGGGAGTTGTCTTCCACAATTAAGAACAATATTTAGCAATTCGGTTTGTTTTTAAGGATTAAGAAAAATATTTGGAAATTCAGAATTTTAGAAATATATATTGGGAAATTTAGTTTTTGAAAATTGTGAGTTTAGGCCAGCGAAAGCCTCTACCATCACCAGCTTGGGCTGTGCAGATCTCGCCTCACAAGAAATGTCATGGTAGCTTGAGGTAAAAGCGGTGGCCATGGCTGCCGCATAAAGAAAGAGGGAAACAAAAAGGAAGATGGCTGACAGGCCAGCCAAGATGTGGCCCAAAAAGAAAGTTGTGGCCACCATTCCTCGACAGATTGATATAAGCAATTGCCATGGCCGCTGCTGCATAAGGAAACAACATAAAAAAAATATATTAAAAAAATTAGGGTTTTTGGTTGATCGATTAATAGTTGATCGTTGAGTTTGACTTTGATAAAAAAATTTTTAAGGGTAATTTTGGTACAATTTTAAATTCAAATATTGGAATGTTTATATATATATAGCCAAAGTGATATTTGTTGTGAAAATTAATTTGTTTTGTAATATAAATAGTTAATTTATTATGAAACATTCACAAAATTATAACTCGTCCACTAGGGTCATTTAGGGTTTTAAAGGCTTGTTGCATACACTAAATGCAATCACGATCACTTACGAAAGTGGTTTAGTTAGAATTTTCTTTTCGCAATTTTTATTTAAATTTTTGCTTGAGGACTAGCAAAATATTAATTTTGGGGGTATTTGATGGGTTAATAATTTATATATTATTTTAATACTTTCCTGTTTAATTTTATTTTTAAATTATATTTTATTATGTTAATTTTTATCTTAATTCTTATATTTTGTTATTTTACGTATAATTTAGGATTTAATGGTGTGTTTACTTGTGGGTTTAGGGAATGAGAATGAAACTTATATTTACTTAGCAAAATGTAATTTGGGAATGTGAATAAAATATATGGAACCCACACTGAGGGGTTAGAAATGAAAATGTGAGAATGAGAATGAAACATAAATTTACTTTTCTATCCTTCTAATTTTTTCATATTTCCTAAATTACCCTTGTTCAAATCACAAATAATTTTATTATTTTAAATGTCATTAATAATAATAATTATTATTATTAAATTTTATTAAATTTATTATTTTAGTTATTATTAATTATTATTATTATTTTCATTAATATTATCATTATTAACAATAAAAATAATGATAAAAATAATAATTAATAAAGATAATTAATTTATCATTATTAACAATATTATCCTTATTGTTGTTATTATTATTATTAATTGTATTAACTTTATTATTTGAGTTATTATTAATTATTGTTATTATTATTTTTATTAATATTATCATTATTATTAATAAAAATAATAATAACAATAATTAATAATAACTCAAATAATAAAGTTAATAAAATTTAATTTTAATATATAATAAATTTAATAATGATAATATTAAATAAAAATAGTAATAACATAATTAATAATAAATAAAATAATAAAGTTAATAATAATAATAAATGATAATAATGATAATATTATTTTTAATAATATTAACAATAATAATAGTAACTAAAATAATAAAGTTAATAAAATTTAATAATAATAATAATAAATGTTAATAATGATAATATTAATAAAAATAATAATGATAAATTAATTATTTTTATTAATTATTAATACTATGAGTATTTTGATAAATTGATTTTCATTTATTTTGCCAAATAAATACATCAATGACATTCTACCACATTCTCATTTTCATTTATTTTTGTCAAGTAAATATTGAAATCTCATTTCTATTCTTTATTCTCATTCCAGCTCATTCTCATTCCCAACTCATTCTCATTCCGACGAAGTAAACACACCATAAGAGAATTTAAGTCAGAACATCCAAGAAGAAATTTGCTTAAAGGAATCAAAAAGAGAAAAAAATAAAGAAATTTAATTGAAACAAATTAAGGGAGATTTATTTTAATTAATCATCCTGCACGCATTCACTTGGAGAGCATTGAAGAATTAATTGACAAGTAAATATGGCAAGCACGTGATGGGTTTTGGACTTTAAAAGAATTCTTGTTGAAAAGGGCGGCTAGCATTGTTAATGTAAAAGGGCTATTAATTGAAGAAGAATGAGAAGGAAGGAGCAGCCGCACTAACTAATTGACATAAGAAGCCGAGAGAATAAAAAAGAGGGAAGTCGCCGCTGTAAAACCGGAGAGCAATAATTTGGAGAAGCGGATTGTAGAGATTAGAGAGAGATAGTTTCTTGATTTTATTCTTTCTCTTTTTTTTTTTCAAATATCTTATTTACATGTTCTCAATTAAATTTATGAATTCTTTTTATATTCCTATGAACTAGTTTATTTTGTTAGTGCTACGATATAGTTTAAGTATGAAGATTTAATTCCCTAAATTTATGTTATTTTTAGTTTATTATTCCGTAATTGAGTGTTCATTATTGTATTTAATACTTTTAAATATCTAACCAACATTTGAATGATTGGATGTCATAAATTGAACGAAAGACAAAGATGTGCCAACGTAATTCGTACAATTTTATCTAAAAATTTCCATAGAGATTAATGAATATTTGCATGTTCAAATTCATATAGAGATATAATGGGTTAATATGTGAAGATATTTTTGTTATTACTCGAGCGAGGATATTAAATAAATTAAGAAAATTCACTGTCAACATGAGTAATAATCTTTAATAGCATAAATGGAGGATTAAATTGGATTAGTTATGGTGAAATCGGATATCCTAATGTCTTAATCTCATGATAATTTCATAACTGCTCGCATCTTTTGTCTTTTATTTAATTTTTGGTTATTTTAATTTTAATTTTTAATTTAAATCCACGTATTCAATTATTCAAATAAATTAGGGTTACAATAATTTCGCTAACTAATAAGATAACAATCTTTTGTGGAACGATACTCTACTCTTGATTATATTATTTGTGCCAACTAGTATACTTACTAATTTACGCAACATCTGCTACAAGTTTCTATTCAATATCTTCTCTTAACTTTCTTGTTCTTTCTTGCTGGCCAAACATTATTATCCTAGATTCAATCATGGTATCAGAGTTGCCAACGGCAAGCATAAGCTTGACTAGAACAACTTTATTCTATGGCACATGCAAGTTTTGGCTTCTAAGGCATTGTCTTGGAAGGCTTCATCAATGGCAATCATGAATGTCCTGAGTGGTTTCTTCCAACTGAGAATATCATTAGAGCTTGATCTTCAACTGATAATGGGTCTAGATCAGTAAATCCATAGTTTATAACTTGGATAAACAACTTCCCTTGAGCTAGGTGATGTCATCAATTCATCAAAATCTACTTTCAAGTATCACCGATTGTGTAACTTCAAAAGAGCTTTGGGAGTCGCTTACCAGTATGTTCATATTACAATCTTAGGCATGAATTCAAACTCTTAGAATGCAAATACAAGTTATTAAGAAAGTATCTATAAATATGACTGATTATTTTGCTAAAATCAAACTCATAACAGACACCTTAGCCCTAGTTAGAAAACCAATTGAATTGAAACCTTTATTTCGGCAGTCAAAGCCTTTATAGGTAGAGTTGTTTTAAGCATTGCAGTCATGAATGGGTAGACACTTAGACAGGTGGATGTAAATAATGCCTTTCACAATGACATACTTGCTAAAGATGTATATATGACACAACCTGAGGGGTTTGTAGATCTTTGTAAACCTTAACACATTTGCAGATTGAAAAAGGCTCTGTATGGTTTAAAACAAGCACCAAGAGCTTGGTTTGATAAGTTCAAGATTGCCATGGTCTCTTAATGGCATTTTCATAGCTTTCTACAAATGAAACAATGGTGATTTGCTTCCTGTTTTGGTATATGTTAATGACATCATCGCTACATGTTCCAATTCTTCACTAGTTCACCAGGTTATTCATGATATGTAAAAAACATTTGCCTTAAAGGATCTAGGTGACTTCAATTATTTTTTACGAATTAAGTTACCAAATTACAAGATCGGGTTCAATTGTTGCAAGCCAAATACTTTGCTGATCTTTTAGCCAATAATGGCATGGAAACTTGTATTCCAATGCTTATACCTATGTCTACAGAGCACTATCTCACCAAAGATTAACGAGATATCATTGAATAATCTCTTAATACAGAAGCAATATACAAGCACTGTAAAGTATAACTCTCATCAAGCCAGAAATAGATATCTCAATCAATAAATTAAGTCAATTTATATCTTATCCTAGAACTCAGCATTGAGAGGCTTGTAAAAGACTGTTAAGATACTTGAGAGGCACCCTTCACTTTGGATTGCACTTCTGAACATGTAGAGATATGAGATCAACTGTTTCACATATTCTGAATAGGGCCTGTTATCGAGATGATAGAAAGTCAATAGTTGGCTTTGTAATCTATCTAGGTCCGAACTTAGTTTTATGGTCATCAAAGAAACAATATATTGTTTCCAAATTAAGCACATAGCCTATGTATTGAGCCTTAGCTCATGCTGCACCAAAAGTAACTTGGACATCATCCTTGCGTGTAGAATTACATATTAAACTCCATACAACCCTAATTATATAGTGCTATAATCAATGAGTAGTTGTGCTTAGCATATAGTCTAGTTTATCATGCCCAAACCAAGCATCTGAGCTACATATACACTTTATTAGAGATAAAGCTACAACAATGAAAATAGAAGTTTTCTTTGTTCTTAGTGAAGACCAAATAACTGATATTTTAACCAAAGCTCTCATTTATACACAATTTGATTATTTGCATTGCAAGCTGGATGTTCATTCTATACATTTGAACTTGAGAGAGGGGGTTCGTGAATGTAAAAATAAAGAGCACAATGATATTGTATAGCTTATAGTAGCTATTTGTTCATAGAGCTGGCTGATATGACAAAAAATAGTTAGCTAGTTAGTATATATGAAGTCGAGCACATGTGTTTAACCAATTACCATACAACATGTTTAGCTTACTATAAATATGTAAATTGCATGCATTCTGATTAGTTAATTTGAATCTTCTATAAGTTTCTATCTAGTATTTTCTCCCAACTTTGTTGCTCTTTCGCGCTTGCCAAACATTATTATTCTAGATTCAATGACGGACTTTCATCCATGTGTCTTTTATTTACAACTAAAAAATTTGCCCATTATGTGCATGGAAAAGGAAACAATAATAGAGATAGGTGAAGCAGTTGGGAGAGTCAAAAAAGTTGAAACAAATGAAAATAGAAATTGTATATGACAAATTATTAGGCTCAGAGTGTCGGTTGACATCACTAAGCCCCTAATAAAGATCTTTTACGTAAAGGAAGAAGATAATCACGAAGAGAAAATTCCAATAACGATCCAATATAAAACATTGCCTAACTTTTGTTACTCTTGTGGTTGTTTTAAACACCAATACTGAGAATGTGCAGCATATAAAAATAAACAAAGGAGGGTTTGCCTTATAGCTCATGGATTAAAGCTCAAACTATAGTTGAAAAGTAAAAATAGAGCAGAGTTAGAGAAAAATGGAATACAACACTAGAAAACTCAAAAAACAGATCACAAGCATAACCGAAAAATCTAAATAAGAAAGATTTGTAAACTCAAAATCTTAAAAAGCAAACTAGATCTGGATATTGGGAAGACCAAGAACCAAACAACCTCAGAGGCAAAGGGGCATTCAATGCAAGGAGAAGCAAACTTAAGAATGGAGAACAATAATAGCCAAAAGCAAAAAGTGTTAGATGGTGAGATTAACATCAGTATGGTATAAATGCTACAAATGGGGAAGCCAAATGAAGAAAGGCAAAGGTATGATCTTCAAAACTTTAAGAGCAAGCCGAGTTTAAAAAGTGAAAAAATTAGGGGAAAGCGCAGAAGATGGTAGTTTCTAACTCAACTCAAACAAAAGTTAAAATTCAAGAAGTAGATAATGGGCTAGATATTTCTGTAGCAAAACCTAAATGGAGAAAATGGAAAATGCAAGCAACAAGTAAAGAAAGTTGTGGAGGAAAAGGAGTTCCATTACAATAAAATGTCTTGCAAATAATATAAATTGGGCAAGACCAGCAACAAAAACGAAGAAAATAAGTAGCCCAATGGAGTTTATAACTCTTGTTTCACCAAGAGCAAAATAAAAGTTGAGAATGGAGATGAATAAAAGCAAATTAATGGAGACTTGAAAATGGTGATAAAAGATATTGAAAAAAGAAGTGGCAGAGGATAGTTGACAACCTCGTCGACAGCCATGAATATGATCAGTTGCAATGGTCGAGGATTGGGAATTGGCCTAGTGTTTCAAGAGGCCCAAAAAAACTCTCCAAATGCATAGACCTCAGCTTATGTCTTTGTGTGAAATAGAGCTAACGTCTATGCAAATGCAACAAAAAGTTGGAGAATTAAGATTCGAAAATTGTTTTGAAGTTAGTAGTATAGGAAATGGAAGTGGTTGGGTAATACTGTGAGTTTAGAGTCAAGGGTTTATGTAAATTCCTTTAGTGAGCACCACATTGATGTACTAGTGTACGTTGAAAATTGGAGTTATTGAAGATGTAAGGAAATATATGATCATCTAAAAGCAAGTCAAAAGCATCATATATAGACTCTTCTAAAATGGTTAGCCAATCTATCCTCATTGCCTTGGCTTTGCATTGGGGATTTAAATGAAATTCTAATGCCTTTTGAGAAGATAAGAAAGAATGACAGAGATAGTAACCTGATGTATGACTTTAGAGAAACAACTAGAGAATGTGATTTACTAGATTTAAGGAGCAAAAGACGTCCTATTACATGGTCTAACAAAAGGTACAACACTTCTCTAACTGAAAAAAGGTTGGATCGCTTTTTGGGTAATAAGTCTTGAGGTAAAATATTTCTTGAATTAGTGGCCGAACATTAAAAGCATAGGTATCAGACCATAATCTAATTCTAATGATTGTTGTTAAAAAAATGAGGGGATTTAGATACAGCAAAAGAACTTTTCCTCGAGTGCATTACGAGTACTTATAGAGCTCTTATGACAAGTGTAAAGAAATTGTAAAACAAGAGTGAATGGATCAAAGAAGATAGAACAGTAAAAATGTGATTGATTTGTTTAAAAAACCAGTAAAAGACTTATTGGCTCAACTCCATCTCTGGAGCAAAGAGAGTTAGGAGTCAAGAGTAAAAAGTTGGAAAAGTTGATGAACGAGCTGAAAACTATAAAGCAGTAGAATCTTCACTATGATGATGAGAATCATAATAGATTCATTGAAAGTTAAATTAATAATCTTCTCATGGATGAAGAAATTTATTGGAAGCAAAAATCAAAAGCAAATTGGCTAAGGCAAGGTGACAAAAATACAAAATTTTCCATGCTAAGGATTCATTGAGAAAGAGGAAGAATTAAATTTTGGATAAAGAGGGCAAATTGATGGAGGAAGAATATGATGTAGAAATGACGTTTTATAATTATTTTACAAATTTGTTCTTTACAACCAGGCCCTCTAACATTAAATGGGATGTGAAAATGACTAAAGAGATAAATGACCATCTAGACAAACCCTTCACTGAGAAGACATTTCAACAACTTTGGCCAAAATGTTGCTCTGCGTCCAGACAACTTTCTAACGGCCTTCTTTAAAAAACATTAGAAAATAGTGAACGAATGAGTTTTAACAATATGCCTTCACATCCTTAATGAAAAAGGTGATATTGCTTCTTTAAATTATACATACATTGTATTGATTTCTAAAATTAAAAAGTTTAGACAAGTTACATAATTCTGACCTATTAGCTTGTGTAATGTGATTTATAGAATTATAGCAAAAGCTATAGTCAATAGACTTAAATAGATGTTGCAACATATTATATCACATACTTAGGGTGCTTTTATTCTAAATAGGCTCATTACTGATAATGTATTCATAGGCTATGAATGCTTACACAAGATAAGGCTAAGTAAGGGGAAGAAAAATGGTCTAGTGACTTTAGAACTTGATATAAGGAAAGTATATGACAGATTGAAGTGGTGCTTCTTACCAAGCACTATGTGATTAGTATTAAAAATTGTTTAATTATCAAGCGACAATATGTTATTTTATACTTATGTTATAATTTATATTTGTGTTTATGTAATATATTATGAATTATTAATTATGTTTTAAATATATTTAATTTTGTGTATTTTTGTGTTTATTAGAAAAAATATTAATTTCACGTACTTCGAGGCTCCAAACAGATAAACAGAGGTCAAATTTGGATTTCGGAGGTTCGAAAACCTTAAGATCAGTCAAGATCAGCTTAAAATTGGGCTTGTGTAAAAAAAATTGACTTTTCCTGTTGACCGAACACTGATTGGATGCTGAAATGAGCTTACAATAGATATGAGTGCATGGGATTGCTGGCAATCTTGACCAAATCTTAACCGTTCATGATTCAATGGCCATGATTGTGCCACGTGGCAATAGTTGGTGAAGCAAGTTGGAGGATCCGAATCTTTGTATTCGGGTCGACCCGATCCACCCATTAACCCGCCAAATCTAAACCGTTCTTTGGGTAAATCGGACAAGTCAAACGATGCCATGTGTGATGATTGACTTTTGAAGTTTGACCAGCCATTGGATCTTGATCTAAGGGTTGTGAGGAGCACATGCATGAAGCCTATGATGGACCGCAAAGCACTGGATTATGAATTTATTTTTCTATAAATAGGGCTTCATTTTTATGTTTTAATCATCTCTCTACAACTCTCTTCTTCTCAAATTCTCTCCATCTCCTTGTAATCTTGATTTCCAAGTGTGTTTTTAATATTTTATATAATATTTTCATTAGTAAAATTAGTTTTATTTCCAATTTTAGTTGTTTTTATTATAAGTAATTCAATTTTACTACTTCTTTTTATTTTAATTATGCTTAACTAAATAATATTAGTTAGGGGAAGGTGAAACTCTTAGGAAATAAATATGATTTAATCAAATTTTATTTTTAATTTTATAAATGAAATTATTTTCTATTTAATTTTATACATGTTTTATATTTTGAAATTTTGATTTATTGTAGACAAACAAATGAATTTGGCATAATAAATTCTTAAGAACTTAATATAAGGTATGGTGAAATGGTATTTTGACTTATTGTAAACAAATTAAATTTTGGCACAATAAATACTTAATCCATCATAAAATTAAAGGGAAAATAATAATAATTTGTATAATTAATCTTTTGGGTAATAAATCTAAAAAAATTGACAAAAAGAATTTATTAAGTTTTATTTATTTCTAAGAGTGGATTCATAACCCTAACTAGTTCAATTTCATAGTTTCATTTAAATTAAGTTGTTTATATTCAAGTTTTAATTTTAATTTTTAGATAAAATAAAATAAACTAATTAAATCTTTTCTATGTGAATCGACCTCGGACTCACCGAGTTATAATACAACAAGACACTCTTATACTTGGGAATTAAAAATTACTTTTAAGTTGTGTCACTATGCAGAGCTAGGCTTTTCACTAAAATGGATAAATCTGATAATAAGATGCATCTCAACAATAACAATTTTAGTTATTATCAATCGAGTGGCAAACGGTATGATTCAACTGCAAAGGGGTTTATAGCAAGGCTGCCCTCTCTTCCCTTCGCTTTTTATCTTATATGCATAAGTTTTTTCAAACTTATCGTATAAAGTTTAGCAAAAACCTGTCAATCACAGATCTCTTTTTCGCAGATGATAGCCTTATATTTATAAAAGCTACAACTATAAATTGCATAATTTAAAGACCGTTTTTTATTGTTATGAAGCTGCTTCAGGTCAATCTTCAATTATAAGAAGTCTTCAATGATTTTCAGTGGAAACACTCCTGCAACAAGCAAAAGCATTTTTTGTTATGTTTAGGCATGAGAAATATCTTGGTTTGTCATACATGGAGGGAAGAAAGGTGAATTTGTTTCCAAGATATCAAGCTCAGATTTTTTAGCAATATACCAAGTTGGCAAAGTCAATTATTTTCCAGTGGTAGGACAAAAGTGCTCATCAAAACAGTTGCCTAATGTCATGGCCCAAGCCTCCACATGGCCTGACCCATGGAGAATTCTAGAGCTATGGAGACTTGTGTAGAGCATGTAGATATTTCCTTTGTAATTAATGTGTTTAAGTAGTAGTTATGATAACTCTAGTCACTCTCTAGATACTTCCTTGTACTCTATAAATAGAGAGAGTCTCATTTGGCCAAATCAATCACAAGCAATATACAATTCCAGCACATTTAGCTTTGTAAGCATCTTTCTGAATAATACAAGTCTTTTCCTCTCATCTTTAGTGAGTTAGAGTGAATAATCTTCCTGCTTTTCGAATCCAGCAACGAATTTGGGTGTAAATTTGACTTAGAGCTAAGAGAGTACGAATTTGGCGCCTAAGGCTGCACAATATAGCGTGGGAACAAACCGGGTTGTGACAGTTCATATCAGAGCCATCTATACTCGTGGGTAGTTCCGTTGTTCGAAAGGAAGAATGTCGGAGATCACTTATGATTACCAAAGGGGGATGGAATTATGCAATTTATAGTTGAAGAAACTAAGACGGATTGGGTGCTTTGCAAGAGAGCGGTAGCCAGCGGGGTGCTCAATACCAATGCCGCACCTCAAATGAGGGTCGAGGTTCTGAGGCCAAAGAGGTACAGGAGCAAGCGGGATGCCCAGGAGATCGAGAACTTCTTGTGGTCTGTGGAGAGGTACTTCGAGGCCACCAACATCCAAGGTGAGTAAGAGAAAGTGAGCATTGCGACTAAGTACCTTGAGGATCACGCGACCGCTTGGTGTCAGCGGAAGCATGAGGAGATTGTGCGTAGGACCTGCATCATCAACACATGGGACTTGCTGAAGTGCGAGCTCAATAAGCAATTCTATCCTGGGAATGTGTAGTATGAGGCTCGCAAGAAGATGAGGGAGTTGAAGCACACAGGGCCTATCTCAAAGTATGTTGATGAATTCTCGAAGCTCATGCTCCAAATCGACAACATGAACATAGATGACTTGCTGTTCAACTTAATAGAGGGACTCCAGCCATGGGCACAACGAGAGTTGTAGCGGCACCAAATGAATGACATCTCTTTAACCCTCACCAAGGCGGACAAGCTTGTGGAATTTCGGAAGGGTGAGTCCTTCCAAGCCGAAGAAGGATGATAAGCCACAACATGACAAATGTGGGAGAGCGAAAGGAGATAAGCCGCAACACCATGATAGCAAGGATAAGCCATAAAAGAAGGATGAACCGAAGGATTATTCTAAGGATGGTAAGAAGGAGGCTAAGCGGAAGTACAATTGCTTCCTTTGTGATGGGGACCATTGGGTGCCAGATTGCCCAAAGAAGAAGGCTTTCAACGCCATGTTTAGCGAGACCAGGGAAAAGTAACCAGAAGCATTACCAGCGGATGCCGCCAACATGGGCTGTCTCTGACTCTTCAACGCGCTAAATGCCAACCCAATTCCAGCAAAGGTGTAGGACAAGTCGCTCATGCACGTCGAGGCTACGATCAACAGAAAGCGAGCCCAAGCCTTGATTGACACGGGAGCATCCCACAACTTCATCAAGGTGGATAAAGCCAAGCGGCTTGAACTCAAAGTCAAGAAATCAGATAGCTGGCTCAATATGGTAAATTTGGAGGCCAAACCACTTAGCGGAGTAGCGCGAGATATAGAGCTACACCTAGGCCCTTGGCGAGGTAAGGCCAATTTCTCTGTTGTACCTTTGAATGATTTTATGTTTGTTTTGGGCATGAAATTTTTGTGATAGTTCAATACAGTGCCATTTCCGAGGTACAACTCGATGTGTATCCTAGAGGGAGCCCCATGTTTGGTCCCGACTACGGGTAAGGTCACACCACTAGGCCAACTTTACACCATACAAATCAGCAAAGGCTACAAGCAATATGAGGACACATTTCTCGCCACCATTCATGAGATCGGTGACGGGAAGGACGCTGTGGCAATGGAACCCATACCGGAGGCGATAGGCCAAGTCCTTGAGATGTATAAGGACGTGATGCCACTCGAGTTGCCAAAGCGGTTGCCGCCATGAAGGGAAGTAGACCACAAGATTAAGCTGGAGTCGGGTGCCAAACCGCCTGTACGAGCACTTTACCACATGTCTCTACCAGAGCTAGAGGAGTTAATTAGGCAAATTAAAGAGCTGCTGAACACTGGATACATCCAGCCCTTGAAAGCACTATACGGGGCACCGGTGCTGTTCCAGCGAAAGCATGATGGCTCACTTCGACTATACATCGACTACCAGGCTCTTAACAAGGTGACCGTGAAGAACAAATACCCCATTCTATTGATTGCAGACTTGTTCGATCAACTTGAACATGCCAAATACTTCTCCAAGCTGGACCTTAGATTGGGATATTACCAAGTACATATTACGGAGGGAGATGAGCCGAAGACTGCTTGTGTGACGAGATATAGAGCGTACGAGTTTAAAGTAATACCTTTCGGCCTTACCGATGCTCCAGCCACATTTTGCACGCTCATAAACTGTATATTCCAGCCATACCTTGATCAGTTTGTGGTGGTCTATCTCGATGACATCGTGGTTTATAACAACACCTTAGCAGAACATGCTGAGCACTTGCGGGTTGTGTTCGGGGTGTTGCGGGACAATGAGTTGTATGTGAAGCGAGAGAAGTGTTCGTTCGTAAAACCAGAGGTGGATTTTCTTGGCCATAAAATCATAGATGGGACGCTGCTCATGGACAAGGCTAAGGTCCGAGTCATTCCCGAATGGGAGCCACCCACAAAGGTGATCGAGTTGCACTGTTTCTTAGGCCTCGCCAACTACTATCGAAGGTTCATTAAGGGTTATTCCGCCATTGTTGTGCCACTCACTAACTTGCTCAAGAAGACTACCAAGTGGGAATGGACGGAAAGGAGCCAACAAGCCTTCGATACCCTCAAGAATGCCGTGACGGAAGAGCCGGTACTTGTGCTGCCGAACTATGGCTTACCATTTGAGGTATACACTGATGCTTCCAATTTTTCTATTGGAGATGTGTTGATACAGGCCGAGCATTTGATAGCCTTTGAGAGCTGAAAGCTCAACGATACAGAGCGACGGTACACAGTACAAGAAAAGAATATGATAGCGGTATTACACTACTTACGCACATGGAGGCACTACTTACTTGGGTTTAAGTTCGTGGTGAAGACAGACAACGTGGCCACTAGTTACTTCCAAAGCCAAAAGAAGTTGAGTCTAAAATAGGCGAGATGGCAAGATTTCTTGGCATACTTCGACTACGTGCTGGAGCATAAGCTCGGAAAGGCTAATTTAGTAGCGGACGCCTCGAGTCGAAAGACCGAGCTTGCTGCCAGGATTCAGATACAAGGAGAGCTTCTTGCACTCATCAAGGAGGGAACGGAGCATGATCCCTTAGCTAAGCAGCTAGTTTCTCTCGTGCAACATAGGAAATGGAAGAGGGTTTGGGTCGAGAATGACCTTTATACACCAAAGGACAGCTTGTCTATGTTCCGAAGTGGGGAAACTTGCGGTGGAACTTGATCAAGGAGTGTCATGATATGAAGTGGGCTGGACACCCGAGACAAAGGTGGACACGGGCATTGCTTGAGTCGGCATACTATTGGCCTCAGATGCGAGATGAGGTGGAGCAGTTCGTGCAGACATGCTTAGTATGCCAACAGGACAAAACGGAGCAACAATGTCCCGCGGGGTTGCTTGAAACACTTCGCACTCCGGATCGACCGTGGGAGAGTATTTCGATGGATTTCATCACTCATCTTCTGAAATTGGAGAGGTTTGCGACTATTGTTGTAGTAGTAGACAGATTCTTGAAATATGCCACTTTCATTCCTGCCCCGAAGGAGTGCACCGCGGAGGACACATCCAAGCTTTTCTTTAGGCATGTGGTGAAGTATTGAAGACTTTCAAAATCCATCATTAGCGACCGTGACAGTCGGTTTATGGGGAGGTTTTGGACTGAGATGTTCAACCTTATGGGGTCAAGCGCTGCACTTTTCTATGAGCTTTCATCTGCAAACCGATGGGCCAATGGAGAGGGTGAATGCCTTGTTGGAGCTATACTTACGACATTTTGTAAGCGCCAACCAGTATGATTGGGCAAAGTTGCTGGATGTGGCCCAATTTTCTACAACTTGCAGTGGAGCGAGGCTACATCAAGGAGCCCTTTTGAGGTGATCATGGGATAACAGCCGCTTACGCCACACACGCTCATCACGAGCTATACTGGAAGGTGTCTCGCAGCATATAAAGTGGCGAAGTCATGGTATGAGCAAGCGGACATAACATGGGCGCACCTCGACAAAGCGACCAAGCAGATGAAGAAATGGGCAGACAGCAAGCGTAGACACTTGGAGTTCAATGTGGGGACATGGTGCTAGTCAAAATCCTTTCGTCCCAGCACAATTCCACACATTCACTGCACAAGGGCCTCATCTGGAAATATGAGGGGCCATTTTCTATCATCAAGAGGGTCGGCAATGTGTCGTGCAAGCTAGAGTTACCCTCTTGGCTAAAACTCCATCCAATCTTCCATGTGAGTTGCTTGAAGCCATACCATGGAGATACGAAAGTTCCAAAGTGGGGAGAATCCAAGCACTTCGTCAAGTGAAAGGGACTACCCGAGAGCGAAGCAAGTTGGAGCCCGCAAACGATTTGTGGCATTTCCAAGACAAGATCAAAGCCTTCCACAGCGAATCGACGAAGACGTCTCCGGAATAGGTAGGGGATAATGTCATGGCCCAAACCTCCACATGGCCTAGCCCATGGAGAATTCTAGAGTTATAGAGACTTGTGTAGAGCATGTAGATATTTCCTTTGTAATTAATGTGTTTAAGTGGTAGTTGTGATAACTCTAGTCACTCTCTAGATACTTCCTTATACTCTATAAATAGGAGAGGGCCTTATTTGGTTAAATCAATCACAAGCGATGTACAATTCCAGCATACTTAGCTTTGTAAGCATCTTTCTAAATAATACAAGTTTTTTCCTCCCATCTTTAGTGAGTTAAAGTGAATACTCTTTCTGCTTTTTGAATTCAGCAATGGATTTGGGTGTAAGGCTAACTTAGGGCCAAGAGAGTGAGAATTTGACGCTTAAGGCAGCACAACATAGTGTGGGAACAAACCGAGTCGTGACACTAAGCATAACTTGCTTATGCCATAAGTGTTTTCAAGATTCCTATGGGTTTTTATGCTCACATTGAAAATACAATGGCAAGATTCTAGTAGGGTTCAAAGAAAGGTCAAAGGAGCATTCGTTGGGCTAAATGAGAGAAAATTGTGCAAATCTAAAAGTAGAGGGGGCATAGGATATAAGGAATTGTCTAGTTTTAACCAAGCTCTAGTGGCAAAATAAGGCTAAAGGCTCATTCAATTTCCAAATTCACTAATAGCAAAGGTTTTACAAGCCCAATACTTCAAGAAATTAGATTTTTTTTAAATGCCAAGTTAGGACACAAGCCATTTTTTATATGCAAAAGCATTCTTTAAGAAAGACAAGTGCTTCATAACAATTTGAGAAGGAGAATAATGAATGGAGGACAAGCGTAGATTTACAAAAGTAGTTGGTTTCCTAAACTAACTAATTTTAAGATACTATCCACACTAATATTACCCTTAAGGACTACATTATCAACTTTGAATAATGAGGAACACAAATGGAAGGAAAACTTGATTCATCAACATTTTATATCTCAAGATGCATATCATATTATAAAGATTCCACTCCTAAAAACCTTAAGTACTAATAATCATCTTTGGTCTTTTGATAAACATGGCAACCACTCATACAAGAGTAGATTCCAAGTTGCAGTTAGATTAATAATGCTAGACTGTCCAAGCCCTTTAGAGTCGAATATAATAGAGTGGAATGCAATTTGGAAGCTAAAACTACCAGAAAAAATGAAGATTTTTATATGAAGACCTACTCAAAACCTCCTTCCAATATTTGAGAATCTATGGAAAAAGAGAATTCTACAGCAACCATGGTGTTAAAAATGTGGCAAACAAGGAAAAAATATTGCTCATGCCCTTATAACCTGCAAAGCTTCTAAAAAGATACTGAAAAACTGAGAAGTAATGCTTTACAAACTAAGACTTATTGAGTGCTCTACAAGATTTGGCAAAAAAGAGAGAGAAGTCAGACCTAGAACTTGTTATTGCTTTGTGTTCGTCTAATTGGAACTTAAAGAACCTTTTTATGTTTGAAAGAAAAAAGGAAGATTCACAAATATTCGTGGTCAGAGCTAAAACAACAATAAAGTCATATAGGAAAATCAAATCCCCCTCCAAAACAATCTATATCAAGCCAAGAAATTCCAGCAAATCAGATTTAGAAACCTCCTCCAATAGGCTTTTTTAAGGTGAATGTTGATGCAGTAACAAAGTTGAAATAGCAAATTGCAAGATTGGGATCAATGATTAAAGACTTAGGGAGAAACAAAATAGGGACTTGAAACTGTAGGAAAGGCTACTTGTATGCCACTAAAAGTTAAAACTAATTGTCAAGAAATTATTGAGCTAGCAATTGGGAGGAATGCAATCAAACCGACATTTGCTGGATCATTACTAACATAAAAGAGATGTCAAAGAGGCTAAGTCAAGCTATAATACAGTACACTTCAAGGCTATGCAACGACACTTCACGTTTACGCATGGCAATTATGCCCGCAAACCCGCCCGCCCGCCCAAATCCGCCTACCAAAATTGCCCACTACGGATAATTTTGCAGGTTGCGGGCAGGTTTGGTATTACAAATTGAAACCCGCACTTAGATGCGGGTGGGTTTTGTATCAACCTAATATCCGACGGATACCCTCATGGATATCCACTAGACCCGCAATACTTTTTTAAATATTTTTAATTTAATTTAATTGAAAAAAAATATTTAAATCTAAAAAATAAATAGAGAAAATAATACAATTATGCAAAGTGCCAAATAACCAAAGCGTAAACACGTGTATTGTGTGTAACAATACAAAGTGCCAAATAACAAAAGTGTTTTTGTATGGACTATTTTTTTAACTTAATGCATGAATCATTTCATTATTATAATTTTTTAAAGTATTATTCTTTGAAAAATATTAATCTTAATCAATATTGTAGGCATCGTGTTGGATGGGTGCTTATGATGGTGAATGAAATGAAGATCTTCTCTTGAAACTTGTGTTAAATGATAGTATGAAATGTAATTGTTATTTTTAGTTACTAGTTTGTATTTTTTTTAATGGATTTGTGTATTTTATACTTAAATTGAGAATTTGTGTTGGATTGATGTTGAAATTCTAATTTTTCATTTATATTGGTTAAATTTAAAATTGAGTATATTATGTGGAATTTGAGGTTGTTATTGTAGATTTATATATTGAACATTTGTGATTTTAAATGTACAAACACGCAAAAAAGTCACTGGATACTAATGTGGATTTGGTTATTTAAATTTTGTTCCACTTTGGGTTTGGTAATGGCAAACCCGCTGCGGGCACTGTTTATTGCCATCCCTATTCACGTTTCTATAGTCAAAATGGCTTTAAATATTGTAGAACCTATAATGTAGGTTGGAAATATTATTGATTATCTACTTAGGGCAACCCACTTTCACACTACCCATTCACAGTGAGAGACGTAATTATTTGAACTCATAGATGGGAATAATTAAAAGTTGTGATATTTAATTCTCTCAATTAATCTCATCAACCCCCATTTCTTAATTCACTCCAGGAAAAGTTTTAAAATAATTCCTCTTTTAGTGTACCCCAAATAATACTTAAGTTATTCCTACTTCAAACTTACATGTGTTCAATTTTCCTTCATGGCAGCTACATCTCTTACGATTTGGGCAAGACTTCAATACCAAATACAAATTTCGTAAAGAGTTGCCGAATTTGCACTTTGCAAATTGAGAAATACTTGTTTCATAACCTCAATAGAAGATTCTACTTATTAGAGGGAAATTGAATAATTCTTCGATAGTTAACAACTCATTGTCACAGGCCACTCAAATTTCCTAGCAAAGGAGGTTAAATTGGCAATCCCAGGCGTAGTACGAATCGAGCCAAAGTGCACTAAGCAATGACCTGCCCAAGTCTCCAAGTCAAAGAACCCAAATCCAAGCTAAGGTGTGCTAGTTTGGCCCGATTTTTGGAATTTTCCAGCACACTCTAATACTTGTACATATCTAGAGTTTTCTACACTTGTCTATACTTATAAAATATCTAGATATTTAGGCAACTTGTACAAGTTGCATGGAAGGCACTAGAATGGACAAGTCTCTCCTATAAATAGTGCATGACACTTCCCATTATGCACACACCATGCACCAAGCATAAGCAACTTAAGCATGCATGTAAAACTCTGTTATGTTCTCTTGTTTGAGTAATAAAAATCTCATTGGCTACATTACTATCTCTTCTCTCTGGCTTTTCCACAATCATCTTTACTTAGTTAGTTTGAGAAGTTTATTAGACTTACTCAACAATTTTTATATTAGAAGTTGTTTAAGTGTTGTATGGGTTGTGAAGCAAAATATCATCGAGTGACACCATGTTTACTTTTTCGCAACATTACCCACAAACTAAAATCTTGGCTTAGCGGCTTTGAAAAATCTATAAAAGATTTATTTATTTACTTATTTATTTACGTACGGTTTAAGGATTGGCTACAATCCTTAGAGCATCTCCAAAAGATTTTTCAAATAAAATTATATTTCTTATTTAATAAGTCATATCAATATTAAACACTCCAAAAGATATGTTAATTTAGATTTTTCAAATAAAATTTGTTTCTCACTCTTCAATATTGCCGAGTGAGTTTCTCCCTCTTCTATTAATATTATTATTATTTATTGAAAAGATAAGACTGTAATAATTATTATTTATGTTTCTTTTAAAAAACATAACAACAATTCAATTTAATGATGGAAATATTTAATTAAAATAATGTTAACTTATTATTATTTAATGAGTCTTTTGGAGGAGATTGTATTTTTCCATCTATTTATTTCCCACATCAGTAAACAAATTGATATTTGAAAAATAAAATCTAAAAAATCTTTTAGAGATGCTCTTAATATGCCTAAAAATGACTTCCATAGAGATCCGATATTTTTGTCAGCCCTAATCCTCTAATTTCTTCAGGTTACCTAATTACTTTTGTTTTTCGCGGAATGAAACTATGCTTTATTATGTTCACTTATTTATGTAGTGTGCAATAACTCTTTGATTTTAAAACATAGAATTTTAAATTTTATTTATCCTTTTTAGTAATTCTATTTAAAGACAAAAGAGGAAATTTTCAAAAAATAATTAGTGATAGCTTATGAATAAAATCAGGACCTTAAATATCACCACGCAACAAAATAGTCGGGGTGAAAATCCAAGCCATTTCAAATTTCAAGGACGCGCAGCACAGAACACGTGAGACGGTTAAAACTTTGAAATCCCAGCCCAGTCCCTCATCTCAACACTGTAGTTCAGTCTTCATAATTCATAACCTTGAATTCAGAAGCACTGCAAAAGACCTAAACATAAATCTCGAATGAAATTCATCAAGCACACCCTTTCTTGAATGTGAAAATTGCAGCATCAATGCCAGAGGACATAAATCTTTCTGCCAAGCCAACAACCTTAAAATGTCCAAACATCTATGCTTACATAAAATAATTCTAGGTCGATAATTGACATTCTTTATTAAAATGAAAAAGAAAATCCCTTCAGAATCAGGCATCTATTGTAATAATTTACAGTGGTATTCATTTCATTTTCCATATATAGTCCGATGGTCTTTACTGTGATGACCAAAATCCAACAGAAGATACAAAAAAATTAACTGTAACTCAAACACAAGTTCCATTTAACACCCTTAATTCTACCCTGGCAACAAAATACATTCATAATCTAGTGGTCTACAACTCATTCAACTTGCAGACATCAGTGAACTTTTGAACAGCATTGTGGTATTGAGTTCCCTGTAAAGGTAACACCCATTATATGCAAGCAAGTTTAGTTGACAATTAAACAACTTTCTAGCCATAAACATCTTTAATAAGTTCCCACCTATTTGAAGAAAATTATAAAACAAATTAACCAAAATATGAAGTCATACAAGAAACACCTATTTGCAGTAATATTCAACAGCTCACCAACTTACTTCAACAGCTTTCATTCTTAAGTTTTCTATCCAGATTAACCAAAATGTCATTTGAGAATCCATCTCTTTTAAAGTGGATCACAATATGAAGTACTAAAAGAGAAGAATGCAGCCTCATGCATTGCGATTATCAAATACACCATTTAACCTATTATGTAATGAGATGAGTCTCTCTTGTTTTTAAATTTGACACAAATGTAAACATAAACCTTCCAGACCTTGATATGATCAGGAATCAAATACAAGATCCCTTATTTCTTGCCAAATCCTTACAGTCAAACCAAGTAGTATCACAAGTCTACTTATTAGTAAATAAAGATTGCATACAATTTTAAAGATTGGCACTGCTCTTTTTAGAAAGGGGAAAAAGGGGGGGGGGGGGGGGGGGGGGAAGGGGAAGGGGTTGCAATTTAACACTAATGATTGACATGGAAAACCACCAACAGTCAATACAAGCACTGTCGCCGTCGCCTCCATACAGATATGAAAGGCACCTACAGGTATACCAACAAACTAACCAAACCTTAAAATGCCCCAACCCCACCTCTCAATGTGTAGCATCAATACATAATGCTATCCACCCACATCAGTACTAGTAAGAGACATATGCAAAGTAGATTTGTCAAATGCATTCTTCAACCTATCAAATGTGTTTCCTAAAAGTTTACACATGACTATTTGGGTTTGATATTTGCTACCACAATTATCATCATAACCAAAATGAAAAGTATGCAGGAGCCAAAAAAATAAATAAATAAACAGACATTACCTCCCAATAAAGTTGGTTACAATCCATGCATTGCCAGAACTGTAAATTTTTGTCAAACAAGCAATCAGGTATTCTCTGAAAACCCTTTGCAGCTTCAATAGCCTCTTCTGTTGATAGGGGCTTTTGAATAAACCTCCCGTTACATTTGGTACACCTGGACATCAGTTGATCTTCACTAATTTTCAATTGGAAAGTTTCTATTACCTGCCCCCCCCCCCCAACAAAAAAAAAAAAAACCTTTTAGCATATAGATCCATGTTGTCCTCGAATCTGGAGGACAAATTTGTCCGGAAAAACAGCAAAACAATGACTTTCCAATCATTACAATTTTATAGAATCATGTACAAAAGAATGGAAAAGTTCAGTCAATGACGTATTGCATCTAGATCTATTATTAAGTGCATCCTTGCCACATCGTACCCCATCACAATTAATAACAATTACTATAAATAAATAATAGTAATAATCTTCTTAAGTAAAGAAAGTACATTGGATAAATCAGATAATGTAGTTATCTTTTACAATAGCATTTTCTTTCCCCAAAAAAAATGAAAACTACAAAAAGAAAGCTCCCAGCACCTGTTATAAACTGCCTGAACCTGTTATCAACTGAATCAATATCTCAGAGAACCTAAAGTGTTTATCAACTGAAACAACATCTTTGATGACCTAAATGAGAAAAAAAGAGGAGGAGAAGGTGGGTTGGGGTTGGGGAATGGAGGGAAGAGAGGGTGTAACCAAACTATCAGATTCGACAACCTTAGTAGTCAGAGAACTCATGGAATATTATACCCTCTAAGGAGTTTTGAATTCCTGACCTCTTGGTTGAATCCAACAGTCTTTCTCACTCAACCTGAGCACCTTGATTCAACTTCTTGCTTGAATTCAACAGTCTTTATATAGGTTTTTTGAGAGCACTGAAGTTTTTGTCTAATGCACTTCCACTTGTTCAGGCATGCTGGTTAGAGTTCATTGTTTTAATTTTTAGTCGCATGAAATATGAGTGGCAGAAGAAAACTGCTTATGTTCTAAAAACTAAGTAAAACCAAAGCTAAAGCATCACAATGATAATTAAAATGCTCATTAAAATGCTCAAAACTATTATTATGAGTGAATAAAAATATAATTGTAATGATAATTACATGAAATGATGTTTGATTTTTCATTTTCTAGATACATCTCCAAAGATTTGATCATCAAATACGTGACAAACTTATTGGGATTTCAGATGGTTGGAATTGTAGCAAGGCGATCTTCAAGGATTTCTCAGCTGAGTCGAAGTCCATCTTTGGATTCGAGCCCCATTATAAAGCATTCAAAAGTTGATGCTTTGAGAAAAATTGGATCGGCAGTTGAACAAGATTCAAAGCAGTATAACCACACTATTGCCAAAACCACAGCCAAAATTTTGACAGCTAGATACAATGATTAACTTGATAAGGTGGTATGACATTTAGCTTAGTAAGAATTGTTAAATAACTATTAATTCACCAGTAAAAGCAGAAACCGGCAAACAATGGATATCTTTTCACATTTGAATATAATTGCACTCATACCTCAAGTAGTTGCTGGTTTTTCAGAAGGCTCTTCACTCTGTATATCTGATTTTTTATCAAATACTGGTGTCTCAATAGCTTGGCATCACGGGTCAAAAGTACTCTCTTTTCTTTAGATGTTTGATCTATTAACTCCCTAAATACGGAAAAAAATTAGTCACTAATTAAGATAAATACTTCTAATAACGGAAACACACGGGAAAACATATATTATCAACTACTGGTAGTAATGAACAATACATTATTTTATATAAACAAACAACAAATAGAAGTACTAAAAGAGTCATATGAGAGGAAAACCTAGGCTCTGGCTTTTTTGAACGTGGTGTTGCAGCATCTATGCCCACACACCGCAAATGCTTTGCCAAGCCTTCAACCTGAGCAATGCTTGATTAGCCTCACAATAACAGAATAAACAAAATAGTATAAATCTACCTTACACGGGGAAAAAATAAAAAATAAGTGGTTGATACAAAAAATTCTTCTACATAGAGAAGGATAATATTCGTTGAGAGCCATAACAGGTAAAAAAATGTGCACGTGAAATAATTTACTTACCATCACATCGCAGAGAAATTTAGGATATCCATCACCTCCCAAGGACAAATCCCATGGCGGAGGGCCTTGCCAATCCCCAATATCGTCTAACCGCTTCTCTCTAGAATCCACAATTATAGAAGATCGTTTTTTCCCTTTCTTTTTGGAAGTTTTTGGTGCTTTGTCACACTCTCTCAATAAAATTTTTTCACCATACTTTCTTACTATCTTCACGAGGGGTTCATCCATAGGCATTGTATTTAGGTAAGACACTCTAGAAACTACTCCCTCAGTTAAGCACTGAGAATAATAAGAAGTAGCTCGAATAATGTCAAGGGCTTCACAAAGTTTGAACCTCACAGTTTTATTCCCAATATCAGGCTTCTCAAGAATTCCTTTCAACCCAAGATCCAAGTTGGAAGAATCTAGCTCGGAGATGCTACTACAAGAATTCCCTGCAGCAAAACCTAAAATCTAATTTCAATGCCAAACATATTAAATTGAAGGCCTTAAATAGATTAACTAATGAGAACAAAAGTTTTAGATTACAACAGATTTTCAACAATACCAGTTCCCTTCTCAGTGATGTTCACAATATTATGTTTTCAGTTGATTTCACTATGACCAATTACAAGAATCTGATGGCCACTACATGAGAAAAAAACTAGACATTCATTATACTGGAAAATAGCTCATGCAATGTGAAAAGCAAGATGTACAATGCATAACACATCACTCGAAAAATTTGTCTAAAATTGTAAATAAAGTTTCAGAAAAGTTAGCAGCACAACTATCTGGGTTTAGGCTGATTCCGTTGTCTATTATTCAGAGAGGTCCATGACGGAGCAAACATATCAGTGAAAACCAAACATCTTTTGGAATAGTCTATCCAATTCTATAGTACCTTGCCCATTTGCTACATAATCTCTCATTAACCTTTTGACTTAGAAACAAAATCCATTACGCCTTTCATTATGCATCAGTTTAGATTTAGTTCCTAAATCTAATGGCGACGGTCCCCAATAATTTCATCAAAATAAAACTATCAAAAGCGATGTGAATGAGAATCTACTATCTCATGAATGCAGCTTTAAATATCTCATAAACATTACTTACTGCCAATCCAATAGGCTCCAGAACCTTAGAATGGTGATGAATACTTTGAAATTGTTCAAACTATGCTAAGCAAGCAATTTTTGAACTATGTGTGGCTCACAAAAAAGTCAAGCAGCAAAAATTTATCTAAGTCGTTTTCCCTTTCTTTTTTTTTTTAAAGAAAGTTCTACATGGTTAATACATAGAGAAATATGCATAATGCCAACAGAAGAATAAAAAATATTATATTGCAAACCAATAAAACTTGAAGGGGAAACCCACCAGTGCCCTTTAACATGCAATATAGCCTCACAAGACAGAATTATTCTTCCAAGCCATTATAATGCAAAACAAAAAATTGAAGATCATGTCTCTACAGTAAGAATAAATGACAAGACTAGCATAGGTTGGCAATGTTGTCAAAATACATATTTGCTACATATTTGGTATCTTCAAGCACCACAAACCTTTTTGAGCAACCTTCACCTGAAAGATATTAAATATTTCAATCAAGCAGTGGGCATCTATAGCTGCATAGTTTTTCTGCTCTTCGGTAAGAGGACGATTTGACCAGTCACTACATTGAAGCTCCTAAAGAAAATATAAATTACATTATTTAACACCTTGAACCACAAAATTCAACAAGTGAGCCCTTCAATGTACAGACTAGATCCCTCTTAGTTATTACAAAGGTGCTAAACAGATTACTTTGTCCAATATCACAATAGAAAACGAACTTCAACAGAAAAAATCCATTTGTTTACGTACCTAAGCATATGTTGAAGCCATATCTCAAATGGAAGTCCAACACATTGATTCTCAAATGGAAGTCCAACACATTAATGTCTATTATTTGACCATCTATAATTTTAGTATTTCTGTTGGGAACAGCTTTATCGCATTAACCCAAATTAACTTGTTATCCCTTCATTAGTCGACCATACTTCAATTTACTATTTTAAAAACAAATGTTGTACAGTTTGCAAAATCGAAGTATAGTAGAAGTTAATGCAGTACTAAAAATAATATCACAATGTCTTTCACACAGGTGATTTTATTAAACACAGTGGAAATTAATGGGTAGAATTTCTTTCTGTGATGCACATTCTGTGCATTTAACCTCAAACTAATTTTTCAATAGTGATGGTCAAGTAATAGAACCCACAATGTGCAGCAAAACTGTGGCCTTTGGATTTGAATCCAAAGGCCACAATCTGGATCCCACACCACAAATTTGTCCACAGTTTAATAATGAGGGGATAACAAGTTAATTTGGGTTAATGCAATAATGGTGTTCCCACTACACCCAATCAAAATTTATGTGTATGATACTAAAAAAATATGAATGTGTTTGACGATGAATTCTGGACAACTACGAAACTTGGAAGCTCTAAAGCGAGTTACATGTCATACACAGGAAGCACGAACATAATATTGTAGACGTCAGTGATTGAACCTTGTTAAACGTGCTGAAAAAGAAAGATAAATAATTGGTTTGATTCTTTAACTGCTCAATAGCCCATCAATTTCTGCAGTGTTCAAGGCATCAAAATTATTTTGACTTAAAGTATAACCAAAAACAAAGAGTGTCATTTTGCTCAGGAACTCCAATTGCACTACCTATCCACCATTATGATTGTAGTTCTCATGTGACATAACTATCCTGCAAATTCTGCATTTATAATTTGTAATGCCTCTAGTATCATTTTACAAGTCCCTTGTTTTCAGACCAAGAATTAGCATAATAAATCTGTTTTCTTTCCAATTAGCCTAGAAGAACTGGAGCAGTATTCTTGTCCATAGTACCTAAATGGAAATAGTGGCTCAAATAATGACATGGAAGCTAAATAACCGTACCTTTGATAGAGAAATGTCCAATAGTTCTTTGCAAATATTTGCTAAACTCTTGGTTTCCTTTGGCAATTTCCTTCCAAGCTGCTTATGATGCAGATGGTTATATATACTGGTGATGTCCAAATAGGGCTCCACCTATGTGACATTGCTTGAAATAGTTTAGCAAGTTGTATTTAAAATTCGGTGAAACGAGTAATACTCTAAGAATCAATATTAATAACTAATGATATTTCGTATTTCAAAAACAGAAAAATCATTTCACTTATCTCCAGCTTAATGAAGTCTTCTAATCAGATACATAAAAGGCTTAGCTGTTGTTCATCATTGCTTGAAATAGTTTAGCAATTTTGTATTTAAAATTCAGTGAAACAAGTAATCCTCTAAGAATCAATATTAATAACTAATGATATTTCATATTTCAAAAATAGGAAAGTCATTTCCCTTATATCCAACTTAATGAAGTCTTCTATTACCTTAATGAAGTCTTCTATTACCATCAAGTTGTATCTAGGATAACTTACAACTATTGTCCATTTATTTATCATAATTACCATCCAAATTGCTATCAAGAATGTGAACACTTACTCCAATTATATATGACTATAAATTCTTAACTATTTCATATCATGAAGTAAAATGATTAAAACAAATCAACAGTAGCAAAAATGAAGGTTAGTCCACATCAGTTAAAACAAAAGCACCTCTGTGGATACTTGATGAACTGGATTGGATCGTGTTTAAGCATTTATAACCTCCTCTAACTATCAAAAGACTGTCAAAGATGTTCAAAACTATATAGAGAAACCTTAAATGCTTAGAGATTGACCTCTTAAAGACAAAATGTAGTCACAAGCCACTAACCATCTTAGATTTCCAACCCTTCCTCTCTGCTTTGCTGCTTGCAATTTACCATTCTCACTGGGCATGCAGATTCCACTCTAGGTAGAATACTGACACCTATGGACTAGATACCCAATTTAGAATAATGATACCCAATTATTTTTAAACACTGATACCCAGTTTAGAATAACAATGAACAACTATTAAAAAAAAGAAAAAGAAATTATGATTATAATTAGAAATAAACAGAAAGTTTGCGATGAATAATTCAATGCTTACCCTATCAAAGCCTATATCACATCCTTGAGAACAGAATGTAGAAGACAAGTAAATCAAATCCTGCTTAAATTTAAACCCTAATTTCAATATATCTGGCGAAACAAACAACTCTTTTAGCAATTCCCATATTGAAGGCAGAGGAATTGAAGAAAGGTCTAGCAAGAAAACGACAGACGCGTTTGACTCGTCTGACTCAGGGTTGAATCGACCGGGTTGACAAGCGAGTTGGAGGAGGGAGACTCTGGGGAAATTGGATTGGTGGGAGCGCTGGGGTTTCCACTCAGCGTCGAGTCCTACGAGTGAGGACTGACTCAAGGCCCGAGCAAGGTGAGTGAACTCCAGTGACTCGGTTGAGGTGACTAGGTGAATTTTGAGGCGCTTGCGATATGTGCAATCCATTGGAGAAATGCATTCCATTGGATAAAATAAAGTTTGCATGATTTATTGCGGGAAATTTTTGGGTCTGACTCATTGGGCCATAGGCTGCCCATCATTGCTCATGGACTCTCACTGATAGTCCATGATCAAATTCTGTAACTTTGGCTTAAATACACATTGTTCTAAAAGTCGGAAAATTAGGCCCCGTTTGGTACCGTTTTGCAAGCCATGTTTTCGTTTTCATTTTATAATACACACATAAAACATGTTTGGTGATTTTGTTTCACAAAACAAATTACAAAATACAAAATCCGAATTTATTATTATAACTATACGATTGAAAACAAGTTAAACATGTTCTCTAAATTTTACGAACTAAACCTAAAAATAAATTAAAAAACAACAAAAAAATTGTGACCCTCTGCAGCCCTCACTTTTCTCTTCATTGTAGCCCTCACTCTCAATCCAGTTCACTGCAGCTCCCTCTTTCCCCTCAATTTTCTCAGTCCAGTTGCAGCAAATCTCTCTCTTGGTCGCTCTTGGTGTGCTAGCCACTGCCGCTGCTCTTTCTCCGCCGTAACCGTTGCTGCTCCGACTCCGTCCAGCTGCTGCTACTTCGTCTTTGCTCTCTCAGATCTGCACTTGCCCAACCATTTCGTAGACAGTTTTGACGCATATGAAGATGATGCAGGACACGAATTGGGTGGTCCGATAAGTCCATCTCTGCTTCAGTTGAAAGATTTGAAATACTTAGACTTAAGCATGAATAATTTTAAAGGCTTCAAAGTTCCAGAATTCATTGGATCACTAAAGGAACTGAGATACCTCAATCTGTCAGGCTCATTTTTCAGTGGGACTATTCCACAAAGTCTTGGAAACCTCACGAATTTGCTTTATCTTGATCTCAATAATTTTCTTGATCAATCCAATCAAAGATGGCTTTCTGGTCTTCATTCCTTGAAATATATTAACTTGGGAGGGGCAGATCTTAGCAAGGATGCAGATCTTAGCAATCAATATTATGTTGCGCTTTACATAATTTTATTAGATGAGAAAATATAAGTAATAGGTTATTTCGGGACTTTGATGTGCAAGATTTAGTTACCAACGATGAAGGAGATATTAGTAAGTCACTTACTAATATTGATTTATCTCCAGTAAGTGTCGCAGGATGAATGCTACAAGAGATGGAATTGCAGTTTTTATGTGGCATGATTACATACGTAATGCATAATGTGTATCATGTAGTTTTTTTATAATTATTTTGTTTAAATCATATGTTGTAATATATATCTTAATTATATAGTGTAAAAACAATGACAATGTCAATTTTTTTTAATTAATGTTAATTCTTAAACTTTATTATCATGTAATTTTTTTATATTAAATTTGGTTAAATTATTTTGTTGTATTTGTGTGTATTAGCTAAATAATTATTTTATGACTATAAATATAATGTAAATGATTAGTAAAAACTGTTTTTGCAAAAAAAAATTACCAAATGCATATTCTCTGTTTTTATCATTTTCAACTGTGTCTACCAAACGCATATTACTGTTTTCAATTTTAAAATATAGGATACAGAAAATGATACCAGACGCATATTTAAATTTAAAATACAGCAACTGCAAAACACCATTTTCAATTTCGTTTTTATTATCCGAAAATACAGATTCAAAAACAATACCAAACAGGCCCTTATTTTACACCCTCAATTAAATCACCAATGTTAAAGCACTCCAATAATTTTGAGAAGTGGCAATACTAGGTATTCCAACATCTCAATCCCAATTTAAATTCCAACTAATGTAGTAAATATCTATTAGATAATGGTTAAGTAATTTTATTAGTTATAAAATTCTTCATCCAATAGATAATTGACATATAAAATGGAAATTCAAGAACAAATTCAAATGTTAAGATCCTTAACATTATTATTTAAGAAGTCACTTAAAAGTAGTTAGAGCACTCACACCAGCATGGTAGAAAACACTAAAAATCTACGTGCTGTTAGTTTGTATATTAATTTGGATAATAGACAACTGAAAAACACAAGAATTAATATTTTTATTATTGGGTTATTCTTTTTTTACTATTTAAGTTATTATGAAATAACAATTAGATGCAACAAGCATTGAACAATAACATTTTACTCATAAAGTATTACAAAATTTTATATATCACTATTTTTATGTTAGTTGATTGTTAGTTGACTTATCAAATATCAATTTTACTCTTACTTTAAGGGCAAAAACCCATAATTTTAATTAAATCTTATAATTTTCACTATTGTATCCCATAAAATTAAATAAAATTTACTTTTACACAAAAATCTTTAACCTAAGTTTTTTGTAATGCAATTATTACAATAATTTTTCATTCAATAAAATATTAATTTAATGTTAATTATTAATTATCGATAAAAATTGACAAACAAAGATATTTACAAACACATGCATATATACATACACAAACATTTCAAGTAATAAATAGTAAAGTTTATATTTAATTGATAATGTACAAATTTATAAATTTTTTATTTTTTATCAATAATCAAAACAAAATTAAATTAATATTTAATTTTATAAAAATTATTTAGTACAATGATTAATATTCAACTCATAATTAATTTTATTCATAATCAATAAGTTTTTCCTTACCATAAGCCAAAATTGATATTTTATATATGAACTAACTGTTAGGGGTGGAAAAATTGGGTCCTGATTTTGGTTGTTTGGATTTCGATTTGGGTTTCAACCCATTTGATTTGGAAATTTCAACCCAATCGGGTTCAAACTATTAACCCAAATTGAACCGAACCAAATTAAATTCGGTTAAGTTTGATTCAGGTTATAAATTTGGGTTCATTTATACTAAAAACTCTAATTTTGTCTGCCTCCAAAAAAGGAACAAATTAACAAATTTCTCATAATCTTATTCACAAATTAATTGATTAACATAAACAATTAATTAATGGGAGGTCAGAAAAAAAAGAAGAAATATTTGGTAGTGGAGGAAGAAAAGAAGAAGAAGAAGAAGATGTTTCGCAGCAACAAAAGGAAAGAAGAAGAAGAGAAGAAAAAAAGAAGATGATATTTGGCAATTGGCAGTGGCGGAAGAAAAGGAGGAGAAGAAGAATAAAGAGAAAAAAGGTGAAGAAGAAAAAGAAGAAGTGGAGGAGTCAGGTGGAGGCTAAGTGTATGTCTAGGAGTGTGATGTGTTAAGGTTAGGAATTAGTTTTTAAATTATTTTCTTATTGTCTTGGTTAATCCGATCGGGTTGACCATTCAGTTTGAGTTGAACCCAAATTAAAATACAACTCGATTGTGTTTGAACTTTCAAGCCAAACAAGTTGCAAACTTCAACCCAAACCAAACCGTACCTTAAAAGTTTGGTTTGAGTCAACCCAATTCGAATGCCCATCCTTACTAACCGTCAACTAACGGAAAAGTAATAAAATGTATGATTTTGTTATTCTTTAGTAATAAAATGTTAGGTTGTATCTATTTATTATCTCACAATAATTTAAGTAGTAAAAGAAAAATAACCTTTTATAATTTTATCCATCAATTAATTAATGAGTTCAAATCAAATTCAAATTTCAACTGTTAATAGATATTGACACAAATTCAAATAGTTTATTATGTCAAAATTTTCAAACTTAAGCCCAATTATTTCAGGTCAAATCGTATCATGAGTCGCAAAATTGCCATAGGGGGTTAAGTGATATTATGTTTTATATTTTTCACGTTTTTGTCATTTTTATAGGAATGAAGGAGTCTCAGCGAAATTATTTGATCAACAAATAACTTAATAACATCACCCTATTCCACTGCCGTCGCGCCAAGGAGAAACCAAAAAATTAAAACGCGCGAAAATCCAGTTGCCGCGAAAGAAGCGAGACTGAAGGCGGGAAAGCCCTAAGTTGGCTCCCCGCTTAAATTCACGAAACGCCGAAAATTGACCATCCGTGCCTGCTGTTTCTTCAAACAAAATGTTGCTGAGACGCAGAACTGAAGCTCCAAAACCAAATACCCATCCTCCAATTACATACGAATCCCCCGATGACGACGATTCTCGCTGCGAGAAATGTGGGTCCGGTGACTTTCCCGACGAGCTTCTTCTCTGCGACAAATGTGATAAGGGATTTCACCTCTTTTGTCTCAGACCCATTCTTGTTTCTGTGCCCAAAGGCTCTTGGTTTTGCCCTTCTTGCTCTCATCATAAGAGGCCTAAACGTATGTCTATGTTTTACTTATTGAGTGATTTTCAATTGGTTTATGGGTTTTATTTTATGAGTTCATTTTATTTTATTTTAATCTTATTGCTGGGTTTTTTTAGTTTTTAATTTTTTAATTTTATTCTTTATTGATTTTATAGATTTTTATGAGATAAATTTATTGTACCTTGAGTATAATGTCGTTGATTGATCATATTAATTACGTTATTCATTTACAAATTATGTGCAGCTTTCCCTCTTGTTCAAACCAAAATTATTGACTTCTTTCGGATTCAGAGGTCCACAGACTTAACCCAGAAACTGACTCAAGGTATTTGGTAATTGACACTTTCATTTTATTGGTAATTAATTATTTTCCCCAATTATTATTATTTTTTCTTCATAGGTTCTATATATCTTATTGATGAGTAGAGATTAATTAGAATTACTATTTTGAGCAGACAATCTTAGAAAACGAAAACGAGCAAGCGGTTTAGTGATGTCAAAGAAGAGAAGGAAACTGCTGCCATTCAACCCAACAGAGGATCCGGAAAGGAGGTTGCAACAAATGGCATCACTGGCGACGGCTCTGAGAGCTTCCGGAACAGAATTTTCTGATGAACTTACTTATGTGACTGGCATGGCACCAAGGTCTGCAAATCGTGCAGTTCTTGAGAAGGGAGGAATGCAGGTAATCTTTTTTGTGGTATTATTTATTATCTTGTTGTAAAATCTTCTCCGAGCTATGCTCAAGCATGTATATTGCTCCACTAGACTAATGAAATGGCATTTTAAGCACCCATTAATCTACTCCGATGTGTGGGCATAATCTTACATGATTTGCCTGCATTATGCATATGTTAATTGATACAATAGCTCTCAAATTGGAGAATACGCATTTGATAATCTGGTTAGTTCCTCTGATTAGATACTAGATGACCTGCACTATTGTGTTTGTAACTTGTTGGATTGAGATTTTAGTAAACTTTTATCTAACTGCATTTCAGGTATTGTCAAAAGAAGATATTGAAACTTTAAATTTATGCAAACGCATGATGAATAGAGGGGAATGGCCTCCCCTGATGGTTGAATATGATCCTAAGGAAGGGTATGTGTAAATAAAATAATCTATTTTCTCATTTTGTATGCATATACACATGTGGATACTTAGCTGACAACACTTGTTTGTCACAGATTCACTGTACAGGCAGATAGATTCATTAAAGATTTAACAATAATTACAGAATATGTTGGAGATGTTGATTATTTGAACAACCGTGAAAATGATGATGGAGATAGTACAATGACACTGCTCCATGCTTCTAATCCAGCTCAAAGTCTTGTCGTTTGTCCTTACAAGCATGGTAACATTGCCCGTTTTGTTAATGGCATCAACAATCACACTGCGTAAGTTAATTTTTAGACTGGTGTCTAGCTTTCTTCCTTCAGATAATTAGTTTACACCCATCATCTCTATGGCATCCGAAAAAATTGATAAGCTAAACTGGCATATTTGAGAGTTGACCTATTCTGTAGAAGTCCGTAAATTGTATTGCATTTGGACTGATGCCATATTAATTTAACATACTGGATGGTCACGGCATTAAGAACCAAAGCAAAAAAGATGCTAGGTTTATTTATATGCATGGAAAACAAAGTGGACTTGCAATGCATTATGCTATGCATTAAGGCATTGCATTTGTTCCACATTTTGATCTAATGTAAATGCTGTGTCTTGATGCAGTGATGGGAAAAAGAAGCAAAACCTGAAATGTGTGAGATACAATGTCAATGGAGAATGCCGAGTTTTGCTGGTTGCAAACAGAGATATAGCAAAGGGAGAAAGATTGTATTACGATTACAATGGATATGAAAAAGAGTACCCAACTGAGCACTTTGTCTAACTTCCTTTTTTTTTTCCCTTTCCTTTTCCTATTAGTAAGATAGGTTGAAGTAACAAGCTAATTGTTTAACCATCATTGCTTGTCCCCAGCTCACAGACTCACAGTTATGTAATATAACAATTTTTTTCTGGGGTTATCTGAAAGAGAAACACATATGTTGATACACATTTTAATTTTTAATGCTTCCATTCACTCATTGCTCTTTTCACACCTGATCACATTTAAAGCATAGTTGGCTTCATTTTACCTTGTCAAAATCTACTGGATCATTGTCATTCGAAATTTGCAATTGAAAAATGCTATAATTAATTAATTACTAAGTTAAGATTTGACCCAAAATGATCCCAAACAGCACTATGAACGTATAATATATCGAATAATAATAGAGATCATAATATTGAGTTTTAATTTATATTTTAACGTATGTGACATTTATCTACTAAAGTGATATCATTATAATTCTATTGGTTATGAAATTTATCAATAAATGAATGAGATGGTAGAAAAGCCTAGCTTGACCTGACCATAGCCTGAGTGCTTAGCCTAGAATGTATTTTAAATACCCAAAAAAGCCGCAGGTCAGTTCGCAAGTCCGACCAATGCCTAAGAAAAGTAACAAATATATCTTATTTTAATTTAAATACACATTTTAATATTTATCTAACCCTCCCATAATATAAATTTAAGAGTGACGCTACTGGCATCCCTTTGTAATTACTAATTTTTCTTTTATGTTTTAAATTGTATTAAAAGTAAAAACTTCTCTAATTACACCCACCAATGTTATTTTCTAAGTCTTTTTCTCCATTAAGAAACTCTTTAAATCTACAAAATTTTAAAAAAATGAATTGTAAAAAAGTAAGAATTCGATTTAAATTAAAACCAAGTGTTTGCAAGAAAAATAATTTTGTGAAGTTTGTTTATTTTGATTTCTTTTAAAATAAAATGGTAGATAAAATAGAAAACATAAACTTGATTATCCAGCTTCTTTATTAGTTTTAGAGAGAAACTAAAATCTAAGATGGGTAAATGTCGGCTTGGTATGACTTATTCATCTAATGGTTATAAGTGTTTATTTAATTCCATTTGCTCTTATCAAATTTTATTTATTTTTTTGTATAGTTTTTTAAGATTAAATAATTTATTTTACCACCACTAAAAAAAATTCAAAATTTTTGAGCTTTTCGAAATAGAGGTTGAAATTTTTTTTAAATATTAAAATAACATTTTGAAGGTGTTGGAGTTTTTTACCTTTACATGTATTTGTAACTTGTGGAGAACTTGTCAAGATCGTTGGCCTCGATTTCGGAGGGGTGAGTACTTGAAAAAGGCACTTTGACGCCTAAGTCAGTGTTTGATCAAGATTAAATAAAGAAGAAAGATGAAGAAAATGAGTTTTCTCTCTTTAAATATGAACAATGATTTTTGGAGGACAAAGACCCCTTTTCTCTTAGAGATGAGTCACTATTTATAAATGATAAGTGATGTGTATTTATGATTTTCTTTTGAACCCTCAATTTAACGATATGTGTCGCTCATAATTTTTGTATACGTGGAGGTGGATTTGATTTAGAGAATTATTCTGCCCCGTATGTTACCTTACTCGTAAGACATTTGGGCTTGATTTCCCTAGACTAATGGACTACGAAACCAATTCCCCCCTTGCCTTCTTTATGAGCTCCGGATAAATTTTTCTAACACCCAGAATAACTTCTTTTATTTGACAGGATGGATACGTCGAATAAAATACAAAGCATTTGATTTGATATTAATTGTCAAGTTACAAGAATGCGCTTTTAACAGTATTGGTCAATAAAGTTCGAGGTCGGTGAAACTATGTCTGAATAAACACCATAGGTCCAAATAAGTAGGCAGGAGAAATTATTATATTTTGTTATATCATTAATGATCATACTTTTGTAGTTATTGTGCATTCTCGGCCATGAAATGGGACACTTATTTTTATAACATAAATGGTTCTTTATAAGCCATCATAGCGATAACCTTTGTGTCTTGATTATTGAGATGCCAAGTCAAGCCCCGAGTTTCAACTATTCCAATAAATAATGCAAAAAATGCAGCTCTACGTGCGGTAAAATGCTTGGGATTGTCGACAAGGGAAGGTGATGTTCTCTCTTTGTCGTTAATAAATAATGCAAAGTCTGATTCAAATGCCAAACATATGAAAATATTATTATTATTATTATTATTATTATTATTAGTATTATTATTATTATTGTTACCGCTCTTTATATGAATTTATGTCACAGTATAAACTAATCCTTTTTTATGAATACTGTTGCACATACTTTTTGCAGAATCAGAGAGTATGTGGAAGAGTTTGACAATTGCAAAATAATGGTTTGGAATCTCACTTAAAACTTCCCTAGGCGGTCAACAATGCCACGTACCTACAAACATAATAAATAAAAAATAAAGATCATTAAATTTTTCTGGGCATAAAGCAAAAAAAAAAAAAAAATGAAAACTATTGTCAAATTAAAATTAGCCTTGTCAGTTGGAATAGCAAATCCAATACCACTGAATGCGCCAGAGGTAATCCGATCAGGCTTCGTAAACTATCTAGAAGTGGCCCTCCACTGTTACCAAGATTAACGGAAGCATCGATCTGTATAACACCTTGAATTAAACGGCCAATACCTGCGGGGATTTCCCTATCAAGTGCACCACAGTAAAGATAAAGAATGCATTAGGCAAATGACATTGTTTTTATAACGAAATATCAAATTTAGCAATATTATAAGAATGTCACACATACTTGAGGTAAGAAAATATGGTAGCGTATACTTCTCAAATTGAATTGAAAATTATGACGAGTGAGAATCTTAGAATTAAAAATGTGGAGTTAAAATAAGTTGTTTATTTACATTGGAAAGAGAGTATTGTTGTGCAAATTTTATTGAACTCGCAAGTGCACGAATCTATTGTAATATAGATCAATGGTGACGAGTGTCGATCCCACGAGATGGTGAATTTTAATTATGTGTAGAATTAATTTTGTATGAAGGTGGTTGGATTTGTGGTGAAAATGATTTGGATTATCCTAAAATTCGAATTAAAATTGCAAGAATAAATTGAAGTGAAAATCTATTAAATTGATGTACTTGGGTATCTGGATCCGTATCAACATGCAATATGTGCTAAATAATCCTTATTAATGCCAATTAAATCATGAGAGGGGAATCCATACCTCATGAACCACGCTCTAATCAATATGGTGCTAAGGCTTTATCGTGTCAAATAATAATAACCTTGTACTAGGGAGCCGGTGAAACCAGGGCGGTACTAGACAAGATTATTATTATTTATCAACGAAAAATCAAAACATCCACAAAAACTAGAGGGGAAGAAAAAATAAATTTACCAAATAAAGTCCATGACACATGTTGAGACTTCACCTTCAATTCAAGCTTGAAAGAGAATTAGCTACTCATAATTGAACTAGGGGCAAAATGAAAATTTATTAAAATACATAGAAAATACAAGATAGAGAAGGAATTACAGAAAATTGAGTCCAAAAATAGATTCAGAAATGCCAAATTAGGGGGGAGAGGTCCCATTTTTATAGATACATTGAGTAAATCATGGCCATCAGATTAAAAACAGTTTGGACGCTCAGGATTGCGCCACGTCATCAGTCAATAGTACGCGGTTTGACCACGTGGTTTGAACAGTGACACGGTTTGAACAGTAACGCGGTTTGGTTGAAAATAATCTCATGTATTGCATGTACCGTACGCACATTTTTTCGGTCCACTAATATGCTGTCATGTCACCATCAACAATACATAAGAATTTTAGTCCAACAGGATCATGACACCTCATCAGTCAATGCCACATCATCGGTCAATGCCACGTCATCGATCCGTCTATATGAATAGTGTTGTGAACAGTAACGTAGACAGTACCGTACATGTGAACAATGCTATTTTCCTTTTATGCTCCTCCTAAGGTTTTCGACCATCCTTAGTTCAAAAGTGATGTCCGTTTTGCCGTTTGATCTCTCATTTATTGTGAAATGATTATGATGCCCCTAAAATACATAAAATACTTAATTAAAATAAAACACACATAATTAAATTTCAAGAAACTTAAATACATAAAAGTAAAGGTTGTTAGTAAGACTTAAAATGTAAAATGACGATTTTCTCCTTCATAAATATACATTTTCTACCCCCCAACCTATTCTAAAAATGAAAGGAAAATATGCATGCAGAAATGTGAAAATGATGTAGAAAAACTAATTAGAAAAGCTACACTTAAAATGATAGAAAAAGAAAATGGTTTTTTTTAACATAGAAGATGCCTTTCTAGAAGCACTACACTCCATATTCAGACATTTTCGACTCAAAAATTTGAAAATGTATATTTATAAAAGAGAAATTAAAAAGAAGAAGAAAAATGAACATAAAAACATAATAAATAAAAAGAAAATGTATGAATTTTATTTATTTTTTTGTTTTTTTTTCAAACAATGAAGATGTGTTTCTAGAGTTACTATATTCCATATTCAACCATCTTCAACACAAAAAGTTAGCAATAGTTAGTTTCTACAACAAAAAATCAGTAAAAACTTAACTAAGATTCCACAATTGTTGATTATTTCCTCCTCCCAACCAGAACGAAATATTGTCCTCAATATTTTAAAGGAAAAGAGTAGAGTTTAGAAGACATTACCTGGGTAGTGCAACACAAAGGTTCAGGGGTCTGGGTCAAGCTCCGGTCTATAAGCTTATAACAAATCAAGTAGCTCATTAGTAGTGTGAGCACAAATAAAAAGTTTTTTTCGCATTGGAAGGAATAAAATAGTTTTTTATTGCATGGTTAAGAAATGAGATAAAACCATCATAAAAGTTATTGACAGTTTAACAAACCGTTGGGTTTCTGGTGGATGTGCAGATGGGCCCAAGATGCTAGTGTGATAAATACCTCTAGTGTTGCAAGATCTCTTGGAAGGAAAATAAAAGCATCAGCATGATTAAGTATTTTAATTATTCTTTTTTGCATATCTGAGACGACTAACTCTTCTCCAGTCGGTGAGTTAGACAAACTGCCCAAAGATTTTAGGGCTCTTGGGATGATGCCTAACACTTGACTTCCTCTGACAAAAGCAGCTTTTGAGACCAATTTTGATAACCCTCGGTTATCTCCTCCATACACCAAGTGTAATTTTCTCTCTACTATATTTCGACCAACATCTATGGCTGCCTCAACGAACTCTTTGTGTTTACCATAGTTAAATCCAGAAAGCACACAAATGTTCTTGAATTGTCTATTGGGAGTAGTTGCCATTGGGATACTTCTCAAAAATAATTTGTGAGTGCTTGACAAAAAATCATATTTAAGAATCTTGGTGACAGTGGGTCACAGCTGTGTATGAGGTAACATGTCAGTGTCAAATAACGCGTAAAGTACATGGCTCGAGAGTAAAAAAGGAAACAATAAAAAGAAAAAGAAACAATGATAAAATAAAATTATTAAAGAAAATAATGCAAATAATAAAATAACAGTGAAGTAAAAAGATATTTACAGGTAGTTGCGATCGTGGTTCACATCTTCCTCTGGTTTTACGTGCAGAAACTGCTTGAACGCCCTCTATGGGTCGAGGATAGACTTCCCATCCAGTTTTCTTATAAACTGGCAAACATGGTCGTTTATAGTCAGATTCTCGAGACTTTATCGTGCATGCTCTTTCTGGAATAATGGTCATAACTGGAGAATCGCTCCTTGCACATATCCACTGGGATGCGTTTCAAGAGACAAAAGGATATCATCCAATGACTCCTTATTCAAGCCATCCCTAATGGATTGAATCTTATCTTCCCTGTTATCAGACACCATTCCTAAAGAACATGGCTTTTTTATTGCAACTCATTTTGGCACACTTATGACAAGCAACAGAAATTTTTCAAACTCTTCGTTTTCTTGCATAATTTCCTTTACAACAACCAGACATGTATGCAATAAAATTTGGAGGTAACTCACATGCCAATCGTACTTTCGCCTCGATTAACCAACGAATGTAAGCAAGTATGTTATTCCTCATGAGCAATCGCATGCGTTCGGACCGAGCTTTATAAATTGTAAGGAGGGCATTCTGAGGAAGTGAAGGGAATCGCTTGTGAAGCTTCGCTAAAATCTCATTTCTGTCCATACCTTCGCCTCAAAATATCAGTTATTATGGAAAAATTGAAGTAATTGACTTGATTGTTACGGAGTACCGTTATCCGCCACTTTACCGGGGTAACTAACTAAAGCATATAAACAGAAAAATAAATTAAAACACACAAAGAAAATTAAAATCGTCCTCTTATTGAATTCACCTCAAGCTCCAACTGGATGTCGTAAACACTTCTCTCAATGTCTCTGAGTTGACTTTCCAAATTCTCAACATAAGCTACTAACTCTGGTGGTTGTAAAGCCCAAATGCGATGTGTTTTACAAAATCGAATTTGCATTTTGAGATGAGATTTTACACGTTAAAGTGGTTTAAAAACGTTCAGGAGGAACGATTTAAGTATGGTACTCATAATTAACAATGATAAGAGAAACTTAATGGTTAAACAAATACACTTATGCAAAAATAATTTCAATTAGCAAAAGAATAATAAAAAGAAAGAAAGAAAAAAAATCACCGAAAAGAAAGAAAAACTCAATTCAAATCTGGTGGGTCACTCAAATTTATTTATGTGTCCTCTCTATGTGGTTTGTACTCTAGATATGGCTTTAATCTTTGACAATTAACTTTAAATGTAACACCGTTCTTTGGGTTCTTAATTTTAATTGCCCAATGTGGAAAAACAGTATGAACAATAAAGGGGTCAAACCATCGAGAGCGTAACTTACCTGGGAATATGTGCAAACAAGAATTGAATAAAAGCACTTTCCGACTTGTAGTGAAAGATTTTCTCATAATTTGCTTATTATGGAAGACTTTCATTCGTTGCTTGTAAATCTTGGCATTTTCGTATGTGTAATTGCGAATATCTTCAAGTTCTGCCAGTTGTAATCTTCTTTCTGAGCTGGCTTGCTGCATGTCAAAGTTAAATTTCTTGATGGCCCAATATGCACGATGCTCGAGTTCCACAGGTAGGTGACAAGCTTTTCCATACACTAGCCTGTAGGGTGACATCCCAATCGGGATCTTGAAAGCCGTTCTATATGTCTATAATGCATCACCAAGTCTTAATGACCAATCTTTTTTGTCTGGCCTCACCGTCTTTTCTAATATGTGCTTTATTTCTCGATTGGAGATCTCAACTTGGCCACTGGTGTGCGGATAATATGGGGTCGCCACATTGTGAGTGATTGAATACTTTGTCAAAAGTGCTTTGAATACTTTGTTACAAAAGTAGGCACGACCATCACTGATTATCGCTTGAGGGAATTCAAAACGTGAAACAATGTTGCTTTTAAAAATTCTTATCACCACCTTGTGATCATTGGTTCTACATGGAATTGCTTATACCCATTTCGATATGTAGTCAACAGCAATCAATATGTATTGATGGCCAAAAGAAAGGAGAAAGGGTCCTATGAAGTTGATACCACATACGTAAAAAATCTCAACCACTAAAATTGAATTTACTGGCATCATGTTCCTTCATGTAATACTCCCCATTCGTTGACACCTATCACATGAAGAACAGAAAGTCTAAGCATCTCGAAATATAGATGGCCAATAGAAACCACATTGTAAAACTTTAGTCGTTGTTTTATTAGCACTGAAATGACCTCCACAAGTTTGTTCATGGTAGAATGAAAGAATATTATGAATTTCTTTTTCTGGGACACATCGTCTAACAATTTGATCTGCACAATACTTGAACAAAAAGGGTCATCCCAAAAGAAATTCTTTCTTTCTGTAAAAAAATTGGCCTTGTCTTGCTTGGTTCAATGCTTTGGAAGTTGACATGTAACAAGATAATTAATTATATCAGCATACCAAGGTAATACTTCCACACTCATTAATTGTTCATCTGGAAATGACTCATTCAATATTAATGCCACAACATTTTCTATGCCTTTCTTATCTTTGAATTCCAAATCAAATTCCTGCAAAAGTAACACCCAACGAATTAGTCTAACTTTTGCATCTTTTTTTGTGAGAAGATATTTAAGAGCAGCATGATCTATGAACACAATTATTTTACAACCAATGAGATAAGATCGAAATTTTTCTAATGCAAACATTACTGCTACCATTTCTTTTTCAGTAGTTGAATAGTTCAATTGTGCATCATTCAATGTCATACTAGCATAGTAAATAACATGTGGAATTCGATCAACTCTTTGTCCTAAAACTGCTCCTACTGCATAATCAGATGCATCACACATGAGCTCGAATGGTAAGCTCCAGTTTGGGGGCTGAATGATGGGTGATGATGTCAACAACTGCTTTAATTTTTCAAATGCCACAAGACATGAATCATCAAAGATAAAAGGTACATCCTTAGTAAGTAGATTGCATAAGGGTCTAAAAACTTTGTTAAAATCTTTAATGAAACGTCTATAAAAATCAGCATGCCCAAGGAAAGATCTTACTTCTCTGACTGTTTTGGGTGGAGGAAGATTAGAAATGAGATCCACTTTGGCTTTGTTAAACTCAATACCTTTGCTCGAAATGATGTGACTGAGAACAATACATTGTTTTACCATAAAATGACACTTCTCTCAATTTAAGACTAAGTTCTTCTCGATACATCTCTGCAGAACTAGTGTTAGATTATGTAAACATTGATCAAACGAATCACCAAAGACAGAAAAATCATCCATAAATACTTCAAGGAATCATTCAACCATATCAGAAAAAATACTTAACATGCATCGTTGAAATATAGCAGATGCATTACATAATCTAAATGTCATTCTCCTATATGCAAAAGTACCAAAAGGGCAAGTGAAAATGATTTTCTCCTGATCTTTTGGTGCTATGGGAATTTGATTGTATCCTGAGTAGCCATATCGAAAGCAATAAAATTCATGGCCTGCTAATCTATCAAGCATTTGATCGATAAATTGTAAAGGAAAATGGTCTCTACGTGTGATAGAATTCAATTTTCTATAATCAATGCATACACGCCATCCTGTAGTTACTCTAGTGGGTATCAATTCATTATCAGCATTCGTAACTACTCTGACTCCTGACTTTTTGGGGACATCTTGTACAGGACTGACCCATGAACTGTAAAAAATGGGGTAAATGATATCTGCATCTAATAGCTTAAGGACTTCAGTTCTAACAACTTCTTTCATGTAAGAATTTAACCGACGTTTCATTTCCTTAATAGATTTAGTATTTTCATCAAGGTGAATGTAATGCATGCAGTCTACTGGGTTTATACCTTTTATATCTGTTATGGTCCATTATAATGCCCTTTTGTGCTCTTTTAAAACATTTAACAACTAATCTTTTTGTTCATCGTTGAGGGATAATGAGATGATTACCGGTAGATTACTTTCTTCTCCCAAAAATGCATATTCCAGAGTGTTGTGCAATGGTTTGACCTCGAGTTTCAGTGGTGATTCTGATGATGGGATGAGTTTCTTCTCTGATGGTGCTAGTGGTTTAACTCTTGACTTCCATTTATTAGTGTCCATGGATGGTGCTGAGTCAAGTAGAGCGTTGGCCTCATCGACCGATCTGTCAATATCAAAATCCAAACCAAAGTAAGTTAAGCATGTTTGTAAAAAGGTCATCACTAAGGTTTGAAAGAAAAATGTCATCAACTAATGCTTCAATTAAATCCACATCAATAATTTCATCATATGAATTGTGAGGTTGTTTGACAATGTTGAAGATGTTTAGCTCCATATTCATGTTGCTGAAGGACAACTGCATATTTCTAGTTATGCATTGAATATGAGCATCCGCAGTTGCCAAGAAAGGTTGGCCTAAAATAATGAGGATGTGCTTCATTAAATCCTGTATTGATTGAGTGTCAATTACAATGAAATCAACATGAAAATAAAACTTGTCTACCTGGATAAGCACGTCCTCCGCAATACCACGAGATATTTTTGTGGACCGATCTGTAAGTTGTAACACCACTGGAGTTGGGTGTAATTCTCCCAGTCCAAGTTTCACGAAAACTGAGTAAGGTAACAGATTTATACTAGGTCCTAAATCCAACAAAGCATTCACAATTGTATGGTTCCCTATACTACATGAGATAGTGGGGGAGCCTGAGTCTTTGCATTTTAGCGGAATTTTGTGTTGGAGTATAGAACTAACGTTTTCTATTAAAAATGTCTTCTTTTGAACATGAATATTTCTCTTTTTAGTACAAAGGTCTTTAAGAAACTTGGCATAAGATGAAAATTTATTAATAGCATCAAGCAAATGGATGTTAACACTTACCTGCTTGAAGATTTCAAGAATCTCACCTGTGAATTTTCCTTTCTTTCCTTTAGTTAACCTCTGAGAAAATGGAGTTTTAGGAACACATTCTCGTGGTTGGTTTCTTTTTTTTCTTCCGATGGTGAGTCATCAACACTCACATGTATAATTTGATTTTCTTTTGTCACCAGCATCTCCACTTTGTTGTCGACTTCTTTACTTTTTCGCAAGGTCATGACTGCTTTGACCTCTCCATGCTGCTGTGGTGAACTAACACTTGCTTCATGTACTCCTTTAGGATTAGGCATTGGTTGACTTGGAAATTTACTTTTCTCAACATTCATTGCCAAAGTCTGAACTGAAGAAGCAAATTGCCCCATCATTTTCTTGAGGCTTGAAACTGATTGGGCTTGTGAGTCGAAGCCCGCTCTCAACTAATTTCGTAGTCCTTTAATGGTGCGGTTCTGTTGCTCAATCGTAGAGTGAGTAACATTCTTGAAATTCTGGAATGCATCCTCCCATGGTCTGGGTTGAGAGTAATTCTGGTTCTGATTGTATGTCTAAATGGTGGCTGAGAGGCTTGAGAAATTTAAGGAATTGGTTTCATTGGTGGAGCTGGAGCTGCTGGTCCATTCTGTTGGAATCCTTGAGACCATGAAAAATTGGGGTGGTCTCTCCATCTACGGTTATATGTGTTGAAGTATGGGTTGTAATTTGATGGTTTTCTCACTACACCTATGACATTGGCTTGATCTGAGTATGAGTCATGGTCATGTAGTTCTGTTGATGTAGCAGTCGTTAACGATGCTATTTATCGTAAAAGACCTTCAACCATCTCCTTGACTTCTTTTATTCCCGAAGTTGACTCGCCAATGTGAACCTCATTTACTCCCTTAATTTTTTTAGTATTTCTGAGTGATTGACTCCATTATTGGGAATTATCAGCTTGTCGCTAGAAGAATTCCCATATCTCTGATGCACTTTTTGACATTAGCTCTCATCCACTTGTTGCCATTAGCCATTCTTGCACATTCGGCAATAATCCCTCCAAAACGTATCAGCATTTGTGCCATTTCTCGTATCCATGACGTGGACACTTCAAAAGTAGCTCATTGAATCGCTCCCATGTTTCGAAAAACTGCTCGTCCTCTCTCTGGGTAAACTCTGAGATTTCCATGCGAATAGCATTGGTTTTATACACTGGAAAATATTTATTCAAAAATTTTGTTACAATTTGTTCCCATGATGTAATGCTATTAGCAGGCAATGTATTAAGCCATGAACGAGATCTATCCTTTAAAGAAAATGAGAATAATTTGAGTTTAACATAATCGTCTGAAAAATTCTCGTATTTAAAAGTTGACAAATAGCATGAAAATTATTCAGATAATTATATAGATCCTCATTTTCTAAATCATAGAATGTTGTGAGACAATTTAGCACACTAGGTTTTAGTTCAAAACTCCTAACAGCTACATTTAGGTATCTTATGTAAGATGTGCTCAAATTAGCTAAGGGACTAAAATAGTCTTTAAATGGCTGCTCATGTGGTGCTTGTTGTTGTTGCAAATCCATTTCAAATTTATTTTTAAAGTGCTTGTGTGTGCAAAGTGTTTTTTCTAGTTTAAGGTCTATAGGTTCAAGATTAGGTACTAATGACCTACGACCATGCATGTAAGGAAGACAAAAATAAATGGGAACAAAACAAATAAAAATAAAAAAGAAGGAGAAATTAATGTTCTAATCTTATCACGTTGTTACAACCTTTCTATAAAAACACATTAAAACAAATACGTGAAATAAATTAATTAAAAATAAATTAACAAAACAAACAAAAATTACAAAGAAAATAACTTAAAAATTAAATTACAGAATTGTAAAAAATAGAGAAAGAAAAGAAATTATTACCTCTAAATGTAGATTCATTTTTTTCACTTTTTTTAAGAAAAGAAAAGAAAAGAAATTATTACCTCTAAATGTGTGTAGAATTAATTTTGTATGAAGGTGGTTGGATTTGTGGTGAAAATGATTTGTATTATCCTAAAATTCGAATTAAAATGACAAGAATAAATTGAAGTAAAAATATATTAAATTAACGTATTTGGGTATCTGGATCCGTATCAACATGCGCCATGGGATAAATAATCCTTATTAATGCCAATTAAATTATGAGGGGGGAATCCACACCTCATGAACCACGCTCTAATCAATATGGTGCTAAGAGATTATCGTGCCAAATAATAATAACCTTGTACTAGGGAGCCGGTGAAACCAAGGCGGTACTAGAAAAGATTATTATTATTTGTCAACGAAAAGTCAAAACATCCACAAAACTAGAGGGGAATAGAAAATAAATTTACCAAATAAAGCCCATGATACATGTTGAGACTTTACCTTCAACCCAAGCTTAAAAGAAAATTAACTACTCATAATTGAACTAGGGGTAAAATGAAAATTTATTAAAATACGTAGAAAATACAAGATAGAGAATGAATTACAGAAAATGGAGTCCAAAAATGGATTCAAAGATGCCAAATTAGGGGGGAGAGGTCCCCTTTTTATAGATACATTGAGTAAATCATGGCTATCGAATTAAAAACAGTTTGGACGCTTAGGATTGCGCCACGTCATCAGTCAACGGTACGCATCAACATTACTCGGTTTGAACAGTGACATAGTTTGACCACGCGGTTTGAACAGTGACACGGTTTGAACAGTAACACGGTTTGGTTGAAAATAATCTTCATGTATTGCATGTACCGTACGCGCGTTTTTTGGGTCCACTTATATGCTGCCACGTCACCATCAACAGTACATAAGAATTTTAGTTCAACAGGATCATGATACCTCATCAGTCAATACCACATCATCGGTCAAAACCACGTCATCGATCCGTCTATGTGAACAGTGTCGTGAATAGTAACGTAGACAGTACTGTATATGTGAACAATGCTATTTTCCTTTTATGCTCCTTCTAATGTTTTCGACTGTCCTGAGTTCAAAAGTGATGTCCGTTTTGCCGTTTGATCTCTCGTTTATTGTGAAATAACTATGATGCCCCTAAAATACATAAAATATTTAATTAAAATAAAACACACATAATTAAATTACAAGAAGCTTAAATACATAAAAGTAAGGGTTGTTAGTAAGACTTGAAATGTAAAATGATGATTTACTCTTTATAAATATACATTTTCTAATACTCAGCAAGTATGGAATAAGAATCTAATCTCATTTATGTGTTTATATAGTCTCGAATTGGAAGTAAATTGTTTTAAATTATAATTTTAGCTTTATTTAAAGAATTGTAATTTTTAATTACAAAGTGAAAAAAACATATTTGTAAAATAAACTAGTTATTTTATTGTTAATTGTAATTATATAAAATAATAATTATTAATTATCCTTCATGTGTAAAATGGCCTCGAAGTTAGAAGCAAAATTAGAGACGTCAAACTACTAACTCTCTATTTGCCTCATATTATTCATTTTCAATGTGTAGTGGGATTACAAAACATTTAACCACACAGAATATCAAATAGAATGAGTTGAATTGAATCCTCAAATGAAAAACAATCAAAATGGGAAGCTTGGGTTATCAAATAGGGATAGAAAGAGCAAGCGGCAATGTCCCTTCCAACTTTGCTCAGCAGCAAACAAACGAAGGATTGAACAAACATCTCCATAATCCATAGGCTCCAGAGACTTAAAATTTCAAATCATTCATATAAATTATGAATCAGAATATTAGACTCGGATGACAAAACGTCAAAAAATATGACAAGAGAGGCAAAAGGAACAGAAATGTAGCTCAATTTTTTTGCAGTAGCAACAACAATTTAAATTTGAATTAATAATAACAGCTGTCAAGGCTGTCGATAAAACAACCTAAGGTTTGTTTTCCTGGGAAACATGGATCATTTCAAGTTCATCCATCTGAAGCTTACATGACTGACTAACAATGAAATCAGTAATGGAATCAACGCTTGAGAGGCGAAGAAAGAAGGATTCTAGAGTGGAGGATGAGGATTCCTTCATGGAGCTGCTCGACATCGTGCTACAACTCCTTGTCAGTTCCAGAAACAACTACGGTGAAGGGGTCTTGCCTTTGTTCAGACCAAGAACAGCAAGAGACTGACTGTTATATTTCATCCTTGCAAAGACCTGGCACTCAAATTGTTAGGAAATTTATGGATGAAGTAAACATGAAGCTAAAATGAAATTGAAAAAAATAAAGAACAATCACAAAGAGGACACCAAAAATTACGTGGTTTGGCTTTTAGCCTACGTCAACGGACGAAGATAGAAGAAAAATATTTTACTAGTGAAAAGGAGTTACAAATATTGTATTATTTTAGCTCACTTCCAAAAACCCCAATACACCAAAACTCTCAAAACACTAAAATAAGAGCTTTTATTATTTAAGCTCTACAAACTCTCTGCTCTGCAAGAACTGCTTCTCACAACTCTCGGCTGTCTTTACAAAATTGGATGCAAGCTCTAAATTGAGAGCTTGTATTTATAGGCAAAACTTTGCCTCAAAAGTAAAAAAAAAAAAGTGGCTATAAAATTTCAAGCCATACAGCTCAAAAATTTCAGTTTTTCAAACTTTAAATTTTTCTTTTTATTTTACCAAACATTACGACATCTAGAACTTCAAAGTCGTGTGCCACCCATTTTGCTTCTTCAAAACTTCTAGATGCAGCTTCTAGATACTGCAGCCAAATCTTTTGACATTCTCCCACTTGGAGATTTGATTGAGGATCAATCAATCTCCACACCATCCTTTCTACTTCGCCATTGTCATGTTGCCTACGTTTCTGCTAGGCCACAAGAGGATATACTCCAGACAAACTTATCAGTATTTATCGGCTTGGTTAAAACATTTACTAGGTTCTCCTTCGTATGGATTTTCTATAAATCCACACTTTCATCTTCCACTACTTCTTGAACGAACTGATATTGTACCTCTATGTGTTTTGTCCTGGAATAAAATGCTAGATTCCTTGAAATATGCAAGGCACTCTGATTATCACAAAATACATAAATTTTCTCTTATTTGTGATTGAGTTCCTTCAATAACATTTGTATCCAAATAGCTTTTTTACAAGCTTATGTAGCTGCCATGTATTCTACTTCTGTTGTAGATAAGGGCACAATGGTTTGCAGTTTTGAAACCTAGCTTACAGTTGCTCCCGCAAGTGTAAACACATAGCCAGTAGTGGATTTCTTTTATCAAGGTCTTCCACAAAATCTGAATCTACATAACCCCTAATAATAAACTCTTATCCTCCATAATATAATGCAACATCTAAGGTTCCTCTAATGTATCTTAGAATCCTCTTCACAGCTATCCAATACTCTCCACCAAGATACGCCATGTATCGATTGACTGCTCCTACTGCTTGTGCAATGTCTGGTCTAGTACATATCATAAAAAACATCAAACTTCCTACTGTTGATGCATATAGTACTCGAGATATCTCTTTCCTCTCTACTTCATTGTTAGGACACATACTTGAGAATAATTTGAAATTAACAGGAAATGGGGTAGAAATTGGCTTACAATCGTGAACGTTGAAGCGTCGTAAGATTTCTTTCAAGTAGTTCTTTTGAGAAAGTCAAATCTTCCTGTTATTTTTGTCTCGGTGAATTTGCATCTCTAGAATCTTGTTTGCTGGTCCCAAGTCCTTCATTTCAAACTCCTAACCAATTGTGCCTTCAATTCTTGGATTCGATCTTTGTTGGGGCCTGCTACCAACATGTCATCCACATATAACAGTAAAATAATGAAACCATTATCTTCAAACCTTTTGTAATATGCACAATGGTTTGAACTAAGTCTCTTGTATCACAGGCTCATGATGAAGACATCAAACCTCTTATATCAACATCTCAGCGCTTGTTTGAGACCGTATAGAGATTTGTTCAACCTGCAAACCAAGTTTTCCTTTCTTGTTTCTGTAAAACCTTCTGGTTGGAGCATATATATTTCTTCTTCAAGTTCTCTGTGAAGAAATGCGGTTTTCACATCCAACTGCTCAAGATGTAAGTCAAATGTAGCACACATCGCCAAGACTATTATGACTGTTGTGAGTCGAATTACCAGAGAAAATATCTCATTGAAGTCAATATATTTTTTCTGAACATATCCTTTCACTACCAATCTCGCACGATATTGTTCTACTTGGTCATTGCCATCACGTTTGATCTTATAGACCCATTTTGTTTCTAATAACTTTTCTTTCACGTGGTAGTGGTACAAGTTCCTATGTTTTGTTCTTTTATAGAGCCTCAATTTCTTCCTGTATTGCTGTCATCCACAAAATAACATCTGAACTGTTTAAAGATTTATGGAAAGCTGAAGGCTCTTCATCCTCTGTTAGAAGACAGTATGCAACATTGATCTTTGTGACATACTCTGAGTGCGACACTGGCGGTTGTCTCTCACGAGTTGACCGACGAACTTCTAAATCCTCGAACTTGACTGGTTCTTATTCCTCGTGCTCTGGTGCTGCTTCAGAAGAATCTGAATCTTCTGGATTATTTTCCACATATACCGGCACAATTTCTGACTTTTCTGTTACAATATTATTATCTTTATCTTTCTTTTGCAGTTGATCTTCTACAAAAATAACATCTCTGCTGATGACAATCTTGTGGGCAGTGGAGACCCGCAGACGATACCCCTTTACTTCATCAACATACCCCAATAAGATACATCTTCTAGATTTTGGATCCAATTTTACTTTTTCTTGGGCATTGTACATCACGTACACAGGACATTCAAATGCATGTAGGTAGGAGTAATCAACTGGCTTTCCAATCTATATCTCCATCGCTGTCTTCAGCCCAATAGCTGTAGATGGTGACCGATTTACTATATAATATGCAGTTTTGGCTTTTTCTGTCCAAAATGAATTGGGTAGACCAACAGTCCTCAACATAGCTCTTATTCGTTCTGTAAGAGTCCTATTCATCCGCTTCGCTACTCTATTTTGTTGAGGAGTGCGTGCCACCGCATTATAGTATCACTAAAATAATGACACGCTAACATTAGTATTTAATGATACTATTTATATGTCAGTAATTTATGATACTACAGTATCAAGAGCACACTGACTCAATAGCATAAAAAATTATTAATGCCATTTTAAACATTTAGTGTCAGTATTCAATGATGTTATGATTCTTTTGGTTAATAGTATACTTTTATTTTAATTATATTTTCATGTTTGTTTTACAACCAAAAGAAAACTCAAAATATATTAAATATACAAAATCTCGCAACACAATTGTATAAGAAATATCTCAAATACATCACTTAAATTCATATAATTCAACTACATCATTGTTTGGAAAAGACAAATATAAGTACTAAATTAAGTCTTGGACAAGCTCTAAACAACAAAGTACTAAGTTAAGATTCAACAAATATTAACCAACAAAAAGAAGCACATAATGTCACTGAACATCCACAAGCGGCTTCATTTTTCTTTTCCCACCTACAAGTATATAAAATCAATTAGTATACCACAAAAAATAATTCTTGGATTTTTGGGAGAAAAACTAATCAGGTCAATTTCAGTGTTTATGGATGCTGGAATTAATGAGGAGGCATGAAATCATGTCATGTTGAAACACTATATAGGGAAACCATATATCAAGCAGGGAAAAGAAGAATTAAAAGCTTTAAGTTTTAAATACCTCCCCAACCTCTACAAAACCTCTCTGCGCATCTTCAAAATTAACTTGCAAAATTGACAATAAGTAAATAGATTAACAAGTAGAAAGCATATTGGCCCATGTTTTAGAATTGCGAATGCATAAGCTCTATTGTTGTTTATCTGTGAATCATGTTAATAACCAACCACAAAAAATAGTAAACAATAGTTTTCACACAATCGACGCATATTAACACAAGCCACGGATTATGATTTCACTAACCATTGCACACAAAGGTTCCAGACTAATTTTAGAAGGAGGTTCTACAAGTTACTTTCCTTCAACTACTTGAAAATCAATCATTAACTAAAGAAAAACACATGAAATTAGTTTAAATAATAGGAAAGGTAAAGGAGATATTTTATAAAAACTCTTAAATGTGGTACTTTGATTTCCACAGGCTGCACAACAAAAATAAAATTGGATGAACTACAATAAGTGAGGAGACATACTGTAATTCTATCATCAAAGAAAGATAAGCTTAATCATTTTTTTTTATTTTTTCTCAAATATCCAGTAGTACCTTAAGGTAATAGGACAAGATCACAGAAGTTGTCATGAAGAGTGTAAAGCACTGAATAACAAAAATTGTGCTAATAAATAAAACTCAATTTATTTTCTCCCTTAATCAATTGCTTTGAGCTTACTATGAATTCAACTATGAATTTGAGGAAAAAATACAGACCTCAGTTTGCCAACTTCTTGTTCATGAGATTCAGCCGCTGTAAATGCAAACCTCCATTTCCTGTCAAGCATTGTTAACCTCTAGGACAAATTGAAGGTAAGAAGATGAACAAAATAAGTGTAATGTGCAGGAAAAAAAAATGAAGTCTATGGGTACAACAACACTTCAAGATTTTTCAAGTTCTAGTTCATTTAAATAGACATTCCTTGAACTTCAACAGCAAAGAAAGGACATTATAGCAGCAATTTCAATTCATTTCAATCTTTGGAATTTTTAATTTTTTTTAAAAATAAAGTCCTTCAAACTAGTGAAAGGCAAATAAAGTGTGTTTACAGAAGAAAAATCATGGAATGAATTAATGACCATGCAAGTGAAGAAACACAGAATATGAACGAAACTAACCGTGCAAATGAACAAAGAAAATGTAAGTCTCCAAGTGCTACAACAAGCAAAACTACCTAAAAACAAGCATTTTCTTCTTGAATTAAAGACAAATCAAGAACTTTGTGCAATCTCAAACATTCAGACAAGCATGAACTTAGTTAATTCATATCATAGTCATTGTCTCTATTAAAAATATTCCAACTGAAAAAAATAAATAAATAAACATGTTGGTTTCTATAACATAATTTGCCTCTTTTTACATGAAACAGAGCAATAAATAACACGTAATAATTACTAAATACACAATCATTCAATCTATATAATATAGAAATATAGGAAAAAAAATTCAAATTACAATTAAATAAACAAAAAATAGATATGGAAAAGAAATCCCACCAAGACTGCACTACTGGTAGAATTTCTCAACATCTGCAACAGCCTAGAAAATTAAAATTAACAAAAAACCCTAATAATCATAAGCTAAAATAAAACAAACCCGTTAATTAATTTGACAAAGAAAATAAAATATTAAGCCATTACCAACAGTTAAAGCCTTAATCAAGGCAACCTGTTTGCCCTTGAAGTCATTGAAAATCTCCTTCACAAGTCTAGATATAAGGTGCGGTATCCCTTCCATAGCAAGAAAATTAACAAATTTCTCAATAATTTTATTCAAATTCAAGCAAATGGGTTTCGAATATTTAACAAAAAAAGTGAAATTTGGCCATAAAAAGAAAAAATTTTGATGAAAGAAGCCTCGATTACTGTTTTAATCCATTTTTCAATTTGAGAAAAAAAGGAAAAAAAGGAAAAAGGAAAGAAAAGCCTCATTTCAGGTTTTAGCTTTATATTATCTATTTCAGTTAAATGAATGAGTTTGTGAATGGACCAAAAAAAAAAGGAAGAGATCGAGAAGAGAAAAAGGAAAGAGAAGAGAAAGAGAAAGAGAAAGAGAAAGAGAAAAGCAAGAGACAATTTTGGGTTTGAGTTTGGGTTAGAGATTTGTGTGTATAAAAGACAGCGAGATGAGGACAATTGCTAAGTTTGGGATATGTTTTACTTTCGTTTTACATGTTTTAAATTCTTAATTTAGTACCTGCAGTGCCGAACCACTTAAACGGAAGTGATAGCGGCAACGACGTGGGGGAGGGCATGGCCGTGGGGGTTGGGCGCGGCCGTGGATGTGGGCATTTGGGCCTGGTCATTCTCCATCTTTCATGATAGAGAAGAAGTTAAGAAAGGCAAGGAAATTACACAGCGGCTGTGGCATGGGCTCTATTGCACAATGGAGAAGGGGAATTAGGGTTTGGTTTTTTATATGTTAATATTTTATATAACATTGTAATTTCAACTCAATTTTATGGCATCCAGCGGTTTGCGATCTAAACGTAAAAGTTTTGAGTTTTAGAAGTCTCAGGTTTGAATTAAAATCAAAACAAATTTTAATGATTTTTTTTAAATCTCTGATACTGAAGTATCTGTGATCTCTGATATTTAATTTATTGATACGTTAATATTAATAATTTGTGACATCTATTTGTTAAAAACGAAAAATGATGCATAGTTAGGTAATTACTAACACTTTTTTTAAAATATCAGTAAAAGTTATTTTTGTAGTAGTGCACGTATTTCTTACTTGAGATATTTATAGTAAGTTAGATACACTCGATATTTCTTTCACTAAAAATTTCAATATGATAATTATTTCAATGTATATCTTTAAAATTTAGTAGATTTCTTATGGATATGACTAAATATAAAATATTCAGGATACATAAATTATTTCCACTTGCAAACAAGATTATAGCTCTTCCGGAGCCTATTCGACCAAATAAATTGTATATTTTTATTAAAGCAAATGTTAATTTCCAGAAGGAAAATATAAACAAAAAGCATTTAGTATGATAACGAAGCACAAAGGCAACGCATGAAGGACAAAGGACAAATATTGAATCCTATTTGGAATAACCCGTTTTTCTCTCTTTGTTTTTGAAAGAGATTGGAGATATTGATACGAGTAAGATCTTCTGAATCTTAAACATCACAACATTTTGATTTACCTATATAAGTATCTGATAAGACATTATTTTAGCGTACTATAAGTAAGTGACTAATGTTTTTACAAAGCCATATTAATAACATATTTACATAATTTTTTCTTTTCTTTTCTTTTTTTCAATTTTCATGGATGCTCTAAATCCACCATTGTCTTATTTTTCCATTGACATTCCACTTCTGGTGTTTTTGTCATATCTCATGTTTTTGTCTATGAGGGCAATGACCATATGCCCTTCGCCAGTCATCTTTTTACGTAAATCACAATTGATGTATAGTTACCTTCGCTTTAGGGAATGGTATACATCTTATTATGAAATGATTCATGATCGTCTATAATATATTCTCTACAAAAACCTTTTCACCATATAGTTTTGGGGTGGAAGAAGAATTTGTTGCTTCGGGGTGGTCTCGCCCGGTCTTGCTCGTCATTAGATATTTTGTGATAGAGCTAGATTATACTTAACCAAAATAAAGGCAATCGTATCTTCGAATTCATAAGTTTTTCAAATCTTAAACTTCAAGTGCACATATGAATTATGACTCTATGAATTACTAACACAAAAATCACTGACACTAAAAATTAGTGTCAGTGTGTTCTGGCTGAAACATTACTGACATAATTAACATGTGTCAGGAAAAGTAATTACTGACACTAAATTAGTGTTAGTAAAGCCCATTTTTCTAGTAGTGGTGGTAAAAAAGATATTGGCTTTACTTTATTGGTTGTATTATATAATCATAAAAACAATTGAACCAAAAGTTTAATCATCCAAAAATGTGCATATTGGGGCATGATTGCTTTGGTCATATAGGAGTTACAATGATTTGTAAAATCATTGATAAATCTTATGGAAATCCATTAAAAAGTTAAAAGATTCTACTATCTACCGTGATTATTTCACTTACAAGAAAAATTTGTAGTTAGGCTCCCCTTCTAAAATGAATCTTAAAACTCTTATCATTTTCCAAAACAATGTTTATGCCTTTAGAGAAAAGAAAAGTGCCTCTTAAATTAAGACATGAAAGTGCCTCCTGAAGTGAGGCTTGAACTTTATTCGAAAGTTCATTTTGTTTTGTTTAAATCCCTGCACCAAACAATGTGAAAATGAAGTGCAAAAAATAGTTCATTTGCAACAAATTGAAAATTAATTATCAGATACATTCATAAATGCAGAAAAAGTAACCAAGTTACAATCAACTGTTAATAGCCTAATATATTAACCCATGTGATCGTTCTTGTAGAACAATCAAGTGTAAAGCTAATTAATGAAGCATCTAATACATGTCAGAAGCATAGCAGATCACTTCCTTCTAAAAATACAGTTCCCTATAAGAGGAGAACGAAGTATCAGGATCTTGTTGAAGATAATGGTCCAATAATGGATATTTTCACGACTTACCAGTTCCAAATAAACTGATAGTCCTAGAAGGACGCATCCCAGAAAAGACAAAATCTCCGAAAAGACATAAGTCCCTGGAGCACAAAAGTGTCCCTAAAAGTATAAATTCCTAAAGAAACAAAAGTCTTAGAAGAGATACATGTCCCCAAAGTGACAGAAGTCCCAAAAGAGACACAAATCCTTCAAACAACAAAAGTCCCTGAGGAGACACTAGCCCTTTAAAAAGGCACAAGAATAGAGATATTACCCCTTAAAAAGGCATAAAAAATTGAAAAAATTTCTATGATATACCTAAAGCATGGTAGACTATTTGGTTCAGAAGATATTATTCCGCAGAAAATAAAAACGAAAGATCAAAGTGTTGGTACAAATAATGCTCAAAGTATAAATGACCAAATTGCTATAAATGAATGAATGGTCTATGAAGAGGCAAATAAATCCAAAAATAATAAGATTTTTGTTAATATTATTCAAGAAAGTATCTATAAAATGTGCCTATTCTTTGATGAGAGCATAAACCCAAGTAGACCTCTTGAAGAGGTTCATGCCTAAGAATGGCACAAGCCCGAGAAGTGGCTAAAAATAAAGAAAAGTCTATGATCTTTACACATACACAGATATGTAGAATTAAAAAGTGGTAATCATTGATGTTGTATTTGTATTTATAGTAGTAATTAACATTATAATTAATCAAGATCTACAAATCATCGATGAATGTAGACAATGGTTTGATTGGCCACAACAAAAAGAAGCAATTCAAGTATAATTGACTTTTCTAGCAAATATAAAGTATTTAGACATTTATTCTAAATACTTGAGGATATCAAAACCATTGGATACAAAAGTGTATTTTATAGAAATGTAATAAATATAATATGATCATTTGATATAAAGTGTGTGCAGGGTTTCCTATAAAACTTGGTATTGATTATTTAGATACATAAACTCCATTGATGTATACCATTAAGTTTTTGAATTTTAATTAGTTTCGCTGTCTCAGAAAGACAATAAATATTCCTCTCATGGATGTAATAACAGTATGTTCATGTGCATCACTTGATACTTATATATTATTTGAGAATCCCTAAAGAATTTAAAATACTTAACCGTAGTTTGAATTCAATCAAGCTAATCATCCCTCTATGGATTGAAATAATATGAGCATATATAGTGTAATATGTTAAGTGAATACTTGATACCATAAAGATATACGTATGATCCTTTGTATATCCTTTAAGCCCATGCATATGTATCCTGCAATGCATGGGGTTCTTCGTCTCATCGTTACTCTAGACGGTGAAGATGTTATTGACTGTGAACCAATATTGGGTTATTTACACAGAGGGATGGAAAAAATTACAAAAAACTAAGATATTCTATTTTAGCAATATATATCAACGATAATGAATTTAATTGAAACTCCTAAAGAGCTTTTAAAAGTTATTGAATATTTGAAAAAAAAAATTGAGATTAAAGATTTGTGAAAAATAAAAGGGAAATTATCATTGCACCACCTTTGTTTTGCTTTATTTTCATCCAACCACAACAAAATTCTAATATGTTCTATGCACCACATTTCTGTCAAAATTTGTATCAATTAGCCACTTTTGCACTAATACCGTTAAATAATTTAAACAAAATGATAATTTTACCCCTAAATAAACTAAGAGATCATTTTATCTTATAAAAGTTTTGAAAATAAAAAAATTATAATTATAAAAATACCCTTACATTTAATAAAGAAATAAATCCAAAAATTAGAATTTTTATTTTTAATAAAAATTATTTTAATAAAAAATTATAATTATAAAAATAATTACAAAATTTTAGGATTTAATAAAAAATCCCCTAAATTATTAAAATTTTGGGATTTATTTTTAATAAATAAATTCAGTTGTTTTAATAAAATTTTGTAAAATTATAATTTTTTAATAGATAAATTCAGTTAATTTTTATTAAAATTTTGTAAAATTATAAATTTTTAATAAAAATAATTATAAAAATTTTGCAAAATCTAAATTTAATAAAAATCAACTGAGCACCTATTTTTTGGATTTATTTTTTTAAAATTTAGGGGTATTTTTATAATTATAAGTTTTTTACTTTTCAAAGCTTTTATAAAATAAAATGGTCTTTTAATTTATTTAGGCGTAAAATTATCATTTCGTTTTAATTATTTAACGGTGTTAGTGTAAAAATGGCTAATTAATATAAATTTCAAAAGAAATGTGGTGCAGAGAACATGTTAAAATTTTATGGTGGTTGGATGGCCATAAGACAAAAGAAATGTGGTGTAATGATAATTTCCCAAAATAAAATATTATCTCGACCTATAAATTAAGCATAAAACTAAAAGAGTATTTATGTATCAGTCTGTTTACGTTGAGAAAATCTTGAAGTACATCAATATAGATAATATTCATTCATTGAGTACCCCATGATTGTTCAGTCTCTCAATCTTAAAAGGATCTATTTCGTCCCATGAGAAATAATGAAAAGATACTTTAGTCCAAAAGTACCATATTTAAATGCAATAGATGCTTGATCATATTTGACTCAACTTACTAGACGTAGGATTCTCAATGAACTTGCCGGTGGGTTTTAGCTCAGCATCAACACGATGATACTAGAATGACATTAAATATATCTTTCGTTACTTTTATAGAGCAAAATACTTGGGGCTATTCTATTCAAATGAGCCAACACACTAGGTCCTGTGGGCTACGCTGATATTGGGTACCTCTCAAGTCCCCACAAAACCTGTTCGTAGACGAGATATGTTTTTACATACAATAGTATGAAAATTTCATGGCTATTCACAAAATGGACTTTTGTTGCCACTTCCTCCAAATTACTTTGAAATTATTCTAGTACATGAAGCAAGAAAGGAATGTATATGGTTACAATCATTATATATGAAGATCTTGTTGCCTGTATTGTTTTTCCTTTTCGAGGAGAATATATCAAAGAAAATAAATTCATAAATGCATCATTAAATTTTTTTTCTACGCTCATTAGCCCTAGCAAAATAAGAAAATTGATATTTAGTAGATATTCTCTATTAATGATTATGCAGCTTTATTTGCATCAATTTTCAGAAGTTAGAGTACAGCATTGGCTTACACCTTCAAAGTAAATTATTTGATTAATCATGCTCTTTTCAGGAGGAGCATTTCAACAAGGGCAGTGAAATCTTCAAAGGGAAGAACTTCTACAACAAACAAGTCACATGTGCACTGTATTGTTTTTCCTTTCACTAAATTTTACTCAACCGGGTTTTACTAGGAAAGTTTTGATGATGCAGCATTAAAGTACATCTAATGTCATTTATGATCATTTAAAGTAATGGACATCAAAGGAGAAATCTTATGAAACAATGGATTTACCATCACTTTAATTGCACTCTAATATCTAGAGTTTAATAGTCTTTAGTTGTTTATTTAGAGAGTTCAAAGGATGGCTAATTTTCACTATAAAAGGCTATGAGCTTGTAATGTTAATTACACCATTACGATATGAAGAATTCAATTAAAGGAAAGAGTTACTAGCCTCTACTATTTTTCTCTTACCAATACTCATATTTAATTATAAATCTAGTTAAATTATAAGAAAAATGTTTTTAGTAAAATGCATTTGAAATTGGGGGATATTGAGGAATTTTGTTGGGTCCTATCAGCTTCACAGTTTAAAAAGTCTGCAAAGCCCATAATTTAGAATTGCAGGATTGGCACATTTAATTAATCTCATAAAACTCTATTAAATTATAGTTACATTTAAGGATAAATACAAATAGAATTAACTCCTTTTTTTTCTCTCTGTTTGATCTATTTTATTTGAACATTTAAAAAAAATATAAATCCAATTCATTCTTCCTAAACCGCTTTTTTTTTAAATTGACCAAAAACAAATGTGGGGCTGAAGAGGCAGCTTACCAGAAGAAATGCAGCCATATTCCATAAGAACCTATAATAGTAGACATTGATTTGACTGTGCCATGTCGATTGCCTATGCCAATACAAAATCGCCAATATGAGCTTCAAACTTATCATTGAGAAGTATGTTACTGAACTTCTATACCACGGTGAAAAACGCAAATCCATTCTTTTTATTTTTTATTTTATTGATTATTTATATCTTTGAAAATATGGTGGTTTTAAACTTTGCGGAGAGTTCAAATGATTCAATAATAAAAAGAGTATTTATCTTTAAAAAAAATGGTTTTAAAAAGTATTTTTGAAACTAAGTAGAGTATAATTGAAAGAGGGGTTTTAAGAGGATTTTAGAGATGACAATAGTTCCACTCTTCCATTTAACTTTAAAAGCAATTTCAAGGTTTTGAAGGGGGTGAATTTCTAAGCTTTGATTGGTTCCAACCATGCTTATAAAGGAACCCTTAGCACATATTTAATTGAAAGAAATGATAGGAGAGGAGTGGAAAAAAAAAGAGGGAGTGAGAAAATGAGTGAAAAAAATAATCGATTTTATTTTTATTGTTTAATTGAATATGAAATACATCTTTTTTCTCTTATTTCTTTTCCTCTCCTCCTTTTCTCTCTTTTCCTTTCCTTATGTACTTCTTTGAACCAAACATGCCATTACGGTTTGCATGACAAGAATTCTCACTGATGTTTGTGTCAAGCAGATACTCATGCTTCGCCTTCGTCATCCATCGCAGGTGATTCCCACTAAAAAGGACTTCTAACTCTCAACTACAAAGAACATCGGTTTCCACTCTACTTTTAAACACAATTTAACCAACACTACCATAATCAAAACCTATAAACGACCCAAATCACTTCTTCTAAGTCTAACTATAATCAACATTACTACATGCGTTGGACGTTTTATTTTAGCAATAGAAATATGCGGTTTTATAATACAAGTATGACTTATCATGTCGTAAGAAAAATATTTTTCCATATAGTCACGGCCACCGCGGTTCAGATGATACGACACGATACAATGTGGTAGGCTGAAAAGTTTTTTTATCAAACGATTATGGAAATTCATGTCAAGACACTAATACTAAGTTCAAACGAGGAGATGCGGCAAAGACAGTCAGTTAAGTCTAGACACCCACTATGATTTTGTGATCCAAGTTAGGACCACCTTAAGTTTCTGGTTACACATACATTACATAAAAGGAAAAAGGAAAATTATGAAAATTGCAATAGTGATTACGAATTTCTCATAATATTTCAGAATTATTTTAAGTTTTAATTTTATATTAATTAGCCATTTTTCCATTAACTTCGTTAGCCACTATTAAATAATTTAAGATATAAAAGACTATTTTACATCTAAAATCTCCTAAAATATTGTATTACCTTCTTAGATGAATCTAGGATCAATTTTTTTTTTTAATTTTAGATTCTTCAATAGTACTTAATGAAGTTAACGGAAAAATAGTTTACTGATATAAAATTAAAACTGAAGATGGTTTTGAAATGTCATCAAAAGCTTGTGGTGATTATTGGTACGATGGATATTTTTGAGAGATAATTTCTCAAAATAAAATAACTACTAAAGCCTGAGATGGTCCAAAATTAAAAATCATTACTACATTGAGGTGGTGATTATTTGTTATTATTCTTATTCTTGTAATTGTTTTTGTAGTAGTAGTAATAATAATAATAATAATAACCATTATTAGTATTCTTAAAATTATTATCATCATCAACATCATCATTATTTTCATTATTATTATTATTATGATTATCAATAACAATATCTTTTAAATAAAATTAGTCACAAATATTATAATAAATAATAATAAAAATGACAATAATTAACTAAGGTTATTGTAGTAATTTAAAATAATCCATTCTAATTTTTAGATAAAATAAACAAATATAATTTATTCTGATTCTAACTTCTACAATTTGAATAAACAATTTATTTTTATTCTCAATTTAGCTTATTTTAATTATTGCTAACTCTAATTCAAATTCATTATAATTATTAATTAGTAAACCCACCATTAGGAACCGCCACCACAATCCAAATGACACGACGGGACACATTGTGGTAGGCTAGAAAAAGTTTTTATCAAATGATTATGGAAATTCAAGTCATGTCACTAATACTAAGTTGTATAGAGGAAAAGCAGCAAAGACAATGAGTCAAGTCTAGAGACCCAATACGATCTTGTGATCTAAATTGGGACCACCCTTAAAGTTTCTCATTACACATACATAAGTCTTAGTTATGTATATCTTATTATAAATATTAGTGTAATGTCTGCTATAATAGTAGTTGTAAATATTTATGTAATACAGTAATTTGATGTATAATCAGTATTAAAAAAATAAAAGTAAAAAAAAACTATTCTTCAACTATCTTAAAAAATCAAAAATATAAATAGTCATCACAAATTTTTTATAATATTTTAAAATTATCTCAAGTTTTAATTTGATATTAACTAGCTATTTTTTTCAATTAACTTTATTAGTCATTATTAGATAATGTAAGATAAAAGACTATTTTATCTATGAAATCTCGCAAAATATTGTTTTACCTTCTTAAATTAATCTAAGAGAGAAATAATTTTTTATCTTAAATTCTTCAATAATAATGGAGTTAACAAAAAAAATGTTGGTTAATATAAAATAAAAACTTAACATGAATTTTTGAGATATTATTAAAAATGTATGGGGATCACTTGTAAGTTAAATATTTTCTGAGTGCTAATTTCTCAAACTAAAATAAAGCATTAAAGCTAAAGCCTAGGGTGGTCCAAAATTAAAAATCACAACTGCACCGCACAGTACTGCAGTGGCTGGCCACTGGCCAGTATGGGGGCATGAGGCGTGGGATTGGATCGGATGCACGCCCACAAAAGGTGGTCCAGCAGATAAAAATGTGTCACTGCCATCAGATATGGATCAGATGCACCCCCACTGCAAGCCGTCCAAATTCGCAGATGTACTTTTCTTTGGGTGTTACTAAGTCCAGCCCAGTAGGTTTACGTATGCACGTCTGTTCCCAGAGATTTTTCAATCAGAAAACTCAGATCCCTAGGGCTTTTAAGTTGTCTACAGTTACAGTAGTGGTCCTCAAATATCATAACTATTAAGTTCAGTTTTCCACTTTTTTTTAAATAAAAAATCAAACTCAAGAATCAAGAATATGATTAGTTTTGTCATCATGCAGTGCTATCAATGGGATGGCAACACTTCGAGGTCAATTGATATGGTATTTTATTTTGTAATTATCATATTATATTAAATATTAACAACTATACTAGGGTTGTCAATAACTAAGCTCATGTGGAGTTATAAATAAAATATCTAATTAAATGGTAAATAAATGTTGAGATCCCTAATTTATGTTTTACTAAATCTTTTTCTAAGTTGGTTCTACTTGATTTTTTGGTCTTCTTAATTATTGTCATGGACTGAAGGCATTTATGAACCTAGGCTGTATTGAGAGGCATTTGAACTCCAAATTTCTAATTTTTTTTTAAATAAAGACTTCAAACTTCTAATTGCTATGGAAAATGAGAAATAAGCTAAAATTGTATTAGAGCCATGAATTTTTAGTCTCAAACTCCTAAACTAACTCAATAATGATGGAGTCTAAATATCAATTTAGAATGAGTTGGATCTACTTTCAAATATTTAAAAGAAAAATAACCTCTATATATAAGAGGACTCGAATCTCTATTCAATTTCGATCTCCAAAATTAGCTATTTGATGGTGATTTAAATATTTAGGTCCTAAACATTTCGAATCTACTTTCAAATATTTGAAAAAAAAAAACCCATAATATAAATAAGGGTGGAAGGACTCAAACTTCTATTTACACAAGTGAAAATAAAAGTGATCCATTTATTACGCTATTACATGGTTCCATAGTCTTAGTATCATTATTATACATTTTATGTGAAATATCAAATTTCATTTTTTTATTAAAATACAATTTCAAACCATATACTTCAATTAAAATTTGGTCATCTTCATGAGTAAACGAGCGTTAAAAGTAAAATGAAAGAGAGGGAAAGAAAAAAGTGCAGGGCCCATGCTTGCTTGAAGACAAAGTGGGTAGTGGGCACTCATACCATTTAACGCAATGCAAAGAAATGCAACCATCACAGAAAATGACCACACTCGCCCGCCATCGCCACCCACCTTCTTTGGTGAAAACCATCCACAGCCTTTGACACTCAGACTTTTAGCAAGTCATTTGCATTTTTTTTTGGGTCCATTTTAAATCTTGAAAATGTGCAGCCTGCAGCTGGCTTTTGATTGTTGCATTTTTTGTGTGTTCATAAATATCTATACGTAAAGTGAACACACACTTATCTCAAGATAAATATTGATCGATCTTTTGTTCCATATCTTATGGAAAAAGTCAACTATTTCATGGATTGATTGTGGACATTTTGAACTTGATGAGAAGATTTTATATTCAATGCATCCAATAGCCAATACATATATATTTGTTGGATTTCTTTTATTGAATGATCCTTCATAAGATTCATGTCAAGATGGTTCAACTCATTTTCTTCTATCTTGGCTTTGCATGAAGAAAAGTACCATTTTTAGCATGTATCCTTCTTAAGATTGGACGGAATTTAAAATTTAGTATTAGAGGTTAAATACTTATTTATAGAATGGTAACTTCAACTTGATATTAGAGTCAACTTAGTTTGTGTTTGAATTACTGTTCTATTAATGAACTAAAATTCAAGTTTAACTTCATAATATTATGTACACATTTGAGTGTAGAGTACCACATTAATTTCCTAACTAATTTAATTTTCTAATTAACTTTTGTCTCTGACGGATAGATAATTAATTAATATATTATGTACATACAAGCTAATAGATAAAATATTTCCACTTTCTCCATCTAGTATCAATCGGTGGCGAAGCTATGAAGAAGGCTAATCTGGGCTGTAGCCCGGGTTAGTTTCTTGAAAAAAAATAATTAATTATAAATTTATTGTTTTTAAAAAATTTATAGTAAAATATTTTAAAAATATAACTAATAGTAATTGTCAATATCTATTTTCTCTAAATAAACAAACTCACTCAAGTCTTTGACTAATTGATTCAACTATCTAAAGTCTAAATTCTCCAAAACTCAGTTATTTAAGTTATCAAGTTGTCACCTCATGAGTGACGGTCACCTTCTATTGCACCCGCACACTCATACTGTTTTTGAATTAGTTATTAGCTTATACTTTTGTCAATTTTTTTGATAAAATAATTAATAATTCTCTAATGTATTATTATCGCACACAATATAATTTAGATATGATAATATATTAGTTTTTTTTTTAAGAATCGGACAAAATTTTGTGGACAGTGTTTTTTTATTTACATTGTACTTTTATAGTTTTATTATTAATTTTGTACTTGTCTAATGTATTTTAATAATTTCATTTATATAGAATAATTGTTTTTGAGAAGTAATTGAATTTAAAAAAAAATCTAGCCCACCCCAAAAAATAGTGCTAGCTTCGCCATTGGTATCAATGTATTTAATTGTTACCTTAGAATAAAATCTGTTGATATTTTTGTGCATTGCATCATTAATTTTCGCTAGATTTTCATCATGTGTGCTTATCAACTAGTTATAAAGAATAGTTAAAAACGCATAATGTTTTTCCCTATTCCTTACAAAATGTTCATAACATCAATTATGCCGATCGATTCCATATTTAGAATTGATAGATATTATTATTATTACTATTACGATAAACACATTAGGTTATGTTTATTAAGTTCAAATCAACTTCATTTCGATGTATAATTCGATTACTTTTTTACTGCAAACAATTTGCTCTTGCTGAAAAATGATACATAGGATTCGTTCATTTATGACGGAAAGATATATATACTATCCATATAAGAGTACTAATTCTTAAAAACCTTGGTAAGAAACCTTGAATCTCAAAAGTTTGAATTGATGAGAAAATAATGTATAATAACTTCTCAAATATATTTACTTTCATTATTGAAAGTTTTACTTACAAATTAAATATGCAATCAAAGCCATTGTGCATAACAAAACCTTAATTAACAAACCATCGAGAACAAGCTAAACCCATCAAAAAATTAATAATTAGAATAAGCTAAAAGAATTTAAAAAATTAAATAATGATACACACACACACTCATTGATCACCGAAAAAATCTTTTTTTTTTTCATTTGTTTCTACTATTCATAAAATATATCCTACTTCAAACACTCATCCGTCGAACCTCAAATAATTAAAATTTACTCCCATCTAACACCACATATTTTTTTTTCTAACTATACAAGAGTTGAAAAAGTTACAAAGAAGAGAATGTACCCAATCTCATAACTTCTAATCATACAATGATGAAGGAAGCCCAAATCAAGCCAAAATTAAAAATATATAACATCGACTGATCAGCCTGTTGATTAATTAATAATTGCCCAACATTTGTCGGTCATAATATATATCTCTTGCTAGACACTTCAATCAGAATAATTGAAAATCAACATATATTGAATATTAACCTATATAATTATCACATTTTTAGTTTATATTATTTAATCATGTCGGCTGCCCATTATGGAGTAAGTTATGGAGCCATTCTTGTCATCTCTGTGCAATTGATCAATCATAAAGTTAAAATTGCCTTTAGCTATTGAAATATAGAAAAGTTACAAAAATGTAAATTACCCTTTTTTCGGTTACATTGCAACCCCATTCTCCCACCCTCGAATTAATGCTATGTCTATTAAATGAGAATGGGAATCAGAATCAAAGACGCGTTTACTTATTAAATTAAAATTAAAAATAAAAATGAATTGTGTGGATCACAAATTTGAGATTGATCATTGGAGTTCTGATTCCGAGAGAGGGTCGGAATCAGAACTCCATTCCCTATAATGACGATTTCGCCCTCCAACAAAATCAATAATTCCAATTTTGTCCTCTGTTCCAAAAAAAAAAAAGCACACCCATCGATCTGCAGTTGACTAGAAGCAATGACCATTGCATGTCGATGGTCGTCGATCTGCTACCAACCAGAAGCCACGGCTATTGCCTAGCCATTCGTCACCGTCGATCTGCAACCGAACCGAAGCCACAGCCGTTGCAAAGTTGTTCGTAACCATTGCGTGCGATCCCATTGTGCCTCACCGTCGTTGCTATCCCGTTGTTGTTGCCACTTCGACCTTCATCGTCGTCGATTGCCGCTTACCGATCATCATCGTTATTGATATTGATATAATGATGATGATGATTATTATTATTATTATTATTGATGCAACAAATTTGTGGGATTATTTTTTTTTTTGTATTATTATTATCATCATCAAATGATAATAATTAACAAAGGATATTTTAGTACATTATCTAAGTTCATTCCGATTCCAAAATAAAATAAATACATCAATAGAAATAAAGTTAATTCTAATTCCAATTTCTGCAACTTAAGTAAATAATTTATTTTAATTTTCATTCTTGATTCCGATTCTCGTTCATTTTGATTCCAGCTTATTTCGATTCCAGTTCATTCCGATTACTGATTAGTAAACGCAGTATAAATATATTTATTTAGATTTAATATGTGACTCTTGCTTGCACTGCAAAATTTAAGCCAGTTAATTAGTCTATCATTTTGGGGATAGGCAATGCTTCTTATAATTATTTCTTCTTCCTTTTATTTTAAAATTTTGTGTTAATCAATAATCAAAGTTTATACTAATTAAAAAAAATACGATACATAGAGAGCTAATATATAAAATAAATTTTATTATTGTTTAATAAAAAAAATAAGGGTTTTAAAGTTTTACTGGCTTGAAGCTAATTAGGTCTATCTCTAGTAGTAAGGAGTGGTCTTCTTCTGGTTGAGCTTCAATGGGTGTGTGAGTTAATAATTGAAAAAAAAATTTTACAGGCTTGTTTTAAAATAAAAAATAAAAAATTATTTGATAAAGCAAATAATTCTGTGGGGATCGACCTAACATATTCAAAATAATCTTAAAAAATAATAAGAAGAAGAAAGAAATAAGCAATAATACAAGTCAACTATTAAGAGAACCTGGCCGGTGGTGTATTTCACAACAAGAAGGAGAACAAACCACCCATGCAAATACCATCAACTGTAGACACATGTATAAATCACATATAGAACATGATCGTGGCTAGAATCTTGGGATGTTCGTCTGTGTTATTCCAGAGATTGATTTGTTGCTTAATTAACAAGCAGGCGATGGCATTCATCCCATCAATTAATTATATAATGATTTATCCATTGTCGACCACAAGTACTTGATAAGCTATGTCTTTTACATATTACAAGTTTACAACTCATGGCAGCATGCAGGTTCCTGAACCAAGAGGCACATCCAATAATTTCCAATTATATATTTGACACTACATATATTAAATGAGACGGCACTAGTAGGTAGTTGCAATTTAGCTTAGCACTTGCCCAAATTCTGAGTGCTGGTTCACCAACTTTTGTTCGATTTTGTCGAGTAAAATCAAAACTCAAAAGCCATGAACAACAAAGCACACTGCGTGGTACATGGCTTTTTCATGTGCATGAAGGACGCACTTCTCCATGCACGTACGCTTTGGATTAAAGCAGCTTTTTCAGCTTTGAGCTCATCTTTTAAGCAGCTTTTTCTTTTGCTTAATTTGGACGCAATTTTGCTCATGGCTGACGGTTTGTTGACCGCTACGTATGTGATTATGTAATCAGACCGCTGCGTATGTGATTATGTAATCACCGACGTTTATGCCGTATGGGCAATCCCTCCTCAACCCTAGGTTGGCTAATTAAATTTTTTGCTGTCGGCAACTCGATTTAACGGGAAAAAAAAAAACAAAAAAAGAACAAAAATGCAAGTTCTTGATCTTTCTCAGCGACGAAATTTTAGGCTTCAATCACGACATCATTGAAGTTGATATAGAACATTAACTACAAATTAATTTTTTCAAGAGCCAACATGAGCACTTGGCAGTTTGGCATCCATGATTGCTAATGCCTCTTCAAAAAATTGAATATTGCTGACCAATGCCCTAACTAACACTTCCTTCAACAATGTTGAGGGCACCTTTCGAACCTTTTGTGATTTTTTGTCCTTCCCTTTTCATTTATAAAAATTTAGAATAAAATAATTTTTTCTTCAATATTATTTATCCTATTAGATATATAAACACGAAACAGAGATTAATTTCTTCTCAAAATTATTTGTAGGAGTAAATTTCTGAACTAATCTTATAAATTTTTCGAACTGTAGACAATAAATATATGTATCTAAATCCCTAATATAACTCAAATTGTTAATAGATTTATAGATTATAACCGTTCAAACCAAATGTATATAAACCATTAAAAAATTAATAGAAACCACTGAATTCGAATCAAGAACATCACTTACAAATTATAAAAGAAAAAGAATATCCCTAATCATCTCTTTGTCCTGAAATTCAAATTAATAAGATAAAAATTAAAGTCTTCACTGAGGACTACTCAATTGGCTTGGCAACTGGTGTTAGATACAATAGGTCAAATATTCAATCTTCCACGCATACCTTGCGTTTCACAGCACGCCGCCATAAATTAAACCCTTGACTTAGCTTCCATTGTATGAGGTCAAATCAACTTGGCAGACTTAGAATTATGTAACCATGTGTTTTTTTTTTAAATTAAAAAAAGAATAGTAATTTATTCCCTTTTAATTTTTTTTTTTTACCACTTTAGTTCTTGGTTAACTTTTAGTTCCTCATTTAATTTATGATGTTAAAACAACAACCAGAAAATTACACATTTGATGGGTAAACATTATCTTTCACTTGTAATTGGATTATCTGAGATCTTTGCAAATTAAAACTAATTAATTAATTTATCTATTAAAATATCACAAGCACCATTCAACAATAATTTTTTTTTTCAGTCATTGTTTAAACACCATGAATGAAGCATGATCTTAAAAGAATTATTAAGAAATAAAGTCATAAAAACAAATTCTAAGAGAAACTAAAATGCTACTCTCCCATAAAAAAAAAAAAAAAAATTCAATTTATTGCTCGGTAGGCCTCCCCCTCCCATTGCCCTTTATTTAGTAATAAATTTGTAACTTCCAAAATAATTCATTGTACTATCTTCAATTTAGATTATAATGTCAAATCACTTAGTGCATGGATTACATAGGATATTAGACAATTCCAATGAAACGAGTTAAATCGATCCATATTCATCACAGAAAAATAATGTAATAACAATTTGTTTCAGATTTTTTAAAAAAAATTAAAATTCTATGCTCTATTCTCCTTCTTGAACATATTCTAATACTGTATAGTGAGTGAAAGTATCTTTTTTTAACACATAAAATTCATATTCTATGGAGCAAAAGTAAAACTTTTACACGCACGAAAAGTTTGAAAATAATTATGATGTTAGCTAGAATTAGGCACAAAATTGTCCTAAAATGTCTTCTTGTCTTAACAATGGGTGATTAAAATGCTACTTATATGCGAATAATAATGAAACCTTTTATCACTTTATTGAATTAGTGTCCAAGAGGTTAATGAATGTCGGAGATCTTTAACAACACATCTTTTTACGTCAAGACAATTAATGTCCAAATTAAGTCCACCAAATGATAATAATTACAAGTAGTAATCAATCGTCCCATTTGCAAGGTTAAAAAATATTATCATAGAGGATTACCTAACCCACTTAAGTAAAATGTTGGATCGTTCGGAAACAATGGCAACTTTTGCCTTTTGACCTTTTAAGGGTTTGTGTGTGGTTATAATGGAGACATGAGTTAGAAGTTGACAAGATTAATTTGTAATTGATTAATCTGACTTTAATCCGCTAATGGAACCATAAATTACCACTCTCGTGATGATATGGGAATTAATGATAATTTAAATAAATTGAATAATTATATATATATTTAGACTGCACTATTACTGAGTTTTTTTTTAAAGATAATTTCATTAAAATTAGGATCATAATACACTAGAAGGTAGCAACTTAATTATGGTGGAAAATCTATCAACTAAACACAAGAATCCAAGAATGTTTAATTAAGAGTGATGATACAATCACAAACTATTATATAGACTTATTTTATACAAATTGATTTGGTATTAATTTATTAGTTGAATAAAAATACAAATTAATAAAAACAATTCATGTGGCTATTACTTAATTCAAATCAATTTAATCATGTCACATTAATTTGTACAAAATAAATTTTTGTAAAAATTTGTGACTATATTATTACTCTTTAACTAAGAGTGTTGTATTATAATCCTTGAAATGTGGCAAATCCCAAAAGAATGCTTTAACAATAGTAATTACTTTACCTCATAAATGGTCTAAATATAAAATTAAACCCTCACAAATCATGATTAATTCCAATTTATCTAATCTTTTCCACAAAAGAGGTTGGAATAATTAAATAGAGTTTAGGCTAATTTTTTAAATATTTTAAAAGATAGAAAATCAAGAAAATTTAGAAAATTTAAATATTTTAAATAAATATTTAATCTTTTAGAAGAATTATTTTTAAATTCTAAATTTTCATATATCCGCTCATATACAAAAAATTATATATTTTTATCCTCCAAGGATAGTCCATTTAGTTTGCCTTCTTGTCATGGAAACAACAGTTCAATGATTCAATTTTAAGGAGATACATTTTATTTAGGCAGAGATAGAGTGCAGTACACAGTAAATAAAAAAGGAAAAGTAATTTCATAATAAAGCTATATACTATATGATCTTACGATGCTATCTTAACAACATACAATAATCAACAACTACCACAATTATCAACTCGATCTCAATATTTTAATCGAAAAAATCAAGTTATCTCTGTCTTTTATTATATCTTACAAATTCAATCAATCGGAACATGGCATACATTTCATAGATGGGTCCAATTGAAGGTGGATACGAAATATGAAAATAAAATGACTGAATACGGATGCATGTTGATAGGCATATGAACAACCCATACACTTTTTTTGAGGTCAGACAGCTTTGACTTGTCAGTGTGGGGGTGATGTTGGAAATTTGGGGAAATACTTAGGTTCACAATTGTCAAGAAAAAAAAGAGGGGGAAAAAAAAAACTGCCCATCTCCTGCTCTTGCTTAGGATAATTTGAGCTAGGAAAATGAGTGACGTTAAGATGTGTCTGTCACATTTATACTATCTATACCACAAATTTTTAAAAGAATGAAAACAATGTAGGAGTCATACTTGACCCCAATTGGCCACCTCTTATTTGGATTGTCATTGCTTTTTGTATGTTTGATTAGAAGGGTCATATTATGAAAATATCCTCAAGATTATTTATTTAGTTCTAGTGTATAACATAAAATTTATTATTAATAATATTTAACGATTTTTTTTTTCTTTTAATGCATGGAAACATTCAAGATATGTTATTACAGACGTGAACTCCACAATATCCATTCAAAAATAATTTTGAAGTGGACATAGATGTAAAGTTTTGGTATAAACTTTTCTAATTATTGCAGACATTACTGTTTTTGATGTTTGATAATTAATAATGACCTTATGTTTGTCGTCCACAATGCAAAAGATTCCTTTAGCAATTATTATTTTTCGTGTTTATATAAATGAAAAAATATTTTCCATGTTGTATTGCTTTAAAAGAAAAAGAAAAATTAACCACACCACCAGCAATTGGGTGCTCCACTACCGAATATTTCTTCCAATTATTAACCTATTTTATTTCTGTATGTAGCTTTTGACCATATGTCATTGGAGTTGATTATATGAGAAACCAATTCTTAAACAATTATTGATCATTGAACTAGCATTTGATTCTGCACTTTCATTTAATTCAAGATATATTCTCTTTTTCACATATATTTTATTGGTACATTTTAGAAATATGATGAATCATCGCGTATAGGCTACGTTTCAAGTCTCAACACTCCCATATTTAAATAGCAGTACTAACAAATATGAATAGAAGAAATATATCACTCCAATATTAGCAAGGAATAACTAAGTTGGATTTGAAGCTTCCAATAATTAGATATGGAAAGTTGAAAGTTACAAATCGTTCTATATCAAAGATCTGTTATTCTATCGGCCTAGCCTACTCTAGTGATGGAGGTTGTGTTGAATAAGTTCGAGGCATATCCCAAAAGGAGATCTAGTATGATATATGCGCTGTTTATGGAGATATTAATGGATGTGTTGGTATCTCTTGTGCCCTTATGTTTTAAATTTCCCCTTCGTCTGTAGAAGTTTCTGTTAAGTGATGATAATATATGTTGTGAACTTTTTTTTTTTTCTTTTCTATACATATAGATTGCGATTATACTAATATTAGACGACATATAACTTATATTTCTTTGAAAAGAAAAAATGCAGGAACATTTCTATTTTCCCTTGCGTTAGGAACAAGGGCAAAGCTCAGATTTCAACAGGCGCCAAAATAAAACCTTTCAAAATTGATTTTATAATTTTTTTAGGATTAGTTTGATAATGTTGTAACTTTTAAAATAATTGTTATTAATCGTATTGTAGAAATAATCAACCAACTAGAAAATTAGTTAAATGTTTGGAAAATTTTATTTTTAAAAGTATTATGAGTTTTAAAAGCATTTATATGTATTTGGTAAATTTTATTGTTAAAACTACTCAATATAATTGGTAATAATAATAATAATAATAATAATAATAATAATAATAATAATAGTAATAATTTCTTTAATGATAATGATTTTATTTTCTAATTAATAGGGATAAATGTTGGATTTTTATATTATATATACTAGGATATATATGGACTTTTAAGTATAAAATGAAATCTCAAAATCAGATTTTGAAAAACTATTTTTTCCATTCTTTTCAAAACAATTGTAGGATGTGGTGATTTTGTAGAAGGTAATTTTTAAAAAACTAAACCAAACACTAAAATTAACTTTTAACTTTTCAAAATTACTTATGAGCTTTCCAAAAGTAATCTGGAAGAGGCCCTTAATTGTATACGTTGTAACATATAAAATTTTTTATTTTCAATGTAAAAATTCTTTTAAAGAAAAGATAATACAAATTTGAATAAAACATAGGGTCAATTTGGTAATATTGTAGCTCTTAAAATAATTGTTGTTAGTTATGCTGTAGAAATAATCAACTACAAAGAGAATCAGTTAAATATTTGATCAAATTTATTTTAAAAAATACTAAGAGTCTTAAAAGAACTCGTATGTATTTGGTAAATCCTACTGTTAAACTACTGTAAGAATGTTAATAATTGAATTATACATAATGTTGAATAAATTTTATTTACACATTTATAAACATATATAAGAAATATTTTTAATTGTGTATATATAATAATTAATAACTAAAATAAATATTTTATATTATTAATTAATTAATTAATTTTGTTATCTCAATATAATTGGTAACAATAATACTATTTTTTAAAGTTAATGATTTTATTTTCTGGTTAATAAGGATAATTTTGGATACTTATAATGTAAATGAGGATATATATAAAATTGTATTAAATATAAAAGTGATTCTCAAAATTAAATTTTAAAAACTACTCTTTTTTTGTTTTTCAAAATTTGCTATAGGATCGGATGATTTTATCAAAAGTGATTCTTTAAAAAGGGTACCAACACTAAAATTAATTTTAAATTTTTATAATCACTTTTAATTCTTTTAAAAGCAATTGCAAACAGGCTCAAGGTACATAAAACATCAACAAAATAGTAAACTCAAAATTTCTAATAAAAAGAAAGAGAAAAAAGGAAAAAAAACAAAAAAAATTGTTAAAAGTGAAGTAATAATTGTAAAGTTACAAATTATTATCAGAATCAATGTTTTTGAGATCATATAACTTGAATAGTATGTCTGTCTAAAGTTTAAAACTTGTCAGAGAATATGCAATCCCGTGAGGGCTAAAATAAATATTTTACATCTAAAATTCATAGTATTATCATATTTTATTTTGGAGTTCATCAATTATACAAAATCCTAAGTAAAACTAGTCAAAATTTTATCGTGATCTCTTATTTCAGTTATAATTTGATGGAGATACTTATATCTTTAATTTTCTTTGTAAAATAGTTTCATAAATCTTCTCCGTACATATATTTTAGGTTGGCTACCACCCAAATTTAATTACTCGGAAGAGCTCAAGATTAATATTTTTGGAGGTAAAGTTTCTCATCTCATTCAAATAATTTTTTTAAATTAATTACCCACGAATTTCATTTGGGCGTCGGAAAAAAAAAATGGAACAAGGAAAATAATGGAGATTGTAAAGAAAAGGTAAGAGCGGATCACAGGGAACACAAACACAAACACAAACACACATAGCCTAGTCTCGAAATCTCGTTTCCCGGGCCACCCGTTCACGAATATCAAGGAAATAAATATTCTTTAATTCCTGTTTTACCCTTATCCCTCTTTTCTGATTTTTTAAATTACTTTTATTTATTTATTTATTTATTTTTACGTGTTATTCGATTATTTTTGTAGTGATTCTCTCTGTTTCTCTAGAGAGATAGAAGGCGAAGGAGAAGAGGGACAGAGTTAGAGAGAGATATACCCTCTTCAAAAACCTCCAAATATTGTTTTAATGGATACTTCGATCTAATGCACCTTCAGTTGCAACGAAACCTCATTCAAACAAACCCATGTAAGCAAATTTTTCATTTTTTTTTTCCTGTAACTTAGTGTGATTCATTTCGTCAAATTCAACCATGTGATCTTCAGTTTGTGTTAATGGGTTTTGATCGCTGTGTACTCTAGTCTCTTTCCTCATTCCTTTATTTGTTGCTAAATTTTGGGTTATTTTTGTTCTTGTTTGTTCTTTTAACTTCTTATGAGATTTTTATTATTATTACATGGGAAAGTCTAGGTTCAATGGGTGTGAATTGGGATCCATGTTGGATCTCTTGGTTTTTGCTTAATTTTTTAATATTATTTTCATGGTTGCTGTGATTTAATATTAAGTGTTTCTGCTTGAAACTGATCTTGGGTTTTGTGTTTATGTTTTTTCCTTTTTGGCATTTTAGTCATTTGGGATTGCTTGTGTGGAGGAGGAATTTAGAATTTGGCATATTTAAAAGGTTGTTCTATTGAGCTGGGTTTCATGGGTTGAACTCAAAGAATAATGGCTGGCTCTAGTGAAGATGAAGAATGTCCATTTTTTGATGCTTCTGAAGACATTGCATCAATTTCTGGTGCAACTTCTGATAGCAATGATATGTTTGATTCTTATTACGGGTTTAATAGTGAAGTATGGGTTAGGACCCCGAAGAGTGTTAAAGAGCGCCGTAGTAAATTCCTAGACTGGATGGAAGCAGGTTTGGATGGATTATCAGGTAATAAACCAGTAGATATGGGTAGTTTCGGAGGAGAGGATGATGGACTTTGTAAAAGTAGTGGGGCTTTGTTGAGAACAGCTGGTATTGGAGAGGAGTTTAGGTCAATTAGATCTGAAAGGTCAGGTCGGTCTAATGATAATGTGGAATTGCCAGAGGAGAACTTTCCGTGCAAAGATGGGAATTATGATAGAGGAATGGCGTGTGATGTGGATGAAATGGGGCCAGATGAGCAGATAAGCAATTGTCGAGAAATTGACTTGGAGAATACTTCTGAGTTGTTACCACTCATGGATGAGATTGTTGAGAAGGAAAGTAGTGCTGCGGGAAAAGCAGAGAGAGTTAAGAAGCGGTGGTTCAGTAGGTTACGTTCCTTGGCTTGTGTCGTAGATAAACAAGGGGAAGGTGAGAGAGTGAGACTTAATGAAGAAGATGCAATGTTTTGCTCTAAAGTTCAGAGAGTGAAGGTTTACCATTGCAAGAAGCGATCAAAAGAACTTTCAGCTCTTTATAAGGGGCAAGAAATTCAAGCCCATGATGGATCAATATTGACAATGAAATTTAGTCCTGATGGCCAGTACCTTGCAAGTGCTGGGGATGATGGGGTTGTGAGATTGTGGCAGGTGGTTGAGGATGAAAGATTGACTGAAGTTGACATCCCAGAAATTGATCCATCTTGCATATACTTCACAGTGAATCATCTCTCTGAGTTGAAACCTCTCTTCATGGATAAGGAGAAAATAAGTATCTTAAAAAGCCTCAGAAGAACATCAGAATCAGCCTGTGTAGTTTTTCCCCCAAAAGTATTTCGGATATTGGAGAAACCGCTGCATGAGTTCCATGGGCACAGTGGTGAGATACTCGACCTTTCATGGTCGAAAAATAATGTAAGTTATGATTTAAAGAACAGCCATATCTTCCCTAATCAGCTAGAGTGTAAATATAGTTTCAGTAATTCTGGCAGAAATTGAATTCTACTTTTGTACTTTTTTTTTCTTTGGCAGTACCTGCTGTCAGCTTCAATTGATAAAACTGTTCGCTTGTGGAGAGTAGGCAATGACCATTGTCTTAGAGTTTTCCCACATAGTAATTATGGTGAGTTTTTTCTCCTTTCTGTTCATCTTTTCATTTTTTTTTTTTTCCCAGTTTGGGTCAAATTGGACCAACTCAAACTCGTCTCTCTCTCTCACTCTCTCTCTCTCATTAATTGTATCTTACAGAATTGTTTTTGCTATGATATGATGCAGTAACCTGTGTTCATTTCAATCCTGTCGATGATAATTACTTCATTAGTGGATCAATCGATGAGAAGGTTCGCATTTGGGCCGTTCTTAGTTGCCACGTTGTTGATTGGGTTGATACAAGACAGATAGTTACCGCTGTTTGTTATCGTCCTGATGGCCAGGTTTGGTGATTTTCCTGCTTTTGATCTTCTAGACATAGTGATGCTTACTTTTTGATTTATCTGTAACAAATTTCTTTTCTCTCAGGGAGGCATTGTAGGCTCTATGATGGGTGACTGTCGCTTTTATAATGTATCAGGTATGCTTTTTCACTGGATTAAGTATTTACGTGTACTGCCATCCCTAGCCTTTTTTATTGTCCGTGAATGAGTTCTAGCTCTTTGCAGTCGCCACTTTTTTTCAATGAAGTAAAAGAAAAATAAATATTTTACTGGCTGGATATCTAGATCTGTGGTGGCTGATTATCATGAAAATTTATGGCTAGGTAGAATAACTTCTTGCACTGGCTGCGTACCAACATTATGTGGTCCTGGTTGTGTCGTGCTTATTATCGTTTGTTATTATTTTCTGAAAAGAGCTGAAAATTTTAATGGTGATCTGTTTAACAGAAAATGCACCTTTTAAAGTTTAAATGTTTCTGTGCATTTTAGTTATTTTGTAGGGTATTAAGCACTTGATAGTTTGGCATGTGAAAGGGGGGAATGTAGCTACATAGACCTATTTTTAATTGTTTAAAGCAATATCATGTTGTGGAATAATCTTAAACATGGGCATTTCAGTAACCAATGAGTTTTTATTTTGATTGCTCAGACAATCACTTGGAGCTGGATGCTGAGATTTGCGTGCACAGTAAAAAGAAAGCCCCCTGCAAAAGGATAACTGGCTTCCAAGTAATTCTCTCGTCTTCTTATGCTTTTCTTCGTTAATTTTGTTGAATACTTATAGATGTCCACAAATTTTTAAATGCAGCTACAAGTAAAAAAAAAAAGAAAAAATCCAATGGGCTAAAAGACAAAAAAAAATCATGCATCGAAGTTTGTTTTTGTCTTTTAGCTCCATCCACATTTTAAACAGATGCATATGTCGTTGTACGATTTTATGACATTGCCTTAATAAGTGTGAAATTTTACTCATAGCATGTTATGTACTGCAGTTCTTACCACAAGACTCAAGCAAAGTAATGGTCAGTTGCGCTGATTCACAAGTCAGAATTCTTCAAGGGCCTAATGTGATAGGAAAATACAAGGGTATGTAGCTGTTTATTTGCCCATTTAATTTTAAAAGAATAAAACTTTTCCTGTTTGGTTTCCAACTATATGGATCCACCGTTCATGTAAGCAAGGCAATGTTTGGTTGCTTATTCTATATCTTTTTTAGTGTGCTTATTATTTCAGTATTCGGGTGGTGATAGTGCATTGCTGTATGTTATAAGTTATAGTTCTAGTATAAATGCAAGTTAATTAGTGCTTATTTTTTGTTTATTCTATTTAAATATTAGTTTCTAAAATTTTCTCTTTCCTTTCTTTAGGCCTTCGTAGATCAGGAAACCAACTATCTGCATGTTTCACTTCAGATGGGAAGCATATTGTCTCAGCTGGTGAGGATTCCAATGTATATATGTGGAATTGCATTGGACACGAAGAGCCTGCTCATGACCAAGCAAAAACTATTAGGTCCTTGGAGCGGTTCACAACTAATGCATCCATTGCAATACCTTGGTGTGGCTTGAAATGCGGAAATGCAGAGAAGGAACTGCAACTTCATGTCTCTGAGGATGATTCACCAGAAAATCTGGCTTTTGCTCCTGCTCGTTTCTCTCTGGGTCAAGAATATGTTTTTGAGTCTTTTCCCAAGGGATGCGCAACCTGGCCGGAAGAAAAGCTTCCTGCATTAAGCCAGTTGTCCTCAGCATCTGCATTGCATAAATCCCAATATAAGTTTTTGAAAAGTTCATGCCTCTGCACAACCAGTTCTCATGCATGGGGTCTAGTTATCGTCACCGCTGGATGGGATGGACGAATTAGATCATTCCTCAATTATGGGTTACCGATACCTGTTTGAAGTTCTAGACACTGATTGTACTTTTGGAGATTCAGTATTCAACCCCATGTTGGGAACTTTGCATGTAGAGTGCCCACTAAGGCTGAGAAAGCCTGCGGCAAACAAATGCCAACTGAGTTCAGCAGCATCTACATTGAGAAGGGGAAGTACAGGGTTGAAGCTTCATGAGCATGTGCAGTGCAGATTGATGTTTTAGAATTTAGGTGGGCCCTTCTCATATATCTGAGGTGTACCGACAGAAATAGGTTGTGACATGACGTTTGTTGCGATATAATCCAGCTCAGATTCAGCAAGTGGATGAGGTTAATTTTATCCTCATACCATTTTAATCTTATGATATGCTGATTCGCTACTCAAAAGAAATTTGTCTGCCAGCCCAGAAAAAGATTTCCAAGTTGTGATGTGTTTGGAGATGCTGATATAGATATTCTCTCTACATAATGGAGGTGCTTGTGGGGCCTTGTGAAACATCTTCCTTTAGCTCTTAGAACATGGAAGTTGAAGAATTTAGAGCTCGTGGTCTGAGTTAATTTGGAAGGAAATGGTGGGGAACTAAGCTATTATTTATGATAATAGGCTGGCCGGTTCCAATAATTGAATATTTTGTCTGCCAGTATCTGGTTTGCTTGCTTCATTGTAGGGCCAGCTTCACCTGGGCATGACCGTGGGTTGTTATAATATGCCTTTGCTGCTCAGCCTGCTACATTATTAATGCAGATTTGCAGATGATCCAGTCAATTGCCAAAACTGCTTTTGTTCATGAAAAGCACTCTTACTATCTTTTGCTTGAATGCAGATAATCCTCTTCAGTTTTGCTAACAGATTTTGTAAATTTATTGTCAGAAATTTTGTCTAAGATAATAGGCCTCTTTTTTGTTGGTTTAGCTATGAAGGAAATGTTATATTTTTTTTTTGTTTTTTTTTGGAGGGGGGGGGGGGGGTGTGGGGGTTTCTTAGCATAGATGTAACTAAAGTTACTTGTGTAAATGAAATTTGTCAAGTAGTTTATTCAATGTACGTGTTTGGGAATAGCCGTCAAGATTGGACACTGAGGGTGAGGGAGAAATTGAAAATAAAATTTTTGTTTTTATGTTCTGTTCTGCTCTTTGTGTGGCCAAGAATGCCACCCAATTGGAAAAAAGTATGTTTTAAGACTTGCAATTAGATTTCTAAATAATCTTGTGTTTGAGATTCTTCTATTCTCCAATTATTTTATTTTTATCAAATGTGGTTGATTTGTGTTGCCATTTTGGATAAAATTAGGGATGGCAATGGAGTGGCGTGGAATTGGGGATGCTTACCCCATTTCTCATCCTATTAAAAAATATGTTTGCATTTCCCATCTCATCACTTGATAAATTTAGTGGGGTGAGTGAGGATGAAGAATTTTCATGTGGGAAATGATTTTTTTTATTTTTATCTTATTTTTCATTTACTTATTTTAAAATATGTATGGATGCATAACTTCAGTACATTAAAAATTAAAAATTTAAATAAAATTATTATCATATTATAAAGTATTTAAATTATTTTAAAAAATTTCTAAAAGGTTGAAATAATATTAAAATTAAAAAATGTTTAAAGAGAGCAGTATCTTAAGAAAAAAAAACACAACAATATTTTATGGTTTCATAAAAGTTATAATGTAGGGTTTTTTTTAATTATAACCTATTTATATTAAAAAAATAAAAATAAAATTTATTAATAAAAATTATAAAGAAAATTTATTTATATTAGGCAAACAATAATTCCCAAATGAAAAGAAAATATAACAATGTTTTAAGATTTAATAAAAATTATAATATTGGGTTTTTTTTTAGTTATCCCTTATTTATATTATGCAAAAATAAAAGAAAATTTATTAACCAACATTGTAATTGATAAAATAAAAATTATTGAATAAAAATTAAAAAAATTATAGATAATAGGGATCGGGGTGAGGGTGTGGTGGAGAGTACAAAATTAAACTCCACCTCATTAAGATTTTGAAAATTATTTTTCACCTATTCCCACCCATTCTTAAGAAGTTGTTCAAAATTCACCTCATTTGGGGTGGGGCTCAATGACGCTCCAAGCCTATGGAGAATTTTGTCATCTCTAAATAAAACAATGATAGCCGCTTATATATATATATATATATATATATATGAGAAATTATCTACCGTCCATCCGTTTTTTCACCGTTTTTCAAAAATACGCAAATTTGTTTTTTCAGCGTTCCACTTGAAATTAACATTTTTTTCATTGGTCCACTTTCGTTGTAACACCGTTATAATTTTGCTAACATCATAAGGGTAAAATTATCATTTCACAATGATATAGTGGTAGATAAGTGCAAAACAATATAACTTCAAGTGGAGTTCAGCAAAAATAAAAAAATAAAAAAGTTGTATATTTGAAAAAATACGAAAACAATAGGTGATCGGTGGATAATTTATCTTTTACATTTGAGGGTAAAAAGACCATTTAAATAATATTCCATTAGTTTTCTTAACGGTCTTCAAACGAAAGTGGAAAAGTGAAAAGAAATGTAATTTCAAGTGAATTTAAAAAAAAAAGAATTGTATATTTTTAAAAAAGTTAGAAAAAACGGGTGAACGATGGATGATTTCCCTATATATATATATATATATATAGTAAGTAAAATCTTTTGAGAAGTAGTGCAATTAACACTGCAATTAAACATGAATTATATAAATGAAACATAAGACATATAAATTTAACATAAAATTTGTAAATCAATATTAAGTAAAACATAAATTATATAAATAAGATATAAGATTGTAAATGTAAGACAAAACAAGTTAATTAACATAGGAGTGGTAAATTGCTATATAATTGATAAACAAAACAAAAATTTATAAATATAATATAAAACTTATAAATTAACATTAAGTGTAAAGCAAAATATAAATTATGTAAATAAAACATAAGACAATATATGAAAGGCAAAGCAAGTAAATTTATATAGGAATGGTAAATTGGTGAAAAATTGGTAAATAAAACAAAACTTACAAATGTAAAATAAAACTTATAAATTAGCATTAAGTGTAAAATAAAATACAAATTATGTAAATGAAAAATAAGACTTGTAAATGGAGGGTGAAACAAGTAAATTAATATATGAGTGAAAAATTAGTATATCATTGGTAAACAAAACAAAAGCTTATATATGTAACATAAAACATATAAATCAACATTACATGTAAAACAAAACACAAATTATGTAAATGAAATATAAGATTAGTAAATAGAAGATAATACAAGTGAATTAGTATAGGAGCAGTAAATTGATACATTATTGATAAACAAAATAAAAACTTAGATGCAACATAAAACTTATAAATTAACATTAAGTGTAAAATAAAACATAAATCATATGAATGAAAGGTAAAACGAGTAAATTAATATAAAAGTTATTAAAAAATAATAGTGAAAAAAATAACAGTGAAAAAAAATAACTTACAAATGTAAAGTAAAAACTCATTATAATAATGATTACTTTATTTATTTACTAATTTATTTCTAAATTAAATAATGATAGTCTTGGGTTTATGGGCTTATATAATACATGTGATGATACATGTGAAATTTTATTGAAGATAAAACTTATTTTCAAAATTAAATTTTTAAAAACTATTTTTTTATGTTTTTCAAAGCCATTTATAAGATAATATAATTTTGCGTTCTTCTAATTGTCCTTGAAAGCAATCCCAAAAATCTTCAAGTATAAGTAAGAAGCAACGTTTAAAATTACATGAAGTTTGTATAAAACTGAAAATAAAATCTAATTTTATTGATATATCATATATGTCTAGTAATATAAGAATATAATTTTATTGATCCGGGCTTTATAAAGAATAAGTAAAAAAACTAATATCAAATTCAAAATTAAAAAAAAAAACAAAAGAAAAGAAAATGTCAAATTTCAGTCTCTCAAAAGTCACAACAATTCCTAAAATTTAAAAGCACCAGGCAACACCCAATGGTGGAAACTAAGCATGCATCACCAATTGAAATTGAAAGTTGAACCCACTCATCTACACCACCAGTTAGCTGAACTAGCGGCTACACAACACAATATGCTGCAGCTATGTAACGCAATAGGTAGCAGCAGCAAAGCAAACGCAGCACCAGCAGCCTGCACTTGCACCCACGCGATGTAGCAGCAGCCGCCAGCGAACCCAGCACCAGCCACTGGAACTTGTGTGATGTAGCAGTAGCCACACGAACTCACGCGACACAGCAGCATCGAACCCAGCTGAGCCACTTGGACCCATTGATCCAAACCAGCAGCAAACCATTGACAAAAATATAGCATGCTGACACCACCCTTCTGGAAGGTGGGCTCACCCATTTTGAAGAAGAAGACATTACCTCCGTCTTTAACTAAAACAAAAGAAAAAATAGAGAAAGAAGGAAAAAATAGAAACAAGCCGAAAAGGTAAAAAAACAAAATAAAATAATAAAAATAATATATCATTGATAAATAGTGCCAAAACTTTCTCTATAAATAAAGAAGAAGAGAATGAGCAAATTCATTCCATTGAGAGAGAGTGATTTAACATTTTAGAGAGAGAGTCTAGAGAGCTTGAAATTATAAGCTCTTGTTATAGTGATTTGAGAGTTCGAGTGTATTGAGATTTTAGAATGTGAGCTAAAATATTACAATACTTGTAACTCCTTTTACTAGTAAAATATTTTCCTTCTATTTTCGCCCTTAGACGTAGGTTAAAAGTCGAACCACATAATTTCCTAGTGTCCTCTTTTGTGCTTGTTCTTTATTTTCTTCTAATTTCACTTTAGCTGCGTGTCTGCTTCACCCACTAATTTCTTAATAATGGTATCATAGCTATTAGTTGTATTTTTTGGAGTCGTTAGTACTGCTCACGTAAAAATATTGTTCATGTATACGGTTCTATTCACGCATATGGTGCTATTCATGTATATGGTTATTGTTCACATGAAACGGTGGAGGCGATCCTAGCAAAGTTAGTTCGTGGTGAAAAGTAATGGCGGCAAAATATGTAATTGAGAAGTTTAACGAAAATAATTTTTCATTGTGGAAAATAAAGATAAAAGCTGTATTGAGGAAAAATAATTGATTGGCAGTAATTGGAGAAAGACCCATGGAGATAACTAATGACAAGTGGAACGAGATAGACGGCAACGTCATTTTTAATCTACACTTGGCACTTGCGAATGCAGTATTATCTAGTGTGGTAGAGAAAAAAACAAAAACAACAAATGAAATATGGGATACTCTCACAAAATTATACTAAGGCCAAATCGCTGCACAACAGGATCTTCTTAAAGAGGAGACTCTATACTCTTCGAATGACAGAATCTACATCAGTGACCAACCATATCAACACCTTAAAAACTCTATTTTCACAACTTACAACGTTGGGTCATAATATAGAGGAAAATGAACGTACAGAGCTTCTACTTCAAAGTCTACCAGATTCGTATGATCAACTCATCATCAACATGATGAACAACAATCTAGCGGATAGTTTAGTTTTCGGCGATGTTGCAGTCTCTGTATCAAATGCAGAGAGCTAGTGGAAAAACAAGAAAGACATACTGACGAGTTCGGAGTAGGTAAAAGCACTATCAGTGACGAGAGGAAGATCAACGGAACATGGTCCCAGTGGGAGTTGTTGTACAAATTTTATTGAACTCGCAAGCGCACGAATCTATTGTAGAATAGATTAATGGTGACGAGTGTCGATCCCACGAGGAGGTGGATTTTAATTATGTGTAGAATTAATTTTCTATGAGAGTGGTTGGATTTGTGGTGGAAGTGATTTAAATTATCCTAAATTTTGAATTAAAATAGCGAGAATAAATTAAAGAGAAAACTATAATAATTAAAGTACTTGGGTATTCGGATCTGCATCAACATGCATCATGGGCTAAATATTACTTATTAATACTAATTAAATCATGAAGGGGGTTTCCACACCTCATGAACCACACTTTAATCAATATGGTGCGAAGGACGCATCGTGTCAAATAATAATAACCTTTTACTAGGGAGCCAGTGAAACTAATGCGGTATCTAGACAAGATTATTATTATTTGTCGACGAAAAGTCGAAACATCCACAAAAATTAAAAGGGAAGAGAAAATAAATTTATCAAATAAAGCTCATGGCACATGTTGAGACTTCACCTTTAACGCAAACTTGAAAGAAAATTAGTTACTCATACTTAAATTAGGGGTAAAATATGAATTTATTAAAATACGTAGAAAGTACAAGATAGAGAAGGAATTACAAAAAATGAAGCTAAAAAATGAATTCAGAGATGCCAAATTGGGGGGGGGGGGAGGCCCCCTGTTTATAGATACATTGAATAAATTATGGCCATCGGATTAAAAACAATTTGGATGCTCAGGATTGCACCATGTTATCAGTCAACAGTATACGGTTTGACCACGCGGTTTGAACAGTGACACGGTTTGACCACGCTGTTTGAACAGTCAACCGGCTTGAACAGTGACACGGTTTGGTTGTAAATAATCTTGTGTATATGCATGTACCGTACGCGCGATTTTTGGTCCATTAACATGCTGCCACGTCATCGATCAACAGTACATAAGAATTTTAGTCCAATAGAATCGTAACACCTCATTAGTCAATGCCACATCATCGGTTAATGCCATATCATTGTTCTGTACGCACCATGGACAGTACTGTACATGTGAATAGTATCGTACATGTAAATAATGTCATTTTTCCTTTTATGATCCTACTAAAGTTTTCGACTGTCCTGAGTTTAAAAGTGATGTCTGTTTTGAATTCCGATCTCTTGTTCATTGTGAAATGACCATGATACTTCTAAATACATAAAATAATTCATTAAAATAAAACATACATAATTAAATTACAAGAGACTTAAATACATAAAAGTAAGAATGTTAGTAAAACTTGAAGTATAAAATAACAGTTTTCTCATTTATAAATATTCACTTTCTGACACTCAACAGGAGTCACAATCATGGTAGGTCAAAATTAAGAAGTAAGAAGAATGTTAAATGCTATAATTGTGGCAAGAAATAGCACGTCAAGAAAGAGTGTTGGAGTAACCAGACATATCCATGAGTGGTGTAAAGTATATGGTGGCTTTCATTGATGATTATTGCAAGAGATGTTGGTTGTATCCAATTAAGAAAAAATCAGATGTGTTTCCAGTGTTTAAAGAATACAAAGCGCGGGTGGAACTTGAATCCAGTAAAAGGATCAAGTGATTGAGGACGGATAATGGTGGAGAGTATACAAACGACGAGTTTCTTGCTTTCTCTAAGCAAGAATGTATTCAAAGATAGTTCACAATGACATATACTCTTCAACAAAATGGAGTAGTAGAGTGGATGATCAGAACTTTTACAGAAATTATAAGAGTTATGTTGAGAACTGCTGGTCTACCTAATTCATTGCGGATAGAAGCAGCTAAAACTACCTATTATGTAGTAAATCGGTCGCCATCCACAGTAATTAGGCTGAAGACAGTGATGAAGATGTGGACTGGAAAGCCAGCTAATTACTCCTACCTACATGCATTTGGATGTCCTATGTACGTGATGTATAATGCCCAAGAAAGAGTAAAGTTAGATTCGAAATTTAGGAATTGTATCTTCTTGGGGTATGCTGATGAAATAAAGGGGTATCGTCTGTGAGACCCCACTGCCCATAATATCGTCATCAGTAGAGATGTTATCTTTGTAGAAGATCAACTACAAAGGAGAGATGAAGATGATAACACTGCAAAAGAAAAGTTAGAGACTGTACTGGTATATGTGAAAAATAATCTGGAAAAAGAAAATTCAGATTCTTCTGAAGCAGCACCAGAGCATGATGAACAAGAAACAATTGAGTCTAAGGCTCTAGAATTCGTCGGTCAACTCGTGAGAGACGACCACTAGCGTGGCACTCGAAGTATGTTACAGAGATCAATATTGCATACTATCTTCTAACAGAGGATGGAGAGCCAACAACTTTCCATGAAACTTTAAACAGCTCAGATGTTACTTTGTGGATGATAGCAATACAGAAAGAAATTAAAGCTTTACACAAGAATAAGACATGGGAGCTTTTACCACTACCACATGGAAGAAAAGCTATTAGTAACAAATGGGTTTACAAGATCAAACGTGATGACAATGACCAAATGGAGCGGTATCGTGCAAGATTGGTGGTGAAAGGATATGCTTAGAAAGAAGGTATTAACTTCAATGAGATATTTTCTCCGGTGGTTTAACTTACAACAGTTAGAGTAGTCTTGATGATGTGTGCTACATTTGACTTACATCTTAAGCAGTTAGATGTGAAAACTGTATTTTTTCATGGAGAACTTGAAGACGAAATTATATGCTCTAACCAGAAGGTTTTGTTGAAATAAGAAATGAGAACTTGGTTCGACTTACAACAGTTAGAGTAGTCTTAGTGATATGTGCTACATTTGACTTACATCTTGAGCAGTTAAATGTGAAAACTGTATTTTTTCATGGAGAACTTGAAGAAGAAATTTATATGCTCCAACCAGAAGGTTTTGTTGAAATAAGAAATGAGAACTTGGTTTGTAGGTTGAACAAATCTCTATACGGTCTCAAACATGCACCAATGTGTTGGTATAAGAAATTTGATTCCTTCATTATGAGCCTTGGATACAACAGACTCAGTTTAGACCATTGTACATATTACAAGAGGTTTGAAGATAATGATTTCATCATTTTCCTATTGTACGTGGATGACATGTTGGTTGCAGGTCTCAACAAAAATCAAGTCCAAGAATTAAATGCATAATTGGCTAGAGAGTTTGAAATGAAGGGCTTGGGACCAACAAACAAGATTATATGGATGCAAATTCACCAACACAGAAATAACATGAAGATTTGGCTTTCACAAAAGAATTACTTGAAGAAAATCTTACGACACTTCAACATGCAAGACTGTAAGCTAATTTTGTACCCCACTTCCTGTTAATTTTAAGTTATCCTCAAGTATTTGTCCTACCAATGAACCAGAGATGAAAGAGATGTCTCGAGTACCGTATGCATCAGTAATGTGAAGATTGATGTTCGCTATGATTTGTACAAGACCAGACATTGCACAAGCAGTGGGAGCTGTCAGTCGATACATGACGAATCCTGGTGGAGAGCATTGAAAAATTGTGAAGAGGATTCTGAGATATATTAGAGGAACCTCAGATGTTGCATTATGTTATGAAGCATCAAAATTTACTGTCAAAGGCTATGTGGATTTAGATTTTGCAGGAGACCTTGATAAGAGAAAATCCACTATTGATTATGTGTTTACACTTATAGGAGGAACTGTAAGCTGGGTTTTGAAACTGCAAACTATTATGGCTTTATCTACAACATAAGTAGAATAAATGACGGCTACACAAGCTTGTAAGGAAGCTATTTGGATACAAAGGTTATTGGAGGAGCTTGGGCACAAAGAGGAAAGAGATGTCTCGAGTACCGTATGCATCAGTAATGTGAAGATTGATGTTCGCTATGATTTGTACAAGACCAGACATTGCACAAGCAGTGGGAGCTGTCAGTCGATACATGACGAATCCTGGTGGAGAGCATTGAAAAATTGTGAAGAGGATTCTGAGATATATTAGAGGAACCTCAGATGTTGCATTATGTTATGAAGCATCAAAATTTACTGTCAGAGGCTATGTGGATTTAGATTTTGCAGGAGACCTTGATAAGAGAAAATCCACTATTGGTTATGTGTTTACACTTATAGGAGGAGCTGTAAGTTGGGTTTTGAAACTGCAAACTATTATGGCTTTATCTACAACATAAGTAGAATAAATGACGACTACACAAGCTTGTAAGGAAGCTATTTGGATACAAAGGTTATTGGAGGAGCTTAAGCACAAATAACAGAAAATTCATGTGTTTTGTAACAGTCAAAGTGTTTTGCATATTGTAAGGAATCTAGCATTTCTTTGCAGGATAAAGCACATAGAGTTCAATATCACTTCGTTCGAGAAGTAGTGGAAGATGGAAGTGTAGATTTACAGAAATCCATACCAAGGAGAACCTAGTAGATGCTTTGATTAAGCCGATCAATGCTGGCAAGTTTGTCTTCAGTAGATCCTCTTGTGGCTTAGCAGAAACGTAGACAATATGACAATGACGAAACAAAAAGAATAGTGTGGAGATATGATTGGCTCGTAATCAAATCTCTAAGTGGGAGAATGACAAAAGTATAGCATGCGGGCACCACCGTTCTAGAAGGTGGGCTCGCCCATTTTGAAGAAGAAGACATTGCTTCCGTCTTTGACTGGAATAAAAGAAAAAATAGAGAATGAAGGAAAAAATTGAAATGAGCCGAAAAGGGCAAAGAAAAAAAAATAATAAAATAATAAAAATCATATATAATTATAAATAGTGCCAAAACTTTCTCTATAAAAAAGAAGAGAATGAGCGAATTCATTCCATTGAGAGAGAGTGATTTAGCATTTTAGAGAGAGAGTATAGAGAGCTTGAAATTATAAGCAATTGTTATAGTGATTTGAGAGTTCGGGTGTATTGGAATTTTGGGATGTGAGCTAAAATACTACACTACTTGTAATTCCTTTTACTAGTAAAATATTTTCCTCATATTTTCGCCCGTGGACATAGGCTAAAACCCGAACCACGTAATTTCCTGGTGTCTTTTTTTGTGTTTGTTCTTTATTTTCTTCCAATTTCACTTTAATTACGTGTCTACTTCACCCATCAATTTCCTAACAACCATCACCAACTCCACCTCAAGTAATCTATGATTTTTTTTAGTTGTTGAGATTATTCTAAAATTCTGAGAAATTTTAAAATTTTAAAATTTTTATTCTATGATTAATTATTATCTTTATATAATATTAGGATTTTAAAGTTCAAACCCTCTACTATCAACGGCATTCAAATAACTTCTATGTTATAGATATAAAATCATTCATGATGGTGCAATTGGTGATTCCAGTTCATTATTTATTTCCAAATGTTTTTGATTAATTTTTTGCCTAATGATATGCCCTTATTCTATTAAATTCTTTTAATTTTGGCCGAGTGTCTTATTCACCGTTTTAATAGTTCTAAGCCATTTCAAAAACAAGTTGCTTATCTTAAATTCTTTTAATTTAATTTAATTTATTTTATTTTAAAAAAATAATGGAAGTCCAGGCCTGGTTCCAAGCCCGGCTCAGGCTCAGCCCGTTCAAGTTTGGATGGATTTTTAAAGAGTTTTGACTTGTTTCCAATTAAGCCCAAACCCAAACCCAAACCAAACCCAAACTCAAACCCGCATTTTACCAACCCTACGTCTCGCTCATTCACCATAAAAGATTTGTTTGCGCACGTTCAATGCATTTCATCGCCCCCACTTTTCTCATTTTAAATTGATTACAATACCCATCGGGATAACTTAAAATTCCAAATATACCATTTCTTTTCTTTATTTTCTCTCTCAATTTCCCTCATTTTCCTTTATTTTCTCTCATGTCAAACACCCATCACAATAATAGATCTTTCGTAATCCATCAGTGTCTTCACAGATTTCACCCAGCAAATACCCACCCAATTCTCAAATTCAATCACTGCAAGAGAAGCACCAGCAGCCTCATAAGACGTGAGTAAAGAGAAATTCATGCGAGCGGCATTCTTCATCATGCCGAATCTTCAGTGATTTGGAGTCAATTACCAAGTCTTCCCTGGACTCTAACATCCTCAGACCTCAGTACATAAATAACGAGGCAATAAAGCATGATTAATATCTTCGGGCCATCATCACACCTGTAACATAAGAAATTCATGAAAATTCTTCCTTAGTAAAGATTCAAATATTGTTGGTATAGATAGAGACCAAAAATATTTCCACCACGTAGATTTATTGTTAGAAGATTGAAGGACAAAAGTACTCAAGGAGTCAATTTCCAAATTTAGTTGCAACTAAGAATTTGGGGAACAGAAAGTTGGAGCTGTTGAGTTAAAAAAAAGAAAAAAAGAATAAAAATAAGGATAATTTCAAAAATAAATAAGATAATTGAGAAGAGAGGGTTGCTAAAATAAAGCGAGGGATCAAATATCCTACCAACAACATACATCTAAAGGCTCAAACACAATACCAGATCTGGTAACCCTAGAAATGGTGTTCTGAAGGAATAGGGGAAGAAAAGAATACAACCAAGGGGAGAGATCCGGTCTCTATGCCTTGGAGGAATGTAGCAGTTGTATGGCAGATCTGATACAGATCAGTCTGCAAAAAATTGCTTTAAAAATAAATTACGGAAATATAAATATACATGAAAATTGAAACTTTGCTTTAAAATAAATTACAAGATTGTAATCCTTACATGTGCTTTCTTGATTTGATGCTTTAAAATATTACAGAAGAGATGGAAAAATAATCTGAAGACATGAAAAATTTCCTTGATGCCTTCTGATTTCGGATTCCCAGAGAAGGAGAGAGAGAGAGAAAGAATAAGAGAGGAAATTAGAAGAGAGAGATGGAAAAAAAGCATCTGAGGAGTCTAAGTCTTCCTCCAGATTTAAATACAAATTTTTTTTTACACTGTAGCGAGTCTGTAGGTTCCCTACTGTAGTGAAATTGTTGCTTTGTACATACAGATACGATCCGGGTGAAGAGACATGTGCGCTCTCACTTGTTTCTAGGGGACCACCCGAAGGTACAAGAAGAAATAAAAATATATATACAAAATGGTAAAAATACATGTATAAATACTCTTTTTTTTAATTCAAACAATAATTATTTACAGTGCTTTATTGGAGAGAAAATTCTAAAACAGTCGTCTTCATTTTCGTCTCTAAGAGAAATAAATGGCTCTTCTTCTTCTTCTTCATCTTCAGAGGAATCTGCAATTGAAGATTTTGATCTTGAAGTGAGGAGTTGCTCTATAACTTTGAAATATTCTTCTTCAGTTTTGGCACTGGTAAAAAGAGATTAGGCTTTGGATTTCTGGGTAAGAAATGATTGTTGGGCTTTGAAATCTTTTATGGTTGGGGGCAGGAAGCCTTTGAAACAAAGCCAATTTCTGATGAGGGTATCAGTTAATTTGGTCTGTTCGTTAAATTTTGATCACCATTTTACTTTGAAGGTTCTTTGTAAAATAAGTTGGGTTTCTTGGGTATGAAATCTGAAATTCCACATCCATACCCATGGAAGAAAGAAATTTGTGCAGAAGCAGAGGAAGGGAGAAAACCTTTTCTCGGATGGAGAGGGGTTATAATGGGATTTAAAGAGGTTTAAACAATGAGTAGCATTTGGGGTTAAAATTTGTGGTAATGGACCAAAGAAATTCCACTATTGTTGAAACCAATTTGAGAGGCTTTGAACAGTTATTTTTGAATTGAAGAAAAATAATCATGAATGAGATTTCTTTGGATTTTGTATGAAAAATGTGTTAAACCAGGCTTGTTGATAATCCCAGTAGGAATAGGTCAAGCAGTGTGGTAAACGCATTTGAAAATTTGGAGGGAAACTTTTGGGCTTGTGGAGTTGGTCGCTCCACTGGTTTGGGCTCAAGACTTTTAGGATAGTGGCCGTGGAGTAGGCCGGCTCGGAATGGGATTCACTCTGAAAGAAATGTTTAAATTTTACAGACTCAGTGGCTTTTAGAATGATTTGGTAATAAAACTGGGGTTTTGTCAAATCTCATGATTTAAAAAACCAACCTTTCGGAAAAAACTTTGAAATTACTTGAAAAGGATTAGTGTGGTAAAATTCATCTTCCATGGTTAAAATATTTTGAAAATGAGTTTTATCATACCAATCGGAAGTTTTCTTTGAAAGTGTTGGCTGGGAAAGAACAAGTTGAGAAGATAAACTTTAGCCAGAGAGAACAACATTTTGAGAAGAGGGTTTTGAAATGTCTTTAGAAATAGATTTTTCTTTATCAATATCATCTTTGGAAGAAATTTGGCTTTGAGAAAAACTTTGTAAAGCGAGCATAAGCTTCAGGAGATTTAGAAATGGATTTCATCCATTCATTTACCTGCTCATGTGAGGCAAGGGCTTTGGACTGGGCTTCTTGGTCTTCTATCATGTCGATCCAAGATTTAATCGGCATGGCAGAAGAAAGTAATTTTTCTGTAGAGGGGGTAGTTTGAGGTTCTTTAGGGGTCTTTGGAGGCTCAGTGTCTTTAAGGATACCCTTACCCTTGTCTTTGCGTTTTGGCGGCATTATCTGTTTTGGAGAAATTCTCTGGTTAGAAAATGAGGAATAGAATTTGTATCACCTTTAATAAATTCAATATCAAAATAAAAAACACTTAAAATTGCTTGCCAACGTGCAAAAATCTGTTTTGATGCAATATTTTGAATATCTTTTTTAAAACATGTTTTGCAACTTCGCAATTGATTCTAAATAAAAATTTTTGATTTAATAAATCACTTTGGAATTTAGATATGCATAAAACAATAGAAAGAATTTCTTTTTTGATAGTAGAGTAATTTCTTTGGCAATCATTCCAATGTGCAGAAATATACTATACTATTTGTTCTTTATTTTTTCCTTTTGCTTTAATATTCCTCCATAACCTAAGTCAGATGCATCAGTTTCAACTATTTTAGGTAATACAGGATTAGCAAGAAATAAACATGGAATAAATTTTACAGAATTCTTTATGAGCTTAACCACTTTAGTATGTTCGTCTGTCCAAGCAACATGATTTTTCTTTAATCTATCATGCAAAGGTTTGGACATCCTATTGATATTAGGATAGAAATCAAGAACATAATTTAAACTTCCTAAAAATCTTTGTAATTGGTTTTGTCTAAGATTTTATCAGGAAATTTATCAGCAAACATAAGAGATCGTTCAATAGAGTGATGGTTCCTTTGGAAATGTTATGACTTAGGAACCTGATCTTTGTTTGGAATAAAGAGACTTTAGAACTAGATATTGCTAAACCAGCTTTTCTAGTGACAAAATAAAAAGTCTTTAAATGTCTGAAATGTTGATCAATTGTTTGAGAAAAAATCAACACGTCATCGATATAAACAATGCAAAACTCAGAATAAGAGTTGTAAATGTCATTCATAATTCTTTGAAATTCCGAGGGTGCATTTTTCAAACCGAATGACATAACAGTCCATTCATATTGTCCAAATAGAATAGTAAAAGCGGTTTTATAACGGTCTTTAGAATGAATTTGAATTTGCCAAAAACCAGATTTCATGTCAAATTTTGAAAATATGAAAGCAGAATGTAGTTTTTGGAGCAAATCCTTTTTATTAGGTATAGGATACCTAATCCATTTTAGTGCTTTATTTAAAGGTTTGTAATTTATTACAAGTCTTGGTGTGCCTCTTTCAATTTCAGAATTTGTATTGACATAAAAAGCGACGCATTGACCAAAGAGATCGAGATTTAGCAATTAGGCCTTTAGATTCTAAATCTTTTATTTCATTTTTACAGTGTTGTTCCAGTTCCATGTTTATTTGGATTGGACGAGCTTTAGTGGGTATTTTTTTTTCATTAAAAGAATTTTCATAGGGCAAATCTACCAAATGTTGTTTTCGGTTCCAAAAAGCAGATGGTAAATCAGCACATATTTCTTTTTCAATAAGATTCTTAAAATCAGAGATCTTTCTTTGGATGAAGCTATTTTGCAGTTGGCTTTCAATTCTTTGTAGACTTAAATCATTTTGTAAACAAAACAAGTTATTTTGTTTGGATTTGAGTATTGCATTGATTTGATTCTGGTAGACAGAACAAGCTTTGACAATATTTAAGTTTCTTGTCTTTGGTTTTTCAATAAAAGGGAAAACAAGCTTTTTGATTTTTACTTTAAAGGATATACCATCATAGTTGACAGTATATGGAGTAATGAGATTTATAAAGGGGGTTCCTAAAATGACAGTATGGTGTATGTCATTTGTAAGAAGGAAAGAAGTTTTAAATTCAAAACCATTATTATGTATTGAGGCATCAACTTTAGATTTGACATTTAATTTTGAATTATTGGTGGCAGAAAGTTTTACTTTAGTTTTCTCATGAAATCTTTTGGGGACAATATCTTCTTTAATATAATTTAAATCGGCACCAGTGTCAAAAAGGACAATGGTGTCAATTTCAAAATCTTTAGAAAAAATCAAGGTGATTTTAATTAAATATTTTCTTATGGTGATTTGCTCTAAAACAAATAGGAAATCATTAGGTACAGATTCAATGCTTTCAAGATTTTGTTCATTATCGTCTTCAAATTCAACTTCTTTATCAGAATTGTCTTCTAATTGTTTTTGTAAGAGAAGTTGAATGGTTTCAGAATCATTCTTTTATTTTTCTTTTAATTCTTTAATCTCAAGTTTGATTTCTTTAATTTCCTTTTGAAGATCTTGGATATTGGGGATTATTTTCTTAGTTTTCTTATTACCCAAAATTTCAGTAAGATCATAAGAATTATTTTTAATAATAGGAACTTTAGAAATTTCTTTTTTATTAGAATCCAGGGTTTTCAAAAGTTTATCTAGATATTCTTTTTGAAGACTTGGATAAGAAATATGTTTAACAAGTTCAAGAAAAGTCTATTGGTCTTCAGTTAAAACATTGATTTTCTTTAAAAAAGAATTTGATTCAGAGTCACTTTCGCTAGTTGCAGAGGTATCTGAATCAATTAACTCATCAACCTGTAAAGGGTCACTATCTCCCGTCATGGAAGACTCAGAATCAGAGGATTCTATTAGTAAAGAGGCAACTTTGGAGAAGGTTTCTTCATCAAGGCCAAGCTCATGAAGCTTCCTATTCATTCTGCAATATTTTGCAGTATGACATTTCTTTCCACATTTATAACATGTGGCTTCTTTGTTGTTAAAAGGGGTTTTGGTTTTGGGTTTAAACTCTTTCTTTTTAGAGAAATTGGGCTTCTTATAAGGGCTCGAGGGTTTCTTATAAGAAAGTTATCTAAAATCACGAAAGGGTTTCCTATGCCTCTTAGATTTGTAATGTTTTTTGTAAGGTTTTAAGGAACATTCACCATTACAATCTTTAGAAGTACAAGTTTTAAAGGGGTCATAATTGAATTGTTTACAGAAACTGCCTAATTCTTGCTTAGATTTCCTAAGCTTCCATTTAAGTCGTTTCTGTAATTTCAAATCTTGACAAATCTTTAAACCTTTTTTGTTGACAAAACTGACTAACTCACCATAAGTGAGTTCGTCATAAGGAATGCGGTTGTCATACAAGGCTTTGATGGAATTTTTAACCTTCTCTCCTAAGAGGATTGGTAAACCTGTAAGGAATTTCTCCTTCCAAGTTGTATGGTTTGCATCATCTCTAAGGAAGAGTCGGGTAAAGAAGGTGGTTTTATAGCTTTGGAATTCACTAAGTTTTCTACACCTCAAATTGTGTAATAACTCAGCGTTCTTATCTCTAAAGTGCGAAGGGTCACCTATGAAATAGAGAGAAATAGTCAATATCAAGGTAGTAACAGCATCTGAATTGGACTATTAAACTTATCAAGAATGGGGGCTCCATTCGCATCAACTTGGATAGAATTAAGGACATCTAATTATTGCTGTTTGGTGAGAAGATGATCCCAACAACCTTTAAGTTGACCCGTAAACCCGGCAATAAGAATTTCTGCTATGGCTCTATCAAAAGTTCCTGATTGGGTTTTATAAGCATTAGCTGCCATGGTCATTTGTTGCAACAATCCTAAAATATTGTACTCAGACATACCATCAATATTCCACTCATAGACGGAAGATGCATTAAATCTTAATTGATTTAAAGCACTTGGTCTATTTTCTATAGCTAGATCTGGTGGAGTTTTGACAGTGGGTAAGGATAGTTCCCAATGGATTTTGTTGGCTTTAGGAATGAGTTCTTCTTTAAAGCTTCTATATCAGAAGAGGTTAAAGACATCTGATCTTGTTCCAATACTCCAATCTTACTGGATTGAGGAGTATCAGGGGCTATTTGAACTTTACTAGATGAGGAAGAAGCTTCTATCCTATCTAGTTGTTCTCTAATGGCTTTAGCAAAATATGATTTTGACTCTTGAACAAGTTTTTGACTAGTTTTCGAAACCTGAAAAGGTTTGAAAATAGGTTCCTTAAGCTTTTTATCAGAATCCGATTTTGTACTGATAGGAGAAACATTTATGGTTGACTTTTGGAATTGGTTTTCTATCCTAGTAAGTTGTTTTCCTATCGTATTTAAATTAGTATTACAGAAATTATTCTGTTGAATAATACTACTTAAATTCGCATCAGAATCATTAGGTTTAGGGATTTTATAAAGTGAGACTTTAATCTCAATAGGAGGTTCACCATGATTTATGGTTAAACTCGTAAGAGGTGGATGTTCAGATTCTATGGTTCTATTGCTATCAGAAAGATTCATTCATGATTTTCTTTCTAATAGTAATAGGGATTGACTCTTTAAAAGGATAAGAAATGTTGTTATCCGAAGAATACATCTCGAACCAATCAAAAAACAATATATGAACTTTATGTGAATTTACAAATTTATAATAAATCTCTTGAATTTCTTTTCTTTGATTTAAAAAATGTTTGAAAAACCAAAATCTTTTTTCTTTATTATTATTCGAATAAAAATCATTATGCATGAGAGTTTTATCCAACTCAAATTCCTTTTCAATAACATTAATGACATTCTCTGTGATAGCAGAGAACGTAGGAGAAGTTGGAGGAGAGGGTTCCTTCTCTTCCTGTCTTTATTCATGTTGACTGCTAGAGTAGACCGGATGAAGAACAGTAATGGTGTAGTCAACAGAATGTATAGAAGAACTAGGTATATCCGAAGTGGAAAACCTAGATTGGTTGCTTACCGGTTGGTATGGAAGATTTATAACGGAAGGGATTTTTGAAAATTTCTTTTCTAATGAAGGAATGCTTGAACTTGAATCTTTATCGGAGAATCTTGATGATGTGGATCTCCGAAAGGATAATTTGACTTTACCATCGGAATACTAAGTCACATTTTGCAACTCTGTATTTGGCTTAAGTTGTTTTGGAATTACTGGTGCGGTGACTCCTTCAAGGATCCACTCGTCTGGAAGATTTATATCTTTCCATTTGATTGGTTTTGGAATGACAGTATTGGCTTTAGACAGGTCAGTCTGCAAGAGAAGAGTTTCATCTCTTTTTTACTGGAATTTATGTTGCGTACTAAACGCAGAAATCATGACTTTGTACGAAATTTTGTAAACTAAGGCTACATGAATATATTCTTCAATCATATCATAATTGTGGGTCTTGATTTGTAAAATCATGCTTTTTAAAATATTTTTGTCTTTTAAAGAAATCGTGATGTTTGGATAACAATTAAATGAAATAGGACCTTTACAAAGACTTGATTCTATAATACTTAGTAAAAAATCATCAAAAGATTTGAATCGCCCATCTCTAAGGACAACAAGTATTGAAGTGTTTAAGCCTTCTTTTGTTAAGGGTTTTATACCAACTTGTATTAAGCCGATGTGAATATAATTAAAATTTTTATCTTTTAACTTCTTTAAAGATTGTTCTGAAAACAAATGAATTGTTTCAAAAGGATTTGAAAGGGTTGTCTCGTTCTTCTGTTTTTATGACACAATTATTCTTTAAAAAATCAAGCTTTTTTGTTTTATAAATCATTTTTTATTAACTTTAGGTAATTCCTAATTATCAATTGTTTTATTGAAATTTTCGATTACAAATTTTTCTGGTAATATATATATATATAAAGTTAGGACTTGAGGAGGTGATGTGACATCACAATTTCTCATATTTGTATATTCTATAATATCTAATAAATAGAGATTTTTTCTTTTAAATTTGACTTTTCATCTTCTCATAATTAATTTAATTGTTATTACATAATAATAATTATGTAAAAGTTTTAAAGAGACATATTCTTTGTAATGAAAATTAAAGGGGGAGTATTATGAATTTATTAAAATAAATGTAGATGTTTATAATATATATCTCTTAGTATCCCCACTATCTCCCATTAGCAATCTTTAGCTTCTCTATAACTCCCACTATCTCACAAAAAATTATGATTCATAATTTTTCATTAATTTCATGGAGTGATTATGTAACTATAAAAGGAGACCTCATCTTTTTGTTTTGTACACACACAATTGGAATGAATAAAATTACTCTATAATATATTTTTTTTCATATTTTTTTATCAGTTTCATCAAGTGTAAAGTAAGAAAAAAGGATAATACTAAATTTTTTTTTCAAAACCGCGTGAAGCGCGGTTTTATTTTCTAATTAATATATATTACATACTCACTTGTCGAGCCTATTAATATTGTGAGTTAGACTACTTGCACCCCTACAAAACTCTTATAAAAATCCTTATTTATTTATTTATAATTTTTCCTTTCATATTTGAGAACAAATTGTTTAAACTCACACTTCTACCCCAAAAAGGAAAAACAGAACAAAGAAATCACTAGTTTATTAGGAGAGCTTTAAATATACTTATTACAGTATTTGATTAACTTATTAAAAATAGTGGATAGAAGTTTGTTCTCAATTACCTAACTAGTTAAAGTCTCCACGCGGACCGCGGGGGGGGGGGGGGGGGGGGGGAGCACGATCAAGATAGAAAAAGCAAATGTATATCAAAATAAATTTTCATATATAACTTGAGAATGCACAAATAATTTTTTATTGTGGGAGATAGTCCAAATTTAAAGGAATATTCATTAGTAACACAAGAATTCAAGATTAAATTTAAAAATGCTTTGGATATGAAGAGTGAGATAAGCAGTCGGGACCTTAAGAGAGAGTGAGATAGGGCTTGTGGAGCAACAAAAGTGTAGGGTTGTATTGGTTTTTTCAGATTATAACTGACATTATAATAACTTTTAATAGGGTAGGGTTATATTGGTTATTTCAGATTATAACTGGCGTTATAATAACTTTTAATAGGGTATCCTAAGAGATAAAGTTTTAGAAGGATTTTATGGAGGTGCTATTAATGCCACTTTATGTAATCAATTTTCATTAAAATGAAAAATCCCGACCCACTGGTTTGCCCATTTGCTACTAGCCAGTGGCATCCCAACCCGACCAAGTAAAACTATTTGGTGAGCTACTGCCTTCACTTAATGATGTTATAATATTAAAAAATAAAATAATAATAATGTTACGTTTATTTAGATGAAATACTTAATTTATATTTTAATTATAATATCATTAATAAAAAAATTATTATTTAAATAAAAAATAATAATTATTTATTATTTAAATTAATTAAATAATGACACATTACTTATTACATTAATTAAAATATAATTTAAATATCTTAATCAATTAAATAAGTATAATCTTATTGTTTTTTAATTATTAATATTTTGGTACGATAGAAATAAAAGGACGCTATTTTTGCAAGTACCCTAACTAGCAAAATTGGTGTCATGCCACGTCCGATAGATGTGTGTCCGTACTTGAACCTTGGTGGATAACCCCAGACTCTGGAAACTGGTAGTCGATAGACACTGAAAGAGAGAGAGTCTCCCACACAACACAACAGATGGCTACCATTTCAGTTCCACTCTCTCATAACACTTCATCTCTTCAACATTTATCCACTATACGCCACCGTTTTCACTTTCCCAGATCGTCCCATTCACCCCTCACAATCGCTTGCTCTGGTAAGACTTAACTGTTAAACTCTTATGCTTAATTTTATATCTGGGGACTTGGATAAATTACTTTGATGGGTATTTAGTATCTATTATCATGATGATGAAGCAGCTAGAAGAAATTCCTCAGAATCAAAGGAAAGCTTTTCTCATTTAAAGGAACTTAAGGGCGTGGCTTGTGGCTTTCTTGCTGCTTGGGCTGTAACTGCTGCCTCACCTGTCATTGCTGCTAATCAGGTGAGTGCCACTTCCATTTCATTGTAATTACATGAGCTTGGAAATAGAAATTAATTACTTATGGCTTTGCATTCGTGCATTAGATTCTTGGCATTATTACTTATTCGGCGTCTATAGCAGACTAAAATGTTTCTAGTTTCATTATGATAACTAGTTATTTAGAGGCTGCAGCAGAATACAAGATTGTAATATCTGGATTCGTCCTGCAGAGGCTGCCCCCGCTTTCAACAGAGCCTGATCGATGTGAGCGTGCATTTGTTGGTAACACGATTGGTCAAGCAAATGGCGTTTATGACAAGCCAATTGATCTGCGCTTCTGTGATTACACTAATGAAAAATCCAACCTCAAGGGGAAGTCTCTTGCGGCAGCACTCATGTCCGATGCAAAGTTTGATGGTGCGGACATGTCAGAAGTGGTTATGTCAAAGGCTTATGCTGTGGGAGCAAGCTTCAAGGGTCAGTTTTTCTCTTATCTTTTACAAAAATTGTTTCAGCCAGGGATACCTTATCTGCAGATTGCTAGTATTTTCAAAGGGGTAACATTTTGTTACTTATACGCTTGATTGCACCTGATTCTAATCCGATGAAACTAGAAACATCGAATTCTTTTCTAAGTAGCATTTTGTGTTTATCCATCCCTTGGAAAGGAGTCTAATTCAGGCTCTGATATGACAACTCTATCCATGGGAGTTGGTTAAATAAACATATTTCAATCGCATAATAACATAATGATAAGGTCAATGCTTTCATTTCCATTGAATATCTAAACTTGTCCTCAAGCTCAGGCGCATAGTTAATCTCTACAAATTAAAGATTAAGCATATCTGCATGTACCGGTTATTTCTGGATAAGTCTACTTTATAGATTAGGTTTCAACTCGTACTAGAGTTTTCATGTTTTGATTCTTGGGTTAAAGTTTTCAAGTTTGAAAACCAGAACTAGCAAATTCCTTGCTTTAAGGGTACAAAACAATATTCAATATTCAATTTTGTTAGTAACGAACAACTAGGAAGATCATTTTGAAGCTTTACTATGGTTCTGCTGCTTCATTATTGTGCACTAGATACATCTTAGTTATATGAGTAGGACAGAGCGGTCAAATTTGTGCTGTCATGGAAATCTGACAATCTCGTCCTTTACCAATCAAGACATTCAGTTTCATGAATAGTATCAATGTTTTGAAATTGACAATCCTTCAAAATAAGAAGTATATATCTGTCAGTAGTAATTCTAAAAGCAATTCAATCAACTTGACTGGAATACTTGTTTTAATAGAGCTCTCCATCATAAAATTTACTTGTTTTAATAGAGCTCTCCATCATAAAATTTAACAGAGGCTTTGATTTAAGCAGTCAAAACCAAAGAACCTTGAGGAATTCACTAACAGCACCAACTTTCCTTTGGCTATATGTGTTGAGTAATTCCTATGTGGCTTTGTTACGCAAATTTGAAATGCACAAAATTACAACATAGGCTATGTACCAAATGACACAGGTGTAGACTTCTCGAATGCTATTTTAGACCGGGTAAATTTTGGGAAAGCACATCTTGAAGGAGCTGTTTTCAAGAATGCTGTATTATCTGGCTCCACTTTTAATGAAGCTCAACTACAAGATGCAGCTTTTGAGGACACAATTATAGGCTACATTGATCTCCAGAAGCTGTGTACAAATACAACTCTCAGTCCTGATGGAAGAGCTGAATTGGGATGTCGATGAAACCGTGACCATGTTGTTGTTAGATAATTACGAAGGCCATGATATACATTGATAGTTCTGTCCCATGATATACATTGATAGTTCTGTCCCCGGTCATGGTAAATTATTTATTCTGAAGGAAAATGTGAGCTATCCCTTTCTGTTTTATGTCCGTTGTATGTTTCATCGATAGAATCAACAGCATGAAGAGGAAGGCTATAACAACTTGTGAACTGCATAATTTTGTTGCTCCTAAGAATCTTTAATAACATTTGTACATTTATTTTGAATACATTATATTAACATTGTGCTTTACTTTTGTATTATGGGATCAAGTCACCACCCCCCCCGCCTTTTTAAGTTCTAGTGAAAATACTGCAGTTTTTAATTTGCAATGAGCATTTCTGGGTGTTTTGTCCATGGATATCATTTTGCGTCGGTTTGTCATAAAATTTTAATAAATTATTAATTGGGTGAGACTATTTGAATCCATTAAAATACTTCACAAATCTACCTTTTCATAAAATATTTTATTATTAAAACACCCATAATGTACAATGATTCAATAAAAAAAATAATTTGTTCTGTAAATTCGTTTTAAACAAAATCTGTCAATAATCATCCTTTTTTTTCCCGTTAAGTCTTAAATTGTATTTTTTATGGAATATCAAACGTATTTGCTGTGTGTTTACTTTGGGGCACTTGAAAAGTCTTCAATTTGGTTCAACTGAAAACAAACATGAAAACCAAACAATTAAAAGGCTTATACACAATACAAAGATCATGTTGAGTCTGCAGGAAATAAGCTTCATTGCATGCTGGAAAGCTCCAGACTATAAACTCAATCTTGCCTGCAAACAATGCACTCCACACCATAGAGGAATCCTCTTTTTGTATACTCCAAAACAAAGTCAGGTCTCTTTTGCATAATTATTTTTTAGTTTATTTAGGTGGGTGCATAAAATAAAATCTTAATTTTAAAATTTAATAGTGGATTTATTGAGCAAATAAATATAAAGTATTTGAGTGGATTCAAATAACCCCATTCTTATCAATTATGAATTTTAAAAGTTTTAGATCCAAGGCATCTAATGTATTCATATCATATAGTACTCATGGTACTGACCGGGGTTGGTTAGTGGGATCAAATAATTCCACCCATAGTAATTATGAATTTAAAAATTTTCAAAACCAAAACAAACCCGCCATATTGATTAAGATTATAGTGTAGCCTTGAGGTTTATTGATTGCCTGTTGAGTCCCATAGGAATTGGAATTTGTTGTCCTGAATAGTTAAATGTACAAACCCCGCCACTGCACTAAGGTCTTAGTGGAAGTCTCCCACTACTTAAAAACAATAGAGTAATATTGTAGCCATAAACTAGTGTAACATAAAACTTTAGATGCAATTTAATAAAAATAAAATTAATAAAAATAAGTTATGTGAATCAGGGAGTATTTTTTATCAAATATCATGTGATATACTTTCAACAAAAAAAAAATATCATGTAATATTTTTTATCCAACCAATATATCAATGAACTTGTTTTTTTTAAAGTTAAAATTTTCTCATAATTTTAGCCTTCACTTGAACTAATTAAAATTGATAGATGATAGTGTAAAAAATAATGTATAAGGAAATAACCGAAATACCTAGTTCTTCCTTAAATAAAGTACCACCGCCGTTGTTGTTTAGAAGAGGAATGCTTTGGATCTGGCCCATCCAAGATTTGCTTTATCCAGTTTCAAACGTTGCTCGCACTTTAGAACTTCACCTGGGTCCCAACTAGAGTTGATCCCATTTCCCAAAAAGGGCACGTTTTTGGGCTCTGTCAAAGGGCTTGGTGAAGGGCCCTGAGGGAGTTTACTTGCTTACATGTTAAAGGAAAAGAACAATAGGAAGAAAGAAAGAGAGAATAATTGGTAAAATCGATAAATTAGTAGTATTGAGATCATGAAAAATTTATTAATTTAGTGAATATTAATAAATTAATAATTTATAAAAAAATATCGCGTTGATAATTAAATTTTTTATGAAGTATAGAGATAGTATAATTAGAGAAGAGAATATAGTCTTTTTTTAAGCAGTATGATATAATTCTCATTTGATCTTAATTGAGTGAATTAGTCATTTGATAATTGATGCAAGTAAGCAATTAAAGAAATCTTAATTAGATTAAAATTTATAGAGTTTAGGAATATTTTAGTTAATGTGTATTTTATTGCCTATTTAGAGTTTATTATTTAGGTATTTCTTATTTGAGTTGTATTTCTAGATTAGGCAAGAGTCTTAGATTTAGGTCAGTATAAATATATCTCTTTTGTAACATTAGAATTAGTTGTGTTGATTATTATTGAATTTTAGTTTTAGAATTTGCATGAGTTTTAATCTTTTGTTATTTTTCAATTTTTTTTTATAAAATCAACGAGTCTTACACTTTAGATTTGTGGGTATTTTTAGAATTAATGTCATTTCTAGTTTATTTCATTATTATGGGAATTAATACATTAAATGAAGTATTGAAAATATCCCTATCCTTTTCCATCAGTCCATCCCCTATTTTAGTTATAGGGTTATTTCCACCCAGCCCCCAAATGTTTTAACATTTTTCGCCACACACCCAAATGTTTCGACAATACTCATTCCACACTCAATTCCATTAATTTGACCGTTATGTTTAACGGAGCTATTTGAAATTTAAGTAAATGTCTGAAATACCCCTTGTCTTGAATTAGAGAAGAATAAAATGAGATAAAATGTTAATTTAATAATTAATATTTATATTAAAATTTTTTATTTAAAGGTAATTAATAATAATCCCATCAATTAAATTATCAAATAAATTTAATTTATTATAATCAAATAATATTTAGGGCATGAACTTCCAAATTTGCCCTTTGACCGTTAGAATAAACGGTCAAAATAACGGATTTGGGTGTGGAGTGAGCATTGTTGAAACATTTGGAGATACGGTGAGAAATGTTGAAACATTTGGGGGCAGAACAAAATTAACCCTTAGTTATATTCCGCTGCATCCGTTAGAACCATTCTCCATCAATAATCCCTTAGCTAGATTGCAAGGCCAAACAATATAATAAGCCAATCTCTTTCTCTTATTTCTCTTAATGTAGGACATAGAATACAATAATATCATTGCATTTGAAGATGTAAAGAAAGCAACAATGACAGATAAAATACATAAAACTTTATGTCAGTAAAAAAAAAAATCATAGACATTATATATTTTTAGTTTGAAATTAGTTATTATTAATTTATGTATTAATTGGGTCTTATAGAAAAATATTTTCTTTTGAAATTTTTATTATCTAGTAATGTTAAAAATTATTATTTAATGGACGTTATCAATTTATTGAGCATAAATTTAATGAGATTCTACATAATATAACAAAGGAATAAATCTTAACCATATAGGTATTTTGGTAATTCTACAAAACTGAGCTGATTACGTGGAGCTTCTGTTTGTAACAATAAACATAGATCCCAAGAGATCTCACTTAGGAGTGACTTGAGAGATCTGAAACAGAAAGGGCAACATAGAACTCTGATTCCCCTTTGTAATGTTTCTTGCTCAAATGAGTATTCCAAAAACAGATGAATCTTGCACATATTTCATTTACAAGAAAAAAAGATATTTCTCAGCCCAGCTTCTGTGGGCTGAGATACTCATTTGAGCTAGAAGTATTATGAGTGGAAGAAATTTAAATAATTTTCACCTTGTTCTTCTCCATCTTTCTTTCAACCTGAAAGGAAAAAAGGCTTCGGGTAAGTTCTTAATCTCTCTCTTTCTTGCTAGCAAACATGCATAACTTTTTCTTGTTGCTCTGGTTTTTGCCTTAGTATTTTATTAATTTCATCATTGACTGATAACGTTTTAATTCATGAAATTACTAATGGCCATTTTTTTTAAAACTTTTTAACTTTTCTGGTGTGATATACAGTTCAATAATTTAGGCACTTCTCTAGCTTGTGATAATCAGATCTGAAAATGGTTATTTTCTCGTTTAAGATATCTTCTGATCTGAGCAAACAAAAGTCTGTTGGATAAGTGAACATGATATGTCCATGCGAGATCAAGATTTCTTCTTGTAAGTTGATTATTGATTAATAGTTAAGATTACAAAAGTATCCTTTTATGTTGTGTCCATTTTAAATGTATAATCAAACCAATATATCAAGTTATAATAATGAATTCCTACTGCCACTATGAAAATTTGAACAAATTAACGGAAGGAGGTGCCAATGCTACATAAAAAAAATTGAATCGTCCGTTTAAAAATTAAGGAAAGAAAGTGTCAATTAATCTAATTAAAGAGTTATTGACAATTACAATGATATTTAAATCTCAATCATAACAACATTTGTAAAATTGTAAAAAAGTATATAAAGAACTCAAATTATGAGAAGATTCTAAATACTCCGTCTTATCTAATTTTTTTCTTATCCAAATTGTTAACCATGGCGATAAGAGAATGTTTCTTTGTTGAACGACAACAAATATGGATAGCAGTGCCTATCAAATTAGGTTTCGTATATCAAAATAACAGCTGGTCACGAGCAGCTTTCCATTCTTGATGACTATAAATTTATAATAGCGACGACTTCTCTATCCATCACAACTATATTTGAACAGAGAAAGGGTTGAGGTATATATCTTACCCACATCTGCAATAATTGAATAATAACAAAACATTTCATTTCTGATCATTATTGTCTAGTGGACCCTGATTTGTTAACAAAGACCGCTCACAAGGCGTGTCCCTCTTTTGTCACGCTGTTAGCTAGGCCGTTAAAAATAAGGAAAAAAAAAAATTATCATTCCATCACTTCGTTTTTGTCTTATATTCATTCAATTATAAAAAATTTCTAATATATTTTCTGCACTATTTTTTTTAAAAAAGTTTATATTAACTAGTCACTTTTTAACTAACACCGTTAAATAATTTAAATAAAATGATAATTTTACCCCTAAATAAATTAAAAAATCATTTTATTTTACAAAATTTTGAAAAATAAGAAAATTATAATTATAAAAATACCCCTAAATTTAATAAAAAATAAATCCCAAACAAAGCTGCTCAGCTGATTTTTATTTAATTTAAGTTTTGTAAAATTTTAATAATTATTTTTATTAAAAAATTATAATTTTGCAAAATTTTAATAAAAATGACTGAATTTATTTATTAAAAATTATAATTTTGCAAAATTTTATTAAAATAACTGAATTTATTTATTAAAAAATAAATCCCAAAATTTTAATAATTTAGGGGGTTTTTATTAAATCCCAAAATTTTGTAATTATTTTTATAATTATAATTTTTATTTAGATTTTTATTAAAAATAAAAATTCTAATTTTGGGATTTATTTTTTATTAAACTTAGAGGTATTTTTATCATTATAATTTTCTTATTTTTCAAAGTTTTTGTAAAATAAAATGGTATTTTAATTTATTTAGGGGTAAAATTATCATTTCATTTAAATTGTTTAACCATGTTAGTTAAAAAGTGGCTAGTTGATATAAATTTAAAAAATAAATGTGGTGTAAAGAACATGTTAAAATTTTTTGTGGTTGAATGAACATAAGGCAAAAAAAAGGTGGTATAGTGATAATTTCTAAAAAAAAAATAGAAAACTATCAACCGCTCATAATATGGTCGGAGGGTCTGTGATTAAAAAACTAAGTTATTTTGATCGAACACGTATGGTCAAATTTATTATAATAATTAAACTAACAATTATACACAACCAAAAGATGATATGTATTCAGTAATTATATAGTTACAAACTTTTGTATAAATTGATGTGACATTAATTAATTGGTTAAATTAAATATCTCTTGACTCATATGATTTATGTCTGTTATTTTATTTTTTCATTTAACTAATGAATTAATGTCACATCAGTTTGTACAAAATATGTTTGTACAAAAGTTTGTGGCTGTATCATCACTCTATGTAAATATATCGATAAATTCTCTATAAATGTGGAGGTATTCAACAATTATTTTTTTTTTCAAAATTTTTATTTAAAATATATATATATATATATATATATATATTTTTATTTTATAATCACAATTATTTTCCACAACAATATTAACTTTTAAAGCACGGTAGCTTAATGTTAAACAAGAACTTTATTAACTATTGAGCAAATTTAAGCATTTGTCATTGGTAAAATTTTTTCAAGGATTTGGCTAATTTTGAAAACAAAGAGTCTTTTAACTTTTTATTTAAATACTACTTTACATAGGACAATAAAAATATTAAGAAATGTATCAGAAGCTCACAAAATTAGAAGACCAATGGGAAAAAAAAGAAAGAAAGAAATTAATATGCCCACACACATAAAGAAAACGTGAACCTTTATTTTCTAAAATAAAATGAAGGGTGTTCATTACTTGACCAAATAGTGATTGCAAAAACAAAGTCAGTCGTAATAACATCATTTGGCAAGGAGAATTAGGGTCTATTTGAGATTTTTTTTAGAGACTTAAAAAGTGATTGAAAAACTAAAAGATAATTTTGGTATTTGATAAATTTTTTTAGAAGTCACTTTAGGTAAAATCACCCCATTTTACAATAGTTTTTTTGAAAAGCGAGAAAGAGTATTTTTTCAAATTTTGATTTCAATAATCATTTTATACTTCATGTAATTCCTCATAGATCTTTATATATAGTATAAAAATCTAAAATTATTATTGTTCAATTAGGAACTAAAATTTATTTACAAAATAAATCTATTATATATAAAGGGATTATTACTATTACTAGTTGTATTGATATAACAATATAAAAAATAAAATTAACAAAATAAAAATTATTTTAGTAAGCAATTAATATGTATGTATGTATGTATGTGTGTGTGTGTCTTTTTAACAATAGTTAAAATTATTATTTTTCACTTACAGTGTTAATAACACTAATAATTTCATCACGTTTACAAATCCCTAACCATTTTATAAATTGTCTATTTTTATTTATTTTTAAGTATAATTTGTGTTTTGTAAGAATATCCCCAAATTCATTGTGCTTGGATTGAAAAAAAAAACAAATAGTGAAATTTGAATTTAAAAGACTGAGAAGCCTCTAGAAGAATTGTTAGCCCTTTAATTCAAAATTAATTTTAAAAGGTTGAGATCTTTTCATGTGTCTAAGCTCACACGCACCACATTGCACTAGATTTAACACTCATCAGTTTAATAGTTCAACCACCTTAACAAAAGATCCAATGGAGGGTCTCGATTTGACTTCATTTGTAGCCACTGATTATATTGAATCCAACATTTTGTAATGCATCATAATGGTTGCAAACTTGCAATTTTAGAGCCTAGATTGTATTATTAAAGCTCATCTAAAAGTTATGGTTGCAAATTCACCAAAATATCATGTAAATGTCCATACTTTCTCAAATTAGAATTTGTCTGTATAAAGGAAAGAGATCTCACAAATGAGATATGTGGAGTTTTAGGTGAATTTTGTAAAGAAAGTTGGTTTAAATCTAAAGCGAATTTTATGGAAAAGTATAGTTAATAAGAAGAAAATTTTATCTTCTCTTTTTACTTAATTTTCTTATATTGTACTTTCACAAATAAATTAAATAAAATAACTATTTTACTTGCCAATATGAGTGGCTAATTTTCTAAGACAAGGTGAAAGGTGAAGCTTAAGGATTCAAATTGTGGATTTAATTAATCTTTTAAGTGAGTCTACAGTTTATTGTTTTTAATTACATGTTTATAAGTTGTACTTGTACCTATTATTTACATTCCATAGCTATTTGTAGATCAAGATCTGCTTGTATTTATTTGGGTATTTAGACCTAATGTTGACACACTAATATGGTAGTGGGAACACTCTAATACGGTTGTGGCGTATTATGTACTTAATTCCCATATTTATTCATAGAGTGGTTAATTAAGAACTAAATCACACAATATTCATACTAGTAAAAAATGAAAAATATAAATGTCAGAGTATTATTACCATGATTTGAATACCAAGAATAAATCCTGTAACCTTAGCACATTTTGATTTTAGCTATTCCTTCTTAACTTTTTTTTTGAAATTATTTTCATTTAGTAATTGATTACCATATTTTAAATTTATCGCGGTTTGACCTGGACTCATTGACTTATATAATAACTAAACATTCTTATATTTGAGAGTAATTAACCATTTTTGAGTAGTGTCAAGTTCTTGGCTTGGTTACCAAGGAATTTTTAAATTTGATGTCAATTTTGTTGTTATTTATTTTCATTATTTTCTTGCATTTTCTTTTAGTCTTTATTTTTGCTTCTTATTTCTCCCTTTAATCACTTTTTTTTGTACACCTTTTTACAATTTAAATGTAAAATTTCAGTTAGCTGGTTCATTTCTCTTGATATCCTAGTATTATTCATAGAATTTGTCAAAAACTTCATTTTTGCCCAAAAATCCTCGTAAATTAATCATTGAACTAAAATTTCACATCTAATTGGAACTTAGATCTATGCATTATGACTTATCCCTAAACTTTCATTACTAAAAACTTAACATGACTCAAAAGCGGTTGATTACTTTTAAGTTTAAAATTATCTAGTTATAATATATTTTGGTGAGTCTGGGATTGAACTATAAAGGATTTGGAAATCTGCTAGTAAATTATTAAAACAAAATAATTACAGAGATATAAGTTAAGAAGGAATAGTCTAAATCATAAAGTGTTAAGATTATAAGATCCTCTATTGGTATTCAAATCATGGTCATAATACAAGTTTCAATATTCAAATCTCATTTTTATATTTTATGTTTTTTTACAAGTTTCAATATTGTGTGACTTAGTTGTTAATTAATCACTCTATGAATAATATATGCGGATTAAGTATATAATGTACTACAATTGTATTGGAGTAATCTTTGATTTCTAGATTTGTTGTTTTGTGCTTCTTCCACTGGCTTTGCCATTTTAGCCACGACACAATCTTTGGCTACAACAGTAGTTTCTACACTAATATAACCTGTAAGTTAAGAAACCCAAACACTTGAGTATAACAACTTCAACATCATGGATTTATATATAAGTATAACAGAGAAATCATTAAATAAATGGAACCATTTAGATTAATTGTGCCAACCCAAACAGTGGAACCCTTTTGCTTTGAAATAGGATATGACTCCCTGGTTAAAGTTTTCTCATCCACTTCACATTTCCCATCCACAACGATTCCATCAATTGGTATAACTTCACCAGCCTTAACCGCCGTATTGGTGTGTCAATATTAGGTCTAATCACCCACATACATTTAAAGGGACCAAGATCTAGAAATAAATATGAATTAAATATGAAATAAAATAACCGATAGAAAATACAATTTATAAACATGTAACTAAAAATAATTAACTTTAAACTTACTTCAGAGAGTACTTAAGTCCACAATTTGAATCTTTGAACTTTACTCTTTACCTTCTTAGAAAATTAGCCACTCATATTAGTAAGCAAAATAATCATTTTATTTAATAAATTTGTGAAAGTGCAATACAAGAAAATTGCAAACAAAAGGGAAGAGAAAAAATATCTTCTTATTAACTACACTTTTCCATAAAATTGACTTGAGATTTACACTAAATTTTTCTACAAAACTCATCTGAAACCCCACACACCTCATTTGTGTAGATCTCTTGCCTTTGTAAAAGCAATTATGATTTGATTAAGTATGGATATTACATGATGTTTTGGTGAACTTACTATCACAACCTTTAGATTAGTTGCAATAATACAATCCAAGTGTCTAAAATTACATTCATTATGATGCATTATGGAATGTTGGATTCAACATAATCAATGCCTGCAAATGAAGTCAAATCAAGAACTTCTATTGGATCTTTTGTCAAGGTAATTGAACCATTAAATTGATGAGTGTTAAATCTTGTGCAATGAGGTGTAGTGAGCTCATAAACATCGCACACGATCTCAGCCTGTTAGAATTAATGTTGGATCAAAGGGCTAGCAATTCTTGCAAAGGCTTCTGAGTTTTCGAAATCCAAATTTCACATTCATTTTTTTCCAATCCAAGTGCCATGAATAGATATTCATATAAAATAGAAAAAGCATATATAAGAACAAATAAAAATAGACAATTCATAAAATGGGTTAGGGATTTGTAAATATGATAAAATTGTTACTGTTATCAACACTATAAGTAAAAAATGACAATTTTAACTTTTATTAAATGTACACTTTTTAGTGTTAATCATTTATAAACGTGTAAATAAATTTAAGTTAACATTATGTCTATTTTAGTATGTTATTTGCATTGTTACAACAATTTAATAGTAAAATTTATCAAACACATATTATTATTTTTAAAACTCACAGTACTTTTTAAAACAAAATTTTCTCACTATTTATACAATATAGTTGATTATTTATACAATATAGTTAACAACAATTATTTTTAAAATTACAGCATTAATAAATGATCTTTATTAGGTCAAGCCTATTTGAACCTAAGATGTTTCTCATTTATATCTTCTTTTTAAGGGTGTGGCTATTTGAACCCACCAATTTACTCAATAAACCTATTTACTAAATAAACCCACCTTTAAATTTTAAAATTTTAAGTTTTACTCAGTAAACCCACTAAAATACCTAATATACCCTTTCTAAACCCATAATATTATTTATAAACCCATTAGATTGGAAATTGATTATTAATTGGAAATTTAATAATCAATTTTGAGTGAATGACCCTCGTTTAAGGACAAATGAATTAAAACATTCTAAATGGAGAAAATAGTTGTCATCATGAAATTATTTTTTTGAGTTATATTATAGTGGTGAGAAAAATCTTGTAAGATGGAATAACGTGGTGACCCGCTTGCATAATATGAAGAACATTATATATATTTCTAACGATACTATGAAATTATTTAGTTTAAAAATTGTAGCCAATTCCTCTCTCAAATTGCAAGCATTCAAGTGCACAGGGAAAATTTATGCAATGAGACAAAAAGTAAAAGAACAGCCAACTTTGTTCATGATTCAAACAAAGGAAAAATCTCTCAACATTGTCTATCAATTTCGAATGGAAAAGGGAAAAAAACAAAAATCAAATAAAAAAAAATTCATACTTGTTCATGATTGTCAGTATTATTTTGTTCCTCCATAAAATCAATATCCATCAAACCAATAACAACTAATTTTGTTACTTTGAATCAAATCACATGTGCCTATTTAACAAAATATATGACTTGGGAAAAGAATCACACCTCTTAATTGATTAGAGTTTAATGAAAATTTGATTAGGGTTCTATAAAACTATGTTGAATATAAAAATGAGTTTTTTTTTTAATTATATTCTAGTTGTCCATAATTGTAATTTAATTTAGGGGTATTTTAATGATAAAAAAATATTTTTAAAAGTGAGTTTATTGAGTAAATTAGTGGGTTCAAATAGCCCCACCCTCTTTTTAATTAATGTTTATATTATTTAGAAAATATTGAATGAATTTGCTTAAATAACCTTGTTCTCTATTTCTCTAACCAACTATTTTCTCTTGCTCTCCTTTTTTTCAGTTTCTCACCATTCTTTTGTTTTTGTTAATACGATAGATTGCAAAGGAATATCAGTAATGGTGAGACAACTATTCAAATAGATACTGTTGTAATCTATCAACTATTAGGAATAAAAAGGAACAAAACACACCATCAAATACAATTTTTATTTATCATGAAAAATAAAGGGTTTTTTGTCAACTAATTTTTATAAAGAAAAACTAACACCACCTAATTTGTATTTAAAGTTATTGATGTAGATTAATAATTATCTCTATTTTAATCACCACAAAAAAGATGTTTTAGATTTTTGACAAGATCTTCTACAACTAGTAAATTATTCATTTAAAAAAATAATTTAGGTTGAATACTATTTTTAAATAAGTTATTGTAAGATCTATAGTAAAAAGAAAAAAAATTATTTGATGATTTACTGATAGAAAAAAGATTCATAGCTACAAGAAAAATGATAAGAGAGTTCAATTTAAAAACAACCATGGTAAAGAGAGATGTTTTTCTTTTTTTTCTTTTCAGTGAAGTTGAAGAAGAAAGAAATTAGTGAGGGCTAACTTAAAAATTTGGAAAGATTAAAATTTTAATAATAAATATATTTTTTTCAGACGAGTTTAAAGAAGAAATTAGTGAGTTCAAATATCTTTACTTTATATATTATTATCATTACTGTCTCAAAGGTTGGCTCTTCGCCACATAGGGCTCAAGTCTAGATCTTAATGCAACCCTTCAAGTTTTAAAATTACCCTTTTGGGGGACCCTCAAACCTCTTTATAGGTAAATTCACCACTATTGATGGAACCGTCAAATCTTTAAATTCTTTTTAATTATTTTTAAAATTAATAAATAATATAAAGTTAATTATTTGTATTAAATAATGAAACTGTTATTATATTTTGAATATTAACTTTGCAATTATTTTTTTAATTAAAAAAGTCTATATGCATATGAATTGGTAAGCACAAAATCTCAATTTATACAAAAACTGACAACACAGTGGAGGAAATGATACAACTATTATTAATGAAAGAAGATTGAATCATTTTATTTCTATCATTGTTTGATATCATGGTTTGATCCTTCTTAGTGGTAATGAATTTTTTTGAGTCCCCATGAAAGGACTCAAGAAACCAACTTACAAGTAGACCAAGGACATATTGGCAGATTCAACTCCTATTTGTAGAATATTTGTTGACATATTGCCACAATTATTAGTAATCTATATCTGTAGGGTATTCGCGGATCAAATTTATAGATTGGACAAAAAATTATATCCAATCTATAATTTAATTGATTACATATTTTTTAATCTAATTCAATCTACAAATAGAAGAAATCCAATTCACGCATCTTGGGATTACATGAGGATTTAACATTAATCTACTACTATTTTGTGAATGAACATAATCTAATATAAAATAATTTAATACCGATTGAATTCAGATTCAAATAAATTAATATTAAAAAAAAGTAAAGAGTTGCAGGCAAAGTTCATATCGATATTTGAATCCCACCTTCTTTAGGATTCAAATTCAAGTGATTAAATAAATAAAATTACTTGAAAATTACTCAGTTAAGTCTTGCGGTCAAATTAATTAATCATTTAAATTAAGTGGGGCTTCATTTAATAGTTTATTTATTTAATTATTTTTCTTGTTTGTTACTATTATTAGGTATGATAAAATATAGGTAACTTCAATTTTTTTGTAATTAATGAAGTAATGTTATATTTACCAATAGTGCCATTTGTAGAGATATTTTACTTTTCTCTTTAAATTTAAAGTAAAATTATATTTTTATATTTTTATTTATTGTAGATTTTAAGATTTTCAATCCAATTCAATCTATCAATCCACAAATTGTGCATTTGGTTTAGGAGCAAATGAAGTTGAGCAAAATTTTTTTTTTTTTTAGGTGTAAGCCATTCGGTATCCGACAACAGCATTGGGTCCCGACTAATTCGAATTCGGGGTGTAGTCACAGTTAAAGCTTTTTACCCCTCCCAAATGGCGTGTTTAGTGGGAATCGAACCCAAGAACTCTTTCCAAAAACTCAGTCTGCGCTGTCAACTAAGCCACAACCATTTGGTAAAAATTGAGCAAAATTTAAGTAAACATAAATCAACAGAGAAATCATGAAAAGTGAGGGATTTTTTTTTTTTCCAAAAGAAGCTGGCAATAAATTAAAGTTTAATTAGGGATGATAGAAAAGGCAACCTGTTATTATTCCTTCAAAAGCTTATAAAAATATAGATTTGCTTTTTCAATAGCTTCATTCTCTTGATAAGAAAAGATTATTCCTTTACCTGAATCAAAGCAAAATGTCGCACAACCCTATATTATCAGCAGCATGTTAACTTAATTTTTAGAAGCAATCAACGAGTATCATTTATAAAATATTTGGCAAGCTTTCCCATCATACACGCAAAATAAATTACAAATGATGCATAACAGATGCAAAGAAAAAGCTAAAATATTCAAAGTTAATGTAAAGAGTAAGTAAGCCTCTATGCTCTCTCCATTCACAAAGAAAAGCATCTAAAATCTCCATTAATTTCTTCAACCATACTGCTTCAGTAACTCCTACTCTCAACTCAGCATCTCACTACATCAATCAATGGACAAGGCTCAAATCCCATTTCCCACTTTCACAATTTTGCTTCTTGTTGTTGTATCAATATCACTTATCCATGGTACGTAATTGCCTATAACAATTTTATGTGAATTTGGCCTAAAATAAAAAGACTGACGCGATTTTTTTTTCCCCAACAGGAAGCGAAGGAAGCATTGGAGTCAATTATGGCACAGTTGCAAACAACCTGCCTCCACCAACTCATGTTGCACATTTCCTGCTAGAATCTACCATCATCAATCGGGTCAGGCTCTTCGACGCCGACCCGAAAATGATCCGAGCCTTTGCTCACACAGGGATTGCAGTCACAGTCACTGTCCGTAATGATCAAATCCCCTATTTAACCAAGCTAACCTTTGCTGAGCAATGGCTCAAAAATAATATCCAACCTTACACTCCCGCCACAAACATTGTCCGCATTTTGGTTGGCAATGAAATACTATCAACCGCCCGCAAATTGTTAATAGCAAGCCTTGTCCCGGCCATGCAAACGCTGCATACAGCGCTTGTTGGTGCATCATTAGACCGTAGAATTCAAGTCTCCACGCCTCATTCGTTAGGCATTCTCTCGAGTTCAAGCCCTCCGTCCTCAGGAAAATTTCACCAAGGTTACGACATTCATGTTCTTAAACCATTGCTTAGCTTCCTCAGAGCAACCAAATCTCCTTTCTTGATAAACCCGTATCCGTTTTTCGGATGTTCCCCGGAGACTCTTGATTACGCCTTGTTTAGGCCTAATTTAGGAGTGTTTGATGAAAACACCAAAATTGTTTACACAAACATGTTAGATGGGCAACTTGATGCTGTCTTTTCGGCTATGAAACTCCTCGGATTTGACGATGTAGAGATTGTTATAGCCGAAACTGGATGGCCATCGAAAGGAGATTCATCACAAGTCGGTGTTGATTCTCAGAGTGCAGCTGACTACAACATGAATCTCATGCGGCACGTAACGTCCGGTAACGGCACGCCGCTCATGCCTAACCGGACGTTTGAGACTTACATTTTTGCACTTTTCAATGAAGATCTAAAGCAAGGACCAACATGCGAAAGAAATTTCGGGCTGTTTCATCCCAATATGACCCCGGTCTACGACGTTGGCATCCTCCGGTCCACGGTAGCCGCTGCTACTGCTGATCATAATCACCATGTTACATGTTGTTTGTTACTACTACTCATTACAATCGGCCTTCTAGTCCCAGTTGACGTGGCTGTTTAAAGAGATAAATTGTCACATCAGCTGGGACTCAAATGCTGGAATCCTAAGCATTATTCATGATCTTAATTTTATCGATTTGCATTAATGAATTTGATGGACAGGCCAGATCATCGATCCCCACAAGTAATCCAACGCCAAAAGTGGAAACGCCGCAGCGAGCGCCAGAGGGGAAACGGTGGTGCGTTCCGAAGACAGGGGCTGACATTGAAGCACTTCAGAGGAATATTGATTATGTTTGCGGAATGGGATTCAACTGTGAAGCGATTCAAGAAGGGGGCTCGTGCTTTCTCCCTAACACGGTTCGGGCTCACGCAGCATACGCCATGAACGTGTACTACCAAGCAATGGGAAGGCACGATTACGCGTGCGATTTCATACAAACTGGAGCTGTCACTGACCTTGATCCAAGTATATAAACTTTATGCTTCACATTTGGCACAATTTTTACTTTATGCTTGTGTGACATGTACTTGGTTATTTAATATTGTTTTTTCTACTTGATGCTTCAGGCTATGGAAAATGCAAGTATTGATTTTGATGGAGGAGATTTGGAATGAGGGGCAGGGCATCAAGCATCATCAGTTTTTGTAATCTTGTTAATTTAATTTAGAATAAGAACAAGCTGGAAGTGAAGTTCTTATCTTAGACATAATGAGTTAATTCATGACATCGTAATGTAAACGTTGAGATAATTAGTTTTAGGCAGGGAGTCTACCACCCATTTACTAGATTGGTTGATTAAGAGATATGTATACAAGGGCATAAATTTAATTTGCTTGGCTTTGCATTGATTAATAGTTTATTGCAACTTAATTTCCACAAAATCTTTATGCCACATGAAATCCTCTTGTGTGTGCATGTTTCATACAAATCCATTAAGAGAGCGTATCACACATCACAACCATCCTTATTGAAAAGTTAGGATTACTGCGAAGGGGTATTAATTATCCCCTTGGTAGTTCGTTATTTTCGATTGAGCTTTGGAAGCCGTAAGCAATCTTGGCTTTCATTTTCGTCTCCATTTTCTATCAGCTCCCTAAACTTCTTTTCTTTACATTATTTGAAAGCTTGGATATATATTTTCCTTCTAGATCCACAAAATATTCAACCGAAATATTATTGAACTTTTAAGCTTTTACGTTATATTTTTTCTCGTGCTTAAATTCTCATTTATTGTTTATATAAATCAGTTTATATTGACCTATAGTTATTTGTATATAAAAATACTATATTTATTGTTAATTTGGTCATGCAGTAGCTTTTAAATTGTAATACTGTTTGCATATGATTTGCATACAAAATTACTCATAACCACTAAATGCAAAACATATTTCACTTTAAAATAAACTCGTTCACTATATTAATTTTGTCTTTGTGTACAAGTGTCCTTGTCCTATTCGTCATATACAATTTCGTTTGCAAATGCCATGTACATATGACATCTTTCGCTTTTAAAATAACTACTAACTATTAGCATAGAGATAATTAGTTGTAAGACACAATTAATTAAGGTTGTGTTTTTTTTTTATCTAAAATCTAAATAAGTCTGAATTTAGCTGAAGTCTGAATACATCTTAATGAAAATGTCTGAATGATATGTTTATTTTTTATTTTTCAACATCTGAAGAGAAAAACATAAAAGCTAGTAGTTTGACATAAATATTCTTTTAAGTGGTGCATATATTTGTTCTTCACAATTTATAATTTTTGCAAGTTAATTAGTTTGGTAACATTAAAAAAAATACTATCATTATTGATCTGAATTTAATAAAGATGTAATTATAACATCAAATTTTATAATAAAGTGAACACTATTATTTTATTTTTGATTCATCACAATTGACATAATTTGATTTGTTCAATATTTCAGTTTAGTTAATGTTATCATGTGAATAAAAATTTAAAACAATTAAAAAAATAACTTTAAGAACAATACAAAAATATAAGGTTTATACATAGTATTGGAAATACATGAATTGTTAAGGGCATTTTTGAGATTTGAAATTAAAATTTTTCATTTTGATTTCAGGTGTCAAATAAAAGTGGACTTTTTCTACTTTTTCTATTCAGGTAAATTTGTCTGATAATAAGTGATAAGTTAAAAAAACAAACAACTTAAAATAAAAAAATATATGAAAAAACTAAATTCAGACTTCAGATTAAAAACCAAACAACACCTAAATCTTCAGTAAATTTTATTTTTACATGCAGTGAATTTTTAGAAAAGAGAATAAGAGATGATTTCTTGAATTGAAAATTGACTACACTAAAAAAAAAATTTAAAAAGTTCTTCTAACCAAATAATAAAATATTGATTGGACAAAACCAAACTTGCATGCAAACTCATGAACTCCAATATTTGAAGAACGACACATTCTGAACAATAAACAACTGTCTAGTAAATATAAAAAAAACAACCCAATAGATCATGTTACGGCTTCCCATCTCCTGTATTGATAAGATGAAGAACATTGAGAGCATTTAACTTAAGTAAAAACTTGTTTAATCACTATAGTTTGAGGTTAGTACCTCTTTATTTTCTGTATTTTTAAAAACGCCTCAGAACACCCTCGGCATCACTAGGGTCGGGTAAAATCGGGTTCAGATAAACCAAATCGGGTTTCAGGTTAATTGGGTTGGAGAAAAGTTCATCTAAACTCAATCCAAACATGTAACCTACTTCGATCCGATCAGAACTAGATTGAGTCGAATAAAAAAATCAGGTTGAGTTCAGATCAAATATTATTATTATTATCATTTAACAGTAAATATTATTAACAATTAACAATTATATTATTATTATTCAAATTCTTTTCAAGGAATCACCATAGACAAAAATTAGCAACAGTACCAAAAAAAGAAAAAAAAAGAGGATAAACAAATCAAATTGAAATCATTGAGAAACAAAGAAGCAAAAACATATCATATATAATATATTATTGGTATATTGTAATACCCAATTCCACTAACAAGGTACTAAGGTGAAATTGTATTTCATCATTCTCATTTCTAAAACCACTAAAATAATTTTTAATAATAAATATTTTAAACCTCCAAAATTAAATAAATAATGAAATAACATATTCTCAAATAAATATCATCCCAAAATGAAGCTAAAATATTCGTAGATTATTAACGTAATATTAATCCCCAAAAGAAATCAAACTCTTATTCTTCCTGTTGAAACTATAAGCTCATATCATCTAACTCTATCTACAAAAAAAATGTAGTAACAAGGGATGAGCTGTCAATTCGGTAAGTTAAAATCATACACAATACAAAAAACCATTAAATTATAATTATTGGAATTTCTTAGATATGCATAATAATAAGGGAAATTACGTTCGTAAATCATCGTTTAGCAATATAAATAAATCAAAACATCATAAAGTCATTTAACTCCTTTAAACATAACAAAAGCATTTTAAACATATAAAACATAATTAGCTCATGCCACATAATATCACCTGTTGACCCAGTGACCCTACCATATATCATCATTCAGGGCACTATACCTTGTAAGAATTATTAACATTAACATCACATGTGCACAAAATCTAGCTAGCCTTCCATAACATAGCATAATATCGTTATAGACAATGAGCCAAATCATTTAAAACCATTCTTGAACTTTTAATTATTTGTAATCTCCCATAGATTACATTTAAATAATTGATAATTATTTTAAACTATTTGAATCAAAACAATTTAATAAAGGTTTTCATTTTTAAGGCAATTTATAATACAAGTTTTTAATAAATAGTCTAAACCTGACCATCCTATACAAGCTGATTTTTACCAAGCTAATCATATGTCGGAAAATTGTAAAAATTAAAAAAAAAACCATAAACATGTGCAGCATTTTTATAAAAAATAAAAAAAATGAATAATAGTTAGTGAAGGCAACAAGAATTTACCTTCACATGTACTTTTGATTTGTGGAGAACTTGTGACACATGTTGAACTTGAATCCGGCATGTTGGGTACTTGAAAAAGGCATCTCCGACGCCCAAGTCAGTGTTTGATTTTAAGGTCTAATGGAATCAAGAATAATAAACAAGATTAGAGTTTTTTGACTTAGGAGGGATCCCTTTTTTTTCTTAATGATATAGTTCTTATTTATAGTTGATGAATGACATGGGTCTAGGGTTTTGCCTTGGTCTCTCTCCTTGATGACACGTGCCACCAACTATTATTGCACACGTGGATGTGAACGTGTTCGTAGGAAATAAATATATTTATCCCGGACCTGCGTCATTTATTTCGTGCCCATGTGCTTCCCTACTCTTATGATCTTGGGCATGGTTCCCTCAAACTTTAGAATCTCGGAATTAGTCATGGTTCCCTCAGACCCCCGGAATCCCAGAATGAGAATGATTTTTTACTCTTAGTTATTATCGTAAGTCCTAGGGGAATTTTGTTCTAGTGTTACTTTCTCCAGAATAGATTGGATATAATTTATTTGCTTATTTGATTTTCCAGGATAATTTCTTTCTTTCTTTTTATTTGGACACTTGGCATAATTTAGTGTCTCTAAGTTATGGCACATATAGGACACTTGGCATAATTTTGTGCCTCTAAGTTATGGTACATACATCACTCCTCCCTACAAGTGTATTTTTATTTAAAAATCCTTTATTAAAAAGTGGCGTTTTTGTAATATATGTTATTCTTCTCGAAATATGGTACTCCTATGTTGACCACACACTTATGTAGCCTAGAAAAGCATGCTACAAATATTTTTTCAATTAGGGTATTCCATTAGATTAGGGAAGAAATTTGTCAAGAAACCACTTTAATTCAGTTTGAATGCTTGAATTGTGCTGATATTTACTATACACACCTACACAATTTGGGAACGTAGACATGAAGTGGACAATGATTTAGAATAAAAAGGAAAATAAAATAGATTGCTCTTGTCAAATGATGAATTCTACTAGAATCTCATATCGACACATATTTTATGTCATGAAAGTGGAACAATTTGTAAATTTTTTTGAAAATATGGTTTATCATCAATGGACAAAAAAGGCCAAGGATTATATATCATGCAACTTAGTAGTACCATAAGTTGACAGCGGGATTTCTGATATTGCTAGATTTAATGCTTTATGTACCGTTAGTAATAAAATGTGCTTCTATGTGGCAAAAAAATGAGCACTCATGTAAAGAGGCTTTAGTTGAGATCAATTAATTGATATCAAAATTTCAACAACTCTTTAGAGGACAAAGAATTAGCAACTGAAGTCCTGTAGTCGGTCTATAAAGAAATTCAAGGGTACTAAATCCAGTTGTAGTGAGGACATAAAGTTCTGCAACAAAAATAAAAAAAGCTGCTAGAAACTATAGGAAGTGTAACGTTTGTAGGGAGCCTAGTCATATAGGAAGAAGTTGTCTTACTGGCATCAACGGCAACAGGTAACTTGTTTTTATGTTTGTTGTTTATTGTTTCATAATTTGTGGCAACTAAATTTCATTTTATTTATTAATGATTATTTGTAGGAGTAATGAAGCCAATGTTAGTAACAACAATGGTTGAAGTAGTTCTAAGTTAGCTTGCTCAAATGAACAATTTTTATTCAACAATAGTGAAACATCATATGAAGTTGAAACCTAAAATGAATGTGGGAGTAGTTCTCAAGTGTTCTCAAAATCTAATGATTATTTCTAGAATAATTCATCAATGTCACCATCACTAGGAGGGAATACCTTTATATTTCTTTCATATCCCAACATGCACTCTAATTAGTGGTCTCTTGATAATTCATTTGACTAATTGGAAGACATAAATATTAATTGTATCTGACTTTGCAAAAGATGTGCTTTAATTGAAGCTTGTGTTAGTGTGTTACCATTTTAAAATGTTATACGCTTAAATTTGTATTTTTGGATGTTCATCATCATGTCTCATGCATTAAAAATGGCATTTGAAATTTTTTTGGATCATAAAATAGTCTCAGAATTGATCAAATTTTACCAAAAATAAAATTGGTGCAAATTTCAAGGAACCGGCTAATTGCTTTCTTTAAGTGGTTAGCCGTTAGTGAGGCAGAAACTAATCGGCTAGCCACCTAAAAGAAAGCAACTAACTGCTTGGTTTCTAGAACTGAAGTGGTTAACCACTTTCTTCAAATAGTTAGCCAACTTCATATATTATAAGGCATGTTCATCATCTTCCTTATTCGTTCTTTCTCTCTCTACATTGTTTTCATTTCCAATTCTCTCTTTAGAATTCTTCATTTCCACTCAATTTCTTGCTAATGCGAGCCTCCAGATCTATTTTCCATTCATTAAACCTCACTATTCACTCCCAAGACACAATTTCCTTGTTTATATTTAAAATCCCCAAATCCGTAAACCTAGTTTACTTATTTCACATACTCTCAAATTTAAGTCATGTTTTGCTCATTCTTAACCAAATTAAACCCATACATTCACTTAAATATTCTCTACAAACATATGCTTAAGTTCAAAATTATCCTTTCTCTCAATATCTTGTGAAACTGAATTAAAGCAATTTGGGTATATTGGTAAAGTCACAATGGCTGGTAGTGAGAAATCCAAGGGCAAGCAAAAAGCCAAGTAGCAAAAAAAAAAAAAAACTCCTTGAGAACGTTCCAAAAATTATTTCCATTCACTTTTCAAAGTCGCCATTACAGAAACGCTATTACAACCGTTTTATGACAAGGTCAATTATTTAATCCTACTATGTCAACATGGATAAGCTTGATAATTTATCAATTTATAGCAAAACTCTTAGGACTTTACCAGTTAATATGGGCTGGAAAAATGTCTTAGTTTTTAAGGAACTAGTTATCTGAACTTAGTGTGAGTGTTCTATTCAAATATGCTTATTTCTTCTAATCTTGGAAGTAGGGTTATTACAAATTTTGTTGGAATTCTTATTGAGTTTGATGTGGAGGATTTAAACATGATACTTAGAACTAAGAATGAGGGATTCCATGTGTATACATTTAGAAATAGGATTGATCATCCTGGATACTTAGTGGTAAATGTTGTTTGGAACTAATACATGAGATTCGATTTATCAGAATAATTTTGTAACTCCGCCCTTAAATCCCAAGCTTTATTTTCAAGTTCGGGTTCTACATAGTGTTCTTCAGTTAGTCATCGAAAGGGACATGTTGACGAGGTTATATGTCTAGATGTTGCCTTACTAAATAGCATTTTTGTGGGATGAAAACTTAATGCGGGCTATATTATCCTTCAGCATATGCTTAGCACCCTAGTTATAGCATCCTGATCTCTTCCTTTTGGTAGTATCATCACCTCTATCCTTAAGCATTTTTGGGTTTATATATCTGAACCATCTCATGATGAACCCAAAGATTTAAGGGACAACGCCATTGCCTGTTTAGGATTTACATTGGAAAGCTGTCAGTATGTCAATGATCGGAACCTCGTGAACAAACTTATATAGATTGCTCCCTCCGATCATCGTATGCTTAACAATATGCTTCTCCCTGACCAGCTGCCTGACCTTAGTGCTTCCTTATGATCACAAGCTCCACCCGTTCATTTGATGCTCCATCGTCATCTTTAGTCGTTCCAGAGGACTCGATGCAGCAGCTGTTGACTGAAGTACGTTCTATATCCATACAGCAAAGTGAACTTCAGTCTTAGTTCACGACATTTCAGGATTATTTTCTTTTTTAGCAGTAGCGTCTATTTGCACAGAAGTATTATATTCTAGATGGCCAGCAACTAATCTTTTGTACTCTCGGGATTCATCCACCATCCTCATCTTTATCTCTGCCTCCTAACCAATGATGTTTTCTTTTATGATCCCCTATTTATGCACTGACATTATTTATGTTATGCATTTTTTTAAGACTAATAGATACACGATGTATTTTGTTTATGCATTATGGATATTTTTCTTCGTATGGTTTATGTATTTGTGTGCATCTTTGATTGGTGAATCTTGTGAGGGACTTGTGTTGAAGTAGTTTTTAGTGATGAAGGGGAAGAAGATTGTATATGTATTTTAAGTGTTAGTGAAGTGTTGAGAAATATAGTAATACTTAAAGGGAGTTTATAAATGATGTAATATGGATTAATACGGTTCATGTACAAAAATTAGGGGAGTATAAGCATTTGGGGCAAATTTTTAAATTAAGAAAACAGCTCTTCAAAAATAGAAACTTAGCAGCTAACCGTTTTGAGGCAAACAACCAACCGCTTGCCTTTTAGAAAGGTGGCAGCTAGTCGTTTGATTTAAGCAGCTAACCATTTAGTTCACAGAAAGATAGCGGCTAGCCGACTGATTCTAGTGGCTATTCAACTATTTCTAGTATTTTGAAATTCTCTTTAGTCTTACTTTCCAAAAACTTAGCAGCTAACCGCTTCTCATCCAGAAAGATAACGGCTAATCGATTGCTTCTAGAATTATAAAATTCTCTTTAGTGTTAACCACATGCGCACCAAGGCACTGTCAACCACAATACCTTAACTTATAAAAAATATACATTATATAAGCAGAGTGCATTCGAAACAAGATTCATTACAAAAAAGTTATCACAATATAATCGCAACAACAATGTTTGTGGTGAGTTATCAATAATGTATACTACAAAAATGAGTGTATAAAATGTTCATTTCATATTCCACAACTAAATCTATTACAAATGTGGAATTTCATACAAATCCCATCAACAAGACCTACCATTTATGGCCGTATTCTTTTTTTTTTCCTTTTTTTTCCTATTTTTTCCTTGAGCTTTTGTACCTAATTTATATGTGTTCACCTTTTGTGTGAGGCTGTAGTGTTTGCTTGGGCAACATGTTCCTCAATGTTACATTTGCTTTAGTGAACAATTTGGCTCATGCTTCATTGAAGGCCGAGTCTATAAATTGAACTTGATCAAAATGATGAGGTGACAATGAGTTAATATTAAAATTTCAAAATTTTAATTCTTACCATATATGATTGGCACAACTTAAAAGTGTATTACTTCTAAGTATAAGAGTGTTTAGTTATAATATAACCCGGTGCGTCCGGGGTCGAACCACATGGAGTTTTAAATTTAGTAAAACTATGAAAATTAATTGCGGGTCAAAGAAATTATTTGAAATTGATTTAAAAATAAGCTAAGGCTACGAGATCCACTCTCAGTATTCAAAATATAATTTTAATACTCTCTCATTTTTAACCTCATTTTTTCCAATTAATTATTATATCATTTAATTCTCAACTAACTATGTGTGTGGATAAATATGAAATAAAGTACCTAATGTGCCACATTATATTAATGTGTCGACATTATGTCAAAATCCCATTCAAATCCAAAGAAATTTATAAATTAATATAACATAAAAATAACTAGAAAATAATAAAATTAACTTTGAACTCATTTGAGAAAATAATAAATTTAATAGTTTGAAACATTGAGCTTCACCCTTCAGCTCATCTTAATAAAATTAGTTACTCATATTGAAAGAAAACACAACACTTTTTTTATTTGATAAACTTTTGAAATATGTTACAAGGAATATTTTTCAGTCTCGGTTTCAGCTCTCCAAATAACTCTCTAGCTTCTGGCCCTCGGCTCTCGCGTCAATCGCTTGCCACCCCTTGCCTTTTATAGGCAAAGTAAATCATCTTCTTCTCTTTTATTTTATTAATATTAATATTTTATTTTTTTTATATTATATATACATTGAATTGTGTGATGGTCCAACATGTTTTTGTTATTTTGTTATTTTATTTTATTTATTATTTATTATTACATCTCTTTAATTTTGTTCCTAGTAGTTCTTCTTTATTCTCGCTTTTAATTCCAATTCTATCTTTATTTCTGAAAAATATTTACAGGATAAAAATTAACAAATTACGAATTTATTTAATAAAAAATATATTTGGAGAGTATTAAAATAATTTAGAAATAATGAACGCATTAATCGACACAATAAGTGAAAAACTAATAATTTTATCTTTATTAAATGTACACTTTTTAGTGTCAATCAATGATTTGTTGGGAATGGGCCCTAAAGTTTCCATGAATTTGATGATATAAATTCTACAATCAAACCCATTTTGTTGTTTTAGAACTCCCTCACCAGACTGGATAGGGTACCAAATGAACCTTGTTGATGGCTTGACATTTCAAGAAATTTAGAATGATTATGGATTCAAGTAGAATGTAACTGCCAAGTTGAAAACAAAATGGCAAATTTGATAAATAAATATCTATAAGAAATTGAAGAACAACATATGCACATGTAACATACTATAAGTTCAATTTGTTGCTCATGTTTTCGATTACTTCGACCACCAGGAAGAGGATCCCAAATCTCACCATATTCTTCTTTCACATTCACGATGAATAGGAACCAACGAAATGCACCATCATTAATTGGAACATAAATCTAAAAAAAATAAAAATTCAGTATCTTTCTCATAGAAAATGTTTTATAATAAGTAAACAATTAATCAGTTAAGAATTTAAAAAGTAACCTTTGCTCCTTCGAAAGTCTAGCATAAAAGGTTTTCCAACTTTAGCTGTCTGTGCAAAACCATCTAGGTCAGCTCCAACGGTAAGTGCTAATTGCTACAAAAGAAAAATAAGTAAATAAGTGATAAATCAGTAAATAGCTCATTGAAAAAACCTTATTGTAGATAGCAATGTTTGAAAAATTACTATAGATAAACAACTTCAATTCACATAGAAATAATAATACTAGATACTTACTGCATATAGTGTCGGTAAATACCAGTTTATGGTTCATCCTCAGGTTTAGCCCGTTCACAAAGTATGAGGTATATGCTATCATGGTAAGAATCTAAAACAGTGGTCAGTAAATGACAATTTAATATTCAGCAACAATAAGACATCCAAACATATATGAATTAAAGTTAGTGGCAATACACCATATACCTCTTTTTTCAGAGCTATGTTAGGCAAAAGGCTTATGAAATTATACCTAGAGATAAATTGATTATCAGTAGAGATAATGATCTCACTGAAAACGCAAACAAATAATAAAGTGCTTGGTAATTAAGACATATGTACAAGTGAATAAAAAATAAAAATCTATATAAACCACAAGTACCTTTCGTTACTATCTTTATTAAATACATATTGAATGAGCCTCAATTGGTCAAAAGAAAGAGGGTTATTTACATAGAAAGGAGCTTTAAACTTAGCCTTCACTCCTTAAGACACTTTATCATGAGGAGAAAGTTGGTATCGTCCAGGCCTTCTGTTCCTTACTGGTCATGTTGTCAGTACACTCATGCTAGTGGAGGTTTGGAACTCTTGCTTAGTGTCAATTGATTCAGCCAAATTCTATAAAAGTTTAAGCTCAAATTTAATTTATTAACATTGAAATCAAATTACAACTAAAGATTGCATGGACAAACCTCTCATTCCTCTTGGGGTACCGTTATTAGATTAGGAACATAACCTAACCTCTATCAAACATAAATGAATCGAGTGGAGTTTCGCTAACTTGTACAATAGTCCCAATACAACCCAACGTGGCATCAAAGACACGTAAACCTGCTTTCACTCTACGATCTACAGAGTCATCATCACTGACCAAAATTATTTTCCCTTTAGCTTTTGACATTGTTTTTCTATTAGGAGATGTAGGATTTCAACTTTTCAGATTTAAAGGTAGATCAGGAGCATATGGTTGTTTGGTTAATTCTCCATGGTAATTTGATGTCAATTCGCCCAATAATTTTTCTATGTTTTCCAATTTCAGTTCAAGGGTTCGGAATGACTATTTGTTTCAGTTGATGAATGCCCCGAACCTTTCCATTAGTATTTGAAAAATATCATTATTAACATTATTTCGCCCAGGAGATTCTGTCTGTTGAAACTTATTAAGATGATCAGGGTCACGCATTGAAACCTAAAATAATTCATAAATAATAATAATTTAGTCCAAAATATGGTACATCGATTTCATTAAAATAATAGGCAATCTTATATATATATGTATGTATATATATATGTATGTTTGTATGTATGTATGTATGTATGTATGTATGTATTGTTGAAAAAATAGCATAACATGCTATTTTGAGGGCACATTTTGAGTGAGTCTCACTTAACGAAAGTGGAAAATATTATGAGGTTCGGATTGTACTCCGTTGATACTTCAATAATATAATCTTATTTTTTCAAAATGGTGCTTGGGTGAATGAGAAATTATCTCTCAAAATTCACCCTTGAAGTTGGAAATTTAAAAGGAAATGAGGATTATCCTACATGGGAAAAAGAAGTCTAGGAATTAGTAGTTTAAATATAAACACATAACCATGCATAAGTAAGAATTATAAGAATAGAGACTCTCTCCACACGCGCGTGCGCAGGGGGGTGCGAATCCAAGACCGATTTGGTTGAACTCGTGTGCTGCCTGTGCGTTCTGCGTACACGAATGTCAGCCCAAAATCATCCATACAAGTTAGGCACAGTTTTTAATTCCTTTTGAATTTTTTATTGTAACAGTTCATGTGAATTCAAAGAATTGGTAATAGCTTTTACAATTATTTTTAGCTGTTATTCACTTTTTTTTAATTCAATTTTGAAATCAATTCATTGAATTGGTTTGGCTGTTATAACAATTAAAATAAAACATATTGAATTCAGAAATTCAATACAAATGAGCTGTTACATCCTCACATGATTATAAAAAGGCATTTCCTCTTCTGTTTTTTACACACTCGAAAAAACTAGCACAGAGCACACTTACTGTTTTCCTTCATCCTTCTTCGTTTTTCTCTAATCGAGTTCACTGTTGTGGTTCGCCAGAATTTCCAGCCTGTCCTTGACTGAAAAATCGTACGCTTTGCATCTGGGAAACAGATACCAGCAGACCTTAAGTACTTCGAAGAGGTGGTAAATCTGTTTTAAGGAGATTGTCTTGTGCATGCCTCGGGTTCCATTTTATTTTTTCATTTTGGTTTCATCTCTCTTCCACTTTCTGTTATTTCATTTTAAATTTTCAGTAGTTGGTTTTCGTTGGTTAGCTACTGTTTAATTTGTTATCTCACTGTTTTGATTTTCTTACATGTATGTATGTATGTATTTCACACCTTATTGCTTTTGATGCCACCGAGCTTTTTTTCCATTTCAAAAACCATGAAATCTCATTATTTTTCCTTCTATCAATAGAAGGTCGATCATATACAATAAAAGAAAAGTAAAACAATTGTGCATCACTGAAAAAGTACATATGTTATAAGTTGAAATAGCCGAAATGTAAGAAACAAGTAAAACACAATATTACAATTACATGTTTTTATTAAACATACCTTTAAGAAGAGAATGCAGCCACTAATGAAACTCACTTTATTTTCTTTATTGTCGAGATGACACGACAGCAGATGTTATGATTATGAACATGAAAAGCGACGATGGCGATGACATGAACATGAAAGTGTGGCACAAGTACTGCCTCTCAGCTAATAAGCAGTGCCATCGAAGGAAAGCTTCAGTGTCAGTCATCACTATTGCACCGCCTCTCATTAAGTTGTCGACGTCTTCATCTTGATCTCAGGTTCTGTTATGTGTTTATTTTTAATTTCTTTTTTTGATTATTCATTTAGATTATTGACTAGCTTATTATAAATTAGGGCTTTCATTAGTTTGTAATTAGTTATCGAAAGTTGAAATTAGTTGTCATATTTCATAAATTCTTGAGATAAGGTTTTATTGTGCCTATTTTTGCACAAACTTTGAATGTTGCAATTAGTTTATTATCTTTTAGCCTTTAATAATTGCTGCACAAATTGAATTAAAATTTGGAATGTTGTTTCGTAAGTTGAAGTTAGCTAAAGGTGAAAAGATTGATAAATTAACAATATGTGAATGACAACTTATTCTATCATCTGATTGTGGCTTGCATTAAAATTTAATGAGGTCAAAATTAGTAGGGGATTTTATCTTGACTAATCTTATGAATCTCTAAAATGACGATTTTTAGTAATTGTTGCGATTATATTTATATAATCTTAAGACAAATATAATATTCACTATAAATCACATATTGTGACAAACATAGTGTCATTAATTGCATTTTTTGAATCTCTAATTTGATCATTTTGAATACTATTTGTGACAGTTTTAAGTTAATTCTCAGATAATTATATTTGTTACAAAGTCATATTTTTGACATGATGAAAATAATTTTTGTTGGTAGAATCTTTTAAGACGGTTTTTCCACGACTAGCATGTGATGATATATTTTTTCTCATAAAAAATATAAAGTGACTAATTTATTATTTTTAATGACTAATTTTTTGTAATAAAATATCATTTTTCTTGTAGTGAAGACTTAGAGAAATTTGAATGATAAAAACTTAGTCTTGTTTTGAAAGTTATCAAGAAATGGTATACAGACTACTAAGTGTGCAAATGATACATATGAGAGCTTCTATACAAATATATATTCTTTTTATTGGGTTAAATTAATAATTTAATTTTTTTATTAATGTAAAAAAACTTTATTATTAGAAGGTATTAGTGCAAAAATAAGTTAAAAGTAAAAAAAAATAATGATAAAAATATGTTTTGAAATATTTTTAAAAAATATAAAAATTAAAGGAGTTGTTAGCTTAAAAAAAAAATGAAATAAATCGACTTTTACCCCCATCTAACTCAATAATCTAATACCCGCATCCATGGCCAATTGCAATCCAAAACGACAAGCTACCGCTTCAGCATATTCTACGTTCTCTGGAGACTCAAAGCAATCAATAGCTGTGTTAGAACCATATAACCATGACAATGGCAACTGAACCCGCCAACTGCCCACTATTCCCCGTGGAAGCATCAACATTCAGCTGCCTGCCAAAAATGTAAAACAGTTCTGGGTACAGATTCCTAGTCAGCCACCTTCCGAGATTGCACCTCTCGGAACGTTGTAAAAGTAAATTGCCCTGAGTTTTAAAATTAATCATAAATATTACTATTACGTTCATTCAGATGACTAAAATAGATCTATTAATTGTTGACGTTTATATAAATATTTATATATACTATTTTTTATTGTGCATATAATAATATAAAAATGAAAAAAATATTATACTTTAGGAGTGATTAGCAAGTTGTCTAAAGTTGTTCCTTTTCTATTATGGTCATCGAGAGTTTGGACAAGCACGAATAAATTGCAATTTGCAAATTGAAAGTAACGTTGCATGAACTTCATTTGTTTCTAGATATTTTTAAACTTAAAAAAAAAGAAGAAAAATTCACCCCTACCGAAATATAAAACTCAAGAAGAAAAGCAATTACAATAACTAATTAAATATATCTTGCACCCACGAAAAATAAAAATAAAAATTAATAATCATAACATAATAATTTTAAACCAATCCTCAGTTGCAAATGAGAAAAATAAAAAAATTCAGGAAAAAAAAACATAGTTTCTAAAATTTACATTTAAATTTATAATACCATTTAAAAACTTAAAATCTATTCCCAATAATTTTAATTTTCGAATGATATACATACATACATACATATACACATCTATATAAATGTGTGCTGTGTGATTTTTTGTTTAAAAATTAAAAGCTTATAGAATAGTAAGTTTAAAAAAGATGAATTTTAATTTAACTAACAATGTACACATATCTAATTAGAGTTAAAAAATTTAGATTTATCATTTAATCCCAACGTCCATGGACCATTCTATATTTCCATAAGAGTATTTTGATAACGGTCATAGAATACACATTAAAATCATATAAGAGTACCTTTAATTGACAAAATAATGAAAAAAAATAGTGTTAATATGGTAACACCAGTTACAATGACTGCAATGGTAAATGTCATAAAATAATGTTATATATTTTAAATTTTTTATTTTTAATAAATTATTTTAAATAATACAACATTCATCACGTAGTTAATAAAATAAAATAATTTATTTATTTAAATTTTATGAAAAAATTATTAAAATTGTATGTTATCTAAAATAAGAAATTTAGATTATCATTCAATTGATGGCTCATCAAATAGCTGGCTGGGAGTGCGCTCCGTCCCCAACCTTTTGAAGTGTCTCTTTCTTTTCACGATCTCACAAATCAACCTCGGAAGCATCAATTTGCACCCAAGTTCAAAGGTTTTAGCCTTGTCTTCCATCCAAAATTTGTCTCATTTTCTAGGGTTAGGGTTTTTTTCAGTTACAAAAGCCATGAGTGATTGGCAGCCTCTTCTGCAATCAATACTCATAGGCTTACTCTTCTCTTATCTTGTGGCTAAGTTAATCTCTGTGGTCCTTTCTTTCAAAGAAGAGAATCTCTCTATCACTCGCAATAACAATAACAACTACAATGAACCAAAGCCGACTAAAGACGACGTCGTCGTCGCCGCCCCGAATCCGCGCGGGCCGGAGGCGGATTCGGGTCGGCCTCACGATACGGAGTCGATGATCGCGGAGCAAGGAAGCGTGAGGAACGAAGAGAGCTTGCCTTGCAGTGATGTTGATAGCGATGGTGACGATGATTGGGAGGGTGTCGAGTCTACGGAACTGGATGAGATGTTCAGTGCGGCCACCGCATTTGTAGCGGCCAGTGCTGCTGCCTCGTCCCAGAAGGTGTCCAATGATGTGCAGTTGCAGCTCTATGCGTTGTACAAGATTGCCACTGAAGGTCCCTGTAGTGCTCCCCAGCCTTCTGCCTTGAAAATGACCGCTCGGGCCAAGTGGTATCCTTCTTTTATTTGTTTAATTATTTTTCTTTTTTACAAAGATAATTCCTCAATTAATGACAATTGGGGGATTTTTTTTCTTTCACTGTAGTGGCGTAGTGTATATTTTTTCACTGTGTTTCTAATTTGGGTCCGTTTTATTTGCGGTGCTTCTGCTTAAGCTGAAAGCACAACAGCTGCAATGTTTTGGTAAATACTCATTTTTACTTGTTATCTCATGTTTACTGGGACACCCACTTACTTATAATAGACAGCTAGTGACTCCATTTCACAGTAGCACCTCATTTTCAAAGATACCCATAGTTGTTGAGCTTACTTTGGTGATTGTTCTTGGCAAGTTTATCCTCTGTTTTATTGTGGAGCCTATTGAAAATTTCTGTTATCAAGTTGCTTCAATGGTAGAAGTAGTTGACATTTATGGAAGTGACTTGGGAAGAATGCATGTGAGTTAAAGAACATTATTTGAAGTTTTTGCATAGCTTATCGTTCAGCTAGGAACTTTAAGTGGTCAGATTGTATGTTTACCTTAGTTGTTTCTGCATCTCTTGTCATTTTCTTAAGAATTATTTCTAACTGTTTGCATTCATTATTAAAACAAAAAAAATGGTAATTTAGAGTTCCTTGCTGAATTGTATGTGTTATATGACGACACATATTGTTCATGGGAAAGACAGATAGTCACAAGAGTGGCAGAACTTGATTTCATGACTACGAATTTAGGGGTATGTGCTATGTGTCTGCTTTGAAGATCTTGTGGTCGAATGGTAAAGTATCTTTTTATTTGGTGTTCTCTAGGCAAGCATGGCAGAAATTGGGTGCCATGCCTCCAGAAGAAGCAATGCAGAAATACATTGATATTGTTACAGAGCTGTATCCTACTTGGGCTGCTGGTTCATCTTTGGTGAGGTTTTAATCTTTTCATTTTACCATTGAGTTCTTTATTTTGCACTGCAACACATCTGCTTACTATATTTTTTTCATTTTAATAAATTCCTCTTTCTTTAACTGTGAATCTTAGAAGAGCAAACGTGGACAAGAAGATGCGACAAGCACAGATTCCAAAGGACCAATGGGTCCTGTTTTCAGCTCTTTTGCGTATGAGGAGGAATCTGGAAATGATTTGTAAGGTTTTAATGTTAAATTCAACATTATTTTTTTCGAGAAAGTATTTATATGGTCCTTACTAGTTTCACTTTGGGCCTGCTTCCTTTTTCCATAGGATTTCTGGGGGTGTTGGAATTGAAAGTCTTATCTCAACTGCAATTTTATAACTTTTCTTTTCTGGAGTTTTATGAAATTCGATGTCTACTTCCCTCCTCTTTTATGCTTGAATTGAACGATGAGCTGCCCATTCTTATTAAATTGAAGTGAAATTGCTAGATATTTGACTTAATTACTAAAGTACATGGTGACATAGATTTGGATTGGTCATGTCCTTTCTATGGACATAATATCTGGAGCAATATGTATGTTGTGAGTATCTGCATGAAGATTAAAAAATTGCTCTTTTCCTTTTTTTTTCTAATTCCCTGAGGATTTCAGTTAAACTCGCTATTTTGCTTTTAATTTCATTTCTGATACTTATGGCAATCGTGGTTTTTTATTTGGTTCCAGATGCTCTAATTATCTTCTTCCCATAAGTTCAATGCAAGCCTCCAATTGTGCAGCTTCTACTTTTCTATTAAGCCATTTAATTGTCATTTGTTGTTAGAATGCAAGGTTACTTGTATGAAATAGTTGTTACTTGGTCAATGTTTGCAATCTACTTTTTTCTTTCTACCTATTTGATGTATAAGTGAACCTCTGGTTTTAGATGCCAGGCTGCTTTATTTGGCATAGAGAATATCTTTTTCTTCTACGCGCTGTGATCTAAGTGAATCCATGGGTTGAGGAGGGCAGAGATTAGCCAGTCTATGCAGAGATTAGCCAGTCTATGTATGTCTTTAAATAGAGAGAAACAGAGAGTTCTGTTTATAAGGGAAAATGAAGAATCCTTGGAAATGCTAATCATTCAACTCCACACTTATTAAATAAGTTTAACAGTACTGTGAATTGCATTAATATTATGGATTCCGGTTGTTTAATAACTCATTGATGTTGTTTAAATTTCTTTTCTCTTGACTGCAAACACTAAAATTAATGACAATGCTAATGCTCCTTTCTTTTCCAGGAAAATGGATGCTATCCATGCCTTTGCTAGAGAAGGAGACATGGATAATCTGCTTAAATGCATTGAAAATGGTGTTTCTGTTAATTTGAGAGGTACTTAGTAATTTTCTATTCTTTTTACATTTTCTGAATGGCAATGATGATGCTGATGTTGACAATGGTGATGATCTTTTAACATAACTCGTGGAGATGCTGAGCAGATAATGCTGTTTAGGAAAAAGCAGCCCATCTGAGCTTTTTATTCACCTATTGAGTGAGCCAAGCACAAGCATAGTGTCTGAAATAGCTTTTTTTCTGCCGACTTTTTGTTTATTCAAGCATCTCATGATTTATATTCCACATCAAACAGTTAATCTTTGAAATTGTAGATAGTGAGGGTCGTGCTCCATTGCATTGGGCTGTAGATCGCGGTCACCTGAACATCTCTGAACTACTTGTTAGCAAGAATGCTGATGTAAACGCCAAGGTTTGTTGGTTTTATTTTTTTAATATTTTTCTTAGATTTTTTTTAAGAAAAAAACCAAATTTTAGTGGTAAATGATCCTAAATATGAATGTAAATGTATATTTTCCTGTATCATTACATTTTTATTATTTGTTGTGGGCATGTATAAAGATCAGAGAATATGCACTCCTCCTGGCTTTCTGTGAGGGAAAGCTTATTGTCCCACTTTGGAATTTAACATAATGTTTATTTTATGACTTCTGAGACTTTTAATTTCGTTGGTTAGAAGTTATATGATTGATATTTTCTTTCTTTAGTTTTCTATTGATCAGGTGATGATGAATGAAATAGATTAAACTGATGTCAATGCATGTTGATAAAACAGATTGTGCTAAATCTTTGGGTATGAAGATTCCTTAGATGTGACCCTCTATTTGCCAGGCCTTAACCTTGTCCCGTAGTAGAATACTATTTCTTAAAATAGTGGGTTAGGCTTTTTGGCAAGTTTTCAGATGCATAATTGGATTCCTAAATGATTTGATTGTCTTTCAACTATTATAGTTGTTATAAAATTGACATTTTTGTTTTGGGAGAGTAAATGACACTCTTGTGTTTTTTGAATGCTAGGACAATGAAGGACAAACTCCATTGCATTATGCTGTTGTATGTGATAGGGAAGCCATTGCTCAGTTTCTTGTGAACCAAAATGCAGATATAGGGATGAAGGATAATGATGGCAATTCTCCTTGTCATGTCTGCGAGTCGGACTGGCCATGGATGCTACATGCTGCTAAAGGGACCGACTGATGGTTTGTTACATTGTCCTGGCTAGCTTAAGTATTTCTTGACAAATTCTGTGGTTGTACATGGCAGTATATAACCCTTTAACCTTTTCTAATCGTAATGTTATATTATTAATATAGGGTAATATTTTCTCTGCCCTGGTCCCCTGCTTTAGTTATTTCTTTTCCTCTGTTTGTTACAGTGAGAACACTCAGAATCAAAATTTATGGTGAAATGGCATACGTATGATTTTATCATTGCTTAATCAGATTCAGAGCTATTGATCACCATTTTGATGATGCCATATTCTGTTATTTTATCAATGATAGCAGCACTCATTGATTTATCTGAAGGGAAACCTGCCTGAGAACTGTGATGATATGTGTGTGTGTGTGTGTACATACATGTACATATTATTTTTTCTATTTTGATGCGATTAATAATTATTCAATTAAGTAATTTAATCCCTTTACAAAGCATATGTGTTGTTAAAAAACAAATGTGTAAATTCGTGTTAAGTGGGTAAACAGATGATGTTTGTGGTAATCCAGTTAAAATAGGTCATGTTATATTGAATAGCTCAATCGCTAAATGGGTTAGCTGTTTGTAGAATATAGCAGGTCATTACATGTTTTCTTACCTATTTATTAAACCGATTATTAGGTCTAGGTCTTGTTTGATACTGAGGTGTGATGACTTAAAACCTATATCTACGGCTATCATCAGTTGTCCAATTACAATATTGGGACCCTTATAATTCATGCTTTGCCTTCAAGTAATTCATGTTTAACCTTAACGTGCAATAGACATAGCTGATGGGTGATAGCCCCCAAAAAAAAAAAAAAAAAAAAAAAAAAGGAAAAAGAGGGCAATCTTAAAGGACAGTTGCCATTTATTAATTTGGCAAACACCAAGACCAAGCACTAAAGAAAGCAAACGCGTGTACTGGGTACTTCATATGTGCCCCTAACTTGTAACTGTCAATAACCGCTTTCCTCTCTATTCATATTATTCTGATTGATTGAGACCTAAGAGAAGGAAAATCAACTCTACTTCTTGATCGTTTTCTCATCTTCAACCTTTGTAATACTTGAAAATGTCGAAGGCGGTGGCTTGCGCTCTTCTAACCACCGCCTTCGTTCTCTTATTCGTTTTCTCCCCGATTCAGCCGCACGATCACAATGATCGTCTTGTTTTTATAGGTCGTCGCTTTGGATATCGATATTCGGTGCCAACTTTTGACCCTTTAGTGCTAAAAATGAACAGGGTAACCGAAGAAAAAAAATCAGGAAGCATTAAGACTCGTACTAATGCCAACGATTTGGAAAACGATTCTTATGACACCGAGGATGTTGAAGATGAGTATGATTTTTTCAGTGAAAACGGGAGATTAAATATAACCTCGAGGTTGATTTATTTGTTCCCGTTGATAGACAATGAACCAAAAGATGGAGTTTTGAGTTTGAATGAACTTGACAACTGGAATGTAGAACTAGCCGTCGATCGTTTGAGCTATACAACTCAGAAACAGATTGAATTAAGTGACAGGGATGGTGATGGAGAAATCTCTTTTTATGAGTATCTGCCTCAGTTTTCTAAACAAGATATTGGTACGATACGTACGTAATTTGAGTCTTATTTTCTTTGCTAATTATTATTAACCTGTAGAATAATACGTATCATCATTAATTTTTTGTACGTATGATTTTAATTTATTTTCTAAATAAGTTTATATTTTATGAGAATGTGAAATAAGAAATAGAGAAAAATGGAATGGTTCACGGTCAAGCTGGGTGGTGGAAAGAGCAATTTGACAATGCAGATGTTGATAGCAATGGAACTCTCAACTTCGACGAATTTTACAAGTAAATTATTATTATCATTATTATTATTATTACTACTAATTATTTTGTAATTTACTCTATTTTTTCGACTTTCTTACAGTTTCTTGCACCCAGAAGATAGCAACAATACCGCAATTCAGAGATGGCTTTTGAGAGAAAAACTTGAGTAAGTTTTATATATGAATTTTTTTTCTGTTTTTATATATATAAGATATATATAAGCAGGAAAGCACAGGACAAGGTCAAATTAAATTTTTTAATTCATGTCTTTTCAAACATTTGAATTTGGATGATCAGCTAAATAAAATTTTTAAAAATCACTTGGTTTGGGTCAGCACAAATCCTAGTGTTTCTCTAATGCTTTTAAGCTCTGAAGCTCTGGGTTCCGGAAAAAAATCATCTCTTGTACATACTTGTAAATGACTCTACATAAACGCATGAACAGGCGTATGGACGATGACAATGATGGGAAACTAAACTTAGATGAATTTCTAGAGAATACCTATCGTACCTACAAAAGTTATGCTGAATTTGAAGATGATGGTGATGGAGCCGATTTTCCCTCAGCTGAAGAGACATTTGCTGGGCTTGACACAAACAAAGACAAGTAATTAACTTCCCCTTTTAACCTTTATGCCTAATTCCCTTTGAAAATTTATTTTAGCTATAATTGTACATTGAACATAAAGGATCTATTTCTAAACTAGCTAGTTGTATATGCTCTCGTTTCTTTATTCCATCTACAACATTGGATGATTAGATAGCTTCCTCGCTGGGTGCATTAATTTCTCAATTTCTAATGTAAAAAATGACTGCAGATTGTTGGAAGTTGAAGAATTGAAACCAATATTCAGTTATCTACACCCTGGAGAAATATCTTATGCCAAATATTATTCAAGGCATCTTATTCATGAGGTAATTAGTAACTCTTCCATTTTTTTAAAAGAATTTTTGAAACTAGTGATAACTTATTAAGTATGCAGCTAAAAATGGTTCTCTCTTTCTTTCTTTCTTTTATAAAAATTCAGGCTGATGATAACAGAGATGGTAATTTAACACTTGATGAGGTGCTCAATCACGAATATATATTCTACAACACAGTCTATAATGATGTCGATGATGATGATTATGATTTTCGCGATGAACTATGACCGTATTGTTCGATTGATTTTATATATACGCACGTAGTCAAAGGAGTTTTGATTTCTCTCTCGCTTGTTCATTATGTGTAAATTATCAGAAGATACACATATAATTAATGCAGGGTTTGGTTGTAAAGAGAAGCTGTACGTATTACTATTGATATATTTATAAAGGTTGAGATAGAAAATTAATTTTTAATCTAAAAAATGTGGCATCCACGTGATTCTCTTACAATTCATCATATAAAAATGAGAAACTTTGTCGTAGATGGTTGACGGAAAAGCAATATGTGTAGTAATACTACATTATATGTCATTCTTATTTTCTAAATTAGCTTGTGCTATTTAATGTGCATTTGTAAATTAATGATTGGAATAAGTTATAATTGGAATAGAGAATGAGAATTATAATAAATTATTTACTTTAAATGTATGAATATAAATCGGAATGAGAAATATTATCATTAATTGTTTATTTTGTCTTGAAATCGAGATGAATTCTTACAAATTATGAAAATTCCTTTAGTTGACTGTTGTTGATATTCATTATAATAATCGTAATTATTGTTGTTGTTGTTGTTGTTATTAATAACAAAAATTACATGAATAAAAATAATAACAATAACAATAATATAATAACATTCTAATTGAGGATAGAAGAGGAATTATGAAATTTGGGTGGGGTAAAATAAGAAGTTTAAGGAATGGAAACTTGATTCTCAACTCTCTTTGACAGTCACATTCCCATTCTTTAATCCCAAAAATAAGTAAACTCCATATATTTCATTCACATTCTCACTTTTATTTTAACAAGTAAATAATATTAATTAGGCACTATATCTCTCTTCTATAGGCACTAGGGTTTCACCAAAATAGCAACTCTTAAAAGACTTAGATTATTTCCAAATAAGAGTTTCTTTCCTCTTATAATTCACATAAATCTGAATAGGATTAAATTTTATCTTCTTGCCGTACTTGTTTCCTAAGAAATATGTAGAGCATTTAATGACTTTCTGTTTGAACCAACTTCTTGCTCTAAATAGATCTCATGCGCTAATTATAGATGCTACCATTAATTGAATTGCTAAAATAGACATCTAATTAAATTAGGAAACAAATATTCATAATAAATTAGAATTTCACTAAATTAAGAAATTAATAAATTAATCTCTATTACAAGATATGTAATAAATAAACTTCCTATTTAACTAGATTTGCCATAAAATGTCAACTCTATAAATAATAGACTTATTTACCAATGAGAAGAAGACTACCTTAAGGGGTAGAGTGAAAGCTCCTGACCGTAGATTTAAAAAAAAATGAATGAAAGGCTTTGCAAGCTCAAAAAAAAAAAAAAAAAAGCCTGTCAATTGCAATGGTAAAAAATTAGAGATTAAGATGATAAGATTAATTTGACCAACGCTATATTTTATATTTAAAACTTTGACTGTGAAAATTGATGAATTTTTGGGAAAAAGATTTAAATTGAGTTGTTTGCACACACACAAGCTTAAATTTCTCTAATCTTTACTTAATTGAGGCAATTAGAGTCTTGATTATATGAATTAATACTTGTTGTGAACAATTCTCAAACATTTTTTTTGTTCAATTTCATTATTAATGCATTTTTTTAAAACAAAAAGAAATTCATGTTGCATGTGCATTCTCATTTTCTTACATAATGATATGTTTTTAAGTCTTAAGAGTCACATATTTGTTTTAACCAAAACTCAAAATTTTTTTTAAAGTGCATTGACAAGTTTTTCCTGTTACAACCGAGTATGTTGCGATCTTTTAGTCATAACTTTGTCTACAAAACTCCAAATTTGATTCTGTAAAATCCTGTGAAACGCTGATTCAATAAGCTTTCCAAAGGTATATAGATCACATTCTGATTTTGTCTCATTAATTCCCAATTTAATTTTGAAGTTCTCTATTCTGCACTGTATGTCTGTTTCATAAAGTATCCAACATAGGATTTCGTTTTGATATTTTCCTCTTTTGTTTCTAACTTGTTTGAATCGGATTATGTTTAGTTACTGATCTGGAACGAAATCTATGATGGTTCGTGCATTAAATTTGAATACAATCCGCTTTATTAATGTTTTTCATATGTTAGTTGGGTTTCCAAACCTTACTTGAACAAGTCAAGTTCTTCTATATAAGACAGCCCTTAGTTCCTTGTTCTGCATTCAAATTTGTGGCTTCTTTCTCCCTTCTTTCGGCTGGTCTAGATTTTGTTCGTTCTTCTTGTTAAAATTTTTTTTTCCTTGTTCTTAATATTCCTCTTCCATGGCTTCTAAGCTTAACATTGGTGAGAGCTCTCATGCTAACTCTAATCCCAAGCGTCATCCCACTCTTACACCTTACCTTTGTTCTGGTTGTGGACGACCTCATGAGATTCATATACTTGATGATGATGAGGATTTTGCTCCCACATTTGGACAAATACCTCCTGAAGAATCCATGCATTCAAGTGACAACGACTCCATGGAAAGTGATCCTAGTGAAGATAGTTTTCACTGGCCTTTCCTCCTTTGACCCTAGGATCATCACCAATGCCACCATTGTTCATGCTGCCATTACCGACCACAAGCAGCTGCCACACGCACCCTCATGCGTTGTCACCAGTGGAGCTCCTCCTAGTACTCTTCGTGATCTTCCTACTTTTGTTGCAGTAGGGATGGCAAAACCCCGAGCCGGGTTCAGGTATTGCAATGACCGGACCCTGCCAGGATGCAACCGGTCCGGGTCTAGGTCCAGGTCGAGTTTTAATCCGGGTACTCGAATTTTATATTTTTTAATATTATATGTGTATATATTTTTTATTTTTTGATAATTTTATAAGTTTTAAATTTATTTCAATAAAATTTGACATGAAAATATAAACTTTAACTGTTTAAAACTTTATATATGTATAATAAATGAGTCAAATAATTATAAATATTTAAAATAATATATATTTTATAATATTTTTTTAATAAAATCTAGGTTCCGGGTTTATTAAGTGATGCCCAAGACCGACCCGGCTTCATACCTGGGCCGGGTAATACCTGGCCCACAACGCCCGGGTACGGTCCGGGTCTGGACCGGACTGGTATTTTTGCCACCTCTATGTTGCAGCCTCTGTTCGCTCTTCTCCTCCATCTGCCTCTTTTTTGCTAATCTTGCCCATCTTGAGGCCACCATTTTGAAATAAGGGCAAGATATTTCTAATCTTTATACTCGTTTGGACACATTGCATCAAAAACTACTTCCATTTTGTAATTTTTTGACAAAAGAGGGGGAGTAATTTATTTCAAGTTTTCAATTGCTCAATGCAATGAGTTAGGGGGAGTAGTATTTTCCATTCTAGGGAGAGATTTTATTCAAACGAGTAGAAAGATTAGCAATATCTTGCCCTTGGTTCAAAATGGTGGCCTTAAGATGGGCAAGATTAGAATAAAAGAGGCAGATGGAGGAGAAGAGCGAACAGAGGCTGCAATAAAAGTAGGAAGATCACGAAGAGTACTAGCAGAAGCTCCACTGGTGACGGCGCATGAGGGCGCGTGTGGCGGTGGCTGGTGGTCGGTAATGGCAGCATGAACAATGGTGGCACTGGTGATGATCCTAGGGTCAAATGAAGAAGGGCTAGAGTGAAAACTATCTTCACTATGATCACTTTCCATGGAGTCGCTGTCACTTGAATGCATGGATTCTTCAGGAGGTATTTGTCCAAATTTGGGACCAAAATCCTCATCATCATCAAGTATATGAATCTCATGAGGTCGTTCACAACCAGAACAAAGGTAAGGTGTAAGAGTGGGATGACGCTTGGGATTAGAGTTAGCATGAGAGCTCTCACCAATGTTAAGCTTAGAAGCTGTGGAAGAGGAATATTAAGAGCAAGGAAAAAAAAATTTAAACAAGAAGAACGAACAAAATCTAGACTAGCCGAAAGAAGGGAGAAAGAAGCCACAAATTTGAATGCAGAACAAGGATCTAACAGTTGTCTTATATAGAAGAACTTGACTTGTTCAAGTAAGGTTTGGAAACCCAACGAACATAAGAAAAACATTAATAAAGCGGATTGTATTCAAATTTAATGCACGAACCATCATAGATTTTGTTCCAGATCAGTAACTAAACATAAACCGATTCAAACAAGTCAGAAACAAAACAGGAAAATATGAAAATGAAATCCCATGCAAGATACTTTACGAAACAGACATATAGTGTAGAGTAGAGAACTTCAAAATTAAACTGGGAATGAATGAGAGAGCATCAGAATGCGATCCATATACCGTTGAAAGCGTATTGAATCAGCTTTTCATAGGATTTTACAGAATCAAATTTGGAGTTCTGTAGACAAAAGTATGACCAAAAGATCGCAACATGCTTAGTTGTGACGGGAAAAGCTTGTCAATGCACTTTAAAAAAATTGAGTTTTTATTAAAAAAAATGTAACTCTTAAGACTTAAAAACATATCATTATCTAAGAAAATGAGAATGCACATGCAACATGTTTTTTTTTGTTTTAAAAAATGCATTAATAATGAAATTGAACCAAAAAAAAATGTTTGAGAATTTTTCACAACAAGCTTTAATTCATATAATCAAGACTCTAATTGCCTCAATTAGTAAAGATTATAGAAATTTAAGCTTGTGTGTGTGTTTGTGCAAACAACTCAATCTAAACCGTTTTCCTAAAAATTCATCAATTTTCACAGTCAAAGTCTTTAATATAAAACATAGAGTTGGTCAAAATAACCTTACTATCTTGATCTCCAATTTTTGACCATTTCAATTGACAGATTTTTTTTTTTGCTTGCAATTCTTTTCATTCATTTTTTTTAAATCTACGGTCAGGAACTTTCACTCTACCCTTTAAGGTAGTCTTATTCTCATGGTAGTTCGTCCTCTGTCATATGAAATATAAGTGTGCAACCCAAGAGGGGGGGTGAATTGGAATTTTAAAAATTATCATAGGCAAACCACACAACAATTCAATCTAATGTCTTAATCAATTCGAAAACAATAAATTTAATGAAACACAATATTAAAAGAGTAAGGGAAGAGAAAACGAACACAAGAATTTTTACGTGGTTCGGCTATCCCTGCCTACATCCACGCCTCCAAGCTCACCCGCTTGAGGATTTCACTATCCAAGCCTTTCCAAGGCTTCAACGATTACAATTGACTTCCAAGGTGTCAATGAACCTTTACAACAAGAGATTATATCTCCAATCTCTTTACCCCAAGTGTTTGCCACACTTGTACACTCACAAATTTATGAGAAATGATAAATACAACAATAAATCTCTCTTTAAGAGTGGATATACAAATTGAAGAACAAAGATGATTTAAAGAATGATGATTTACGAATTTGAAGCTCAATATATGTTGTGTGCACTTGTTCTTGCTTGCTTGGATTACCAAAAATGAATTGGTTTTGAGTTTATATAGTTTGAACTCAAAAACTAGCCGTTACTCACATTCTGGGCATATCCGGCTTGCCGTTTAGCTATCCGGCATGCCGTTTATATGTTACCGTTACGGCAAAATTTTGAATTTCAAATTATCCGGCTTGCCGCTTACGAATCCGGTATGCCGTTTATACTCCAGAAGCTCACTGGTCGATAACCGGTCTGCCGTTTAAGCTATTCGGTATGCCGTTTTCGAATTGGTAACATTCTGCCCCGTAACCGGCTTGCCAGTTATCAGTATCCGGTAAGCCGGATGATACAGTAACCTGCACAATGCACTATTTTCTGAAATTATAGTTTGACCCCAAAACTTTGCAAAACTGCACTACGGCCCAAAACGTTATGAAACTTTACAAATAGGTCCAATTTCAGAATTTCTAAGTAATGCTTTGTTAATCTCAAAACTTTCTGAAATTATAGTATAGCCCAAAACGCTATGACACTTTGTAAATAGGTCCTTTACCAAAGTTTCAAGCAATACTTGTTTATTTCAAAGTTTTCAAAATTCTTTCAATTAAACCATAAACTTTGAAAAACAACCAATTTCATAAAATCATTTTTCCATTAAATATGAAACATTTGTAATGTGAAAATAATGATTTATTCAAAAGGAATAAAAACAATCAATTGTATAAAATCATTTTTCCATTAAATATAAAACATTTATAATATGAAAATAATGATTTATTCAAAATATATTTTTCAATAATTTGAGCTTAAAAGATTAATCATTCTTAATCTTGTTTGTTATCATCAAAATCAATATTATGAAAACATATATGTTAACAATCTCCCCCTTTTTGATGATGACAAACATTTCATGTATTTAAACAATCATTTTTCTTAAAATCATTTTTCCATTAAATATAAAACATTTATAATGTGAAAATAATGATTTATTTAAAATATATAAAAAATAATTTGATCTTAAAAGATTAATCATTCTTAATCTTGTTTGTTATCATCAAAATCAATATTGTGAAAACATAAATGTTAACAATCTCCCCCTTTTTGATGATGACAAACATTTCATGTATTTAAAGAATGATTCCAAAAATTGCTTCCCCTAAAAATAATTTTCTTTTACAATTTGCCAACAATTTAAATACATGGATTTTTCTCCCCCTCATCATCAAAAAGAAAAAACTTAATTGGCAAAGAAAAAAAATTTTTTAATAAATTTGAAAACATGTATTCTGCTCCCCCTTCATCATAAAAAGGAAAAACGTAAAGGAAAAGAATAAGAGTAGGAAATTTGTTACCCATGTTGTCCGAATAGAAATTTCGACAAAATCTCCCCCTAACAACAAGCATCATCTCAAATACAAGATTAGTAATATCACATCCAAATTATTATAGATCATGATAAAAACCAACTCCATACACCAATAATCATACCAAAATATCATGAACCATTATTCCATTAATTACCAAATCAACAACTCAAAAAATAAAACCATCGTATAAAACACTCATGTAATCAAATCATCATTATCTCAAATTCATCAAAATTATCATCATAATCAAATATCAATTATCAAAACAATTACTCAAAATGCATGTTATTCTCCTTTTGACTACATCGAAATGAGATATCATTTTATCTCCCCCTTTGAACAACAAAAAAGTTCAAAATGCATATTATCCAAAATTTATTATATGCTCCCCCTAAATATATGGCCAATTTAAAATTTTAACCAAAAATGATTTTATCCGAAAGCATATCATATTTATCTCCCCCTTCATCGTAAAAAGGAAAGATAGATGTAATTGAAACAAGTGCATAAAAAATAAGTCGACAAAGAAATTACCAATTTTGTGTGAGCAAAAATTTCGGCAGAGTCTCCCCTTAAAATGCACAAATCCTCAAATACACAACATGGTTAAAAACGCTTCCATATAAGCTTCAACAATAATAACCAACCAACAATTCCTTCGATTCATCAAGTAACGCACATATAATCATCAATCATTATGAATTCCCAAAATCATCAAGAAATCAAATCATCAAGAAATCAAATCATTCTAAGTTTATGCCGAATTTTTGAAAATTCTTCTTCGCAAAAAGGTTTTGATTTCTTTACCAAATTGGCATGCATCTTATCAACTATCCAAGCTCTATAATTATCAATCACATTTTATAAATAAAGACAACTAAACACATCAAATATCTAATGTGACAAACAAAAAAAATCTCATATGCTTAAAAAGAATATCGAAGTATATGAATTTCTCCCTTTTTTTTTTTTTCGATATCATTTAAAGCAAGTTATGCATATTTAACAATGCGTCAAGAAAGCACAAACAAAAATATATCCATTCACCAATCATAGATTCCATAAGATCAAACTTCATCAAATACAATGGAATCATCAAAGCACAAATATTATCATCAAAACTTAAGCAAAGCATAAGAACATAATGACAATAAATAAATCATCAACATCAACATGTGCCATTATAGATCATCAAAATCAACATAGCTAAAAAGCCATCATTATGAGCTAAAGAACAAGTGATCAAATCCATTATTACAAATGCTCACATATATTTTTAAGTGATGATCTAGTAGTTACACCTTGTGATGGATCTTTCAAAATTAAGTTCTTAAGGTGAGAAGAAACATACCTCCACTCCTTGGGAGTATTTGAGAATTACCTTCATTTTACTTCGCATTTGTTTCTTCATATTGCTCCTCTTGATTTTCAATTTATACACTCAATTAGCTATCATTTTATACTCTTCTTGTAGCTCTTCATCTACATTATCATCAAAAATAACTTTCTCCGTAGAGGAAGAATTAGACTTATCAAATATAACAAGTATAAATTTTTCCACAATCAAAATTCTTTTGATATACACTCAATAAGTTTTGCTTGTGTTTGAATAGCCAAGAAAAATACCAACATCAAATTTTGGATCAAATTTGCCAAAATTATCTCTTGTGTTCAAAATATAACATTTGCAACCAAATATCAAACAATAATCATCATCAATCCACAATTAAAATAATTATGCATATGAAAATGTAGGTGCATAATTTAATAAGGAACCATGGTAATTTAAAATACCCAAAATGCACAAATTCGGTTTTGTAAAATCCAAGAGATGATTTAAGATAATGGATAGTGTTTATATAAACTCCGTATTATCTCCATAATTGTTCTTGCATCTCTTGACAACTTGTTTGCTCATGATTTATTACCATCCACCATTGTTGGAACAAAAAAACAAGCTTGAAAATCCAATTTCGGGTTTACAAAAATTGAGTGAAATGGATTTGTTTGAGCCAAGAAAAAATTGATCCTAGAGATGAATGAAACTAATATATGATGTAGGATCAAAAATGGGCTAAAGGAAGCTTGAAAATGTAGAGAGAGAAACGGAGTTACTGTTCACGCGTGAGAGATGATGATGAAATGAAAGAAAAAAAAATGAAGAAATCATGATGGAGAAATGTGTAATGAAGATGAAATGCATGGGTAATGGTTTAAGAGATTGATCTTGGCATAAAAATGGTTGAGAAATGAAGAGGAATTGATTGGAAATAGAAGAGGGTGGCTCACGGTTTTGAGAGAGAGAGGAAGAACAAGTGCAGAAAACTCACGAGAGAGGAAGAAGAAGCAATCTGGAACAAAATAGAAGGGCACGAATCCGGCATGCCGGATTTGCTAACCGGCTTGACGCTTAATGGGCAGCAAGCCACCAAGACACAAACGGCTTGCCGGTTCACTTGGGAAACAGAAAAATCCAGAAATCCGGTTGTTGGGCAGAAACTTGAAAGCCGAAAACGGCTTGCCGGATTTGTTATCCGGTTTGCCGGATATGAGCCCGAGAACCATAAACGCAAAAACGGCTTGCCGGTTTTGAATAACCGGTAGGCCGGTTGTGAGGCAGAGATGAAGCTAAGCAAAACCGGTTTATCGGATTGAAAAACCGGTTATCCGAATGTTGTTCCGAGAGAAATCAATAAGAAAGAATGTTTTTCCGGATGAGTGGAAATAGAATATTTGCTAGCTCCTATGCTTGTACTACACACACCATTTCATTTTTGGCCTTAAAAATTGATTAATTTTAAATCATTTTGAGATTTAAAAATTTCAATAAGCCAATTAATACATGAGACATAAATGCATACAAGACCAAGCATATGAAATCGTATCAAACAATGATGTCAATTTTATAAATGAATGATGATATAACACAATTAATGGCATATGAATTCATACATATAATTCATTCATCACAGTCATGAAACAATAAGCATCCAACAAGCATACAATCATGAAGCATATAATCGTTCAAAACTTAAGAACATGCAGAAAAGTCAATTTCAAAATAAAAACTGTATTGATTGAGTACGAATTAACATGCAAGCTATATAGCGTTGGAAAGATAATTAAGTTAGCTTTCCAATAAATTTTACAGAGCTTGATTTGGAGTTCGCTACAAGAAGTTATGATCAATTCATTACAGCATGTTCAGACTCAAGATAAAATGCAGAAATGTCAAATTTGGAATAAAAACTGTATTGATTGATCAAGAAGTAACGTGCATGCTATATACCATTGGAAAGATAATTGAGTTAGCTTTCCAATAAATTTTACAGAGCTAGATTTGGAGTTCTCTAGAAGACGTTATGACCGATTCATTTCATCATGTGCAGACTAAATATTTTCAACGACGATTAAACATATAATCATTCAAAAGATTAATAATTCAAGCATATCACTCATTTATCAAGCTTAGGCATTATATAATCATCAAAATCAAACAAAGCTATCATGATGAGTTGACAAGCTATCATCTTATATATATAACCATGCATCATGATAAAACACTCAATGTTACACACAATGATAATTCCATCATGTAAACATATAAGCATACTTTCGCAATTTCATTTATCATGATTCATTCAACAAAATTAATATGGCAAGAATTGTTACCAAAATAATTAAATTATCTTGCCTCATCTTTTTCTCCTAGATCATACTCAAGTGATTATCCTCACAAGCTTTCATCAAGGAACTTCTCCACCATTCCTTGATTGTGGTACCTACAAAGAAAACATTCACGTTGTGCCCTTTGGTACCCAAATACGCTTGGGTCCTTGAGTGTTAGATTTAGTTCCTTTCGGAACCCAAATACATTCTGCTCCATAATATACATTTCTTTTAATTGGACATCTATTCTTCATATGACCATTTTGATTGCAATAATGACATACAATTTGATCATTTGTGGAGGTAGCCTTAACAAAATAATTCTTATAATATTTTTGTTTCAAATAAGGCTTATACCCAAGTCCTCCTTTATCAAACACACATTTTTGTGAATTAAGCATGTTATCCAACATCTTTTGCCCATTTGTGAATTTCAAAACAATCTCATTCAACTCGTTGCTCTTTTTCTTAAGCGTTTCATTTTCATTTATTAATTCATCAACATGTAATTTCTCATGCTCATACGAAATACTTTGTTTACATGTGAATGATGCAATTCTATCATGTAACATTTCATTATCTAATTCCAACTCTTTGATCTTTTCATTTAATGAATCATTGGATTTTTGCAAGGCATCTTTTTCATTTTTCAAGTCATTTACATGTGATTCTAGATGCTTGTGTGAAGTGCTAGAATTCTCAAGTAATGCAATACTATCATGTAATGTCTTATTTTCTAATTCTAAACATGTAATCTTTGCACTAAATGATTCATTTTCATTCTTAAGCTCCATCATCTTCTTTTTAAGACATATATTCTTTTTACCAATCTTCATTAACTCATCATGCAAATCCTTAAAAGCATCATGCAATTCATCATATGTAGGAAGAGTACTTACCTCATCAAGTTCATCATCCGATTCATCTCCAATTGCCATAAGTGCCAAATTCGACACTTCGTGAAATTCCTCCTCACTCGTAGTCTCCTCATACACAATTTCAAGCTTTCTCCAAATTTCATAAGCATTAGAACAATTTGAAACTCTATGAAATTCCTTTTTATCTAAGGCACAAAATAAAGCATTCATAGCCTTGGAATTTAAAGACATAGTTTTCTTATCCAATTCACTTAAAGCATTCTTCCTAGAAATGAGTAAATCATCACAAATAACTTCCCAAATTTCATAATCTAAAGTTTGTAAATAAATTCTCATCCTAGTTTTCCAATAAGGATAATCGTTTCCATCGAAAAATGGAGGTCTAGTGATAGATTGTCCTTCCATTATGGTTGAGCTAATTTGGGTTGCTATAGATCTTTAACTCTAGACGGTTAAGTCTACACAAGAGCACCTCGCTCTGATACCAAATGAAATATAAGTGTGCAACCCAAGAGGGGGGGTGAATTGGAATTTTAAAAATTATCCTAAGCAAACCACACAACAATTCAATCTAATGTCTTAATCAATTCGAAAACAATAAATTTAATGAAACACAATATTAAAAGAGTAAGGGAAGAGAAAACGAACACAAGAATTTTTACGTGGTTCGGCTATCCCCGCCTACGTCCACGCCTCCAAGCTCACCCGCTTGAGGATTTCACTATCCAAGCCTTTCCAAGGCTTCAACGATTACAATTGACTTCCAAGGTGTCAATGAACCTTTACAACAAGAGATTATATCTCCAATCTCTTTACCCCAAGTGTTTGCCACACTTGTACACTCACAAATTTATGAGAAATGATAAATACAACAATAAATCTCTCTTTAAGAGTGGATATACAAATTGAAGAACAAAGATGATTTAAAGAATGATGATTTACGAATTTGAAGCTCAATATATGTTGTGTGCACTTGTTCTTGCTTGCTTGGATTACCAAAAATGAATTGGTTTTGAGTTTATATAGTTTGAACTCAAAAACTAGCCGTTACTCACATTCTGGGCATATCCGGCTTGCCGTTTAGCTATCCGGCATGCCGTTTATATGTTACCGTTACGGCAAAATTTTGAATTTCAAATTATCCGGCTTGCCGCTTACGAATCCGGTATGCCGTTTATACTCCAGAAGCTCACTGGTCGATAACCGGTCTGCCGTTTAAGCTATTCGGTATGCCGTTTTCGAATTGGTAACATTCTGCCCCGTAACCGGCTTGCCGGTTATCAGTATCCGGTAAGCCGGATGATACAGTAACCTGCACAATGCACTATTTTCTGAAATTATAGTTTGACCCCAAAACTTTGCAAAACTGCACTACGGCCCAAAACGTTATGAAACTTTACAAATAGGTCCAATTTCAGAATTTCTAAGTAATACTTTGTTAATCTCAAAACTTTCTGAAATTATAGTATAGCCCAAAACGCTATGACACTTTGCAAATAGGTCCTTTACCAAAGTTTCAAGCAATACTTGTTTATTTCAAAGTTTTCAAAATTCTTTCAATTAAACCATAAACTTTGAAAAACAACCAATTTCATAAAATCATTTTTCCATTAAATATGAAACATTTGTAATGTGAAAATAATGATTTATTCAAAAGGAATAAAAACAATCAATTGTATAAAATCATTTTTCCATTAAATATAAAACATTTATAATATGAAAATAATGATTTATTCAAAATATATTTTTCAATAATTTGAGCTTAAAAGATTAATCATTCTTAATCTTGTTTGTTATCATCAAAATCAATATTATGAAAATATATATGTTAACATCATATTTGTGATATGCAGACTCAGATTACTCAATGATAACTTCACTCTTAAGAGTTATAGGTAGTTATTTCTAACCATAGTGTCTGCATATACTTGAGGTCTTATGACAAGATAAGAATCAAGGCAAACAGTCAGAACTCAAGTGAAATATTCTCAACAAAGAACATGTTAATATCAAAACCTTGAGTTAAAGTAGAGATTGAATTGTCATTTATGTGCTTTTGAAGAAAAGTTAAATAGCTCTAATCAAAACTTATTCAAGACTTTCAAATCTTTAAAAAACATGAAAAATTGCTTGTCGTCAAGAAAATGGAACACAAAAACAATGATTTAAAATTGAAATTTATAAATTCATGACATATATCTAATGCACAAATGCATGAAAAAAATTGAATTCAATGAAACAAGCACCTAAAGCTTTCCTTAAAGATTCAAATTGTTTGGAGTCTAAAGCTTTTGTGAAAATAACTGCAAGTTGTTTTTCTGTATCAATGTATTCTAAGGACATGGCCTTATTCGCATCTAAATCTCTAATGAAGGGATGGCGAATGTCAATATGCTTAGTCCTAGAGTGTTGAACAAGATTTTTAGAAATATTGATAGCACTTGTGTTATCACAAAACACAATCAAAGTATCCTCAATCATACCATAATCTACAAGCATTTGTTTCATCCAGAGCAATTGGGTGTAACAACTTCCAGCTGCAATATATTTTGCTTCAGCTGTGGAAAGAGAAATTGAATTCTGTTTCTTACTATGCCACGATACTAAGTTATTTCCAAGATAAAAGCATCCTCTAATGATGTTTTTTCTATTATCAGCATTACAAGCCCCATCTGCATCACTATATCCTGCAAGACTTGAATTAGTGTCATTAGTGTACAAAACAAATTATTTGTTTGACAGCAGCTAAATGTGATTCCTTTGGATTTGCTTGGTACCTAGCACATACACCAACATTAAAACATATATCCAGTCTACTTGCAGTAAAATAAAGTAAGCTGCCAATCATAGGGGTTCTCAAGTGTTTTGCAGAATCTAAACTAAACCTCTTGACTAAACTCTTTGCATACTTACTTTGATTAACAAAAATTCCATTCTCCATTTGTTTCACTTGCAAACCCAAAAAGTAAGTCAATTCTCCCACCATGCTCATCTCAAATTCCCTTTTCATTTGACTCACAAATTCTTGCATATAATCAGAAGAAGTAGAACCAAACACTATCTCATCAACATAGATTTGAACAACTAAAATCCTTAGATTGAGTTGCTTAATAAATAATGTTTTATCTACTCCCCCTCGCTTATAGCTATTTTCAAGCAAATATTTTGTCAACATTTCATACCAAGCTCAAGGAGCCTGCTTTAAACCATATAAAGCCTTTTTTCAATTTGAAAACATGGTTTGGGAAATGAGGATCTTCAAAACCTTTAGGTTGTTCAACATAAGCTTCTTTATTTAAGATACAATTCAAAAAGGCACTTTTAACATCTATTTGAAATCATTTAAAGCCTATTAAACAAGCAACTGCAAAAAGCAAACGAATAGATTCGATTCTAGCGACAAGTGAAAATGTTTCATCAAAGTCAACACCTTTAATTTGCGTGTAGCCTTGTGCAACCAACCTATCTTTATTTCTCACTATGTTGCCAAATTCATCAGTTTTGTTCTTAAAAATCCATTTGGTTCCTATAACATTAGTGTGACTTGGTCTAGGTACTAACATCCATACATCATTTCACTCAAATTGTTCTAATTCTTCTTGCATAACTTTGACCCAAAATTCATCAACTAAAGCTTCCTTAACATTCTTAAATTCGATCAAAGATACAAAGCAAGTAAATCTTACCATATTTGCATACCTTTTCCTTGTGACCATTTGTTGATCAAGATTACTTAGAATAAGCTCAGATGGGTGATTTTTCTTAACTCTTGATGATGGTTCCTTTCTAATTGGGTCTTGCAAGTCCATGATTGCCTAGAGTTTTGAAACTTTCTCCTTCATAGTCTCTGGTGTTTCCTTAAAGGTGTCTTCTTCAATAGGTCCCTTTTCTTTCAAAGGAGGTTCACTAGACTGACATTTCTCAATAACTCGAACTTCAGGAGTAGTTGTAACAAAATTTGGTGTTTTTAAAAGATTGGTTATCTCTTCCTCAATTGAGTAATCTGCAAAATCTTGATACTGATCAATAACAACATTTGCAGATTCAACAATATTTTGAGTTCTGATATTATAAACACGGAATACTCTGCTATTATTGGTGTAACCAAAAAAACACTTTCATCACTTTTTGAATCAAATTTACCAAGATATTCACGATCATTCAATATAAAGCACATATTCCCAAAAATATGAAAGTAACCTATATTAGGTTTTTTACCTTTTCATAAATCATAAGGAGTTTTTTTAGTACCTGGACGAAGATAAACACGATTAATGGTGTAGCAAGCAGTGTTAAGTGCTTCAGCCTATAATCTCTTTGAAAGTTTCTTGGAGTTTAACATCACTCGTGCCATTTCCTATAAGGTAATATTTTTCCTTTTCTACAACACCATTTTGTTCTGGAGTAATAGGTGAGGAAAATTCATGTGAAATTTCATGTAAATTACAATATTCTTCAAAACTGGAGTTTTCAAATTCTTTTCCATGACTCCTCCTAATTCTGAAAATATTTCAATTTTGTTTATTTTTAACCTTTTTCACATAGTTTTCTGAACATATCAAATGTATTTGATTTTTCTTTAATGAATCAACCCATTTATACCTAGAAAAATCATTTACACACACAAATGCGTACATTTTCCAAGCCAAACTTTCAACTTGCATTGGTCCCATAAGATCCATATGAAGTAGTTGTAGCACCTTTGATGTTGCTTTATCCTGAATGGCTTTATGCAATGCCCTTTGTTGTTTTCCAGATTGACATGAGCCACATATTCCAGGTTGTTTCTTTTTAAGCATTGTAACTCCTTTTACAGCACTTGTTTTCACAATTCTAGTCAGTAATCTGTAGTTTAAGTGACCCAACTTTTGATGCCATAATTATGTGTCATCAAGAGTGGTCTTATGACACACAATTGAGCTAGTCAATTTATAACAATGATCAGATGATCGATGTCTTTCCAAAATAAAATTTCCATCAACATCAAGAATACGACATTTGTTCCTGTCAAAGTTGACAAACAAGTTTTAATAACAAATTTGACTAATGTTGAGTAAATTTGCTTTGAGATCCTCCACATGCAGAATATTGTCAAGTTTTGGAAACCCTTCCACATTCAAAATTCCCTTACGAGCACTCGACTTTTCACACCATCAGCAAAGGTTACATTTTCTCGATCAAATTTTTGATAATTAGTCTGACACTTCTATCACCTGTCATGTGTCTAGAATAACCACTATTAAAATATCAAAAATCAGTAGTGCAAGTTGTCAAGAAAATAAAGGAAACATAAGCTTTATAATCATCTTCCTTATCCAAGTAGTTATTGGTTTATTTTCACTTGTCTCAACCTTAAGTTTAGGTGTCATCCTAGGTTTTCTATGAGTATAATTAAAGAACATAGCCTTTTTCATATATTTAATGAGCTTAAAGCAATTAGGTCTTATATGTCATTTCACATGAAAAAAATGACAAGTGGGAATAAACTTGTTGTTCTTACCTTGATGAGTTGGTGAAGAATGTGCAACAACTTTACCTTTTTAAAGATATGGAAGTTTAACTATAGGTGGAGAAACTGTTTGTGAAGAAGCTTTAACAAACACACCTTGAGAATTCGAGTCTTTACCATGTTGATAACCAATACCATGATGATTTGAGCTAGATTTGCCAAGTGACAAGATATAGTCTGACTTCTGAGTTCCAGAACTCATCATCTTAAGTGACTTTTTGGTATTCTCTAATTCTGTCATCACTGCAAGCAATTGGTTATCTTTGTCAATAAGTAAATGTTAACATATATGTTTCCATGATATTGATTTTGATGATAACAAACAAGATTAAGAATGATTAATGTTTTAAGCTCAAATTATTGAAAAATATATTTTAAATAAATCATTATTTTCATATTATAAATGTTTTATATTTAATGAAAAATGATTTTATGCAATTGATTGTTTTTTATTCCTTTTGAATAAATCATTATTTTCATATTATAAATGCTTCATGTTTAATGAAAAAATGATTTTATGAAATTGGTTGTTTTTCAAAGTTTATGGCTTAATTAAAAGAATTTTGAAAACTTTGAAATAAACATATATTGCTTGAAATTTTGGTAAATGACCTATTTGAAAAGTGTCATAGCGTTTTGGGCTAAATCATAATTTCAAAAAGTTTTGGGCTTGACAAAGCATTATTTAAAATTCTGATATTAGGACCTATGTGCAAATGTTTACAAACTTTCTGGGCCTTACTACAGTTTTATAAAGTTTCGGGGTTAAAACTGAAAATTCGGAAAAATGTCACTGTAGTGAAATTGTAGCAGGTACTGTAGCTATCCGGCTTACCGGATACAAAATCTGGAAAATCGGTTACGAGGCAGCGAGCTTCCATTGCGAATCCGGCTTACCGGATTCCAAATCCGGCAGACCGGATAGGCAAAATTCAAAATTTTGCCTTAACGGTCAGAAAAATCCGGCTTACCGGATCCCAAATCCGGCAGACCGAATTCCCCAGAAATGTGAGTAACGGCTAGTTTTCGAGCTCAAACTATAAAAACTCCAATCCAACTCATTTTGAAGCAATCCAAGCAAGTACAAACAAGTGCACACAACTTATATTGAGCTTCAAATTCAAAGATCTTCATAGATTAAATCTTCATTGAGCTATCATTTGTAAATCCACTCTTAAAGAGAGTTATTGTTGTATTTATCATTTCTCATCAATTTGTGAGTGTACAAGTGTGGGAAACACTTGGGGTAAAGAGATTGGGGATATAATCTCTTGTTGTAAAGGTTCATTGACACCTCGAAGTCAATTGTAATCGTTGAAGCCTTGGAAAGGCTTGGATAGTGAAATCCTCAAGCGGGTGAGCTTGGAGGCGTGGACGTAGGCGGGGATAGCCGAACCACGTAAAAATCCTTGTGTTCGTTTTCTCTTCCCTTACTCTCTTTTAATATTGTGTTTCATTGAATTTATTGTTTTCGAATTGATTAAGGCATTAGATTGAATTGTTGTGTGGTTTGCCTAGGATAATTTTTAAAATTCCAATTCACCCCCCCTCTTGGGTTGCACACTTATATTTCATTTGGTATCAGAGCGAGGTGCTCTTGTGTAGACTTAATCGTCTAGAGTTAAAGATAAATAACAACCCAAATTAGTTCAACTTTCATGGAAGGCCAATCTACCACTAGACCTCCATTCTTTGATGGTAATGATTATCCTTTTTGGAAAATTAGGATGAGAGTGTTTTTACAAGCCTTAGATTATGAACTATGGGAAATAGTTTGTGATGGTTTACTCATTCCTAGGAAGAATGCTTTAAGTGAATTGGATAAGAAAATTATGTCTTTAAATTCCAAGGCTATGAATGTTTTATTTTGTGCCTTAGATAAAAAGGAATTTCATAGAGTTTCAAATTGTTCTAATGCTTATGAAATTTGGAGAAAACTTGAAATTATGTATGAGGAGACTACGAGCGAGGAGGAATTTCACGAAGTGTCGAATTTGGCGCTTATGGCAATTGGAGATGATTCGGATGATGGACTTGATGAGGTAAACGATCTTTCTACTTATAATGAATTACATGATGCGTTTAAAGAATTGTATGATGAGTGGATGAAAATTGGTAAAAAGAATGCTTGTTTTAAAAAGAAAATGGTAGAGCTCACAAATGAAAATGAATCTCTATGTGCAAAGATTACATGCCTAGAATTAGAGAATAAAACATTGCATGATAAAGTTGCATTATCAAATGAGAAACCTAGCATTTTACATGAGCATCTAGAATCATATGTAGATGACTTGAAAAATGAAAAGGATGTTTTACAAAAATGCAATGATTCGTTAAATGAAAAGATTAAAGAACTAGAGTTAGATAATAAAATGTTGCATGATAGAATTGCATCATTTAAATGCAAACAAAGTAATTCATATGAGCATGAAAAATCACATGTTGATGAATTGATAAAAGAAAATGAAGTGCTTAAGAAAAGAGTAATGAGCTCAACGAAATTGTGTTAAAATTCACAAGTGGTCAAAAGAACTTAGAAAAATTACTAAGCACTCAAAAATGTGTGTTTGACAAAGGAGGACTTGGGTACAAGCCTTACTTGAAACAAAAATATTATAAGAATTATTTTGTTAAGGCTACTTCCACAAGTGATCATAAGATTGTTTGTCATTATTGTAATGGAAATGGTCACATGAAGAATAGATGTCCAGTTAAAAGAAATGCTTATTATGGAGCAAAATGTATTTGGGTTCCAAAAGAAACCATTACTAACACTCAAGGACCCAAGAGTATTTGGGTACCAAAGGGCACAAAGTGAATGTTTTCTTTGTAGGTACCACAATCAAGGAATGGTGGAGAAGTTCCTTGATGAAGCTTGTGAGGATGATCATGGTCTAGGCAAAAACAATGAGGCAAGATGGTATAATTGTTTTGATAACAATTATTGCCTTATTGATTATGAGTGATGGTCTTCTAAGCTTAGTAAGTATTTAATAATTCATTTGGTATCATGTTGAGTGAATCATGAAAAATGGATAGTAGCTTGAATTTGTGATAATATACTTATATGTTTACATGATTGAATTATCATTGTGTGTAATATTGAGTGATTTATCATGATGGATTCGTTTGATGTTAATGTTTATGAAGTGTTTAAGCATGATAGTTAAGTGGTGTGTTTGATTTATTCACTTTTGAATGCTTATATATTTAATCGTCGTTGAAAATTCTGAGTTTGCACATGCTGAAATGAATCGGTCATAACTTCTTCTAGAGAACTCCAAATCCAGATCTGTAAAATTTATTGGAAAGCTAACTCAATTATATTTCCAATGGTATATAGCATGCACGTTACTTCTTGCTCAATCAATACAGTTTTTATTTTGAATTTGACATTTCTGCATTTTATCCTGAGTCTGCACAAGCTGTAATGAATTGGTCATAACTTCTTTTAGAGAACTCCAAATCCAACTCTGTAAAATGTATTGAAAAGCTAACTTAATTATCTTTCCAACGGTATATAGCGTGAATGTTAATTCGTACTCAATCAATACAGTTTGTATTTTTAATTTGACCTTTCTGCAAGTTCTTAAGCTTTGAATGCTTATATGCTTCATGATTGTATGCTTGTTGGATGCTTATTGTTTTATGACTGTGATGAATGAATTATATGCATGAATTCTTGTGTCGTTAATTGTGTTATATCATCATTCATTTATAAAATTGACATCATTGTTTAATACGATTTCATATGTTTAGTCTTGTATGTATATATGCTTTATACACTAATTGGCTTATTGAAAAGTTAAATGATTTTTAGCATTGATCAATTTCTAAGGCAAAAATAAATTTGTGTTTATAATACAAGTCTAAGAGCTTACAAAATTTCAAAAAAAAATTTCCAAAGCTTAACCGGTATATCATTTCTAATCAACCGGAAAGCTGTTTTTTCATTTTGGAGCTCTTGGGTTGAAATTCGGATAACCGGATCTTCAATCCGGAAAACCGGATTTGCTAAGCTTCTTCTCTGCTTCATAACCGGTCTACCGGTTCTTCAATCTGGCAACCCGAATTTGGAAGGCAACTCACTGCCTCACAACCGGTCTACCGGTTAGCAAAACCGGAAAACCGAATTCGCATGGAAGTTTGCTGGAACAAAACCGGATTTCCGGTTCTTCAAAATCCGGCAAGCCGAATTTGTGGAGTCACAAATCTATCTCGAATCCGGCCAGCCGATTATGCAAACCGGCAAGCCGAATTCATGCTTCTTGCTTTCGGGTCAATTTCCAGCCAACCGGATCACTCATCCGGCAAGCCGAATTCGAAGGTCTTTTAAACTGTTCATCTTCTTCTTCATTTCGGCAAACTGGTTCTCACTCTCTCTCTAGATTATTCCTCACTTGATTTCATTCCAAAATCCATTATTCTCATTCGTTTTCAATCTAAATTGATTCATATAGATTATTTCTCATCCATTCTTGTGTTTAAAATCGTTTTAATTGATTCAAACTTATTTTTTTACTCAATATCTTGAAAATCCGAATTTGCTTTGAGAATTTGCTGGAACAAAACCGGATTTCCGGTTCAAGACATCCGGAAAACCGATTGTTTTTGAAGGATCTCGAAACCGGCCAGCCGGTTAAGGAAACCGGCAAGCCGAATTCATGGTTATAGCTCTCGGGTACATATCCGGTCTACCGGATTTCTTGTTTCCCGAGCTAACCGGCAAGCCGTTTATAGAATTGTGAGTTGCTGCCCATTAACCGGCAAGCCGGTTAGTAAATCCGGCAAGCCGGATTCGTGAGCTTTTGTTTTGCTTCTTCTTCCTCTCTCGTGAGTTTTCTGCACTTGTTCTTCCTCTCTCTCTCAAAACCGTGAGCCACCCTCATCCATTTCCAATCAATTCCTCTTCATTTCTCAACCATTTTTATGTCAAGATCAATCTCTTAAACCATTACCCATGCATTTCATCTTCATTACACATTTCTCCATCATAATTGCTTCACTTATTTTTCATCATTTCATCATTATTTCTCACGAGTGAACAGTACATCACCATTTCTCTCTCTACATTTTCAAGCTTCCTTTAGCCCATTCTTGATCCAATTTACATCATATATTAGCTTCACTCATCTCTAGGATCAATTTTCTTGGCTCAAACAAATCCATTTCACTCAATTTTTGTAAACCCGAAATTGGATTTTTAAGCTTGTTTTTGTTCCAACAATGGTGGATGGTAATAAATCATGAGCAAACAAGTTGTCAAGAGATGCAAGAACAATTATGGAGATAATACGGAGTTTATATAAACACTATCCATTATCTTAAATCATCTCTTGGATTTTACAAAACCGAATTTGTGCATTTTGGGTATTTTAAATTACCATGGTTCCTTATTAAATTATGCACCTACATTTTCATATGCATAATTATTTTAATTGTGGATTGATGATGATTATTGTTTGATATTTGGTTGCAAATGTTATATTTTGAACACAAGAGATAATTTTGACAAATTTGATCCAAAATTTGATGTTGGTATTTTTCTTGGCTATTCAAACACAAGCAAAACTTATTGAGTGTATAACAAAAGAATTTTGATTGTGGAAAAATTTATACTTGTTATATTTGATAAGTCTAATTCTTCCTCTACGGAGAAAGTTATTTTTGATGATAATGTAGATGAAGAACTACAAGAAGAGTATAAAATGAGAGCTAATTGAGTGTATAAGTTGAAAATCAAGAGGAGCAATATGAAGAAACAAATGCGAAGTAAAATGAAGGTAATTCTCAAATACTCCCCAAGGAGTGGAGGTATGTTTCTTCTCACCTTAAGAACTTAATTTTGAAAGATCCATCACAAGGTGTAACTACTAGATCATCACTTAAAAATATATGTGAGCATTTGTAATAATGGATTTGATCACTTGTTCTTTAGCTCATAATAATGGCTTTTTAGCTATGTTGATTTTGATGATCTATAATGGCACATGTTGATGTTGATGATTTATTTATTGTTATTATGTTCTTATGCTTTGCTTAAGTTTTGATGATAATATTTGTGCTTTGATGATTCCATTGTATTTGATGAAGTTTGATCTTATGGAATCTATGATTGGTGAATGGATACATTTTTGTTTGTGCTTTCTTAACGAATTGTTAAATATGCATAACTTGCTTTAAATGATATCGAAAAAGGGAGAAATTCATATACTTTGAGATTTTTAAGCATATGAGATTTTTTTTGTTATATTGAAATGTCACATTAGATCTTTGATGAGTTTAGTTGTCTTGATTTCTAAAATGTGATTAGTAATTATATGACATTTTGACATTATGCTCTTATGACTTTTGCATTCCCTTACTTAGCTTATTACTTGTTCCATTTTGGATAATATGCTTTTTGAACATTTTTATTGTCCAAAGGGGGAGACAAAGTAATAAATCATTTTAATGATGTAAATTGGGGGAAATAACATGTATTTTGAGCATTCTTTTAATGGTTGATATATGATTATGGAATTCTCGGATTTAATTGTTACAAGTGTTGGGGGATTTCATATTGATTTTGATGATTAATGATTATATGTGCATTACTTGATGAATTGATGGAGTTGTTGATATTGTTTAAGCTTATATGGAAGTGTTTTTAACCATGTCGTGTATTGGAGGATTTGAGCATTTTAAGGGGAGACTATGCCGAAACTTTTGCTCGCACAAAATTGGTAATATCTTTATCGAATTATTTTTTATGCTCTTGTTTCGATTGCATTTTTTTTCTACTCTTTTGAAAGGGGAGATAAATATGATATATTTTTGGATAAAATCATTTTGGTTAAATTATTAAATTGGCCATATATTTAGGGGGAGCATATAATAAATTTTGGATAATATGCACTTTGAACTTTTTTGTTCTTCAAAGGGGGAGATAAAATAATTTATCATTTCGATGTTATCAAAAAGATGAGAATAATATGCATTTTTGAGTAATTGTTTTGATAATTGATATTTGATTATGATGATGATTTTGATGAATTTGAGATAATGATGATTTGATTACATGAGTGTTTTATATGATGGTTTTATTTTTTGAGTTGTTGATTTGGTAATTAATGGAATAATGGTTCATGATATTTTGGTATGATTATTGGTGTATGGAGTTGGCTTTTATCATGAGATGATGCTTGTTGTTAGGGGGAGATTCTTTCAAAATTTCTACTCAAACAACATAGGTAACAAATTTCCTACTATTATTCTTTTCCTTTACATTTTCTTTTTTTTGATGAAGGGGGAGAAGAATATATGTTTTCAAATTTTTACAAAATTTGCTACTTTTATCTTTGCCAATTAAGTTTTTCTTTTTGATGATGAGGGGGAGAAAAATCTATGTATTTAAATTGTTGGCAAATTGTAAAAGAAAATTATTTTTAGGGGAAGCAATTTTTGGAATGATTGTTTAAATACATGAAATGTTTGTCATCATCAAAAAGGGGGAGATTGTTAACATATATGTTTCCATGATATTGATTTTGATGATAACAAACAAGATTAAGAATGATTAATGTTTTAAGCTCAAATTATTGAAAAATATATTTTAAATAAATCATTATTTTCATATTATAAATGTTTTATATTTAATGAAAAATGATTTTATGCAATTGATTGTTTTTTATTCCTTTTGAATAAATCATTATTTTCATATTATAAATGCTTCATGTTTAATGAAAAAATGATTTTATGAAATTGGTTGTTTTTCAAAGTTTATGGCTTAATTGAAAGAATTTTGAAAACTTTGAAATAAACATATATTGCTTGAAATTTTGGTAAAGGACCTATTTGAAAAGTGTTATAGCGTTTTGGGCTAAATCATAATTTCAGAAAGTTTTGGGCTTGACAAAGCATTATTTAAAATTCTGATATTAGGACCTATGTGCAAATGTTTACAAACTTTCTGGGCCTTACTACAGTTTTATAAAGCTTCGGGGTTAAAACTGAAAATTCAGAAAAATGTCACTGTAGCGAAACTGTAGCAGGTACTGTAGCTATCCGGCTTACCGGATACAAAATCTGGAAAACCGGTTACGAGGCAGCGAGCTTCCATTGCGAATCCGGCTTACCGGATTCCAAATCCGGCAAACCGGATAGGCAAAATTTAAAATTTTGCCTTAACGGTCAGAAAAATCCGGCTTACTGGATCCCAAATCCGGCAGACCGAATTCCCTAGAAATGTGAGTAACGGCTAGTTTTCGAGCTCAAACTATAAAAACTCCAATCCAACTCATTTTGAAGCAATCCAAGCAAGTACAAACAAGTGCACACAACTTATATTGAGCTTAAAATTCAAAGATCTTCATAGATTAAATCTTCATTGAGCTATCATTTGTAAATCCACTCTTAAAGAGAGTTATTGTTGTATTTATCATTTCTCATCAATTTGTGAGTGTACAAGTGTGGGAAACACTTGGGGTAAAGAGATTGGGGATATAATCTCTTGTTGTAAAGGTTCATTGACACCTCGAAATCAATTGTAATCGTTGAAGCCTTGGAAAGGCTTGGATAGTGAAATCCTCAAGCGGGTGAGCTTGGAGGCGTGGACGTAGGCGGGGATAGCCGAACTACGTAAAAATCCTTGTGTTCGTTTTCCCTTCCCTTACTCTCTTTTAATATTGTGTTTCATTGAATTTATTGTTTTCGAATTGATTAAGGCATTAGATTGAATTGTTGTGTGGTTTGCCTAGGATAATTTTTAAAATTCCAATTCACCCCCCCCTCTTGGGTTGCACACTTATATTTCAGTAAAGACTTGTAATGAATTACCTCATTCTCAAGTTTCACCTTATCATCTAAAAGATTGGATACTTGAGTCTTCAAGGTCACATTCTCATTGTAAACTTCTTCCCATTTAGCGAACATCATCTTGTAGCTTTCATGAAATGCTTTCTTGTCATTTATATCAATGTCACTGACGTCGCTATCTGAATCATTATTCTGGTTAACATATTGTACAATTATGTCAAGATGAGAATCAATGTCTTCTTTGCAAGGAGCTAAGTGAGAGGCTTCAGATGTGGATGCATCTCTGATGTTTGATTCTTGTTTACTGCCATCATTATGGACAACAAGTCCTCCAACAAGGTCTTCTTCATTGATGCTATCGTTAGAATCATCATCACTCTAAGTGGATTGCATTGCTTTCTTTTTCATAAGAGTGTTGGCACATTGTGCTGTTAACATGTATATGTTCATAATATTGTTTTGATGATAACAAATTTTAAATGCTTTTGATTAAAATTTTGGATTAATAAACGAAAACCTTTTAATCATTCTAATTATATTCATAAAAGTTGGATAATTGTTAAACTTGAAATTGGAAAATGATTCTCTGCAATATCTGCCTAACACTGTGATTCTGGAAATAAACGGTGAACCGTTTTCTTTTTAACGGTTAACCGATTAAATCTAGAGAGTAACGAATTGCTTAAGCTCTAACCAGTTAATAAAAATGAAAAACATAAAATGTTGAGAAAGCTACTAGAATTAAACCATGAACCGTTTATTGAAACGGTTAACCGATAAAATCAAAAATGGAAACTGTGTTCATCTTGTTATTGGAAAGAAACGGTGAACCGTTTATTACAAACGGCTAACCGATAAATTCCAGAGAGGTTATTTCATGCAAATCCTTAACCGTTTAATGTAAACGGATTACTGAAGTTTATCTTGCAGGTCTCTGGAATTTAACGGCGAAAGGGTAATCCTAAACGGCAAATCGTTTATTTGAAAATTGGCCCAACGGTAACTTCGACCAGCCTAAACGGTTAACCGTTAATGGTTAATGGCGAACTGTTTTTGAGCAGACAGTTTATAATGGCTAGTTTTTCAGCTCCAACTATAAATAAGCTCATTTAAATTCAAATAAGGTGGATCACAATACGACTATTGAGCTTATATTCTAGAATACAATCTTCATAGAGCTTTAAACATATTCTTGCTTCATATATTCACACATTGGGCATTAATTTGTAATCTTAAATATTGTGTGAGAGAAAAATAATTTGTAATCTTTTATTTTGAGTGATTGTAAGTGTTGGGATACACTTGGGGTTAAGAGATTGGGGATAATCTCTTGTTGTAAAGGTTCATTGACACCTTAGAAGTCAAGTGTAAGCATTTGAAGCCTTGGAGGCTTGCTTAGTGAAATCTTCAAGCCTGGAAAGCTTGGAGGCATGGACGTAGGCGAGGTTGACTGAACCACGTAAAAATCTTCGTATTTGAATCTCTCTTCCCTTATCTTTTTATATATTGTAATTGATTTAATTGTTATTGCATTAAATTCATTTTAGATTTGCATGATAATTTGTTTTAGAATCAAATAATTTTTAGAATCTAAATTCACCACCCTCTTGGGTTGCACACTTGTATTTCATGTGCTTGTATGTGTCCTATGCCTCAACATTCTTTGCATCGAATACCCTCTATTTTGTTAAAATCAAACAATTTAGAATTAGAGTTAGAAGAACCTTTTTGAACCGTAGGAGCCACTGATGTTGAAGTTTTCTTTGGTTTGTTCAAGTTCTTCTTTTTCAACATCTTCTTGAAATTATTTGCAATGAGTGCAAGAGAATTATCCACGTACAAAAATGGATCATCATCTTCACTTGATTTGGTGACAGGAGCCTCCGTTCAACATGAAAGGCAATACCTTTTCCTTTCTTGGGATTCAAATTCAAGTAATTAGTCTCATAGACCATCAATTTTCCTATAAGTGAACCCTTAGTCATAGCAGACATATCAACATATTCTTCAATGGCCAGAATTTTAGGATGGGCAAATCTTAAGATTTTTCTACAAATTTCTTTTTCAGAAATAGGTTTTCCAAGAGCAAAAAAATCATTAACCATAGCGAGGATTCTAGAATTAAATTCAGATATGGTTTCATGTTCATGCATTTTCAGGGTTTCAAAATCAAATGTAAGTTTTTGAAGTTTAGAACGTTTTACTGTATTATCGCTTTCAAAGATACTATAGAGTATATCCCATGTAGCTTTGGATGTCTTGCATGTAGAACTTAGTTGGTGCTACAATGTCATTAAGTCCTTTTGCATTATATCCGGATGCATCAAGTTCATCATTAGTTCATTCTCTGACTAGCTTGGGAGTACTACACCATCTTCATCAATTTTGATAGGTGGCGTATATCATGTGAGTACGCATTGCCAAACTTTTTCATCAATAGTTGTCAGATAAATTTTCATCATTTGCTTCCAATAAGCATAATTCATCCCATCTAGTACAGGTGGACGAGCCAAAGAGCCTCCCTCTCTTTGCAAACTCATACCTACAAAATAGATATAGGTTCCAAGAATCTTACCAAATAGTTAGTGTCCCGCTCTGATACCAATTGAAAGGAATTTAAATCTATCGAATATATATGTAGGCAATTAAAAATAAAAAATTAATTACTTAATTAAAATTTTTGGAAGTAATGTTCACTGTTACTGTTCACCACAACTGTTCATCCGCATAAAAAATATTAATTTTCCAAAAACATAATAAAATGTAGAAAATAAATGACACATAGATTTTTACGTGGTTCAAATTAATCAATCCTACATCCACGAGGCCACGCCCAGATGAAAAGCAATTCACTAAGTTGAGATGTTACAACCTATGGATTTACCAAACTTAACACTCTCACTTACATTTTCTCACCGTACAGTTTACGATCAACCTTAGAATGAATATATTTTTCTTGAATAATTGCTGCCCCTCTTTATCCACGATCCTTAAGGCACTTCGCAAAGTGATCAATAGCAATTCTTCAACGTCTAATGATCCAAGATCCATATAGACTCTCCATAGAGATGAAAATAAGATAAGAGAATAAATTAACACAATATTATGCGTCAAATTCGGATTCTCTAGGGAGGAGATCGAATTTTGCTTCTCTGCTTTATGCTTTGTGTTGTGCGTGCCCACTTCAATTGTGAAATACCTCTTTTTATATAAAATACCTCTCTTTATATAAGCACTAGGGTTTCACCATAATAGCAAGTCTTAAAAGACTTGGATTCTTTCTAAATAAGAGTTTTTTTTCCTCTTATAATTCTCATGAATCTGAATAGGATTAAATATGATCTTCTTACTTTACTTGTCTCGTAAGAAATATTTAGAGCATTTAATGACTTCCCTATTGAACCAACTTCTTGCTCTAAATAGATCTCATGCGCAAATTATAGAATCCCACCATTAATTGAATTGCTAAAATAGACATCTAATTAAATTAGGAAACAAATATTTCTAATAAATTGAAATCTCACTAAATTAGGGAATTAATAAATTAATCCTTATTACAAAATAAATAAACTTCTAATTTAACTAGATTTGCCATAAAATGTCAACTCTATAAATAATAGACTTAACATATACATTTTCATTAAGTCATTTTGCAAACGAAAATTAGCAAAAGATAGTTAAGCTAATATGAAAGTTTGCATTTTCTTTGGCTCCCTTTTAATATAACATTTTAAATAGGACTTATCTAAGTTTTACTAAAAAACTTTTAATTATTTGATTATTAACGAGAGTTTTATTAAAAATTATTTTAATATACAAGTTTCTTTTTTTAAGTTATATTATTAAAAAAATGAAATAATATTATCAAATAAGTACATAATATTTTAGACATTTTAACATTTAAAAAAAATTAATCTTTACTTGTAAAAGTCTAAAATTTGATATTTTACTAGTAGAGAGAAAATAGTTTATTTACTCTTCAAAAATTCTAGTATTCTACTAAAAAAAATGAACGACAATAAATTTTTGATAAGAACTTATAAAATTAAATAAATATTTATAATTATTAAATTAGTCACACCAAACTGACACAATATCTTTAGTGGGAGCTTAATTTTATTTGAAATTGTCAGCATAAATTTATTCTATATTGTTTCAATTCTTCAACAGACTAAGGATTTGGTTTTGGGATTCAGATTTTCTTTTTCTTTTTTCTTTTTTTTGGGGGGGAGTGATTCAACTTTACTTGTTACATTTTGAATTTTTATATATCTGGCTAATGCAACAATTCATATTTTCAGATAAAATATGGCATTGGAATTTACACGGGTGCTTCTGAATGCCAAATCAATAGATGAAACTGTGTGGAAGCATGAAGAGGAGAGTTTGAAACAGTTTCAGGAGCAAACGCTTCCCAGTTTCTTGCTGTCACTCACTGGAGAATTAGCAAATGATGGTAAGCCTATTGATAGTCGTAAATTGGCAGGTTTCATACTCAAAAATGCCTTGGATGCGAAGGAGCAGCGCAGAAAATTTGAGCTTGTGCAAAGATGGTTGTCATTGGATGCCAATGCGAAGACCTAGATTACGACTTGTCTGTTGAACACCCTGACTTCTACAGTAGCTGATGCTAGGTCAACTGCATCTCAAGTTATTGCCAAGGTTAGCAGGCATTGAATTGCCACAGAAACAGTGGCCTGAGCTGATAGTCTCACTTTTGTCAAAGTTCACCAGCCACCTGCTCATGTTAAGCAAGCCACTTTAGAGACTCTCGGGTATTTGTGCGAGGAAGTCTCTCCTGATATTGTAGAACAAGATCATGTAAATAAAATACTTACAGCTGTGGTTCAGGTTATGAATGCTTCTGAAATGAACAATGATGTTAGGCTTGCTGCTACCCGAGCTTTATATAATGCTTTGAGCTTTGCCCAGGCAAATTTTAGCAATGACATGGAACGTGATTATATCATGAGAGTTGTCTGTGAAACAACACAATCCGCAGAATTGAAGGTAAGGCAGGCAGCTTTTGAGTGTCTGGTCTCCATTTGATCAACTTACCATGAGAAGTTAGCTCCTTATTTGCAGGACATCTATAGCATCACGGCTGTGCGTGAAGATGAAGAACCTGTTGCTCTTCAAGCCATTGAGTTCTGGAGTTCTATTTATGATGAGGAAATAGATGTTCTGGAAGAATATGGGAGTGATTTCACGGGGGACTCTGATATCCCATGCTTTTACTTTATTAAGCAGGCCCTTCCTGCACTTATCCCATTGCAGTTGGAGATACTCCTCAAGCAAGAGGAGGATCAAGATCACGATGAGGGGGCTTGGAATATTGCCATAGCTGCGGGCACGTGCCTTGGCTTGGTTGCACAAACAGCGGGAGAAATTGTTCCCCTAGTCATCCCATTTATTGAAGAAAACATAGCAAAACCAGATTGGAGGCAGCAACTTACGCCTTTGGTTCAGGGTGTGAATGCTTCTGAAGGGAGCAACGATTCTAACCCATTTCTGTTTGAGGCTATTACCATTGGGCATGGCCTGTCCTTCTAACGAATCCCCGCATACATTTGGGCCCGTTGAGTCCACAGCAGTTCATCAGCATGTCTGTCATGGTCATTGGGTTGTTTTGAATTTTATATTTTTCATAGACATACATTTGGTGGGTTTGGAGTTCAAAACACCATTGAGATCATAAACATTTTGCATATTTCATTTTTTCCATCAATAGTTTGTCTTAAAAGTCAAATCTTACATACATGCATTCATCTATAAAGGTTTGTCGATTCTGTCTTTATTTTGTTGTTAACAGAGCACAGGTTTTTGTGAATTTCAATTATGTTATATCATACTTTGCATCTCCGCATGTGACATTATGAAGTCTATGGATTTTTGTGATTATTTTTTTTCCTAATTTGTTTTCTTGGTTCAGGTTCCCTTATTTTTTATTTTTTTTTCTATTTTTTTTCCCTTTGCAGCATAGAGGAAATATCACCTAATGAAAGGCCAGGTGGATTAATTAGTTTAAATGATTTCTAAATACATTGAACGATATTGTAAAAGTTAGATGCATTACCCTCATAGGCATACATGTATGTAGCAAAACGAAGGAAATTAAATTTAGTGGCTAACATGACATAAAAATGATATTCTTCTTTTTGTGTAACAGTGGATTTTCCATCACTTTAACATAGTTTACTTATGACTTAAATTTAATAAGCCTGTAGTTCATTGACTTATTAATTAAACTTGATACAATTTTTTACTATAAATAATCATGAGATTGTAAGAAAAAGGCATTCCGTTCTTGTTGTCTTTATTCAATATGAAGAAAGAACTAAGAGTCCACATTTTTCTCTATTAAATTTGTTTTCTTATTAATTATTATTACCTTATTATTACACGTAATTAGCACGACTTGTTGATACAAGATCTATTAATTAGCTATTGTAGAATTTTATTTTATTCTTATTGTAATAGTCCTTATATATATGCTCTATAGTTGCCACCAAGTTGGATCTTCCTCGTTAAAAATAAGGATTATGATTTGATATTGTTTGTTATGATTCTTTTAATTTATATTATCATATAAATATCAATTATTAATGCAATATGAAATTTGCAAAAACTAAAGAAGAGCCTAAAGTTTTGAAATTTAGAATTTGGGTTCCAAGTTGTAATTCTTAGTACCGAAAGTTCTAAGATTCTTGACATTTATATATGAACCTTAAATTCTAAATTGACAAATGAAATTTTGCATCTTTATTTCTTTATATCTAACATACTTCATATTCCACATTTATTTTTCTTTATTAGCAAGGTATTCTTAAAAGCATGTCCTTCACAATTCCCAAAATTTCTACTCTTGAGGTCTCTAGAAGTAATTACCTCTCTTGGGCTTTAGATGCCAAATTGCAGCTCCAATCTATGGGTTTTGGAAGTCGCCAAAAAAATCATGGATCCCAGCAAAGGCAAAAGACATGATTTCTGTCATCATTTACATGGAAGCTTAAAAGCACAATATTTGACAGTCCATGACCCACTGACTCTCTAGGATAATCTAAAGGAAAGATATGACCATTAGAGGAAAATATTCCTCCCTAAAGCACAATATGAATGAATGAACTTAAGATTGCAATAGTGCTCGAGAGTACCTGATTATAACTCGAGTTATTTCGCATTGCCCTACAGCTAAAATTGTGTGATGAACAAGTTAGTGAAAATGCAATGCTTGAAAAGACGCTCTCCACTTTTCACGCATTAAATATGGTACTACAACAACAATATTGAGAGCGCACATTTAGTATATATTTGGATCTAATATCATGTCTTTTGATAGCTAAACAAAATAATAAGCTCTTGATGAAGAATCATTAATCACATCAAACTGGTTCTGAACCGTTTCGAGAAGCTAATGGAATTGAACAAATAAATAACAGATGTAATCTAGGAGGCCAAAAAAAACGTAAAAAAAAAAGAACATCGATGCTAATTTCATTGATGAATCAAACCATACAAATCTCACTGACATTGACGTCTTTAACTTCTTCTAGGACCCGAAGATGGAGAATTGATCACTTAATTAGTGTTGTAAATATCCAAACTAATTAAGCTTTTTTTGTTATTTTGCTTCCGTTTTCTATACTATACTTTTGTTATTACACCAGATTTACCTTATGTTTTATGTTTTAATAATTCTGATATCTAACATGACTTTTTTTTTTGAATAAAAGAGTATGAATTTTAAAACTAAAATGTCTATTTTGAAAACGAAAGGTAGGGATATGTGCTTGGTCGATAGTGTAATCACACACTATTCTTCAAGATAAAAAATATTTCTTAGAATTAAAATTTCTTAAAGGAAAGGTAAGCATATATCAGATCCTATAGACTGGATAGAGTTATTATCATTTTAACAAATTAAATAAAGGGTTATTATCATTTTACTACTTAAAAAATTATCAAATATCAAATGACTATAACAAGTATTGTCTCTTATTATTTTCCTACTATATCTTTATAAAAATATCATTTTACTACTTTTCCGTTATAACCGTTAGTTGACTAACAAAATACCAATTTCACCCTTTATTATTAAAAAAAATTACTTGAAACTTATTTACAAAATAAATTTGTAATATATTTATTAAAATGGATATAAAATACCAACATAATTCTTGTTGCTGGAATTATGAAAATGAAGCTTATTTACAAAATAGATTTGTCTTATTATTTTTTTGATGAAGCTTTTTTTTAAATCATGAAGGGTAAAATTGATATTTTGTTAGTCAACTAACTGGTCAACTAATGAGTCAAATAACGATTATAACGGAAAAGTAGTAAAATGATATTTATTGTAAAGAAAAAGTAGTAAAATAATATTTTTATAAAGATATAGTAGAAAAATGATAGGAGACAATATTTGTTGTAGTCATTTGATATTTGACAATTTTTAAAGTAGTAAAATGATAATAACCCTTAAAGAAAATCATATAATCCAAATGACTTCTATTCAACAAGATCTAGAAGAAACCTACTGAATTTTATAGATATCTACAGAAATGGATTTCATACGAGGACTTTAAATAAAAATAATGTTGAATACCTTTGCATTATTAAAAATCTCTTAGGTGGAAATACATTTTGGAAAACCTTCCAACTTTCTCATCTCGATTGAATTATACAATTATAAATTCAATTGAAAGTTATGCAGTACTGAACCAGAAGTTCATTGTTTCAAAAATATTTATGTTATGGCATAATTACCTTGGTCACCTAGGATCTATAATGATGCGTAAAACCATTGAGAATTTTCATAGGCACTCATTAAATAATCAAAAGATTCTGTTGTCCAATGAGATTAGTTGCACCGCTTGCTCATAAACCAAATTTGTGGTTAGGCCATTCCCTTCTAAAATTGGTTATGGATCTCTAACTTTTCTCCAGAGAATTCAAGGAAGTATATTTGGGCCAATCCATTAAGTGAACTATTTCTTTAATTTATGGTTTTGATTGATACATCTACACTGTGGTTATATGTTTGTTTGTTATGCACATTTAATGTTGCATTTGCCAGACTACTTACCAAAATTATTAGATTAAAGGCACAATTTCTAAATTATCCAATCAAAATCATACATCTTGATAATCCTGGTGAGTTTACTTTTAAAACATTTGATGACTATTGCGCATATACTAAAATTGAATCACATATACCATGTTGCTAATACAACAATCTAGGTGGTTGTTCCTACTAAAAGTTCAAGTGTAAGGGCAGCTAATGAGTTATCCATTAGACATAGAAGGTGGCAGACCATTTGGTTCTAAAGATAGTATTCCTTAGAAAATGATAATGAAAGATTAAGATTCAAATGAAAATAATCTACATGAACTAATAGTCTTGGTAGATACTCATATCACAGTAAAGACACATGCCTTAAAAGATATTAATGTCCTAGTAAAGACACGTCCTTCAAGAGACATTGGACCATGGAGTGATGGAAGTCTCTGAAAGGACATTAGCCCTCGAAAAAATACAAAAAAGAAAAGAAAGAAAAGTCGACAAATTAAAATCATAAATGACTTTGAGCCTAAAATTGTTGATGAGTAGAGACAAATGGATGATTGGCCTCAACAAAAAGAAGTAATTCAAACAGAATTGACTTCTCTAACTTAGGTGAAGTACTTGGACCTGTAGTCTAGACACCTAAAGATGTCAAACCAATTGGATTCAAATGCGTATTAATAAGGAAACATAATGAATATAATGAAATTACAAGATATAAAATGCAACTAGTTCCACAAGTTTTCTTCCAGAGACTTGGTTATGATTATGAGGATATATATGCTCCAGTGATGGATATTATTACGTTTTAATTTTTAGTCAGTCTGACAGTCTTAGAAAAACTTGAAATCATCTCATAAATGTAGTGACAACTTATTTATATGTGTCACTTGATTCTAATATTTATATGAAAATCCTTGAAGGATTTAAAATTCCTAAAGCATTTGTATCAAGTGATCTGAATTTGTATTTAATCAAGCTATAATGATCTTATATGAACTATAACAATCTAGATCCATATGGTATACTTGTTTGAGTGAATATTTAATAAGAGAAGGATAAAAATGATTTTATTTGCCCATGCATATTCATTAAAAAATTTAAATTTAAATTTGCTATTGTAATAGTATATGTCGAGGATATGATTTTAATTAGAAAATCTGAGGAGCTTTGAAAAATTGCTGAATATTTGAAAGACTTTGGAATTGACAAATACAATTGATCATTGCAGGGTACTCTATGATCCCTACAATATATCACAAACATATATACGTAAAAGAGAAAAGTGACATAAATGGGGAAAAGTAGACATATGGTTCAACTACTATAGTTTCTTCTTTAGCATGGCTATGTTTTATAGGTATCTCATTATAGTTTCATATATGTATAGAAATCTGTAGGCTAACTGACTTATCAATGAGATATGATCCTTCTCAGTTTACTCTGAATGTCATAGGATACTTTGTTATTTTAGGTTACCCTTCATAAAACCAAATCCCTTTTCTAAAAGGAGCTGGGGAAGACCTTTTGTCATATGTGCCTGAAATGCAGTGGTGGTATATTGTTGTTCTTAATTCTTCTCTTGCTTTTTTATTCACCACAAGGTCGAAATTAATGACAATCAAATGGTGTTTTCCATTTCATTAAAGTTAGATGTTTTGTTAGATGGTATCCTGATTTTTGTGGTGATTATTGTATCAGCCTCAAATGTAAGGGAAAAAAGATGTTTCCCTGGTAGAAGTATTCTGGATTGTCCAATATGCCCATAGGATTCTTAGTAACTCATCCACCCATGCTTCTTTCCTCTCATCTAGTTTTGTTTTCAAAATGCCTTTAATGATTTTGTTGATGGCCTTAACCTGTCCATTGGACTTTTGGTGAGTTGGCGAGGCAAACGAGTTAGCTATCCTATGTTTTGAGCAAAAGTTTCTGAATTTCTCATTGTTAAATTACTTTCTGTTGTCGTTGGCTACAACACTAGGAATGCCAAATCAACAGATGAGATTTTTTCTGATAAATTTAGGAGTTTTTATCTCAGTAATGCTTGTAAGTAGTATTGCGTTTGCCTGCTTGGTAAAGTAGTTGATTAGTATTAAAAATTGTTTAATTATCAAGCGATAATATGTTATTTTATGCTTATGTTATAATTTATATTTGTGTTTATGTAATATATTATGAATTATTAATTATGTTTTAAATATATTTAATTTTGTGTATTTTTATGTGTTTATTAGGAAAAATATTAATTTCACGTACTTCGAGGCTCCAAACAGATAAACAGAGGTCAAATTTGAATTCCGGAGGTTCGAAAACCTTAAGATCAATCAAGATCGGCTTAAAAATGGGCTTGTGTAAAAAAAAATGACTTTTCCTGTTGACCGAGCACTGATTGGATGCTGAAATGAGCTTACAATAGATATGAGTGCATGTGATAGCTGTCAATCTTGACCAAATCTCAACCGTTCATGATTTAATGGCCATGATTGTATCACGTGGCAATAGTTGGTGAAGCAAGTTGGAGGATCCGAATCTTTGTATTCGGGTCGACCCGATCGACCCATTAACTCGCCAAATCTCAACCGTTCTTTGGGTAAATCGAACGAGTCAAATGATGCCATGTGTGATGATTGACTTTTGAAGTTTGACCAGCCATTGGATCTTGATCTAAGGGTTGTGAGGAGCACATGCATGAAGCCTATGATGGACCGTAAAACACTAGATTATGAATTTATTTTTCTATAAATAGAGCCTCATTTTTATGTTTAAAGCATCTCTCTACAACTCTATTCTTCTCAAATTCTCTCTAATCTTGATTTCCAGGTGTGTTTTTAATATTTTGTATAATTATTTTCATTAATAAAATTAGTTTTATTCAAGTTTTAATTTCAATTTTTAGATAAAATAAAATAATCTAATTAAATTTTTTCTCTGTGGATCGACCTCGGACTCACCGAGTTTTAATACAACAAGACACTCTTATACTTGGGAGTTAAAAATTACTTTTAAGTTGTGTCAAGTTTTTGGCGCCGTTGCCGGGGAAAAGTTTTTTTTATTTAGTTTGTTTATCGGTTTTCATTTTTCTCTTATATGTAAAATTTCGTTTGCCCCCTTTTCCTTTTCTTAAATCCCCGTGTGTCCCCATATCTTTCATATTTCTCATTTCGCCCCAACAATTCTCGTTTCTAGCCCAATCTTCAGGTAATTACATTCTGACCCCAATATCTTTCAGTCGTTTCACTTTCATCCCAAATTGCTATTCTAAACTTCTAAAACTTTCAGTTTGATCATAAAATTAAAAATAATTTGTAATAAAATCCCTAAACGAAATTCCTCAAAATAATCAAGACTTGGACATACTTTGGACATATTTTGGACATACTAACTTTAACTACTAACTCTAATTACTAACTCTTAACTTACTAACTGCTAACTCCTAATTTTTTTAATTTCAGTTATTTAATTTTCTGCATTTATTTAATTTCGTATTTATTTATTTATTTTTGCTTTATTGGTGGGTTTAACCACCAAACTAACCACTAACTCTTAATTTTTATTTTCAGTTATTTAATTTTCAGTATTTATTTAATTTTGTATTTTTTTAATTGGTGGGTTCAACCACCATTTTTTTTTCTTTTTTTCGCATTTATTTATTTAATTGGTGGGTTCAACCACCATTTTTTTTTTTATTTCGCATTTATTTATTTTATTTTATTTTTACTTTATTGGTGGGTTCAACCACCATTTTTCTTTCTTTCTTTTGCATTTATTTTATACTTAATTTATTGTTAATTGGTGGGTTTAACCACCAAAATTGTTACTTAATTTTCTTTTGTACACTAATATTATTTTTTTTATTATCAATTTGTGTAAATATTATATTTATAATATAACCATTGCATGAGACGTTGGTCTCGATTTTCAAGTGGCAGGTTAATTCGTAGATCCCAATCTCCACCACCAATCATGGACGAGAATGAAGGTGAAAACGTTTTGGACGAACTTAATCCTCAAATTGATCAGGGAGACAACCAATCTCAGCATGGGCATGATCAGAATCAACCAAGGACTCTGAGAGACTACATGAATCCAACCAGAACCGGAGCACCATCGTGTATAGTATTTCCTCCAGAAGCATCTCGATTCAACTTTAAATAAGGTATTATCCAACTTTTACCAACATTTCATGGTTTAGAATATGAGAATCCGTACTTGCATCTAAGAGATTTTGAGGAAGTTTGTAATACATACACGGACCAAAATTGTAGCATGAACATAATTAGATTAAAGCTTTTTCCTTTTTCATTAAAAGATAAAGCTAAAACTTAGCTACAAAACCTTAGATCTGGATCAGTAAGAACTTGGAATAACATGCAAGAACAGTTTTTGAAAAAATTCTTTCCACCTCATAGAACAAATTCTTTTAAAAGGCAAATCACTTCTTTTACTCAAAAAAATGGAGAAACATTATACCAATGTTGGGATAGGTTTAAAGCGTTGCTTAACATATGCCCACATCATGGTTTTGAAACTTGGCGATTGGTCACTTATTTTTACGAGGGCTTAATACCCCAAAGTAGACAGGTTGTTGAAATGATGTGTAATGGTGAATTTAGGGATAAAAATCCTGAAGATGCACTAGATTATCTTGACCGATTACCTGAAAATGCACAACATTGGGATACTGTTGGAACTTTTGAATTAACAAATAAGCAACAATCATCTCCATCTAGTGGAGGAATCCATAACCTTAGGGAAGATCATGATTTACAAGCAAAATTTGCATCCCTAGTTAGGAAAGTTGAAGCTTTGGAGCATAAAAAGAATGATCAAGTAAAATCTGTTCAAGAAATTGCATGTAACATATGTAATTCGAATGATCATTTCACTCAAGAGTGTCCCACTTTGCCTGCACTTAAAGAATGTCTAAATGATCAAGCTAATGCCATTAACACTTTCAATAAACCAAACCCATATTCACAGACTTATAATCCTGGTTGGAGAAATCATCCGAATTTCAGTTGGAGGAATAATAATAATGCACAATCTTCACAAGCACCACCTCCACAAAATTTTCAAAATCCTCAGCCTTATGCACCATATGTTCCACCACCTTGGAAAAATCTGGAAGACACAATGCATTCATTCATTAGAAAGCAAGATGCTATTAACAATCAAAATGCACAAACTTTTTCTGATTTGAAAGATACTCTTGCTAAAATTTCTTCTGCACTCACCATTCAAGAAAAAGGAAAATTTCCAGCCCAACCACAACCAAATCCTAAAACTCAACAAAATCAACCCACAGACCAAGTCAAGTCAGTTATAACTCTTCGTAGTGGTAAGGTTGTTGATAGACCTATGCCTGAACCTTATGAAAATGATGAAAATTCGAAGGATAGGGAAAGACTAAATGAACTTACACCTAGTGAAGAAATAACTAGTGTTCCACCTAAACCACCATTTCCGCATGCATTGAATAAACCAAACAAATCAAACCACTCTTCTGAAATTTATGAAATCTTTAAGCAAGTGAAAGTTAACATTCCTCTATTAGATGCAATCAAGCAGGTTCCTTAATATGCCAAATTTTTAAAGGACTTGTGCACTGTTAAGAGGAAATTGAAGGTAAGAAAGAGTGCTTTCATGGCCGAACAGGTAAGTACAATTCTGTCTACTAATAATAAGTTGAAATATACAGATCCTGGTTGTCCTACCATTTCTTGTATTATTGGTAACCACAGAATTGAGCATGCTTTATTAGATCTTGGTGCTAGTGTTAATTTGCTTCCATATTCAGTTTATCTTCAACTTAATCTTGGTGAGTTAAAATCAACTTCAACTACACTTTTGCTTGCCGATAGATCAGTTAAAGTACCAAAATGAATAGTGGAAGATGTTTTAGTACAAGTTGATAAATTCATTTATCCTGTGGATTTTATTGTCTTGGAAACTGAACCTGTTGTGAATAATTACAAACCAATTCCTGTAATTTTAGGTCGACTATTTTTAGCAACTGCTAATGCTTTGATTAATTGTAGGAATGGTTTAATGAATTTATCCTTTGGAAATATGACTTTGGAATTGAATGTTTTCAACATGTGCAGGCAACCTAATGAAGAAAATGAGAATGAAGATGATACGGATGAACAAAAGGAATTGTTTGAATCTTGTATCAAGGAAAATATTCAAAAAAAGGGATTTTTCTGAACTTTCTAATGTTTGTTTAGTTAATTCAATTGAGTCAAATAAGCAACTTGAACTTGATATTTCTAATATAAATTCGTTGCTTGATTCTGTGCAGACTTCACAAAATTATGATGACGAGCCAACATTTGAGGAGGTTGGAAGTATTGAAAAAACAGAACAACAAAAAGCACCTAAAATGGAATTAAAACCTTTGCTTGAAGAATTGAAATATGCTTTTCTTGGAGAAGAACAAACTTATCCTGTTGTGATTTCGTCTACTTTAACAAGCGACCAAGAAGGTAAGTTACTAACTGTTTTTAAAAAGTATAAAAATGCAATTGGATGGACTTTAAATGATATTAAAGGTATTAATCCCTTAATCTGCACACATAGAATTAATTTGGAAGAAAATGCTAAAACATATCAACAACCTCAAAGAAGATTAAACGCACACATGAAAGAGGTAGTCAAAACAGAAGTCCTTAAATTACTTGATATGGGAATTATCTACCCTATTTCTAATAGTAAGTGGGTAAGTCCTACACAAGTAGTGCCTAAAAAATCTGGAATCACTGTTGTTAAAAATGAAAAAGGTGAATTAATTCCAACACGAATTACATCTAGTTGGCGCATGTGTATTGATTATAGAAAATTAAATGAAGCCACTAGAAAAGATCATTTTCCATTACCATTCCTTGACCAAATCTTAGAAAGAGTAGCAGGACATCCCTACTACTGTTTTTTAGATGGATATTCAGGTTATTATCAAATTTTTATATCACTTGATGATCAAGAAAAGACCACATTTACATGTCCATTTGGAACATTTGCATTTAAAAGAATGCCATTCGGGCTTTGTAATGCTCCTGCAACATTTCAAAGATGTATGTTAAGCATTTTTTGTGATATGGTTGAACATTGTTTAGAGGTCTTTATGGATGATTTGACTGTGTTTGGGAATTCTTTTGATGATTGCCTTGATAATTTGGAGAAAGTTTTAAAAAGATGTATTGAAAAAGAACTTGTGTTGAATTGGGAAAAATGTCACTACATGGTTACTTCTGGAATTGTTTTGGGTCATGTTGTTTCTATTAAAGGAATTGAAGTTGACAAAGCAAAAATTGAAGTCATATCTAAATTGCCACAACAAAAAACAGTTAGAGATGTGCGATCATTTTTAGGACATCCAGGATTTTATAGGAGGTTTATAAAAAACTTTAGTGCCATATCTAAACCACTTTGTAACCTCTTATTAAAAGATGCACCGTTTGAATGGAATGATGATTGCCAAAAATCTTTTGAAAAAATAATTTGTCTTTTAACATCTGCACCTATTATGCAATCTCCTGATTGGTCTTTGCCATTTGAATTAATGTGTGATGCAAGTGATTTTGTTGTTGGTGCTGTTTTAGGACAAAGAATGGATGGTAAGCCTTTTGTGATTTATTATGCAAGTAAGACTTTGGATAGTGCTCAAATGAATTATTCTACAACTGAAAAAGAATTACTTGCTGTGGTATTTGCATTAAACAAATTTTGTTCATATTTGCTTGGCTTTAAATCTGTTGTGTTTACTGACCATGCTACTGTGAGATATTTGATGAGTAAACAGGATGCCAAACCGAGACTAATTCGTTGGATTTTGTTACTACAAGAATTTGACCTTACCATCAAAGATAAAAAGGGTGTTGAAAATGTTGTTGCTGATCATCTATCAAGACTCACATCCGAATTCTGCAATGATATAACACCCATAAATGATTCTTTCCCTGATGAATTTTTATTTTCTGTTACTTCAATGCCATGGTATGCTAATATTGTTAATTTTCTTGTTACAGGTAAAATACCTTTGCAATGGAATGCTCAAGAGAAGAAGAAATTTTTTGTTGAAGTAAAGAAATTTTATTGGGATGACCCTTATTTGTTCAAATATTGCCCAGATCAAATTTTTTGGCGATATATTCCTGATAATAAGGTAAGTAGTGTCATTAATTTTTGTCATTCTGAAGCATGTGGTGGTCACTTTTCTTCAAGAAAAACTACTGCTAAAATTTTGCAGTGTGGATTTTATTGGCCTACTATGTTTAAAGACACATATGAATTCTGCAAAAGTTGTGAAAAATGTCAAAAATTGGGATCAATTACAAAAAGAAACATGATGCCCTTAAATCCCATACTTGAAATTGAAATATTTGACTGTTGGGGAATTGATTTCATGGGTCCATTTCCATCATCTTTTGGATTTGTGTATATATTAGTTGCAGTTGATTATGTCTCAAAATGGATTGAAGCAATTTCTTGTCGAAATAATGATAGTAAAACTGTGATTAAATTTTTAAGAGAAAACATTTTAAGTCGATTTGGAATCCCTCGAGCCATTATCAGTGATGGAGGTAAGCATTTTTGTAATAAGTCATTTGAGTCTTTAATGAAGAAATATGGAATTACACATAAAATTGCTACCCCTTATCATCCTCAAACAAATGGTCAAGTTGAATTAGCAAATAGGAGATAAAACAAATTTTGGAAAAAACGGTTAACCCAAACCGAAAAGATTGGTCTCTTAGACTTAATGATACACTTTGGACTTACCGTACTGCATTTAAAACATCATTAGGAATGTCACCCTATCGGTTAGTTTATGGTAAACCTTGTCATTTACCTGTTGAACTTGAACATAAATCATTTTGGGCTATTAAAACTTTTAATTCAAATTTGGATGATACTGGTAATGTGCGAAAATTGCAATGGAATGAACTTGAGGAATTAAGGAATGATGCATATGAAAATTCAAGAATTATTAAAGCAAGAACAAAAGCATTTCATGATAAAAGAATTTTTCAAAAAACATTTGAGATTGGTCAAAAAGTGTTGCTTTATAATTCTCGTCTTCATTTATTTCCAGGGAAGTTAAAGTCAAAATGGAGTGGCCCATTTGTTGTAAAAAATGTATATTCACATGGGGCCATAGAAATTGAGAATCCAAATAACGGTGTCACATTTAAAGTTAATGGTCAAAGATTAAAACCATATCTGGAATATCACCCACGTGACGAGGACACCGAAATTAATTTGGGTGACCCACCAGTTCTTGATTAAGTCTTTAATGATTTATTTTATTTTTATTTGATTGACGCCCTGTACATAGTTTTTTTAAACATTGTTTTTCTTGTGTAAGCGTGTTTGTTTGACAGTTGTACATTCTCTCATCAATTTTCATTCTACATCATGAGCACCTCAATGAGAAAATACATGTTCGCACATATTAAAAGATTTTTGCGTATAAAATTTCACTTAAGAGGGTTGATACAAAGCTGTAAATCACATCCACTTTGGGATCTGCAACCACCAGAATTCGTGTCCTATGTTGAAGATCTAGAGGAACAACTCAGAACAGTAGAGAGTGGCATATATGAATTTCAAATGGAGCTTGAGGTTAACTCAATGAGAGGACGAATGTAAGTTCATTTTCCTTTTATATTGTGTGCTTCTTTTTGCTCGCTTTCACTCTTGATTTGATTTTGCAGATTTGATTTTGGCGTGTTTTGATTTATTTTCCCGTATAAATTGCGGATAACGGTACTTCGTAACTTCTTAAGTCGGTATCTTCAGTTTCCCACAATAACTGAAACCCCAAAATCAAACATGGAAGAAATACAACATAAACTCCATAAGCATTTTCCCTCTCTCCCTCAGAATGCCCTCAGGAAAATTTACAAAGCTCGTTGTGAACGACTGCGTTTGTTAATGATCAATAGCATTCCTTCTGACATTCGTTGGTTAATTGAAGCAAAGGTCCGATTAGCAGGTGAGTTTTCTGGTCAATTTGTTTCTTACATGCCTGGTTTTGGTAAAAGTACATTTGCTAAGAAAAGGAGAGTTAAACGACTTGGCTCCAAATGTCATAACTGTGTAAGACTTGGTTGCAAACGACCAGATTGTAAATCTTTAGGAATTGTTTCTGATACTCGTGAAGATAAAATTAAATTCGTTAAAGATGGCATGAGTAAAGAATCGTTGGATGATATCTTACGATCTCTTGAGACGCATCGAAGTGGATTTGTGCAACGTGAGATTTATAATTTGTGGATACTATTCCAAAAAGAAAGTGCACAGTTTAGTCTTGGGAATCTGACTCAAAAAGACCCTGTTTGCCAGTTTATAAGAAAACTGGATAGGAAGCCGATCCTCGACCCATAGAGGGCGTTCAAGCCGTTACCGGACGTAAAACCAGAGGAAGATGTGAGCTACAATCACAACTACCAGTAAATTTCCTTTCATTTCACTGTTATTTTACTTTACTGTTATTTTATCATTTGCATTATTGCATTTAGCGATATGATTTTGTATTTAATAAATATTTGGTTTCTTTTACTATTTGCTTTTTCTAATCATTACTTTCTTTTTACTGTTTGTTTTTGAATTATTGAGCCACGAGGTTTACTCATCATTTGACAAATATGCCAACCCATGTACAGCTGTTTCTCATTATTTATGTTACCAAGATCTTTAAATATGAGCTCGTTTTTTTCAAACACTCACAACTTATTTTTGAAAAATTAGTCCAATGGCATCATCTTCGAGTAAACAATTCAAAAACATTTGTGTACTTTCTGGGTTTCACTATGGAAAGTACAAAGAGTTCGTTCAGGCAGCTGTAGATCTTGGTCGTGTCATAGCAGAGAGGAAACTGCATCTTGTATATGGAGGAGGTGAACGAGGGTTATCAAGACTTGTCTCAGAAGCCGTTTTTACTAGAGGAAGCCAAGTACTAGGCATTATTCCAAAAGCCATGAGACCGCTAGTATGCATGTCTGGCCCACCAATTGGAGAAGAATTAGTGGTATCAAGTATGCAAGAGAGAATATCTGAAATGATGAATCATGCTGATGCTTTTATTTTCTTACCAGGAGATCTTGCAACTTTTGAGGCACTAATCATATTTGCATCTTGGGCCCACTTGAACATTCATAAAAAACCCATCGGTTTGTTAAATGTTAATAATTTTTATGATGGCTTGCTAACTTTTATTAACCATGCAATAAAGAATCATTTTGTTCCACGTTCTGTAAAAAAACTCTTTATCTCTTCTTCTACTGCTAATGAGTTACTTGATCTTTTACAAGCTTATACGCCAGAGCCAGATCCAAAGACTGTTGCACTGAATTGGTCTATTGATGATGGTAGCGGTAACAGTAGCAGTAATAAGAAGGGAGATTTAGATTTAACTCTCCGTTTGTAAATATTTTTTGTTGTAGTATTCATTTGCTGTCTTCTAAACTCTTTCACTTTCCTTTTAAAACATTGAGGACAATGTCTTTTTCAGGATGGGGGGAGGGAATAGTTGATAATTGTGGAATGTCTTAGTCCTGGTTATGTGTTTACAAAAATAAAAAATAATAAAAAATAATAATAATAATTTTTTTTTTCCTGTAAAGACTAACTTAGGACAAATTTGAGTCGAAGATGACAGAATATAGAGAATGTAGTCTCTCTATAAACGCATCTTCTTAATCTTAAGGGTGTTGTTAAAAAAAAAAAACTGACTTTTTCTTCATCTTTGTTATCTACTTTTAAGCTTCTGCATCAAGTTCAGGTGAGATCATCTCTTCTTCTTCTTTTATTATTCTCTTTTATTTTTTTTCTTTTTGCATATCTGTAAAATTATAAAATGTTAAGATAATGTTTAGATTAGGTTGTGGGGTAGGGATAATTGACGTATGTTTTAAATATGTGTGTTGTTTTTCTCTTTTCTCTTTTCTTTTCTTTGTTAAAAAAAACCAAAAAAAAATTTATTTTTTTTGTCTAGGATGGCTGTGTAAAGAGTCACGACTTTTGAGACGCATCCTAATAGTCTTGTTGTATTATATTTTGATTTTGATATTCATAGTAAGTTGTTTTTGTTCCCTTTTCTTTGAATTATTCAAATTTGTGAACTCTCCACTTGGTTATTAAGTTATTTAATTGTTTACTCATTTAACAGGTATTATTGAATCATTTTTCACACACACATTATGACACATACTAGTGGGTTGTAAGTTAAAATTTTACAGTATTTAGTTCTTTTGATTTATTAGGAATAGTATCTAAGGTAGTAGAAATTGTATATTTCCAAAAAAAAAACAGAAAAAAGAAAAAGAAAAAAAATGTTTTTAATTTTGTTATATCTAGAAACCCGAGTAATTAAGTCCGTAGGGGTGTTTCAACACCTAGTGCCCTAAGGTCAACTGGTCTGGGAGTCACTGGCCTAAAGCTCGCTACACGGGTAATAGATATATTGTTTGTTTATTAGAAACCCGAGTAATTAAGTCCGTAGGGGTGCTTCAACACCTAGTGCCCTAAGGCCAACTGGTCTGGGAGTCACTGACTTGAAGCTCGCTACACGGGTTAGAAATGTAATATTTAAAAAAATAATAAATAAAAATATGTGTGAATAATCTATTGCCTAAAGATATAATTTCTAATGAATTTTGGAACAAAAATGTTGTTTTTCTTTTAATGAAACCCCATAAGTATTGTGTTAATTTCTTGAGTACAAAAGAAGGTTTGATGATATTCTTGATAATGAGTGAACATCAATGTGGTAAAGAAATTTGGGAGAGTTCATAAATTTGGTAATTTAGAGGATAGATGAACAACTATTAACTTGCATGTGAATTTTATAAATATTAATTTAATATAACGCTTTAATTGCTAGAGGGCTAGCAATAAACTGGTTGGGGGGTGTGATTAGTATTAAAAATTGTTTAATTATCAAGCGATAATATGTTATTTTATGCTTATGTTATAATTTATATTTGTGTTTATGTAATATATTATGAATTATTAATTATGTTTTAAATATATTTAATTTTGTGTATTTTTATGTGTTTATTAGGAAAAATATTAATTTCACGTACTTCGAGGCTCCAAACAGATAAACGGAGGTCAAATTTGAATTCCGGAGGTCCGAAAACCTTAAGATCAATCAAGATCGGCTTAAAATTGGGCTTGTGTAAAAAAAATTGACTTTTCATATTGACCGAGCACTGATTGGATGCTGAAATGAGCTTACAATAGATATAAGTGCATGGGATAGCTGTCAATCTTGACCAAATCTCAACCGTTCATGATTCAATGACCATGATTGTGCCACGTGGCAATAGTTGGTGAAGCAAGTTGGAGGATCCGAATCTTTGTATTCGGGTCAACCCGATCGACCCATTAACCCGCCAAATCTCAACCGTTCTTTGGGTAAATCGGACGAGTCAAATGATGCCATGTGTGATGATTGACTTTTGAAGTTTGACTAGCCATTGGATCTTGATCTAAGGGTTGTGAGGAGCTACATGCATGAAGCCTATGATGGACCGCAAAGCACTAGATTATGAATTTATTTTTCTATAAATAGAGCCTCATTTTTATGTTTTAAGCATCTCTCTACAACTCTCTTCTTCTCAAATTCTCTCCATCTCTTTGTAATCTTGATTTCCAGGTGTGTTTTTAATATTTTGTATAATTATTTTCATTAATAAAATTAGTTTTATTTCCAATTTTAGTTGTTTTTATTTCTTTTAATTATAAGTAATTCAATTTTACTACTTCTTTTTATTTTAATTATGCTTAACTAAATAATATTAGTTAGGGGAAGGTGAAACTCTTAGGAAATAAATATGATTTAATCAAATTCTATTTTTAATTTTATAAATAAAATTATTTTCTATTTAATTTTATACATGTTTTATATTTTGAAAATTTGATTTATTGTAGGCAAACAAATGAATTTGGCACAATAAATTCTTAAGAACTTAATATAAGGCAAGGTGAAATGGTATTTTGACTTATTGTAGACAAATTAAATTTTGGCACAATAAATACTTAATCCATCATAAAATTAAAGGGAAAATAATAATAATTTGTATAATTAATCTTTTGGGTAATAAATCTAAAACAAATTGGCAAAAAGAATTTATTAAGTTTTATTTATTTTTAAGAGTGGATCCATAACCCTAACTAGTTCAATTCCATAGTTTCATTTAAATTAAGTTATTTATATTCAAGTTTTAATTCAATTTTTAGATAAAATAAAATAAACTAATTAAATCTTTTCTCTGTGGATCGACCTCGGACTCACCGAGTTTTAATACAACAAGACACTCTTATACTTGGGAGTTAAAAATTACTTTTAAGTTGTGTCAGTAATGCACAATGATGATAATATATTTCCCTGTCCTCTACCAATAGGCATTAGGCCAATGAGATCCGCCTCTTATATTGCAAAAGGCTAAAAAGAAGTCATAATCGTCAAATTTTTTAGGGGTAAGTGGGGTATCTTGGAAATCTTTAGCATTTATCACAACTTCTTGCCATGTTTTTAGCATTCTCTCGCATCATAGGCCAATAATACCCCTGATACAAGGTCTTTTGAGCTAGTGATTAAGCCCATAATAATTACTAAAGATTCTTTTGTGCATCCGCTTTAAGACATACTTTGCGCAATCATTTCCTAAACATTTCAGATATGGAAGGGGATTTTCTATACAGAATCTCCTCGATAAGGCAATAATGTGTTGCCTTCCTTACCTCATCTTTATTCATTTCCAACTCTCCATCTTTAAGATACCTCATAATTGGCTTCATTCATGGTTCCCCCATGAACACCAACTTAATCTCTTTCGACTTTAGGAATATGACACTGAAGATGGGTGTATGTTTTACAACAGGATTAGCCAACTAAGTTGCATTGAACGAGGCATCTTGGCTAAGTTATCTGCTTCGTAATTTTTCACCCTTAGTATTATTTCTACTTTAACCTGATTAAACTGTGATATCAATTCTTTGGTTTTCCTTAGCTACCCTTTTATGTTCTCCTCTTTAGCCTAGAATTTTAATGCCATCTTGTTGACCATTAATTGGGAATCACTCTTAATTTGAAGTCTCTTTGCCTTTAAGGCTTTGGACATCTCCAAATAAATGATGATGGCTTCATATTCAACTTAATTACTTAATGCCTTAAACTTGAATTGTAAAGTGTAACTCAAATTCTCGTTATTTATGCCAATAATAGTCGTCCTAGTGCCACTCTCATGTGAATTGGATGAGCCATCCACACATATCTCCCAAATTTATTCTTATCTTGCCGTCAGTGCTTCCTTGCTTAGGTAACTTAAGAATCCTTAAATATTTGAGTCATTGGTAAACTCAAAAATGAAGTCAATAATGACTTAAATTTTGAGGGTTGAGAAAGGCTTCAAGACTAAGTCAAATTGACTTAGCTCTAAAGACTAGCAAATGAGCTTTCTCGACATATCCAACTTTTTAAGTACTTTATTTAATATGAGGTTTGTGACTACTATAATGTTGTAGGCTTGGAAGTTCTATCTAAGCTTTCTAACTAAGATAACTAATGTTAAAACTAATTTTTTAGATTTTAGGAACCTCTTCTCCATAATGACCATTGGTTAGCAATGTTCTATCATTTTTTTCTCTTAGTAATTTAGAGCTAGTAGCGTGTTCAAATACGGTAAGGTAAAGTAGTAATACATTCATAGGCTTCAGTTTGGCGAGTAATAATGAGTGAACAAGGTATTCTTTTAGTTGAGTAAAGGCATTTTCACATTTCGTCATCCACTGAAGTTTCTTTCTTATTTTCTTGAAGAAAATTTGTAGCAATATGTGGTTATTAAGATAAACTAGCTTAGGAAGGCTACCCGACTAGTTAAACATTGCACATCTTTGATAGTTTTTGGTGACTTCATGTCAATAAATGCTTTGATTTTTTTAGGGTTAGTATCATCCCCTTCGTTGTACCATTAAAGTGAGGAATTTTCTTGACGTGATTTGAAATGCATTTTTATAGGGTTGAGACATTTTTTATGCTTTCTCAAATTATCAAAAGTGTCTTTAAGATGCTTGATCCTGACATGCACAAATTTAGTAGTCTCGCTCTCTTTAAACTAAAAGGCATGACCTTATGGGAATATAAGCCTTAGTTGGTGATTAAGGTCATTTTCTAGTCGAGGTCATATATTTGGATCTAGTTGTATCCTGAGAATGCATCCATGAAACTAAGCATTTTGTGTCCTACAGTGGTATCAACCAGTTGGTTTATTCGAGGTTGTGGGAAGTTATCATTTGGGCAGATTTGTTTAAATCTGTAAAACCTGCATATATACGTCAATGGCTATTCGATTTTCTAACTAAGATGACATTAGACAACCAGTTAACCTGCGTAGTCTCTTTAAATCTAGTTGCGAGTAAGCAATTTGCCTTTAAGGTCAATGGTGAAGTATTGTTCTATGTTGAAAGTTTGCCTCTTCTGTTTGACTAGAATCAGTGGGAGCTCAGAGAGGCAATGGTTAATCTTATGGCAGATGTCAGTGGTTCGAGTAAGCTTATCTCCAACTTGTGAACTTAGCTAATATAAAGTTATATGAATATGATAGAACCCAATTTTTTTTTATTCAGCATTATTTATCATTCGTAGACTTTGATAAGATCCTTCTATTTAGCAGCACCTTATGATGGCATAACCTTATAGTCAAATGACAGGCAAGGTTCAAATAAGGAAAGGCATATAATGGACATATAGTAACCCAAAAATAAGAAAAGGCCTAGTAAGTAACAAATAATGTAGATTGACATTGAGCTTGTGGCGGGAGATTAGTGGCACTCATAAAACACATTGTGAATCCTTTATCAGCATTCTTTATTTCTTCTCATTCTGAACCCTTGGGTCTCAGGGTGCTTTGGAACATATTGAATCAACTTTCGTTGGTGAACCTCCTCATTCTTTCACAGTGCCCATTGATTATGTTACCTTCTTGTGAATGACTTTCCATTTTTCAATAAGTGCCTATTTGGTTCAACGAATCATTATCTTAGGTGTTGATTTCTAGGTTTAGGAAAGTATTCTCATATTTATATGTTGGAAGCAATTTGATAGCTGATATTGAAAGTGAAAGAGTAGTAACTCAAGCTACATCTTGATATTTTTTTTTATGCTGATAATCTCCCTGATGGTGGATATTTTCATGGTGAGATAATCATGAAGACTGCTGCTTTGGTGGTTGACATAACTATTTTCCCAAAAGATATTATAGGCATTTAAGTTATCCACAATAAGGAAGTCGATTATATGGACAACACGATTGAGTACTTTAACGATAGTTACTGAAGAGAGATGATACCCTTGGGAATTACTATGTCTCTAGTCAAACTAACAAGCGATATACATTTGGAGTAAATTTTAGTAATTTAATCAATAGTTGATCTAAAGTATGCTTGAAAATGATGTCCACATAACTGCTCATATCTTCTTGAGTTCATACTATCTTATCTGTTACTTTCAATGTGTAAATATTTAGAGTCTGAAAATACTATTTTTCTTATTTCATTCATTCTACAAGTTACAATTAAATAGAATGTAGAAAACAAACTCCTAATAGATATCCCTAATTGTAGGATATTTATCTAAACTTGAATTTAAAACTTTATTCCGATAAGACTTTAAAACTAAACTAATTATCTAAAACTTTATTCTGATAAGACTTTCAAACTAACTGAAAAATCCTAACTTCTTGACACTCCCCCTCAAGTTGGTGCGTAGATGTCAATCATTCCCAACTTGCTGACAAGATGTCCAAAGTTAGTTTTGAGGAGTCCCTTGGTTAGGATATCTGCTGTTTGTTGTTTTGTTGGAACAAACATTAGGCAGATAATCTTATTCTCAAGTTTCTCCTTGATGAAGTGACGGTCAATTTCAACATGCTTGGTCCTATCATGTTGCACTGGGTTATGTGCAATGCTGATTGCTGCTTTGTTGTCGTAGTATAACCTCATAGGTAGAACAATAGGTCTTCTCAAATCCTCTAGAACTTGTTTTAGCCACAATACTTCACAAAGCCCATGTGCCATAGCTCTAAATTCAGCTTCAGCAGTACTTCGTGCAACTACATTTTGTTTTTTACTCCTCCAAGTCACTAAATTAGCCCATACAAAAGTGCAATAGCCAGTAGTAGACTTCCTGTCTGTAACTGAACCTGCCCAATCAGCATCAGTGTATACCTCAATTCCTCTATTCTCTGTTTTTCTAAACAAAAGTCCCTTTCCTGGAGTACTTTTTAGATATCTAAGAATTTTGTAAACAGCTTCAAGATGTTCTTCCCGAGGATGATGCATGAAGCGACTTACTATACTGACTACAAAAACGATGTCTGGTCTAGTATGAGACAAGTAAATAAGTTTTCCCACCAAATTCTGATATCGTCGTGCATCCACTAAAGCTTTTTCTCCTTCACCTAGTTTTAGATTGTACTCCATAGGTGTATCAATTGGTTTGCAGCCACTCATTCCAGTTTCCTTCAATAAATCAAGGATGTATTTCCTTTGTGAGACAACTATACCTTTCTTGGAACGAGCAACTTCCATTCCAAGAAAGTATTTCAAGGCACCTAAGTCCTTGATTTCAAAATCAGTGGCTAGGCATTGCTTCAATCTGTCCATTTCAACTAAATCATCTCCAGTAAGAATAATGTCATCCACATACACTATAAGCACAATGATTTTACCTTTAGCTGAAACTCTTGTGAACATTGTGTGATCAGCCTGACTTTGTCTGTAACCTTGTCTGTTCACAGCTGTAGTAAATTTCTCAAACCAAGCCCTAGGCGATTGTTTGAGACCATATAAGGACTTTTGCAACTTGCACACATTTGACCTAAATTTTTCAGAGAAACCAGGAGGAGGATCCATGTATACTTCCTCTTTTAAATCCCCGTTGAGAAATGCATTCTTCACATCCAATTGTTGTAATGGCCAATTTAGGTTTGTAGCAATAGACAAGAGAACTCGTACAGTGTTTAACTTTGCTACTGGTGCAAATGTCTCTGAATAGTCAATCCTATAGGTTTGAGTAAACCCCTTTGCCACTAGGCGAGCCTTGTATCTCTCAAGTGAACCATCTGAATTGTATTTGACAGTAAATACCCACTTGCAGCCAACTATTGACTTCCTTTTAGGTAAATTGACCACTTTCCAAGTCTGATTCTTCTCCAGAGCATTCATCTTTTCAAGGACAGCTGTCTTCCATTCAGGTACACTTAGAGCATCTGTACATTCTTTGGAATTTTTACACTAGAAAGTTGTGAGGTAAATGCATAGAAAGGAGGTGATAGGTTTTGATACGAAACAAAGTTAGACAATGGGTATTTAGCACAACTTCTAGTACCTTTCCTTAGAGTAATAGGTATGTCCAGATTACTAAGAACCTGAGAATTTGAATTTAACTCACAAAAAGGACTAGACTTAGAATTACCTGAGGAAGAAGTCTGATTTGACCTTGGATTGGAATCATGGCCTTGCTGCAAAGTAGGGTTCTCTCTTCTTTGATTAGTACCCTTTCTTGAGTAAACAATAAACTCATGTTGTTTATTACCCTGTCTTGCACACAAATCTAGTTATAATGGCACATTAGAAGGCTGTCCAGGTTGATTAGCATTTACATTATCAGATTTAGTGAGGTTTTCTTGTGGTTCGGGTGCATTAGGTTCTAATATGGGATCAAGAATGGTAGAACCAGGTAAAGCAGTGTTTGGAACATGTACGACAGTATTAGGTTCAGGTATGGCAGCCTCGAGACTTTTTTCTAGACGGAGTGAGTCTAGCACAGAAGAAATAGAAGGGGTTTCTAGGTGAATAGTGTTAAAGATAGAATCTTCACTTATATTCTCCCCTTGAAGATGATTATCTACATAATATCTTCGTTTTTCAAAAAATGTAATATCCATGGTAACAAACATTTTTTTAAAAATAGGATCAAAACATTTATAACCCTTTTGTGTTGGAGAATATCCAACAAAAATGCATTTTCTAGCCTTTGGAGCAAGTTTGCACTGATTCTGGTTGTGAATATGGACAAAAGCAACACAACCGAATATTTTGGGCGGAAGTGTGACTGAAATTCTTGAGGTAGAGAAACATTGATTAAAGAAATCAGATGGAGTTTGAAATTGTAGAACTTTTGAAGGCATTCGATTTATCAAATAGGCAGCGGTGAGTACAGCTTCCCCCCACAAATTCATAGGAACTTGAGTTGTAAAAAGTAAGGATCTAGCAACTTCAAGGAGATGCTTATTTTGCGTTCAGCAACTCCATTTTGTTAGGGGGTATCCGTACATGAACTTTGATGAAATATGCCATTTTCCACAAAATAATCTCCTAAAAACTTGTTAAAGTATTCTTTACCATTGTCAGTTCGGAAAACTTGAATTTTAGTTTGAAACTGAGTTTGTACCATGTTGTTAAAAGTTTTAAAAATCATTCCCACATCTGATTTTTCCTTCATTAAATATACCCAAGAAATACGGGTATGATCATCAATGAAGGTAATAAACCATCTTTTTCCTGTTAATGTAGAAATTCTATTAGGTCCCCAAACATCACTATGAATCACAGAAAAGGGTTTTGAGGCTTTGTAGGGTTGGGAAGGAAATGATGCACGATGATGTTTTGCTAATTCACAAATTTCACATTTAAAGGATGAAGAACTTTTATTAGCAAACAAGTTGGGAAATAAATATTGCAAATACTGAAAACTAGGATGGCCTAACCTAAAGTGCCATAACAAAACTTCATTGTCATTATTAATAGCAGAAACAGAATTGAAACAAGTACGTGGAGGTTGTCGTCTCAAACTTAGTACTTCTTCAAAGAAATACAGCCCCCCACTTTGTCTAGCACTGCCAATCATCTTCCTCGAGGTCAAATCCTGAACTCTCTACTTCACTGGTGGCTTTAACATCATTAAGCATGACATTCTGTCGTGCTTCTTCTCTTCTTACCTTAGAAAACACTTCTCGAATAGATGGAAGGGGTTTCCTGCTCAGAATTCTGCCTCTCACTTCGTCTAAATAACGGTTTAGCCCAGCCAAGAACACATATACTCTATCATTTTCCAACATCTTCTTATACCTTACACTATCACTCGAACAGTCCCACTGCTCATCATAGCAAAGATCTAATTCCTGCCAAAGGATCAACAGTTCATTATAGTAAGTTGTGACCTCCCGATTACCTTGCTTGGACTGCCACAGTCGAGTTTTCAACTCAAATATCTGAGATGAATTTTCTAAATCAGAATAGGTATCTCGGACTGTATCCCACACCGCCTTGGCTATCGGTAAGAACAAATAAGGCTTACCAATCCTAGGCTCCATTGAGTTTATCAACCACGCAATAACCATTGAATTTGCTGATCTCCAGGTCGGAAGAGAAGGATCTCCAGCAACTGGTTTTGTTACTTCACCAGTCAAATGCCCCAGCTTTCCCTTTCCATCAATTACCAACTTAACGCACTGTGCCCACTCTAAGTAATTTTTTCCATTTAATTTATGAACAGTTAGTTGCAAAGAAGAGCTATCCTGGTTATATTCAGATTGCTGCAACATTGGCTGAGGAGTTGTGGTGTTACTATCATTATTCTCGGCGGTAAATGCCGATGAGTTCTTTGTAGCTCCAGTCATGGCAGTTTTCACCATTGAAAAATAGACCTCTAAATATTCATTGCTCTGATACCATGTAAATATTTAGAGTTTGAAAATACTATTTTTCTTATTTCATTCATTCTACAAGTTACACTTAAATAGAATGTAGAAAACAAACTCCTAATAGATATCCCCTAATAGTAGGATACTTATCTAAACTTGAATTTAAAATTTTATTCCGATAAGACTTTAAAACTAAACTAATTATCTAAAACTTTATTCTGATAAGACTTTCAAACTAACTGAAAAATCCTAACTTCTTGACACAATGTGAAATTAGGGCATCTTTTTCTATGAATAGAATAGGGATTGAATGTCTTGTTATTGGAAATTATTCATGGTGAGTGAAGTTGACTTATTTCCCAATAAAAGTGGCAAGCATTGGTCGCCTGCCACAATTGTTTATGGCTCTCTAAAATTTCCAAGTAAGGGTTTGGTCCTTTCACTATCAAGAACACTTAATCCCCTCTCCTAAAGCATTGGGGTGCCTCGTCCTTTGGATTGGCATTGCCTATATCTTTTTCCTTTATCTTTTTCTATAGACTTTTAGGACTGTTGCATATCGAGGACAAATCCCTTGAAGTACTTGTTGATTAATGTGGTCCTAGTTAAAGCTAATTAAGATAGATTTCTCTTAGGGTGAGAATAACCACAAGTAATTGAATTTAATTGATACTGAACCATTTTATTCTTGCTATTGGAGCTTATTTATACTTAGAACAATATTAAACCAGAACAATCTCAACTGATCGTGATTGTTGGCTGATTCTAGGCTGACTTATTCTCTTAAACTAACAGCTAAATCAAATAACAATAATTCAAATAATAAGAAATCAAATAACATAAAATCAGCAAGTGAAGATTCTTTGGAGACCAAGTCCATCCGCAAAACTAGTGGAGTGCACATGTGTCCCTTCAGCTACCAAGTTCTCATGTAGCAGCTCATGTGTATCCTTGATACATGGTATTAGGCTTAGGTACCCTTGATGAGCGTCGAGGCCTATCATCCTCCCCCTTAGAAGTGGTCCCTTGTTCGTAAGGGATAAATAAGGAAACTTCTGTGTAAGCTCGACAATATTTTCCTATGTTGCTTCTTCATTTGGCAAACGTTTCCATTGCACCAAACATTGTTCCACAAATTTGCCACCTCTTTTAATCCAACGAACCTCAATAATTGCAGTAGGTTCTAAAATGATTAGCCCATCATCATCAACATATGGCAACTCAAGACCAGGGCTAGGGTTATCACCAATAAATTTTTTCAACAATGAAACATGAAAGATTGGGTGCACATGAGAATGAGCTGACAATCGTAGTTTATAAGCAACACTACCAATCCATTCAAGAATTAGATACGGACCAAAGTATTTGCTCGCTAATTTCTGATCCGAAAAACCGTAGCTTGACGATATGGCTGGAGTTTTAAATAAACCATATCGCAAGGCTGAAATTGAACATCACGACGCCTTTTGTCAACTGATTGTTTCATGCTATTAATGGCAGCAGAATGATTGCTCTTCAGTAATTGAAGCAACTCATCTCGAGTTAGCAGGGCCTGGTCTACTTTATGAACTGGAGAAGAATCTTTATGATACATGGACAAAATGAGAGGTTTGCGGCCGTAAAGAGCAAGAAAAATGGTCATACCAGTAGACTCATGATATGTCGTATTGTACTAATACTCTGCCCAAAGAAGGTATGAATTCCATTTGCGAGGCCATTGGTGAACAAATCTCCTGAGGTATTGTTCCAAGCACCTATTTGTGACCTCAATTTGACCGTCGGTCTACGAATGATACGCCAAGCTCAATTTTAATTTGGTTCCGGACATTTGGAAGAACTCCTGCCAAAACTTACTAATAAAAATGAGGTCTCTGTCGCTGATGATCGACTTTGGCATGCCATGGTGTTTAACCACACCGTCAACAAATCGTTCCACCACCGTTTTTGCTGTGAACGGATATGTCAAAGCCATGAAGTGCGCATACTTACTGAGCATGTCAACAACAACTAGGATAGTATCCTTCCCTTGCAAGTTTGGCAATCCCTTAATAAAATCAAGTGTGATATCATCCCACACTTTGCAAGGAATTGGAAGAGGCTGTAGGAGACCCACTGGCTTCAGTGTGGAAGCTTTTGTTTTTTGACATATAACACACCTGCTAACATAATCATGTACTGTTTTGTACATAGAAGGCCAATAGAATTGAGTTGCCAAGCGTTTGAACGTGCGAAGTACTCTAGAATGGCTGCCCATCTTTGTGTCGTGTGCTTCACAAAGTAACGTTTCTCGCAATTTGAGCGGCACCATAACTTTGCCTTTGAAGAAGACTAATTCTAGGCGAATTGCATATGGGCTGGTGTCTTGTGTGTGAGCCAATGATGTTATTCTTTTAACATAGTCATCATCTGCAGCAGCGTGTTTAATTTGTTCCCAAATTGATACTTGCGACACAAATAGATGGTTAAGTGTTGCACTGTCAGGACGTCAGGAGAGAGCGTTTGCTGCCATATTCTTTTTACACGACCAATATTGGATTTTATATTCAAACACCATTAGTTTTACTGTCCATTCATGTTGTTCTGGTGTGGCTATGCGTTGCTCCAAGAGATATTTTAGGTTGCGCTGGTCTGTCCAGATAATGAATTTTCTTCCCAATAGATACGGTCTCTATGTACGAATTGCCTCCACTACCACCAACATTTCTTTAGCATAGGCAGACCATGTTTTCTTAGAAACACCATGTGCTTTACCCATGAATGCGATTGGCTGACCATTTTGTTGTAGGACTGCTCCTATCCCGTCTCTCGAGGCATCTGTTTCAATGATGAAAGTGTTGTTAAAATTCAGCATAGCCAAGGTAGGGGTGCTGGTCATGCATTTCTTTAGTTTGTTGAATGCTTCATCAGCTTCCATGCTCCGCTCAAATTGCCCTTTTTAAAACAAATTGGTGAGAGGTTTTGCAAGCAGCCCGTACCCATACACAAACTTTCTGTAATATCCCGTTAGTCCTAGGAAGCCTCGCAATTCGCTAATATTTTTTTGTAGTGACCAAGAGACCATAGCGGCAATTTTTGAGTCATCTATCTTCACACCATGACATGTGACGATGTGCCCCAAATATTCTAACTCCTGCTATCAAAAGTGACATTTGCTTGATTTAATAAAAAATGGTACTGGTTTAATACTTTTAATGCCTGTCTGACATGATCAAGATGATAACTCCAACAGGGGTTGTATATTAGTATGTCGTCAAAGAAAACTAAAATAAATTTTCTTAAGTACAGCCAAAAAATAGAGTTCATGATTGCTTGGAATATTGATGGAGCATTACAAAGGCCGAATGGCGTTACCCGATACTCGTAACGGCTGTTGTGTGTTCTGAAGGCTATCTTGTGAACATCTGTGGGTTTGACTCAGACTTGGTGGTACCCAGCCCGTAAGTCTAGTTTGGTAAAGAAGGTGGCTCCATGCAACTCATCCAATATGTCGTCAACGGTTGGTATAGGGAAACGGTCTTTGACAGTAACTTCATTGAGGGCACGGTAATCAGCACAAAATCTCCAACTTCCATCTTTCTTTTTCACCAAAAGCACGGGTGAAGAAAATGGGCTGGTACTTGGTCGTATTAACCCTCAGTTAAGCATCTCATTGACTTGTCATTCAATTTCATCTTTTTGGAAATGAGCATATCTGTATGGCCTCACGTTAACAGGTTCGGTTCCCTCCTTTAATGTAATGTTGTGCTCTATCTCATGGCTTGGAGGAATATGTGTTGGTTCTTAGAATAAAGTTGATTACTCCTCTAGAAAACTTTGCATATCAGATGTCGTTTTGCTTAGTGCGGGTTCAAGCCTCATGTTGAAGCAAATTGTGAAACCTTGCTGCCCTTGCTTGACATCATGGGAAATTTCAGTGAGAGAAGCCGATTGTGGAGCCTGAGGGCCAATCCCTTACAGCTGTCGCTTTTGGTTCTCCTAATCGAATTTCATTGTGAGTTGCTTCCAATTACACACTATCGAGCCAAATTACTCCAGCCAATGAATCCCAAGTACCAAATCTAACCCTGTAATGGGCAATGCATACAGGGTAAGAGTAAAGGGAATATCTTGCAATAATAGCTGGACCTTTTCGAACTTTCCCTTGTATAATAATGTTTCACCATTAGCTACTTTTACTGAGAATCCTAAGGTGGGAAGAAATGGTAGCTGTAACAAATTTGTCGAACGGTTGCTGATGAAATGCGTTGAACCACTGTCAATCAGCACCACAATATTGTAAGACCCAATTTTAGCAGAGACCCTCATGGTCTGAGGAGCGGTTTAGCCCGTGAGAGCGTAGTATGTGATTTCGGGTTCAGTTTGAATTTCTTTTGTTTGTTCATTGTTTGCGTTTTCATTATCAGTGGCTCCAATTTCAAGTAACAGCAACTGTGGTCCTTGGCACTTGTGATCTACAGTGAAATGTTCATTACAGTTGAAACACAAACCAAGTGCTCTTCTATACTGCATCTCTTCCCATGATAGCTTCTTGATGCTGCTTGTTGTTGGCGAGCGATTGATTGTGGTTGGGTTCGTTACTGCTCAGTTGAAGAATGGCGACTGTGTTGTTTTCCTTTGACGAGTCAGCTGTTCATCTCTCATTCGTGCGAGTTTGAACGCATCCTTCAACGTTTTTTGCATGAACATTCTGATTTCGTCTGCAATCTCCGGTTTCAGGCCCCCCATGAAGGTTCCCACAAGTGCCCCTTATGTCTAGCCACTAACCCGGTTTCCCAACCTCTCAAACTCTCATTGGTAGTCATGGAGAGTCCTTATTTGTTTTACTCTTTGTAAGACTTCATTGTAATCTTCACATTCCGTAGGTCCGAAACGATCCTAAAGCTCCTCCACAAAATCATTCCATGTTACCAATTTGTTTTCTTCACGATGCGCACGCCGCAGCCATTACCACCATTGGTTGGCCTCTCCCTCGAGGTGAAAGGAAGCAAGAGACACCTTCTGCTCGTCGATGAACTCTTGGTACTCGAAGAATTGAAGTATTCGGTTGTGCCATTCTGTTGGATCGCCACCTGCAAACTTTGGGCACTCAAGCTTAGTAAATCGTGAAATAAATTGTGGTCGATTACCTTCTTCACTTCTGCTATGTTGTGCAGATCCTGAAGATTCATAATTGTTGAAACTCGGGGTCCCTTTGAATGCTGATATAGACCCTGCTAGTTTGCTGAGAGCAGCTTCAATTTGATGCAGTTTATCACTCATCCCTAGTTGCCCTTCTTCTATCAGTTTCATCCCTTCTTACAGATGAGTTATGTCAGCTTCCACACGGTCGAGTTGGTCTCTGTTGGTAGTCATAGTAACCTGGCCTGATACCACTTGAAGTGGTCCCAGTCAAAGCTAATTAAGATAGATTTCTCTTAGGGTGAGAATAACCACAAGTAATTGAATTTAATTGATATTGAACCATTTTATTCTTGTTGTTGGAGCTTATTTATACTTAGAACAATATTAAACCAGAATAATCTCAACTGATCGTGATTGTTGGCTGATTCTAGGCTGATTTATTCTCTTAAACTAACAGTTAAATCAAATAACAATAATTCAAATAATAAGAAATCAAATAACATAAAATCAGCAAGTGAAGATTCTTTGGAGACCAAGTCCATCCGCAAAACTAGTGGAGTGCACATGTATCCCTTCAGCTACCAAGTTCTCATGCAGCAGCTCATGTGTATCCTTGATATAGGGTATTAGGCTTAAGTACCCTTGATGAGCGTAAAGGCCTATCATTGATAATCAAAACCTTGATCTCTTCTCGTAGATTAAAACATTCTACAATGCTATATCCAAAACTCTTATGAAACTTTCAATATTTCATGCTCCACTTCATGTTGGGTTACTTTTGAATGGACGCGGTGCTTGTAATAGGTTTTTATATAAATAGTAAAAGATTTACTTTAAGGATCTATTCAGAGGATGGTAAGATTTTATATCTAGCTTTTATGGCAGTTTCTCACGTTATAGTGGTGTTCGTTTGATATATGTTACGACCCGAGGTACAATTGAAGTATTGTAGCTATGACCATGGGTGGTTGCTTATGGGGGGGTACTACGTACTGAAGGTACCCTAGATTGGTGCAACTCTATCTTTTTGAACTTCTCTTTGCTTTTTATTATTTTCACCTTCTCTTTTAACCTTTTCAATTGGCATTTCTTGTTTATTTCAATATGATGTAGAGATCTTGAGCAGGTTTTCCTACATGTAAAAAGAATATATTTCTAAAATAAGAGCCACAAATTACTCAACCACAGATTCTTATCAAAGTGAGGTAACATGTGTGGATGGCCAAATACATTGGTTCAGAGCACCTTTTGGTGGAAACGATTTACATAATCTGTGAGGAATTCTGACTTCATAAAAATGTAACAGGACTTGTGAATAAATTCTGTCAACAATTATTTTAACAAGGACATGTTATCTGCCTTTAAAGATCTAAATTATGACTTGGCGAGCCTGTAAAGGTATGCATAGACATCTTACACATAGCATTCTTGTCAACAACCCTAATAACCATCTGATCTTGGTATAGTTCGGCATGCTTGTGTTATTGTTATCCGAGTACTACTGGGTCATGCTAAAGGTTTCTGTGACAAATGCTCTTTGGATATCCAAAGTGAATGGTGAGTTGTACAACATTGGTGCTGGGGTTTAGGTGGCTTTATCCTTTCATAAAGACTTTTATATGAGCTTCCATGTATTCTATTTTCTCCAAAATTCATGGGGTGTCCCAACCCCATATGAGGATCTCCCAATCATTTGAAAAGATTTTTTAGCATAAAACTTATTTCTTAGGTCCTCCTGAGATTATTTTATGGTTTTTAACCCTGGCTACCGTGCAAATAACTAAGAGCTATGGACCATTCCTTTTTGGATCGTATATCCAATAGCCCACTCTTTAGTTTACTTCTCTCAGGTACATTTAATTGCTGAAGTGGAGTATCTCGAGCATTCGGAAGGACTTCTAGGCCCAATGCTCATGAACCCACGACCTTAAGGATTGCGTGGGCGAGTTCTTCAAAATGTCATTGAGAGATGAGCTCTTGACCTTGGCAGATATCAGTAAATTGTTAATTGACTTGCCCTTGTCAAGCCTTCCTATTTTCCTCGTGGAGTTATTGACATACTGTCCCATTCTGCCATTCTTTCCGCATCTAGCATTATATCATTAGAGGGTACTTCTGGTGCCATTTTTGCCTAAACACACCCAGTCACTAGTTTGGTAATTGTTATAGGGGTTTTTTATTGCGCTCCCCACCCAAATTGCACTGATTGTTTTAAGTAGAATTTGGAATTTTTTGAAAATTTAATCAAACACAATAAATGTTTAAGTTTAGGGTTTGATGCCTTCTATAATTGGATGGTGTCACTTGTTTAGATCTTTATGAAGCTTGAGAATGAACAAAGGTGGCGAATTCCACTAGAAAGATGTGGATCTAGAGAGAGGTGATTCTTGAGAGCTTGTTAATTCTGTAAAATATAGAGAAAAAGAGGTTAGAGATGCAGCCAGCAGTGGTCGGTGAGCATATTTTGATGCTCCAGTTAGTTTTGGGTTTACTTTGAGTGTCAAGGATTTGCCAACCTCAAATGGAGTGAGCTCAAGGTTGAAGGCGAACCTTGACGCTCTTTTCTGTGTGTTAGTGTTACTTGATAAAAAAGAGAAAACTTGAGCGTATTTATATTGAGTGCACCTGGGGTATTCCCTTCACTTTGCCACCTCACATTACTTCACTGGTGCTTTCCGTCCCTAGGTAGGAATATTATTATATTTCCTTTAAAGTGGTGTCAACAACCAGTGAGCCTTGTTTAGTGGGTGCATTCATTCGTTTTGTCCGCATAAACATGTGTCAAGCATCGGAAAATAGCCCTAACATCTTTAAGGGGGCTGATTTCTTGGCCACTACTCACTAGCATAGCAGTTTGTTGTTTCCTATTTATTAACAAGCTGCTTTCTCATTCGTTCCTTGTTTTAAGCTAAAGGAACAATTTTCTTTTTTGTTGATAGAAAGCCCTCATTGCCCATCGATTGGATAATATTTTTCCCATTTCGCCCAAATTAGGATGAACATTCCCTTTTTGTATTTTTTCTTAAAATTAATGTTGTTTTATTCCTACCCTTCAATTACACGAACATCCTTTTGTTAATATTCCATTTTCCCCCGAACAGAAATAATAATATAAGTAAGAATAAAATCTCATTTAATCTTTATATTTTGAGATTAATACTTGTTTAGTCTCTATATTTTAAAAATACATCAAAACATTCTTACCATTAAATATTGACACACTTACTATTACTTTTTGTTCTTTTTGACTTACTTTTACAATATTATTCTTGTACAATAATTTTTTTTATTGGACATTAATAAAAAGAAAAATTAAATTATCAATTTAACCCAAAAAAGTAAAATAGAAACAAAAAAATTATATTAATTTTTTTGAATACTCCACGAGGAGTTAGTATATTAATTTTTTTATTAATGTCCAACAATTAATAATTAAATTTTTTTTACAATTTTTTTATATAGCTTCCACATAGATTAATCTATATTTTCTTTGTTTTTATTTTATTTTTGGGATTAAATTGGTAATTTTATTTTTTATTAATGTCTAAAAAAAAGAAACAATATTGCAAAAAGGGTAATATTGTAAAAAAAGATAAAAAGAATACAAAGTAACGACAGTGGTGTTAATAGTATAACGTTAGGAATATTTTGAAGCATTTTAAAATTATAGGGACTAAACAAATACTAACCTCAAAATACAGAGACTAAACGAGCTTTTGTCCTATAAGTAATTAGTTGAGACTTAACCTGACATATGATAGACTTATTATGCTATATCATTTTGATTATAAACTTAATGAGAGTGTGGTTAATTTATATTTTATATAACTTACATCCAACACAAAAGTTGTATTCAATGACTCAACATATGTTGACAACCAATAGTCACAAGTTTATTTAATTGTACACTAATAAATCCTATTTTTTTCACTTGTTCAAGGGCTCAAAACTAGATCCATTCGGACAATTAAAGGGAAGTTAATAATTTCTCTATAGAACTCTCAGTATGTAAAGAGAGATCACATTTAATTCAAGATCTAACTCTAGTGATAATGAGCGACTGACTTTCTTAAGACTCAAGTCTTGGATTAGAACCTCACTAATAAGTGTGTGTTAGATAAAAATAAATAAATAAATAAAGAGATTCTCACGCATCCATCGACTTAAGGGAGACATCAAATATATTCTCTAGATCAACATTTTAACTCCTCCAAAACTGCTCAATTACAATTCACTTTCTTGTATAATCATAAAGTGGTTTAATAAACAATTTCACTACAGAAATTGTTATGTGTACTTAATTGTATCATTAAGTTATGTGCACTTGTTTGCATTTATTAGAACTCTTATCATTTTGTTTCTCGACAACCTTTCTAGGTCGTCAAAAGTAATGTTTTTAATAAGATTACTAGTGAATAACCCCATACACCACGACTGTCAACACCATCATTACCAACACATGGTCTCCTGAAAGATGATAAATCTAATTCATTTGTCTTAATTAAATGATTATAAAAGGATTAGGTGCTGGAAGTTCAAAGTACTGTTTGTGCTGTGGCATTTTTGGTAGTGCTTCTTTCCACTAAATATAACAATAATGCATTGCCATTGCCTCACCAAAATTCAACTTTCGACGAATTTAAAAAGGTTCTCTTTGATTTCATCTGTAGGCCATTCACCATGTTTCTCTCCATCTAAAGTGATACATGAAAGCTGAAATACGAGGATGAAAAAGTAACATACTGTTTATAATTTTTGTTTGACATTGGAACTAGTTTCAATTTAATTGAAGTTTAAATGGTTTGAATATAACTGTATGAATCATATGTTTATTTTTTCTAAATCTTTGAATATAAGTGGTATTCTGTTTTATTTTTATAAATACAAACATCCCAAAATGATTATTTGATATTCATGTTCTTATAGGTCAAAACTAAGAAAAGGTGATTAGATTTTATAGTTTAAGAAATAGATAAATTTAATAGGGATATTTAGAGATATAATCTTTACTTCCTATTTTGACTTTTTTCTACTCAGATAAAAGTTACAAATATTTACTTTTTTTATTTGAACCGTCTGAATTATAATCTTTACTTCATATTTTGACTTTTTTCTACTCAGATAAAAGTTACAAATATTTACTTTTTTTTAATCGTTCTCTTTTTATTTGAACCGTCTAAAATTCAGACATAAGGTTAAAAAAATAAAATTATGAAAATATCTGAAATTAAGAAAATTGTAGAATTCAGACATTTGTTTCATATTATTCATTCGCTTCATGATCAAAGTGGCGTTTGGTACCACGGAAAAGAAAGTCTCAATGAAGGATTTAGAACATCTATAATTCTCAATACATAATTTGGTTTTGGAAAAGTGAAGTCCACATACCATCACCGTCCGTAGAGGGCCAAAAATTTCATTTTCTCACTAATTTAGGGTGCTCTTGAGGTACTTCTACAGTTGCACTTACCAATTTTTTTTTTTAATAGGTATTCAAAGTATTGTTTTAAGTATTCAAAGCATTGTTTTAACAGCTTCAATTTTTATGGCTTCCGTTATATGGTTGAAAAATCGAGAATCTAATTTGTGAATGATAGTTAATTATAAAAAATAACAAGATATGTGGTTAATTTGAAAAAAAAAATGTAAATCTCTCAAAAGAGCAAATACAAGCCATTAAAAAAAATTAATTATAAGTCATAAATTTTTAAAAGTTCAAGAATAAAAATAAAGAGTATCATAGATTCATAGTTCTACAGATACCTTAACTCCATTATTTCATGAGAAACAAATGAAACATGAAAAAACTAACGGCGCTTTCAAAATTTGGTGAAATGGTCACAAAACCTCCCTTATTTTTATAAAAAATCACAAGAATTTCATTTGAGAAGAGATATTTTTTTTAAAAACAAATATCAAGAATTTGTGCGACTATTGCTGAATACAAAAGAGAGTTTGTATGTAAAAAAGAAAAAAAAAAATAGATTAATTCATTTGACCATTGGGGAACACAAAAGAGAGTTTGTGCTCCCAAAAAATATGAATATTTATGTAAAGAAGGGTCTCAAAGACCACTTCACAAAACTATGGGCGTCACCGTCCTTCTTCCCAAAATATTTGCTGCAATATTATGTTAAAGCTTAAATCCATATATTGGACGTGACCTAATACATATGAATATACAGGGTGTCGCTGTCAATTTTTCTAAAATAATTGGTGCAATTAATATAATATTAGAGCTGAAGTTTACATATTACTTGGGGTCCAATATATATATATATATAATTGCATGCAGCAATTTTAAATTCCGATATCCAACCATTAAAGATACTTTTAACAATTAATTATCATTTGAGGAAAACAAACCTTTTTTGTTGTAACTTGAAGCAGACACAAGTTCAAGCGTCTTTAATTAATTTCCATCATTCCATAATTCCTATTGGAAAACAATGGCTGCAAGTAGTACATGTAGGGGTAAGTATTGGGGGGTAAGTCATCTGACATCTGGCCTTTTGAACAATAACAGCAATAATGTAATATAACCTAAAAAATCAATAAAATGAGACGTAAATCAGAAATGAGTGCTGGTGGCGCATTAAGATCCACAGACAGAATAGGGCGAAGAAAAGCAGATTGACTTATGCAAACGTTGACAGAACACGAAAAAGCCAACTAGCTGAAAATGGCTTATGGACTTAGAGCCATGCAATAAGGGACTGTTTGTGTTTTTTGTTTTTTGCTTTTTTGATGATATGTAACATATTAAAATAGTATATTTGACTTTAAGGCTTGTGGAAAAAAGGGCTATTGCATTTCATTATAATTCTGTTGCTATTTGGTGGGGTTTCACCATCACAACAGCTATAAATCCACATTTCCTACCACTCACAATTGAGAATAAAAGCAGACCCTTCGTCCCCCGTCTCATCCTCGTTCTGTGAATTAAGCATCAATTGCTCCATACTCTATATTATCAATGGCTGCTCTTAGGATCAAGACCTTTCTTCTACTTTATCTCCTATTCAATATTCTCTTATTATCTTCAGGTGAGAATTTATTTTCTAAATTAGTTGATATCATGCATCTCTACACATAAAATATAATATATCTTAATATTTAAGTTTCAAATTGTGACAGTATACTTTTTATTTTGTAGGCATGGTTGAAGGCTTCAAGATCAATAACATGCACTCTAAACACTCACTTGACAAGGTAGTGTGTATAGAAGCTATATGAATTTTATAATACCAAGTTAAAAAATAAATAAAAAAAGCTAAAGCATATTATACATATCCAACGAACGTAATATAATGTGAAGAATAATGTTAATATTCATAGCCGTCGAGCTAGCTTCGTTGACTGTGAATGCACTTCATGAGTTCGCAGTCACTCGAGTTTTAGTATGATTAAGGATCATGTTTGTTGTTTAGTGGATGAGAATTTTATAGTATTCCCCATCCAAACCTTAAAAAATTATTTTTTATTTAAGGGTAAATGCTCTTTTAAACTCTACGATTTATTAATTATATTTTTAAAAATTATCTTAAACGTTTCCTGTCACATATTTATTTTCATAAAAAAAATTTAATTATTCTCTATATTTCCCCGTTGCATGTTATATTTATTTGAAGTAATCTTTGGTTATATCATATAAATATATTATTATACTTTTAAAAATTAGATCCAATGCTAATGGAAGTACTGACATGGACTTTTGGATTTTTTTTTAACTTATTGATAGAGAGCTAATTCTAACTCCATCTCAACTCCACACAAGAACAAATAAAAGTCGAAATTTTTTGAGATATCCTTAAAATTTGAATCAATGACAAAGTTACCTTAAAAATTTGTCTGAGGGAGGTTGAAGTGGAAATCATTTCTAGGGTAGACATCATTTTTTTATTTCTAAAATACAAAGAATAACCAAGAGTAATTGGTACAAATAATAACCAGTTCGTATACGTTTTTACTTTTTGATATCGTGCAATATTATGCAAAGCCTTTAATTAATTTTATTTTTTGAAAAGAGCCTTTAATTAATTTGTAGTAATTTATTTATTTATTTATTTATTTTGTGTTTAAAGGACATGAATATGAGGAAGAGGTTGATGCTTGGTACAGTGCTGGATTATGATGATGCAGGTCCCAATCCAAAGCATGACCCCAGAAAAAAACCTGGCCCTGGTGGCAAGCCTTGATTGCAGCAAATTTCATGCGCCTTAGTTCTAATTAATTTATCATTAAATATTATTGTACTTCAGAAAATAATGATCTTTATGTACTTTCTATCTTTGGATACTATATTGCCTGCCTTATGATTAATAAAAAATAAATGATGTTTGCACTGCTCCATACCGACAGAATCTTGTGGAGGGCACGGATGAATTGGATTGAAGCTATAAATTAAATAATCTAGACATTATTGTAGCTCTTTCCTTTGTATATTTTTTTTTCCCCACGAAAGCACGACCATGCTCAGTATTCACTGTTAATTACATGTAAGTATAGCCATATGAAGTATGTAATACATATTATAAATTTACTAGTGTAAGCCTGTAAGGATCCTTCTCCGAATTTATGTTCTTCCTAATTTAAAATAATCACATGTTACATGTACTTTAATACTTAAGAATTGTCACTCATCTGCACTAAATTTGTTTAAGAAAAATACATCAAACATATGTGAAATTCAGTGATGCCAAATAGTATCAAAATCATGAGAGAAATTCTAAAGCTAATCATAGGTTTACTTGCAATTAGTTAGAATCCTCTTGGAAATCCCTTGAATTTCTTATTTTGATAAATTTACAGTATTCAGGATCAGTATAAAAGGAAGTTTAAAATCTTAATTTTATCATTCAAAATTTTCAGAAACTTGTGTTTTTCTATCTTTTCAATCCCAATTTTTTTTTAATCATAATTCTTATTTTTTATCACCCATGCTTAAGTGATCACAGGCACAAAGCATACTCACAGCTAGGAAAGCTGGCGCCAAAGGAAAGTTTTTTGTTTAAAACATTGAATGATTTTTTCTGTGATCATTCATTCGACAGTTATCATAATTGAATGCCTGAATTTTTTGAAGTATGGGCTTGTTCATGATTCACAATAACTTGTCGTCAATTTATTTATGATTCATAGAAACCACTAAACATTATTGAATTATGTTATGAACCACATAAACACCAGAGAAAATGGTTTGAAAAGACCAACAACATATTTTTTGTTGGTCAATATTGATAAAGTGGGACAAAATGCAAAAGATTATAAAGATCACTGCGGCAACATGATATACACATATATAAAAAAAATATTTTAATCTAGGATCTTACACTTTAATAAAATCTAAAAATGTCAGTAAATTATATAATTTAATAGTGTAATATATATATAGTCTTTCTCGAGTGAGGATAAAGTGAGGATGTTAGTGAAATATAAAAAAGAAAACAAATTTTAATACATTAGAAAATTATTTTATTATATATTAATATTTTTTTATATATTAGTGTATTAAAATATATATTTTTTATATTTTATTAATATTCTCAATTTAATAAAATTAAGATCTCCTCGCTCTATATATATATATATATATATATAACAACTATCACCACACACCCTAATCAACAAAGTTCGCAGATAACTTTGACGGAACAAGGGTAAAAAGGAAAATGATGGTTTGCTCCCGTCATCCCCAACTGAAAGCCGAAGCCCACATCAAAATTTCAATTTCATAACCAAACGCATCGTTTTATGCTCATCCAAATCAAAATGCACACAAGTACACTCACCTCACCAATATACCAAAACTCAGATTTCATACCTCACCAAATTTATTTTTGTTTCGGTTTCATTCGCCATCACCATCGTCAGTTCGTGACCGCCAAGCACTACTACCAAACATCTATGCCCCCATGCCACAAAGCACCACCAGCACACTGCTAGCCGCTCGTACAACAACCACAACACAAAGCCAACCGATTGATTTGGGTATAATTTTACTTGGTTAATATTGAAATTGGAATTTATGGCAAAATATAAATTAATTTTAAAATTGATTAACTGGTTTGCTACTTTTTTGGGTGTTCTAACATGATGAATAAAATGATTTGGTGAATTTGATTAGCTATTTTGTTTGGAAAATTGGACGGCTAGTTTGGTGCATAAGGCTTGGAAGATAAAGATTGGCTTGCTATTTCATTTACATTTATGTTTGTTTAAAACGGCGAGGCTTGGATTTAAAGAACAACGCCGTGGGCTTTGTGGGGTTGACTACAAATGAGTAAGGAATTTTTTTTTGAAAATTACTAAAACAATTGAAAATTCCATCCCCTTCAAGTGCTGCACAGTTCTTTGAGGAAGTGCAATAACTGCAACAGACACTTGCCCAAATCCAATCAAATATTCCAACGAAATTTTCCTTTCACTTGCTTCAAGTAAAGAAGAAAAACTTGTAGCAGACATATACTTCTCAGCCACACCTTCATATTTCGCTAACAGCATTGGAAATAAGGGCAAACAAGTCTTTTACTCAAATAACTGATAATTCCGTCAAAGTTAACGGCAAAATTTACTAATTAGGGTGTGTGGTGATAGTTGTTTTTTTTGATTACATGAGACTATCGCTCAGATTACAACTCATATACATGAGACTATTACTGATATTTACAAATCAGACTATTACTGGGACCAACTGACATCAATGCTAATGGAGCTCTGCCCAGATTTTTAACCCTCACAAATATTCGAGAGATGTCTACTCCTCACTCATGGGTAAGGGAGAAGACTATATTCACTCAAATTAATTGAGGAAGAAAATACCCCCACAATGCTTTTGTGGGGGCTCGAACTGCTGCCCTCCAAGATGGAGGGCAGCAGCCCTGGCCACTCGAGCTGCTGCCCGAGTGGTTGTGTGGTGATAGTTGTTGAACATTAGGGTTGAGGCCAAAGTTAGTTGAAACATATGGGGGCAGGTGAAAAATAACCCAAATATAATTAGATGCTAGCGTTTTGTGGGCCTCACAGGCGCCAATCATGTAATGACACGCACGACTTCACACATCAAAACACACACAACAGCGCGCACTATATCAGCCCCTACATATAATACAGTCCCTTCCCATATCTTCTTTTGTCTGGTCATTATACAACTGCAGTGCTGACTGCTGAGTATTTGCGCACTTACAAAAGGCTCTTTTGGTATCAATTTGTACTTTAATTTGTCTACGTTCATTTAAAGCAATAATGACAGAAATTAAAATGTTTCTATTCATGTGATATCTTACATTATCTATTTTTCACCATTCACAATTTCTTTCTCGTAATGATCACAAGTTTTGACTTGACAGGACCTACGGTTCTATCATAAAATTGTTCCACTGACATGCATCACGACTAAGATTAATTGAAGCTATCTCCGCTTTTGACGCATCTAGGTTTGATAAAATTGATAAACTCGTTTTATGGAACGAGTTTTGTGTAACCATCCCGTTAGGTTTTTGCCTCCCCTTTGGGAAAATTCTACCTTCCTATTTCAAAAGCCTTGAATTTGTTTTTTTTTTTTTTCAATTATTAGATTTCCACGCAAGGACCCAGTCCGATTCCCGGAGTTTAGTTTGTTGATTTCATAATCCAAACGAAATCGAATAGTAGTTTTTCTCTTTCCTTTTTCATTGGATTTGGCATTAATGCATGATGCTCCTTTCCTCACAAGAGGCAGGTTACATTACCAAGAGCTCCCACAACCATTATCAAAATATAAATTGTATAAGTTCCCACGAATTTTACCGTTGAAATCATCCAAAGGTGGAGATTTAATGAGCCACATACTTTGCCAAATCGGGGAGACCAGATGAGAGCCTAATTGATGTATGTGTAAATATAGTAATTTTATAATAAGAGAATCTTTTATTTAGTAAGAAATACGTTAAAAAAAAATGTATGTCAATATAGTGTATGTATATATAGAACTTTTGAAGTGCATAAGCTAAAATATATATTTTGTGCTGATGAACGTAAAAGACAAGCAAAACATGAACTTCAAGCATTGTTTTTTTTTTTTTTTTGTCTATTAGTGTTTGGGTTGCCTTGCTCTATGCACGAAATCCGTATTTTAACGTCTGCACCTAAAAAATGTTATATATAACAACTTTTATTCTTTAGTCAAAACAAACATGACTTATTGCTTAATTGGATGATTGATGACAACATTATTATCCATTCAATTAGTGTAGCAAAGTTGTGGAATTTGATCACTTTATTTTGCAATGACTATTTGATTCTCCTCATCCACTTCAGTTGTAATTTGCAATTCATCGATATCAGGGGTCCTAATTTTGCATATTCTTATACTATATTGATATATGTATTAGTATTTTGAAACTATATCGAATTTTTTTATTATTATTAATACCTAGAAACTAAAATGGACACACTTCGTTACTTAATTATTAATGTATTTACCTTTATATAACTTGCACCAAGGATAACTAAGTCAAAATAAAAATTTTTGTAACTAAAACTATGCTAAGTTATAATTTCCTCATAATAATGAACTTAGGCTAGTCCCAATAATATGATTACAAAGAAGTTTACTATATAGAGAGATGCCACTAAAATACAAAAAACATAGATTTTTGAATTTATTGAATAATGTGTTTATTGTCTATTAGTATATCCAAATATGTGTTTCTTTGTTAATTAGTAGCATCCTCACTTGGTTAAAATGAGAGTGTTCTCATTATACAACTATTATTGTATATAGTCATTATCTAATAGGGGATCACTTAGGGCTCATTTGGTATGCCGTATTGTATTGGATTGGATAAAATAAGATTGGATTGCACAATACTATATTATATATAATATTATGTTGTGTTTAGTGCAATATTAGATTGACTATAAATAATCATATTTTATATTGTAATATTATAATTTACAAGTTGTTGTTGTTATTATTATTATTATTATTATTAACTAAAATTTTGTATTATTAATTATACAAATCAACCTCAATGACATTAATGAAATATAAATCATAATTTAAATAGTATTTTTTGTTAAATATATATATATATATATTATTTTTATTCAATAACCTATTATTTTATAAAAAAATTATCTTTTTGAATATTAATTAAATAATTAATTTATAATGTAAATTTGAAATTATAAAAATATTTAATAATCAAATAAATTAAAATAGAATTTTAATTTAATGTCAAATTAATAATATTTTTAGTATAATTTATTATTTACATTATTAAAATCAATATTTTTTATTACATTTATCACATATTGCTATAATTTTAATATTTATAAATTATTATGTTTAATTGAGTTATTAATATAATCCAATACTAACTAATCACATGGCCCCCCTTAGGATAATTTCCTTTACAACATTGAGATTAACTTGTGGGCCCAAGATAACTAAATCCCAATACCCTTGACAGCACCAAACATGAAATAAAGATAAATTTTTTTTTTAAAAAAAAAGAGTCCAATCCCCACTTTTAATCCTCCAACCAAACACACCCATAAGTTATTAAAGTAAGGGATAAACTAAAATATAGGCTAATGTAATGTATTTTTGTCCCGCAATGTATTGAAGTGTGTGTTTTTCTTGACTTTTAACTTATCACTTACTTTCATAACTTAAAGGATTTCTAATTAGAAAATTTCTATACATATATATAAGTGCTTATCTGATAAAGATTTTGGCACTTCATATGGAAGGGAATTCCATACTTTATAAATTGCAGGAGCCACTTTGACAATGTTGTGAAACATTTTACAATATTGTAAATGTGCTTTATCTAATCCTAGATGAGGATATAAAATGTCCATAAAATATGGTTAACTTCATTAATCTATTGATTGATTTTTATTAATATCAGTATTTCATAAATCAATTCATAATTGAACTATTGCATTAATTTCCCTCCTATTAATAGGTAAGAATAGATAAGAGTACTAAAAGAAAAATCACCCCTAATAACATTTCTCATAGCATTTTTTTATAAATGTTGCCAATTGTCATTCTATAATAGCGTTTTATTAAAGACAGCTACAATCAACTACCATAGAATGTTGTTATGTTTTTTATTATATTTTACATTAAAGTTGTAGCATATTACAAATACAACGTTTAATTTTTAATAACATAACACTTTAGAAATGCTACAAAATATTACTACATTTAGTTACATCTATACAATACCATTTTCTTAAGTGGTATGTATAATGTAAAACAATCTAACACTTTAAGTATACTACAAAGTTAACATTAATTTAAAAACAATATTTACCAGCAACCTATAAAATTACTTACTATCTTTTAATTAAGGGGAAAATATCACTCTTCTACCCTTAAATTATTGATTAGTATTAAAACTTGTTTAATTATCAAGCGATAATAGGTTATTTTATGCTTATGTTATAATTTATATTTGTGTTTATGTAATATATTAGGAATTATTAATTATGTTTTAAATATATTTAATTTTGTATATTTTTATGTGTTTATTAAGAAAAATATTAATTTCACGTAATTCGAGACTCCAAACAGATAAACGGAGGTCAAATTTAGATTATGGAGGTCCGAAAACCTTAAGATCAATCAAGATTAGCTTAAAATTGGGCTTGTGTAAAAAGACTTGACTTTTTTTGTTGACCGAGCACTGATTGGATGATAAAATGAGCTTATATAAATATGAGTGCATGGGATAACTGACAATTTTGACTAAATCTCAACAATTCATGAGTCAATGGCTATGATTGTGCCACGTGGCAATGATTGATGAAGCAAGTTGTGGGATCCGAATATTTGTATTCGGGTCGACCGATCCACCCATTAACCTGCCAAATCTCAACCGTTCTTTGGGCAAATCGGACGAGTCAAATGATGCCACGTGTGATGTTCACTTTTGAAGTTTGACCAGCCATTGGATCTTGATCTAAAGGTTGTGAGGAGCATATGCATGAAACTTATAATGGATCACAAAGCACTGGATTATGAAGTTATTTTTCTATAAATAGAGCCTCATTTATATGTTTTTAATGATCTCTTTATAAGTCTCTTCTTCTCAAATTCTCTCCATCTCCTTGTAATCTTGATTTCTAGGTGTGTTTTTAATATTTTGTATAATTATTTTCATAAATAAAATTAGTTTTATTTCCAATTTTAGTTTTTTTATTATTTTAATTATAAGTAATTCAATTTTACTACTTCTTTTTATTTTAATTATGCTTAACTAAATAATATTAGTTAGGGGAAGGTGAAACTCTTAGGAAATAAATATGATTTAAGCAAATTCTATTTTTAATTTTATAAATTAAATTATTTTATATTTAATTTAATACATATTTTATATTTTGAAATTTTGATTTATTGTAGACAAACAAATGAATTTGGGACAATAAATTCTTAATATCTTAATATAAGGTATGGTAAAATGGTATTTTGACTTATTGTAGACAAATTAAATTTTCGCACAATAAATACTTAATCCATCATAAAATTAAAGGAAAAATAATAATAATTTCTATAATTAATCTTTTGGGCAATAAATCTAAAAAAAAGGCAAAAAGAATTTATTAAGTTTTATTTACTTCTAAGAGTGGATCTATAACCCTAACTAGTTCAATTTCATAGTTTCATTTAAATTAAGTTGTTTATATTTAAGTTTTAATTTCAATTTTTAGTTAAAATAAAATAAACAAATTAAATATTTTCTCTGTGGATCGACCTCAGCCTCACCGAATTATAATACAATAAGGCACTCCTATACTTGGGAGTTAAAAATTACTTTGAAGTTGTGTCAATTATCTTGTTATTAAATATACTACAAAAGTTTCAATATGTATCATTCATCCATGAGAAGTTAGCAAAATGTATTTGCATCCACTAAATCATTAGTTGATGTTCGAATGTGATGACGTTAGAGCAGTAATCTAATCTTTTAATATAGAAATAAGGGAAATTATCACTCGTAAATTGCCTTGTTGTAAAATGTTAAGTGTTGGAGGATGTGTATTTATAAAGGATAAAATCGTTAGTTTGCACTCTAAATCTCACTAATATTTATACTTTTATATGTTTAAGTCCTTTAAACTTTGATTATGTGCATTTTGTTATAATTTAAGTATTTTATGTATTTCATGAGTATTTTGGTTATTTTGTGCTAAATGAAAAATCGAACAACAAAACAGACAACATTGTTTTAGCTCAAAATAGATAAAAACCTTAGGAAAGGTATAAAGGGTAAAATAATAATTTTAAAATTTTGTTGGTATTTGCTAAGGATATGATATTGACTGATAATGTGGTAACATCTTATTGGACCAAAAAATGCTAATGTAGTAGTAACTGATGACATGGTACGATCTTATTGGACAAAAAATGTTGATGTGACAACATATTATTAGACCGAAAAACGCACATATGATACATGCAGTTCACCGAATCACAGTCTGATGATGTGTTCTAACCAATCAAAGCTTGGCACGTGGCGCAATCATGCGCGTTTGAATTATTTTCATCCAATGATCGTGATTTACCTATTGTATCTATAAATAGGGGGCTCTCCCCTAATTCAATAGCTCTAAATCCAAATTTGAGCTTCATTTTGTGTAATTCTCACTCTACTTGTATTTAGTACATATTTTAATAAAATTACCATTTTATCCTTAGTTCAATTATGAGTGGCTAATTTAATTTCAAGCTTGGAATGAAGGTGAAATCTCAACGTGATCTATGGACTTAATTCGGTAAGTTTATTAACTCTTTTTTATTTATTTATATGGATTGTTTTAACTAATCGTTGATAGAAAATAATAATCTTATCTAGATTTTGTACAGTATATTGGCTCCCTAATGCAAAATCATTATTGTTTGGCATGATGAACACTTTATACTCTACTTATTAGCAAGAAACTCCCTCTAGTACTATTGGTTCATCTTGACTCAATGTTAACAGAAAATGCATCTAAGTTATTTAGTGGACAGTCTTGCCACATTTCAACAGTATGATTATTATCGTGTAGCATAATGTGTACTTGACGCCACATTTAGCATGAAATTATTTTTCCGTAGCACAATAAGTGTTTAATACCATATTTACCATAATAAAGATTATAAGGAGTGGAAATACTCCTCTTATAAATTCATTAGACCTAAAAAGGAATATTAAGCCCATGGTGAACTACTGATTGTGAATTTAAAGATTTATGTGTTTCATTTGAATCTCTTCATTATTAATTTATTCCCGCTTTCTTTTTAATATAAATCTTGATATTGCTCAGAAATCACGTCTAACCAAAATAAACTTAGAAAATTACCCTTACTCATAATTAAACTAATCTCCTCATGAAATCGACACTCATCACCATTAATCTATATTATAATCGATTCGTGCGCTTATTAGAATAATAATATTTACACAACATCAAACAAAATTCAACTTTTTCAGGCTATATCATTTGTTCATCAAAAGTTGACAAAATATATATGTCATCCACTAAATCGATACATAATTCAACCTTCACCTCCACTACTACTGCACTCATCACTACCATTTCCTCAAGATCTTGCAATCGCCACTCTAAGTCATGGCCACCAGTCGCCAGCTATTTGGATGACATGAAACTTGAATACAAATATAAAATGAAGGGGAAAAAGAAAATTTTAGGCCTATTTGGAATATACTACATGAAAGATAGTGTGAAGCTAATTAGTTGATTTTATTACTCGTGGTTAGGTGGCATGCTAAGTCAGCCTATATGGGACCAGTAGGTGACAGTTGGATAACCAAGCTTTACAAACAGGGCTGAAGGCTGACTATTAAGGCATTTTTTATTAGTTTTTTGAGGGGTTTAGCAAGAGAGAGAAAATCCTCTGAATGAGAGATTTAATCTTTGTTATCTGAAGTCTCTTTGTAATTGATTTTTTCAATAAAAGCTTAAAGTCCATAAGGGTTCCTCGGCCGTGAATGTAGATACCTTGATACCAAACTACGTAAACTTTTAGTATTGTTCTTTATTCGTCCTCCTTTGTTCTTAGCTATTTTTTATCTCAAATTAATTCAGATCAGTGCTCTTTTTAAGCGGTTATTCTTGATTGATTAAACTTGGTTAAGTTGTATTTGTTAGCAGTAAAATTCTAGTGAATTCATAACAAACCAGTATCAGAATCTTTTAGAGTTCTCTATTCTTGGTCTCTACTGGCGAGTACCAGATTTGATCTTGAAAAATTCAATAATGAAAATGACTACTACATATGGAGTCTCAAGATGCTGCAATCTTGATTCAACCGAAGCTTGACAGTACCCTTGATGTTGATGACGACGAAAAGACAAGAAAGAGATGGAAGCAGGTTTTTCAAGTTTAAGTGGAGATATGAGATCCATTAATAATAAAGCTCATAACACCATCATCTTGCACCTGTTAAATAAAATGCTGGGAGAAGTGGCAAACGAAAAATCTACTTTTGGTCTCTAGTCAAAATTGGAAGAGTTGTTCCTGAAGAATTCTTTGGCCAAGAAACTCTATATGAAGAGAAAATTGTATACATTCTTAATGAAAGAAGGGACAACCATGAAAGATCATCTTGGTGAGTTTAATAAATTGATATTGGATTTTGATAATGTCAACATTACTCATGAAGATGAAGATAGAGCTTTTATCTTATTGAGCTCACTTTCAGACTCATATGAACACTTTGTGGATAGTTTATTGTATGGAAGACAAACTTTCACATTGAAAGATGTAAAGAGTGCACTAGAATCAAAAGATCTAAAGAAAAGAGCAGAGAAAAAGATTAGGGCCTTGGTGAAGGCTTAGTACCCAAGTCAAAATCTGAGAAGAAGGTGAGCAAAGAGAAGAAAATGAACAACTAGAAGGGTAAAATAGACAAAAAGAAAAAGAAAAAGAAGTGTTACTTCTATCATAAGGAATGACACTATATTAAAGATTGTTTTGAAAAGAAGAAGCTTGGAAACCTACAGAAAGAGTCTAATAAAAAGACTGTCATATCAATAAAAGATGGAAGAGATTTAAAAACTGCAGATGTGTTTATTGTTGCAAAAAAACAACCCACTAGCGAATGGTTTCTTGATTCTGGTTGCTCATTTCATATGTGTCCTAATAAACATCTTTTTAAGACCTTTGAAAGTGTGATGGAGGTAGAGTTTTACTTGGTAACAACTTGGCTTGTAAAGTTGCTGGTATTGTAACTATTACCATTAAAATGCATGATGGTGTAGACAGAGATCTAAAACAAGTCAGGTATGTCCTAGAGTTCAAAAGGAATCTTATATCCCTAGGGGTGATTGACCAATCTGGCTTCATTATAAAAGAAGAAAATGGTGAGCTTCAATTCATTAAAAATGATATTGTCATAATGAAAAAGACTAGGAGAAATGGGTTGTATATTCTTAAAGGATCCTTATTTTCACTAGGGATCATGGTAGCAGTTAATAGGGATAAAACTAAGCTGTGGCACATGAGATTGGCTCATATAAGTGAAAATGGGTTAAAAGAGTTGAGTAAACAAGGCTTATTCGGCTATAATCAAATCTCTTCTCTTGAGTTCTGTGAAAAGTGTGTGTTTGGAAAGGCAACTAGACAGAAGTTTAGTACTGAGAAGTAAGAAACCAAACACTCAATGGATTACATTTTTTTAGATTTATAGGGGCTATCTCAGGTTCCTTCACATGGTAGAGCTAGATACTTTGTGATATTCATTGATAACTATGCTAGGAAAGTTTGGGTTTATGTGGTAAAACAAAAAGGGGAAGCACTTTAGAAGTTTAAGGAATAACTGGTACTGATAGAGAATCAAACAGAAAGAAAAGTAAAGAGGTTGAGGACTGATAATGGCGTAGAATACTACAGTAAATAATTTGATGCTTTCTTCAATGAGATAGGTATTACAAGGCACAAGACTATTAGACATACACCACAACAAAATAGAAATTACCGAAAGGATTAACTAGACCTTAGTTGAAAAAGTCGTGTGCATGCTATTTAGTGCAAATCTGTCCAAATATTTTTAGGTTGTAGTAGTCATTATTGCAGTTTACTTGATAAATAGAAGCCCTTCATTAGCCTTGAATTTCAAAATACCTTAAGAAGCTTGGTCTGGTAAGCCTCCAAATCTCAGCACTTTTAGAGTCTTTGGTTCTCCTGCATATGCTCATGCAAGCCAGTGAAAGCTTGAACCTAGGGAAATTAAGAGTGTCTTTATTGGTTATCCTGAGGGTGTTAAAGGGTATAAGATTTGGTGTAATAGTGGAAGCCTTCAAGAGTGGTTGTAAGCAGAGATGTTAAATTTGAAAAAAAACTCAATGTTGCAGCAGAAGGTTAAAACTAAACTAATTACCCTAGAGCCTAATGAAAGTCATAAACCTAACCTGAAGGTGGAGTCTGTTGATGACTACAAGATTACTAGTGAAGAATCCAAGTCTTATCACAGTAAATATAGTTCTTTATAAACAGATAACTAGCAGCTTGTAAGAAATAAGGAAATAAGGGTTATTAGGATGCCTCAGAGGTATGGAATAACTGATTTAATATCTTATGCTCTAGTTATGGCTGAAGAAGTCATTGGTGAAGAACCTAATAGCGACAACAAGCCATAAACAATAGTGATAAGTCTAAGTAGCTAATAATAATGGTAAAAGAAATGTCTTCTTTAAAGAAAAACAACACCTAGAGTCTGGTCAGAAAACCTTTAAATAAGAAGCTGGTTAGGTGTAAATGGATCTTTAAACTTAAAGAAGGGGTTGCTGAAGTTAAACCTCCTAGATATAAGGCTAGGTTGGTTGCAAAAGGTTTTACATAAAGGGAATAGATAAATTATAATGAGGTTTTTTCACTTGTAGGAAAGTTTAGCTCCATCAGAGTTTTACTTGCAGTTATAACATACAATGATCTAGAATTGTATTAAATGGATGTTAAGAAAGTCTTCATACATTGCAATCTTAAAAAGGAGATATACATGGAATAACTAGAGGGTTTCATATAGAAAGGGTTAGAAGACATGGTTTGTTTATTGAAAGAAAAAAAGCTTGTATGGCTTAAAGCAATCCCCAAGACAGTGGTATTTGATGAATTCATAGTTGTCCATGGATATTTCAGAAGTTAGTATGACAACTGTGTGTATTATAAAATTCTAACTTCTAGAGATAAAATTTACATGCTCTTCTATATTGATGACATATTCATTGCATGTAAACATAAAGAAGAAAAAGAGAAGCTCTGAGCTAAATTGAGGTCTAAATTTGAGATAAATGATTTAGGGTCTGCAAATATGATCCCGGGAATGAAGGTTAGAAATGATAAATATGCCAGAACCTTATTTCTTACACAGACAGGATATGTCAAAAGGGTATTTAGCAAATTTGTCATGGTAAATTCTAAGTCAATTTCTACCCCTTTAGCTACAAATTTCAAACTCTCAAAGCAATAACAACCATCAAGTGATACAAATGTAGAGTATATTAGAACGATACCTAATTCCAATGTTGTAAAGAGCATTATATATGCAATGGTGTGCTCCAGACTTGATGATGCTCATAGAGTATGAGTTGTTAGCAGATTTATGTGTAATCCAGGAGCATTAGAATGTTGCTTAGTGAATACTTAAGTATCTTAATGAGACTTCTGACCATGGCATTATTTTTTGTGGGGGTCATAATATCACAAGTAAAGTCTTAGACTTTGTGTACTCAGACTTTGCTGTTAATTTGGAAAAGAGAAGGTCTATTATTGGATATGTTTTCACTATGTATGGTAAAGCTATGAGTTGGAAAGCATCACTGCAATCAGTTGTTGCTTTATCAACTACTGAAGCTGAGTATATTGTATTTACTAAAGTTGTGAAAACAAAATGGCTCAAAGGATTAGTTTCTAAAATGGGGTAGAAACATGATACAATTCCCGTGTGTTGTGATAGTTCAAGTACAATACAATTGAGCAGACAATCCAAAATATCGTGAGAGGACTAAGCATGTTGATGTGAGGCTGTATTTTATAAAGGAAGAAATTGAAAATAGAGTAGTGGATGTTATCAAAATCTCCATTGAAGATAATCTAACATTTATACTAATGAAACTAGTGCCAACGATCAAGTTTAAGAACTCACTGAACATAATTGGAGTTAATAGCTTGTAAGTCTAGCTAACCAATAGCTGAAGCAGAGGTGGGTGAAGCTGTAACATAATGAACTAAGGTGGAGATTTGTGAAGCTGGTTAGTTAATTCTGTTACACATGGTTAGGTGGCATCCTGAGTCAACATGTGTGGGACAAATAGGTGGTTAATTGTTACGGCCAACAACTGAATAACTGAGCTTTATAAACAAGGCTTAAGGTTGACTGTTAAGGCACCTTTTATTAGTTTTTTTAGGGGCTTAAGGAGAGAGATAGAAAATTCTCTGTAGGAAAGATTTATTTATTTTTTATCTAAAGTCTCTTTGTAACTAATTTGTTCAATAAAAGCTTTAAGCCCATTCAGCCATGGATATAGGTACTTTGGTACCAAACCATGTAATCTTTGAGTGATGTTCTTTATTCTTCCTTTTATGTTCTTGGTTGTCTTTGATCTCAAATCTATTCATATCAGTGCTCTTCCTAAGTAGTTATTCTTGATCGATTAAACTTGGTTAACTTGGATTAGTTAGCAATAAAATTCCAGTGAATTCATAACAGATAGCATAACATTTTACTTAAAATATGGAACAATGAACATAAAGCATGAGGATCTTGTACTATGAAACATAGAATGCTAATTATGAAACTCTAAATATTTGATATAAAAAGCATACACGATATTGGGGGGAAGAAAAATTTAGAATATCCTACATGAAACATAAGACAACAAAAATATGAAATATTTTACTTAAAATATATGACAATGAACATAAAATATACGGACTTTGTAATATGAATAATAGAAGCTAATCATGACACTCGAAATGTTTGATATGAAACTTGAACGAAACCATGAAATAGAGGGAGAGGAAAATTAAAATTTGAGGGCATATGAAATATACCTCATGAAAAATAAAATGGCAAAAATATGAAACATTTTACATAAAATATATAAGAGTGAGCATAAAATATGAGGACTTAATTTATAATGTTAACGTAAAATGCTAATCATAATCTAATATAAAACTTGAACGCAAATATGAAATGAGGGGAAAAAGAAAATCTTAGTGGTATTTAAAGTATACCACGTGAAGTGTAAAACACGAATATATAACGTCTTAAACTATAAAACGATGAACATAAAATATGAGGACTTTGTAATATGAAACATAGAATGCTAATTATGAAACTTTAAATGTTTGATATGAAATTCAAACACAAACATGAAACATAAGGAAAATAAAAATTTTAGGGTACTTGATATATACTATATGAAATAGAGAACAACAAAAAAAATGACATTTTACTTAAAATATGCAACAGTGAATATAAAACGTGAGGATTTTGTATTATGAAATATAGAGAGCTAATCAAGAAACTCTAAACGTTTGATATGAAATTTGAAAGCAAACATGAAATAAGGGGAAAAAATAAAATAAAATCTTGGGGTAATTCTAATCTACTACATGAAACATAGAATAACAAATATGAAATATTTTACTTAAAATATAAAATATTCAACAGTATACATAAAATATGACTATTTTTGTAATATAAAACATAAAAATGTGAAACTCTAAATGTTTAATATAACTTGAATTAAACATGAAACAAACATGAAATAAGGTAAAAAGAAAATTTTGGGGCATTTAGAATATACTATGTGAAACATAAAACGAAATATATGAACTTTTAAATGTTAAAGATGAGACAAAAATTATGAAACATGAATTAAATGTTTGTCTTTTTGTGGACATTCATTTTTTTTCATAATATTTATAATGAAAATTATTTGTTTCATTTTTAATTTATTTATCTTTTTTTAATCATTACTACTATTTTTTAAAATTATGCAATTCTTAATATTTTTTATTTAAATAAAATTAAAATACAACTAAAATTAAACAATCAGTTGAAAAATCTAGTTGCCATATGTAAAAAGTTTGCTTGGCTACCAAAAAGAAGGGCTTGCAGCCACACCCGACAATAGCATATTGTAAATTCGTAATATAAGTTATTTTATTACAGTTAGATGTAAAACATTTAAAATAATTATCATTAATAATTAAAGTAGGGAAAACATTACTGTACTACGTTCATCATTGAAATTATATTATGTTTCGACTTAATACACTTTTTATTTATGGATATGTTTATAATGCTATATGTGCTTTTACAACAAATATAGTTAATTATTGTGGATCCTTATATTTAAGTGTTTTAATCTCAATCATTCATTTAATATAATGGCTAAGCAAATAATTAAGTAAAAAGTAAACTCATCACTCGTATACCCTTAAATTACCTTATTTTCAAACGTATTACAATACTTTCAACATATCTTAGTTGTCCATCCTAAATTGACAAAATGTATCAGCTATCTACTAAATCGTTAGCTTCCATTTGAATGTTAATAGAATTGTAGTAAATTGAAGATTTAATTTGCCCTTAAAACTCAAATTAAAGTAGAGGGAAATTATCAGCTGTGTAACCATAAATTGAAATGTTATCAAACATACTACAACACTTTCAGGCTATATTATCGTTCATCTAAAGTTGACAAAATATAACTGCCATCCACTCAATCATTAGCTACAGTTTGAATGTGATGACATCAGAGGGATAATTTAGTCTTTTAATATAGAAATAAAGGTAGGGATTGAGGCATCCAAAGCTGAGGTGCAACAACAGGTAGGACAAAAGGGAGGAGGGCAAGCCAACTGACAGCAGGATCAGCCATTACTTGACGAGCAAGTTGGGGGAGATCCAAACTAAAATTGGAACTTATACAAACTTTTGCTTTTTCTTATGTTTTATTTTTTTTTGAATATAGGAATTCTATATTTTCATATGAATATAAGATAAAGTTTGTAATCTTGTATGCATCTACAAGTGTATTGTAGTTGTTTATAGAAAAAAGACAGTTTAGTCATCCATGAATTAAAAGAGGGCATGTCGTGAAAAGGGCTATAAAAATAAAATATTGTTGGGAAAATTACTATAAGATTAAGATAATACCACAAAATTAAGATAATGCCACGAAAAGGGCTAAAAAATTCTACTACAAGAGCCCATGAGAGATATAGCTAAATACTTGAGTAATGAAAAAAAATGAAAGAAACGACCAAGAAAGAGATCGGTCGCATAGTATCTAGGGTTGCTAATGGGGGTCGGACTTGAGCTTGGTCAAGCTATAGCCCGAACTTAAGATTAAAATAAAAAAACTCGAACCCTTAGAAAGCTTGATCCTTTAAACTAACAATCAAGTCAGGCCCAAATCTTATCGAGTGAGGATTAAGGGCAAGTTGTACCTGAGCCTAACCATATTTTTTTTACTATTATTTAAATTATTCATTCTTTTTTAATAATATTGTATTATTACTTTTTTTATTTTTATGTTAAGCTTGGTTATAAGGAATTTAGTAAATTATTTTTTACTTAACTTTAATGAGAATAAAACATGTAACAATCTAACCAAATTGACAAGCAAATAAATCAAATACAAAATATTAAATAATACGAAATAGAAACAAATGTTAGTGAAGTGAGTTTAACCACATTTATGCTGTTTTTTATCTTTTAAATATTTTTTAATTTTCAAAATTAATTTAAGGGTCAATGGTCGGGTTAGAGCTTTTGGTAAGGTCCTTCCTATTTAGCCTCAAAATTGGCATCCTTGGGTTGTCTGGTGCTCAGAGTGATTTGTTTGTGCTAAAAGTCAACCTAAAAAGATGCACGAGCACAAACAGTTTTGTTATCTTAATAAGTAGCACGTTGTTGATAACCAGGTACTCAACTTTGAGATTGTACTTGTTTTTCTTCTAGAAAATGAGATTGGTGCACAAAACCTGATGACTTTTATCCTCTGAGTAGCATTGTGTTCAGTGAAAGGAAGTCCAATCTCTTTAGGAATTACAGTTTAATGACTAAAAGCTAAGGATAAAAGAGTTTCTCCTATAGTCATTCAATAAGCCCAAAGTAGTTCATGCAGTCCATCAACCTAAGCTCCCTTTTTGGCTCTACGAAAAACTTTAAGGTTCTTTTTCATGGTTTTATTTGCTACTTCAACCTAACCATTTGCTTTTAAATGTACAAGTGATGCATATCATAAATCACTACAAAAAAACTAGTAATAGATGACAGACACTTTTTGACAGATTCTGAGTGGGTCATAAAAGCATGATATAGTTGTGATTATTTTTTACTATCATATATTCATGACTGATTTGTGATGGACTCGTGATAGAAAAAATTATGTCAAGAATATATGATGTCTTTGTGATATAAATTTAAGCATCAATAATTCATGATAGAATTTTCACGTTGACTTAATTTTGGAGCATTTTTTACCGAAACTTTTTGGTATTATTTAAAATAAAATATTACACAAAGGAAGACACGTCGTCGTTTTAGAAGAGTTGGGACAATGACATTTTGTACATAAATATAAAATATTATATTTTTTAAATTTGTTTTATAAAACAAAATTTAAAAACGTGAAACACAATGTTTTGGTGCTGAGTTTCACTTTTTCAATCCCTAATTTTTCTAAGTATCAACACATACAACTCATAAACATACAGAGAGTATAGGCTAAGGCTAAAACCCTCGATTCTAACTTCTTTAATCTCTTATATTGACTTCTTTTTGTCGTCATCTTATCAAAATCTCGGCCATCATCATCTCACCACCGTCTTCCTAACATATTGGTTACTGATTGCGTTGTGAAATTGAGTGAGTGAAGGTGCATTTCGTGGTATCGCCATTGTCTTCTTCACCATCGTGTTCCTCGCCATCGTTTTCTGTCCTTATCTTGCTATCTTCCTCACCGTCATTTTTTCAAAGCCCTTGGTATGATTTTTATTCTGTCTTCATTTTGCATGCTATTTATTTTGCACAAATCTAAGTTAAATCAATTAATTCGATAAATAATCTAAAAAAAACCCTAATTAAAATTGATTAGTTAATTTGTTGAAAGAGAGCAAAGAATGTAGGTTGTTAGGGTTAGCAGTAGCAGAAGTAGGAGTGAGGTAGATTTTGAAGATGAAGGATTAAAGAAAATGGATAATTATTTTGCAAGTAGCAGGACTAAAAGCCAAATAATTTGCCTATTGTGGTAAATTTGCATGTCTAGGGTTAATTTTTCATTGAATTTGGGGGTTAATAGGAAATGAGTGAAGTAACAATCCTTTATTTGCAATAAATTTATACTTAAAACCTAATTTACCTTCTGATGCAAAATTGTATTTTAATTTATTGAAAAGAGTATCTTTCCTTATGTAATAGTTGACTCTGTGTTTTTATTGGAGCAGCTTGCAGCCACCTCTTTTGTTGCAGACATTTCTGCATCTTTTTTGCTGGAACTGTATGCTGTAGAGGAATTAATTTTATTTAGTAAATAAATTGCACTTCTTTATTTTTAGAGTTTTGAGTTTGTTAGATAATTAATAGTTGCACGATAACAATTACTTTAATATTATGGTCCTTTATATGATAGCATGACCTGAAGTTGTATGGGGCTTGATTTTTATGTTATGTTGTGTCTATTGTAATGTCTATTTACTTGAATTCTGTGTTGTGAATACTATAATGTGTGGGGTCGAATTTTTTTTTATATTTATGTTGCAGTAAGGGTATTTAAAATGGTGTTAATTTGTACTTTTGCATATCTAGGGTTAATTTTTTATTGACGTCTGAGTTTATTAGGAACTGATGAAGTTGCAGTATTGGTTTTGCAACAATTTATATTTAGAACCTAATTAGATCATAATTTAACTTCTGATGCAAAATTATATTTTAATTTGTTGAAAAAGAGTATCTTTCCTTATGTAATAATTGATCATTTGTTTTCGTTCAAACAGCTTGCTGCCACCTCTTTTGTTGCACATTTTGTTGTATCTCTTTTTCTGGAGCAGTTTGCTGTAGAGAAATTAATTTGTCCTAATAAATAAATTGCACTTCTTTATTTTAGAGTTTTGAATTCGTTAGTTAATTTATAGTTGCATAAAATATGTTTAATATTATAGTCCTTTATATGATAGCATGACTTGAAGTTGTATTGAGCTTAATTTTAGTGTTGTGTTTATTTACTACTGTAATGATTTTGACTACTGTAATGTGTTTAAGTACTTGTATTTTTTGTTGTGACTATTATAATGTGTGGGGTCAAATTTGTTGTTATGTTTATGTTACAGTAAGGTTATTTTAAGTGGTGTTAATTTGTACTTTGCTTATATGAATTGGCAATATATTCTTATATTTTATTTATTTGTAACATCCTTAATGTGTCAAGATCAGAACTAATTGAAATTAAAAATGGATAAGTTTTGGGTTCATTGTAGTAAAATGTTAAGTAAGTATAAAGATGGGGTTGAAGAATTTATAAAGTTTATTGTTGGTAATTCTGAAGGCAGTAGCGTCATTAAATGTTTGTGTACTAAATGTATGAATTTATCATTTCGTACACATAAGGTTGTTTGTGAACATTTGTATTTTCATGGTTTTGATGTTTTTAACACAACCTGGAGTTGACATGTGGAAGATGTCAATGACACACCACTTCTTAATGTAGATGTAGATGTTCTATTTGAGTTTATAGACTACAATGATGGTAACACAGTAGATATTGTTAACGATACTTATAGGGACTGCACTGTAAATCGTAAAGCATTTAAAAAACTTCTAGAATAGGCTTAGAAGCCTTTGCACATGGGATACACAAATTTAACTAAGTTAGGCACTTTAGTTAGTAGGTCTTCTAGCCAAATTGCTGCTTGAAAGAAATGAAATTCTTGTGTCTATGTACGATGCCAAAAAGACAATGTCCGTTTTAGGCTTAGAATATGTGAAAATACATTCTTACCCAAATGATTGCATACTTTACAAAAAAGAGTTTGAAGGCTGTCTGACTGTTCTAGTTATGGTTTATCTAGATGGAAAAAAAAAGGATAGTAGTGTTGGCCAATATAGGAAAGGGGTTCCTATGAAGGTTTTATGGTATTTCCGCCCATACTTATATTTAAACACATGTATTAGTCTCAGAAACAGCCAAAGACTTGACTTGGCTTGCAAATGAGAGAGTCGATGACGGTAAGCACTGACATCCAGCAGACTCGCCATAATGGAAATTAGTAGATAACATATGGCCTACATTTGCCTTAGATCCTAGAAATCTATGTCTTATGTTAGCTGCTAATGGAATAAATCTACATAACTCTCTTAGTAGTACATATAGTTGTTGGCCAATTATTCTTATAACGTATAATTTTCCTCCATTGTTGTGTATGAGACGAAAATTCATAATGTTATCCCTATTGATTTCTAGTCCTCAATAACCAAGCAACGACATCAATGTGTACTTGGCACATTTGATAAAAGATTTACAAACTTTGTGGGAAGTTGAGGTAGAGGCTTATGATGCCTACATAAAGAAGTTTTTTAATTTGCAGGTTGTGTTATTATGGACTATAAATGACTTTCTAGGATACGAAAATCTAGATGGTTGCACTGTTAAATGATATAATGGTTGTCTATATTGTGAAGTAGACATTACTAAATGTAGACTTAAATACAGTGGCAAAAATGCATATATCGGTCACCGTCGTTGGCTTCCTTATGGTCATGAATTTCGAGACCAAGAAGAAGCCTTTGACAATACAATAGAGAGAGAGTTTACTTCGAAACCGTTGGATGAGGAGGGTGTTTTGCGACTGGTTGAGTCTATTGATTATAAATAAGGGAAGCGTAACTCTAAAAAATGCAAAAGTTCAGACAATAATGACCACATTTATTGGAAAAAAATCCATATTCTATAACTTAGAGTACTGGAAGCATTTACTTGTACATTATTAGTTAGATGTTATGCACATTGAAAAGAATGTGTGTGAGAGCATCTACGGAACACTGCTGCATATTCAGGGAAAGACTAAAGACAGTCTTAAATCAAGGAATGATCTTGTGGAAATGGGAAGTATGGATGAATTAGCACTGACTTTAAAAAAGAACAAGTGCATATTCATTTCCGCAGCTTGTTACACATTAACTAAAGATGAAAAAATAAGGTTTTGCAAAGCTTTAAAAAGTATTAAGGTTCCAACTGGATATTCATTAAACATAAAAAATATTGTGTTAATGAAGAACCTTAAACTTCAGGGCCTTAAGTCACATGATTGTCATGTTCTTATACAATAACTTTTACCTATTGTCATTCGGTGTGTCTTGCAAAAGCATGTTAAAGAAGTTGTGATTAGACTGTGTTTCTTCTTTAACTTGTTGTGTTCCAATGTGGTTGATGTGTCAACATTGGATAAATTTTAAGCAGAGCATGTGGTGACTTTGTGCTGGTTAGAAAAATGTTTTCCTCCCTCTTTCTTTAACATTATGGTACACTTGACTGTGCATTTAGTCAATAAAGTTAGACAATGTGGCACAATTTACCTTTGATGAATGTATCGTTTCAAGAGATACATGAAAACTCTTAAGGGTTATGTTCGAAACCGCAACTGTCCTGAGGTTGTATAACGGAGAGTTATATTGTAGAAGAAGCATTATAATTTTGTGCAGAATACATATCAAACATAAAAACAATTGGGGTTCCACTTGGACATGTATAAAACCTATCAAAAGATAAGCCATTGTCTGGTGGGAAAGTGGTACAAATTCCTCCACATTCAGTAGATCAAGCGCACATGTACATCTTGTATAACATGCAAGAAGTGGTACCATACATTTGGTAATTTGGATAATTTCTTCTAGTCAAATCTATATAATTTATTTCTATAATTTTCAGTCTAAGTTTTTCATGTCCTGGATATTTATGGACCATATACAGTGGCTTAAAACATGTTATTCACATCAAAATGACAAATAGTTGCAAGAAGAACAAAACCGTACATTTGTCGATTGGCAAAATGACAAATGATTGCAAGAAGAACAAAACCATACATTTGTCGATTGGCAAAATGACAAATGGTTGCAAGAAGAACAAAACCATACATTTGTCGATTGGCAAAATGACAAATGGTTGCAAGAAGAACAAAACCATACATTTGTCGATTGGCTAACTAATAAGGTTCCACATGTATATAATTAATTTTCACAAAGAAATCTCAACTTTTTTTCAATTAGTAAAGATGTTTACCTTTTTTTCTTGTCCTGTTAGGTATATGACTTGATTGAAAAAGGAAATCACGTATCGGATACGTTGCGATGGCTATCACATGGGCCTCTTCCTTTTGTAACTAAACATAATGGTTATGACGTTAATGGTTTTCATTTTGTTACACAAGATCGAGACTCAAATCGAGTAACTCAAAATAGTGGAGTTAGTGTAGGTGATTCTAAAATATGTGATATGACATATTATAGAGTTGTAGATGAAATTTGGGTACTTGACTATTATTTGTTAAAAGTCTGTATGTTGAAGTGTGATTGGGTTCAAAGTAGTTGCGTCAAGAAGGATGAGTTTGGATTCATCTGAATGGACTTAAACTGATTAGGATATAAATCTGATCCATTTATATTTGCTTCTCAAGCCAAATAAGTATTTTATATAAACGATCAAATTAAAACAAAGTGGTCTATTGTCTGTCATATGCCTACTAGAAGTAATCATCATCAAATGAATGAAGATTAGGTCAATAATATAACAAAATATCCTCCTTTCACCAGAGAATTTCCAACTAATGATTTGTTGCGTTCTGCAAATGGCGATCGAGCAATCTATGCACGAAATAGCAAAAAAAGAATTTGGGTTACTAATTGATTAACTTTTTTTGCAGTAAGTGTTTATTTAACTATTCACTGTCTATGTTTCCATCTGATCCATGATAATGAATTATATGTTGGCTTTTTATTCTTGCAGCTAATTGATTGTTATATAGTTTCATATTATCATTTAACTAATACAATTTAATTTACTTATTTCATATCCAATAATATGGCTAAGGGAAAACATGTAGTGGCTGATGTTGCTTTTGATTAGAAAGCTTATTTGGAAGACGATTACGACGACTTAATGCTAATTTAGCAGATACAAAAGACGAGGCTAATTTTGATGGTGCTGAGATGGATGGTGTTGAGTTTGATGGAGGTGATAATGATGGTGCTGATTTAGATAGAGGAGATTTTGATGGTGCTAAGATGGATTATGTTAATTTTGTTCCTCTTAATGTTGATGTTCCTGAAAGCAGTAACTCTATGAAAGGTGTAAATATAGGAGCTAGGCAAAATAAAAGACTTTAAACAAAAAAGGGAAAGAGTGTGGTACAATACAATGAAATGAGTGTTCCAACAAGCAATGAAGCCACTAAGTTGGCTTCTTTTATTGGGATATTAGCTCGTACATCAGTTTCAATTGTCTATTCTGATTGGCGTAAGGTTCTGCTGGAGACAAAAGAGCATTTGTGGAAATCTATTATGTAATTCTTAAAAATCCATTGCATTCTACTGAAACCTCTTACTGTCGTTTTTCAATTATTAGTTATATGATTTGAATTTTTATTAAATGCCTTTTAAACAATTTTCCTCTTATCTATCGTAATTTCATTGTTCATCCTAGAAGTAGGAAGCAGGTGATACAATTAATTAGATAGCATTTCGAAACTTCCAGTATATGCTGGCCAAAAACTATATATGGAAGTTCAGAAATAATAAAAGGAAATTGTATACACCCCAAATTTAGTACCCTCAAATAAAGCGTCATATTTGGATAAAGTTTGTCGACCAACATTTGTCGAAATTTTATGAAGTAAGTATTTTCAAGTCAGGACAAGTAATATGTTAGTAGTTACATTATATTTACCTTGTGTTATAACTAATCAAATTATGCAGAAAATCATTCATGTCAATAAGAACAGGAGAGCTTTGAACAAGTGCAATCACCGCCTTAGTTGAAAAGGTTACGTTGGAATAATGAAAGAAATTGTAAGTGCGTTAAATATTTAAATTGTTAATGAAATAATTTATATATTAGTTAAGTATGTGATTTGTTTGCTTTGTTAAATATTTATTAAAGGTTTAGTTAACTATTAAATTTTTTAACAGTTAACTAATCTAATTTCTTTATCGAAGTAGTGTGCAGAATCAGGTCTTTTTGGAGATTTAATTGATAGGAGTGAACTATAGAAGAGAGCTCGGATGCTAAAGAATAGAGAATACGAATTTGAAACCAAGTAAATCATTAAGAAAATGGTAGTCAAGTTTAACTAGAACAAACATTGTTATGATATTATATCCATGCTCATTTAATAATATTAGTTTCTTATGGTGGGCTATTAGGAAATGCTAGAGAAGGAGGACAAAAAAGACTCATTCAATTCGGATGTAAGAAATGACTTACTTGCACAAGTATTAGGAAAGCTTCAATTTATTTCTTCTTCTATGTACTTTCACTGCCTGCGTGGACCCATTCGAAATGAGAGAGAGAGGGGAAGCTAGATGCTTGGAAAAAATCAAGAGATGAACAGTTGTGAGAAATTTGCAAAGAATTGAATAGAACACCTCGCCATTTAGATGTTGGAAGTTCCACTTTCCCACATAATCTGGTCGATGATGACAGTGAGGGAGATGTGCATAAGGTATTTTAGTTATCTGTGTTACCCAAATTTTTCCTGGTTTAAGTATTTTTCCTTGCATATCTTCCACTCATTAGAGTTTAATTTATTTACTATTTGTCGATAATGCTGATAGGAGCTGGATAATTTAGGGAAGTCAGCTATGAAGAAGAGGAAATAGATATTTGGTTAAAGGGCCGAAGATCTTTAAGTATCAACATTAAGAAATAAGGAAAAAGTTCGAAAGAAAAAAGATAAACCAAAAAACACAATTCCTGCCATTCCAATGAAGTCTTCTGCCATTCTGATGAAGTCAACCAAAAATGATGACAATGAAGGAGATGCACATAAGGTTACTTTATTCATAAGAAATGGTTGTATTTTTCCTAGATTATGATTTATTGTCTTTTATAGTTACTATTCAATCTAGTTTAATATACTTACTACTTCATATAATTAATCTTCACAGAGTAAATGTCGCTGGTGCCATTCCGATGAAGTCAACAAAAAATGAAGGCAGTGAAGGAGATGCGCATAAAGTTAGTCAATAAAATTAATTGTATTTAAGTTATTTTTGTCTTTGTGTGTGGGATTTCTTTTTTTGTCGGCTAATTGTTTTAATCAATATAACTATACAAGTCACGTACAATGTTTAAAATAGGGTCTGAGTTGCACAAGCTGGCTTTGTAGCCACAACATATTTATGTATATTGTTGCATACTATATGTGTGTGCATCTTGTTAGAAGTAATTTTAAAAATGGAATTGCAAATCACCCTAGTGAAATATGTGTGACCCATTTTTAAAAAACTTTGTTGGCATTAATGCTTGAATTATTCTTAGGAGTGAAAAAAAAACTTATATTTACTTACAATTGGATATTATTAACATCCACAGGAGCCAGATGATTTGGGCAAGCCACCAAAAAATACTACTTGTTGTCATTTTGAGGAAACGTCCAAGACTCAATCTTTTAATCCCAGATGATTACACAAATGATGAGAAGAAAATAATTGGAAGTAGTAAAAAGCAATTGGATTTGGACTGTGTTAATGGTACAACTGATGGTATACAGGAGATGTATCCTAACAGCCCAACAAAAAAGTCACTTTTGAAAATAGATAAAGCCAAAAAAGTTATAGTGCAACCTATGAGGAACACAAGGAGTGCAATATTTAAGCACCAAAACAATCATCCTATATTGCAACTATTTGGGATATTGTGTGAGAAATACCTGCTGATGAAAATCATGGTATTCTAACATATACGATTGATGATAATGTATTCCAAAGACATGCTTGTGCTTATATTGGCCATAAAGATTGCAATGAATTGTTGTCAATGCAAGCACTAGCAGTAAATGATATTCAAGTATGTATGGCATAAGTGGTTTAATGAATTTTCTTTACATGTTCATATCAACTTTGTATATTTTTTTATTAATGCACTGATTTTCTATTCAAGATGTTGGATTCCACCATTCTACCAACCGGAAAAGGAATAAATCCATTTGGATTCATGTGTCCAAGTTTAGTTTGCCCAACAAATCTAAAGGTTACAGAAAAATTTCGCTCAAAGAGAGTTGAGCATATTCACGACCGCTTGAAAAAAGCAAAAAACGGACAACTCATTCTCATGCCATACAATCCTTCGTAAGTTTTAATTTTCATTTAAAACTTTTACAATTGTTTATGAATTTATATTACTTTTACAACTGTTTGTTAATTCACGGTTTTGTTCTCTGCTTTTTTTCCAGCTACCTTCTTCGTCTTGTGATACCTACAAACATCATTTTAAAAAAATAAAAATAAAATAAAAAGAACAAAAAACTTCAAATAAAACTTAAAAATAGCCTCAAAGATTGCATAAATTATATAACTCAAAGAAAATTTCAAATATTGGCAAAGTTCTAACTTTAATTCAATAGTCAATCTCATCTCACTTTTGATTCTTGTAGTGTGTGTGTGAAATCAATTTAATCAAATCCATTCCCAAAATCCTCAATATCAACAGCCTTCACCTTGAATAAAAAAAAGAGCAGATCAAACTAATCTTATCATCTTGATCTCCATTTTTTTTTCACAGGCTTTTATGTGCATTTTCTTTTGATTTTTTTTTTAGCCCATGCACTTGATTGATTTTTTTTCTTCTTTTTTTTTTACCATAGTCAGGAGCTTTCACTCTACCCCTAAAGGTAGCCTTCTTCTCATGGTAGATTATCCTCTACATACTGGTAGTACATAGGCCCAAATTACTCAAGGATAACTTCACTCTTAAGGGTTATAGGTAGTTATTTCTGATTTTGGTGCTTGTGTATACTATTTTATACTGTGGAGATAAGAATAAAGACAAACAGCCATTTATTCTATCTAAAATTCTCAACTCAGGCTACGTCAATCTCAAATTTTAAGTCAAAATTACAAAACAAAACTTATATTAGTGCTCATGATGTTTAAAGAATCTCAATCAAGAGGAACTAACACAAGAATCAAGTATAAAATAAGACAATATTCAACTCTTTCTAAGAATCATATTCATTGTCAATCAAGTTCTTCACTTGTTTGTTAAACATGGAAAATGACCCAAATATATGTAATTACTTATATTTTTTAGAAAAGTGTCACAAGACAAGTATCAGTAAAAGCTATTTTTCTAGTAATGATGGTTTTTGTTTAAGGGTTTTTTACTTACAGTCACGGGTAGGTGAATTTTACCCATAGGATGTAAACAGCTCTCCCTAAAACCATTAAAGGTATACGACTTGGTGCAACTTGGGCTCAATCGATTTTCAAAGATTAAGAGTGTTTTTAAACAAAATATTAATAAATTTTTAGGTCAAGAAGACCTTTATTAAGGCTTATGCCTACAACATTCATCTTCACGACCAAAGCATCATCATATAAGTACGGGACGCCTTTAGAATTTTCTTATGTGAATGTGATTAGTATAGATGTGTATTTTGGCTTCTTCATTGGTGTGATGACCACAACATCAGGAGCTATTACCCATCATGAATATTATTCTCTTGCACTATTAAAATCCTTAGTCAGAGAATGCCCTTCTGATATGATCATGGTATAAATTTGGTAAGCCTGCTAGTTTAACATGTACATTTTTTCTACATGTTCAACTAGTCTTTTTTTTTCAACTAGATTTGTTCACAAAAATCAATACATGTGTTGAGATCATGGCCCACATCTTCATGGAATGTATAAAAATCGTTGATATTACCACACTTATCGAGTGATGACTTCATTTTCCTAAGTGGTGTCAACATTCCTTATCTTTAATGGCTGTATAAAGTTGCTCCATTGTAACTTTAAAACATGCAATATCAATTGTCGAAGGAAGATGTGCCACAAATTTAATTTTGCTTGGGAGTTGCACTTTATCGGAGACATGCTTAAATTCGTGCTTTTGAACAAGTTGTTTTGGCAAAGGAGCAAAATCTTTATTGTTATCTTAACTTTTCTATTAGGGTCTAGTTATCCAATTAGTGAACCGAAGATCATTGCGTTCTCAGTTGTTTTTTTTTTCGTGTTGGGGAAGTGATTATTATCCACTCATTCTAGTACTTTTCTAGTTACTTCTTCTTTTTCCAAAACAACATGCCTCCTAATGTGTTTATGAGCCATTAAATAATTATCTATATTGTGCTTTCATAAGTAATACCATAAAAAATTATGTCATAAATAGTTCTTTTCAACTTTCAACAACCTCTACAGATTAGTATAGATTGATAGCTAGGATAGTAGCATGATATCATTTAATGTAATTGCGAACTCTCGTCTTGGCCTTGCGTCATTGTCCTTAGGCTACCGACACCGTTTTGCAGTATATATGCTCATTGAAAGAATAAACAAAAGCATAGGCTAACTTTTGAAATGATCCAATACTATTATGTGGTAAATTAAGAAACCAGACACATGTTGTTCCTCGTGGAGTAAGCAGTGAAAGGTTTGCACATTGCTTCACCACATACACTTTGAACTTACATGATAAGCTAGTATTTTTCTATGTGCACCTTAAGATCATTCATTCTAGTGTACGTTTCAATTATAACAAAGTTCATCTGTAAATCAAGTTCTTAAACCTCGTGGGTGAATGGTGACTCACTTTATGTAACGAGGTCGGTTTTTGGACCAAATCTGTTGCTTGTTTTCTTTTACAGTATCTTGGAGGTCTTGTACCTACTAAGGTAGGCATTTATCGACCCTCTCCAAATCTTCTTTTGCTTTATGCCATGTAAGATTTGGCCAAAAACTATTGATGGTAGCATGAGAAGAGGTAAATGATACGCTCATTATTAGTCAATAATATATAGGGGCTGAACAAGGCTTTGGTGTATATTAGAATGAGTGTGTCCTTTTTATCAATGAGTAAGAGATTGTCGTACTAGATCAGGGTAAGTATCGTCAATGAGTAGGATATTTGGTGCTATTACGCTATCATCTCCTTCTATCACACTTGTCAATTTCGACTCCCTAGTTTAGATTCTGTTAGAGTTTAGGTCATGCTTTTCAGTGATTTTGTCATGCTTGTTCTATATATGATGCTCTATCGCACGAAATTCTTCTTATATAAGTTGACATACCAGTTGTCATTCGTCAGTAAATCATGCTCAAATTATTTATGTCGATGACAAGACTCTTCGAGTTGAGGAAATGGCTCATTTTGGTTGCCTTAGTCTTGATGCATCTCATCATCATGGTGGATCATGTCAATCTTTTCAGGATTACAAGGGAGATTAAATGTCGTTGAGTTCTTGAAGTGGTTGTTGAAAAGAATTACAAGAGCCATAGATGGCGCCAATTATGGATAACAAAATTTGGCAATGTGATTAGGTTGTATGGAGATCAGCTATTAAACCTCCTTGAGATAGTGTTCTAGGACTTCAGAATTTGAGTGCTTTGATCTATAAAACAAGAAAAATATAAAGGTGTCAAGGTTAACACTCGCGAAGACTCTTTGATATTTTAAGTCAGAAATTAAAAGCGTTAACAATAAAAACTTAAGGAAAAATAGTTAAAGAAGAGAAAGAGCTCTAGTTTGCTTGGGAATGAGATTACCTAACCTTGTACACAGGAGTCTTTTTATTAATGTAACTATCAAAGTTTATTTATTACTTGGAATACCTAATGAGGTAACACATAGGCAGGCATATATGAGGATTTCTCCTTAGAGTAGGATATAGTAATTATTCTCATATTAGATTTTGACTTCTTATTATTGCGTGGGCTAGGTAAAAAACAAGCTATAACGATGATATTATAACTGTATAAATAGATTAAAATTAATAGAATTAAATTAACATTTCATATTCTCAATATCACCAATATTACATCTTTTATTTACATGTATACTTAAAGGCATAATACATTTTCCATACTACAACTTTTTACATTGTAAAACAAATTCAGGATCATATTGCAGTAATTCAAGATCATCTCCATTAACTTCCATCGACTCATACATCTCTGGAAAAAAAAAATTTAAATAACAGCAAATCAAAACCTAAAATGGCAATAAATTTACGCAAATTAAAACCCTATATAAATAAATTAACACAAAAATAGTAACAAATTAACCCAATAAATAGCAGGAAACAAACTTAGAAATTGTTTAAAAATGCCAAAAAAATAGTAAATCAAGCTCAAAAATAGCAAAACATAAACCAAAAAATGGTAGAAAATTAACCTAAACAGCAGGAAATCAAGCCTAGAAGCAGTAGGAAATAAACCTAAAAATAACAAAAAAAGGCCAAAAAAAGAGGAATTCAAGCCTGAAAATAGAAAATAGCAGGGTATAAAACTTAGAAACAATAGGAAAACAAGTCTAACAAATGTAAAAAAATTACCTAGAAATAGCAGCAAATTTACCTAGAAATAGAAGCAAATCAACACCAAAACTATGGCAAATTAGCCCAAAACTAGTAGAAAAAATTCTAAAGAAAGCAAGTAATCAAACATAAAACAAAAAAAAATCTTAGAATCAGTAACAAAATAGTGAAAAATAAAGAAAATAATGATAAATCCATCCAAAAAAAAAGTAAATAACATTAGAAATAGCAGTAAATTAACCAAAAATTGTAGAAAACAAAGCAAAGAAAAAAAAGGTAGGTATTCAAATATGAAAATAACAACAAAAAAATCCCAAAAATTAAGAATAGCTAAATCAAACCCACAGGGACTGTCAATTTTTAGAAAACCCAAGTCTAATCTAAGCTAATTACAAATCTATCTTAGTTAAAAAGAAAATATTTTGTTTAAAAAGATTTAGACTAAAGATGTAATTACAATTAAAATGAGTAAATTAACACAATAATTCAAGAGATTGAGAATACTAAGGTTTCAGAATCCATCACAATTCAACTTAACAATTATATAATTATCAATCAATTCACCATTTTAAAGTGACAAAATCAATCTATGTTTACTCATGAATATAACAATTCAGCAAATTAAAATTAATCTTATGTTGATTCTTTTTTTTGTTTAATAGTATGATATTTAAGTATATCATGTAAACAATGTTGAATAACAAAAGTTAAAGTTCTTTAAAGCACTTTATGTAAACAATTCATAAACTTTATAAATTCATGCATAAATTTAGTCAAATTTTAATCATAACAATGAATAATGTACTGGAGAACTGATGAAAAGATTTAATTACATTCAACTAAAAATGTGAAACAAGAACCATAAACATTAAAATAGATGAGTAAGGAATTAATTGAATAAAAAATAAGTTATTTTATTGAACAAGGCTTTACCTTTAACATTAGTATAGAAGATTAAGTTACATATGATTAATTTATGAATAAAAGAGTAGATAAAACCTGTCATCAGAAATATTAATCCAAGTGGCTGGCTCTTCTCCAAAATTATATGGTTGTTCTGTCTTCCTTTCGATCGCGTCCAATTTTCTTCTTTATTCCTATAAAAGCCAAAGTCTCGGCTTATATATTCTTAAGCCACCAACCTTAATAATCAATTAAAGCTTGCATTTTTGTTCTTTTTTCCTTTTTCATCCTTATGTGCAAGCTTTAGTGATTGGCCCATAATTTCTTAGTTCAGTCTTACGAAGCCCACTATAATTTCTTCTTAATCCTTTCTAAGGCCACATTAGCGACAAACCCGAGAATTTCCATTTCTCTCCAATTTTGTTCCCTTTAGGCCTTTCATTTCATAGATCATCGATTATTTCATGTTCAATAAAATAAATTAATTATCTAAAAATATGAATAAAAGAGACTAACTAGTATATTATTAGAGAAAAAAATGTATTAATATATTATGCCCATCAAGTACCCCCAAACCTAAATTTTGCCGGTTCTTGAGAAAATAAAACTAAAGATAAAGAAATAAATAAAATCTAATTAGACCACTCTTGCAAGTAATCGCGATTGTATTTAACATATACAATAAGCCTTTAAACCTTTTAGTGGTCTTAGTGAGTTTTTAGCGATGATACTCACAAACATCATTAATATTAACCTAAAGATAATAAACAAATACTAAAAGCAATGACTTTCTTTTTTAAGGCATTTGTGTTCACTTCTGTAATCAAATTAATAATAGCAATCAAATAAAATAAGCATTATCTCTATTCTAAAGAAATATTACTCCTACATCAACCATTCATATGAATCAGTCAAGTAAACTTATGGAAAATAATCAATTATCAAAACTACATTAATCAAGCCACTTTAAAAAACGACATATCAAATCCCAAAATCTCATAGGATGAGAATGACACTCTCAAGAGAAATTAAACTCAATAAAAAAATTCACTCCAAAGAATTGTAAATTGATAGAAAATAATATGATCTCAAGTCAAAGGATTTTCCAGTCAAACTAATAATATTATTATTTTAATTCATCTTTTTTTATTATGTATCACTACATATTTCAATCCACATTAGGAGCTTTTACTTTAGAATATAGTTCTCTAAAATTGAGAAAATATTTTTACTAGGACGTAATGTAGACTGAAGACATGGTTAACAAAAAAAAGGATTAAGGAAACAAAAACAAGATATGTACTTGAGCAAAAATAGAGATTTTTATAAAAAAAAAAAAATAAATTCAAGGTGCTTTCCACATTGCTTTTCTTTTTTAATCTTGCATATGTGTTTTTTTCTCCAATCGCACTTTTTCTTGCACTTTTTCTTATTTGGCTTTTTTCTTATTTTTTCTAGTTTTTCTCTTTGCTTTATTGTACCACTTTTTTTAAATAACATAATCATCCCTATTTATCCCAACCATGAATCGATTATGGAAAATATAAAGCGTTGGGTAATACTAAAATTAGAGTAGGATAAAATAATAAGTTAACAAAGAAAAATGTTATTTTTTTTAATTTTTGTATATGCTCAAAAGAGTTAACTATGGATACTTCGCAATGGGGATAGTTAGAAAAGGCTCAAATAGATCAAAGATTGCCTTTTTGTTATTTTTTAGAGTTCTAAATAACATTCCATATCCACTAGTTTAATGAACTTTCAAATGTAACCACTCAAAAAAAATCTTTTTTCAGTGATCAACTTAAAAGAAAAATAGAAATCCTGTAAAAAATAATAAACTACTAAGTTGTATAAATGAAACAAAGGGAAAGGGTTACTCTCCAAAGAACAATATACTCAAATAACTCAATCAATTTTGGTCATTAAATCTCTCAATTCACACTTGTCATTAACAACAAAACGCAAATTAACAAACATGATACAACATAACTCAAAACCAAAGATAATACAAATACTAAAATTTAAAAGTCATCATGTCATCTAATGTCAAAAGATCACACAAAATTCCTTAAAATTTTTAATAATTTTTTTAAAGACACCTTACCCTCAAACTTATGCTAAACATTGTCCTCAATGTTTTTAATGTTCACTCATGGATGCAAATGCACAAAATATTTATATAAAAAGAGCAATAATAATGAGAAAATAAATTAGAAGGAGTACACCTGGATAATGTTTGTAAGAAAACTAGTAACTAGAAACAGAACAAAAGGAAAGAAATTGTTAAATAAACTAAAAATAAAATAAAGACTAAAATAATAAAATAAATGACATAACAATGACTTAACTAGAATAGATAAGACCACTTAAAGCTATCAATTATATTTGTATTCAAGTTTCATATCAGCCATTTATAATTTCATGTTAAAAATATTCAACTCTATAATCATATTACCAAAGAACAACTGTATATTTCAAGTCATGTATTGAATGTGTGCATTAGCAGATGCAAAGGAAGATCGACTCAAGATAATGGGGATTTGCTTCTTCGAATTCTACATTGGTCGAATGTCAATTACAATAAAATCAACGGGAAAATAAAAATTGTCTACTTGGATAAGCATGTCTGCCATAATATCGAGAGATATTTTCATGGGTCTATCTGCAAGCTACAATATAACTAGATTTGGGTGTAATTCTCTTAATCCAAGTTTCACAAATACTGAGTTAGGCAAAATATTGACATTAGCTCTTAAGTCCAACAAAGATTTTCAACTATGTGGTTTCCTATACTACAAAAGATGGTAGGGAAATCTAGATATTTGCATTTTAGAGGAATTTTCTATTGGAGTATGGAACCAATGTTCTCTATTAAAAAGACTTTATTTTGAACATGAATACTTCTTTTTTTAGTTAAAGGTCTTTAAGAAACTTAGCATAAAAGAGAACTTATTTTATAGCATAAAGCAAACAAATGTTAACATGTACCTATTTAAAGATCTCCATAATTTAACCTGTAAAATTTTTCTTGTTTGCTTTATCTATATCTCTGAGGGAATAGAGCTTTAGGGATATATTCTCATAGGTTGCTTTATGTTTTCTCTTTTGATGATGATTCTTCAGAGTTTAACGGTACAACTTCAGTTATTTTTTTTATCGACTTTTCCACTTTATTGTTGACTTCTTTATTTTTTTGCAAGGTCATGATGGCTTTGACCTCTTCATGCTGCTAATGCAAACTAGTACTAACTTCATGTACTCCCTTAGGATGGGCACTGGCTGGCTTAAGAACTTGTCTTTCTCAATGGCCATTACCAAGGTTTGAACTGAAGAAAAAAGTTGACCCACTATCTTTTGAGGTTCAAAATCATTTGGGCTTGTGAATTTATACTAACTCTCATCTCATTTCACAACTCGTCAATGGTGCAATTTTGTTATGCTAGTATAGAGTGAGCCATTTTTTGAAAAAAAAATTAGAGTGCCTCTTTCTATGATATGGTTTATGAGTATCTCTAATTCTGATTGCACTATCTAAATCTTAGAGTGCCTCGTTCTAGGAGCATGGTGAACTAGTCGTACTTGTGCTAGTGGAGCTAGAGCTGTTGTTATGTTTTGTTGGAATTCGTGAGACCATGAAAGTTAGGATGATCTCTCTATTTAGGATTATAAGTATTAAAGTAAGGGTTGTAGTTTAATTGCTTTCTCATAGTCAAATTGATTGTAAGCATGTGGCTCTATTGATTTGTTAGCCATTATTGATGCTATTTGGTGAGAAAGTCTTTAGACTATTGCTTTGACTTCCTTGTTGTGTTGATCCTGATTTGCTAAAGTGGACCTTATCTACACCCTTGATTTTCTCATATTTTTTAATGATTGGCTTCGTTGTTGGGAATCATCTGCTTATCACTATAAGAAATTCTAAATTTTTTATACACTTTTAGAGATTAGCTCACCTCCACTTCTTACCATTAGTCATTCTTGTGTGACATAGTGTCATTTCTCATATGCATAATGTGGACACTTAACGAGTAGCCCATTAAATCACCCCTATGCTTAAAAAAATTACTTGTCTTCTCTTTAAGTAAACTCTAAAGTTTCCAAATGAATAGCATTAGTTTTATGTACTAGAAATTATTTATTTAAAAACTTAATTACCATCTATTCTTATGATGTGATATTATTAGCAGAGAATGTATTTAATCAAGAACGAGCTCTATCTTTTAGAGAAAATGGAAACAGTTCGAGCTTAAGCTCATTATATGAAAAACTTTCATATTTAAAAGTTTGGCAAACAATATATAAATCATTCAAATCATTATATGGTTCTTAGTTTTCTAGGCCATAGAATGATAGTAGATAATTTAGCACACTAGGTTTTAACTCGAACTCTTAATAGTTATATTTGGGTATCTTACATAAAGGAATCGGTATGCCATGCAAAATCTAGACAAGAATACTATTGTTTGTCAATAATGAGCCAAAATAATTCATATAAATCAGAGATAACGTGTGAATAAATTTACTAAATTAAACCCACGAATCATGATGAGTCTTCACCTTCAACTCAAGCTTGAAATTATATTAACCATTCATTATTGAACTAAGGGTACAATGATAATTTTATTAAAATATGTAGAAAAATACAAAATAGAAAAAAAAAATTACAAAGAATGGAGCTCAAATTTGAATTCAGAGCTGTTGAATTAGGGGGAGTTCTCTATTTATAGATACAATGGGTAAATCATGATTATCAGATGAAAACAATATGGACTCTCAGGATTGCGCCACATGGTAAGCTCTGATTGGCTACAATACATTATCAGGGCTATGATTTGGTCCAATAATATACTGCCACATCATTAATCAACGCCACACCATCGGTCAATGCCTTGTCGGCATTTTTTAATCTAATAGAATACGGTTATCAATCAATACCACGTCATCGGTCAATGTCACAACAGCATTTTTTAGTCCAACAGGTTGCTGTTGCATCATCAATCAATACCACGTCATCAATCAATGCCACATCAGCTGGGCCTCACCAATATTTTAAAATTATGATTTTGCCCTTTATATCTTTCTTAAGGTTTTCACCTATTCCGGACTAAAAAAGGCTATCGTTTTACTGTCCAATTTCTCGTTAATTGTAGAATAACCAAAATACCCTTGAAATACATAAAATACTCATATTATAACAAAATACACACAATCAAAGTTTAAAGGACATAAGTACATAAAAGTATAAATGTTAGTAAGATTTAGAGCAAAAAATGATGATTTTACCATTTATAAACATATACTCTCCAGCATCCAATAAGGTACCTCTATGCTTAGAAAATATTTTAGCTTACCAAGCATTTTAATATCAAATTCTATAGCTAATTTCTACTTTAGTGATTCCTTCTCCACTATATCATTATTTGTCACAATTATATTGTCTACATAGACAATCAATGCTACAACTCCCTCTCCAGCTGAGTGTTCTATGAAAAGTTTATGATCTCCTTAGCTTTGTTTGTATCCTATTGCTTATATGACTTTTGCAAATGTGCCAAACCATGCTTATGATGATTGTTTTAAATCATATAGTGTTTTTTTTCAATCAGGACGCATGATTAAAAAAAAAGCCATTAAATCCTACTGCATGATTCATATAGACTACCTCCTCTAAGTCACCATGCAAAAAGGCATTCTTAGCATCAAATTACTACATAAACCATCCAAAATTAACTGCCAAAGAAATCAAAATTCAAATATTGTTCATTCAGCAACTAGGGCAAATGTATCTTGATAATCTACACTTTATACTTCAGTATATCCCTTCACCACCCTAACTTTATATCTTTTTAAGCTTCCATCAACCTTATAGTTCAATAAAAATACTCATTTACACTTTGCAGTTTTCTTTCTCTTAGTCAAGTCAACTACATCATATGTCTTGTTCCTTTTTAAAGCATTCATCTCTTCTCTCATAACATCCTCCCAACTATTATTTTCTAGTGCCTAACAAAGGGTTTGTGGAACTTAAATGGTGGTGATCTCTAAGAGAAAAGCTCTATGTGAAGGGGAAATTTTTTTAGGATGTGTAGTGAGTTATAGGGTACAAGGGATTTTTAGTAAACTTTCTTGCACCTTTCTTAGTGGCTATAGGTTTATTAGTGTTAATAATATCTGGCGAAGAAGGTAAAGAAGAAGTTTTAGTACCTTGTTTTTGTTCACACTCATGGGCTTGCAAATACATATGGTTGGGTTGTAGTCCCCTTGTATAGACCTATAATAAACAACCAATTAGTTTTAGGCTAGTGTATTTGAGGAGACTCGAGAACTAAACTCAATGTTGCTTTAGAATGGGAATTTGGATTCGAGCTATCTGTCGAATCCATTGATTTATTTTCAGGTTTATTTATAGTTATTATCTCTATTTTTTTTTTATCTTGTCACACTGGAAAAAGAATAGTATACTTCTTTAGGCTACTCTTTTCTTCAAGATAAGTTGGATTAGCGAAAGATTATTTTTTATTGATTGTAACATTTTTACCAAAAACAATTTCCAAGAGGTAGTATAATAACATTTGTACATTTTTTTAGTGGTAGAATACCCTATAGAGATGTACTTAAGGGCTCTTGGATCAAGTCTAGTTTATTGCTATTTGTGAATGTAGATGTAAGAAACACAACCAAATTTTAAATGTACTTTTGAGTAGAATTATTCTTTTGAAAGAATTCTAATATATAATTTAAGTGACTTTTGAAGTCTATGACTCTAGAGAATAATTGATTGAAAAATGTGTAAAAGTAAAAATTGCTTCTCCCCAATAACTTTATGGTATATGATTTCAAAAAAGTAGGGCCCTGGTTACTTCAACAAGTTGTCTATTTTTTCTCTCAACTACTCATTCTATTGTGGAGTGTCAACATATAAAGATTAGTAAATAAAGTCTTCTTTTTCAAAAAATTATGATAGTGTTTGATTGAAATAATCCCTTGTATTATCAGCTCTAATACATTTAATGCTTACCTCATATTGTGATTTTATCATAATAAATAAAATTTGAAAGATACGACTCACATCTGCTTTTTATTTGAGAAGATATACCCAAGTCAATTGAGTGCAATCTTCAATGAATGTTACAAACCCTTTAGCTCCTAAAGTATTGGAAATTCTTGATGGTCCCCATATTTTAGAATGAATTAAAGAAAAATGTGATCATGATATTGTACTATTCAAAGGAAATGATACTCTATGGTGCTTTGCAAATTCACAAACTTCATAATGGAAAAAGTCAACATCAATATTTTTAAACAAAGAATGAAACATTCTCTCTAGAATTTTGAATGCAGGATGTCCTAAACAACAATGATAATTCCAAATCTTATCTTTATTTGAATTAATAGAAAGTAAAGATAGAAACAAAAGATCATTATAGTTATGCTTGTATTTAAAACAGTACGATACTTTTGTTGCTCTAGCTTGCCCAATTACCCTCCCTATAGTTCAGTCCTAAAAAAACCCAATGATCATTGAAGAATGCTACAAGACATTTGAGGCATTGAGTTATTTTAAGGATGGAGAGTAAATTAACAGTAATGTTGAGAACTTATGACACATTTTCAAATATGAATGAAAAGGAAAGAGCCATTGTTCCTTGGCCTCCACATTAATTAATAATCCTCTATAACTTTTTTTTTTGTTGCTAGTACACTGCTAGTAGGTGTTGAGACATCCTGTAGAATATGTCATGTGATCTATTGCAGCTAAATCTACTATCTAAGTGTTGTAATTGTATGTTTTTTTAAGGCATTAAAGATATAGAAAATTAGTATTACCACTTTGAGCATGGGAGAGTGATTTATAATATTTCTCAAGAGTAATGAGGAAATTTATTAACCTTTCAATCTCTTATGAATTGAATAAGTTAGCCTTTGTACCGTTTGCTTCACGACCTAGTTTTTTCACATTAGTGAGATGGGCTTGTCCCTTCAATTGAATTTATTTGTAGCCTTTACCCATTCCTAGAAGCTCACCATGAAGTTTTCAGTAATCATGTTATGTGTCCCTTCTTCTTGCAGTAGTTGCATTAAAGGTTGTCTTTGTGAGTGAATTTATCTCCATTTTTTTTTCATGACTTCAGCAACATTTAGACCATCCCTTACAGTTTTTCTTTAAGTGATCATCATTGCAGACCCCTTACAATTAGAGTTTGGCATTCTAACATCACAATCCTTCTTCTTCTTTTACCTTAAATAGGAGAAAACTTCATTGAATAATGGCAATGTATCCAGGAAGGAACCCAAAAATTCTTTCTCTTTTCACATATTGTTTAAAACAGTATCTTCACTACATTTTATCTTAAATATTGATAGTAATCCAACTTTTACAAAAAAAAAAGGTTAGATTATAATATCCAATGGCAGATAAATTACCTTGCTTAGTTGTTGAGAGTTTCATCTTAATCTTATATATTATTGCAGCATCTTTAGCCTTGAAGTAAGTATATCACACGGCTTCTCAAACTTCATTTGTTGTAGTCAAGAACATGTAAAGGTCCACTCACTTATAACATCATTGAATTCTAAAGCAATGATATTATGGTGGTGTCTTCTCATCCCACAGTGTAAACTTAGGATTTTTAAGGTTTGGGGACAAGCATAAGAGGTAGTTAATCTTCCCTTTTCCTTTCAAAAAATTCTTCACAAGTTGAATCATTTTTAAGTAATTTCTCTCATTCAAGTGGTACGAGACTTGCAAATTTTGGAGTTCTCATGTTGCTTGATTGTTTTGATTTTCACCCTTAATAATAACTATTTCTTTAGGGGTAATGTAAGAGGTTTCAAATATGATGAAGTTAAAGAGAACACGAACATCATTTAAAAAATTTGAGCAATGACTGATGAGTGTTCAAGCAATAAGCAAATCTAAAACAAGGATTCTAAGAACCTTCATCTACTCTGATACCACGTAGCGAAATTCATTCTCAATTGTACTAAATAATTCAATAAAAAGCAAAATATATACAGCCTCATGATCTTATTATAGGAAAGTTGACTAATTACCAAAAAAAATTAATTGTTGTAGTATGAAGAGTAATTGCATATCCTCTTGCTATACAAGCCAAGAAAAACAAGTAATAGAATATAAAAATAGTAAATTATTATCCTAGAAGTAGCAAAAAATAATAAAATTTTAAAAAATTAACCTAGAAATATAAGTAAATAAACACAAAAAATTACAGCAAATTAACCTAAAAATAATAAGTAACAAAGCCCAAAAAAAGGCAGATAGTCAAACATAAACAAACCAATAAAATGCCATAGAAACAACAATAAAATAGCTTTAAGAAAGCAACAAAAACAGTAGCAAATCCACTCGAAAAAAGAAGCAAATCAACATAAAAAGTTACAGAAAAATAAACCCAAAAACAATAGGAAAAAAGCTAAAATAAATTAACTACAATAAAATAAAGCCTAGAACAACAAACAAAAAGTAAGTAATCAAATATAAAAACAACAAATAATTATCCCATAGATAGCAAAAAACGAAAGTAGCAAAATAGTTATTTGTCTGATCTCTAGCACAATCGAAAGCAATTTCTAAGGCACCGACAATAGCCAAAAAAAAAAAACAAAATTGATAGCAAATATAAATAAGAAACACTATTATATTAAACCCAAACCAATAAACAACAAAAAAAAAGATATAGAATGAAGATGATCAAACGATAATTAATCTTGCAGGTACCATGAAAGGCATCGGTGCTTCGATCTGATAGAAATGGAAGAAAGGCACACAATGGTGGTGGTGGGACCAAACGCACACTAATGGAAGCAAAACGAACGATGGTGGCATGTGACATTCTACGATTCAATCAACTAACTGTGGAACAAGGATAACAATTTGATTGGGATCCTACGTGTTTTAGCCAGATTTTCACTAAGATTTGATCCAAACTATTTAGCAGTTGTTCTCACTGGATCTAGGTCAAATTCAATTAAAAACAAATAAAAATTATATTTTGAGGGAGATTAGGATAAGTTTGAATTGGGTGTATTTTCTTATGATTGGGGCAAGAGGTATAGCTGAGTTGATCTAGGAGGTGATAAATGTGATTTAGAAGGTGAACTGAGGTGATTTGAGAGGTAAACCAATGTTGAGAGCTTAATGGATCTCATGAAAGTTAATTTCAAGAGTTGACATGAGGAGCTTAAGAAAGTTAAGGGAATTGCTCTAGTGAACTTGAGGATAGCTCTAGAGAGCTAATCCAGGGACCTCAGTAGAGCATGATTTACTTTACAATATTAATAAAACTTTTTTAAAGTTTGTTTATGGTGGATAATAATATGATGAAAATGTGGTCTTTTGGAGACTAAAGGGTTTTCTAGGAGAAGAATAATGGAAGATCATATTTGAGAGATGCGATGGCCAAAATATTCCTTAAAGTTATGAAAATGGAGGAAGAAACGTAGAAAAATGGAGCAAGAAAAAGATAAAGCAACCTCTTAAGAAATTGGATTTGGAAAAAATGGCCAATGGTTGGAATGAGCATAAGGAGAGAAAGTCTCCCCCAAGATTGAACATGTGGACCTTATATACGACTGTTCCTAAGGGCATTTTGATAATTTTAAACACGTGGTACTTAATTAATGGTTATCCTTCTTCAGGTGAGGATATTTATATAATTAGACTTATAGCCTTGAGATTTTGAAACCTATGAGCTTGGGAGGTAAGGAAACCTCCAACCATCTTTTTGCTTCCAATAAATGACAAGTAGAAGCCTCTCCAGCATATAGTCCTATTGTTTTTCTAGTGGTATTAAAAGGACAATTGATGTGCCCTTCTCTTATTGCTTGGCTAGAGAATCTTTATTCTTATTGGTTCCTCATCCTTAGTCAAAAGAAGATATTTTTGTTCTCTCTCATGTTGGCCCTAACCCCAAAATCTAGCTTCCAATAATACTCTTTAATATTGTTTATTTTACTGAAATTGCCCTTTTCTTCAAGGAGCTTACCTTTTATCTTTCTGTGGGCTATTTTGATGCCTAGTCAAACAAATTGACTTCACTTAGTTGACTTTTCTTAGTTGACTTTTCTTGTCACGTGTCACCAAATTATTAGCCACATTAGAACCTAAATTTTACCCTAAACATTAGGGTTTGATTATTATCTTTATATGAGTTAATTGGCAATGATAGTGAAAGACAACGAGCAGCGGTGACTATGTATTGGACAAGAGGTAATCGGAAAAAAATTTTGAATGAGAAAAACTAAGAATTCAAAAGCGTCAAATGTGTAAAGTTACGACATGTAAAGCTATTTGTTTTTTTTTTTTTGAATATTAAATCTCAACTCTTGAATTCATTTACGTCGAATTCAACGGTGAATGCTTTACTATGTTATGATAAAGGGACTTTCAGTCACTTTATTGTAGAAACATATTATGGGACGAAAGTTTACAACCCTGTGCAGCACTTTTGCATCTAATACTACGAAAATAAGCCTAGTTAAAGTGACACATTATCAACTGATTTTGCCTTATCTTGGGCTCATTGTGAGAATAGCTATGGTTCCCAACTACTATGTACAATTGGCTTAGTCCCCTCTTCAATGTTAAATCCTTGGCCAGCGACAAGCTCCCCGCAATCAAACAAGTTGGCTTGCCCAAACTCCAAAGGATCTAGTGCCATTGTACTCCCTACACGCACGCCTTGAAGCACATCTCTCATAATCAGCACATCCACGCTCTGAAGCATGTAATTTGGGTGTCACAATTGCAGTCCATGACATTCTCCCATTGCCCTGACCATGCACGTCCTTGTGCATGAAGAGTACACATTGCAAGTATACACATCCACGTGAAAGCATGAAGATCGCCTTGCACAATCTCACCCATGAACTCCCTGCTTACTCCTCGTTTCAAGGAGAAAACCCGCGTGCAGACACTGTTCTACCTGGTGCAAACGCTTGAGGGTGTGAGAACCCACTTTTTCATCCCATTTGTTGACCTTTGTTGTGACAAAGAGTGAGGAAATGCATGGTGCAACATTGGAGCACTTGGCAAGTTCGCAACAAGGGTTTTGGAGATGGCAAGTACAGCTCTGATACCATTTATCATGAGACGAGAGGTTACAACCCAGTGCAACACTCCCACGTCTCATACCACGAGAGTAAGCCTAGTGAAAGTAGTACATTATCAACTGGTTTTGCCCTACCTTAGGCTCATCAAGAAAACAACTCTAGTTCTCAACTAATCCCCTCTTCAACATTAAATCTTTGACTAGCATCAAACTCTCCAAAATCAATTGAGTTAGGCTGCTTAAACTTTGAAGTATCTACTGCTATTCTACTCCTCACATGCACACCCTAAAGCATATCTTCCACAATTAGCACATCCATAATCTATTCTAGCGTACAAACACATAATTTAGTTGTCATGATTGTCGTCCGTGACAAGCAGCCCTCCTCATTGTCCTAATTTTAGAAAAGAAAAATTATGACCCGCTTTTATTTATTATTTATTTTCTAACAATCGTACAGTGGGATCCACACGTTACCGCCATGCTTTAAGAATTTTTAGTAATCAGCTGTAACTCCGCAGTCAAGTTACAATATTGCAATAAAAAATAAACAAATAAATAAACTGGACCGTATCGTACTCAATAATTTCCCTCAATATTTGAAAAACTGAAGCAGATTTGTGTAATTGAAGCTCAGGTTTACAAACAAAACCCAAAAAAACAGCGTCTCTCGCTTTCTCTATCTCTCTCCTCCTCTTTCTCTCTCAATCATAGGGTTTCAATACGCGCCGTTTCGCTCTTCTCAATCGGTGACAGCATTGCCAGTGAGCGAGTGACCTCCAGGTAATTTTATCTTTTCCGCCTCTTTTATTTTCGATTAATGATAGTTTTTTATTTTGTTTTTTGTAAATTCATTTGGTTGCTTAATCTTCAGTCTCATGTATCGATTCATTTTTTTTTTCATTTTAAGATTCGATCTATATTTCTGTGCTAATTTAACTGTGTTATTAGTATTGTGCTTGTTGATTTTGATCGAATTTTTGTGCATTATTCGATCGAATTGTGTGCTCAATTGGATCAAGTCTGATTCGATCTGTTGATACTCTTGTTTGATAAAATTAGGATTGTCGATGGGTTTCAGATTTGGATTACTTTTAATCTCTTTTCGTTAGGTTTGTGTCTCAAATCAATTTTGTTGAGGTTTAAGCCAAATGCTTAAATTTCAGTGTGCTCTAGTAATAAGTTATATAAATTGACTGACGAAGACTCGGTTTGCTTCTTTCGAATTTATGCTGTTTCTGATGATAATTGCTTCACAGAGAGTCAGTAGCGGGGTCATACTTGTGGAGCAGTGGGGAACATTAATTTACTTGAAAGAATTTAGTCTTTATTCAAGTGTTTTTTATTTAATTTTGTATATATTTTACTCATTTGAAGTAGTTTTGTTGATGAAAATATTATTTTTTTTCCTTTTTTCTTGTATTCTATTGAAAGCCTATGGCAGCAAATCGAAAATTCATTGGGGGCAAATTCAAAATATGGTTGAAATTTAAAAGTAATTTCCTGAAAAAAATTAGACTCAGGGATTGCAGCTGCCTACACTGGTCCCTATGTGACTCTGTTACGGCTTTAAGGTTATGAATTATATACCAGAAAGCCATTTAATTCATGTTGTTTAAGTTTAGTGAAACTCTGCAAGTAAATGATCAATGTTTTATGAAATAAATAAAAAAATGTGAACTGGATAGAGTCTCAGCTAGAGAAACAATGTCTTCTATTCCATTGAGGGCAGTTCTTTGTTTTCTTGCATACTATTACACTGTGATCTGACATTTATTTACGTTTGTCTTATTTTTATTATATTGTTTTAATTCTTCATCAGATTAGAGATTTGGTTTTGGGTTTGAGAATTCTTTTGTGAGTGATTCAGTTTTCACTGGTTAGGTTCTGAATTTCTATATATCTGGCTAATGCAGCAATTCACAATTTCAGATAAAATATGGCAATGGAAGTTACCCAGGTGCTTCTGAATGCACAGTCAATAGATGGAACTGTGCGGAAGCATGCAGAAGAAAGTTTGAAACAGTTTCAGGAGCAAAACCTTCCCAGTTTCTTGCTGTCGCTCTCTGGAGAGTTAGCAAATGATGATAAGCCTGTTGATAGCCGTAAATTGGCAGGTTTGATACTCAAAAATGCCTTGGATGCAAAGGAACAGCACAGAAAATTTGAGCTTGTGCAAAGATGGTTGTCATTGGATGCCAATGCGAAGACCCAGATTAAGACTTGTTTGTTGAACACCCTGACTTCTACAGTAGCTGATGCTAGGTCAACTTCATCTCAAGTTATTGCCAAGGTTGCGGGCATCGAATTGCCACAGAAACAGTGGCCTGAGCTGATAGTCTCACTTTTGTCAAACGTTCACCAGCTACCAGCTCATGTTAAGCAAGCCACTTTAGAGACTCTTGGGTATTTGTGCGAGGAAGTCTCTCCTGATGTTGTAGAACAGGATCATGTAAATAAAATACTTACGGCTGTGGTTCAGGGTATGAATGCTTCTGAGATGAACAATGATGTTAGGCTTGCTGCTACCCGAGCTTTATATAATGCTTTGAGCTTTGCCCAGGCAAATTTTAGCAATGACATGGAACGTGATTATATCATGAGAGTTGTCTGTGAAGCAACACAATCCGCAGAATTGAAGATAAGGCAGGCAGCTTTTGAGTGTCTGGTCTCCATTTCATCAACTTATTATGAGAAGTTAGCTCCTTATATGCAGGACATCTATAGCATCACAGCAAAGGCTGTGCGTGAAGATGAAGAACCTGTTGCTCTTCAAGCCATTGAGTTCTGGAGTTCTATTTGTGATGAGGAAATAGATATTCTGGAAGAATATGGGAGTGATTTCACCGGGAACTCTGATATCCCATGCTTTTACTTTATTAAGCAGGCCCTTCCTGCACTTGTCCCATTGCTGTTGGAGATACTCCTCAAGCAAGAGGAGGATCAAGATCAGGAGGAGGGGGCTTGGAATATTGCCATGGCTGGGGGCACCTGCCTTGGTTTGGTTGCACGAACAGTGGGAGATGATATTGTTCCCCTAGTCATCCCATTTATTGAAGAAAACATAGCAAAACCAGATTGGAGGCAGAGGGAGGCAGCAACTTACGCCTTTGGTTCAATCTTGGAGGGTCCTTCACCCGACAAGTTGCTGCATATTGTTAATGTTGCTTTATCCTTCATGCTTAGTGCATTAACAAAGGATCCAAACAACCATGTTAAAGATACTACTGCTTGGACCCTTGGTCGGATTTTTGAATTCCTTCATGGCTCAACCATAGGTACACCAATAATCACCCAGGCAAATTGCCAACAGATAATCACAGTTCTGCTTCAGAGCATGAAGGACACTCCGAATGTTGCTGAGAAGGCCTGTGGTGCTCTCTATTTTCTTGCCCAGGGTTATGAGGACATGGGCCCATCATCTCCTTTAACACCATTTTTCCAGGAAATTGTTCAGTCTCTCCTTACTGTAACTCACAGAGAAGATGCTGGGGAATCACGATTAAGGACTGCTGCATATGAAACATTGAATGAAGTGGTGAGGAGTTCCACTGATGAAACAGCACCTATGGTGTTGCAACTGGTCCCTGTCATTATGATGGAGCTCCACAAGACTCTTGAAGGGCAGAAGCTTTCATCTGATGAGAGGGAAAAGCAGGGGGAGTTGCAGGGTCTTCTATGTGGGTGCTTACAAGTCATTATTCAGAAGCTAGGATCATCAGAGCCAACTAAGTATGTCTTCATGCAGTATGCAGATCAAATAATGGGACTCTTCTTGAGGGTTTTTGCTTGCAGAAGTGCCACTGTCCATGAGGAGGCCATGCTCGCCATTGGAGCCCTTGCCTATGCAGCTGGCCTTGATTTTGCAAAATACATGCCAGATTTCTACAAATATTTGGAAATGGGTCTTCAGAATTTCGAGGAGTATCAAGTGTGTGCTGTTACGGTCGGTGTGGTAGGGGATATTTGCAGAGCCCTGGAGGAAAAAATTCTGCCTTACTGTGATGGGATTATGACACAACTTCTCAAAGATTTATCAAGCAACCAGCTACACCGTTCTGTGAAGCCGCCTATATTCTCATGCTTTGGTGACATAGCGCTTGCAATTGGAGAGAACTTTGAAAAGTACTTGATGTATGCCATGCCCATGCTCCAGAGTGCAGCCGATTTGTCAGCGCACACGGCAAATGTAGACGATGATATGACAGAGTACACCAATTCTCTGAGAAATGGGATTTTGGAGGCATATTCTGGGATTTTCCAAGGGTTTAAGAACTCTCCAAAAACCCAGCTCTTGATTCCATATGCACCCCATATCCTCCAGTTCTTGGATAGCATGTACATGGAAAAAGACATGTAAGTTCTGTTGATTGATGTTCCTCTATTATTTGCACTTTGATCAAGTAATAATCTGTATTTTGTGGTTACTAATTTTTTGTTCATTTTACCCATAGGGATGAACTGGTCATGAAGACAGCAATCGGGCTTCTTGGAGATCTAGCAGATACACTGGGAAGCAATGCAGGTTCTTTGATTCAGCAGTCGCTTACAAGTAAAGACTTTTTAAATGAGTGTTTATCTTCAAAAGATCATATGATTAAAGAATCTGCTGAATGGGCAAGGTTGGCGATTAATAAGGCCATTTCTGTTTGAGGCTATTGGGCATGGTCTGTCCTTCTAACGAGTCCCTGCATGCATTTGGGTCTGTTGAGTCAGGGTAAAGGGTTGCATGTGTCAGGTCATCATCACATTTAGACAACAGAAGTTATCAATCTTCAAGTTGTCACTAACTTGCATCAGCACCATGGGATTGGGGTGTTCTTTGGCTGTGGAGGAAGTGCGTAGTGGCAGCATCACTGAAGTGGATGAAGCTACCCTCCACAAAAACTTAATAGAAATGAAAAGACATTATTATGGTGGAGGGTTGAAGTCGAGGAGAAAGGGGGCCACAATTGTGACACACTAATACAAACTAGTCCAGCTTCACTGGCAATTTGTGGCCCTTGAGGGTGACACCAAGCTTTTATTGGAAATAACTTCAGAGCCATCCTGGTGGTCTGCTTGCAAATGGCTATATGTGGTCGGAATGGATAATTGATGAGTTGGTTCCCTAGTGCGGCACTTTAGAAATTTTATCTTCATCCAGTTCTCATTACTGATTTTTCCCCCTAAATCTTCTTGTTAACTTGAGTCTACATCACTTCATCAGCATGTCTGCATAGTCATTTGGTTGTCTGAATGTTAACATTTTTCATACATACACATTTGGTGGGTTTGGGGTTCAAAACACAATTGAAATCATACACATTTTGCATTTGCATTTTTCATATTTCATTTTTGTCGTCAATAGTTTGTCTTAAAAGTCAAATGTTACATACATGCATTCATTCATAAAGGTTTTTCCATTCTGTCTTTATTTGTTATTACCAGAGTACAGGTTTTTATGAACTTCAATTGTGCTATATCATACTACGTATCTCCGCATGTGGGGGAGTGTTATTTTTCAAGTGATGTTATGAAGTTCATGGATTTTTGTGATTTTCCCTCTTTTTTAGGTTGTTTTCTTGGTTCACGTTTCCTTATTTTAATTTTATTTTGCTTTTATTTCATTTTTTTATTGTACTTTGGAACCACCCCTTATATAGAAGGAATATCACCTAATGAAAGGCCAAGTAAATTAATTAGTTTAAATTATTTCTAAATATATTGAGCAGTAGTATATGCAGTAGAGTATATTGTACAATTTAGATGCATTGCCCTGGTGGGCATATATGTATGTAGCAAGGACAAAACTACGTTACAGATTCTGTAAGGTACAGATTGCAGCATCAGCCGTTGGATGTGGTTGGATGTGGAGTGAGAAACTAAACAAAAGAAAATCGGATGGTGGGATGACGGGAGATGTTTGTTTCAGAATCTGTAACATAGACAGGTCCTAACGTAGGAAATTAAAATTAGTTGCTGACATAAGGAAATTAAAATTATTGGCTAACATAATATAAAAGTGATATTCTTCTTTTCTTTTTATTTCTTTTTTTGATAATATTGAATATCATAACCAAAATAATAATAATAATAAGTCGCATTTCAAATTTTCAAAAAATAGTAAAGTAATGTTATTACTAAGTAGCATTTCAAATTTAAATAACGTTATAACAAAGTACCATCTAATTCAGACTGACTACGAGATTGCACAATTCAGAATTTCCAATCGTTAGTTCATTGTTAAGTTTGTTTTGCATTATTCGGCCCTCGGTTCTATTTAACATATAATTATTATTCAAAATAGAAATAATAATACAAGTAATCAACACTTGACCAGACATATGATAGACCTATCATGTTACGTTATTTAATATAAACTTAATAAAAGTGTGATTAAGTTATATTATCTATCTATTAACTTACATCCAATACAAAAGTTGTACGTATGTTTTGTGGCGGCGTTAGCACCAGGTAAATTAGACAGTTGCCTAGAGTCTCAATTTTTTGGTATTTATTTATTAATAAGTATAATTAATATTTTTTAAAATAAAAAATTTAAGTTATGTATATACCTTTTTTCTATAGTAAAAAAGCTTAATTTTTAGGTTTTACCCTATTATTACCCTCATTCATAATTATCTCCCTTATTTGATAATTTTTACCTTAAATGTAAGATAAATTTTGTGGTACAATAATTATTTTAAACATTACTTCTTTATTTTTTTTTGGAGGGAAATTACTATTTCCCAAAAAAAAATTAAATGCTTTACCTTTCCAAAAATAACTCTTATAAAATTAGTAACGTTAGATTTTGAAAGCTAACTTTCAGTATTCTATTAAAATATATTTAAGAACTCAAGGATCCTTCCAACAAAAGGTTTTTGTGTTGCTCTTTTCTCTTTCTATATGAAACTCATTGTCATCATTATATTCACCTCAGTTAGTCAATTGACTCAATTCCAAATGTTATCATTCTATTTTTTTTTTATATTGATTATGGCTTGAATAATCTAGAAAAAAAATTGTGTTTGTTTATTTGTTTGTTTTTTAGATTTGAAAAACATGTCAACTAGAAAATATGTATCAAGATATGAAAAACTACAAAAAAAAAAGGAGAATACAAAAGTTAGTCCAATATAAAAAAATGAGCTCTTGATAAATTTGTCACAACTAGTAAAAAAGATATAGATTTAAAGAAGAATTAGTTATTGAACAATCAACTTCAAATGAATTAAATAGTGATGAAACAGTAAATGAAATAAACTACATTCAAGATGATAACAATAAAAATACAGACAAAGTTGATGTAGGAAATATATTTGTTCCAAATTATATTTATGATCTAGTAAGATGGAAAAATGTTGATACAAAGTTAAAAGATCTTTCAATAGAAAAAGGCCCAATTAGAAATAATGAAATTTATAGGCATTTCTCCACTATATTTTACGTTAAAATATTACCAAATGAAGAAAAACATGACAGAAAATGGTTGATATATTCAAAAGAATTTGACAAAGTATATTATTTTTGTCACAAATTGTAGCAAAAATCAGCTTAATGATGAATGAACAAGAGATTGAAAAAATCTTAGTTTTAAACTTGAAAGTCATGACACAACCAATGACCATATAACTAATATAAATGCATGGATTGATTTAGAAGTAAGAATATGAAAAAGAAAAACAATTGATAAATATGTTCAAGAAAGAATTAACAAGGAAAAAGAAGATTGAAAAAAAGTAATAATAGGAATTATTGTTGTTGTAAAGAATCTTGCTAAAAATAATTTAGCATTTCGTGGAAAAAAAATGAAAACATTTATAAAGAGAAAAACATAAACTTTTTAAGTTTAACTGAAATGATTGTAGAGTTTGATCCAACAATGCAAGAACATATTCGACGTATTAAAACTAGTGAAATTCATGATCATTATCTTGGACGTAACATACAAAATAAACTGATATTGATGGTAGCACTTGAAATAAAAGATAAATTGTTAACGAAGCTAAGGAAGCAAAGTATTTTTCAGTTATACTTGATTGTACTCCAAATGCAAGCCACTAAAAATAAATGTCTTTCATATTAAGATGTGTGGATATTTCAACAAATCTATTAAGGGTGGAAGAATATTTTTTATGATTTTTACAAGTTGACAATACCACTGGAAAAAGGTTTTTTTTTACGAACTTGTGGATGCAATTAAAACTCTTGAACTTGATATTAATGATGGAATAGGACAAGATATGATAATGGATCTAATATGAAAGGAAAAAAATCGAGATGTACAAAAAGAATAGTAGAAATAAATTCTAGAGCATTTTGTATACCATGTGGTTGTCATAGTCTTGACTTATACTTAGTGATGTGGCTAATTCTTGTTCTAAAGCTATTTCATGTTTTTTGGAGTTGTTCAACATGTTTATTCTCTGTTTTTTCTTCACCTAAAAGATAGAAAATTTTACAAGATAATGTACCTAATTTAACCGTTAAATCATTGTCACAAAACATGTTGGGAGTCGTATAGAAAGTGTCAAAACGATAAATTCTCAAGCTCCCCAAATTAGAGATGCTTTACTTCAATTAGTAGAAGTTAGTGAAGATCCTAAAATAAAAAGTGAGCTAAATGTTTAGCAACATATGAATTAGAAAACTTTGAATTCTTGTTAGGTATGATTCTTTAATATGATATATTAATTGTTGTGAATATTGTTAGTAAAAGCTTACAAAAGGAAGATATCCAAATTGATGTTGCCATAAATCAATTGAAAGGTCTTTCATCTTTTCTTGAAAATCACAAAGAAAATGGTTTTGTGTCTACTATGATTTAAGCTAAAGAAATTGCAAATGAAAAGGAAATAGTACTAATTTCATGAAAAACATATAATTCGTAGAAAAAATAAATTTGGTGAGAATAATAACGAAGAGAAAATTTTCTCTCCTGAAGATTCTTTTAAAATTGGTTACTTTGTGTGTGTGTGTGTAGTAGATCAAGCTATTTCTTCAATCAGCAATAGATTTGAGCAATTTCAATTCTAAAATTTAAATCATTAGATAATGAAAGTTAAGAAGTTATTGTATTAATCTTGAAAATGTCTTGAAATATGATATGTTTTTTATATTAATGTATTAGATTTGTTTTTGGAGTTAAAAGTCTTAAAAGAGCTTTTACATATTGAAAGAAATACTCCATTTGATACACTTAATTATATTAACAAAATAGATTCTTTTTCAAATGTTTTTGTAACTTATAAAATATTATTGACAGTACCTGTAACTAATGCTTCTATTGAGAGAAGTTTTTCTAAATTAAAGTTAATAAATCTTATTTAAGAAGTAAAATGTCAAAAGAAAGATAAATGGATTATCTATATTAGTTATTGGAAAAGATTTGTTAGCTAAATTAGAATATCATATTTTAATTAATAATTTTGCATCTCAAAAAGCAAGAAGAATAAAATTTAATTGATTAGTAATTCGCATTAGTGATGGCTTTGCGGCAAGGACCATAGCAGGTAGGAGTAATGATTTAAAGTTCATATGAAGATTATGGCTATGACAAGGTTTAGAGTATCTTACAAAGGTGGAATTTGTGGAAGACAAACCTAGTTAATATTTATGTAGAAACAAATAGATATCTTTCCTTTTTTTTTTTTTGGAATCTTGTTAATAATTGTTGTAATTCAAGATATTATTGAATATAGTTGAATTTTGAGCTACTCAATATTCTTGCGAGATTTTTTTGAGTTATTGAATGTTTTTTATGAGAGTTGATATTTTAAAATCAGAAGACCTAAAATAAAGTTTCGCCGAAGGCCCCCAATTGATTAAAGTCAACATATGATATGTTGACAAACTATATTAACAAGTTTATTTAATTGTGCACTAATAAAATTTTATTTATTTTTACTTGTTCAGAGGCTCAAAACTAGATTCATTTGAACAATTAAACGAAGTTAATTATTTCTCTTTAGAAATCTCACTATGTAAAGAGATATCACATCTAAGTCAAGGTCTAGCTCCAATGATAACGAGCGATTGACTTTCGTGGGACTCAAGTCTTGGATTTGAACTTCAAAGGGACATTAAACAAATTCTCCTTGATCAACATTTTAACCCCTTCAAAACTTCTCAATTACAATTCACTTTATTGTATAATCAATAAAGTGGTTTATCAAATAATTCCACTAGATAAATTGTATACAAATTTTTACTATTTTTTGTTAAGTGCATTTGTTTGCAGTTCTTAGAACTCTTATCATTTTGTTTCTCGACAACCTTTCTAGGTTGTCAAAAGTAATGTTTTTAATAAGATTATTAGTGAATCACCCATACACCACCACCCTAACACCATCACTGCCGACATATGGTCTCCTGAAAGATGATAAATCTAATTTTAGTTGTCTTAATTAAATGATTATAAAAAGATTAGGTGTTGGGAGTTCAAAGTATTGTTTGTGTCATGTCCTTTTTGGTAGTGCTTCCTTTCCACTAATAATAACAATAATGCATTGCCATTTCCTCACCAAAATTCAACTCTCGATGAATTTGAAAATGCGCTCTTTGATTTCATCTTAAGGCCACTCACCATGTTTGTCTCCATCTAAAGCGATGAAAGCGAAATATGAGGCTAAAAAAATTAGGTATTGCTTATTTATTTATTTGTCTAAAATTTGAATCAATTTGAATTTAATTGAAGTTTGAGTAGTTTGAATACAATTATTTAAATGATAATATAGTTTTTTTATATTTGAATATAAGTGACATTTTATTTATTTTTATAAATAAAAAAAATTAAAATCTGAGATATTTGACATTTATGTTCTTATAAGTCAAAATCAAGAAAAGGAGATTATATTTTATAATATAAGAAATAGGCATATTCAAAAAGGATATTTTAAGGATATAATATATATTTAGGCCTTTTTCTATTTAGATGAAAATTTTAAAATTTTATTTTTTTATTTTTCATGTAAATATTTGATGCTCAGCCATAAACTTCAAAAAAAGAAAAGTAAATAAAATTACAAAAATGCCTGTAATTAAGAAAATTGCAGAATTCAGACATTTAGTTTCATATCATTCGTTCACTTCATGATCAAAGTGGCGTTTGGTAACACGGAAAAGAAAATCTCAATGAAGGATTTAGAACATCCCTAACTCTCAATACATAATTTGGATTTTGGAAAAATGAAGACCACATATCATCACCGTCCATAGAGGGCCAAAAAATAACATTTTGAAATACTTCTACAGCAGCACTTATCCTTTTTTTTTAATAGGTATTCAAATTACTGTTTTAACTGCTTTAATTTTTGTGGCTTCTGTTTATTGTTGAAAAATCATGAACCTAATTTGTGAATGATAGTTAATTATAAAAAATAACGAGATATATGGTTTTTTTTTAATGTAAATATTTGAAAAGAGTACATAGAAGAAAAAGAATATAACCCATGATTAAAAATTATTAATAATTCATAAATTCTTAAAAGCTCAAGAATAGATAGAAAGAGTATGATAGATTTATAATTCTAAAATAATTTAACTCTACCATTTCATGAGAAATAAATAAAACATGGAAAGATGCCAACAGCTTTTATGATTTGGTAAAACAGTTATAGAAACCCTTATCTTTATGAATGGTGATGGAGAGATATTCAAATCTTTTTTTGGGACAAACATCGAGGGTTTGCATGCTATTACTGACCTCAAAAAAGAGTTTGTATCTCAAAAAGGAATTAATTTATTTGACCATTTCTAAACACAAAAAAGAATTTATGAGTTCCAAAAATAAATGTGTATTTATAAAAATAAAGGAATCTCAATGACTACTTTGCCGAACTATGGCTGTCACCATCCTTCATCCTAAAATATTTGGTGCAATATTATGTTAGAGCTTAACATTTATATATTAGACTTGGCCTAATACATATGAATACAGGGTGCCGCTGCCAATTTTTTTGACAAAATTGGTACAATTAATACAACATTAGAGCTGAAGTTTACATATTCGGCGTAATATGATTACATGTAGCAGATTTTAAATTCCAATATCCAACCATTAAGTATACTTTTAGCAATTATCATTTTGGGACAACAAAACTTTTTGTTGCAACTTAAAGTAGATGCAAGTTCAAGCATCTTTAATTAATTTCCATCATTCCATGATTCTAACAATGGGTGCAAGTAATACAAGAAGGATGTAAGTATCGTGACATCTGGACAGCAATAATGCAATATGACCTAAAAAAATCAATAAAATGAGATGGTCATCAGTCTCAGAAACGAGAGCTGGTGGCGCATTAAGATCCACCAATAAGCTGAAAATGGCAGATTGACTGACGCAATAGAGAGAAGAAAAGCAGATTGACTTACGCAAACGTTGATAGAACACGAAACAGCCAATAAGCTGAAAATGGCTTAAGACTTAGCCATGCAATAACTGACAGCTTTTTTTGTTTGTTTTTTTTTTGCTTTTTTTATTATATGTAACATATTTAAATAGTGAGCCACTCGGCTTTAATCGAGTGGGTAGGGCTTGCTGCCTCTAACTTGAGAGCAGTAGTTTGAATTCTACAAGTGTAATGTGAAAGTATTTTTTTTTAATTATATTATATAATTGAGTGAAAATAATTTTTTTCTTTACCTAAGTGTGAATAGAGTAGACGTCTCTTGAATATTAATAAGGGTTAAAAATTTAGACAGAACTTTATAAGTATTGATGTAAATTAATTTTAATAATAATTTAATTTATAAATATTAATTACAATTTTATGAAATACGAATTGTAGTTTGAGGATAGTTTAATGTAATAAAAAAAAATTTAATAGTGCAGTTGACTTTAGGTTTGTGGGCAAGAGGGTTAATGCATTTCATCATAATTCCGTTGCTATTTGGTGGGGTTGCACCATCACTACAGCTATAAACCCACATTTCCTAACCCTCACAATTGAGAATAAAAGCAGACCTTTCGTCCCTGTCTCATCCTCTGTCTGTGAATTAAGCATCAATTGCTCACATACTCTAAATCATCAATGGCTGCTCTTGGGATCAAGACCTTCATTCTGCTTTATCTCCTATTCAATATTCCCTTATTATCTTCAGGTAATAATTTATGTTCTAAATTAATTAATGTCATGCATCTCGACACATAAAATATAATTTGTCTTAATATTTAAGTTTTTAATTGTGACAGCATATCTTTTTATTTTTTAGGAATGGTTGATGGCTTCAAGATCAATAGCATTCACTCTGATCAACAATCACTGCACAAGGTAGTGGGTATAGAAGCTATATGAATATTATAATATCAGGTTTAAAAAAAAAAAAAACTAACTCATCTAATATAATATTCATGTGAAGAATAATGTTAATACTCATGCCGTTAGGCATAACTCAGTTGATTGAAATGCACTTCGCGAGTTCGCAGTAACTCGAGTTTTAAAAATATTAAGGATCAGATTTGTTGTTTAGTGGATGAGAATTTTAACATTCCCCATCCAAATCTTAAAAAAAAATGTTACTATTTATTTAAGAGTAAATTCTCTTTTAGAGCCTACGAGTTCTTCAATTATATTTTTAAAGATTATCTTAAATATTTCCTATCACATATCTATTTATGTTAAAAAAAATTATTACTGTCTACATTTCTATATTTATTTTAATTAATCTTCGGTTAGATCGGATAAAAATACTATTTTACTTTTCAAAAGTTAGATCCAATATTAATAGAAGCATTGACATGGACTTTTGGATATCTTATAAGAATAATGAAATAAAGATAATTTAAACCCCACCTCGACCCTTTACAAGAACAAATAAAAGTTGAAATATTTTAAGATATTCTTAAAATTTAAATTTATGAAAGTTACCTTAAAAATTTGTCTTAGTGAGGTTGAAGTCTAATTCATTGCCGGGGTGGATATCATTTTTCTTTTTCTATAATACAAAGACTAACCAAGAGTAATTGGTGCAAAGCTAGAAAATAAAGGATTCAGCAGACTAATGGGGAGTTCATATACGTTTGTACTTTATAACATCCTGCAATATTATAGAAAGCTTTTGATTAATTTGTAGTAATTTAGCTGATTTTGATTGTGTTAAGGACATGAGTATGAGGAAGAGGTTGATGCTTGGTGCGGTGCTGGATTATGATGACACAGGTCCCAATCCAAAGCACGACCCCAGAAAAAAACCTGGACCTGGTGGCAAGTCTTGATTGCAGCAAATTTCATACCCCTTAATTCTAATTAATTTATCATTAAATAATACTGGAAAGCACTCTTTCTCCCTACTCTCTCACGAGGTTTTGGTCATCTATGAGAAAACTTATATAATATTGCATTTTAAATAAGTTTATACAGTAATAATACTATTAACTGTATTAACCCTTGCGTTCATACTGGGGTGTAGTTATAAGAATTTTCAATATGAGTTCGCAATATTATTGTACTTCAGATAATACTGATCTTCTGTACTTTCTTTCTTTGGCTATTATATTGCCTGCAATATGAATAATAATAAATAAGCCCCTAAGGGCGTGGTCGGGTTGGTTGCAGTGAAGCTGTAGCCTCTACCAAAATCCGGGTTCGATTCTTGGGGGAGGTTAGGGGGATTAAAAATGTATTTGGGCTTGACAACCCCCTTACCTTTAAAAAAAAAAAAGAATAATAATAAATAAATGATGTTAGCATTGCCCCTTGCCGACAACATCTTGTGTGAGGACGCAATCACACAAATGTGTATATTTGGATTGAGGCCATACATTAAATAATCTACGCATGATTATACATGCTCTTTCCTTTGTTTTTTTTCCCCCTCTCCACAAAAACGTGATCATGCTCACTATTCGCTGTTGATTACATACAAGTATCCTATATGATGTGTATGTACTCTATATATCTATTAGTGTAAGGATCCTTCTCCTAATTTTTAAGTTCTTCCGAACTTAAAATAATCACATGTGACGTGTACTTTAATACTTACGAATGTTCACTAATCCCTTGAATTATTACAACTATAGGAGAGGTAATCAATAAAAAATAACTTGTAAACCAAAATCTCAATAAGTTCCTAAAATTTTGCAATAACCAATAAGAGTAACCTAAAATATATTGAGGGAAGAGATGTTGCAATTCCATTAATAAGATGAAATTTAGGACCAAAACAAAAATAAAAACAGATAATTGTTTTTCTTTTCCTTAAAAAAAGTTCTCCTAGTGATAAAAAATCTTATCCACTAAACATCAATCCTTGTTTTCTATCGCCTAAATTTAGGTGATTACCAGTACAAGACACATTTATGACTAGTCAAGATATGCCCAAAAAATAAAGTATTTTTTTTTAAAAACATTTGAATGATTTTCTCTCTTATCATTCATTCAACAATTTTCATAATTGAATGTCTGTATTTTATAAAGTATGGGCATGTTTATGATTCACAATAACTTATTGTCAATTTATTTAGGGTTAATGTCATCTAATGACACATGGTTCAACAAATATAAAAAAAGGTAATACAATTTTTAAAAATAGACAAACAAGTGATAAATCATTAACTCTTACCGTTAATTGTAACAACGTAAAAGCAAAATGGGAACAATTGATACAAATAATAGAAAACAAAGGGTTAATGTCACCTGGGTAACGCATGTATCAACTTTTATCTCATAGATGACAATTGTTTCAAAAATACTCCTACAAGTGACAAACCATTAACTTCTGCCATTAACTCTAACGACACAAAAATATTGTAATTGAAAGAAAAAATAAAAGAAATATGTTGATAGAGCTTTGTTAAAAATTGTATTGGATATCGCTATTGCTACTGGACTGTGCAGATAATTTGTTTACTATGAATAGGATTTTGAACAAACAAATGTCTACTAAGTCGTCATATTGGATTCTTGAATTTTTGAGTCTAATATTTACAAAATTAGTGCAAATGACATTAATATATATCATACTTCATGATTCATGAGAGATTTGCTTCTTCTTTTATGTTCAAAAATTAGTTTGATTCAGTGAGAATTTATTTTTTAAATATTAGTTTGATCTAAACCCCACAAAAAGCCTAGATTTAGATTTAATTTAATTTCTTATAAAAGAAAATTAAAAATCAGTGAGAAGGGGTGGGAACATCATTTTCTAATTAATTGACCACTTTTGTTAGAGTTAACTACAGAAGTTAATGATTTGTCACCTATAAGAATATTTTCAAAATAATTGTCAATTTTGCGATAAATGTTGAAACATGTGTCACCTAGGTGACATTAGCCCTAATATTTAAATAAAGTTACAGGGGCAAAAACATTATTTCACTAAAAAACAACCAATGACAACCAATTTAATTGAAAAATTAACAATTTGTCATCAGTCTGCCTATCATTAAAAATTGTATCCTCTTTTGATATTTGTTGCAACATATTCACCTAAATGACATTAACCCATTTATTTTTTATTCATAGAAACCATTGACATTATTGAATTGTATTATGAACCATAAACACCAGAGAAAATGCTTTGAAAAGACCTACAATATATCTTTTTTTTTTTTGGTCAATTTTGATAAAGTGGGACAAAATGCAAAAGGTTATAAAGTCACCAACACAAACACTTACTTCTCTAATGAGAACAACATGTTATATAGCATTCTTATTTTACTAAAATGAGGATACCCTTATTAGAGTATTATTATTATTATTATTATTATTATTATTATTATTATTATATATATAGAGAGAGAGAGAGAGAGAGAGAAAGGTGATCTAGTTTAAGATTTTGGACTTTCTTAGAGTACATCATAAATTGGCAATGGTGTGAATGTACTTTTACAATGTTATAAAATTATATTAACAATGTTATCGATTTGCCTTGAATTATAAGTTCGGATTGAAAAAATTTTCAATGACAGTTTCCACATTTTATCAAAGTGTAAAAAAATTATTATGTCATATGGTGTAATAGCATAATAAACATTGCATTATTACATTATATGGTATGAATTTTTTCTGTATTTAAATAAAATGTGAAAATCCTTATTAAATAATGACTCTATATTTATATATACACTCAATCAACAATATTTATACGTACACAGTACAGCCCCTTCCTACATCTTCTATTTCTTAGATCATTATAATCTGCAGTGCTGAGTATTTGCGCACCTTCAAAGGCAAAGGTGTTGGTATCCATTTGTACTTTAAATTGTCTAGGTTCATTCAAAGCATTAATGGCAAAGAAATTAAAATGTTACTATTCATGTGATATCTTACATGACCTATTTTCTCACAATTCACTATTTCCTTCCTGTAATGATCACAAGTTGACTTGGCAAGAACTAGGGTTAATGCCATAAAAGTTTGGGGTGTTCGCGGATCGTATTTTGTGAATTGGATATCACTATATATCCGATCTATGATTTTTTAAATTTTAAATTTTAAATCCAACCCAATCAAATTCTCAGATTGATAAATTCAATCAAATCCAACCGTATGCATGCGGATCGGATGTTAATTTGATCTAATGCATATCCAATCTACCATTTTGTGGATTGAAAATTTTTAATTTTGTCCAATTCATGAATTAATTAAAAAATTAATATAAAAATAATTTTACTACTGATCAAATTCAAAATTAATTGTTAAAATAAAGATAGAATTATACATTCAAAATTTCAAAATATAACGCATTAAAAAAATCTCATTTGTTTAGATCAATACATGAAAAGCTTGAAAAACTTGAAAAGACAGTAAGAAATTAAGCTTAGTTACCTCAAGTGACGAGGTAAAACGGTGATGGTTCTGGTCGTGCAGTGGGATAGAGGTTAGGTATTATGTGCTAAAGAGTTTTGTTTGGCTTAGGGTTTTTGTTTTGCTTTAGAATTTTTACTGTTTCGAAACTATATTTGTTTATTAATTATTCAATTATTTAGTTATTTTTTATTTTTTATTATTATCAAATAAGATATAAATATGGTGTTAGTGTAATTATATTTTAACTTATTTATTTATTAATAAGTAGTAATGTCACATTTATAAGGTTTTTTTAATTAAATAAATATTTTTTTGTGGAAATAAATTCATATTCAATCCACTGACCGTGGGTTTTTAAATTTTAACCTAATCCAATCCACCAATCCATAAATTGAATTTTGCGGATTAAATTCTTATAAATTAAGCAGATTGAACAGATGAGATTGGATTCTGAATCCCCAATAAAAGTTTACCATTGAGTTGCATCACGACTAAGATTAATGGAAGCCATATCCACTTTTGACGCATGTAGGGTTTGTTAAAATTGACAAACTCGTTTTGTGTAAGAGAACAATTCTGTTAGGTCTTAGCCTTCCCATTGGGGAAATTCCGACTTCATAGTTGAAGGGCCTTGAATTTGAGTATTGCTTTTTTTTTTTTGAATTTATTTGCAGCAAATTGTGGTTGTTTGATTTTCAATCCAAGACTCCATTTCGATTCCCGGAGTTGATTATAGTCCGAGATCCCAAACTATATATAGCTTTAGAATTAGTTTGTAAATTTCATAATTCAAACGAAAGCGGATGGATTTTTTTTCCCTTCCAATTAGACGATGCTCCTTTCCTTGCAAGGGAACCGGGCAGGCAACTTACCAAGATAAAAGCTTACTAAAGTTTATACTTTATATTTTATACGTTCCCACGAATCTTGACCGTCGAAATCATCCAATCGTGAACATCTAATGGGCAACATACTTTGCTAAATCCGAGAGATGAAAGCCTAATTGATGTATGTGTATATAGAATAATTTTGTAATAAGGGAATTTCTTATTTTGTAAGTGACAAAATAAAACATAAAACACACACAAAAAAATACACACTTAAAATTAGAAATGTGAATTGATGTGTGTCTGTGTGTGAGTGTGTGCATATTAATAAGGGATCTTGATTACATTAAAATCAAGATAAGTTAAAAGATTAAAAAAAAATTCTAATATAATATATTTTATTTTGTAGTGTATTAAATTTTGTGTTGTTTTTATCTGTCAGCTTAATTTTAATATCATTAAATATTCTTAATTAGAAACTCATTGCACAGACACAAACACCCACACATAGGGATGACAATTGTACCCGCAAATCCGCAAACCCGCAAACCCGCCCAAACCCACCCGCCAAAACCCGCTCGTTGCGGGTAATTTTATCCCTTGCGGGCGGGTTTAGTATTATAGATTAAAACCCGCACATGGATGCGGGTGGGTTTGGTATTAGCCTTATACCCGGTGGATACCCGCATGGATATCCACCAAACCCGCAATAATTTTTTTCAAATATTTTTAATTTAATTTAAATATAAATATATATAAAGAAAATAATGTAATTAATCAAATTACCAAATAGCCAAAGGTTCAAAGTTGTGTATGTGTGTATATGACTCATTTCCTATTCTAAAGTCATAACCTAAAGGAAATTAAAGGTATTTTCCTTCAAATTAGTATTTGAAAATATTAATCTTAATTATTATTATAGGCATTGTGTTGGATGGGTGCTTATGGTGGTGAATGAAATGAATATCTTCTCTTTAATCTTGTTTTAAATGATAATATGAAATATAATTATTATTTTTAGATATTAGTTTGTGTTTTTTAAATAAATTTGTGTAATTTATACTTAAATTTGAGAATTTGTGTTGAATTGATGTGGAAATTTTAATTTTTCATTTACATTGTTTAAATATAAAATTGAATATGTTATATGAAATTTGAGGTTATTATTATAAATTTATATATTAAACATTTGTGATTTTAAATATGGAAACCCGCAAAAAATCCACCGGATACCATTGCGGGTTTAGTAATTATTAAAACCCGCTGCGGGTGGGTTTTTTTAAAAAAATTAAAACCCGTTGCGGGTTGCGGGTGGATTTGGTAATTTAAATTTTGTGCGGGTTTGGGTTTGGTAATGGCAAACCCGCTGCGGGCGATGCCCATTGCCATCCCTGCCCACACATCTTCTTAGGTGAAGACTCCGAAATACAAATTTTATGTGAATGGAGGAAAAAAAAAAAAAAAGAAACTCCAACGCATTAATTTTTTATCTTTTAGTGTCGGGAATTCGTCCTTTTTTTTTTTTTTTTAGCTCCATCTAGATGAATTTTGTATTTTACCATTTGCACCTGAGACTCTATTTACATCGAGCAAGCTTTTGGTAAGAGAATCTCGTACTTTACAAATAGGAGAACCACTTTATGACTTTAACAACATTGTGACTAGGGATGGTAATTGTAGCTGCAAATCCGCCCAAACTCACCCGTCAAAACCCGCCCGTTGCGGGTAATTTTATCTATTGCGGGCGGGTTTAGTATTATAGATTAAAACCCGACATGGATGCGGGTGGGTTTGGTATTAGCCTTATACCCGGTGGATACCCGCATGGATATCCACCAAATCCGTAATAATTTTTTTCAAATATTTTTAATTTAATTTAAATATAAAAATATATAAAGAAAATAATGTAATTAATCAAATTACCAAATAGCCAAAGGTTCAAAGTTGTGTATTTGTGTATATGACTCATTTCCTATTCTAAAGTCATAACCTAAAGGAAATTAAAGGCATTTTTCTTCAAATTAGTATTTGAAAATATTAATCTTAATTATTATTATAGGCATTGTGTTGGATGGGTGCTTATGGTGGTGAATGAAATGAATATCTTCTCTTTAATCTTGTTTTAAATGATAATATGAAATATAATTATTATTTTTAGATATTAGTTTGTGTTTTTTAAATAAATTTGTGTAATTTATACTTAAATTTGAGAATTTGTGTTGAATTGATGTGGAAATTTTAATTTTTCATTTACATTGTTTACATATAAAATTGAATATGTTATATGAAATTTGAGGTTATTATTATAAATTTATATATTAAACATTTGTAATTTTAAATACGGAAACCCGCAAAAAATCCGTCGGATACCATTGCGGGTTTGGTAATTGTTAAAACCCGCTGCGGGTGGGTTTTTAAAAAAAAATTAAAACCTGCTGCAGGTTGCGGGTGGGTTTGGTAATTTAAATTTTGTGCGGGTTTGAGTTTGGTAATAGCAAACCCGCTGCGGGCGGTGCCCATTGCCATTCCTAATTGTGACAGATGTTGTAAATCAGTAAATGAGCTTTTTCATCGATTCATAACATTGTGAAAGGTTCATAATGCTGTCATAGTGATTCCCATATTTTATAAAATACAAATTTCGTTGCTTGAAAATTTTCAAATCTATGTTTTTATTTATTTATTTATTTATACTAGCATATTCACTTTAATAAAGTGATAATGTTTTTATTAAATAATTGTTTCACACACAGACACATATATAAAGAGAGAGAGATCTTCTCTAATAAGGATATATTCATTGGTTAAAATGAGGATGATACCATTAAAATATAAAAAATACAGATTTTATTACATTAGAGGTTGTGTTATTTTGTCTGTCAGTATATTGAAATTGTTTTTTTTTTTTATTAGTGGCATTATCACTTTGTTAAAATATATATAACATTACAAATTTTCATTGGAATGCGTTGAAACAAAAATTTGTTAAATCCATTATTTATACAATTGGCATCTTATGATAAGTCTAGTTAAATTAAAATTTTATTTATTGCATATATTGTAATAGAGATTAATTTATTAATTCTCTAATTTAGTGAGATTCTAATTTATTAGAAATATTTGTTTCTTAATTTAATTAAATGTCTAATTTATAAAGTCTATTAATGATAAGATTTTTTAATTGGCACATGAGATCTATTTAGAGCAAGAAGTTGGTTCAAACATGAAGTTCATTAATTGGTCTAAATATTTTTTGGGAGACCAGTAAGACAAGAAGATCATATTTATTCCTATACAGATTCATGAGAATTATAAGAAAAAATAAACTCTTATTTGGAAAGAATCTAAGTTTTTAAGACTTGTTATTTTGGTAAAACCCTAGTGTTTAAATAAAGAGAGACATTTCACAATTGAAAACACGCATAACACAGAGCATAAAGTAGAGAAATAAAATTCGGCCTCGTCCCAAGAGAATTCGAATTTGGTTTATAATGTTGTGTTGATTTATTTATTTATTTTCTTTTCATCTCTGTGGAGAGTTTATGTGGATTTTAAATCACTAGGCGTTGAAGAATTGAAAAATTGTTATTGATCATTTTGCGAAGTGCCTTGAGAATCGTAAATCAAGAGGGGTAGCAAGTATTCAAGAGAAGCAGATTCAGTTTAAGATTTAGTAAACTGTATGATGATAAACTATAAGTGAGAGTTTTAAGTTTGGTAAATCCATAAATTGTAATATATCAACTTAGTGAATTGCTTTTCATCTGGACATGGCCTTGTGGATGTAGGAATGATTAATCCGAACCACATAAAAATTTCCGTGTAATTTATTTTCTACAATTTATTGTGTTTTTAGAAAATTAATATTTTTTATGCGGATAAACAATAGTAATCATGAACAGTATCCATAAACAATAACGGTGAATAATATTTCAAAAAATTAATTAAGTTGTTAATTTTTTATTTTTAATTACTTACATTTATTTGCGATAAATCTAAATTTTTTTTAAAATTTAAAAAAAAATTCTCAAAATGTATATGGGATTCAAAGACTGATGAAGAGTTTAAAACAAGGTGGAACGATGACATCGAAAAAGCGCAATTGGATAATAATGAATGGCTACGCGGAATTTATTAAATTAGATCAAAGTGGGTGCCTGCACATGTAAATCATGTATTTTGATGGAATTTATGAGGGATCTAACGAAACTTTCATCCTCAGAAAGGAAAAATAAAGAATAAGCCATCTGCAGGTGGTAAGGTGCAGAGATACAGACGGGAGAGAGTGATTGAATTCATCTGCTTTTTCTTTTTCATTTTATTCGTGGCCCTGCTGTGTAAAGTGTTTGACTTGAGTTTTTTTTTTTTAGCTGCGGGTCCCATGTTAACAGCAAATCCTATTCATTCAAATACATCTAGCGGCTAACATTTCACATCTGCACAATTCACAATTTTTGGATGTTAGCATGTTAGCGGCACTCTATATAATAATAATAATAATAATAATAAACAAAATTTTTCCAATCCGATATTACCAACTGCAATAAGTACAGGACCAAACTACAAGACTAAAAAATCTTAGGGATGGCAATAGAGAGAGGAGGGGAGGGGACTAATCTCCTTGTACTCATTCTTAATATTTTGCGTATATTTTCGTCTTCATTAAAATTATTTGAGAGAATCTCCATCTTCTTCTCGAATAATAACATAGGATTTCCGAGAGTTCCCGATCCCCTGAATAATAAATATAATTTTTTTCAATTTTGATTTAATCATATTAAAATAAAAAATTCAAATAAAAGTAAAGTTCGAAATATATCTTACATTAATATCCATTATAAAAGTCACATACATTAAATTAGTAAGTAACACAGCATGCAAGGGATACAAGCTTCTTTTACAAATTATCATGAACAAATTAATAGTCGAATACAAAATTGTTACAAATAAAATCGAATTTAGATTCAAAATTAACTTTTTCAATGGTGGCGTGGGCACTTTATAAATGTGGATTATTCATTTTACAACACAATAGTTAAATCGGAGCAAATCAAGAGCAAATATTATATTAGATTAGATTAGATATTAAAATTGTGATTTGCTATGGGCAATTATAACATTTAAAAATAAATAAATAATATATTTAAGTTTAATATATTTAAAGAATATTAAAATTAAAAATTAATTTTTTTGGGCTAATAGAATCTACTCGGTCTTTTTAATATTCTAAATAAAAATTTAGGGTTTTAATTAGTTAATTAGGCCTAAAAGTTTAATAATATAGATATTTTAATATTTTTTATTTTTACCAATATTTATAATTTTATAATTTATTTACTAGTAATTTTAAAAAATTAAAATTAAATTAAAAATTAAAATGGAGAAATGGATAGGGGATGAGGATTTCATTTCATCCCCGTCCCCTCCCTGAATAAGAAATTGGATAAAAAAATTTCCCGTCCCTTCCCGAATAAGAAATTAGGTATGAAATTATCCTTATACCATCCTCAAATGGGGAAAATCCCCGAGAGTACCCGTCTCCGTGGAGATTTTTGTGATCCCTAAAAAACCTAAAGTGTGACTACCGATGAAATTGTTGTACCAACAAGGACATGAAAGCACTAGAACCTGAATGAAGTAGGCTGAAAGAATATTAAAAAATTGCAGTTACACCAGAAATTGGTGTCTACCCACTTAAGTTCTTGACTATACAATGAAAGCGGACCAATTTTCCAACAGCTACACATCATTCCTGGAAGTTTGAAGAAAAAAAAAAAAAACCTTGAAGTTTTGCTTGCTACACACGAAACTAGAACACAAACTAATTGTTTGTTGAATTGTTGCTGCCAAATATCTCCTTCATTCATCATATTTTCTACATGCTATACGAAGAAAACCTTGACAGATCTGCACTGAAGGCACCTAAATGTTGAGTATATGCCGCAACCATGATGATAAAGTTCAAAGAAATTATGCAAGCAAAACGTTTATGTGCTTATGGATGCAGGCAATCCTTGCACTAATTAACATTTCAGAAATCGTAGAAAAAAGGAAATGAATAAAATGAGAACCAGTTTATTGTTATGTGGAGATTCTTCTTAGTTAACTAATTGACTATTATGGTGCTATACTAAGCATGATTACATGATGTAGAAGAAAGCGTTCAATTCTGTGTGATTATATACATTTCCAGAGACATTTCATCTCATACTAAAAGCAGAGATGACATCCATATTCCAAGTGACACAATGCCAATTGTAGCAAATGCCTGGGCCAATTCGTACACAACATTTTGTTGCTGAAGTGGCAAATTTCTCCAATCAGTCTGCCTGAGCGCAAATCAAAACAAAGAAAGAACAAGAGTTAACACAAAGTATATTTAAGAATTAGGTGAAGAACGTGTGTCAAAACCTAGAAGTATGAAGAAGAATGACAAAATATATGATACTGTAGGGTTGCATAACTTGATTACAAAGTCAAAGAGAGAATTCATGGAAAACAGGAGTATATATCTGACCTGGAAACATCAAGGACGCATTTGATTTTCAGTTAAATTCATTCCTTAAATTTCAAACCAATTTTAAAAAACAAAAACCAAAATTCTGTGAATGCTTCTCATCTTCTGGTTTCTCATTTTGCTGGTGGACAATATTTAGTTTTGACTCAACATGCACAATGGTTTAACAAGCCCAAGTATGGGCCATTCTAACAAGTAACAACATATATTTTCTGCATTTATTCCCTTCTTATAATTCTCCCACCCATTTTTCTACCTGGTATCTTGTTGTCATTCAATCAATGAAAAGTAGAAAGAAGTGAAAATAGAATTTTTTATCATTGAAGTAAAGCTCAAGTAAAAATTTTCAAAGCTGCATCCATGGAGTGGGCAAGGCACACATGCAAGGATATTTATTCCTTTTATTTTAAATACTTCTTAGGCCTTAATTCAGAATAAACATCTGTGGAATGTTTATATTTTCAATATTACTTCTGATATGGGCAGTTCCGATTGTACGGCAAAGAGAGCAAGTAGAATGGTAGCAGTACATTAGCAAACAACTCCAAGCAGAAAGTACCTCACGTAATTGTACTGCTAGCAGAGAATTTATAGGAATCAATTGTGAAATTATAGCACACTGAAAACTTATAGCTTAAAAGTAGATGCTAACTCATAAATACGGTCTGCTCAGATAGGATTAAGCAGTAAAAAGCAAAATCATACAAGTTCAAAAGATGCATACCCTAAATCGGCAATCACAATGCTGATATTATCTTGGGAATGTTGGTCCTGCAGAAAAATGTGCAATTCCAAATTATATTGATTGTCTACAGTACCTAACAATAATGAATCTTTAGTCCACTGAAAGACAAAATATCATCCGTGTAATTCCTTACCAAAGCAGCTCGTGCCAGTGCTTCACAAGCTAGCTGAAAATGGTACAAGAGGGAAGTTAACACCAGGAATGGTCATGACATTGTTAAACACCAATGATATTGATTAAATAAAATTACGTTCAAAGGAAGAAACTAGATTCAAGCTGAATTTCAGTAGAAAGCAGAAAGATAACCTGTACATCTCCATGTTGTTGGAGCTGATTCCTGACGAATTTAACTGCATCTGAGCTGAAACAGAGAGCAAAAAATTCAGTGTTTTCTCCTGAACTAACAGAAAAACTGCCTGTTACTTTGCAGGCACTTATGGAACACATATTATGGCAAGACGGTAAGGGTTGAAAAGTAAACCTATTCATGTAATCCCATAGTCCATCAGATGCTAACAGTACAAATTCTGCATCTGACCCAAGAGATACTTGAAAAATATCTGGTGATGCAATAACCAGGTCCTTGTTAAGTTGCACTCTGCAAACACAAAATATGCTACTATCAAAACATTTTGTAATTTCCAAAGTGGTGCAACGAATATCATATATGCTATAAAATACTAACTAGTTTATGCAACCTAAATAAACTAATTTTTCTTATTAATTAAAAATGCAGAAAGGTAATCTCACAACGATGTCACTTGGAAAAATTTCCTTGATAATGCACAACGCAGCAGTTACAAGCATATGTATTTGGGCTGCATCACTGTGAGCCAGAAATTTAAATTGTAGGAATTTTGTACTGCATGTATCCATTCGCTTGATAGATCTAATTGATGATGACTATAAGAGATGATTGGATTTGCCATGTATTATTTAAAAACTAGGAAATTTAGCTGACATAGTATGATATGGCCCTCGGCCATCCATTTCTGAGGAGTAATATATGATGCTTTAAACCGCTAAAAGATGTTTCTTAAGTAGCAAGTACAAAGGCCAGGATCACTTTCAAAAAGTGCATAAGAGTTGCTTTCTCCTTTAGCTGTAAACCTCAAAAGTAAGCAAATTAGACCGTATGATATGATAATGGATTGGATTTCATGGTTCCTGTGAGAGACCATATTTTTAGTCTGATCTGATTTTTTGTAGTGATAAGGGTGATCCAATAATCAATAATCGGAAAACTGAATCAAATAGCCTACCTAGAAACAAATTTTTCTGACCATCTTCCTTCATTAACACCCTTCTTCAGCATCCTGTTCATGCGTAAAACATCTCTAAACCATCAGGATCTCCACATAGTATCAAGAACATATGAAACTGACATAACAATAAATCCCTGGTTTAAGAAAGAACATGAAAAGCATTAAGAGGCTTTACTCATTTTTCTTTGTCTTGAACCGGATGTCACCAAAAGCACGAGATACAGCAATGTCACCACATATCCTACCATTGGAAATCTATACACATTTTACATGAGAATCATCATTGGCTGTGTAATGCAAGACAAATTGTGAACATCACAGAAGGTATGAATTTTTTTTTTTTTGTTAAGGATTAAACTTAATTTATGCACTCTAGTTCCAGTCCTATGATCACAAATAACAGGCAATAGAATTTCTGCTGAATGAAAGACCAGAACATAAGTTGTTGATCCTGAAGCTGAAACATCAGACAAATCTGAAGATTCAGCAACAATTGTCCATGCAACAGTTACAAAGTTTCATTTCACATAGAAGAAAATGGAAGTTAGATGGGAAAGCAAATACAATTAAAAACAAACTGTGTGTGTGTGTTGAAGAACAGAAAAACACACCCATCCACCTGCTTCTCTGATTCTTCTAATTTCCTGAAGTGAGACCTGGCCGCTTCCAAAAGGCCGATGAGGATTAGTCAATACATCTGCTTTTCCAGTACGAGATAGAACCTGTGTCAACACATTAGTCAGGAAATAGGAAAATTTTACAAATATTTAAAGGTTTTTTGTAGTCAACATGATTCCTCAGAAGTTACAGGGAAAAGGTTTTGTCTGTACATACCACACAACAGTCACCAATATGTGAGATGAACAAAATATCCCTTCCAATGAACATAACAGTAGCGGTTGCACCGGATTCGTCCTCCTCCGCATTCATTTCAAGCCTTTACAAAATGAAACACCATCTAAACCTTCAATGCAATGATATAGAATATACAATCATATTGAGACTATAAAACTATTTGAATATTATTTCAGGCATAGAAAGAGTTTTGCCCGAAGCATCTACCAAGCAACTAACCTATTCAACAATTTCATATCAACATTTTCAAAAGCCTCCTGTAATGCCTTCTTAATGGCATCAAAATCTTTTCCACTCAACAGCAATCCTCCTTGTAAAGCTGCAACACATTCTTTGTATAGCTCATCCCTGCAATTGCAGATACTTTGATTCAAAAGTTGAAAACTTGGAAATATCCTAATAAGAATAACACTAACTTTGGAAGCCATTAATAAACAGGATCAGTTTAGATTTCACTCACTTCATAAGAGGAGTGATACTGAATTCTAGTTAAGATTTAAGAACTGGTGAAAGATTACTTTACTAGATAAACCTATTGACATGTGCCAAATCTGTCTTAAGTTAATGTTTGACCCAAAAGATTAACAAATCCAAATAGAGGCACAAGACCGTCATATAGACAAATGCAATCATAAGTGAGATTCCAGCACAAGACCACTTGGTCAAATTGCTCTGATACCATGTCAAGTTACCACTTTACCCAAAAACTTAAACTAGTCAGTAAGGGTTAAAACAAAAGGAAGCTCCAAAACTTTGAACCAATAATATCAGTCCATGATGCATATAACGCTTGGACAACACCAATACCTTTGTACATGTTATCACTAAACATCAACATTTTATGCATCAGCTTAAGCTCAAGATCAAATGGTAACTTAACGTGATTAACCCGTGATTGCATAAGATGCATAAGTATTAAAAAATCATAAATATTACATAATAAATGTAAATAATAATAATAACAACAGTTTAGTTAATGTGAAAATCATTAATGCTCATAATGGCCAACCTAAGAAACTTGACAGTAGAGACTCCACCATGGCCATCAAAAACAGCTGCAAAAGAGAACCCATCAAGGCCATCTGATTGAATAACAGCACCATCCTCCATTTCCTCACGTAGGCCCTGTAAACTTACAGACCCCCATCGGATTCCGGCAACACCACTCAACGAAGACGGCGCGTCTATTGCAATCGCCGAGCAGTAGCACTGGCTTTTAGCTCTTGCTGTTGTTGTATTGACAAGGTTGTTTTTGACGGTGGGCTTGAAGTTATAGTTGAGCCTTGTTAAGAGAAACCTCTGTAACTGTTGGTTCAGCAACGCCATTAATTGGCCGACTCAGCGAGTTTGAAGGAGCGAGTTCAACTGTAGCGAGTTTGAAGGAGCGAGTTCAACTGTGTTGAGAGACCAGAGGAAAGAATTTTATTAGTGGTGGTGGTGAATTTATGTGAAGGATAAGGAAGTGAAGGCGGGCCTCATAACTGATTTTAACTGATTTGTTAGTAATGTGTTTAGACAAACAATTGGGAAATTGTCAAAAATAGTACCAAAGTTTTTATATTTTTCAAATTTTGACCCCTCTGACTTTTTTAATCATACCTAGTAAAATACAAGTTTTTTTTTTACCAAATATCCCTACATCACTTTCAATAAATTATCAAACCAATAGCACTCTTAAAAAATCATCAAACCTCACCACCTTAGTAAATCACCAAACATTATCGCTCTCAATAAATTAACAAATTCATCAACAAATATAGTGATGTGTAACTAAAGATAGAATCATTAAATGAAAAGTAAGAAATTAAGATTAATGTATGTTTTTACACAACATAAATTTTGATGTATGAAGTTTAGGGTTTAAGTTCAAAATTAATGTGGATTTTATTATAAATATTGTTAAACGTTGTTATTTTCCATTCATACAACAGTATGGCTTCTTGAATCACTTAATTTGAGTCGAGAGACAAAAATATTAAAAACAATAAAAACTTGAGTTAAAAGAAGATTAGAGACAACACTCAGAATATGTGCGACAAGCATCAGCCGTCAGCGATAGATGCCTATCATACATAATTAAATGTTGTCAAACATTCTATATTTATGTGCGATAGGCAATTGTCGCCTTGATTGTCGCCAACGATAGATGCATGTCATACAACTATCACCTTACTTGTCAATAGCTAGGGTTGGCAATAGGACGAGAAGTGATGAGATTTTTAATATGTATATGTCTATAGTATTGATTTTGATGATAACAAACTTTATATGTTTTTGATTAAAAATGTTGGAGTTTTCATTAAACAACAATTTCTTAAAAGCCGTATAATATTCTAGATATGTTCATAAAATTTGAATATTCGTTAACTTTAATCGGAAAATCATTCTCTGCAAAATTATGCAAAAATAGTGAATCTGGAATTAAACGACAAACTATTAATAGCCAAACGGTTAATTGATAATTTCCAGAGAGGCATTAATCTTTGATCTGGATCCGTTTAGCAAAAACGGAGAAGGCTAGTTTATTTTGCAAGATTCTGGAATTAAACGGTAAACCATTTATATTAAACGGCTAACCGATAATTTCTAAAATGGAGTTATGTGCTAACCTTGAACTGTTTAATAAAAATGGATAAGTTTATTTTGTTTTCAGGTTATTGGAAATAACTGGCAAACCGTTAACCGATAATTTCCAAAATAAGATTTCATGCTAACCTTGAACCGTTTAGCAAAAACGGATAGCCAAAATTTATTTTGTAGGTCTTTTAAAATTAACGGCGAACTGATAGTCTCAAATGGTTAATCGATTATTTAAAATTAAGCTTAACAGTCACTTGGACCAATCAAAATGATTAATCGATAACCGTTAACGACAATCCTATTTCTATCAGAAAGTCAATAACAACTATTTTTCAGCTCCAACTATAAATAAGCTCAATCAAATTCAAACAAGACTTGATCAAAACGCTATCATTGAGCTTGTAATTGAGAATACAACATTCATTGAGCCTTAAATTTGTTCTTGTTTCATTTATTCACACATTGAGCATTCATTTGTAATTATATATATATATATATATATATATATATATATATATATATAGAGAGAGAGAGAGAGAGAGAGAGAGAGAGAGAAACACATTTGTAATCTTTGTTTTGAGTGATTGTAAATGTTAAGATACACTTGAGTTAAAAGATTAGGGATAATCTATTGGTGTAAAGGTTGATTGACACATGTGAATTCAATTGTAAATGTTCTTGAAGCCTTAGAGGGTTGATTAGTGGAATCCTCAAGCCCAGTGAGCTTGGGGGCGTGGATGTAGGCAAGGTTGGCATAAAAATCTTTGTGCTTGAATCTTTCTTCCCTTATCTCTTTACATTTTGGTTGATTTATTTATTATTGCTTTAAATTTGTTTAATATTTACATTAAAGTTTTATTCAAGCATTGCATACTTTTTTAAAACCCAATTCATGCCCCCTCTTGAATTGCTTAGATAGTATTTCAGAGATTTGTCAATCTCAGTCTTGTCCCGTATATTCCAGTGGAATTAAAAATGTCTCATTCTCATCCCTTTTTTTTTTGGGAAAAACATTTGTCATAGTCTCATCCCATTAAATATCTGGTCCTATCGCATTATCCTGAACAATCTCAAATGTAAATGAATAAGTTTTGACTTTTTTTTTCTTTTAAGTATCATCAAAATTTAACATAGCAAAAATCTTAAATAAGTACAAAGTAGAATAATCAAATAATTATTTTATTTTGACTACATGTATATTCAAATACAATTTTATGCTAATATTTTTAATTGCCTATTTGCTTCCATTGTACATTAATATTAAGATTTATACTTTAAAAGCTATAGATTTGGACGGTAACCAACCTTAGCCATGTTAAAATATCCAATAATTCAACAATATAATAATAAACCAAACCAATAGTAAAATAAAAATATGAGTAGATGATTTAGTAATTGAGAAGAAAAATATGGCCAATCATCCTTTATCTAATCATGAATTCCAAGTTTTGGGTGATGATATTAAGGAGGGATTATCTAACAACATGGGAAGATAATATAGTAATTGAGAGGAAAAATATGGCCAAAAGAATGGTCATTTGTCCTTTGTCTAATCATGAATTCTAAGTTTTGGGTGATGGTATTAAGGAGGGATTAGTTGGCATGTGTAGCAAGACTTACAGATGTAAAGTATTCAACTTAATTAGCTTGTCCGTGCTCATGAAATTGTTGCTGGCCTAACCATTGAAGTTACACAAGTATTTTTTTTCTAATTTTTATACCAAGGAATCATTGGTGATGACTTATGCAATACTAGTTTGACCGATTGGTAATGTGGCATCTTGGGAGGTTCAAGAGAATATCCAAGAGTTGAAAGTTAACCCACCAATAGAAGCGTCATCATCTAGTTATTGTCCAAAGCTTAGAATATCTTTTGCAGGTGAGGACGTAAACTAGAAAATTGTGAAATGTGGTCAGTGCAAGGAACCTAGCCACAACCACAAGAAATGTAAGAATTTCATGGCACCGAATCCAACCTTACTAATTTTTTGTAGTTCCAAGCAATGTATATTTTGAATTCTTATTTTTTGTGTATTGCATAATTATATATATTACAAACTAATTACTTAAATAAGTCCATTATTAATTAAACTAAAAATATGGGCACAACCTCTAGATTTTTTACACCATATGATCAATTTGTAGCATAATAATAAAACATTTAGGTTACTTCAATAAGTTCACAACAAAAAAACTTAGAAATTGAAGTTACAAAAGTCCATACATCAACATTTGGATAATTATAATGGCTTACAATCCAATATCGTTTTAGATATATCCACAGCAATCGTCTTCCTAAATTATTGCACAGGGCAGCAACTAAAATCAAGTTTGAACTTGAATATTAAGTATATCATAAGTATCAACTTAAAAACTCCACAATCACGGCTTTTGTTGTGGCACACACTTATTTGCTAAGAATTTCCAAGAGTTTGTACTTTGCATCTCATGCCAAATATTGTAAAATCTAACATCTTCTAGCCACCGAGGAAAAACAACTTCAAGTAGTTTGAATAGATCCTTGTATGTTTTATAATCGCGAACTTCCAATATTAAATCATAAATCCTTACCTTCTTGTTACATAGGTCCGCTCAGGCTAACATACAATGATTGTCGCTTACATTCACTAGAATGAATACCTTCATATGAAAACTATCATAAATTTATCATTATTGCTATATTTAAAACCCTTAAAAGATAAAATAAAGTACATTGGATTGTGCAATAATACACGCCACATCAATTTTCATAAACCGTTTCGAATTGAGGTCTTGCTAACCATCAAAGTAGCTATTCAAGTTGTTGCCATATTATAATTAATTGATATCACAATTACTATCATTCTACAGTTGCTTGATATATTATATAAAAAATAAATCTCATAGGAGACAAGAAATTAAATCAACAATTATAAATTTTGTAAAATCATAAACCCAAAAACCGTGTTTGTATTCATGGAATACTAGCATAAAGTGTTAGGTATTGCCTTTGATTCTCACTTATCATGCGACAGTACTCATGGATATACTAAAGAGAACATAGAAATGTATCAAATTAGGATTGAAGACAATACACAAGATCAACAAGACTTTAGGAAATAATGTTTAACAACATTTATCTCATCCTTTAGCCATCCCATTAAAATTTGCCCAAAGTATTTGAAAGAAATAATGTGACCTTCGAATAGTACCCTCCATTGTGAAGTTACTAGCAAACCACTGCTCGAACTCATCAAATAGTCTTGGATTGTCCGTTCCTCTATGTAAATTATATCCACACTTGTCCTTTCATCAATCTCACGATGCATTATTTTGACGGTAAGGAAAGACTTGACATTTCTTATTCTATTAAAAGGAGAAATTAAGTAATGACTATTAAAGAAATATGAGGGCCTGTGTGGATGTCCAAACTTACTTATACCAGGCGCCTCTTCTATGAGGATTGTGTGCTATCTTCATTTAGGTCCCTATAAAAACTATACAATGACAGAGGTTGATTACTATGATTGCCACTATTATAAACTCCATAGTCATCGAGGGTCTGTTAATTAGTTATGGACATATAAAACTTACTAGATTGAAAGTTAAAAACAACATAATTGTTAAATGTTAAACTTGCTCATTGTGCATAAGCGTTTGATTACAGAATTGCCATATGAGGCACTTGAACAAACCATTATTATACAAATCGATAAACTCCTAATATCTTATCTAAACTCTATTCTTTTTTTCTCTACCTCAAAAGGTGAAATAATGTCATCCACCCTCTTATCCATCTCGAACTTGAGTTTAGAAATGGAACAATCAATCTTGTTCATCTATTGATGACATAATCATAACAAAAATTTCCTCTATTGTTATTATAAAACAAAAATTTAATGAGAAAATATTAAAATATTTATTAATTTATATTTGAGCAAAGGAAATGATCTTTTATTTGATCGTAGTACCAACCTATAACAATCAAAATCATAGAATGTAACCTTTAAACCTTGTATGTCATCAAAATTGTGTAAGTGGCTGTGACAGTCAGCTGCAGCATGCTCATCCTCAACAATATTATGCCATTTTTATGTTAAGCTTGTGGTGCCAGATGCTCCTCTATTTCCTCTCCAATGGGTGGTGCATTGATTGTAAATTGATTCTGTACAAACCTACATTAAAACAAATAATTAAAAAAATTATTAAGTTTTAATGATAATTTAAATTATGTATATAATACATTCAACGATACCTAAATTATAGAACCAACTTGGGATATATGTCACGTGATTCTCCATACATTTCCAATAATTTTGACCTTATCCTTTACGTTCGACTTGATAGTTTGTATAACATTCTCCTATAATAAATTAGCCTAAAATTTAGGTTGGACTAATCATCTAGTACTTAGTAATATTGACAGTGATTTTATAGATATAATAACTAACAATACGACTATTATCATTACAAACCGTATGCACCACATCAAAACTTATTTTCGAATGAGCAATAGTCTTCCCTTGAAGATGCGGGGAATCTTTTTTTTTTTTTTTCACAGTCCACTATGCTCACAACCTCTTGATGACTTTGAAAAGATAAGCCTACAATAAGCAAAGTTACAAAACAATTAAAAAAATTGTGAATTATTCATAAGTACAATGATCATTTTGTGATTTATTTTGTTTAACCCGGTTGAACCCCATGGTTGACGCTATAGAGATTGTATCTCTCAATTTTGTGATTGGAATTTGCCAAGTGATCATTTTTAAATTTCTCGCATTTGTTATTCAATGCATTATCAATATTGTCATCTACCATTTCTCAAGGTAAACGACCTCACAGTTGACTTCGGGAGTAATTTCTATCATCAACATAATCATCAATGAGAAATCAATTTGATAGTGATTTTTCTCCCATTTAATACTCTATTCATAAAGCAATACAATGTCATCTATAGCATCAAAGTTCAATTTGGCAAATCTAGCTACCTATTGTTTAATATTCAAAATTTTAAACTTATTGTCAAAGTACTTATCAAGTACACTATATTGCACATTCAGATGTTTTGGTACAACATTTGAACTATAAAAAAGTCCTGTAATTAAGCATTATTCTTCAATCGATAAACGTATCAAATGGCACCAATTTGAAACTACAATTGATCTTTATTAGATTTTTCATTTGTCACTTGCTTAACCAACACGTCATGGATTATCAAGCCAATGAATGCATAACTATCCAAATCCATAAAATGCCCAAAAAATATCATTCTTAAATAATAATAATAATTGTTTGCACATTAACATAGTCGAAATAGCTTGGACAACTTTTCTTAATTTTGATGTCTTTGTAATATGGCTAAAAAAATTATTAGCTAAATGTAACTTCATTATGCCTAGTTCCTTCCTAATGGCAGTGGATTACACTTTGCCAGTTTGTTCTTTGCTTTGTAAAAAAATCCAAATTCTATTCATTATTAAAATTTATAAAATTATAATAATAATACAAAATAAAATTATGATAAAAAAATAAAAACACACAATGTCTGTTTTGATGCAATCAAACCACCAAAACACAAATTGTAGTTTTCTGTAGCGATAGTCTATTGCACTAACAAATAGATTGTGTGTTTTGGTGCGATGTGTAGATTATATGTTCTGTGCACTAGCCCATTACACCAAATTTGGTGTAATATGCAAAAAGAGATTTTTTGTTTTGATGTGATGGCCCATTACACTAATTTTTTTCGCACCAAAATTAATATGATAGAAACCTAGTGTGCGATAGTTTGCCGAACCAAAACACACACAAAAAGAAAACCCACCCAGTTTTTAAACCACCACCACCACTAATATTATTCTCATACCACTACCAACATCACCATTCTTAAACTAACATAACAAAACAATTATAAGCATCAATCATTTTAAGCACTTAAAATAAAAGCATAATATAGAATTTATAAAAGAAAAAGTGGTCAACCTAGGTACTTCAAATGGAAGGCAAATTTATATAGGTTTGATCTCTTAGTGCTACTGGTTTGTCATTCTCCTCCTCACCGTCGACGATTAAAATTTGCTAACTTGGCCACTATTCTTGTCTCTAAACCATTGAAGAGCAAGAGCGCATGAAGGATCCATCAACACTTGAGGTCTCTTAGATTTCAAATAAAAAGGGTAATTAGCCACATTTGGCCTTATTTAGATCAATTTGTTATTTTATTTATTGATAATATCCTAATATATTCATATAGTAGAGAGGAACATGCAGAGCACTTAAGGATTGCCTTACAAACCTTGAGGCATTAACAACTTTATACTAAATTCGGCAAATGTCAATTCTAGTTAGATAAAATTGCATTCTTGGCCCATGTGATTACAATTGAAGGTAATTATGTAGATCCCTAAAAAAATAAAATACATAGTGAATTGGAAGCAGTCAACTAATGTAGTAAAGGTCAAAAGTTTTTTAGGTTTGGCAAGTTATTATCGTAGAATTTTTTAGGGGCATTCTAAGATCGCTTTCCCTCTAATGAAATTGACGAGGAAGAAAGTAAAGTTTGTATGGATAAATAATTATAGACAGAGTTTCCAGGAACTCAAGATAAAGTTAACTTTAGTTCCAACTCTTACACTTCCATCAAGTACTAAAGGATTAATAATTTACGGTAATGGGCCCAGATAGGGATTAGGTTGTGTATTGATGCAACATGGAAAGGTAATTGCTTTTGTTTCTTGATAGCTCAAACAACATGAATTGAATTATCCGACACATGATGTAAAGCTCGCAGCAGTAATGTTTGCTTTAAAGACTTGGATGCATTATTTATATAGAGTTACTTGTGAGATTTATACAAAGCACAAAAGTCTACAATACTTATATACAAAAAGGAATTAAATATGAGACAATGTAGGTGGATTGAGCTAATTGTATATGATGATTGTATCATTGATCACCATCCAAGTAAGGAGAATATGACAGCTGGAGCTCTCAGTAGGAAATTTTTGAGTTTGGTATCCCACTTGAAAGTATTATATTCTCTATACTTGACTAATCTGAGATCTTCAGGAGTAGATAGAGCAGTAGCTTTTCATCTACAGATAGACAAATAATCAGAATTTTAGAAGATATGCTTTGAGCATGTGTAAGGTAGTTTTAAGTAATTAAGACACATAATTGTCTTTGATAGAGTTTGCTTATGATAATAATTATCAATCTATTATTCAGATAACACCATTTGAGGCGTTATATGGAAGAAAATACAACATTTCAATCTGTTGGGGCTTAGGATGAAGTCGAGGAAAAGCAGTTATTTAGTCCAGAAATTGTTTGGAGTACTAATGATGAGATTAATGTTATTAAAGAAATGTTAAAGATAACATAGAATAGAAAGTAGAGTTATGCATATAAACGTTGAAGACCATTTGAGTTTACAATGGGTGATAAGATTTCTTATAGATTTCTCTTTAAAAGAATATACTTCAATTTAGAAAATTCGAGAAGTTGAGCCTTTAGTATATAGGCCCATACGAGATTATTAGCATTCCAGTTGCTCACAATTTGGCCTTACCTCCAAAGTTATCATGAGTTTTTAATGTTTTTCATGTTTCGATGCTACGGAGGTATATTTCTAATCCTTCTAACATTTAGATGCAGAAATAGCCCAGATGACAACAAATTTGACTTATAAAGTGGAGCCAATTCAAATACTTAATGAAAAACAACATATGTTGCATAATAAGATGACTTTATTAGTTAAAAAGATATGAAAGTGTCATACAGTAAAGTAAAAAACTTAAGATGAGAAGGTCAAATATAGTCTCAGTCTCCATAAATTTTAAGGACAAAATTTTTATAAGTTGGGAAGAATTGTAGCACACATGCTTATGATATAAGGCCCAATATGGCTTATTGCTTCAGAAGCACCCAGTTGCCTGCTTTGTTTGATTATACCTGCGAGCTTCACCTATGTGCTTCACATGCTTGGCTGAATATATGGGTGTAAATAAAATGAAAAATCAAAAGCAACTCTCACTAGCATTATTTTCTAAAGCGAGACAAAGAGTTGTAGAAGAGAAAAGAAAAAAAAAAGAAAAAAAGAAAAGATATAAAAGAAAAAAAAGAAGCCAAGAGTGAAAATAGAAAAAGCAAGAAAAAGGAAAAATAAGAAGGAATAAAAGAAAAATCGAGGGCAAAAAAGAAGTTGAAAAGAAGAATTGAGAGGAATGTTATAGGAAATAGAATTGAGCAATTCGATTTATATCTAGTAGCCAGTGGACAACAGATTTATGAAATTTAAACGATTATGATTTAGCTTATTTCATATGTATAAGTTTTTATATCAATTGTAATAGTTAATTTGTTAACCATATATTTTAGGAGAAATCCAAGAATTCAAGAAACTACAAGAGCCCCAATAAACCTCAAAGTGCAATAGGGTCTCTGAGTAGATACTATTATTATTTTATTATTATGTGTTTTGTGAAGCATTTATGGTTTATGTTGTGCTTTAGTATCATTTTATAATTATATGTAGACACATTATATGATTATTTGAATTATGAAATGTGATTGCTAGCTACTGTATGTGTACCTACCCCTAGACTCTGCCTATACATATTGAGAGTTAAGTTATTCTACTTGTGCGATGTAGTTAAATTCTACTAGACTTAAGTGGTTTTCTCCCACACTACTCGTGCGATGATGATCACAACGAGTATTGAGAGTTATTTCCCTTAGGTACTATTTGGTTCAATTTTGTCATATATGTATGTTTGATTTCATGTTTGCTTATGTAATGTGTTCATTGCGGAGTTATGTTATACAATTATGTATAAGCACTAATGCACTACTTTATTTTTATATATAATTATATCATTGAGCCGTACACTTACTATTTTTTTAATTACCCATTTCTCCTAGGTTTTTGCAAGATGTCGTGCAATTTGATTTTTAATCAGTTTAGGTTGGGCCACGACACGCATTGTTGCATAACTTGCATTTTAAGCACATTTTTGTATATATGTATATATATGAAGTGTATGTATATGCACTAAGATGTGAATTGTGCAAGTTTTGAATTTATTTTCGAATGAAGCATAAATGCCATTATATGATTATGATAGAGGCCTAAGGCTATGAGTTTTAAAGATGAGCATGACTTAAGTAATACAATGACTATCGCACGATTCGCCTCGAATTTGACGGAAGGGTCAAGGCAGGTCTTGTCATTTATCCTTTGAAAGGCTACCATTACTGCTTGGGAGTTGTGAGCTAAGATATCTGGGTTAAAAAAAGAGCCGGTTCTATAAACTCCAAGTAACACACTAAATAACTCCCGGCAACTCTAAGTCTTCATTGTAAATTTTCCTTGATATCTTATACCACACTCCAAGTGTATTGTGCCCTTTATGCAACTCAATGCCTTTGTCAGCTAAAATCGATTGTTTCCAAATCTTACAAGCTATTTTGCACTAGTATCAAAACATGGGAGATGTTTTCCATACTCTTGCAACTTTGACTTAAAGGGGATGCAACAATTTTCCTCTTTTATAAACTTTCACTAGTTGATAGCATATTTCAAGTTGCCTTCTATAAGAAAATTTTAATTTTTAGAAGTAAATCCAATCTCCCTATAGTCTTTAAATAATATGAGCAATCCTTCAGAGAATCATAGTATTTGAGTCTTAGAGCAACTTAATAGCCACTCTTTACTATGTACATGTCTTTTTTGTAAAAATTCTAGCAAATTTCATCCATTTTTTTTGGATTCTAAGGAGACAAATCCTCATTATAACTTTTGCATCTTCTTTGTTAAAATATGATAGATTAAATCTACTTTCCATTGATTTCTTATATAAATTAATTCTTTGATCTTTGCATCATCAAATAGAGATGGCATTGAGAAATGTTTAAAAGTATTTGGCCTTGGGATCCAGTTACTTTTGTGGATCTGCATATCTCCTCTTCTAATTCTCCATCTAACCCCCTTTTTTAAAACTTGCCTACCTCACAGTAAGCTCCTGCAAAGAAAAGATGGATCAGATATCATTTGAGCATTTTAAAAATCTAATCATTCAAAATATCTGGCCTTCAACATTTGGGCAGCTAAAGAGTTTGGAAACTAAAGTAATCTCTGCTCTTGCTTTGCCACTAATGCTTAGATAAAACTAGAGAAGCCTTTAATGCCATCTCTATATTATACATGACTTAATCTTTCCATCTTGCCGAATGAATCTTATGCTTGTCCTCTTTGGAGCCCTATTAAAATCTTCCTACCGTTTCTTGAATATTGTTGTGCAAATTTTAATGTACTCGCAAGCGTATGAATCTATTGTAGTATAGATCAATGGTGACGAGTGTCGATCCCACGAGGAGGTGAATTTTAATTGTTTGTACAATTAATTTTGTAAATGGGTGGTTGGATTTGTGGTGGAAATGATTTGGATTATGCTAAAACATAAATTAAAATGGCGAGAATAAATTATAAAATTGAAATTGAAATGGCGAGAATAAATTGAAGAGAATTCTATTGAAATGACGTACTTGGGTATCGGATCCGTATTAACATGCATCATGGGTTAAATAATCCGTATTAATACCAATTAAATCATGAGGGGGGAATCCACACCTCATGAACCACGCTCTAATCAATATGGTGCTAAGGGCTTATAGTGCCAAATAATAATAACCTTGTACTAGGAAGCCGGTGAAACCAGGGCAGTACTAGACAAGACTATTATTATTTGTCGACGAGAAGTCAAAACATCCAAAAAAACTAGAGGGGAAAATAAAATAAATTTACCAAATAAAACCCATGACACATGTTGAGACTTCACCTTCAACCCAAGTTTGAAAGGAAATTAGCTACTCATAATTGAACTAGGGGTAAAATGAGAATTTATTAAAATACGAAGAAAATACAAGATGGAGAAGGAATTACAGAAAATGGATGCCAAAAATGGATTCAGAGCTATCAAATTAGGGGGGGAGGCCCCTTTTTTATAGATACATGAAGTAAATCATGGCCATCGGATTAAAAACAGTTTGGACGCTCAGGATTGCGCCACGTCATCAGTCAATAGTACGCGGTTTGACTCAGGTGAACAGTGACGTAGTTTGGTTGAAAATAATCATGTGTATGCATGCACCGTACGTGAAATTTTTCGTCCACTGATATGCTGCCACGTCGCCATTAATAGTACATAAGAATTTTAGTCCAACAGAATTGTGACACCTCATCAGTCAATGCCACATCATCGGTCAATGCCACGTCATCGGTCAATGCCACGTCATCGATCCATTTATGTGAACAGTGCCGTGAACAGTAACGTAGACAGTACCCGTATATGTGAATAGTACCGTATATGTGAACAGTACCATTTTTCCTTTTATGCTCCTCCTAAGGTTTTCGATCGTCCTGAGTTCAAAAATGATGTCCGTTTTGCCGTTTGATGTCTCCTTTATTGTGAAATCACTATAATACCCCTAAAATACACAAAATACTTAATTAAAAATCAAACACACATAATTAAATTATAAGAAGGTTAAATATATAAAAATAAAGGTTGTTAGTAAGACTTGAAATGTAAAATGACGATTTTCTCCTTTATAAACATACATTTTCTAATACTCAACAGATATATTTACATAGCCTCATTGGGAGTTTAAACGCACTCATAGCATAAACTCGAATTGCTTGAGCTACTGCCTTAACTAAAACTAACTTTTCTCCACTTGTAAAAAACTTATGCTGTCAATTAGATATTTTGCTCAATACTCTGAGCTTAATATCATTAAAGAAACTCATTTTTTCCACATAATCATAGAAGGCAACACTAAATAATCCTCGTGTCTTGATACTACATTGAGCTACAAGAAACTCATTCTTGATACTAAATGTTGATACGTAATAATCAAACATAACTTCAACCAGTTGCACTCATTTGTTAAAGCTCTTACAAATACTAAGTTCTCATTAGCAAATAATAAGTGAGTGATGGAGATATTTTGCCCAAATCACAGCCCATGGATCAAACTTTTTCTTTTTGTGTTGAAACCAAATCAATTAACAAGATCAATTTGGAATCCCGAAAAATCACTCTAAAGAGCTTGATCTCTGATTGTAATCATTACTAAACATAACTTAAAGTGAGTTGGCTTGGTAACTGAAATCAATCACAAGATAAAAGCAAAAACAGAAACAGATCAAACACACACTGCACAAAGGTTTATAGTGGTTCGGTCATTTTCTTACTTACATCCACTGTGAAAAGACAAGCAAGCTTTCATTTATTTTAGAGTATACAAGATACAATGATGAACAATATATGTAACTGAACGAATCTCCTTCGGTAATAGATCATAGAACTTTTTATATAGCAGCAAAACCATTTAGAAAGACCCTTAAAAGACCAAATCACATTTCTGGGTTTCCCAACTAAGCAAACCTAGTTGCATCCCCCGCGAATAATAGAATTAACGGCCTTTTGAACTACTTAAGGACACTTGTCAAGTGCTCATATAATCTACTACACGAAACGCAAATGTGACTGCTGTTTAAATTAGTGAAACACGTGATGTTTCGCGTGTATCACTAATTCATCCAGCCGAAAAAGCATCATTGTCAAACAACCTCTTTGAACTGCTATGGTTGACATGTCGTCACTCTCTCACACAAGCATTTGAAATGCCAGATATACTCTCATATCCATATTTGAGCTTCATCTCTTCAACATTTTGCTTGCATCAACAAATTAGAAAAAGATTCTACACATATAAAGAACAAATATGGAGATAGAGGCCATCCCTACTTGAGAACCCTTTCAAGATAGATCAGTACCTTAGGTATTCTATTAATGATTACAAAAAAAAAATTTTGTTGTAATGCAGTTCATACTATCTTTATCTATTTTAATGAAAAGACTAGTCTTTTCATAGTTTGTTCACGAATCCTCTATTTCACTGTACCTTGCTAATATCTAATTTTAAAGCCACGAATTCCTTCTTTTGACTTTTATTGCACCTAATTTTTTTAGAGACATTAATTCCAAATAATGTATTATCTATTATGAGTATAACAGCACTCTGAGTAAGGGAGATAATTTGATGCAAAATTTATTTTAGCCTATTAGCCTTAGTCTTGGCCACCATTCTGTACATCACAGTACAAAGACTTATAAGTCTAAATTCTATAACTTTCTTATGCTTGGCAACCTTTGGGATAAAGAGCAATATAGGTATGGGGTATGGTTAAGTAGAGTGACATCACCTTGTTCAACTAGGATGTAAAAGCATGTAAAAATGACTCCACTGCTAACATTTTGCTAATGCTTTTGGAAGAAAGCTACTGGTAACCCATGAGGCCCTGATGCCTTGTTTGGACACATTCAGAACAAGGCAGTGCAAATATCTTTAGTTTTGAATTATTGATCTAGACTAAATAAATATTATTTTAGAATGATTGACTTTAAAGGTGATTATATGAATGAATGAACTACTATATCATATTTTAACGAGATTACTTCTCTTTTTTTTAGCATTCATTTCAAGTAGATTATAATTTAATTCCCATATGACCATGTTTGTCACAACCTCATCTAGAAAGAGATTCCCCAATCTATATTGTACAAAGCTCTACCTAGCATTTTCTCAATATGATAAGGTCTAAATTTTCTGTTCAACTAGGGAAAGAGGTGTCCTTTTATACCCCACATCAACAAGGTTACAATTATAAGCTACTAGCTGTAAAGTTTGAGATCTTGCTTACATTTCTCCAATTTCCACTAGACTTTTTATTTAAATGCATAATCTCGTTAAAATCACCAATGTAAAGCTAAGGCAAAGAAGACAGACCAGTTAGTCTCTGCACCAATATCCATGTAGCCTATTTTGTTGAGCTTATGGGTGGCCATAAATCCCAGTATATCTCCACCTCTTAGCACTATCATTTTGAATTACAACATCAGTATGATGGTTGCTGCATGAAGCATTGTTCACATTAACATTTCAATTCTACATTATTGCCAACCCTTTACTTATACCATTATTACTAACAACAAAACAATTATCTAAATTTGACTTTATACATTCTTCAGTTGCTTGCCTAGATGATAACTTTGTCCACAAAGAAATAATAGCTGAGGTCTAAGTAAATCAAGAATTTTAGAATTCTCCAAAACCCGAACATTCCAACTTACGAGTTTTATTGTTGTTGGTAGGGCTTACTTTCAGCCTCCACTGATCAATTATCCATTTGTTAAACTACGCTACTTCTATTGTCTTTCCTTTTGCTTCCCATGCCAATGTAAATTTAGTTAGAGAGATGGGAATTTTATGGGGGGTCATGTTTTTTGGCTTTTTAACTACTGGACTAGCCAATCTAACTCACTATACGGCTTGTTTGAAGTAATACGACTAGTTATCTTGGTAGTCAAGCTTGAAGTTCTAGCTTGAATTTTTTACTTTCTACCTTTTTATTGAACTTTGGGTTTTATAAACCCTTTTAAAATAATAGGCCCACTAAAGTTTGAAATTTTGGCTTAAATTTTCCATTTCATACTTTTTTATTGAAGACCCAATGTTAGTTTCTTCTTCATCTAAAAACCCCTAACTTTGATTGTCTTTTTTGTTTTGTTGGCCTGTCAAGCCCACTTTATCAGAAAACCCCTTACTTTGGTTGTTTTTTTTTTTTTTGTTTTGTTGGCCTATCAAGCCCACTTATCCTTCCCTTCTTTTCACTTCATCTAATTTTGCTTTCATGCCTTTCTTTCTAGAGGTGGCAAAAAAATAGTCAGGACTAGATCTAGATGAAACCTAGAGAATGCGTCCAAGATTAATAAAGTGGATCTGAGTATTGAAAATTACTACTGGGATATTTTTTGGCACAAGTCTGGTCAAGGCACCAAAAGCCCAGAACTTGAATTGTGCCTGATATTTTAATAAGTAAAAAAAAAGGAAAATATAAATACGAACAAACATTGCCTAAAATCAAGTAATCAACCCTAAATCGTAAATCCTTAAAAATAGTGCATCAAGCACAAGCAACAGCTGCAACGCACCTCTAATTCTCCAACACTCCAAGCCAACTAGCAGCAGCCACCACCCACCGCTGCACTGCACCTCCACGAACCTCCCTCAGCCAACTCATTTCACTGCTCACAAAGCACAGTCATAGCCATAGTCTTTATCATTTGTTCACCTTCTTAGCGGCAACTCTACCATCACACCTACCGCATGTTGGCATAAATTCTTCTCACTTCTCATAAAGCATAGCCATCCCAACCACAATTGAAATTCTAGTTATGCAACCCAAGAGGGGGCTGAATTGAGATTCTAAAAATTATTCAATTCTATATCAAAACTCAATACAAATCCAAAACTAATTTAAAGCAATAACCAATAAATCAATCACAATATAAAAGGATAAGGAAAGAGAGATTCAAGTACGATGATTTTTACGTGATTCGGCCAACCTCGCCTATATCCATGCCTCCAAGCTTTTTGGGCTTGAGGATTCCATTAAGCAAGCCTCCAAGGCTTCAAATGCTTACAATTAACTTCCAAGGTGTCAATAAACCTTTACAACAAGAGATTATCCCCAATCTCTTAACCTAAATGTATCCCAACACTTACAATCACTCAAAACAAAATATTACAAATTATTGTTTTTCTCTCACACAATATTTAATATTACAAATCAATGCCCAATGTATGAATAGATGAAGAATGAATGTGTTTAAAGCTCTTTGAAGATTGTATTCTCGAATATAAGCTCAATGATAATGTTGTGATCTACCCTTATTTGAATTTGATTGAACTTATTTATAGTTGGAGCTGAAAACTAGCCGTTATTGATTTTCTGTTCGAAGTCGGATCACCGTTTTGACTGGTCCAAGTTACCGTTGGACAAAATTTGAAATTTTCATATCGCCGTTTTTAAAATGTCGGATCGCCGTTAGTGTTCAGAGGCTAATCTTTCAATTCTGTGCAATGTCGGTTAGCCGATATCTAAATGTCGAATCGCCGTTAATGTCCAGATGCTAATCTTCAATTCTATTCGATGTTGGCGAGCCGTTATCAAGATGTCGAATCGCCGTTTTCTACAGTAACTGCTACAATTATTGCTAAAGTGAATTATTTTGTAAAATAACAGTTTGACCTTAAAACTTTATATAACTATACTATGGCCCAAAATATTATAAATTTTACAAATAGGTCCAATTTCAAAATTTCTAAATAATGCTTACTATTCCCAAAAAATTTTGAAATTATGATATGACCCAAAATGATATGAATATTTTTCAAATAAATTCTTCTCCAAAATTTCAAGCAATACTTGTTAACTTCAAAGTTTTCAAAACTCTTTCAATTAAACCATAAACTTGAAAAACAACTAATTTCATAAAATCAATTTTCCATTAAATATAAAACCTTTAAAATGTGAAAATAATGATTTATTTAAAATGTATAAAAATAATTTGAGTTTTGAAAAACTTAATCATTCTTAATTTTGTTTGTTATTATCAAAATCAACATTATTAATACATAAATGTTAACAACAATCTCCATTATTTTATCACCTTCTCAACAGTAGCTCTGCCATCACAGCCACAAAGTATTGACTTTTTTCCATTTAAAAAAAATAATGAAAATATTACTATTGTTAATCATTATCTATATGTTTTTTGTTTTTCTTGGATGTTATACTTGTATGATTATTTTTTTATGAACAGGAACTGAATTTAGGTTGGATTTAAGTTAATTTGTTATAACATATTTATAACTATGTAATTTGTATGATTATTTATAATAATTTATCATTCTTTTTGTAATAAATAGCAATATGATGTCAAATAATGTAGAAATCAATTCATCAAATACTCCAAATTTATCCCATAATGTTGAAGATAACACAGATAATGAGGTTGAGGAAATTTCCTTATAAACCATAAATTATAAGAAGGGAAAGAAATAAGTGAAAAGCACTCAAAAGAAAAAGAAAGTCTCTAAAGCTTGGGAGCACTTTTACAAAAATAATTGTTAATCGAAAACAAAAGGCAAAATGCATACACTTTAGTGCAAGTTTAAAAGCCAAATACAAATCAGGGACTATGAGTTTGAATAGACACGTGGAATCTTGTTTTCCGAAGCATCAACCGAAAATAAATAAAACACTTCACGGGAGTCTCGAAAGTGATTAAAAGAGAAGATCGAACTTGTGACATTGGCTATGACAATTTCGATCAAAATATTTTGTGGATTTTGATTGCAACAATGGTGATAATGTATAAGCTTCCACTTAGATTTCTGGAATATAAAGGTTTTAGAGAAATGATGGTACATGCCAACCCTATGGTTAAGCCAATGAGCAGAAACACTTTGAAGTATAAGATTTTAAAGTTGTATCAAATCAAAAAGGTCAAGACTTTGCATTTGTTAGAGAAACATCATGGTAGAGTAGCTATTACTATGGATTTATTGACAGTTAATAATTAGACTAAAGGATATATGGTTGTCACAACATATTTCATTGACAACTCTTGCATTGCCTTGTCGAATATTAAGGTTATTTGTCTATAACTTTTTATTTGCTTAATTTCTCTTTTAAATTTTCTATTACTTATGTTTTTGGGTACAAAATTCGCTACTGCTAATTAGATCTTTCCATTGATATGTAAAATGAAAATGTCAATTAATGGGTGGCACACCTCCAATAAACTTTCTATTAGAATTATGGCTGATAAAATGGCTGAAAATTTTGAAAAATATTGTAATGAAAGTCTTTTGATGTTAGTTGTGGCTATTGTATTTGACCTAAGATATAAGATGTTGTTGATTGATTTTTATTTCCCAAAGATCTATGATGATACAACAGAGAAGCATATTGAGCGTGCACATAAGTTTTGTCATGATTTAGTAAAAGAATATGAATTGAAAGCTGCGGTTGTGAGTGGTGGGCAGGATGTTGGATCGGAAATTGTTCATTAGAAGTCTTCTTCGAGTCCAAATCAGTATTGGGATGTAGATGAATTTGAATCATTTCGAAACCAAAATAAGCGTATTAAAGTGGCTAAGTCAGAGTTGGATAGGTATTTAGATGAGGAATTATTGGATGCTACTCCGAACTTTGATATTTTAGCTTTTTGGAAGATGTACATAGACCAATATCTTATTTTGGGTAAGTTGGCCAAGGATATCTTATCCATTCTTGTATCCACTATTGCCTATGAGCTAGCTTTTAGTACTGAGGGTAGATTTTGAGTCTACAACATAGTAAACTTCATCCTGATACTTTAGAATCCTTAATATGTACTCAAAATTGGATTTGGGCTTTTACAGCTCAAGGTATAAAGTTATTTTAATTATATTATAGTAGTATTTGTTTGCTTAAAATGCTTTTGAATTTTAATGTGTTATTTTTGTTGCTATATGGTGTTTCAAAAGATGAGATTTTTACTAAGGAGGTAATTTCAAATGATAATGATGGGGCACAATCGTCGAGTAGGATGACATGAAGTTGTTATTTACTTACTGTTTTATGAATTATTTTGGTTGTTAGACATTTTAGGATTTTCATATGTTATGTTGGTAATTGATATTGTAGTTATGAACTTATGACATGTTGGATGATTACATTTATTTAGATTTATTTAGTGATTATTGTGATGTTGAATTTAAATTTTTGTTAGAGATTGAATGAATTTAAGTAGTAGATAGTAGATTGAAACAATTTTTACTTATTATTTACGTAAATTTTGCAAATTAGATTGAAATATTTTAGTTGAAACGTTGAAATAATCTGTTATAAGGCTTTTGTTTTCTCTTTTAACTCAGTACATATGTGGGCAAGGAAAGCTCGGATTAAAAACCCATGCCCGAGAAGTGCTGAACTTGACCGACCTGCATGTGAAAAATCCGGACATGAATTTTATTAATCCGAGGCCAGTCTTAGGCAGGCTTCGATTTGACCCGAACCCAAATTTTTGCCAACCCTACTTATTTCCCTCCTTTTTACTCTTTGTTCTATGAAGCTCTTCAATTGAAGCTGCTACAGCATCAGACTTTTCACATTCTAAGTATTGTTGTCTCGATTCGTTAGTTTCTCGCATTAATGATTCCTCTTATACCTTTGCTACAGGGTTCACCTTCATTGGCTCTATCTCGTTGGAGTTATGCATTCGGGTTAAACCCAATCTAAAATGCTTATTCGGGTCTGGATTGCTTTGTTGCACTTTCTGTCTTGGTTGTGGTTGTATCTGAGCACCTGGGTTTACATGGGCTACATTCAGTTGATCATTCCTCTTATTCCTTCTGTTTTTGTCTCTGTGTAGCTTAGTCAGTTCAGATGGTGTTGGCAATTTCATCCATCCCCTATAAATAAGTTTCTCTTTTTGTTGCTTGTACTTGATGCATTCTCTGAATTCATGTCCAATTAGTCCATTGCAAAAGTAAAAATCTAGAAGCTTCTCATACTTTGCAAGCAGCGAAATATCTTCCTCGCCTTCCAGTTTCAGTGTTAAGATTCTCTTCAAAGGCTTAGTGATGACCATTGAGATTCTCACCCGAGCGAAAGGGCCAATACACTCTCCTTCTTCATCAGTCTCTACTTCCTCCACTAATCCAATCTTCTCCCCCAATTTTTCAATAGCTTCTTTGACCATACACTTAATAGACACACCATGAATTTACAACCAAAAAGATGTATATGTGCAAGGTTGTCACTTTATGCTCCCTATTCCCATTGGCTTTACAAGCACAATCAAAGCATTGTCAAAATGCCATGGCCCCTCTATCAATACTTTCTTTTTATCTTGTTCCGCAACAAACTTAAACACGAAAATATTCTCTGTTCACATATCTATTAAGAGGTTTCTTGCCCACAAGACAGTGAGCTGTTATCCTTTCTTCTTCCATCTTCATTCTGCAAATGAAAACCACCGCATCCTCTTCCTCCTCCTTCGGAATGATAGACTTACATCTACAAATGAGCTCCTTTGTATCCATTTTCTTCTTTCATATTTAAACCTCAATTTATTGCCCTCACCAATCCATGTTCTCCCAACCTCTGCTTTAAGCCTTTCATATAAGAGCATCTCTAAAAAAATTTTTAAATAAGATTTTATTACTTATTTAAAAAGTCACATCAATATTTAAAATTTCAAAAGATAAATCAATTAAAATTTTTTAAATAAGAAATGATTCGCTCTCTTTAATTATACAGAGTTATTTTCTCTCTCTTCAATTTATATTTTATTACTTTTTGTTAAAGAGAGAGAGAAATTCTTTAATTACCATTTATTTTTCTTTTGAAAAAATATTTATTTAATTAAAATAATATTAACTTATTTTTATTTGAAAAGTCTTTTAAAAAATAACATATTTTTTCACTCTCTTTTTTTATCACATAAGTAAATAAATAAATATTTAAAAAATAAAATTAATAAAAAAATTTAGAGTACTCTAAAAAAAAGCCAACAACCACACATAAAAATTAAAACTTCTTATGCTTAATTTCCCTTACAATCAATCACTAACTTAAAATAATAAAAAAATACCAACATGTGAGTGACGTATTGGGTTATGACAACCCCTACACCCTTCCATACTGCGAGGTTTTTTTTTTTAAGGGAGAAAAAGAGCACCCGTAAGAAGAAAAAAGTTTAAAACTGGTGTAAATCATTATATATATATTAAAAAAATTGGCGTAAGTGAGCTTTAGATGGAGCTCATTAGTGGAGCTCGAAAGTTTATATTTTAGTGGCAATTGCTATTATACATAATTGTACTACACAAATTGTTCAGTACAACCTATCACGCGTCAAGTCTTTGGGTCCTTTTGGGGACATAAAGATAAAATTATAATCTTTCCCTTCCGTATTCGATCTTATGTGGCAAACCAAGAAAGGTTCTTAAAAACCACTTCACCAAGTCTGGGGATTGTTTGTATTTAACTTAAAATCTGAGTTAAACTTTCAACATATGTCAATAGAAATACTAGGTATTTTAGAAGAGAGTAATGTTATCCGTACCCACTTTAAATACTTCACTACAATACTTAATAATGTGATATTCTATATGTCATTTATGGAATGAATTATAAAAATAATAAGTCAATAATTAATAATAAAAACAATTAACACTATATATATATATTAAATGATTGATGATACACCACTGAATATCCCAACCAAATATCTAAACTTAATAAAAATAATATTGTTATAGTTTTTGTTTATTAATACATCTTAATTTGTACTCTTTTATATTTTAATAACATTTTTATTTTAATAAATTGAAGATGTCCTTACAACAGGATTATTCTTGTACTGTAAAGAGAAACAATTATTCTTGTACCGTAAACAGAAGCAGTTACGTTGAAGTATTATGAAAAACATGATCAAATTTGTCTTTAGAGTAGAAAGAGCATTGATAATCAAATAAATAAATAAAAGGGAAAAGTGTTTTGAGTAGCCAAAATTGTTTATTTTAGGAGCTATATGATATTTAGCAAGAAGCCAAGGATTATCTTCCAACATTTTGAAGGGGTTACCAGTAAGTTTTCCAAGGGCTCATTTTTCCGTCATTGCATCCTATAGTCATCACATATACTAGCAAAGAAGATTGGAGACAATAAGTAAAAGGAGATTATGAATTTACTCTGTTCTTTAATAAACCATCATAATTTTCAAATAAAAATCAACAAGCCTGTTTACTTTTAAACCTCTCATACGCGGTAAGGCAACATGCTTGTTGATTCAGGAGCCACTAAAATGGCTTTAACTTTCAGTAACCCAGAGTACAGATAACTAAATATCTTCAAGACAATGGAAATCACAAAAATTTAGCTTTTAGCTAACGTTCTAGTACAAAATATCTTCCTTCGCTTATGTGAATTCTTCCCTTATGTATGTAGGTCCTGGCTTGAAAGGATCAGTTTCCTCGTATGCATCCGGCCGGTAGAACCCTAAATCATTAACACGGTTACTGAGCGCATGAAGGATGGCTTTCTTCTTACCTCCATATTCATTCCGGTTTCTCTTAACATATGCTGTAGCCTCAGTGGCTATCTCATTCACAAAATCATATCGATTATCCTCCGATAGCAACAGCCGCTCAATGTCCATCGTCATTAGTTTTCCCCCTTCTTTTATCTTTCTCTCTTGCTCCTCCAAGAAAGGAATTCTCTCCACACTGTACCTCAACATGTCATCCTTCTTTGACTGAAACAAAGATAACTTTTCCGTAAGCATTTTTCCATGATTATATACAGCACAAGAAATCAGCAGAGCTGCACTTCACACCAATTGACTGCTTGAACACAATCAAATTTTATCCATCATAAATGCAATCATTAATTGCCAATTATGAATACGCAAACATAGCACGCAAAATCCCCAATCAGAACCTCAACAGAACTTGCCAATATTTTCCGGAGGCTCATCAAGGCTTATACAAAGCCAGTATATTAAATTGGAGCAAAATTATAAATTATTTGACAACTGTACAGTCATTAGAAATGGAAGGAACTTTTTCAGCATTTGGTGAGCTTCAGTTAAATTTCTTCTTTTTTTTTAATTATTATTATTCTAAGAACTTCCTCTAATGAAATTTCTTAGTCACTGATCTTAATTCATTTCCCTAAAACTAGTTGAATAGTTATTAATACTTTAGTGTAAAGAAACAAGCAGCGATATAGAAGAATTATGCAACTAAAATATTTTGTACCAATTTTCTTCGCCGCCAAACACGCCGACCACGACCGTCGTTTCTGAGCTGCGACGTAATCTGAAAACAATTCGACTAAAAACCAAAAAGCAAAATAAAATAAAATTAGAAACGAATTACGAGTTTTTCAAATATGAGAAAAGATCATTAAAAACTGAAACCTTTAGGTTTAAACCGCGGAAAACTCCTGCTCCTGAATCTATCCTCTGCACATAAAATGAAAACAAATAATTAAGCTGGATTAAATAATGGAAAAAAATTTTACAGAAAGAAAACTAGAATTCTAAAAATATGACTATATTAAGTTAGGATTCTAAAAATATGACTATATTACCGGCAAAGTTGAGAGAGAAATGAAAGCTGAAGTGGAAGTAGCCATTGCTGGGTTAAGTCGATTGTACTATAATGCGTAATTTCAGATAAACCAATACTAACCAGAACATGACCCTGCTTTTGACTTGACCCGTATCTAAATAAACCGACCCGACCCGACCCGATAACATTTGCAAAATCTCAAGTCACAATATCCACACACAACATTAGCATTGGTTCATTCGAATAATCGAGTTAAATAGATTTGCATTTGATTTTCGAAAAAATATTGATTTTTTTTTAATAAATGAGCGAATTAATTTATTGGTTAACTAAACAAATTAAACTCGGATTAAACTCATAGATTCACTTATTTATTAGAATTCTTTTGTTAAATATGATAGTAAATAAATTAAATACGAGTCTATTTGTTCAATCAAATTACTTATTTATTATTAAATTTTTAAAAAGTTCATAATTTTTAAATTAGAAGGTTTAGTTATGCTATTATTTTGATAGTGAGGCAAAAAAATTATTAGAAGTGGAAAAGTAATGGCACTGGTGGCCTTAACTTTTTCTATCTTCTACTTTTTTTCCCACTTTAATAATTAAATTCACGTGCAAAAGTATTACTGTACAATTTTAAGTATTAGTATTTTCCTTCTCTGATTAGAAAATGGTTTAACCTACATTAGTTGTGGTTTGCAGCAGTTTCGTAAAATTTCTCTTGGTTTGAAGCAGTTTTAATAGACAAAATTTTGTTTTCTCCTTTCAATTTGTAGTTATGTTAGTCAACAGGAGTTGTCCTAAGTTAAGTTTGAGTATTATATCTTAGAGTACATATTATACTTAGGCTTAATGTGATTGTGTACTTATACCTATGCGGCATTATATTATTAGCTATTATTTGTCTCCTTTCAAAATTTGGATGCTAACTACAATCAATTGAATTGTGTATGTTTGGTTGCAAGAAATGGGAGGAGGGGAGAGGAATCGAAAGGAGAGAGGGGGAGAGAAAATGATAAAATTAAAAATTAAAAAAAAAAACCATTTTCAATTTTAGTTATTTGGTTTGAAATGGAATCATTTCTTCTCCTCTTATTTCTTTCCTCATTCATCTTTCCTCTTTTCTTCTCTACTTCTCTCTTTCCGTTTCTTCAAATCACTATACTCAAATTTTCAATAGTGATAATATATGCCCCACCATCCAAAGTACCAGCCTCTTCTAGTACCAGTAGGACAACAAACTTCCTGCATGCTTTTGAGTTATGGTTTCTGAAGTTTGATAGGTGGGATGATTCAAATGGTTGGATTTATAGGGCAGAACAGTACTTTGAATATCATTCTACCCGGAGCAACTGCAATGAAACCGTTGATTTACAAAAAAAAAACAAAAAACAAGGGCCTGTCTGTTAATTGGGCAGTGTTCTCGAGACCATTTCTTGAGGTTTTGGGCCTTCATAATTTGATGATGCCTCAAGAGGCATTATCACAATTGAAGCAAATTCCTACTGCACAGGCCTATCAAGAGAAGTTTGAACTTTCTCAATTGAAGCAAATTTCCACTGCACAGGCCTATCAAAAATTGCCGGAGCATTTTTGGCTGGTTGTTGTGTTGGTGGATCAGTGGATGAAATACGTCTAGAGGTTAAAATACAAAAGCCCCTGCTCCTCATTCACTTGCATTGGTCTTGCTCAACTTGTGGCCCAAGGTTTGTTAGGATCTCAACCAAGCAACTCAATTCTATCAACATATGAATGCTTGAGTCGAAGTGACGGAGCGTAAAGAACATGGCGTTTGATAAATGTCAGTCTCCAAAGATTCTCACATCAGAAGTGAAGATGGTAGAAGCAATCCTTGTTTGATTTGTAAGTTTACTAATAAACTCATAATCTCTTGTATTTAGAATGTATTGTTGTTTTATTGTGTTGTGCAATTATTGTAATCTTCTTTTACTATTATTACGTTTAATTTCGGATGATAAATTTGGATTTTGTACGATGTTAACTTTGTTTTATTTACTGCTCCATTTTGCTCGATTTTTGTTTATTGTAAACAGATCCATATTCGAAGCGATGTTTCATAAACTAGTTGAGATCAATCCACCGAATTTCGAATCAATCCACGTAGAATTCAATTCGCGAATGCGTTTCGTCACTTCTGATCCATCTGCAAACATGTGACTCAGTTAATGGATGATTAATTTTATTACCACTCTATTTCGCCATCCAATGAATTTTAGTACCATCTCAAAAGATATGACACGTTCATAACTTGTAAGTTTACTGATAAATTTATGGCTGTCTCATGACGGAATCATCCCTTCTTAATATATATTCAGGCACATTGTAACATGCTAATGTATAGATCCACTAAATTGCTTCAAGAACAAAACTAATCAGACTCTTCCCTTACATGCCTCCTCATCCAATCACCTTTCATACAGTCTATGCGTCTAAATTCCTTAAATAAAACAAATGTTGGAGCGTTTTGACCATCTACATTAACTTTGCAACCTTACCCACATCCACCCGAAAGAAAAATATGCAAACACACACCCTGGAATTCTTTCATCAGAGCAAGGCGCAAAATCTCTTGCTACCGACAACAAAGTTCTTCGAAATGGACAGATGTTAAATTGGTGTTACTAGCGTTTTATCAAGTCATTGCTGCTGGATTATCGGTTCAGGTAAAGAAGTCAAATTCTGGAAAGACAAGTGTACTACCCATTATGGACCTGTCTAACTCACTGAATAATTATCTACCCTCTTTCCCCAAGATGGAGTCCATAATCAGAGAATACGCAAGTGGATTTCAGCCTTTCTCTATTCTAAAAAGTTTATGGCTAAAGATTGCTTTGCAGATCATGGAAAATGCACACAAAATAATCAATTATAAGTTAGGAAGTGGTATAAAATAAAAATAAAAATATGCCCTCAATACTGAACTTTTTGTTTGTATTTCATCCTAAGGTTGGACAATCTTTTCTGCAAGGGAAATTTCTCCTCTTTTCTCCCTAGTTTGTCTAAATAGGAAACAACTTTTTTCAGGGTTAACATTACCTCCTCACTCTCACTACCAAATTCTCTCTCTTGAATTCTTAGAACCCTCTTGAGCAGCTCCAGTAACTTGGTGTCATCCTCACCTAATCTGGTCTGAATGGACACCAGACAGTCAAGAGCTTCCCCTGCCATTTGAATCAAATAACATTAAGTAGACACAAAAGCATTCCGACAACACACAATAATGTTTTCCAGCTTTATTTGCTTCTTAAAACACTGCCAGAACGGATTATTTTATGTCATGGCTAATGATCAGCCATAACTAAATTTTATATAACAACAGACAAAACCAAACCAAACAAACAGAAAAGCTTACCAACTGGAAGTGAATCCTTCCCAAATGCGATCTCCCTGATGTACAGAGCCTCCAGAACTAGCTTCTCAGCTTCTTTATCGCGATTTAAATGGTAAAGAGTGACACCAAGATGCAGCATTGGGAAGGATATGGACTGATCATCAGGCCCAACAGTCTTTGTCATGATGTCCAAGCATATCATCAGCAGACGCTCAGCCTCAACAAAATTCTTTGAGCGTGAATAGGAGGCTGCAAGGTTTAAAAGGTGAGTAACAAAGCTGGGATGTTCTTTTCCTTTGTACTTCTCAGTGATCAACAAGCATTCCTCCAGTAGCTCCCGGCCTTCTTGTCCTCTGGGGGTTGCCAAATTAAAACAAAAGCAATATATGATTGTTATAAGAAGCTTAAGAAACAGCAAGAGAAAAGAAATTCCAGGGAAATAGATCACAGCACATCAATTCTATTCCTCCACAACAATTTGACTATAATAACTAGTAAATGACCCCATGATTGCTTGGTGCAAAAAATATAGTAGATTCCAACATAATTACCTCTCTCAATTCCTACGACAAAGATAACCAAGCATAACATTATCTAGGAAAATCATCTGGACTCCTGATACTAATTTAAGATAGCATCGGAGGCACGACTGAAAGGCCTTAAGCACATAATTGCAAGTCTAACTCCAAAACTCGAAAAACAGATTTGATAATCAAGAGACCTCATGATCTTTGTGATCGTATGATGTGCAACATCTAGTACCATTCTTAGCCTACAGAGTCATGCTCTAAAATGTGAAGATGGGAGAGAGTCAAAGCACATTAAGGTTTCAATTGCAAAAATCAATAGAAATTACATAAAAGATGCTTGCCAAAATTCAACTGTGCATTCATATTCACATTGTAGATCCAATATTTACCTTCCTACAATATGAAGTAACTCCGCCAAGTCAATCCTCATATTCTCCATTATGCTGTCATCTAAAGACATATAATTTGAATCCTTGATCACTCTAAGAGCTTTCTTGTACAATTCAATGGCTTCTTCTGCATTCCCTGCATGGATTGGTACATGAAGTCATACTTTAACTATGGAAACGAATAAACTATTCTAGATTATTTAGAGCAACTTACAAAACACAGAAACATAATGAACTTAGAATCCTATTATAAATGCATTAACGTTCCAGATGATACCACAATGCGCTCATCAAACTAGAATTTCCAACTAAACATTCCACTATCCAAGAGAGAGAAAGAGAAAGTACAAAACTTACCATTTGCGCATTTTGCATGGGCCAGGGAACACATAGCCATTCCAACTCTCCCATCATTTTCTCCATATACCTTTGTATATATCTTTAAAATTCTGTAAGGGAATGGATAAAAGGTGAATAATCAAATCTGAATTTACAACCCCTTCATACCTCCTCCCCACCCCACGCTAAAAAGGAAAAAGAAGAAGGAAACCAACCTGCTAAAAACACTTTCTGCATCCACAGCTTTTCCTTCCTTGATAAAAAGACTGCCAAGACTGAATAAAGGTAGCACCAAATCAGCACTTTCAGTGCCTCTGTTCAACTCCAAGATGGTAATCACACGATGGTAGATTTCTACTGCTTTTGTGGCTCTCCCTATAGAACCAAGAACTTTTGCCATCCCCAACAATGATGTGACTAGAAGAATACTATTTTTTCCTGGCCAAAAAAGAATTGTTTACTGACTTGATGCTCTATTAAACAGTTCAAGGAAAATCTAAAAGATGGCATGGTTGTAAGAAGAGCAACCATAATTACAAACAATGTCAATCCCAAGAGTCACTTAATGCTCAGTGAGGAAGAAATGACGTCTATCCTACATGCCTATGGCAATATATCATCTAAAGCAGCAGAGTAGCAGAACTGTTTCTGCTGAACTGGTAATTTTTTCCAAAAGCAGGCAAAATTCTGTGATATGCTAGCTAATAAAGCTCAAAACCATTTTGAACCAAGTTAGATCATAATATCATAGGAAGGAGGAATAGGCATCAACTTTGTGTTCAGACCTAGAGTAACATGTACAAACAAAACTCCAATACCAAAAACAAGTCCAGAATGATGCTAAATTTTCTGAAAAAGCAAGGAATTTGGACTGGAATTTTTGAAGATTTTAGCATTTTGCGGCATACATTTCAAACTGTAAATGAATGTTTTCGCAAATTTTTTATGACTACTTTTTTTTCTGGTGCCAAGTTTAGTTTGATTCCTGGCTTCCATACAAAATTTTACCTTTAACTGAAAACACTAAAATCTAACCAATTTAAAAATGTTGGATTATTGTGGTTCATTACAAAGAATCAGAGAAATAGCTAGCAACTATAGTACATAGAACTTAAAAGTCAGTCACCCAACTAACGTTGAAGCTTTTATGCAACTCCAAAAGAGTAAATTTAAAAGAGAGTGCAAAGACATTGAGGTTTCAAGGTCGCACTTACCATATCTACTCTCTAAAACGTTAATAACCCTCTGATACACGAGCATGGATTTCTCATAATTCTCCAAAGTTGAATACATACTTCCCATATGCATCAGTATTGCATCTAGAAGGGGTTCGTCATCCTTTAGACTATCAACAATCCCGCTCATCTGGCCATGCAGAAAAAGTAAAAAGCTAAAAACCCAATTTTACATGGGATCTCAAACTCTCAAACTCAGAAGCAACAAGCATGAGAACTTCCATGTTGATGCAGCATGTACAAATATAAAAACAAAATGGTTCTGAATATGAAAATAAAGTTCCCCAAAAAACTAAGTTTTCACAAAATTCAAGGTCAAAAATAAAAAATTTCCCTAACAAATAACCACATTATGCTAAAAGAAACTAGATACATAAGACTAGATTCAGAGGACTGAATGTTTCATTACTGCTTCCTCAGTTTCATCATACACACATTTTGTTTCTCTTGAAAAAGAAAATGACGATGTCCAAAACAGCCTACAAGAAATTTATATGCAAAAATCTTCTCTATAAATGCCTGCCATTCAGCATCATCTGATAATCCATACCTACAATCAACCAGAATGAAAATTTAAGAAAAGAAAGAAAGGCCAATGAACTCTGACTCTCATAAGAGTGATCACCACGAACACCTATAATAAACCACGAACACCTAGATTGATAATAAACAATCAAAATGGGCTTTTGTTTTTCATTATTTTCATTGGAAAAACTTTAACCAATACCTCCACCTCGTTCCCTATGAAAGTTGTACCCACCCCAAGGGAACCCCATCAATAAGTTACCAGATTACCTGAAAGTAATTTTACTTTTTGTAGGTCCATGACCGACATTGACAGTATCTAATAGCTCGAAACAAATGAGTTCAGGGTAATAATACAACATGCAAGGGAAGGAAATTACCATATCCAGAAGAGAATGTACAAACTTCAAGTCTCCAATATACACGTATCCCAAAGCTATAATGTCAAGAATTGCAACTTCTTCAATGCCTTTATTGCCTGCATTGATCTGTTCTTTCACAGCTTCGTAATTTGCTTGAAGCAAGTCAATGGCATCATTTTTGTTCCCCATCATAATCATCGATTTAACTTCATTAAATAACTCTTGCAACTGTCTCTCAAAATCATTCATACCATCCCAAAGGTTACTTGAGTGGTCATGCAACGTTTTAGACCTGTTAATTGATAATTTCAGGTGGTAATTTTTTCTATTGTGAAACTACGCACATTGTCAATGCCTTTAGCATTTAGAATTATCTAAACAAACCAATGCTTTTCTCAAGACATAATTATCAATTCTTACTTACATGTCTACATAGTACAGATTTCAGATGTTCAAGAAAAAATAACAAGCATTGGTAACATCCAGAGAATGATGTATATTATAGTGAGATCTAACCTCACAAAGTCATTTGGAGCTGAAAAACCAGAAGACACATGATGTTTTTGGTCTTCTGTATCAACCTCTAATGAACCAACTGAAGCAAATCGTTTCAATGCCCAAAAGCGGACAATGGCTTTACAAGGTATCATGTAAAGCTTGACTTTGCATTTCTGCATTTGAAGACAAATTGGGAAGTGTGTACGACCATTCTGCAAAATTCCTGAAGGCAAGCATAGACCCACTTGGCTCTTCCTGAAACATTCACATTAAAACGTAAAGGTGGTACAATGCTAGTAGTATTAGGGAAAGTAACATTCCAATAAGGTTATAACACTCTCCAACATTTAACTCTAACAAATATCAATGCATACATAAAAAAAGGGATAAAAATCTAATTGAAGTCACAAGGCTTGTGAGTGTTGATTGATTCAACTGGTAAAACCTCTTGGGATGGTATAAGTGGTTTGAAGTTCGAGCCCCACTCACAGCAGGGTTTAGTTTACACTTATATGATACTCAGAAACTATTTTTAAATAAAAGAAACAAGGTAGAGGCTAGCACTTTGAATGGAACAGTTTTCGATAAAGCAAGTAATCTCTAAACCCACTAAAGTTGCAAAAGATAAACTCCGAGAAGTATAAGAAGACAGATTAACAAATAATCTCTGAATGACACTTGCTTTGTTCTTTGCAAAACTAAACAGGGACACAGGTCTTCACCGAAATAATCACTGATTGACGACACCTCTTCATGGCACCTATTTTATATATGTCATTTTTTAATGAAAAGTGTATTTTCCTTGTTTTGATCCTCAAAAATGCATAGTTCTTTGACAAAGACGGACACGGCATTCTTAACCAGTAACCACATTGACCACCGCATGTCATCCACCAAGATTACTTAACTCCAGGTGAATTCAACATAACATACAAATGAAATTTACAAATTCACCATCCAACCCAATATATCGCATTAAGTTCTTTATAACAATGTCAACACTGCAAGTTACCAGCAAGAGATTCACTATGCAGCACCTAGCAGACACTCCAAATTTCTTGTTTGCAGTTCATTTCAATAAAATTACAGCTCCTCTTCACGAATTTATTTTTTTAAACCAAAAATCAACAAATGATGAACTCTAAAAACTTAAACTGTATAAAATATAATAAATAAATAAAAAGGAAGAATCAAAGAGTAAAAAATTATCACTTTTGACAAATAGATAACCGGATAAAATAGAACAAGAATGTCATAATTTAAGTAATATCAAGACAGAAAGACATTGAATAAATGAAACAGCAAACGAATATTAATCAATAAACAGACTAAAAAAGTAGAAAGAAAGAAAAGGTTACCGGTGGTTGCAGAATGATGGAGAGGGAACCGCAAGGAAGGAAGCTGCCATTGAAGGGGTTGGAGTTGCGTTGCCAAATGCCAAGCAGAGAAGAAGCTCAATATTGTAAAAGAAGATAATTGTATAATGAGTCCATACACACGCAACTAGTCATGAACGAACTCTCCTTTCTGGGCCTGGGCTTATCATGGGCTTTAAACCCATGAGCTACTTGAGCCCACCCCATTCATTATTATTACGTTTTTTCTTTCTTTTCTTTTTTTCTTTGCAGTGTGACAATTTTAGCCTCGGGTAAAAGAGAATTCATTTCCCTGCAAATAAGGTTTGATTTCTTGTGTACGTTTAAACCACTCATTTTTGAGAGCTTGCCAGTTGCTATGTTACAGCTTCTGCAAGTAACATAGCCAATGGGAATCTTCCACGGGTGTTGGTACTGATGCAACCTAGGCAAGAGATTGATGCAAGGTCAAAATGCCATTGCCAAGGCTGTTAGTTGCAGCTTCTGCAACTTAGCCGTGTCATCATTTTTGTGGGTTAGCGAAACATGCTTCTTGAAAATTTCCCATCTGTTGACTACTGTTGTTATCTAAATGGAGTGTGTGTACATCGACATCTTAAGCCAACTTTCGTGGTGACTTTATATAATTCAAGCTTGCAATTATTACATTAAATAGTGCGGCCCTTAAGCGAACTTTAGCAACGAGCTTTCATCCTGTTCTGTCCTCTCGGACGACGTGTCCTCACTAACCATAACGATTATGCCACTAAAATCAAAGTTGAAGTGCATCATTTATTTTTACTCAATAATAAAATGGGCAATTTTCATAAACCTCCCCTGAGATTTGATATAATTTTATTTAGATGACGAGTTTGATTGTATTCTCACTTACTTCCCCCGCCGTTAGTATACATACGGTTTGACCGTTAGTTGACTTGTAAAATTATTAAAATATCCAAACCACTTAAACCAAGCCCAAGATTTGGTGCCAACAACTTCATACGGGTGTTTTTACCAATGAGTGTGGTTATGGACAAAAATAGGGTACCATACATTTACCTCCTCTTCTCTCTAAATTCAACCTAGGTCTTGACTTTTCCGGCAACAATCGATTGTGGGTGGACGGGCTTTTGACAGCAAATTGATCTCTGGTAGCACGTGGCTCTACCTCCGTCAATTTTGGCCACAATATTTCTCTCAAGTTACCGATAATCTTAGCTATGCTTATATTGCAAACTCCTTTTGTTTCTCATTTTAACATAAATAAAAAATAAAAAAATCACCATGTTCATGTGCTTTTCTTTTTTTTTTTTGGTGAGAAGGTTTATCTCTAGTACGAATGAATCTTTCTCTTCTTTCCCCATCACCTTTCTCTCTGGAAATGTTTTTTCCTCATTCCATTATTTTTTTAAAAACATGTAGAGACAAGAGCAGTTAAGTAAAATACACACATATATTGTTGTTTTTAATTTATAATATAAAGTAATAAAATATTATTTTCGTATTTCATATATAAATAAAATGAATATTATGACACAAAAAAGCATAAACATATTGCTCTCCCCATTTTGGCCGTATTTTCCAGAAATCGTTGCAGCTCTTGGTACTATGACTCTCCTCCATCTATATATTTTACACACAATACACAATACTTGCTCCCCCCCCCCCCCCCTCCATTCTCCATTAATCAATTAATTTATATGTTTTTAATTTTTTTAAATTTTATAGGAAATGAACAAACATTTTCTCATGCTCATCTGCTCTCTTAATTAATTACTATTGTAACTACTTAATATTTAGACTAAAAAGTTGAATTCAACCCATCTCCTCCTTCTTTTATATAAATCATTTTTCTTTTTTTAACCATATTTATTTATGTCGAAATGAAATGAAATGATATTGATATCTAGATGAGTGTAAGATTGATTATAGATGAGTATTAGGATTGATTGTTGTGCAAATATAAAAAACGGTTTAATTAATTGGTAGGTAAAAAATGGCACATGAGGTGTTCGACAAAATGTCTATTATGGTTTGTTTGTCTTATTTTAAGTAGATTAAGTAGAATGGCACATTGATGGGAAGACAAATTTTATAAGCTCATCATGTAGCACGACAAATCTGCGAGAAAATGCTTAAAAAGGCATTTACGAATTCTGCAAAATCGTGCGCACGACAGGGCCCATCTCGCGCGACAAGCGGCCATTGCACACGCTTTGCTTTGTTGTCGGGCGTGCCCCATTTTATGTGGCCATTGCGCACGTGACATGCGGCCATTTATTTTTAATTTTTTATTTAAGTTTCTTCTAAAGGAATATGCGGTGATGAATTGTAATGGTAGTATTTTTATTTGTCACATGAAATTGGTCTGTAATGTTGTGCGACAAGTTCTTACCTCCTTGCGACAAGCTTGTCATGCAAAATTGTAGAAAGATGTTTATGCGTTTATTTGTAATATTTTGAGCTATGATTTTGATTAATGAATAAAAATATTGGATTTGCAGATATAATGGGTAAGAAGCCGCGGTCTAAGCGTAATCCACCTGGTCTAAGAAATGAACCAAGCAAGATGAAGATTCTGGCATCAGAATATTTCCCCGGGCGTATTACAAATACCTCTAAATTTGGAAATGTCATGGAAGCCATCAAGAGGAAGTTGACGAGACAACAATTAAGATTATTCAAAAAAGACGTTTTTGGCCAGTTCGCAAAGATGGATGCCTATGTCTTCAGTGGCGCAATTTTGCACAATGCATTACTTAGGCAAGTAGCACATGATAAGCATGATGAAGATCAATTGTGGTTTGAATTTTGTGACCAATTATCACGATTATCGATCAGTGAGTGGTGTTTAGTTACTGGACTTAAGTATGGTGAATATGACATACACAGAGAAGTAGAGGTTGAGGTACAGCACCGGTTACGTGATTTGTACTTTGAAGGTGATCTAGGAGCGAACCTTAAAGAATTTGACGCAAAATTTGAGGATTTAAATTTCAATGACATGGACGATGTTGATGCGCTAAAGATCGTACTATATTATTTTGTGGATAGAGTGCTCAATGGAAGAAAAGATGAGCGTAAACTAAATTCAATGTTGCTATATGAAGTCGACGATCTGGAGTACTTTAGAAGTCTTCCATGGGGTTGTTCATCTTGGCAAACTGTATACGACAGTTTCGATACCGCGCTAAATAAAAAATAAGAGCTTTTCCAGGATTTTAGTCTTAAAGAAGTGAAGTACAACATTTATGGCTTTTGTCCTGCGGTGCAGGTGCGTTGAAAAGACAAAAAGTAATGCTTGTTTTGTTCTATACCTTATAAGCATTACATTTTTTTTTTGTTCCGAAATTTATATTTTCACTTGATACAGGCTTGGTTGTTCGAAGTAAGTGAAGGGTTTGTAAACGAAAAGTGGGCCATCAAAACCAAAAAGAAGAGTCTACGTATATTGAAGTGGGAAGGTGTTTCATCCACCAGAATAAGTTTTACTGAGGTGTATAAATTTTTCAACGACAAGACTCATATTGTAAATATTACATATATTTTTACATTAGCTGCGAAGATTTATTAAATTATAGATAGTTTGGTTTACAAGAAATTTCGATTTCTTTATACACAGGGAGTTGTTAAACAAACTCTCAATCCAACCACGCACGAGAAGGACACACTATTGTGGAAAAACGTGCAGGATTACACAAAAGAAATCCCATATTGGGTGTATAATGTAATTAAATTATTGAGTTTAGTTATAACGTTATGTCACCAATCCCAAACATCTGCAAGTTGTATAATTTGTTTTCGTTATTGCATATTTACAGCATCAGCCCAACATGTGCGTGCCACCCATTGAAGAGGACAAAAATAAGACACCAGTTGGTGATGAATATGAAGCGGATGCTGAGCCACCTGTTAATGACAAATATAAAGTTGACGAAAATATAGCATTTTATCTCTTCAAACCATGAGGAAAGACCTTGTCTAATGCATTCAGTATCCTCTTCTGTTTGTCACTCATAAAACACAAACCTTCCCCATAATTGCAGCCTATTTGTTCATACAATTTCTCCATAAAATACACCCAAGACTCTGTATTTTCATTTTCTATTACACATATAGCCAATGGATAAATGTCATAATTAGCATCTACACTAATTGTAGACAGTAACACTCCATTATAAGATCCTTTTAGAAAACAACAATCAATACCTATGAATTGCCTACAACCCCCAAAGAATCCCCTTCTGCTTGCATCAAAGAACACAAAGAATCTCCTAAAATAAGGATCCACGCCACCCTCTAACCAATCTTCATCTAATGATACAGTGGATCCAGGATTCGAAGCAAGTATGGCATGCATATACCTGAATAGTTTGGTGTAACTTGCTTTATGGTCTTGTCCCAACAATTCTAATGCTTTGTTTCTTGCCAGATATAGCCTTTGATTGCAGCAAGTTATCCCATATCTTTTGAACAGTTCTGATGCAATGACATCAATTGGCAGTTGAGTATTAACCATGAATAGATTAAGAAAGGAAATAGCTATCCATGTTGATGTTGCTTCGTAATTCTCGGTGTTTCTTACACAAATATGCTCTGAACAGTATGTCTTGATCTGAAAATAGCGTTTATTCCAGTTAGGACTAGCTTGTAGCCTCCAAGTACATCCTGTAGTAGCACACCTAAGTTTAACTTTTGACTTTTCATTTTTTACTCTTTCTAATCTGAATGCATTCTTTATTACATACACCTTCATAACCTTCCTGAATTTATCTACATCCTTAAACGATTGACCCGGTTTAAGTACAATATTTTCACCATCGGCTGCAAACTCAAAACCACCTGAGTTTCGCTCATATCGATAACAAGCTTCGCTCGTAGCCTCATCATCGGTTTCATATGAATTACAACCACTATTATCACCAGATTGGTAGTCATCCAACCCATCATCAAGCGCAACGCCAACAACTTCATTAACCTCTCCTTCGCTATCAGCATGAGGTAAATAATTTTCAATATTATTTTCTATACATTCATCTGCAAAGACATCTCTATCGTCATTTGTTGTCATCATCTCAACAAAATCTTTTATTGCCATCACTTGCTCAATGTGAATCTCATCATTCAAATCAGGGAGAGCAAACTCATTATCATCCGCTAAGTCAAAACAGTTCATTTCAACTGGTCTTTCATCTCTATCATATGTGAATAAGCACACGTTAATAAGTTAAAGTAAAGTAATATTATGAATAATAATAATAATAATGACATTGCTAAAACCATTGTTTCACTTGTTGTCTAAAAAAATAAAAATTGCGTTTGGGCGACAAAAAATTATCGCATGGGAGACATAAAATTGTCGCCCAAAAACACATAATGTATGTGCGACAAGAGTATATCGCCGCATAAAACACAAAACAATGTTTTTGTGCGATAAGACTTGTCCCCCGTGCGACAAATTTGTCGCCTAAAAACACAAAAACTCAATACGGACGACATCAGTTCATCGCACATGCGACAACAATGTCACCCAAAAACACAGTCTGTATTAGTGCGACAAGGACTTGTCGCACGGGAGACAATCTTGTCACCCAAAAACGCAGAAACTGTGTTTCTGCGACAAGCGCACACAAACATTGCAAATTCATAAACATATCAACTTAAGCAAACTTTGGCGGGAAAAATAAAAATTACGGCTAATATTACTTTTATTTTATACACCCATTTGCATAACAATAACAAATTTTTGGCTTTATAACCTTATTACACTATATATGGTGTAAATCACAAACATAAAATAACTAATAATTAAAATTTTTCAACTCATGGCCACATATGGCTAAACTCATTCTCCTTTTAATCAATTTCTCCACCACCAACCCATGAACAAGACAAATCAAACACAACCAACAACTACTTATAAAATCTCCAAAAACAAGAAAATCAAAGGTATTTAAAAATTTTAGACTTTCATAAAATAACTAACCTCTTACAAACTCCAATAACAGTGGTATCTTCCGGCCGCTGTTGATCGTCACCGGTCGGTGGCCTTCTCCAACTACCTATGTTTTTCTTCTTCATGGGTTATGCATGCTCTTGATGTATATTTTTTTTTTTTTTGTTACAGCAAATGAGAGTAGGTGAGTGGAGTGAAAATTGTGAGAGAATGCCATCTATTACTTTTTTGTGCTGGGGAAAGAGAAGAGAAAGAGAAATGCACTCTTTTGTACAATTGATATTGTGTCTAATCGATTAATATAATTGTCCAATAAATTTTAAACCATTTTTTATTGTTATTTAATTTTTTTATAATTTCACCTTGTCTTTTACATATTTACCCCCGTCAACTAACGATCAAATCGTATGTATACTAACGGCAAGGGAGATAAGTGAGAATACAATCAAACTCGCCATCTAAGTGAAATTATATCAAACCTGATGAGAGATTTCTGAAAATTGCCCATAATAAAATATACCCTGTCTAGTGGTTATTAGATTTGTGGCCCTCTTTTCCATAAAAAAAATATAAAATAAAGATAATTTTTTTAAATATTATTAAGAAAAGTGAATTATAAAAAAAAAAATCGAATTATATGAGGTCATTGTTCATATTATATTAGAAACGAATACTAATATATTTACAAACAGACAATTACTACCTAAATTTTAATTCTCTTTAATATTTAAAAAAAAATTATTCTACTTTCATTTTGAAATAGAATGAATAAAGCGGTAAAACCCCCCTACGCATGGCTCTACCACTCGGCCAGAGTGGCGTGAATATCGAGTAAGTCTTAGTAAATTTAGATTGTAAATTCGTAACCATTCAAAAAAAAAAAAAAGGGAAATCGTAATAGGTCACTAGTTTAAACGGGGCTGGCAAAAGAAATGAAAGAAAGAAAGAAAAAGAAACAAAAGCAATCATAAGAGGACCAAAAGGGACAGATACAGTACACAATCTAATTTAAAAGTTACACTAAGAAAGTTCCAGGAAAGGCACCAAGCCCTGTTGGGATGCATCAAATTCTGGTTCACTAAGCTAGTCTGAGTTGCTATAAGATGCAAATGCAGAACATGTAAAAAGCAAAGAGGTAACAAGATTACAGGAAATACAAAATACTACAATGTTGTATTTGGTACAGGAAAATTTAAGCTCCAAAAGGAAACTTTGATAAGAGCTCACTAAGTAACATTTACAGTTGAACTCTAGAAAACTTGTCACCCAAAACAGCTGCTGCACGGCGGATATGTAATACATACTTTATCTTATATTAACAAGTTGTCCTCATGTGGCCAGCTCCAAGTTCTAGTCTGCATCTTGCGCTGAATCAAAGAAAATAGGCCATGCATTATTCCAAAGGAGACCCAAAACAAAGAATTGCACGTCCACACATACCGACAGACAGAGGGATGAATAGAGAGACTTACTGCTCAAAATAAACCCTTGAAGCACGCTCTGGGCTCTCTCAACCTGCTCTGGAGTGCCAGATATTTGAATGATCTTTTGTGTCCCCTCTGGTTGACCTTCTACCAGGGACACAGAGGCACCAGACATCTGTTTGCATAAATAGATAAAAAGATTAACTACTTCATCCGAGGTAAACTTAGACAAAATTAAGTAGGTTGATTAAATGCAACAGTAGGCTCACCTCACTGAAACGAGTAAGCAAAGTTTTTGACTTTGTAATAAGCTTGGGAACAGCATAATCCGGTAAGACGACTTCGAGTGTGCTCCTAGTGACAAGTGGTAGTGGGACTCTGATAAAAAAAATAAATAAATAAGATATAAGTACGACGGACTTTGATTATTGATGTAATACTTACAAAAAGACCTCTAGTATATTTTCACGTAGATTTTATGTATGGCCACTTAATTTATAGAAGGCCTAACAGAAAAACGAAGCAGAAATATGCTACCTATTAATTACAGTTGGCACATCTTCACGTCGTTCACTCTCATTCTGCTTCACAGTTTCACTGACAGACCCTGTAGCTTCCTGCAAAACCAAGGGCAACTTAGCAGAAAATAAACAACAGAATACAAAACTGAATTACCAGATATAAATCTTCCAAGGGCAGTTCATCACGCAGCAAGGAAGATGAATTGTAAAATTTCTAAAGGGGAAAACAGTTATTCCATGCTCCTTTTTCTATCCTGACTTAAAAATTTGTGCTCAGGATAAGTTGGGTTAACTACAGATCCACCTTTCCTAGAAACCAGATATAGCAAGCACAATTTGACTGTTACACCTACAGTGTTCATAAAAGAAGTCTATCAGTACCAACCTTTGATGGCTGTGATGTCGCTGGAATTTGCACACTCTGATGTGTTGCAGCAGGAGGGTCAGTGACAGTCTGAACTTCACGAGCAGGAGTTATATCAATAGGAGAAGCTGCCTCCACTCCCACAGCACTCCCAGTAGGACCTATAGAAGATGGTGGCGTCTCCTTTTGAAAGAAATCCCTATATAAATAACTCCGCAGTCTTGTCGTCACCTCCACAAGAGCATCTCGAGCTGCTTTTATCTCCCCTACAATCTGTTCAAATAGGAACCAAAACTCAAAAGATCAATTTCATACACAGAGCACCAGGTTTCAAAACCACGATTTTAATTGATAAATGTCAATAAGGGCCTCCCCAACAAACAAAGCAGTGCCAGTATTCATCACAAGCACCAGGAAAAAAAAGCATATATCCAAGTGAAAGAGGATTCTACAATGACGACGGAATAGTTTGATGCAACATCAGAATGCCCATGATTATACAGCAAAATCAGATGCAAAACCACTCTGACAGAACATAAAAACCTGTACATATGCATTTCATGTCATATTGCATTTATCATAACTCATCTTGGATACAGATTTCACTGCACAAATACTAGCAGAATACTTGGAATACCAAACGCCCAACAGTCTCGGCATCATAAGCAATTAATATGTAAAATAATGACAAACCTGTACAAGCTCATCAGTCCCAGATACGCATGCTGGAACTTCTTCCCTTGGCAGGATCTGTATGTTTGCACCAGTTGATCTCCTCATATCAGATAACGATCCATCTCTTCCCTCTAAACAGCCAATTTCACTAGATGGGACAAGTAACCTAGTAGTTATTATATTGTCTTTATCCGCACCGAGATCAACAATGCGAGTCTGTATATGCAACAACGCTTCTTGAGCTGGAAAAAGCTCATCATCAGGGCCCTAAGAAAGAAAAAAAGCAGAAAAGATGTAATGGCACTTTTTTTATAGGAAAAAAATGTCTAGTTCATAGGGAAGCAATAAAAGAAAGGAGCAAAGAATAGTCATTTTACCTGGCAGAAAGTTCAAAAATAATTAAATAGACATAAATCAGCCAGAGAGGACAGTCTTAAGACATAGTATTACTTCCAAAATACCACATAAATGAAAAAATAGCAACTGATGTACCTAAATTACTGGATGCCAGATAAATTATGAAAAGACATGAAAAGTACCTCCTCAGAAGAAATTGTAATTATCTGTTCATCTGACCCATCCACAGGATCAGCAACCTTCAAATCAACACCAATCTCATTTTGAAGCAGTTCTACAATGCCCTCTGACTCTCCAATAACTCTGCCAACCTTGTCAATTGGACAAAGCATTCGGAAGACAAGGTCCTCACCATAGAATGGCTGCACACTGTCAGACATGGGAGCAGCCCCAGCTTCAATGGAATAACCGGAGGGACGGGGGCCATAGTTATTACTTCTGTAATTGGAGCCAGAAAATCGTGCCCCATCCATAGATGGTCGTCGAGCTGTATTGTTCACGTGAGGAACATAATCATCATCAGGGAAAAAGCGGTCTGGCGAATGTAATCGTCCATGGAAATGACTGCGGTCACGATGTTGACTTTCTCTCAAGCGTGATGAAATAATTGCTACAGCATTCTTCACATTATTAATATCACCTACTACCTGCAAGACAACGATATCACATGATGAAGCTGTTTGATTAAATGTATCTTCCTTTTAGGAAAGAAGGAGAGACATCGATGTTCTTTCTAGATAGTGGCCATGTAACACAACTTGGAAATATACAGATCTGGACGGTCAATTTGCGGCACCCCCAATAAAGCCAGTGGCATTAGAGGTCCAGCTCCTTTAGCATTGTGAAGGAAATGACTTCATTAACAAAATGGCATCACAACGAAGACGGAAATTAGAACTTGTCAAAGTAGTAGTGCAATGTTCATATCAGCAACTGCTAGAGAATAATGTATGAAGAACATACACCAGCATATTGCAGGTAACAAATGTGCACGATATTATAAACATCAAGGTTGATGAACTCAAACAGACCTTGAATCGCTCAACAAAGTATCATTTCAGAAAATTTATAGAGGAAAACCACAATTATATGAGTTAACTAATGCCAACATGGGGCGAATCCTCAAAAAGTATTAACGTCCAGGCATCATGATAGGCAATGCACAAAATTCAACCAAATCAAGGACAAGGTAGGCAGTCAAGAATTTGATTGCCCACACTGCAAATTCATGATACAAACATCAGTCACTACATGTTGTATCGATTTTGCGGGTAGATTCCAAAAGGCCAACATTACTGTCAACCATATTCTAGATGCAAGCAAAGAAATCCGTTCTAGGGACAATGTCATAAAGAAACTTCACCCAAAGAAACTCTAGAACTGAATCTTCAGAAGTGAAACAGCATAAAAGGTAAAAGGGCCACCCTTGAGGTAGTAGTCATAGGTTTAGTCATTGTTCATTGTCAAGGAACCGCAATCTTTAAAACAGTCCAAGTCATCTTGTGCATCTGACTCTTAATTAAGTAACAAGCAAAGCATAAAAAATCCACTCTCAATAAAGCAAAACCAGTCCATGAATGTATATCTCCAAAGCAGAGCATACACTAGTCTCCGAGCTCGTTCCTCTTCATCTAAAGTGAGCATGGAAGCCATATGGACAGACATTTCAATGATCTGAGCAGCTAGTTTAGTCATTTTCATCATCAAGGCATTCAATCAATTTGGATCCAATTTTCATAGTAAAATGGTTAACATAATACAACCTGAACAATCTCTTCGGACATGGAAACACAACGAGGCAAGGAATGGTCTCTAGGTAGAATCCTAATCTGAGTCTTGGTCTCCATCCTCATTTGCTCAATAATTTTACCTCCTTTCCCCAACAAACACCCGACATGCATTCTGGACACAACCATTCTCGTCGCCACTCTGTTCCCTCCTCCTCTAAATCCACCCCCACCAACACCACCACCACCACCGTACTCCTCCTCCTCCTCCCCATAAAACCCTCCGCCGCCGTCACTCTCAAGAATCCTATCGTGAATCAAAAACAAGGCCTCCTGCGCGGGACTAAACGAAGGCATCCTTCCTTCAGGATCCCTCCTCCTGGTATCCGAAATTTCAATAATCCTCTCCTCGTCCCCCGGGATCAACTCGTGCACGTTGATCCACGCGCCGGTGTGCTGCCTTATCGACTTGATAATGCTACCGGACTTGCCAATCACGCCACCGGCTTTCATGTCGTGGCACAGAATGCGGTACGTTGTGGTCACCATCAGAGAAGGATCCTTGGGGTTTGAATTTGCACGGTTGTTGCTGTTGTTGATGCTGGTGTTGTTGTTCATGATGTTATTAGTATTGTTGTTGTTGTTGCCACGGTGGCGGTAGTTATTGTTGGGTTGGTAATAATGGTTGTACCGAGGTTTGGTTCTACCCATGGTATCTCCATCGTAGTCCTGGTGGTCGTAGTAGTAGTTCCTCTTGGATCTAGATCTGTCCATCGCGCGTGTGTATGGTGTCTGAGAGTCCAATTAAGAAATTTCAATGGTCCAGATTCAATGACACGACTAGACTAGTTATGCAAAAATGAAAATTCGATCTGATTTTGTCTGCTGGGGTTGAAGTTCTAGGGTTTTGTGAAATCCCTTTTATCTACTTCCAAAGCTGGAGCTGCTGCTGCTGTTGCCGGGAGGGTCTAGTAAGTAAGTAGTAGTCTCGTGATATTCTTCTGCTTGTTTGTTTGTTTCTCGAGAAAATGTTCGAGAAAACAATTGGAAATGTGATGGACGACTGTTGTGGTTCTGCGTAGAGATATACAGACAGAGATGGAAACCCAAATTACACTCAACTTGGTCGTCAGTCCAATGCTGGTTGATACTTTACTTTCTTGGCAGTGTTGCTTACTCCAGTGGGAGGAAAAAGCAGGAAGTTAAAAAAAATTAAAAATTAAAAATAAAACAGCGATACGACATCGTTTAAATAGAAAGCTTGTTTAGTGCAATGCGTCGTCGTTTAACTAGTTGGTGCTGCTAAGAATCGACCTAAATGTTATTAGTTATCCTTCTCCGAAAAAAAAAAATATTATTAGTTATCATTTTGATATATTCATGTTATCAAGTTCAAAATATTGATAAACTATAAGGGTAATGATTTAAATTTTAAATTTTGTTTTTATTAGCACAATTGTGAAAATTAATTGCAATTCAATTCAATATTAATACCAAAATTGTAAGTGTAAAAAAAAAAAAAAAAGGGACTTCGCTTTTAGAAGGTGATGATGACAGTTCTTCAACTTTTGTTGCATTAACACGCCGTTTGCTGGCTCCTAGACTACGCTTGTGGCCACTAGCAACCACCTAGGTCTCAAGCTATTGAGGACACATATTCGAATCCTAACACTATGGGAAATTTTATAATGCTCTCATAATTAAGTAGCGGCTAGCAAATCAGATGGTGAAAACAATTTTTCATATAAAGTACAACAGAAAGGAAGATCTTTTCGGGAAATTTAAAAAAATGGCTATAAAACTTTTGTATTTTTTTAAATTTGACCCCCTAAAGTTTTTTAATCAACATTAGCCAAACACTAAATTTGAGGATCAAACTACCCTTATCACTCTCACCATTCTCTCTCGCCCAAATCCTCCCCCTCTCACCGAAAGCTTATCATTGGAATCCTATATACATCGTCGGCGACGTAGATCAGCACTGGAGTCCATCATCGGCAGTTCATATCCACCCATACCGAAGAAAGAACCGAGAATTATGAGTATGTGCAAATTAGATGTAGTTGTTAATATCATCCAAGAAAAATTAACAAAACAACAGTTGAAACTGTTCAAAGATGATATATTTAGGCATTTCCTTCAGTGCCAAACCTATTTGTTCAGTAGCGTAATTGTCCATAATATATTGCTTCGGCAAGTGTTCCATGGCACTAGAAATGACAAAGATCAATTATAGTTTCAAGTTGGTGACCATTTGATACGGCTATCGGTTGGAGATTAGTGTCTAGTAACGGGACTTTGCTATGGCAAACATGTCATGCTGACAAAGTATAAAATAATGCATAGGTTACTTAAGAAGTATTTTGGGGGTTTGTTTCGTGGGATCAATCTTGGTTAGTTCGAGCAAAGATTTATGTTAGACTTCAGGGCTATGGATGACACTGATGCGCTAAAGATCGCCCTATTTCACTTTGCTGATAGAGTACTAAACGGAAGAAAAGATCATTGTCAAATCAATTTCAATTTGCTTAACGAGGTAGATGACATAGATCACTTTCGATTTGCTTAAACTTGATTTTGATGGTAGCCATGGGCAATACTTCAGAAAGAAAATTGTTGTAAATATATTTACGAACGATATTGCCTTGTAAGTTATTGTACTGTGTTGAGGCTTGATGTATGGATATAAAATATTTTAATGGATATAAATTTTTGTTATATTGATATGTTTAACCATAAGTAATTATTGATCTATTTTAGTACTTAATATGCAAATCTACATGAAATAAAATACCTCATTATAGATAATTATAAAATACACCAAAATAAGAGTTCAAAGTCCATAATTAATTAGAATGATACAATTAGTTTGGATTCACCACAATAAGATTTTTACATCTTTTGCGGTTATGACCTAATTGGTTGCATCCCCCGCGTCTCACAGTCTTTCAGTTTACATCATCACCGATAGAAGGTATTCTTAGTTCTGGAAGACGACCAAGTGGTGGTGCTTCGATTGGTGGGTTAACTTTCATTTCCAAGATTTCTGCTGGAATGTCCTAATCTGTCATGTCGCTAACCGGCTCTACTGGTTCTGCATATGCCATGACCAATAATTCTTTAGAGTAATAATTAGAGTAAAGACTTATGTAATCCACACAGACGGTCAGACAAGCAGCAATTGCATGCACACAAACAAGCTGATCAAGTTTGAATACTTTATAGGAGCAAGTCATTTTATGAATATCAATTATCCTTTCTTTTATATCACTACCCAAAACATAGAATTGATATTGAGACATAAGACAAACGGTCATTCTTTCGGCCAAAATTCTTCTTTCGCTAACTATCTCATCTACCGTCGTTGTTAGATGAATGTTCATCGATTCAGCCACAATTTTCCTATCATAAAACCATTGCAATAATATTTTTCTAAAGTGATCAACAATATGACTAACAGGAAATTTTTGCGATTCCCTATGAAAGAATTCACACTTTTCACGATGTTGGTGGTAAATATATTGTATTTCTTACCTTCAAATTCAGACCTTACCTAATTATACGTACCCACATTATTCTCTAAGTAATCAGCCGCGTCCAAGTGGATCATCCACAACCCTTCAAGTTGCCTTTTAAATTTTTCGTGTTCATATGCCTTGCTGCATTAATAAAAACTGGCTCAAATTGATCCTAAAGGGCTTTGGACATCCTGAATTTTGATTTAATGTTGCCTTTGATAAAATGTTTTCAAAACGACTCTTTTAATGGCAGTGCATCGATCATAGATAATTACTAACTCCTTAAATTGGATTGAGTTGATTGGTTTGATTAGATTGAATTGGATCTTGCACATCCCTACAACTGATTTAGAGCGGATGATATTTTCACCTCCTTAATTTATCTCATAAGCCCAAGTTAATTACTTTAAATGGAATTCTTATTTTACCCTCTTAGAAAATTACAAAAAATGGCCCATTTAATGTAGCCTGACAGAGAAGTGGCATTGTTGCCAAAGTGTGTGAATCCTCGCATTTTGCTACTGGCAATCATGGTGGAGGTCTATGTTCCTTTGTTACTTGACTTGCATGGTTACTTTTTTATCTATGGATGACTCGGCCCTACTCATTAGCGTGTCATGTGGCAAAGTTTAAACAACACTGATATTCTCACACCAATGAGCACCACAGTTAGCACAAAACGGTTTGTTTTGTGCTAACTATAAAAGATTTAACTGTAGCTTGAAAACGCAGACTCATCTTGCTCAAACGCAGACCACACACGTGCTCGAGTTTCTGAAACGCAAACACAAACTACACACACACTCATCTCATTGGACCACAACACTCTCATCATCGTGGGTCTCTCCACATTTAGCTTGGCTGTCACAGCACTTCTGGAATTTCAAACCTAGCTGTAGCTTCACTCTCTCGGTATGAATTTATGTTAACTTTACTGATGATTATACAAGAAAATATAGGCATATGAGTAGAGACGACCATGAATTATTTTGATTATACAAGAAAATTTTGCTAATCATGAATTATTACAGTGAGTTAGCATAGTTTTGTGAATTATTTTGTTCTTGAAATTAGTTTTGTTAATGTGAATTATTTTCATATTGTTGTCATGAATTATGAGACTGTATGCGATGGATCTTCATTACTTGATTGAAATTTCAGGCAACCATGTTATATCTAAGTCAAGGAAAAGTATATGTCAGCATTGCACTCCTTGTGCATCAGTACCTTCAAAATCATAAATCTTTTAATAGCCTTATTGAAACATGAAAACTGATCATTACCAAATAACATATGCCTCTCTCAATTTTGTATCAAGCTAAAAAGAATCCTTATCCAGAGATGCATCAAATGGAATTACTTGCAAATAAATCATCTCAAGGCCCTTAAAATCTTATATGCCTCTGTAAATGGCTAATGATTTTACAAAGCACACAAATCTTAGATCAACAAATGATATCTAACCAATAACGAGCATCAATAATTGTCATGTGTAATCAGCAATTTGCTGACTTCATTATTCCGTTATTAATGTATAATTAAGTAACACCTATGCTAAATGGTTTTGTTAATGTGAATTATTTTCATATTGTTGTCATGAATTATTTTATTTTTGATAATATAAATTTCCATTTTGATTATATGAATTATTTTCATTTCGTATAAATAAAGAATATAGAAAAGGCTATCGAAGACATTGAGGAGTTGGAGAAAATTGAGGAGGAGGACGAGCCAATGATTGGGATGTCTTTTGATACCGATACTGAAATGTTTATGTACTTTAAAGAGTATGGTAAAAAAAAAATATTTCTAGTTATGCGGAGAAGTAGTAGAAAGGATAGTGATGGGATACTTAGAAATGTGTCTTTTGCTTGTGGGCGAAAGGGGAGACAAGAAGCAAATCTACTAATATCTTAAAGCCGCAACCTAATATAAAGACAGGCTGCAGTGCTAGATTAGGAGCTGGTTTAGGGGATGATGGAAAGTGGACGATTCGAAGCTTAAATCTTGAACACAACCATCCATTGTTGACTCCAACGAAGTCAAGGCTTTTTCGATGCAATCGTAGCCTCAGTGCACATGCAAAAAAGAAACTGGATATAAATGATCAAGCGGGAATCAAATTGTCCAAAAATTATCAATCACTTGTTATTGAGGTCGGTGGACATGAAAACTTGGCATTCATAGAGAGAGATTGTAGAAATCATATTCAGAAAGAAAGAAGATTACGGCTTGGAGATGGGGATGCTGCTGCTCTTCAGAATTATTTTATGAAAGTGCAAGCGGAAGATAATAGATTTTTCTTTAGTATGCAAGTGGATGATGAGGGACAACTAAAAAATATTTTTTGGGCTGAGCCAAAAAATAGGGAAAACTACAAATAGTTTGGAGACGTTGTTACATTTGACACCACATATTTTATAAATAAGTATGACATGCCATTCGCTCCGTTTGTAGGAGTTAATCATCATGGTCATTCTATTTTGTTTGGGTGTAGATTGATTTCAAACTAAGACATGAGATATTCACATGGTTATTTCGAACATGGTTATCCTGCATGCCTAATTCAGCTCATATTAGAATTATTACAGACCAAGACAAGGTAATGAAAGCTGCAATTGAGAACGTTTTCCTCAGTACTCGACATCGATGGTGTTTATAGCATATACTTAAGAAGATTCCAGAGAAGCTGGGGGGCTATAAAGAATATCGCGACATTAGCAATGTGTTGCATTATGCTGTTTATGACTCTCAAAGTTCTGCAAAATTTGAGGAAACTTGGCACCACATGATTATAGAATTTGAATTGGGGGGAAATGAATGGTTACAGGGTTTATACAATGAGCGGCATCGTTGGGTGCCTTGTTATCTAAAAAATAGTTTTTGGGCAGGAATGTTAACCACTCAGCGCAGTGAGAGTATGAAGGCATTTTTTTATGGTTATGTTAACTCGAAAACTACTTTGAAGCAGTTTGTGGAGCAATATAGCAATGCATTAAAGAATAAAGCTCAAAAAGAAGTTGAAGAAGATGCTCGGTGTTCTTCCCATCAATTGCCATGTGTAACATCTTATGCGATGGAGAAGCAAATCCGAGATGTGTACACAATTTTGAAATTTCAAGAATTTCAACAAGAGTTGGTCGAAAAAATGTATTGCGAATTTGTCAATTTAATGGGTTGTGAATATATAGTTAGAGAGGATGTCAAAGTTGATACATGGAAAAAAATGACCTTTTTTGAAGTATATTGTGATAAAGAAAATGGTGAAATCCATTGTAGTTGTTCAAGGTTCCAATTCAGAGGAATTCTCTATAGGCATGCTATTACGATCATGATACGCAACGACATGGAAGTACTTCCAGAAAAGTTTATCCTACGGAGATGGAGAAAAGATGTGTGGAGATGCCACAGTAGGGTGAAAACCAGTCATGAGCTGCATAGCTGCACAGATGAACAAAAACGATACGAGAAGATGTATGTTAGTTTTGCAGAGGTTGCAAATGTAGCTGCAAAAGATATGGAAAGTTATAATCTTATTTTGAATTGGATTGAGAAGGTACGGATAGATCTACCGGAAACGATTCAGTGCGGAGGAAACGATGTAACTGTTGTTACAGGCCAAGGAAGTTGTAGTAATAGCGTCGAAATTGAAACGCATGATGTTGAGACAGTACGTGATCCAATCGTTAAGCGTCGTAAAGGTCGTCCACCTTGTCAAAGAAAAAAGTCGACTAAATTTTCAAAATCTAAATCAGCGCGTTCTAATGCAAAGGTTAGTTTTAAAGTAAAATAATTATAGTAAAATAATTTATTAATGGTGCTCAAATGTTGGTTTTGTTGACTTTGCAGGATGGACATGTAAGCGATCAAGTGGCAACTATGATTCCAACATTTCAAAATCTTCAACAAAGTTCTGCTGATAGGAATATGTACCCACATGGAGTTATGGACTATTCTAATATAAGTTTTTCACACTTTATGCGCAATATTTATAAGTATTATCATTTGGTTCAAGTTTCATTAATATATGTTTGTTTTAGGGCCTTATGAACTTGTATCATATTAACTGGAGATAATATTTATCCAACAGTTACACAAAATTCTAGCACGGTAAGTAGTGATAAAATTTGTATTTGCTCATCTTATGTAATTTAGTATTTGTTCATTTTATGTACTTTAACATCTTTATTATAACAAGATGTTTATTTTTTTATAATAGCACCCACAACTCCAGCCCCAAGTGCATGGACATTTTCAGCAGCTGCTTTTTCAGCAAAATAATGAATACGGAGTTAATAGGAAGTTTGGAAGTGATTTCGAAGAATAGCATTTTCAGTGCAATCATTGAGCATATTCAATTTGATACATAGACTATTTATCCGCTAGTCATGTGGCTGCTGGTTTGATTCAGACTTTTTTACCTGCAATCAGGGTTGGACTTGCTTTCTTAGTGATGCTTGCTATTATGTCCTTTAATGGAGGTGTGTTTTTGGTGGCTGTTGCTGGTCATACTTATGGATTCTTTATTTTTGGCAGCAGGGTTTTTAATAAATCACACCCCCTCCAAAAATCTCTAATCTTCCTCCCATGAGTTGTTTATACAATTAATGGCTGATTACTAAGAATTAAGTATGTTCTTGAGTTTGGCTTTGTAGTTTATCTTGTAACTCTTAATTTCTGTAGAAACTGAATATGAAGAAATGGTATTGTGGGTGAGAAATTTTTTGCAGTTTTTATTGATTTTTCAGTTTCTGGAATTTCAAAATTTAATTGCATATGATGCAAACGTGGTTATGCGGAAGAGAAATTTATTTGTACAATGCGATTGTTAATCTACTGAGTAGCAACATTTTCTTGTTTGTACATGGAGGTCTTGTTGAATAATATCTTCATTCGTAGCAACAGATGCTTCGTTGCAGTAAATTTGTTATACGAAGATAATCACTTTAATATATGATGCTGTGAAATCAGCAATGGTAGCGAGCTTTATGCGAAGTTACTGATGCCTGATTTAATTTTTTTATTTTTCCCCCTAATTTTTCTCTTTTATCTTTTAATTATTGCCTACATCACATGTATATTTGCTTACATTCATGACACCTGTAATTGTTTTTTTTTTAATATCATGTTAAGTGTATACAATATGCTATGTACTTGTTACATAAATAATTAATTTCCAAGCTTTTGTTGCCTTGGGTGTTTGATCGACATTTTTTTTTATTCTTACATATATTCGAATAATATACTATTTACAAGCGTATTTTTATCACTCAAGTAAAAACTGAGATCATGAGTTAAGTATACAATTCATGATACATTAACATTCATTTCATGGAATATATTAGTTAAGTATACAATTTAAATATAATTCATATTACAATTGTTATCATTATTTGTGGAACATATTTTACAATAAGACTTAGATCTTCATGTGGTTGTCTTTGTCAAAGTTCTTTCTCAAACAACTGAAATTTAAGAGACAAGAACTCCATTTGATGCCCCAGCCTGTGAACTTCTCCTAATAAGATGTCAATTTTGTTCTCGTTCATGCTTCGATCTTCCATCCCTCCAAAGTCATTACATTCACTACTTTTCCGATCATCATCCCATTTAAAAGCCCCACATCCTTTGCACTTCCAAAACTTACGATTCGGATTTTCTCTCGTACGTGAAATTCCTAAGACCTTATTACTATTGCTGCATTTTTCACAAGCTTTCACCTATGTTCGATTTTCACTTGTGCTGCTACAAGACATAATGATTGAACAATTTCTCTACAATATAAACAAATAGCACAATTATTGTAGCACAAATATATACAACACATAATGGCAATTCCCAGCACAAAGTTATAATAATTCTTTTATCATCCAATTTCCAGCACAAATCCATCTCAATTAGCCCCTAAGACTACCAAAAATGCAACCCAAATCAACCTATCTGAACTATATATCAACATAATTTAACAATTTCCAGCAGCAAGTTTTAACAGTAGATAAAATTCCAACAACAACTCATCCCAAAATCAGCAACTCATCAATCCCAAATCAACCTATCCGAACTATATATAAACATAATTTAACCATTTCCAGCAGCAAGTTTTAACAGCAGATAAAATTCCAACAACAACTCATCCCAAAATCAGCAACTCATCAATCCCAAATCAACATATCCGAACTATATATCAACAGAATTTAACAACTTCCAGCAGTAAATTTTAACAACAGATAACTTCCAACAACAACTCATCCCAAAATCAGCAACTCATAACTCACAACACAATAGCATTTTGCTAATTAAACCAATTACCTCCACGAATTGATTATAATGGGCTACAACTATCGTTGGGGCAGACAGCGAAAGAGAAACCCAACGAGATGCATGAGAGAGACCCACGACGAGAGAAAGCCGAAGGAGAGAGCAGCGAGATGCGCGAGAGGCCTGATGAGAGAGACCCACGGCGAGAGAGAAAACCACAGCCGAAGAGAGACCCACGGCGAGAGAGAGAGAGCCACAACCGAAGAGAGACCCACGCTCGAGAGAGAAAGAGAGAAAACCGAAGGAGAGAGCAGTCCCACGATCCGTTTTGTGAGGCGAGTGTGTAAGGAGAGTGTGTTAGTTTTGAAGCACAATATTTTCTTTTATAGTTAGCACAAAACGAACCATTTTGTGCTAACTGTGGTGCTAAGCGTGGTGCGTTTCTCATTTTCCAAGTTTAAATTATTTGCCTTTGTTTTTTCAAAGCCGTGAGCTTTCTGTTTAGTCCTGCACGTCATTATTATGTAGGCTTCTTGTGCGGCTTCTGCTAATCAGCTAATAGATAGATTGTGTAAACGACGTGGGGAACAATTTGGTGAATTTAACTGGAGTATTTTGACTATCGAGATGAGATCTACAACTTATTCGTATTTAAGAATTCAACTGAAATAGGTTTAAAAGTTAATTGGACATAAATAATGTTTTTTTTTAATCTCAAGTATAACTTTAACTTTTTTTAAATATTTATTTATTTTGAGTTTTTTTTACTTATCGTTTATTGTCAGATAATTTTATTTGAATAGAAAAATAAAAAAAATCTACTTTTATCTAAAGTGTGAAGTCTAAATGGGAAATTTTAATTTCAAATCTCAAAAATACCCTTAACAATTCATGCATTTTCAATATTATGTATAAATCTTATATTTTTGTATTATTCTTGAAGTTATTTTTTTATTTCTTTAAATTTTTATTCACATGATAATATTAACTAAAATGAAATATTGAATAAATTAAAATATGTCAATTATGATGAATTATGATGAATCAAAAATAAAATAACAGTGTTGACTTTATAATAAAATTTGATGTTATAATTACATCTTTCATTAAAAAATTAAATTAAGATCAACAATGATAGTATTTTTTTTATGTTACCAGACTAATCAATCTGTGAAAATTATAAATTGTGAAGAATAAATATATGCACAATTTAAAAAGATATTTATTTCAAACTACTAACTTTTAAATTTTTCTCTTCATATGTTAAAAAAAAAACCAAACATGTCATTCAAATATTCTTATTCAGAACTATTCAGATTTTAAATAAAAAAACAAACACAATCTTAGTTAAGTTTGGATTCAAATTGGAGTTTGGGTTTAGGTTATAATTTCAAGCTAAAATTCGGTTTAGCTTGCAATTGAGGGAAGGAGGGTCGAGGTTTGAGAGGAATCGGGATTTTATAATTAGATTTAGGTTTTTATTTTTTATTTTTTAACTTTTAAATGTAACTTACTTGGATTAGATGTTTGGTTTTGGTTGTATCCTGAACCAAATTCAAAAGCAACCGGTTTCCAATTACCAACATAGTCGATTTTAGAATTAAATTGAATCGAACCAAACATCAAAATTAACGCCTAATCTTAGATGTAGTTAATGATGGGATATCGATTAAAGATAATGACGATAAGGAAGATTATTTGATGGATGATTTTCTCATTTTTTAGACTGATAAGAATGGATCAATCTCAGCTATGGAGTTGAGAGGATATTGATAAGAATAAAAATGATAAAAATAAGGGTAAATACCATACCATATGGGGTGTATTACGAAAGAAAAATTATTTTAATTTTTTTATGAAATTAACTGAAAAATGGGGTTGTTGAGATAAATTAAAAGGATGAATCATCACCGCTTTATGTGAAAATGAATGGGGTCATTACAATAACAATATGTACTCGCAAGTATGCACTGTGGAGCATTTCTTTATTGCTTTATTGAATGCGAATACTTCCGGTCAAAACAATGCAACTACATTGAAGACATCTTTTCTCATATCCTTTGTACTTTATCGACTCCCCGCACACTCTTAGGCGAGAATATGACATCCGTAGATCATAATGTACAAATTTTGGGGGGAGAAAAATTGTGACAGAAGTACTAAAAATAACATACCAGAAAAAATAAAGGGCAAATAATTTATTTTAATTAATTTATCATATTTACACGATTTTTTATTGTATGAATTTGTGTCACTATTTTTGTTTCCATTTTCTTATAATTATCATTTTTTATTAAGAATATGTGAACATTGAATTTAAAGATTAAATCGTTGATTTGGCCACGGCCAAGTGTTTCCAAGCAATTTTATTTTTCTGTTCATCTAAGTTCCAATTATAAGGATGTAGGAGGTAAAAAAAAAATATTTTAGACTTTATCCGACCCGCTAACTTTAAAAAAAAAAAATTGAATCCAAAGGTTAATGATAAAATTAAGAGTAGTTTTTTTACTAACTTATGCAAGCATTAAAGGTGGAAACTAAAATTTGAGTATTTAACGATAAAATCAAAAGTAGTTTTTTTTTTTCTTTTTATTACTCACACATACATTAAAGCTGGAACCTAGAATATGAGTTTTAGAAAGATCTATTATAACTAGAACTTATTGACTTCAAAATCAAGAGTAGTTATCAATTAAGTACTTTTTTTTATCATAATATCTATTAGTTACGAGAGGTTATAAAAAGTATTATTCAACACAATTTTTGTTCATTACAGATTAAAAAAATAGATCCAATGAAATAGAAAGATGAACTAGACGGTTTTCGAAGTCAAGGTCTAGTTCTAGTTGTAAAGAGCAATCTTTCTAAAACTTAGGTCCTAAATTTAGACTTCAATGTATGCAGGTACTTATAAAAATAAATAAATAAATAAATTACATGACATTTTAATCCTTTTAATGTTCAATAAGACTTAAATGGCAAGTAATGAATGTTAAAATTATTAAGATGTCCTTGTCGTTGTTTATAGTTGTCAATAATGTTACAAAATAGAAAATGACAGCTATGTCCTTATTTACACCAAACCAGACTTTGTGCAGTTTTATTCTTGTATTTCAAAGTGTGAGAGGCATAAAATTAACATATATAATTATATATGTAGTAATGAGATAATGAATCCTAGTAATTAAAAAAAAATTCAAACCCCGCTCATATGATTAGAAGAAAATTGAAATATCATTATGCTAAATAATAACAATAATATAAAAAGAAAATAAATCTTTATGTAAAGGAGAATGGTCCTTAATTATGGAGATAGTAGAGAGTGTGGAGAAGGTGATCAGTAAATGAAAGTCAGCAAAGAGATGAAAGGTTGTGGGGATGAATGCATGTGGAATGTGTATATTTACATAAAACTATTTATCATATTGATTACAATATCATAAAAGGTTAAGGTCGGGGTTAGTTTAGTTCAAATACTATTTTTTAACTTTAAATATTTACCATTAAATTTGTTCGGGATTAATGGATGAAAAATGTATTAAAAATTTAAGTAAAAATTAAGTGAAAATAGCCTTTTTCGCAATTGATAAAAAAATATAGAAAAATAGTAAATAAATTATCACAAATTCTTTATCTAACCTAAAAAAAAATCATTGTTTGAATCTTATTTATTAAACTTTTGAATCAAAATCTTATTTATTTAAAGGAATATTATCATTTTACTTCTTAATTTTTTTTCACTTATCAATTTACCATCAAAGCTTTCTGACCACATAGTGTTTCAAATTTTATCGTCTTACTACCAAACCATTAAAAATAAATTTTTTTTTATAGAAATCATAGTAAAAGTCTATTTCACCTCTAATTTGTGTAAGTATAATTTAGGTCATATTTGGTATTGTTTTCCAAATGTTGTTTTCATGAAAAAAAAAATGAGAATGAAAATTCTATTTTCAAATTTATTTTTAAAATTTAAAAATGTGTTCGGTATCATTTTCAAAAATAATCTTCAAAATGGAAAAAAGTAAAATACGTTCAGTAGGGATATTTTAAAGAATTGTTATTGGAATAATTTCCATGATATTAAAATCAAGTAGTGAATAATTATTTTTATTATTTAATTAATTTTATTATTTTAATTTTAAGAATAAATTAGGTGATCTTGTTATTTTTTTTGTTTAAAGAAAAATGATAAACTCTACATATTTAATTTAATAATATTTAAAAACATAAATATTATAATGTATATAAAAAGAAAAGATTATTGTGAAGGAAATTGATTTTTTTGGGTAAAATAATAATAATAATAATGATAATAATGTTGATATTATTATTATTTTGTAAGATTGTGGAAGAAAATTATTCATTTTGAAACTTAATACTGTGTTGGAAAATAAGAAAAACAAGAATTTTTTTTCCTTTGTTAAAAGTGTAAAATGAATATTATATTTTCAAAAACGATCTACCGAACACGTATTTAGTGTTTTCTAAATTCAGAAAATAGAAAACAAGATTTGAAAACAATACCGAACGCACCATTAACCTTCTGAACTAAAAAGAATACAAAAATAAATCTATATAAAGAGATAACGCTTTTATCAATTGATTATTTTATATATCTAAAATAATCTATTCATAAAATTATAAATCTAATAATAATTTGGCATAATAATATTGAAATTCTCAAAAATAGCCCTATGACATCATCAATTTCTTTAATGGAATTAACAGTTTAGTGATAAAATGATAAAAGTTGAAACATTAAGTAAGAAAAAGCAATTATCAGAAAAATTTTGGTGGTAGAAATATATATATATATAAGATGATAAAATGATAATATCCCTTATTAATAATAAATTGTATTAACTTCGACTACCTAAACTCTACAATTAAAAGCTTTATCATTATTGCTATTATTTTTTTGAAAATAAGCTTCATATCATGTATAGATACAAATTTTAACGTAACAATATTTTACCTTGTTTTTTTTATTTATAAATCTTTATCATCTAATTTCAACAATACTGCACTTCTTAAATATTATCACGATTTTTTTTGGGTCATTCCAAATTATATGGCCTATTATTTAAATCATATTTAATTTACTCTATCATGTGTACAAGCCTCCTTCTTGCATTTTGTCATAAATACAAGTCTTTGACTTGTATATTTTAATGTATACAAATTGTTATCTTATACTTTGCCAAACATACAAAATTCGGTCCTGCAGTTCATCTTGTATTATATGGACATTAGTGTAAAAAAATATAACCACAGAAAATATAAAAGACATTAAAGAATTTATGGAAAAAATATTTACTAATTTAGAATTGGGTCCAATCCAATGAAAATGAGTTGGATCTCTTTGCTCAAATACTTATTTGGTGCGAGCTTATTTATTTATTTTATATTCTACTAAACATAAACATACATTTTCTCATATTTTATCCAGTAAAATATATACAATTAACTTTTTTTAAAATGGGTTAATGTCACCTGGGTGACATAATTTTCGACAAATATAAAAAAATTGTGATATATTTTTAAAAAATAGGTAGTGAGGTGACAAACCCTTAACTTTTCTGTTAATTGAATTGGTTGTTTTTTATGAAATTACATTTCTGCTCCTGTGACTTTCTTTGAATATTACGATAATACACTTGTTGCTTATTTATTTACATCAAACAAATGAGAACAAAATTCAACTCATACCAAAATAATAATATTAAAATGAATTTAACAATATATGCATTTTAAAATAATTTCTATATTTTTAAAAATATTAAAATAATTTCTCATGTATTGATAATATTAAAATTATTTTATAATTTTAAAAAGGCAAAAAACCTTTTTCATTCCTAAAGTTTCATACAATAACCTTATTTCATGCTTATTTTTTAAATAATACCTCAAAATATTCTTCCGCTAACTCACCGTTAGTTTAATACCATTAACTACTAATTCATTGAGGGCAAAATATGTTTTTTATTTATGAAAGTAGTATAAACTATATCAAAATAAATTTTTTACACAATTAAGTAACACTACAAAATATGCAAAATTTATTAATTTTTTCTTAAATGAAATCAATGATGAAATAGTTTGAAATAACTACTGAATAATTGCCATAAGCATTAAATTATAATTAGCACAATATCTTTAAATCATAGTAAGAAAAACTAAAAAATACAACCAAATTTTATGTGCTTGCATGTGCTGAAAATCTTCTTAATCTTCAACTAACTTTTATTTGAGATTTGCCGCCACTTTTCTTTGACCATTATTGTCTCCTTAAGTCGGCTCACAGTGTAATTAGAGAGTATACTTATGCGAATATGAAAATTATGATTATTTTTTATACTTAAATTTGGGGTTTATAGGGCTTTCATGCAGCCAAAATAGAGAGAAGTGCAAAATAATTGATTAGAATAGAAATTTTCATCTTTTTTGGTATTTCGAGTTTAGTGAAGTTAGATAAACATTATTTTTAGTTATATGTCAACTTTTATTTATTTTTTCTAATTTTTTCTTTAATTAGAAATCATTTTTTACCCTCAATAAATAACTAACAAACGACATTTAACTAACAGTGAGTTAATAGAAGGATGTTTTGAGTTATTGGTTAAAAAATATGGATGAAATGAGTTATTGTATGAAACTATAGGGATGAGAAGGAATTTTTTTTTTTGAAAATAATTTAAATTTTTACATATTTATTTTATATTATATTTCTATTTATTATAAAATTTATTTTAATATAATATAAGATATAAAAGTCTTAAAATATTTTTTAAATATGAGAATTATTTTAAAATGTATATATGATTAAATTTATTTTAATAATATTATTTTTGTATGAGTTGAATTTCATTCTCATTTTTTCTTTTTCGCGTGTGATATATTTGTAAATAATTAAGCAATTGGAAACTTTATTATAATATTTTCAAAGAAAGTCACAGGACAAAAATTTAATTTCATCAAAAGACGACAAATTCCGTTAAGGATGACATTATCCTTTCTAAAAATCTAAATCACTTGTTGAAAGTAGGAAGCTATTTTTCACTGAATTTTAGCCAACGAAATTCCATTTTTTTTCTCCCATAATTGACAGCAAAAAAAAAAAAGATTAATAATTGGAATTTATTAAATAAATCTTAGTAATAATTCAAAATAATTAAAAAAATCAGTGGAGCAGAATTAACCAGGCCCACCAGATGCCAAATGAAAAAAAAGAAAGGCCCAAGCACAGCAAGTTTGTGGACAATGTGACATGTGAAAGCTGCAATCCGCGCAATGGGCGGGTCTTGGGACCATCACATGACAGTAGTATGAAGAATGATTCATTCATTCATTCCCGTCTCAGTCGGGGCCCACTCAATTCTCCGCCAATCACGCCACCAATCAGAATTCAAAATTTTCTTTTTTTAATTTTGATCACGTTACATCATTCGGCAACAAAGATACAAGTCACGCATTGCAGCATTATCTTTAAAATTATTATTTTTTTTTAAACTGAACTTTCAATTTTTCAATTTTTTTTAACCTATTTTCTTAGTAGCATAGATTAAAAAGAAAATTAAATAATAAAATTTCATGGACCTAATTCTTGCTAAGCCCTCAAAAGGGATATGAGGCCTAAGACACGAAATCTGACCAATTTTGCTCCTAAATTGAACTTTCAAAATCGATTGTTAGGAAGAAATAAGATTGTTATATGAATAAGTCAATTAGTATCATTGTGATTGCTGCAGAGATTTCTTGATTTAATATTTTTGTTAAGTTAGTTAATTTAAGTAACTATATTTAAAATTCTTACTGTGAATAAAATAATGTTGTTGAGTGTTATGTAAACTAAATTCTTGTAAAAGGTCTTAGTTCTTTTGAAGAAACTAACTTTATCTTTCAATTAAACTTATTCTCTATTTGTTAATTTATTGTTCGTCCCAAGAGAAATTTCAATAAGACTTTACCAAAGTGGTACGTGAGATTAGAACGAGTCCAACAATAGGATTTGCACGATTGAGTTTTATGAAGCAAGAAATGAATAATGGGGCAGAATTTTAATACCAGAATATGACCATATGCAAAAGTCACCGCGACTAGAAAAAGGATTTTATGCTTTAAATGACCATATGGATCGGATCCAAAGTTTTCTGCGATACAACTAAGTAATTAATTTAGATGAAGATGATGGTGATGCAGTCATGGAAGTTGAAGGTAGGGGTGTTCGCGGATCGAATTTTATGGATTGGACATCAATTCATATCTGATCCACTATTTTGCGGATTATAAATTTTTAATAAAATCCAATTCATACATCTGGGGATCGGAAGTAGATTTGACCCAATTCATATCCAATCCACTATTTTGCGGATTAGTTTACAGACTGAAATTTTTTAATTATGTCCAATGATGAACTAACTAAATAAAAAAATTAATATAAAATAATTTTACTGCTGATCAAATTTAAAATTAAATAATATTTAAATAAATAAATTATTTAAATAAAGTTAGAAATACATTTAAAGTTTTAAAATATAACATATCGAAAAGAAAAAAATCTCATTTGTTTAAATCAGTATATGAAAATTAACTATTTAGGACGCTATAATTGTTTATTTAATTAATTTTTATTTTATATAATTATCATATAAGATATAATATAGTATTAATGTAATCATATTTTAACTTATTTATTTACTGGTAAATATTAATACCATATTTACAAATTTTATTTTTAATTAAATAAATACTTTTTTTTGTGGATTCGTGAATTTTACGGATTTATAAAAGTAGATTCATATCCAATTCATTGATTGTGGATTATCAAATTTTTAATTTAATTCAATCCACTAATCTGCAGAACGAATTTTTACGGATTAAATAGATTGAATGGATCATATTGAATTTTGAACATCTCTAGTTGAAGGAGACAATGGAACTGGCATTCATCTTTAAGACCCATCATCGAGGACAAGGTTCAATTGGAGGAATGTTACATGAATAAGTCGATTAGTACTGATTTTATTAGAGATCTAAACAAAAAATGAGATAGTAATTTGTGGTTAATAAATAAAAACTGAAGTTCTACACATATAGTATCATCAAGCAAATTATTTCTATTTAATTATTTTTTAATTAAGAGAAAAAATTTGAGTCTTCCATATCTCAAATGAAGATTTGAACTGTTATTTTTTGTAAGAGTAGCAGCAATCCCCGTTCGAGTAGGAGTAAATGTGACTTTTGAAATGTGAAAAGATATAAAAATCTGTGTTTACCAAGTTTAATTTTATGTTATGTTTGAACTGCAAGAAAGAATACTGAAAAAACAACAAAATACAAAAAAGAAAAAGAAAAAGATGTATGATGAAAATCTATTAGAGACTTAAATTATTAAAACAAAAATATCGGCTATTAAGTGTCATTATTGCTAACTCTAAGAAGTTGACAATTCTGCACAAGAAAAAAAAATTGTAAAAAAAAAAAAAACGCAACACCAATAAAAGAGCAAGAAGGTGAGGTGATTCTATGTCGCTTAGCAAACAACATAAAATGGTTCAGAGCATTTGGCGTGGGGCCATGTAATTCTGTTTGCAGAGTGGGACCCTTGTCACCATTTTTTTTTTATTTTTTCGTGAGAATTTTTTTTTTTTTTAGTTTTTACAGAAAAAATACAAAAATAGTGGGGCCAATCAAAATGCTGCGAAAGATGAGAAAATGGGGCTGCAAATGGAAACTCAACTCGAAAACCAGTTTAAGCGTCCAAAAAGTTGAGGACTTTAATTCGAAATCCTCCGTGATTCACTGCCAAGAAACAAACGGACGTGCTTGCCTCAATCATATACATTCATGGCCCATGTTCATTTCACTTCGCTTCTTCTTCTTCTTCTTCTTCAACCACAACTACTTTCTTTATCTTTCTGACTTTCTTTCTCTTTACTACTTGCTCCTTTTACTTTTATTTGCGCTCTCCTAATGTATCTTCTTTGTCAACTGTAGTCACAAATTCGTGTTGTCGTTTTCTCTTCCTTGGACAAAAAAAATCTTTTTTTACTTTTTAATATTGGTCTTCTGGCCTATTTATATCCCCGCTCACCCTTCTTGTCCATCTGGGTTTCACTTCTTTTCATCATTCAATTTGAATGCCAAGTGACTTTTTGCTTCTAGTCCCAGCAGCAGAGGGAAGCCAGGTTGGTTGGTTCCTTTTATTTTTTGTTCTAACCCATTTTTTTTATTCTTTTTTCTCAGCTTATCGAATATTTTTCAGCTTTTTGATGATTTTAAGGATTAGGTTTCATTTCTTGCCTTTACTTTGATGTCTTATTCTGCTGCAATTGGAGCTGGAGGGTTGTTGAAGATTGTGACAAAAATGGGCTTTTTTTTTTCTTTTCCCGTTTCCTGTGCCACTTGCAGATGTATCGCATATTCAAATTTCAGTTTTTTAGTTTGGTATATTAATCTTCTGTTGTTGTTGCTTTCTGTTTAGTGGTTGGCGGCAGAAGCGTGACAACCGTTCATGTACTGTTTGGCTTGTTCTATACTGATTCTTCAGATTTTAAGTCTTCTTATGCTTAATTGGAATAAGTGCTTTTGGTATCTTATAGTTGTAACTTGTTGTTAAAGTGTGTCTCTTTCTGTCTTTCTCTGTATATCTTGCTTCGTGCTTGCTGTTATGTTGGCACATCGTTGTTGATTTTTTAAGTATTTTTGTTTTATAAGTCATAAGCACTAAACTAGGAAGTCATATAAAGTCTTAGCTCCCACTTATCTGACATACTTCTGCTCTGATAAACTAATGTTGTTGGTTACTTTTAGTTCAATAGCATTTGGCTGAAGATCATTCTTAGTTCTTGCAGAGTACGGCTTGCTGAGTGTAATTTTTTCCTCCATGGGTACACTGACTGCATCTTCAACAATTCCCATGACTCAAGATGTGTCTAATTATGACGAGGTTGCTATGCAGCAGAGCTTGCTGTTCTCTGATAGTCTCAAGGTACTACTGTTTCTCTACTTAGTTTTTATGTTGGATTGTATGCCTATGCCAGTTTCCCTATATAGAGCATACAATATTTGTTTCATGCTACTAATAGCTATTACTAAAAGTTCCACCCACCTTATCATTGTTGGAATTTGAAGCCAAATCACTTTTAAGAAAAGGAAAATAAAAAAAATAATTTTGACAAATACGGGTATATTTCTTAAAAGCCAGTTCTTGTTTAATCATGCTGTACTTGTTTATTTGATTTAAACGGTGGATAGTGTGTCATTTTCAAAATTTTACTCAGTTTTCAACAAGCCTTATAGTAGATAGCTGTTTATGGAAGTACAAAAGCACCAATTTGTGATAGATTTGAGTTGTTTTGGGAATATTTAGTATGGTCTCTTTTAACTCAAGCAACTTTGCTTTTCAGGATTTGAAAAACCTGCGAACGCAGTTATACTCAGCAGCTGAATATTTTGAACTATCATACACCAATGATGACCAGAAACAAATGTGAGTTACTCTCATTACAGCTGATAATTTCAAGTTTCTATTGAGAAAATAAACATCATCACATGTATGCAGAGTGGTAGAAACATTGAAAGATTATGCCGTCAAAGCTCTTGTGAATACTGTGGACCATTTGGGTTCTGTGACTTATAAGGTTAATGATCTCTTAGATGAAAAGGTTGATGAAGTTTCGGATACAGAGCATCGAGTATCTTGCATCGAACAGGTATGCTTGTATGCTGGAATAGATTTAAAAAAATTGTAATCGTATTGATTCCACTGAGAATCTAAAGAAATTATGGTCTACACTTAGAAAAAAGAAAATGGGTAATAATATCTACACTTAATTTTCAATTGACTTGAATGTGGCTGGAATCATTGGTTAAGAAATTTGAAGGACGAGTACGTGTCAATCTTTTTGGATTGGTTGCACTGTTGTATGTTTCTCTAATATGCAGTATTTTCCTTGCATAAGCTAAACTGCCCTGGTAAAAGGGCAATTGCTTATGAGGCCTATCCCTGGAAATTTTACGTTCATCGCATTAGTTAGGAACTATTAGGTGATCAGGCCATATTTTTAGTAACGTAAATCATAGAATCTGAAGACATAAAAATGAAACTCACATGGATCAAATAAACACATTTAATATACTGACATTCACATTTAAAAGCTCTGCCGTTTGATCTTGGTGAACGTGAGGAAGAACATGCTTTCAATTCACTGATGTGGAGTGTGATGATAAGTGATAACCCTTTTAATAGGGTTAAAGCAAATCTGGATCCTTAAATTTTGAACTTCAGTTGTGACCATGACCTCATTATTGCATTTTAATTAAAAATGGCAGAGTAACAGTCTTTCTACAAAATATTCAATTTTCTAATATAGATAGGTATCTCTCTGATTTTGTCATTCACGGAAAGCAAAATTAACATTGAACATTGTCATTTTATTTTTTAACTTATTGTGATACGTTAGAGACTACGGACTTGCCAAGAGTATATTGATCATGAAGGCCTGTCCCAACAGTCACTGGTGATAAATACTCCAAAATATCATAAGCGCTACATCCTGCCAGGTAATCATTGACTCTGTTTTCCTCTAACTTTGAGCTGCATTGACTCTGATTTCCTCTACCTTGAGCCGGAGGTGAGGACCATTGAGTGGATATTCTAAAGGTATTTTGGATTTGACATCTCAATTTTGTGCTCAGTTGGGGAGACCATGCATGGTGCCATCCGTACCAAGTCAAAGTACATTGGATGCAGCCTAGATGATGAAGATGACTGGCATCAGTTTAGGAATGGTAGGATACTTCCAACTCCCCCTTGTCTCTTTTATCACGTTGCTGGCTAGAGTGTAATACTATTCCATTCTTATAATTTGATTGCTTTCGCAAAGCTGTTCGAGCTACAATTACTGAAACCCCAAGAGAAACCCCAGCATCTTCAGTTAGGTAAATTTATTGTTATGTTTTGCTGTCAAATGGCATAAAATTGACTGACGTGGAATGTGATGATAAGTAATATCCCTTGCAGGAAAGGGCGTTCTCCCTCACCTTCACCAAGACCTCCACAACGATCAGCCACATTTTCCTTTACATCAACCATGCCCAAAAAAGATCAAGGTCTGTATGCATGTTGAACTGTGTCATATCCTTACTATGCTTTCATCTAATAATTTTTCACATATATCAGATAAGCGTACAGTGTCACCACACCGGTTTCCACTTTTGCGTTCTGGTTCAATCTCAAATAGGCCGAAAACCCCAAATGCTAGAAGGCCAATGACCCCAAATTCAAGTAGACCGACAACTCCAAATGCTTCTGATGCAAAACGACGGGTGAGTAAAGGATATGGTTTAATTTGTTAAACAGTTATTCTACTATGCATATTTTGTCCATTATTTATTGATACAACTACTCAAACTTTCTTATCAAATAAATAAAAGGCAAGCAAATCTCTCTGGCATTAAGTTTTTGCTTAATAATTCAATTTTTTTTCTCAATCTCCTTTATTTAATGTAAAACCTATAATGCTCAAAGCTTGGAATTTTCATTTTATTGTGTCAGTACCCTTCGGAGCCTCGAAAATCATATTCTATGCGTATGCCTGCTGAAAGGGAAAACTGTAAAGACTTTGAACAACACCCCAGCAAAAGTAAACGGCTCCTTAAGGCATTACTTAGTAGGCGCAAATCAAAGAAAGATGACATGCTATATACTTATCTGGATGAATACTGATGAAATACATATACTGCTTGCAAAGAAAAGGCAAGCAACCAGGGAAAGACATCCTGTACGGGAAAGGACTGTGAGATTGCACTCTGTTTGCCCTTTGTTTGAATGATTTTTTTTCCCCCTTTATATAGTTTTAATGTATTACTAGAAGTAGACGGACATCATCTTTTATTATCTTTTTCAGTCATCAATTACTTGTAATATTGTGTGCAAATGTTGATGCTTCCTATCAATGTATCCTGGTCATGTTGCAGAAAATGTCATGCATCACCTTTGCTTGAATAGTTATCAATTGTTAACATGCAAGCCTATTCATGCCAGCCATGGAAAAATCGCACATCTCTAATCTGTTGTTGTGACTGTTCTAGATTGTGATGCATGTGTTTATCTGAAAATTGGGTACTAATTTGCCGTATGTCTTGCCACAATATAAGCAAGTTTTACTAGGTAAGACTGTCTGTTCCAGTTCATACTGGGGAATTTGTTATAGGAAGGTTGAAAAGTAGATTCCAAGTTCAATATTCTGCCACAAGTTTTCTTCACTCTGTTACTATAACAAGGAGAACAATTAATACACATTTTTCAATTAGAAGAGGCTCCTGAGAGCATTGAGGAGTGTATTGCTACTATAAATTGTTCACCTTTTCTTACATAACTGAGCATTTCTTTGATCATCCATGCAATCTCTCTTCTTTAAGATTGATTTCACTACATTAAAATAGTCAGATTCAACAGTTTGTGGCGGGTGCAGTCCAGAATCAACTACCATTTTGATGCAATTAAGGATTGCCAAAGCATTCAGCAATCTCTACATTTTCTAAGCATTCAGCAAGTTTTCCTAGTGATGGCAGCAGCTGTGACATCCCATTTGAATTTCTTATAATACAAGTCAAGCCTGCTTTTATTCTAGATTTAAGGTGTATCTACTTTTGGTGATTCTGCCCAAGATAAAATGTATGTAGAAAATTGTTGCTCAATGTCAGCCGTGCTAAGTCTGTAATCTGTCATCTTAGCAAAAAGCTAAACAAGGGCCTTTCTTTTTGAGGCTCCAGGCAGAGGGATTGCAGCATCAATTTCCAATTCTTTTGGGGCATGTTTACAGCCACAAGTACATGATAAGCACCCTTACGAGAGTTCCACCATGTGAAACAGTGCTGTCTACGATTTTATCTTTTCTGGGTTATTTTTGGGGTGAAATGAACTCCCTTGATGCTTGCTATAGAAAAATCTTGATTTTCGAACGTATAGAGAGATTCCAGATAGGATTCTACCGGATAGATGAATTCTCAAAGCATGAAGGCTATCGAGGTACATTAAGCTGAGGGCCACTTGGTAACCAAGTAGATACCTCCTGTGTCACACAATGGCAAAGAATTGCATCAATGGCTGGAAGAATGTTAGCACTTGTGAATTCTTCATTCTACTCACTTTACGAAATCAATATCAGATTTAGGGGCAAACAGAAAAGCCCCAGAAGTGGGGTCTGGCAATCTAGTTAGGCCCAAACTGAAAGAGTTGGGGATAGCTTGCTAATAACAATAAAGGTCTAAGGGAGGAATATAACATTTACAGCTGCAACCACTTGATAAAAGCGAGTGATTGAAAAAAAAAAAATCAACTTATAATTCACAGCTTTGAAGAATTTGTTACAGCTTTCCGATAATTTTAAGGTTTATATTATAAAACTAACACTATAGATTCTCTTGTTACAAAAACGTCAAATAATAAGAAACAAGAAGGCGTATTAAAGTAATACAGTTCCTACTAAGAATGATTCTCCAACTGCCAAAGATAGTATGATGTCACAATTCCGTTCCTTGACCAAACTGTTCGATTGTTTTTGTCTCAAGTGTAAGCACATCTACAAAAGCAGAAAATAATGCACGAGGAAACCTGGCCTCAACTGCCTCAAAGTGCCTGAATCAGATGAGAAAATAAACGAAATAAGAAACTTCTAAACTGCAAAGTCAAGGCACAGTTGATAAACTAAAGAACAATGGTATTTTAGAGGAAGAACTTTTCTGAAATAATATATTTGAAAATTTGGCAGGAAAAGGGGAAAAAATGATTACTGAATGGGCCCCAAAAAAGTTCCAAATGAATATTGTCTTATAGGATAAACTGTTAGACGCAAATTGAATAAATATTGGACAAGAATGAAAAATCAGTTATGTAACGAGTTTCCAACCAAGAATGATCAGAGAATAGAAACTTACACTAAAAGTTACCCATTAATGACAGATATCTGCCTTTTTCACTTTGTCTGGTTGCAACTGCACTTGGAAATTGAATACAAGAATTTATTGAACAAGGAATAAAGTTGAAAGAGCGAAGTATGATCTTAGGAATAGGATCGTGATGGATCACCTCCTTATCAATAGCTAATGCAGTAATGCTGCATACACAATTGATGCATTCTCAATGGACTCGTAATCCACTTCAAAGTCATTGCATGGGAAAAACCATTTTCTAAGAAACAACAAAACATTTCAGTTACAGTTCCTCTAAAAAAATTCTGAAAGGTAGACAAAGAGCACTACACTGTCATGGGAAAAAAGATAGATAACTCATAAACAACAGAGGAATTACAGATGCTCTGTCCTGTTCCTCAACCAACAGAACTGAGAACAGTTCACCCCCTCAACTTCCAATAGTACATTTTCCTCAATGCCAGTTTATTAAAAAATCTTTCAGAACTATCCCAATACTCTGATAACAGTACCACTGACTTTATATTTTTATGGTTCACACAACTTATAACTAAATTACAAATTAGTTCACGTGCCCAGTAAACTACCTGATCCAGAATTTAACAATATGTGCCATGGCCCATTGATTGAAGTAAACACCATAACAGAAAATTAGAAAAGCTGATACAATCTTTCTATTGTAATGTCGGTTTTAATTATTTACTAAAAATATAAGTGTAGCTGGTTTTTAATAAGTCAAAATTAAGTTGTTAGTTGTCCCTTATTTTGTGGATTCATGGAGAATGATGGAGAACATGCTTAATGCTTGCTATTTTTATGCTTGTCACTTTGAACTAAAGCTCTATTTAAAGCTTGATGTTATTCAATAAAAAAGTGTCTTAAGTACTATTATTTTCGCAACTTGTAAATTGTATTTTGGGAGTTTATTGGTTTCTCAAATAACCAAGACTATTTTAAAGGTCTATCTCTATAAACATGTCTAATACAGATTGAAAGACCACAAGATAGAGTACGGACTTGGCCAAAAAGATAGGCAAAATCTCATCGCACAAAGGCCTGAAAAGTAATCCACGAAACCACAGTCTCCAGATCGGATTCCACCTCAAGAACAAAATAAACAGGCTTAGTAGTAAGATCCAAGCCCTTGAAAACAACCATCAGCTCAGCAAAAAAAATGGGATGGTGCCCAAGAAAATAGCCAAAAGCAACCTTGATGATCACACAAGACACTGCCCATATAATACAAACTAGGATTGCCCCAAGAGCAACTATTCACATTAAGCTTCACTATCCCAGCCAGCAGACTCAACTATGAAACCAAACGATTCAGCCTGTAAGGAGATAGGATAATCCACAAACCCTCCCAAGCTAAGTATCAAGGACACCTTTTAACTAAGATGGTTTAAAATCGAAAGCACAACGACAGAGCTTAAGGTTAGAAACCACTTTATAAACAGCGTCTGCAACAAAAGCAACATAATCAAATCTAAAACCATTTCAAGCCTTCCAAACATACTATAAGATGAAGCTTGGAAAAAGAACCCAAAAACACCGTGAAGAAGTCGCGCATCATCTCCAAAAGGCAAGTACAACATGAGCAGATAAAAAAGATAGGTACTGCAAACTCATTGCCAAACAAAACCTCTGTTAAACCTGTCTAACCTATGGGCAATCCAGAAATAAATGCCTAACTGTCTCAACAACCCACCTTAGAAACACCAAGAAATAATACGGCAACCCCTCGGGCACAAGACATCATTCCTGACCAAAAATCCATGTAATAATCACAAGAAGAAAAAAAAGTTTGAGAAGGAATATGCCACTATCAAAAAAAGTAAAAAAAAAAAAACACTTAGTCCTGGATCTTGACTTGCGAACAAGCTCTTGTGCCGATATCAAAGAAAAATCCCTATTCCCAAATAAATCCCAATAAAGAACATCAGGTCCAACGCCAGAAAAACCTTGTACAACCCCTCATGTTCTCAAGAACCTATCACCACACAAAAAGCAACTAAGGTTGTTGACTGATTGCTTAGTAAGAAAAAAGAATGTGAAAACAACACAAAATATAAACACATTAAAGGGAAAATTAAAGAAGATGCAAAACTGTTTAATATAGGTAAATTGATAAGGTTATAACCAAGCTTGGCAGCAGATGAGCCACCATAACATTGGATGGAAATTTAAACATCATAACGGCAAGTGAACTGACACATTTTAAAAGTGATTTTTAACTCTATAATATAAGAATGTCTTTTTATATTATAACTCAATGAGTCCGGAGTCAAATTATAGAGAAAAATTTAATTTGTTTATTTTATTTTATCTAAAAATGAAAATAAAACTTGAATATATGCAACTTAATTAAATAAATTGAATTAGTTAGGTGTTGAGTGTTAGAAAATGCATATTTATAAAGGAGAAAACCGTCATTTTATATTTCAAGTTTTACTAACAACCCTTACTTTTATGTATTTAACATTCTTGTGGTTTAATTACATGTGTTTTATTTTAATTAAGTAATTTATGTATTTTAGGGGCATTATAGTCATTTCACAATAAATGAGAGATCAGACGGCAAAACGGACATCACTTTTGAACTCAGGACGGTTGAAAACCTTAGGAGGAGTATAAAAGGAAAAATGGCACTATTCACATGTACGGTACTATTCACGGGTACGGTACTGTCTACGTTACTGTTCACGACACTGTTCATATAGACAAATCGATGACGTGGCATTGACCGATGACGTGGCATTGACTGATGAGGTGTCACGATCCTGTTGGACTAAAATTCTTATATACTGTTGATGGTGACGTGGCAGCATATCAGTGGACGAAAAATCTCGCGTACGGTGCATGCATCACACAGGATTATTTTCAACCAAACCGCGTTACTGTTCATCCGGGTCAAACCGTGTTACTGTTCATCCGCGTGGTCAAACCGTGGACTGTTGACTGATGACGTGGCGCAATCCTGAGCGTCCAAACTGTTTTTAATCCGATGGCCATGATTTACTCCATGTATCTATAAAAAGGGGGCCTCCCCCCCTAATTTGATATCTCTGAATCCATTTTTGGGATCCATTTTCTGTAATTCCCTCTCCATCTTGTATTTTCTTTGTATTTTAATAAATTCCCATTTTGCCCCTAGTTCAATTATGAGTGGCTAATTTTCTTTCAAGCTTGGGTTGAAGGTGAAGTCTCAACATGTGTCATGGGCTTTATTTGGTAAATTTATTTTCTCTTCCCCTCTAGTTTTTGTGGATGTTTTGACTTCTCGTCGACAAATAATACTAATCTTGTCTAGTACCGCCTTGGTTTCACCGGCCCTCTAGTACAAGGTTATTATTATTTGGCACGATAAGCCCTTAGCACCATATTTATTAGAGCGTGGTTCATGAGGTGTGGATTCCCCCCTCATGATTTAATTGGTATTAATACGGATTATTTAGCCCATGATGCATGTTGATACGGATCCAGATACCCAAGTACGTCAATTTAATAGATTTCCTCTAGAATTTATTCTTGCCATTTTAATTTAAGTTTTAGCATATTTTCCACCACAAATCCAATCACCCATTTACAAAATTAATTTTATATATAATTAAAATCCATCTCCTCGTGGGATCGACACTCGTCACCATTGATCTACACTACAATAGATTCGTGCGCTTGCGAGTACATTAAAATTTGCACAACAAGTTTTTGGCGCCGTTGCCGGGGAGGTAAGTAATTTTAATTCTAAGAATTAATTTTTGTGAATAATTTCTTTTAAGTGTTTTCTTGTAATTTTTTTTTTTTATTAAAAAAAAAAGTGAATATACATATAAAGGTTAGTATTTCTTTTCTTTTTCTCTTCTTTAAAATTCTGTAATTTAATTTTCAATTTATTTTTTCTTTGTAATTTTTTTTTATTATCTTATTAATTTATTTTTAGTTAATTTATTTCACGTATTTTTTTTTTGTGTATTTATATATTAAGGTTGTAATTGCGCAATAAGGTTAGTCTTGTAATTTCTCCCTCTTCTTTATTTTTATTTGTTTTGTTCTCATCTTTATTTTTATTTTATTTGTTTTGCATGCGTGGTCGTAGGTCATTATTACCTAATCTTGAACCTATAGACCTTGAACTAGAAAAAACACTTCGCACACAAAAGCACATTAAAAATAAATTTGGAATGGATCTACAAGCACCACAGGAGAGGCCATTTAAGGACTATTTTAGTCCCTTAGCTAATTTGAGCACATCATGCATAAGATACCCAAATGTAGCTGCTAGGAGTTTTGAATTAAAACCTAGTGTGCTAAATTGTCTCCCCACATTTTATGGCCTAGAAAATGAGGACCCATATAATCATCTGAATGATTTTCATGCCATCTGTCAAACATTTAAATATGAGAATTTTTCAGATGATGATGTAAAACTTAGATTATTCCCATTTTCTTTAAAGGATAGAGCTCGTTCATGGTTAAATACTTTGCCTGCTAATAGCATTTCATCATGGGAACAAATGGTAACAAAATTTTTGAATAAATATTTCCCAGTGCATAAAACCAATGCTATTCGTAGGGAAATCTCAGAGTTTACTCAGAGAGAGGACGAGCAATTTTTCGAAACGTGGGAGAGATTCAATGGGCTACTCTTGAAGTGTCCACATCATGGGTACGAGAAATGGCACCAGTGCCAATACTTTTTGGAGGGATTACTACCAAATGTGCAAGAATGGCTAATGGCAACAAGTGGAGGAGAGCTAATGTCAAAAAGTGCATCAGAGATTTGGGAGTTTTTCCAGCGACAAGCGGACAATTCTCAACAACGGAGTCGATCACTCAGGAATACTAGAAGGATTAAGGGAGTAAATGAGGTTCAAATTGGCGAGTCAACTTCAGAAATTAAAGAAGTCAAAGCGATAATTGAAGGTCTCTCTCGACAAATAGCATCATTATCGACTGCTAAATCAACAGAGGCACATGACCCTGACTCATATCCAGATCAAGCCAATGCCATAGGTGTAATAAGAAAGCCATCAAATTACAACCCATACTCCAACACATATAACCCTGGATGGAGAGACCACCCCAATTTTTCATGGTCTCAAGGATTCCAACAAAATGGACCAGCACCTCCAGCTCCACCAATGCAACAAATTCCTCAAGTGCCTCAAGCCTCTCAGGCTCCATTCAGACCATACAATCAAAACCAGAACTACACTCAACCCAGACCATGAGAAGATTCATTCCAGAATCTCAAGAATCTTACTCACTCCACGATTGAGCAACAAAACCGCACCATTGATGGACTACGAAATGAGTTGAGAGCGGGCTTCAACTCACAAGCTCAATCAGTTTCAAGCCTAGAGAAAATGGTGGGACAACTTGCTTCTTCGGTTCAGACCTTGGCAATAACTGTTGAGAAGGGTAAATTTCCAAGTCAACCAGTGCCTAATCCTAAGGGAGTACATGAAGCAAGTACCAGTTCACCACAGCAGCATGGAGAGGTCAGAGCAGTCATGACCTTGCGAAAAGGAAAAGAAGTCGACAATAAAGTGGAGATGCCGGTGACCAAAGAAAATCAAATTGTACCTGTGAATGTTGAGGACTCATCACCGGAGGAGAAAGAAGAAAAAAACCCACGAGAATACGTTCCAAAAGCTCCATTCCCCCAGAGGTTAGCTAAAGGCAAGAAAGGAAAATCCACAGGTGAGATTCTCGAAATCTTCAAACAGGTAAGTGTTAATATCCCTTTACTTGATGCTATTAAACAAGTTCCATCTTATGCCAAGTTTCTTAAAGATCTTTGTACTAAAAAGAGAAATATGCATGTTCAAAAGAAGGCATTTTTAATAGAAAACGTTAGTTCTATACTCCAACATAAAATTCCTTTAAAATGCAAAGACCCAGGATCCCCCACTATCTCATGTAGTATAGGGAACCACACAATTGAGAATGCTTTGTTGGATTTAGGAGCTAGTGTAAATTTGTTGCCTTATTCAGTATTTGTGAAACTTGGACTTGGCGAATTACACCCAACTCCAGTGGTGTTACAACTTGCAGATCGGTCCACGAAAATACCTCGTGGTATTGTGGAGGACGTGCTTATCCAGGTAGACAAATTTTATTTTCCTGTTGATTTCATTGTAATTGACACTCAACCAATACAGGATTCAAGGAAGCACATCCCCATTATCCTAGGCCGACCTTTCTTGGCAACTGCGGATGCTCACATTCAATGTAGAACTGGAAATATGCAGTTGTCTTTCGGCAATATGACTATGGAACTGAACATCTTCAACATTGCCAAACAACCTCACAGTGCAGATGATGGAATTGTTGATGTGGATTTAATTGAAGCATTAGTTGATGACACTTTTATTTCAAACCTTAGTGATGATCCTTTACAAATATGTTTAACTCACTTTGGTTTGAATTTTGATATTGACAGATCGGTCGAAGAGGTCAACGCCCTACTTGACTCCGCACCATCTATGGACACTAATCAATGGAAGTCAAGAGTTGAACAACTAGCACCATCAGAGAAGAAACTCATCCCATCATCAGAATCACCACCAAAACTTGAGCTCAAACCATTGCCCAACACATTGGAATATGCATTTTTGGGGGAAGAAAGTGCTCTACCGGTAATCATCTCTTCATCCCTCAATGACGAACAAAAAGGTAAGTTGTTGGATGTTTTAAAAGAGCATAAAAGAGCATTAGGATGGACCATAGCAGACATAAAAGGTATAAACCCTGCAGATTGCATGCATTACATTCACCTTGATGAAAATGCTAAATCTAGTAGGGAAATGCAACGTCGGTTAAATCCTAACATGAAAGAAGTTGTAAGAACTGAAGTCCTTAAGCTATTAGACGCAGGTATTATTTACCCAATTTCTGATAGTTCATGGGTCAGTCCTGTACAAGTTGTCCCCAAAAAGTCAGGAGTCACAGTAGTTACCAATGCTGATAATGAATTGATACCCACTAGAGTAACTACAGGATGGCGTGTATGCATTGATTATAGAAAGTTGAATTCTGTCACACGTAAAGACCATTTTCCTTTACCATTTATCGATCAAATGCTTGATAGATTAGCAGGCCATGAATTTTATTGCTTTCTAGATGGCTACTCAGGATATAATCAGATTCCCATAGCACCAAAAGATCAAGAGAAAACCACTTTCACTTGCCCTTTTGGCACTTTTGCATATAGGAGGATGCCATTTGGATTATGTAATGCACCTGCTACATTTCAACGATGCATGTTGAGCATTTTTTCTGATATGGTTGAACGTTTCCTTGAAGTCTTTATGGATGATTTTTCTGTCTTTGGTGACTCGTTTGATCAATGTTTACATCATCTAACACTAGTTCTGCAGAGATGTATCGAGAAGAACTTAGTCTTAAATTGGGAGAAGTGCCATTTTATGGTAAAACAAGGTATTGTTCTCGGTCACATCATTTCGAGCAAAGGTATTGAGGTTGACAAAGCCAAGGTGGATCTCATTTCTAATCTTCCTCCACCCAAAACAGTCAGAGAAGTAAGATCTTTCCTTGGGCATGCTGGTTTTTATAGACGTTTCATTAAAGATTTTAGCAAAGTTTCTAGACCCTTATGCAATTTACTTGCTAAGGATGTATCTTTTGTCTTTGATGATTCATGTCTTGTTACGTTTGAAAAATTAAAGCATTTGTTGACATCATCACCCATCATTCAGCCCCCAAACTGGAGCTTACCATTTGAGCTCATGTGTGATGCATCTGATTATGCAGTAGGAGCAGTATTAGGACAAAGAGTTGATCGAATTCCCCATGTTATTTACTATGCTAGTATGACATTGAATGATGCACAATTGAACTATTCAACTACTGAAAAAGAAATGCTAGCAGTAGTGTTTGCATTGGAAAAATTTCGATCTTATCTCATTGGTTGTAAAATAATTGTATTTACAGATCATGCTGCCCTGAAATATCTTCTCACAAAGAAAGATGCAAAAGCTAGACTAATTCGTTGGGTGTTACTTTTGCAGGAATTTGACTTGGAATTCAAAGATAAAAAAGGGACAGAAAATGTTGTGGCGGACCATCTCTCTCGTCTACATTTTGATACAATTATAGAACCATTACCATTGAATGAGTCATTTCCAGATGAACAATTAATGAATGTGGAAGTATTACCTTGGTATGCTGATATAGTTAATTATCTTGTTACAGGTAAACTTACAGAGCATTGGACCAAGCAAGACAAGGCTAAATTCTTTGCAGAGATAAAGAATTTCTTTTGGGATGACCCATATTTGTTCAAGTATTGTGCAGACCAAATTGTTAGACGATGTGTTCCAGAAAGTGAAATTCAGAATATCCTTTCATTCTGCCATGAACAAGCTTGTGGAGGCCATTTCAGTGCTAAGAAAACAGCGACTAAAATTTTACAATGTGGTTTTTATTGGCCAACTATATTTCGAGATGCTTATACTTTCTGTTCTTCATGTGATAGGTGTCAACGAATGGGGAGCATTACGCGAAGGAACATGATGCCACTAAATCCAATTTTAGTGGTTGAGATTTTTGACGTATGGGGTATCGACTTCATGGGACCCTTTCCCTCTTCTTTTGGCCATCAATACATATTGGTTGCTGTTGACTATGTATCAAAATGGGTAGAAGCAATTGCATGTCGAACCAATGATCATAAGGTGGTGATAGGATTTTTGAAAAGCAACATTGTTTCACGCTTTGGATTCCCTCGAGCGATAATCAGTGATGGTGGTGCCCACTTTTGTAACAAAGCATTCAAATCTCTTTTGACAAAGTATTCAATCACACACAAAGTGGCGACCCCGTATCATCCGCAAACCAGTGGCCAAGTTGAGATCTCCAATCGAGAAATAAAGCACATACTAGAAAAGACGGTGAGGCCAGACAGAAAAGATTGGTCATTACGACTTGATGATGCATTATGGGCATATAGAACGGCTTTCAAGACCCCGATTGGGATGTCACCCTACAGGCTAGTGTATGGAAAAGCTTGCCACCTACCTGTGGAACTCGAGCATCGTGCGTATTGGGCCATCAAGAAATTCAACTTTGACATGCAGCAAGCTAGCTCGGAAAGAAGATTACAACTGGCAGAACTTGAGGAAATTCGCAATGATGCCTATGAAAATGCCAAAATTTACAAGCAGCGAATGAAAGTCTTCCACGACAAGCACGTTATGAGAAAATCTTTCACTCCAGGTCAGAAAGTGCTTTTATTCAATTCTCGCTTGCACCTATTCCCAGGTAAGTTACGCTCTCGATGGTCTGGTCCCTTTATTGTTCATACTGTTTTTCCATATGGGGCAATTGAAATTAAGGACCCAAAGAACGGTGTCACGTTTAAAGTTAACGGTCAAAGATTAAAGCCATATCTAGAGTACCAACCACATGGAGAAGACACCGAAATAAATTTGAGTGACCCACCAGAGTTGAATTGATTTTTTTTTCTTTTCTTTTCGTTGATTTGATTTTATTTTCTTTCTTTATATTATTCTTTTGCTAATTGAAATTATTTTTTGCATAACTGTGTTTGTTTAACTATTACGTTTTCTCTTATTATTTTTAATCATGAGTACCTTACTTAGACCGTTCCTCCTGAACATTCTTAAACCACTTCAACGTGTCAAAACTCATCTCAAAAGGCAGATTCAATTTTGTAAAACACAACGCATTTGGGCTCTACAACCACTAGAGTTAGTAGCCTATGTTGAGAGTTTAGAACGCCAACTCAGAGACATTGAAAGAAGTGTTTACGACATCCAGTTGGAGCTTGAGGTAAATTCAATAAGAGGACGATTTTAATTTTCTTTGTGTGTTTTAATTTGTTTTTCTGTTTGTGTGCTTTAGTTTCTTGCCCCGGTGAAGTGGCGGATAACGGTACTCCGTGACAATCAAGTCGGTTACTTCAGTTTCCCATAATAACTGACATTCTGAGGCGAAGGTATGGATAGAAACGAGATCTTAGCGAAGCTTCACAAGCGATTCCCTTCACTTCCTCAGAATGCCCTCCTTACGATCTACAAAGCTCGGTCCGAACGCATGCGATTACTCATGAAGAATAACATACCTGCTGACATCCGTTGGTTAATCGAGGCGAAACTACGATTGGCAGGTGAGTTACCTCCAAAATTTATTGCATTCATGCCTGGTTGTGGTAAAGGAAATTATGCAAGAAAACGACGAGCTCGAAGAATTTCTGTTGCTTGTCATAAGTGTGCCAGAATGAGTTGCGGTAGAAACCCATGTTCTTTAGGAATGGTGTCTGATAACAGGGAAGATAAGATTCAATTCATTAGGGATGTCTTGAATAAGGAGTCATTAGATGATATCCTATTGTCTCTTGAAACGCATCCCAGTGGATATGTGCAAGGAGCGATTCTCCAGTTATGGCCATTATTTCAGAAAGAGCATGCACGATATAGTCTCGGGAATCTGACTATAAACGACTCTGTTTGCCAGTTTATAAGAAAACTGGATAGGAAGCCTATCCTCGACCCATAGAGGGCGTTCAAGCCGTTTCTGGACGTAAAACCAGAGGAAGATGTGAGCCACAGTCGCAACTACCTGTAAATATCCTTTTACTTTATTGTTATTTTATTTCATTTCACTGTTGTTTTATTGTTTGCATTATTGTCTTTAATAATTTAATTACTGTTTGCTTTTTCCCTTTTACTGTGTCCTTTTTGACTCACGAGCCATGTGCTTTACGTGTTATTTGACATTGACATGCTACCTCATACACAGCTGTGACCTACTGTCACCAAGACTCTTAAATGTGATTTCTTTTGTCACGCACTCACAAATTATTTTTGAGAAGTATCACAATGGCAGCTACTCCCAATAGACAATTCAAGAACATTTGTGTACTTTCTGGATTTACTTATGGCAAACATAAAGAGTTCGTTGAGGCAGCCATAGATCTTGGTCGAAGTATAGCAGCGAGAAAATTACACTTGGTGTATGGAGGAGGTAACCGAGGGTTATCAAAAATGGTCTCAGAAGCAGCTTTTATCAGAGGAAGTCAAGTGTTAGGCATCATCCCAAGAGTCCTAAAACCATTGGGCAGTTCGTCTGACTCATCAACTGGAGAAGAGTTAGTCGTCTCAGGTATGCAAGAAAGAATAACTGAAATGCTTAGTTATGCTGATGCTTTTATTTTTCTTCCAGGAGATCTTGCAACACTAGAGGCACTTATCACACTAGCATCTTGGGCCCATCTGCACATCCACCAGAAACCCATCAGTTTGTTAAATGTCAATAACTTTTATGATGGCTTTATCGCATTTCTTAACCATGCAATAAAAAACTACTTCATTCCTTCCCATGCGAAAAAACTTTTTATTTGTGTTCACACTGCTAATGAGCTACTTGATCTGTTACACGCTTATAGACCGGAGCCAAACCCCTGGACCTTTGTGTTGGAGCGACCAAATAATGATGGTAACAGTAGCAGCAGTAAGAAGTATAAATTAGATTTAACTCTCCGCTTGTAAATATTTTCTTCTGTGTTGTACCACCCAGGTGATGTCTTCTAAACTTTACTTCTTCCTTTCAAACATTGAGGACAATGTTTCGTTCTGGTTGGGGGGAGGGAATAGTCGACAAATGTGGAATCTTGGTTAAGTTTTTACTATTTTTTTGTTGTAGAAACTAACTGTTGCTAACTTTTTGTGTTGAAGATGGCTGAATATGGAGTGTAGTTACTCTAGAAACGCATCTTCATTGTTCAACAAAAAAAATAAAAAATAAAAAATAAAAAAAATAAAAAAAATAAAAAAACCAAAAAAATAAAAAAATAAAAAAACAAAAAAAATTTTTTTTTTTCTTTATTAAGTTTTGATGTTCATTTTTCTTCTTCTTTTTATTTTCTCCTTTATAAATATACATTTTCCAACTTTTGAGTCGAAGATGGCTGAATATGGAGTGTAGTGCCTCTAGAAACGCATCTTCTAAGTTTAAAAAAAAAAAAAATTCATTTTGTTTTTTCATCATTTTAAGTGTAACTTTTCTAATTAGTTTTTCTGTGTCATTTTCGCATTTCTGCATGCATATTTTCCTTTCATGCTTAGAATAGGTTGGGGGGTAGAATGTTGTTTAAAAAAAAAAAAAATGTGTGATTTGTTTTAATATTGGATGACATGATGAATTTCAAATTTTAGTATTTGTATTATTTTTGGTCTTAAGTGATGTTACACTATGTTTGCTACTTTACATGTTGATGTCGGAGACAAATATGAGTTGCTTGAAGGAATGAACATGTCATAATAAGTACCAAGTGAGTTTTTGAGCCTATTATTTTTCTTGGAGAGTAACCCTTTTGCCCATTCTTCATACAGCTTTGTAGTTTATAATTTTATACACATTCTCTAGTTTTCTTTTGAGTTAACCCTTAAAAAAAAATTGTTGTAAAATAAAAAAAAAATGTGTGTTGCTACATTTGGAGGCCCATCTAACTAGTAGATATGGACGATTATTTAGAACCCTAAAAGACGATGGAAAGGCCATCTTTGATCCGTTTGAGCCTTTCTAGCCATCCCTTTTGTGATATATCCATAGTTAACCCTTTTGAGCCTTTAAAAAAAAAAAAAATATTTTCTTTGTCAACTTATCATCTTGACCCACTCCGATTTGGAGTATTACCCGATGTCTTATAAGTTACATCACCTATTTATGTTTGAGAAAAATGTAAATAATTATTTTGTTCAGTGAAGTTATGCCAAAAAAAAAAAAAATCAAAAACAAAAACAAAAGTTGTTGTTTCAAAAGAATAAAAAAGAACAATAAAAGGTGAAATCCACCTTGCAACTTCCAAAAAAAAAAAAAAAAAAATCTCTGCATTTCTTTTCTCAAACATACACTTTGTTTTCCTTATTTCCATTCTTTGTTAACCATGTCCTTAACCTACATTACGTCCTAATAAAAGTCCTTCTTGATTTTAGGGAACTATAATCTGAAATAGAAGCTAGTTATATGGGCTAAAAAAGATGTAGTGATGCATAAAAAAAATAATAAAAAAAAAAAAAGATGAATAAAGTGGGTTGACTAGCATTTTTATTTTACTTGAGATCGTATTATTTCTAAGCTGAGGGCATATTTCTTTCATCTTGGTGAGAGCATGTGATATCACTCCTTTATTATTTTCTCTCTCAATTACCATTCATTGCAGTGACTATTTTTATTGGGTTTAATTTCTTTGTGAGAGTGTCACTACTTCCAGTGAGAATTTGGGGTTAGACATGTCATTCTTGAAAGTAGCTATAACAAAGTCTACTGGGCTGATTCATGTGGATGGTTGATGAAGATGTGATGTTTCTTTAGACTGGAGATAATGTTTATACTTTTCTTTGATCGCTATCATTAATCTGATTGAATAAATACGAGTGTTCAAAAAAAAAAAAAAAAATCATTTTGAAATTTGAATTTTGTTTTCGCTTTATTTGCTAGGGACTAGCAATCAGCTGGTTGGGGGGTGTGTTGAGTGTTAGAAAATGCATATTTATAAAGGAGAAAACCGTCATTTTATATTTCAAGTCTTACTAACAACCCTTACTTTTATGTATTTAACATTCTTATGGTTTAATTACATGTGTTTTATTTTAATTAAGTAATTTATGTATTTTAGGGGCATTATAGTCATTTCACAATAAAGGAGAGATCAGACGGCAAAACGGACATCACTTTTGAACTCAGGACGGTTGAAAACCTTAGTAGGAGTATAAAAGGAAAAATGGCACTATTCACATGTACGGTACTATTCACGGGTACGGTACTGTCTACGTTACTGTTCACGACACTGTTCATATAGACAAATCGATGACGTGGCATTGACCGATGACGTGGCATTGACTGATGAGGTGTCACGATCCTGTTGGACTAAAATTCTTATATACTGTTGATGGTGACGTGGCAGCATATCAGTGGACGAAAAATCTCGCGTACGGTGCATGCATCACACAGGATTATTTTCAACCAAACCGCGTTACTGTTCATCCGGGTCAAACCGTGTTACTGTTCATCCGCGTGGTCAAACCGTGGACTGTTGACTGATGACGTGGCGCAATCCTGAGCGTCCAAACTGTTTTTAATCCGATGGCCATGATTTACTCCATGTATCTATAAAAAGGGGGCCTCCCCCCCCTAATTTGATATCTCTGAATCCATTTTTGGGATCCATTTTCTGTAATTCCCTCTCCATCTTGTATTTTCTTTGTATTTTAATAAATTCCCATTTTGCCCCTAGTTCAATTATGAGTGGCTAATTTTCTTTCAAGCTTGGGTTGAAGGTGAAGTCTCAACATGTGTCATGGGCTTTATTTGGTAAATTTATTTTCTCTTCCCCTCTAGTTTTTGTGGATGTTTTGACTTCTCGTCGACAAATAATACTAATCTTGTCTAGTACCCGCCTTGGTTTCACCGGCCCTCTAGTACAAGGTTATTATTATTTGGCACGATAAGCCCTTAGCACCATATTTATTAGAGCGTGGTTCATGAGGTGTGGATTCCCCCCTCATGATTTAATTGGTATTAATACGGATTATTTAGCCCATGATGCATGTTGATACGGATCCAGATACCCAAGTACGTCAATTTAATAGATTTCCTCTAGAATTTATTCTTGCCATTTTAATTTAAGTTTTAGCATATTTTCCACCACAAATCCAATCACCCATTTACAAAATTAATTTTATATATAATTAAAATCCATCTCCTCGTGGGATCGACACTCGTCACCATTGATCTACACTACAATAGATTCGTGCGCTTGCGAGTACATTAAAATTTGCACAACATTAGGGTTATGAATCCACTCATAGTAGTAAATAAAATTTAATAAATTCTTTTTGCCATTTTTTATTTAGATTATTACCCAAAAGATTAATTATATAAATTATCATTATTTTTCCATTAATTTTATTATGAATTAAGTATTTATTGTGCCAACATTTAATTTGTTTATAAGAAGTCAAAATACTATTTTACCATACCTTATATTAAGATATTAAGAATTTATTGTGCCAAACTCCCTTATTTGTCTACAATAAATCAAAATTTTAAAATATAAAATATGTATAAAATTAAATAGAAAATAATTTAATTTATATAATTAAAAATAAAATTTGATTAAATCATTTTTTTTCCTAAGAGTTTCACCTTACCCTAACTATTATTATTTAGTTAAGCATAATTGAAAGAAAAATAATTATTAAAATTAAATTACTCATAATTAAAAAGAATAAAAACATCTAGAATTGAAAATAAAATAAAATATATTTATAAAAATAATTAAAATACACCCGAAAAATAAGATTACAGGGAAATTGAGAAGAAGAGAGATGCTCAAAACATAAAAATGAGGTTCTATTTATAGAAAAATACATTTATAATCTAGTGTTTCGCGGTCCATCATAAGCTTTATGCATGCGCTCTTCACAGCCATTAGATCAAGATCCAACAGCTAGTTAAACTTAAAAAGTCAACATTACTCATGGCATAATGTGAAGCATCCGATTCGGTCAAAAAAAGGTTGAGATTTGGCGGGTTAATAGGTGGATCGGGTCGACCTGAATACAAAGGTCGACAAACTTGCTTCACCAACCACTGCCACGTGGCACGATCGTGGCCATTAAATTATGAATGGTTGAGATTTAGTCAAAATTGACAGCTATTCAATGCACTCATATTTACTATAAACTCATTTTATCATCCAATCAATGTCAATAAAAAAAGGTCAACTTTTTTTACAAGCTCAATTATAAGTTGGTCTTGACTCATCTCAAGATTTTTAGACCTCTGAAATCCAAATTTGACATCCGTTTATCTGTTTGGAGTCTCGAATTACGTGAAATTAATATTTTACTTAATAAACACACAAAAATACACAAATTAAATATAGTTAAGACATAATTAATAATTCCTAATATATTACATAAATACATATATAATTTATAATATAAGCTCAAAATAACATTTTTATCGCTTGATAATGAAACAAATTTTAATTATAATCATGAATCACAATGACTTGTCATTTACGGCTGCAAGATTGACTCTAATGGCTAGCAGACCAAATATCCTAAAATTATGTGATTCTTATCTTTCCTTTTACCATACCTAAATGTATTTGTTCCCAACTAATCCATATATTCATCAGTGTTGTGAACGTATCTAGTTACTGAAAGCATAAAAAGTTAACTAACGAACATATATCTATTAGAAACACATGTAACTTTATAATTTTATAAGTGCAATAAAATTGTAAACAACAAACCAACAACAATATAGCTGAACAGTAAAATTAAACAGAAACTGAGCTTGACGAGACATATAAAACAAGATATAACCAACTGAGCTGCACCCACGGGCCGTCACACCTTCTAATTAAAACAAAATATAAAATAGAAGAACATGGATCGACTGAGAGAATAAAATGAGAAGAAATCGTAGTTACCTGTCATTGCATGCGTTACAGAGTTCCGTACATGCAGGATGGATTTTGTTTTCATGTCGTCATCTCCTCACATTGTGAGTCCTCAGGTGTAAAATTCTGTCTGCTTCTAAGTGCTAATACAGGTCCTGTGTTTCTTCATTTTCAACCCCTTCAAGCGCGTGATCATTGGTAGGATTACGAGATTGCTTGTGAGATCTTTGAATCTTATTATTTTTGCAGAATTTGTTTTTTACACCATACCTCGCCTACATTCGAACTCGGATGGCTAACCAAAGAAACCTGCTTGAAATCCATTCAGCCTAGCCTTAGGGGCAATTTTATAGCAATTTTAACTTAGAAAATTCGAGCTTAATTTAATACTTAATGCAGAGGATTGTCTTCAAATAAAACAGCGCAAGGTTTCACTGGGACCATACTTAGGCAGCATATTTACCTCTTATTTGACCCACAGCCAGCACAAGGTCGAGATATTAGCCACCGTCTGCTTCATGCTGTAAGTAATTGATTAAGATGTTTAATTCAATTAAGCAGAAGCGCTGCAACTCAGATCTCTCTCTTTTGACATCTGTGTATGTGACTCAAATCTCTCTCTTTTTCATCACTTGCGCTCCCCAAATTTTGTTTGATTCATTGCGTTTGATATGAAGTAATAGCAGACTCTGCTTCATTATTAGTTTTTATTTTTTTCTTCTCTCTCTTCGCTTGTCTTCTTTGTTGGCAGCTCTCATAAGGTCTCACCATGACTTAATATATGTGTTTGCCATCTTATCATGCTTTGTTGGTATATCTACCACTTCCATTTCTCCATTGACTACTTTATCCCTTGTAAAATGCACATAAAACTCTGTATGTTTGGTTCTATAGTCAAAAATTTGTAACCATTTAAGACACTAGAGTCAAAAGTCCACAATTTTTATTATTGATGAAATGAAATACGTAAGTTTAGATGAAAATTTAAATTTTTAAAATTTAATTGGTGATTTATTTAATAAATAGGTTTAATGGATAATTTGATAGGTTTATCTAGCATTTTTTTCCCTCGAGATAAGAAAAAAAAAAGGCAGTCATTAAGACTACAGAGTTTCTTCTTTGTAAGTCCAAAATGAAAACTTAGAATTGGTGCGAGATTCATTATAAAATACGTGAATGGTGAGAATCTGTTAATATGTAGGGATGACAAATATCCAATTATGAATGGATAATATCTATCCAAATATAAATCCATAATTATTCATGATGGATATATCCATATTCAGTATTTAATACTGGACATGGATATGGATTTCATCCATATAGATATGGATATCCATGGATATTTAATTTTTATTAAATAAAAAATAATAATATAGAATAGTTAAAACCAGTATTAGATTCCAATATCAAATAAAAAATAATAAACATAACAAATATCAAAACTCTGAATTAACAAAAAGAAATTATAATATGAAATTACAAATTAATTTCAAATTAAATACAAAAAGTTCATTCTTCTAATGCATCATTAATCTCCAACCAGAGCATCATCATTAATTTGCAAATTAAAGCAAAGCATTAAACAAATAAATAATTTGTATTATTTTGGACCATGATCATTCATAATTGAGCATCACAATAAGCATCAAGCACATACCAAAAAAAGAAAACTAAACACTATTCAAAATATGGTTGTCTCCTCTTTATCATCATTATCAGTCACTTCTCCATTTATTTCTTTCCCATTCATCACCTTATCTTTAGGAATCTCACCTAATTTTAAAAAACAAACTTGTAAAATATAAAGAAAACAAATACTATCAAAATCAAATAAGTGCAGAAGTAAATTGAATTTGATACTTTTTAATTGAGCTCATATCCAATTTTGAGTACACATTAAGGCCTCTACTGTACTCGGATGAAGTCTACTACGATGTGGCCTTAAAAATCAACCTCTCGCACTAAAAGCAAATTCGGAAGCAATTGCAGAGACTGGAACAACCAACATATCTCTAGCAATCTCAGACAATATCAAATATCTACTTCTATTCACATTCACCTTCTACCACATTAAAATATCAAAGTTTGGAGTAGTCTTATCTTCTTCTTCTAAGTAAATATCTAACTCCGACTTAACTCGTTTACGAATATGTTGGCTTTTGAATGCATTAAATTTTTGCATATCACACATGCCCATCACAACCGAACTAGAACTAGAATTACAAACAACACTAGGCTCACCGAATCCTTTAGCCAAATTCAATCCAACCATACTCTTTTTTTTTTTAATATTCTGAATAAAAGTCGGAACAAAGAGTACGGATTCTATCAATATGAGTTGATGCATCACTACCATAAATCTGAAGAAAGAAATAATCCACTAGAACTATTTGGTATCTTGGATCCAATACAACAGCAACAACCATCACACCATGGATTTCATCCCAATATTTTCCAAACTTTTCTAACATACTTTTCGCCATTTTTTTTTATCACATCACATGAAGAATTAAGCCAAGCATTCAATGATAATCTAATTTCACAAATTATTAGAAAAAATAAGTTAGTTGTTGGGTATTTAGTGCTAAAAAACATCTCAGTGATAGTATAGACGGGTTTTAAATGCTCACATACTACTCTTGCCAACTCCCACTCTACTTTAGTAGGCAAGTGCTTATATTGTTTATCACGATGCTTCAAACGAGTAAAAACATCTTTATAAATCAAAGCAACTTCAAGCATTAAATATGTCGAATTCCACCTAGTTTTACAATCAAGCACTAAACTCTTAGAGCAGTTCAACTTCAATTGGCGATTAGCAGTATCTTCAAACAACTCTATCATTTTAGATGATGATGTCCAGTAATTAACACTATTTCTAACTTTTTCAATCCCATCTCCTATCGCATCTAACCCATCCTTAACAATTAAATTTAAAATGTGATCACAACATCTCACATGTAACAATTTTCCATTTAATAAGAATGAACCAGGAGGAAACTAAGCCAACAAAAGCGGAATCATAGCATCATTAGTGGAACAATTATCAATGGTTATTGTAGATAACCTTCGATCTACATTCTAATCCAACAGACACTTAGCCAACTCATTATAAAGTGCTTCAACAGTATATAGAGAAGGCACATATATAAATCTAGACAATTCATAAAAAATAAAACAAAATTACAAATAAGAATAATTAAAATAAAGTATATATAATAAAATATAAATAAAATTTATTAAACTTTTAAACTGGTACCTTAAGATCCGATTCCATAAAGTCCACGTATTGTCAATAAAATGTGCCGTCACGACCATATATCCTTTTTTTATTATTATTGCTAGATGTCCATATAAAGCCATTGTCTTAGCTTTTTCAAAATCAAACAGCTTAAAAACTTCTCTTTTCACAGTGTTCTTACAAATTTTTGTTAACATATATGTTTCCATAATATTGATTTTGATGATAACAAACAAAATTAAAAATGATTAATCTTTTAAGCTCAAATTATTTAATATTCTTTTTAAATAAATCATTATTTTCACATTATAAATGTTTTATATTTAATGGAAAAATGATTTTATACAATTGATTGTTTTTATTCCTTTTGAATAAATCATTATTTTTACATTATAAAGGTTTTATATTTAATGGAAAAATAATTTTATGAAATTAGTTGTTTGTCAAAGTTTATGGTTTAATTGAAAGAATTTTGAAAATTTTGAAATAAACAAGTATTGCTTGAAATTTTGGTAAAGGACTTATTTGAAAAGTGTCATACATTTGGGGCTATATCATAATTTTAGAAAGTTTTGGGATTAACAAAGTATTATTTAAAAATTCTGAAATTAGATCTATTTGAAACCTTTACAACGTCTTGGGCCATACTATAATTTTATAAAGTTTTGGGGTCAAATTAAAAATTTAGAAAAATATCACTGTAGCAAGTTATTGTCCTTACTCTTTAATTATTGTGCTTTTGTTAAACTTATTGCTTTCAATTCTTATTAAAACATTAGATTGCTTGTTGTGTGGATTTGCTAGGATAAATTTTAAAATTCCAATTCACCCCCCCTCTTGGGTTGCACACTTATATTTCAATTTTACCAAGCAAAGGCTAAACAAAACTCATCAAATCCCTAAACCTCTCATACTCAACAAACCTAGGAAGCTCATGCATGATTATCATTCTTGCTATTTTCTGTCTAGCAAGTGCTTTATCAAATGCAGTGGGATCAAATGCTGAAATTGTTGAAGTTTCAGCATCTTTCAGCATCTTTAAGAAAAAGAAAAATTGAGATTTATACTCGTAACCATGAAAGGTATCAGTGTTGAAATTTAAGCAAAATATTTATGATATGAATCATCAAATTTGAACCGGAAATATCAGTGCTGAAAAAAAAAACTAAGATTATGAAAACAAAATAGGAGCATAGAAGAAACATCCTTCCATACCTTTGACAAGAATGGTTCAAGAACAGTTACAACTTCCACAAGTGATGGATCCAACCCTATGTCCTCTTTAGCCTCCCTTGTTGCAGTATCCCCATCATCCATGTCACCCTCTTATGCCTTCCCACCATGCAATGGAATTTCTCCTACAACCAAATACACCCATTCGAGCCAGTGGCCGATCACTAAAAATTCCATTCTAAAATCATCACCCTGCACTCAATCTCCAATTACTTCATATCAAACTTCAAAAGTCTCATTTTCACATTCTTTTTCATATATTCCCCTAAGGTTTTATTATAATTATAATAAATTGAAATTTAAACGGGAAAAATTGAAAAGAAGAGATTAGCGGCAAGTGATGAGTGCCAGTGAGTGACGACAAGCCGGCAAGCGATGAGTGCCGGCGAGCAACAAGCGGCTGGTGATAATCTTAGGGTTTGCTAAATCGATAATCTAGGACATTTTTTTTGTTTTATTTTATTTTTACAATATTAATTTTTTTAACTTCAAATCGGATAAATTAATTAGATTTTAGATATCCACCAAATATCCATACCCATCCAATTTCTAATTGGATATTTTTAAAAATACACATATGCATATCCAAAAAAAATTTAGATGGATTTTATCCAATCCAATTGAATTGAATATATAAATATCCAATTTGAATAGACCAATTTGGTATTCCTATTAATATGCATCATATTCAGTTTAATTTAATAGAGGAAGAATATGGAGAGTGCAAGTTAGGTTTGGAAAGGGCCCGTGATAAAGGTTGGGTTGTGACTTGGCGAGCCCGCCACACAGCCCAATAGTTGCGGATTTTAAAATTTGAGGAAATACTGATAAATTTTGCCATTTTGGTGCCGAACCACTACAAATTATATTCGCACAATAAGGGAGACACTTCTACTTGAACAAAGTTAGAGCACTCATCTAGTGCGACTAGTGCACCACGTCGCATAAAATTATATTTGTACAATAAGAGAGATACTTTAATTGTATAAAGTTAGAAAAAATAGTCTAATGCGCGAGGCCGCACATGTTATGTGTGCTACCCACGTTTTATATCAAAATTCTATAAAGCTAATAAACGGAAGAAAAAGATATCATGTGTAATGGTGCATATTTGTAAGGAGTTTTGAGATTTATTGGGAACAAAATAAAGGTAAAAAGGTTATTATTAATTAGAAATAATTTCTCAGCAAGATTATTATTAACCGTAGACATAGTTGTAGATATGGTCGTGGGTATTATCAAGGATGAGGTCATGAAAAAAATTATTATTGATGGAAAAGAGAAAAATGAGGAGAAAACATTTGGCCAACATAATATTTATTTGTAATAAATGTGAAATGTCTGGCTATTTTTGGAGAGAATGTCGTATTTCCACACGTCATGTGGATACAAAAAAATCTAGATATTCATAATATATTTTAGGTCATTGATGTGTTTTGGTTAATCATCCATATTCCTCAATAAGTGAGAAAAAAAGAGACAACAGTTGATTTCCAGTGACCCTACTGACCTACGTAGAGATGAAAATAAAATGGGTCATTTGCGATAATCCCTAACGTGATGGCGGATGAAAAATAAAACCATTTTATGAAATAATTAAAGTTTTATAAATCTCATACCCAGCGCCTTTCATCTTTTTTTCCTTCCCTCACCATCAAGAGTCCTGCTGGCTAATCAAGTCTTGATTTCTAATAAACGCTGGCGCCATCAAGTCTTCAAGTTTTGAGTCTTCCTATAGTACAGTGCTGTATGCAATACAGCCCCTTCAACAGTAAAAAGGAAACTTGAACAACCGGTATTTTACCGGTTGTTCATTTAATAATTTTTTAAAAATTATTTTTAATGCAGAAAAAATTAAGGAAATTTTGTAAATATTTAACACAAACAATATTTAAGTGAAAAAATTATTTTTAATTGTAACAAAAGTTAAAAAAAATAAAATAAGCATGTCTCGATTCTTTTGGTTAAATATCAATATATTAGGTGACATTCCAAGTTAATTTCACATATACCTAATTTTGATTCAACTTTCTGACTAATTGGTTTGCTTATCTCTACTTTCTAATCCACTAGTTTTATGTGTAATATTCCCACTAAACTCGTGAAACACTAATATTTTGGTTTAAATTCCAATTAAATTTATTTTTCATTAGATAAGTTTCAAAATTCGGTTCATGTGTTTCAACTATTATTCTACTAGTTTTTCGTTTAATATTTCAACTAATTTGTCAAGATTCCAATTATATGGGTTAGATATCGATGTTACTTTTTTTGGTTTTATTAGTTCCAAATTTTGGCATTGCTTTTCCATCAATAGGTTCACATGTTTCAACTTATTGGTCCACTATTTTTGCATTTGATATTCCTACTAAATTCGTCAAGTACCAATATTTGTTGTTAGATTCCAAGTAACTAGCATTCTTCGTTGGATAAGTTTCAAAATTCGGTTAAACTTTCTCCACATTTGGTTCACGTGTTTCAACTATTATTCCACTAGTTTTTTGTTTAATATTTCAACTAATTTGTCGAGATTCCAATTATATGGGTTAGATATCTATATTACTTTTTTTGGTTTGATTAGTTCCAAATTTTGGTAATGTTTTTCCATCTATAGGTTCACATGTTTCAACTTATTGGCCCACTATTTTGCGTTTGATATTCCTATTTAATTCGTCCAGTATCAATATTTGTTAGATGCCAAGTAACTATCATTCTTTGTTGGATAAGTTCCTAATTTTCGTTGTTCTTTCTCTCTTAATGGTTCACGTATTCCTATTAACTAGTTGTGATTCCAATTACTGAGGTTAGGTACCAGGTTTTTTTTCTATAACTTTATTTTTAGTTTTATAGGTCCCTAATTTTGGTTGTGCTTTCTCCATTTTGGGTTGACGTATTTCAATTGTAATTCCATAGGTTTGGCGTTCGTTATTCCAATTAAGTTGGTAAAATTCCAATTATATGGGTTAAATATCAATATTACTTTTTCTTGGTTTGATTATTCTCAGGTTTTGGTTATACTTTTTCATCTTTTGGTTGACATGTTTCAACTTATTGGTCCACGGGTTTTGCATTTGATATTCCTACTAAATTAGTCAAGTACCAATATTTGTTGTTAGATTCCAAGTCACTAGCATTCTTCGTTGGATAAGTTCCAAGTTTTCGTTCTAATTTCTCTCTTAATGGTTCATGTGTTTTAGTTAATTTTTCCTGTAGTTTTGCGTTGAGAATTCTCATTAACTGGTTGAGATTCCAATTATTGTGGTTAGGTACCAAATTTATTTTCTATAAATTTATTTTTGGTTTTGTAGGTCTTTAATTTTGGTTGTGCTTTCTCCATTTTTGGTTTATGTATTTCAATTATAATTCCACAGGTTCTACATTCGTTATTCCAACTAACTTGGTAAAATTCTAATTATATGGGTTAAATATTAATATTACTTTTGCTTGGTTTGATTAGTCTCAAGATTTGGTTATACTTTTTCATTTTTTGGTTCACATGTTTCAACTTATTGGTCCATTGGTTTTGCGTTTCATATTCCTATAAAGTTCCTTAGGTACTAGTATCATGGGTTACATTCGAAGTAAATATTATTTTTCGTTAAATGAGTTTCTAATTTTCGTCATACTTTCTCTCTCAATGGTTCACGTGTTTCATCTAATTTTTTCCCTAATTTTGCGTTGAATATTTCCATTAACTGGTTGAGATTCCAATTACTGAGGTTAGGTACTAGGTTTGTTTTCTATAACTTTATTTTTGGTTTTGTAGTTCTCTAATTTTAGTTGTGCTTTCTCCATTTTGGATTGACGTATTTCAATTGTAATTCCAGAGGTTTTGCATTCATTATTCCAACTAATTCCACAGGTTTTGCGTTCGTTATTAGAATAAAAGCAACAGGTTCCATCAAAATTTAAGAATGATTACTAGTGTTTTCATGCTCGTGGAGGTGAGAATGGGAGACCCTTGCTGTCTTAAGTGACTATTCTATCCCCACTAAATTTTATAAATTTAATTGTTCCTTCTCTATATGGTGTTTCCACCCCTAACAATAATTTTCTTAGTATTAAAATTATCAAAAATAATAATTACAATTATTATAACAAATAGTAATAATGATAATAATTGATTGAGGATAAATTAATAATTTATAACAACTAATTCTAATTTATGTTCACAAAGTGAACATATTAAGAGCGATATAGAGTATTTCAATTGTGTTTCATTCATCTCAACAAATATCATTTTTTTTTGTTATTCCTCATTTTTATTGTAGCTCATTCTAATTCTATTTTTTTCTAATTTTTTAAGATTCCAATTATTTATTAGTGAACACATCAAAAATTTAATAAAAATCAAATTTCACATTAGAAAGAGCATCAAGGTAGACTTTTGTAGGGTTTGCAAATCATATAGTAGGTATTTGGAAGTTCACAAAAAGTAAATAACATTTTGTACAGAAATAAGTTCGTATTTATAATGTTTTGTTGTATTTCAGTGACACTTTGTTATGTAAGGTGCTAATGCCATGTTTGGATTTTAGGATTAAGTATGGGATTAGACTAATTTTGGAATTAAATATTTATCCAATGTTTGGCAAGCTTAGTTGGATTGGATTAAGGGGGTAGTAATTTAAATTTAATCCTAAAATCATGGAATTGATAATCCTAATTTACGCATAGGTTTAGTTGGGATAAGATTAAAGAAATTTCATGAATAATTGATATTAATATTAAAATACCAACTTAAATGCTATTTAATATTATTTAAATATAATTTAACATAGTTTAATCTGATATTGTACTAACCGTAGAACTATATAATATAATCCAGTTTAATCCAATTGAATATAATTCAATCCAATTTTAATAATTAGTTCAATCCAATCTTATGTGCCAAACATAACCTAAGGGTCCAACACTTGCAACCATAACTTCATATCCCAATTATGTTCTTTTTGTGATTCAACAGCAGATCCAACTTGGGTATTTTAGATTGCTATTTTACTAACCCTTTCGAGCAATTATAATGCATGATTCATGCCTTGTCCTTGAGAGCCATGGCCCCTAGAAAAAAAAAAAAAATTCAGGCCACAATTTCTCTCTTAACTTCGGCAAGGCAAATCTCTTGATTTATTTCGCAAACACACCAATATTACATAATTTCCCAACTATTGTCATCGGTTCCCAAATATCCAAGAGCTGGTTGGCCAAAAGAGAAAAAAGAGGGGTGACTAATAACAATGACTATGTAATCGTGGCCAATAAATTATTTCACAGTACCTAATTATAGCAACGATTAAATGCAACCTGAAATATGCTGTTGAAGTCATAGTTATGAAAAATTTACAAACTTCAAATAAGACCAAACAATTACAAAGAGTAATGTTAAATATCCCAATTAAAATTGTGCCACTATTCAATCACAAATGTAGGATAGGTGACTATAATTTTTCTATAAGTAATGCTTTGATACTTTTAACAGTGTGATGAGTAAACTTTAATTTTTATATTTTAACTCATGATCGTTAAGAGAAATTAAATTTGGGGTTTGTTTTTGAAATAATGTGACACTTCAAAAATATATATCTCATCCTTCTCCCCGTTTCTCATCAAAAACCACTTTTTCCAATTTTCTCCCACAGGATGCAGGAATGAAGAATGCATGGAAGGAGAAATTACCTATCCAAACATCCATACATGGAAATCGTCAACACAAACCACAAAATTAAGCTATCTTATGAAAAATGTCCATAATGCATAATCCAAATATAACAAGTATTGACAAATCTGAAAACAAAATACATAATAATCATAATTTTTGGGCATAAAACCAGGGGATAATCACTGAGGAGGTAGTGGAGATGAAGATGAGGATGGCAGCGAAATCCCGAGAGTGCGGCAGATGAGCTTCTGGACATCTAGAATCTGCTGCTGGTGTGCAAAACGACGAAAGACGCTGCTGCTTAGAATGGAAGTGATCGTGGAATGCTGCAAACCGTGTCTGAAGCTCGTTCTGTTGTATAGATATGGAACAAATTAAAACTGTCCATTTATATGGGTAATGAGTAACTACCTTATCTTTTTAATAATTAAAAGAAAAGTATTCTTTTAATTATTGGTAGAATTTATTTTCCAATTCACTGTTACATATAAATTGAAATACAATTTTTTTCACTTAAAGTGTTTTTTCAATTTTTTTCCCATAAGAAACTCAAAAATGTATTAATGAGTAAGATGTAACACAAAAACTGTACACGTCGTCCACCTAAAAAACAAAGCCTAGCGCTATTTGTGCCATACGAAAGTGTACACAATCACCCCTAAAGTGTTTTTCCAACTTTTTCTCGTATGTTTTTTTTACGAATACTAAATAGATTAGATATTGTAATATAAAAATTGAAGACGAAAACAAACACGAACGATGTATTAATAAATTAATGGTGATCTATTACTCCATTTGGAGTAAAATCATGAATGAATTGACATAGATAATGAATTTATTCCTGTACTCTATAATGCAAATAATATTCTGTTTTTAATTCAATTAAACACCCTACAAGAAGAGATTACCTTACAAGTAAGAGACAAATCCATAAGTTGAAGTTGTTGGAACTTTGTCCTGACCATCTACTTTTAGAATAGGAGCAATTTTTTCTGTAAGCCCCCTGGTAGTCCTTTATGCTTTCATTGGTGACTGTCCTTTTGTATTCTTCCAAAAGAAAAATTTTAAATAATTAAGTGAAGGATAATTATTCCATCAATATGTATTAATTTTTTTAAAAATAAAATGAGTTCCCCCACCTGCTATTCAAAGTCACTGTGTACTCCTTACTTTTTAATCTATTAAACATTCCATATATGGTGGAATTCATGCACAAACTATAATTTTATTTTATTTTATTCTTTTTTTCCTCATTTATACCAATGAAGCACAAGATGACACAAATAACAAAATAAAGATCTTTACTTTTGCCCATGACTAATACCTCTAACACAATAAATGAATGACAGAGTGAAAAAAAATTGTATATAATAAAGGGATGGGATCAAGAGCCCTCATTTCTTACAACAAAATTTACAAAATCTAAATATTTCAACAACATAAAATTTAATGGATAATGATCTTTGCTGCATACATTAAAATCATGACTATTGCCGTGTCCTCAACTTTGCGTCATATAAACAAATTTCATCATGAAACAAAGTACAATGCTTAAAAAAAAAAGGCATTAAAAGCTACTGGGAATGAGGAGTAAGGGCTGATGGGTTGTAACCAAGATCAAATCAATGCATTGAAACCAATATGACAAAACCCATGCTATGAATTATTATAAACACCTAATAAGAAGAAAAGTTTTGCTCAACATTTCAAAAAAAAGAGAGAGCGCCTTGTCAGTTCTTTAAAAAATTATATTGTTGTAACTTACACAAAATTCCACTTAGCACAATTGTAAGATTAAGATAAAGGTCTGCTTCCTGCACCAGCTTGATAAACTTCAGCAGATCAGAATTCCCCTCCAAGTAATACTAAAACTAATTAAAATAAAAACAAAAAAGAAAAATAGCAAAACATATATTGCAGAACTTATTTAAATATTACCCTAGATTTGAGACTACAAGCAAACAGGGCCTTCTGATAAAAACAAATTACATGCCATGAATAAAATTATTACGACCCCACCAAAAAAATTGTCAGGGTTATAGTGATTACAAGCCTTCCCTAACTTCATTTATCTTCACCGATGAAAATAGGTCAACATTTAACATTCTTTCACAACCAAGAACACCAAGTCTTACAAATAAAGGTTTAAGGTTACAAAGCATAGTTACTTAAGACTCTTAAATTTATAGTAAGGCACCTTAGACAATTCTATTACCACACAAAGACCTGTGTCTATTTCTTATAAACACGGCACCTTAGACAATTCTATTACCACACAAAGACCTGTGTCTATTTCTTATAAACACGGCAAGAATCACATCCAAGGTCAAGCAAATTCAACAATAAGCCCATACGGCATATACCCAGCACATACCCAACTCATTGGCTGATTTGAGGCACAAAACAATAGAATATTATCATAAAACCACCACAATATCACTGGATTTGAATATAAGAATAATAGAAATATAATTGTTCAATTCGATCCTTATCCCAAATCACAAATATTAGCAAGACTACATTAATTCATGCCACTAGCAGCAGCACATTCTTTAATAAAATCCTTCAAACATAAAAATTCAGCTACATGCGAATCTAGAATTTAAAAGGAAATATACAATAATTTTTTGGAGAGAAGAAATCTCCTTCAACTTATATTGAAGATACTTCAAGAAAATGACAGGCCCCAATTCGCAGCTCATCAAAACAAACCCCATTACTTGCAGTTGCTTGATGCTCGTAACCTCTTTTTTTTTTTTTTCAATTTATGATTTTTTCCTTTTTGTGAATAATAGAATCTCAAGATAAAATATTGCAGTATGACTTAATTGTAACTCTATCTGTTCAAAAACAAAAAATGACAAGCCCTAGCAATTATCATTCAATTATCAATCCCTAGAAGTCATCTCAATATTTCAAGTAATAATTTCTCAATTGCAAAATCAAATTATTGAAACTGAAATTGAAACTTCAAGCATATTTAAATGACATGATAAGATGATAAGATTTTTAATCATATATTAAATTAGAGAGAGAGCTCACCGAAATTATTGGAAGGCATAAGAGAGAGGTACAGCAAGAGAGATGATTCACAACAGTGAAAAATTGAAGCTATGAGTGACGAACTGAAGCTGAGAGTGATAGATTGAAGCTGAGCGCGAGAAAATGAGTGACGAATTGAAGCGAGAGTGACAGATCGAGTAAGCCTGAATACATGGTACTCCTTTGACTACATCTTTGCTCTTTGCTGTGACGGGTGGTGAATATTCTTGAATACTAAGTTCATTCATCCAAAATTCTGGATGTAGGAGGAAACAATAGCAGAGAGAATACGAAGGCTGTTATTTTGAGGGAAATAGAGGCATCTCAATCCAACGGCTGTGATTTTTTAGGTAAGTTAATTGATGAAATAATAACTGGTGCCAAAATGAGTAATCACACATTTTAACCATTGGATGTATCTAACGGTTGCCCTTTTTCTTAATTAATAAATTATTAAATTTGGCTGTATGAGATACAGACGTTGTATTACAAGCGGACCCTCTTTTACACGTTCAAAAACAGTTGGCAGTAATTGGATACGCAAAAGTCTTGATTGCAAGAAGAGAGAGAGGAGGGTTCCTTGCAAATACGTACGATAATATTCAAAGGGAAAGAACCATTTGCAAATTAGATGGGTCATAGCTCTAATAATTAACGATCCCATATTTCCATTCCGTCTTGTCTTTAATCTAAATGGCCTAATTTCAATTTTTGTTTGTGTGATGGGTAGCCAAGGGGAACAAGGCGTGACTTTTAATAAACGCTGGCCCCTCTCAAGTCTTCAAGTTGCTATCCTTTACACGTTCAAAAAGAATCGACAGTAACTGGACACAAGAAGTCTTAATTGGAAGGAAGATAGAGGAGGTTTCCTTGCAAATATCCACAATAATATTGAAAGGCAAAGGGCCATTAATTAGATACAAAAATGAAAATAAAAGTTAAAAATCAAATAAACAGACACATGATTTTCTAACTGTATATCTACTTATTTACAAAATCAGGGGATTATCAAACTAATACCCATAGGGAGACAGAAGCTATACATCAACATGGGTTTTTGATGACACATGTCAAAATTTGTATGTATCTCTTACTATTTACCTTGTAACTTCCGGTAACTGTTCAAATGGTAAGATTCTCCTGAATGGCAAAAAATGAGCCAACTATGTTTCCTCCCACGTCTGGGAATGTTTCATTTCCTGGAATTGGCCTCACCTTGCCTTTTCGATCCACTTCAACTGGGTACTTTATAAGGTGGCTCCTCATTTCAGATTGATCATCTGCAGCAAACTGCTGCCAGTTATTCTCGCCTACTGATCTAACCTTTCTTACACATTCCAGAGTCTCGGGTTGTCCGAAGCAGTCCTCAATGTATCCAAGATGTTCTGCCCATAGCGACATTCTATATCCATAGATCTACCAAATGAAAAGTAGCAAAAAAGAGGTGCATGTCAAATACAAATTTGCACTAGTGTGGTGCAATTCCTTTGGAAGCACATGCAAAAATGAATTTTTCCTGCTTTTTTTTCTTTTTAAAGTAGAAATAATACTATTTGGAGAACATTGTACAAGTTTCATGGGTGTTTCTAAAGTTTAGATAAATTGGTGAATCAATCATCAACATTTTGACCTTAAATTAAATTATTTTGGGGAAGAAAAGGTATACACAAATTAATTTCTTTATTGAATGGCTCCTTCAATAATTGAAAAACACTGAAAAATAACTTCTATCCAAATATAAATCACCTGTCCATAAGGATGACGTTTCAGTCTAGCCCAAGTATATTCAGGTTGGTAGGCTCCCATTGCAATCTCTGTGTCTCTTGTGCCCTCCATGGAGCGCTGATTGATGTTTGCAGACCCCAGTATCACATACTCATCATCAACAATCACCCCTTTTGAATGAACATAAATCATGAATCGTCCACTCTTCCTACTTAGGGCCTAGAAAATGCCACAAACATTTTATTTATTTGCGCATATCCAGTTGGAGCGTTCACACACACAAATGACGGTACTATATAATAAGAGAATTTTAAGGTTCTGCAGGTGTCAGATGTCCGAAACTACTCACAGAAAAATAAAGCTGAAAACGGCAATCACCACACTCTATTACAGCTAAGATACATACATATAGTTATTCGAAACCCAGAGATTTCTCACATCAAAACAGAAAGGGTAAGTCCCATTAGTGCCAAAGAAAATTTTACTTATGAATACCTCAGGAGTGTTCGGAGCTGTTGGATTTCCAGACAATGAAGTATCAGTTTGATCAATGACCTCACGATTGCCCAGACAGAAAAAGTTCAAATAGTCCTGCGGTGAGAATGCACCCTCAAGCCCCACCTCAACTAATGCCTTGTAGATTGTCTCATACATCATTTGCATAGTTTTGTGCTGCAGCAATTGATGATAATTTAAGATTAATAACTTGAAGCACTCTGCCAGTACAAAAAGCTATATGGTAGTTATGGTCCCTTGAATGCCGATATCTCAGGTCTACACTTCAATGGACTAAAATAGGATTATGATGGAGTGTTATGCAAGTTGATTTTTAATTCCTACAAACTAAGAGGCTATTAATTTCTACAAACAAATGATAGTAAAAAAATAATAAAGGTGTGTTCAAAGTAATGCTAAGACAGTAAAGACAATCATACATTTTTTACTAAAGTATTTATTTTCTAAATCATGCTCCAATCTGATAACCTTCCACCAACGTTGAAGACATTTTCTCAAGAAAGCATTGCGAAGGAAGTATGAAAACCACATGCATAAGCACTACCACTATATTATCAATTTCGCAGGTACAAAATTTTTCTTTAAAAAAGATATTTCTTGATTAAATGCTTAATCACACTACTGTAAACCAATTTGGTGACTTAAAAGTTTGCCCTCCTTGAAGCTTTAAGAAATGAATTAGATTACAATTAAATTTAAGGCATCATCATATGAATCCTCAGTTCAAGGCTGAACAATGATATTTAATTGACAAATTTATAGCTGAAGCAAACCTGCCAAAATAAAATTCTTTGTGTAGCAGCACCAGTTGGAACGCCTTCCGGCCACATTGGAATAACTATATAGGCAGCAAATCGCTCATGTGCTCTGATCTTATCAGCAATCTTGAGAGCAATTTCCATCGGAATCAAATTATTAGCACCTGAAAAAGGAAAACAAGCTTATAGTTCTGCATTCAGTGAGGAAATCAAAACGACCACTTCATACTAACACTATTAAGAAACACTATTTTTTTAGTCATATGCCCATCTAGGCACCATCAACAAATTATACAATATCACACTAAGGAATATATAAAGAGATGGTGCCACAAAAATATTAAAAATATAACTGCAAGTAGAGGAGTAACATCTTATAATGGTTTTTTTCTGTAGCCTTAGTGCAATTATGAAGCAAGCCACTGTTATCAAGATGAAATCTTCAAATGAAAAATAAATATGCTCACCTAAGTCTTTATATGAACTCCAATTATATGAGGACCCAATGAAGTATTGGTTCTCTATATAAATAAAATGCTGAGCAGAACGAATGGCCTTCACATATGCTGTATGTATGCTCATGTCAATGAGCACATTCTTACCACACACAAGATTCTGTTCCAACAGAGTAAACAATCAACTTACAAGCAATATACAAATAAGACGATAAAAGCAGATATTGAAAGCCATAAATAAAGTATAATCAATCGCCAAGCCTTTTCTTACCTTTCTCGTAGCTTCCTTAGGATCCTTTGGGAAGCCTCTAACAGAAGTTGAATCAATTGAACGAAAAATCTGCAAACGAATACCATACCAAACAATCATATTACCACTCGTGGAATACAAAAAGCACATTATATCTAATCTATGATTTTATGTTCAACTATTCTTGACCATGTAAAGCAAGATATCACATAACCTACAAAGTAGCTCCACCCCACCCTTTAGACATCTTACATCCGGGTAATGATCAGTGGCAAACTACCTGAACATGCCAAGATTCAGCATCATTCTCTCCAACAGAAGGAGCATCAGAGATGCCTATAATGCCTGGAATTCTTTCTATCCTAAGCAAAGCATCATCCCCAGACTTCAGTTTCTTAATCCCATGAGGTTTTGAAGCCTTTCGCCAACGCTCCTCAAAGTTCGTTAAAACATCATATGCCGCTGGACCATCAATTTTTGAATGCAAGTCATGCCATGGTTCTCGTGGGCAACCAGTAGTATTACCCTGCTCAAATAAACAACAGAGCTCGATAATTAGAAGATAATAATATGGCTTGTCCCCAAGGAGATAGCCCAGTTGGCTTGGCCCAAGAAGTCGTTGGTTCAATTCTCCAAATACCAGGATTCATTTAATTTAGAATGTGAAAAGGTGGACTGCATTGTAAGAAAAGAAAAAAAAGATGATACATCACTTGGTTAAATGACTTTTAACCACCAAATTTAGCAGTTTCATGACCTGAAAGCTGTTAAACTCTGTACATATATTCTTTTCTTTATTCATAAAACAAAATGTAAAAAGTTTGTTTACGTTGTCTAGACATGCCTTATGGATTGATTGAACACAAATTACCAAGAAAAATAAAGGTTTAACGTTACCGTGAAAGTAGGATTGTGATAGTCATCCTTATGCAGTGTCTGTAATGTCCTAAAAAGAGGATGATGTGGATTATCGTATCGCCCATCACATAAATCAAGGCCACCAACAAAAGCAATGATTTTCCTTCTATTATAACCAGCATCAGCATCTACAATTACTGTTTTCTGATGGTGCGTGTAGATTGTTCCAACTTCCTGATAACAGAGAAGAAAGAAAAACTCAAATGCATATTTTTCACAGAAAATGAAAAAAATGGTACTGGATAAAATAATATGATGGTGCGTGTAGATTGTTCCAACTTCCTGATAACAGAGAAGAAAGAAAAACTCAAATGCATATTTTTCACAGAAAATGAAAAAAATGGTACTGGATAAAATAATATGCTCTGTGCAAACAAAACAATTACATAACTTTAACATGTTACAGTGCAACTCTTCCTTGCCTGATTAGAACTCAATCAAAGAGCTTCATTGAGGCAACAAGTCAAGGAAAAGTTATGTTAGGGATGGTTAAAGCTCACTTAACTAAACTGAAGAGATGATAATTTTCTTTTTTCCTTTCTCAAAAATTTCATTTGAGAGTGCAGCCTGATAAATTCCTCATTCCCAAAGTCATTTAGGATAATTGGATGGGATAATGCTTTTAGCAATTAAGCGTTGTGTGGAGGGTCATGGGAAAATTCCAGCAAGGCAATTAATCAGATTGCCAGACATAACAAGTTGAATGAAGGAGAAGAAAAGCACTAACTAGCTTTAACATACATCACGATTCATGAATTTCTTTTTCTAAAATATTCTTCATAACAAAACACCTCTATGCTTATATCCGCCACCAACATTTAGTGTGTGGTTGATGAGCATGTCATGTTCTACCTATTTCCAAAAATCGAGAAGTACCACAAAATGATATAATAAAAATCAAGACTGATACCCTAGCAGCTATGTGTTGAGGAGATAAAAATAGCACTTGACAAGAAAATGACAAGTATAATTATTATTTAAGAAAGGAAAATGGTTATTTTCACCCAACCTTTTGTTTGGCCCAACTATGTCGTTTTCCAGCAATGCGGGGACAAAGTAGCACCTTCACAGACGAGTGCTTGAAAACACGACGTGTTTCCTCATCATGGGTTTGCATAACTCCATCCTGCATGAGATAACGAAAAGGGGTGTGCTTGAAAACCATCTCCAAGGAAGATCGATAGAAAATAATGATCATGGCATGTAATACGTAAGAAAAATTCAAGAAATGCTTAGAGGAGCACGGCATCGAAATCTCAGCAATCATGGGTAAAGTTGAACATATAAAGCTAATTGAGCATCAGCTGGACTAACCGTACAAGCACCTAACTTACACACTCACACACACACTTAAAAAAAAAAAAGTATGCATCACTGTTTACTTTAGTATATTAAACATCTATTTCCAACCAGGCTTAGGGACATATTCTTTTTTTGTAAAAGTAAATCAGATGTCCAAACTTGATACAGTACAATTTTACGACAGACACTTCAAAATGTCACTTTTACAACAGACACTTCAAAATGTTACTTTTACGACAGACACTTCAAAATGTCACGTAAGTGTAATCTAAATTGCATTAATCAAATTGTCATTTTCTGAAAAGGACCCCTTACATATTAAATCAAACAAACTAGGACGATTGACATTTCATCTCATCAGCCCAGGTATAATCCCCTCACAAAGCCATGAACACTAGGCTTCCTTTTAGTTCTTTTACCATCGTCACCACAAACATAAATCCAACAAGACACCAAACATACATATGGAAGTTTTACCCCCCCGCCCCCCAAAAAAAGGGCACCAGTGTTTAGTCACTTTTAAAAAACTTTACACAATTGGCAGCTATTATCTTTCCCTTCACAAGAAATTTTGTAATTCAGAACTGTAAAATCATACTTGAAATGTTAAAATTTAACTGAGACTAAAGCAAGTGAATCATACATACAGTATACTGTCTACATAGTAACCATAATCCCATAAGCTATGCCGAACTCCAATGGAAAAATAAGATGTGTTGCTTACCATTTTATAACCCAAAATACTCCTCGAAGTAGGGTCATCCCAAACAAGAAGCAGCACTCTCACTCCTTCCTGGGACTTTGATCTTAGAAGTTCCCCAAGGGTGCAATCTAATGCAGGACTATCATCCCGAACCAGTTTAACTTTGTGCCAAACTGACCACCCTGTAATGTAAATTAAACGTTGTGCCTGACTTATTGCATTGCAGATGTCATACCAACACTTCCCATGTACATAAGACATTCCCCTATCAAGCCCTAGGTGTGGAAGGCACCCATCAGGAACATGGGCATCTTGATAAAGGGTCACTTTACCACCCTTCCTAAGAGGAAAATATGTTCCTGGAACACCATTATAATCAGGACCTTCCCCCACTCCACGGTGATAAAAGCTCAGCCTCTCCATCGGGGTGTACTGTATTGAAAGTGTCAAGGTCGCACCAGGCTTACATGGTTTCCCGCTACCATTCAGGACTGGATAAGTTCCTTCAACTTTTCCAGCAGAGCATATCTGTTCCACTGGAATTGCCACAGTTCCTATCAATTCTGACCCCACAACATCACTGTCTTTAACAAAAAAGTAGACTTCTGCAGCATAGTGTGCAACAGGGACATAGAAGTGTTGCTGCCAAACAGGATCCTCAGAATTGCTAATCACAAAAGTCCTTCCAACTACAGCACGGGCTACTGCAATTGTAACATATGGATCGCTAGTGATCTTGGTGTTCATTTGTGAATTAAACATACCCCCCAAAGTCTTATGAAACATATCCATGTTGGGAAGATTCTTTGCAGAATATATCCAAATATCTAAATTTCCATGTAGGAGTAAAACCTTCAAAGACCCTTTAGTTGATGGCACAATCTGCATATTCTGACCATTAAATGAGTCCGAGTGGGCGTAAACAAGATGATTAGATGAATCAATCATGCCCAAATAAGCTCTTTCAGGATAACTTGAGAAAGAATCATTGGGGTACCCATAAAAACCACCAGGACTGCTCAAAGTTGAACCCTGAGGAGTTAGAGGGGAATCAAGCAACGATGGCACAGAAGGTGCTGGTGGTACTGCTGGGGCACTCGGTTGGTAATTATTCTCGTTATTGTTAGAAGAAAGATGCAAATTACCCAAATGCTCCTCCAAAGATGGGTACAAAGGTGGGTAAGCCGGACTATTATCCCTAACATTCTCACTATGAGATGACGAGAAAACTCTTACAGAGTCCAATCTATCCTGGACGCGTTGATCTGAGCCAGAAAGATCATTGTCTACAACATTCTCGTGATGTGGACGGGAAAAAACTCTTCCAGAACTCAACTTATCCTGGACAACAGAGTCTTGACCGGATAGATTATCGTCTCTAGCATTCGAAGGCTGTGCTGATGAAAAAACTCTTCCAGAACTCAATCTATCCTTGCCAAGACGATCAAGGAAAGTACTGACTCCAGATGGCAATTGAGCAGTAGTTTCGGGAAAGGGATAATGATCCTGACTAGATTGGGCTTGGGCATATGGGTAAGGGTGCGGAAAGTATTCAAAGCTACTAGAATGTTGAGGGGTTTGGGGTATAGATGATGAAACAGGAGCAGGGTGTTCATATGGATATAGAAGGGGCCCGGAATGAGAATGCAACTGGTACTGATAATCTAATGGCAATGAATGAGATGGTTGTGTTACTTGTGGGGGAGGACATGCAGATGGTTGGTATGGGTAAGCTGGTCCTCCTCCATACGGATATGGAGATTGGTGATATGGATCTGCACCACCAGGCGGTGGAGGCTGTCCGTAAATTGGAGGAGGTGGCTGATAACCATTATAAGGGTATGGGTTGTTATTATTGTACGGGTAATTATCCATCAATTTCTTTACAATACAAGTGATGATTAAATAAAAATCAGAGCTTGCACATACATAAAAATATATCTCGTCAATTTGAACAGAAAGATATATACGAGATTAAGAAACTATGAGGGCTATAAAGAAACAATGTCAGAAGCTCAAAAAAAGGGGATAGAAATCAATTTCAGATGGGTCCTGCATGACAATTGACAACCCAACCCAAATAAGATTTTAAGTAACACTCGTTCCCTTGAAGGCTGTATTAAGATTTAAGAATAACAAAACCCGCATTAGTGCAAGTACAAATTCAAAACTTGCCAATCAATTTCGATGAGCAGCTTATAACTTACACAGAATCTCCTTTCATGAACATTTCAGACCTCTCCTTGATCAAATTGGTGCCGTCCCAAGAAAGCAAATCTTTCATAATCAACTGAAAGTAAGGGAGAGCATTAGATCACACAGAATCTCCTTTCCATTGTTAAGAAAACATATTTACCTTCGGTGATCATTTTGGTGGAACAACATCAACATTATGGACCTTTACCGAATCACAAAGAAGCTCTAACCCTCCACTGCATTGAAAATTACTTCAATAGGAATGAATGTTACAAGACAACCAAGTTTCAAAATTTCATAAAAGGGACAAGGTTAAGACTGTTTGGACATGAATCCACCACATATGGTTGATAAGAATTTGCTAAGTCAATATGAACGAAAATTCCATACCTACCAAGCATGATTTCAAATATAAAAACCAACCAAAAAGGTGACATCAATAAGAAATTGCCAAAAAAAAAAAAAATCGTCGATTACATTGAATCCAAAACAATTATAAGATCAAAAACTATATAAGCGAATAGACAAAGTCTGAGAGGTACAAGTTACCCGAATTCTAGAGTCAGTTGCACGGTTCAAGATTTGCAGAAATTTCAGAAATTTGCAAAACCCTAGAAGAACAGAGATGTGAAAACGTCGGGTAACTTGACGAAAATAATAATAGCCCTTTGCTTCTTCTCAATAAAATTTCACATGTACCCGTCCGAAAATAAAAAATCAAATATATCACAAGGGTACAAAAATGACAATCACGAAATTGTCCCTAAATAACAAATACAAAGTGAAATAAATTAAGAGATGCGACGCCGTTTCCACTCAGTTCATTTTCCATCCTTTCATATGGTGTTTGTTAAGTGATGACAGCGGCAGCGGCCACGAGCCCAGGCCCCACGACTACAAAGCTAGATTTCAGTATTTTTATAAAACTTCACGACAAACATAGGACAAGATCGAAACCATCCACGTGGATATCATGCACCATTTGATCTCCCAGCTCATTAATGGTCAGAGACAACTAAGCTTTTGGCCCATTCAACGGTTACGATTTGATTATCCATTTTTAGCCGAAGGTAAATTGAGAGCACGTCATCACACTCTCACACTCTCACACTCTCTCCTCTCTGTTTCTCCCTCGCTCTCCCCCCTCTCTCTGCGTATCTCGTCATTTCGTTGGAGCTTTTGTAAACGACATGTTATGGCAAAACGTGTTACTTCCCTTTCTTGAACAAGAATTAAGCAACCCACAAAACCAGAGCTTACAAAAACAAGATTAAGAAAAGAACAAACGAAGTATCAAGCAATCAAAAGATACACTACACCAAGAACTAACGTGGTTCAGCTCCACAAAGGAACTTACATCTACGGCTGTAAGACCCAGCAAGGGCAGAAACTTTATTGAACAACAAGAAGAAGATGGTTACAACTCAGTCACCAATTACAGATTAAAACTTATAGAATCTTTTCTCTCTGTATCACCCTCCCTGTTTCACTAGCTTAGAGACAACTTATATATGTAAGCTTCTCACGTGTGTTTCCACTTGCAATGAGTCAATCAGTTGATTAACTAACTAACAAACTCTTGACTAGGATCTCACTTATGCCAGCTCATATGACACCTCAGCATGTCCATAACAAATTATAACTAATCTCGGCTTCACAAATCTCCACCTTATTTCTAATCTGATTATGCTTCTCCCTTCACTGCAACACAGCATCAGTAAGCTTGTTTCACAAGCTAACACACCCAATCAGACTCAATAAGTTCCTGAATCTGACTGATGGCAAAGGTTTGGTTAACATGTCAGCTGGATTTACTTCAGTTGGCACTTTAACCACATTCACTACTCCTTTGCTGATTTCATCCCTTATGAAGTGCAGTCTGACATCAATATGTTTAGTTCTCTCATGGAACTTAGGATTTTTACTTAGCTGAATAGCACTAAAGCTATCACAGCTAACTCTAACAATTTCTTGCTCAAACCCCAATTCAGTGACCAGCCCCCTGAGCCATATTGCTTCCTTAACAGCTTCTGTAAGTGCAATATATTCAGCTTCTGTTGTTGAGAGGGCAACCACTCATTGCAGAGAAGACTTCCAGCTTATGGCACCTCCACACATAGTAAACACAAAACCTGTGATGGACCTCATTCTATCTTTGTTTGATGCATAGTCTGAGTCCACAAATCCAACCACTTCAGGTGATGCTTCACTTGTTTTTCCAAACATAATGACAGTGACAGCAGACCCTTGAAGGTATCTTAGTACCCATTTCACTGCATTCCAGTGACCCTTCCCTGGATTCCCCATAAACCTACTGATGACTCCAACTCCATGAGCCAAGTCAGGTCTGGTGCACACCATGGCATACATGATGCTGCCAACTGCACTGGAGTAAGGTATCTTCCTCATGTAATTAAAATCATCATCTATTGTAGGTTTCAGTGACTTAGATAACTGGAAGTGAGCTGACAAAGGTGTTGAAACAGGTTTCGAATTTTCCATGTTGAACTTAGCTAACACTTTCTTCACATAATCAGCTTGTGATAGAAACAGAACTTTGGATTTCCTGTCTCTTGTTATCTGTATACCCAGAATTTTTGTAGCTGCACCCAAATCCTTCATTTCAAATTCAATGCTAAGCTCCACCTTAAGCCTATTTATTTCTTCCTTTTAGTTGCATGCAATAAGCATGTCATCCACATAAAGAATCATCAAATCTACTTCTGCAGTACCCATGGCTTATCATGAACTCATCAAATTTCAAATACCATTGCCTTAGGGATTGCTTGAGACCATACAAGCTCTTCTTCAATAGGCACACTTTATCCTCTGATCCTCTCTCAATGAACCCTTCTGGCTGTTCCATGAAAATCTCTTCATTAAGACTGCCATGTAAGAAGGCAGTTTTAACATCCATCTGCTCCAGCTCCAAGTCATGATATGCAGAGAGGGCCAGCAGCATTCTAATTGAGCTATATTTGACTACAGGTGAGAACACTTCATTGAAGTCAACTCCCTCTCTCTGTGTGAATCCCTTTGCCACAAGTCTGGCTTTATATCTTGGTGGTTCATTCTCTGAAGCTCCAGCCTTCAACTTGAAAATCCACTTACTGCCAACTAGCTTCTTGTTAGATGATATGTCCATCAATATCCAGGTATTATTCTTCTTCAAAGAGTTTATTTCATCCTGCATTGCAGCATACCATTTCATCTTATCCTTGCATCTCATAGCTTCTTTATAGCTCAAAGGCTCTCCACCATTCACCTCATCAGCTATTGTCAGTGCATAGGAAATGAGGTCAGCTATGCCATACTTCTTTGGTAATATTATGGCTCTTCTCTCTCTATCCCTAGCAAGCTGATATGTTTCTAGTTCTGATGGACTCTTTTTTTCCTTGAAATAGTCTGATGGCTGCTCAGAAATCTCACTACTACCAGAATGCTCCACCTTCTGTCCAACACTATCCCCTTCCTCTGTTTCAATAGCTTTAATCTCAGTTTCTACCTTTGACTGCAGCATATGTTCTTCATCAAAGGTGACATCCCTACTGATTAATATCCTTGATGGCTTGCCATTAAGGGTCCATATCTTGTATCTTTTAATGCCCTCAGGATAGCCCAAGAAATACCCTTTAACAGCCCTGGACTCAAGCTTACCTTGCTTTAAGTGTGCATAAGCTGGACACCCAAAGATCCTCAGATTGCTCAAGTCTGGAGGCTTCCCTGACCAAAGCTCTTGAGGTGACTTGAAAACTAGAGCTGAGGATGGACTTCTATTTATCAAATAAGCAACAGTAGTTACAGCTTCAGACCAAAAACCTTTTGATAAGTTTGCATTCAGCAGCATACACCTTACCCTTTCTATTATGGTTCTGTTCATCCTTTCTGCTACCCCATTTTGCTGTGGAGTGTAGGTGACAGTTTTATGCCTTGCAATGCCTTTTGATTTGCAGAAATCTTCAAACTCTTTACTGCAATATTCCAACCCATTGTCTGTTCTGAGCCTCTTGATTTTCTTCTCAGTTTGGTTTTCAATGAGAGTAACCCACTCTTTGAACTTCCCTAGTGCTTCACTTTTGTGTTTCAACACATAAATCCAAACCTTTCTAGAGTAGTCATCTATGAAGGACACAAAGTACCTAGCCACCAAGACATCTGCTTCATCAAAGTCACATTCATCTTCAGAGGCAACAACAGCCTTCCCATTTGATTTCTTTTGCAGTTCTTCAAGTTTCTTTTTCTCGAAGCAATCTTTAATTTAATGTCCCTCTTTCTGACAGAAGTAACACTTTCTCTTCTTCTTTTTCTTTTCTGCTTTGTCTTTCTTGCTGTTGTTCTTTGTTTGCTTATTGTGTTTCTTTTCTGGCTTTCCTTTGGCAACCAATCCCTCTTCATTGTTTTGATCTTTCATGTCTGATCTTTTCTTCAAATCCTTGGATTCTAGAGCATTTTTGACATCTTTCAAAGAGAGGGTTTGTCTGCCATAGAGGAGGGTATCTACAAAGTGCTCATAAGATTCTGGAAGAGAACTTAACAAGATGAGTGCCTTGTCTTCATCTTCAAGAATTATGTTGACATTCTCGAGATCGAGAATGAGCTTATTGAACTCATCCACATGATCTTTCATAGCTACTCCATCTTTCATCGAGAATATGTATAACCTCCTCTTCATATACAATCTCTTTGCCAATGATTTCTTCAGGAACATTTGTTCTAACTTGGCCCACAAACCAGCTGCAGATCTTTCTTTGGATACTTCTCTCAAGACTTCATCAGAGAGGTGCAAGATAATGGTGCTATGGGCCTTATTGTTTATGATCCTCTGATCTGCACTAACGCTTGAAGATCCTTCTCTCTTCTCTTTCTTGGCCATCGGATCTTCTCCATCATCGAGGGCACTGTCAAGCCCTTGTTGAATAAGTATTGCTCTCATCTTCAAACTCCAGAGATAGAAATCATTGTCTCCATTGAATTTTTCAAGATCCACTCTAGTGCTCGCCATCTTTGAGTCTGATCCCCACTAAAACCAGGCTCTGATACCAGTTTGTTATGGCAAAACGTGTTACTTCCCTTTTTTGAACAAGAATTAAGCAACCCACAAAACCAGAGTTTACAGAAACAAGATTAAGAAAAGAACAAACGAAGTATCAAGCAATCAAAAGATACAATACACCAAGAACTAACGTGGTTCAGCTCCACAAAGGAACCTACATCCACGGCTGTAAGACCCAGCAAGGGCAGAAACTTTATTGAACAACAAAAAGAAGATGGTTACAACTCAGTCACCAATTACAGATTAAAACTTATAGAATCTTTCCTCTCTGTAAATCCTCTCTGTATCACCCTACCTGTTTCACTAGCTTAGAGACAACTTATATATGTAAGCTTCTCACGTGTGTTTCCACTTACAATGAGTCAGTCAGTTAATTAACTAACTAACAAACTCTTGACTAGGATCTCACTTATGCCAGCTCATATGACACCTCAGCATGTCCATAATAGATTATAACTAATCTCGGCTTCACATGACAAAATCAAATCCAAATTTGGGCTAAATTAATTTTGTATTTGGTCATCTGGGTCTGGTCCACAACCACCAAGGATTTAAGCTTCACGCAGTTAAGAGTTTGGGTTTGGACTCGGCGCTTTCGAAAGCCGAGTCTTTTTCTTTGTCTTGATAGAGTTTGTAAAGCTATGGATGCTTACAAGAGATGGGTAAGAAGAAATAGAGACTATGTTCACTCCTTAGAGTCTCTTGCCAATGTAAGTTTTTTTTCTCTTTTTTTATATCTATTTATTCATCAATTATGTGTAAGATTGTGATGTTTCTTCATTAAGAACTTGTACTTTTTGCGCGGTTTAAAGCAAACTAAATTTTGATGAATTTTTAAATTGAACTTTAGCTTTATTTCTTTAATTATTATTGACAATAATGAATTTGCTGCTACTATTGTTGCTGCTTGTTTTGATGTTATCACTTAATCAATGTGTATGTTGTTTTGTTGACTATTTCTATCGCTTTAATTGTTGTTTTGTTGATTGTCTAATGGAATTATTATTGACATGGATTCGATAGAATTTGCTAAATGGGTCTTGCTTCACTGTTTTCATTATGCTTGGATGTACCAAGGACTCACTTAAATTCTTTATTGGAATTATTGTACAGGGATTGACATGGCTTCTTCCAGAACGGTTTTCTGAGTCAGAGATAGGACCAGAAGCAGGTTTTGTGAAACTTTGGTAACATTTGTTTATTTCTAACTGGGTAGAACATAGGGCTTTCTTTCTTCCTCTAGAGTTTTAGCTATTGTCCGCATCTCTCTCTCTCTCTCTCTCTCTCTTACCGGAAAGCATTAGATTGATTTCTTATATTTCTTGCCAATCAACCAACTATAAACACTTTTTCCCTTTTTTGGGTCATCGCTCTTTACTCGTGTGAAAATTTGTTAATCTTTTGCAGTTACTCCTTTCTTGGGTATAATCACTGCTATCAACGAACATATAATTGGAATGATTCCAAGTCAAAAGGGTTCAATTTCCCCAGAGCCTCATTCATTCCCTTATTCATTATGTATTTCTGCTCTGAAGGACTTGGAAACATTGATTGAAGTTGTAGCACAACATTAATATGGTGATAAGAATAAATGGAATTTCATTGCTATTATTGAAGCCACCAAGTAAGCAGTATTGGTAATTTAGTGCTTGTGGCTCTTTATCTTCTTTTATTAGGTAATAAACATCCGTTGGCATCTGTTTATTGCCTTACAATGTATTCATTGTAATTTAGGGTATTAGTTAGGTTAGCTCTGTTTCAGAACAGTGGATACAAGATGCTTCTGCATGGAGGGGAGACATTGAATGTTGAAATGCCTTCAGATGATTTCAAATCTCAGCTTAACATTAGTCGTTGTCCAAAGCGGAAAGCCTGGAGGGAATCAAAGGCATGATTACTTGCAAAATAATTATGGACACAACTCTTGGAATCTAGAAGGAAGGGTATTATCTGCTTTGAACAGATTTGGAGAAAATGCTAGGACGGCTTCTGAGCCAGTGTGGTTGCAGAGGATTCAGCATCAGCAAGACCTCCTGGTAATCAGCTGCTTAAGATTTCATAATGCATATGTCAACTTGTCACAATTCATGAGATAACTCCACTAAGACTTGGCATTGTTTATTCCACTAATGCTTGGCATTCTTTTGTTTTTAACAGCTCCGATGGTTTAGAGGCCAACCCTTTCGAAACTATTGTCTGCAAAGGGCATTATTGGAGCTTTATTTGTTATGGGAGAAGTGCTCTTTATCACAAGACCCCTTATTTATGTATTATTTATCAGAAAATATGGAATTCGATCATGGATTCCCTGGTTTCTTTCCTTGGCTGAGGATATTACGGGGTTAGGCTTTCTATCATTAGCTACTAGGTCAAGGCATGTGGGAAAAGAACAAATGTTTCATCTTCCCACATCTGAAAAGGATGAGGTTAGAGTTCCTCTGCTAATTACTCAGATATGCTTTTCACACCTGGTTCATTAATTCTTGCTGTGAATCCCGGCACTTTAGTATTTGGAAACTTTTATTTTTGCATGCTAAAACATATTTAGTGTTTGATTCAGTTGAAAAAAAGGAAACTTCTGTGGGCACTTCACCTCATGAGAGACCCATTCTTTAGCAAGTACACCAGGTATGTAGATACTTTAGAAATTACATAACTTAATTCTGTTTTCTTTTGATAGAAGAGATCGGTCACTGCAGAAGTTCTTTTTGGACAAGCTCTAGATATACCCTCAAACTGATTGTGCAGCCATGAATCCCATGAATCCTATTTTAGTCTGCTGACTTTCTAAGAAATAACATGATGCTATTTATTTCAGGTAAAGGCTTGAAAGCACTGGAAAACAATTGGAACCCATACCTATAATTAGGTTTATAATTGGGTTTTTAACAGGTTGGTTTGACTTTTAGTTCTGACTCATTTCCAACTTACGAGCTTTTATCTGATTAACAAATTAGTTTCTTAGAACATTGATATAATAATCTCTTTGAATGTGCGGAAAAAATCATAGAGCTTCTTGTAGTTGGTGCGCAGACGCAATACACTTACATGTCAGGGTCATAAAATGATGGTGATGAAAACTTTACGCTTGATAGCTCTACTCTTTTTAGGCAAAGGTGGTCTTAAAGATTGTAGAATACGTATTTGAAATTTTGTTATTTCAATATTCTTTGCACTGGGTACAGATATGATGTCAAAAGGTTGTACGTGTATCAGTCTTAAATATTGTACCTTTGATAAATAAGAAATATAAGAAAATTTTCATCAATATTCAGAAATACTTCTTGTTAAACAAATGCAAATAAGAATGAGATGATTTTATGGTTGCCTCATTGAGGTCTTGAATACATTTTATATTCTGCTTGTAATTTCCCCCAATTTAAGAAACTAGATCCAAGTCCTTTAACCACCAGAATCAGATGCTTGCGCTATCTTGTTCAATCAGAGAAAACGAAGCACAACCGGTATTTTTTTTATTTGGGTAATTTTTAGGGACCTCCCTTGAGGTTTAATGTATTAACATTTAGATAGAAAGTATGCATGTAATACAGAGACCTGGCTTGCTGTCTGTACTCAATTTCCTTGACTGTTAGTTGATTAGTGATATGTCAAAAGTACCCTTGATTCGAGAAAAGACCTAAACACCCTCAGTGCTAACTATCAAATTAATCATTACACTTTAACTCGCTTGGGAAACGAGGACTGGACATCAAATATTCATCAATTGTAAAAAGTAAAAAAAAAATTACTAGGAAACTAGGGCTAGCGATAGTATACATTAAAATAAAATTTAAAAATTAAGTACCCTTAGTGCTAAATATAAAATTAATCATTACACTTTTAACACCCTTGGGAAATAAAAATTTGACATCAAATATTCATCAATTGTAAAAAGAAAAAAAATCGTAGGGAAACTAGGGCTAGTAATATTATACAATGAAATAAAATTTAGAAATTTAACATAATACAACAATCAAAGTCAAATTTGGTATATCCAATAAACAACAATCTATTGTTAAAATTTGTTTAATTCCATTGATCATTAAAGTGCTCTTAGTTACATCAATTTTTTCAATCATCTCCTTTGACTCAAGAATTCAATCTCCACCACTAACTTCAACCGTTGACCTTTTCTCTTCTATTTCTTTGTGATGTATAGCTAGCTTATTTTTCATATCTTTAGCATATTCAGCCTTCTTACCTTCCAATTATTTCCTGCCAATTACTAGATTTACTGAAGATGAAATGTGAAGCAAAACAAAGAAAAAAAAAGAATATAAAATAAGAAGAGACAGCTTACCTCAATCTTTTTCAGTTAGGCTTACAAAATTCCTTCTTGCTATTTTTGAATGTAGGAAAGGCTGAGAGCTTTTTTGCCTTGATCAACATTTTCAACACAATTGATTCAATTCACATATGATCAGTAGGAAAAATACTAAAAAAATATATTTTTACTTGTTCATGATTAAATTATTTAGTCAATAAAGGTCATTTATGCACACCAATCCTGACATACATGTTAAAAGGAAAACAATTATAAAAAGGCATATTTGTTCCCTGCTTTTTTTGTTTTTTTTGTTTTTTAACAAAGACTCTCTTTTACTTTTCGACCTCGACAAGAGCATCATCTAAAAAAAATTAACATGAGACCACAAGTTATTCACTTAGGAACTTTCGCATATTCAATGCAAATTGAATCATTTCACCCTGCTTAACAAAAGATTTTGACAAACCAATGCCAACTTTCATTTGAAGCATTATCAGTTACCTAAAAATGACAATGATGCCTTTTTACCTATTAAAAGCAAAATTGAGTTTCATTTTAGAAGACTTAGGATTTATAGTCATAGTTTAAAGCAAGAACAAAATTAAAAAGTCATACATTCCCATCTTAGCATCTCATTACTCCACTTAGGAATACCACTGCTTCTTTTTTTATAAAAAGGGCACATGCAACATCTAATCAATGTTACAGAGCCGTTTTAATGGTTAAATCACAAATAAAAACACAGTACAGCTTCAGTAAAACAAATAATTTAAATCTTTTACACAAACATCATCCAAAATTTCTTCATTTTATTTGTCACTAATGCTTTTTTTCTTATCAAGCAACTAAAAATTCTCCATATTAAGGAGCACAAGCAATATCCTTTTCAGCTTCTTTAAAGCATCACAAACAAACCCTTATTTCCAATATTATTAATGCATATAACTTCACTAATTTCTAATATGCATTGGCATTTTTAGTTCAAGCACATATTAAGAAGTTAATTCCTCCAAATAGCATCCATATTCTTCATAACAGTGCTAACCCATTTTCATTTGACAAAGAAGTCACATAAAAATCACTAATTTCCAACACATATGTTATGATTAGCTCTTAACTTGACAAATCCAGATAGCTAAGGTCTTAAAGTAACAAACAACATTTATCTTCTCTAATACATCAACAAATTGATGTCATTTTTTTTTATGAACAACACAATGCCAACCGTTCTCCAACACTTCAGCCCATTTTCATTTTCAAAAAAAAAAAAAAACCAATCTATGATTAAAATGAAATAAAATTTCAATTTTATTTTAAAGTACAAAACATATTAAAACAAAAAAATTAAATCCAAAATTGTTTCAAAGACTAACCTTATTTGAATTCAAGTCAATAACAGTCATGTCCGACGCCGAATAGTCAGCTATTTTCACCTGACACCACCCTTAGGCCACCATCGATGCTTTTCTTGTTAATAATCTAAGCTAAAGTTGCGGAACTTGGCAATAAAAATCTGATTTTTTTTTCATCTTCAAAGCATTTAGAGATGAGGAGTGCATGTGGGCCTCGGTTGATTGAAAGAGAAAATGGTTTTGTGATGAGTTAGGTTGATGAAAGAGAGCAAGCATTCATCCATCCTCTAGTTAGTGGTAACTGATTTTCATAGGGATTTTTTGAGTGTTTCAGTGGGCTTATCTTCAAATTAGCTTTTTACTTATTTCAATTTTAAATTCGCTTTTACTAATTTACCCTCCCATCTTGACAATATACGAAACTGAGTATAGACGGCAGGAAAGGTCTATGTAATTAGAGGCATATTTTCTATCTAAATATTAATACGTCAAACTTTAGGAGAGATTTTAAAATTAAATAATTTAAAGTTTTTATTTTATACATAAAAATAACTAAAGTTTTAAAAACATTTTCTCTAGTATTTTTCAATTGGACAAATATCTCAATAAATAATTGTTAAATAAGATAAATAAATCAAAGTATAAAATAAATTATAATAATTAACTTAGTGGTCAATAAAAACTAAACTCAGCATTAAATCCTAATCTCCTTCAACTTTTTTTTTCCACCTCACTATTAAGAATCCTACAGGGTAATAACCAAGTCTTGAGTCTTGACTTTGAATTAACACTGGCCCCCTCAAGTCTTCAAGTTGTTATCCTGTACATATTCGAAAACGATTGACATTAATTGGACACACGGAAATCTTAACCGGACATTAATTGAAGAAAGATAGAAGAGGTTTCCTGCAGGGTAATAACCTAGTCTTGAGTCTTGACTTTGAATTAACACTGGCCCCCTCAAGTCTTCAAGTTGCTATCCTGTACATATTCGAAAACGATTGGCATTAATTGGACACACGGAAGTCTTAACCGGACATTAATTGGAAGAAAGATAGAGGAGGTTTCCTGTAGGGTAATAACCTAGTCTTGAGTCTTGACTTTGAATTAACACTGGCCCCCTCAAGTCTTCAAGTTGTTATCCTGTACACATTCGAAAACGATTGGCATTAATTGGACACACGGAAGTCTTAACCGGACATTAATTAGAAGAAAGATAGAGGAGGTTTCCTGCAGGGTAATAACCTAGTCTTGAGTCTTGACTTTGAATTAACACTGGCCCCCTCAAGTCTTCAAGTTGTTATCCTGTACACATTCGAAAACGATTGGCATTAATTGGACACACGGAAGTCTTAATCGGACATTAATTGGAAGAAAGATAGAGGAGGTTTCCTGCAGGGTAATAACCTAGTCTTGAGTCTTCACTTTGAATTAACACTGGCCCCCTCAAGTCTTCAAGTTGTTATCCTGTACACATTCGAAAACGATTGGCATTAATTGGACACACGGAAGTCTTAACCAGACATTAATTGGAAGAAAGATAGAGGAGGTTTCCTGCAGGGTAATAACCTAGTCTTGAGTCTTGACTTTGAATTAACACTGGCCCCCTCAAGTCTTCAAGTTGTTATCCTGTACACATTCGAAAACGATTGGCATTAATTGGAAACACGGAAGTCTTAACCGGACATTAATTGAAAGAACGATATAGGAGGTTTCCTGCAGGGTAATAACCTAGTCTTGAGTCTTGACTTTGAATTAACATTGGCCCCCTCAAGTCTTCAAGTTGTTATCCTGTACACACTCGAAAACGATTGGCATTAATTGGACACACGGAAGTCTTAACCGGACATTAATTGAAAGAACGATAGAGGAGGTTTCCTGCAGGGTAATAACCTAGTCTTGAGTCTTGACTTTGAATTAACACTGGCCCCCTCAAGTCTTCAAGTTGTTATCCTGTACACATTCGAAAACGATTGGCATTAATTGGACACACGGAAGTCTTAACCGGACATTAATTGAAAGAACGATAGAGGAGGTTTCCTGTAGGGTAATAACCTAGTCTTGAGTCTTGACTTTGAATTAACACTGACCCCCTCAAGTCTTCAAGTTGTTATCCTGTACACATTTGAAAACGATTGGCATTAATTGGACACACGGAAGTCTTAACCGGACATTAATTGGAAGAATGATAGAGGAGGTTTCCTGCAGGGTAATAACCTAGTCTTGAGTCTTGACTTTGAATTAACACTGGCCCCCTCAAGTCTTCAAGTGGTTATCCATTACACATTCGAAAACGATTGGCATTAATTGGACACACGGAAGTCTTAACTGGACATTAATTGGAAGAAAGATAGAGGAGGTTTCCTGCAGGGTAATAACCTAGTCTTGAGTCTTGACTTTGAATTAACACTGGCCCCCTCAAGTCTTCAAGTTGTTATCCTGTACACATTCGAAAACGATTGGCATTAATTGGACACACGGAAGTCTTAACCGGACATTAATTGAAAGAACGATAGTGGAGGTTTCCTGCAGGGTAATAACCTAGTCTTGAGTCTTGACTTTGAATTAACACTGGCCCCCTCAAGTCTTCAAGTTGTTATCCTATACACATTCGAAAACGATTGGCATTAATTGGACACACGGAAGTCTTAAATGGACATTAATTGAAAGAACGATAGAGGAGGTTTCCTGCAGGGTAATAACCTAGTCTTGAGTCTTGACTTTGAATTAACACTGACCCCCTCAAATTTTCAAGTTGTTATCCTGTACACATTCGAAAACGATTGGCATTAATTAGACACACGGAAGTCCTAACCGTACATTAATTGGAAGAAAGATAGAGGAGGTTTCCTGCAGGTTAATAACCTAGTCTTGAGTCTTGATTTTGAATTAACATTGGCCCCCTCAAGTCTTCAAGTTGTTATCCATTACACATTCGAAAACGATTGGCATTAATTGGACACACGGAAGTCTTAACTGGACATTAATTGGAAGAAAGATAGAGGAGGTTTCCTGCAGGGTAATAACCTAGTCTTAAGTCTTGACTTTGAATTAACACTGGCCCCCTCAAGTCTTCAAGTTGTTATCCTGTACACATTCGAAAATGATTGGCATTAATTGGACACACGGAAGTCTTAACCAGACATTAATTGGAAGAAAGATAGAGGAGGTTTCCTGCAGGGTAACAACCTAGTCTTGAGTCTTGATTTTGAATTAACACTGGCCCCCTCAAGTCTTCAAGTTGTTATCCTGTACACATTCGAAAACGATTGGCATTAATTGGACACACGGAAGTCTTAACTGGACATTAATTGGAAGAAAGATAGAGGAGGTTTCCTTGCAAAATACGTACAATAATTTTGAAAGGGAAAGAGCCGTTTGTTTGGTATAATAATCCACCATTTCATAACTTAATATGAACGCTTTTATTCATGGGAAGACATATGCGTAAGAGACACCTAATTCTATAACTTAATACAAACGCTTTCCGAGCTTTGTAATAGTATTTTATTGTTTCTAAGGACTTCGTGAAGGATTAATTTTAGTATAAGACATCCAATAGCTAATTTTATCTATCAATATATTTTAGTGAAATGAAACGACAAATCAGATCTCTTAAATCTTTAAATTGTTTTTGTTCATTAATTTAAAATGAAGCTTCTTTTTTTTCCATATATCATCCCCTCATTTTTAGTAGTAACACTTTTTGGCTGGGATTTAACAATTCAGCAGAAATTTTTCTCAGTTGTGTATTAAATTATTAAATTATCCTTATATATTATTTAATTTCAATTTTACCCACCTCATTTTTTAACTTAAACTCAAATCGATTTTTCCATAAAACAAACTCTAAACACCTTTCTTATTAGCATGATTCCAACTCCAACATCGACAGTTCTCATTGATGCAATTCCAACATCGGTAATTCTCATCGATGTGATTCTAACACCAATCATATTCATACACCTTTGTTCTTCTATCTTTGTTTTTAAAATATCTAAGAAAGGTGCGTTTTCCTTTGTCCGCTGTTCATTTTTTGAGTTTTCCTTTACTTTGTTACATACAATTTTTCATTTTCTTCCTTTTTGTTCAGAATGTGCTAGGGCTTTTGCTTAGAATAAATTAATAGGTGATTGGTCACGTGCGATTTATTTACTTTGAAGTCACTATTTTTATTGCATTTTTATTTTTTTTAGTTGTTTTTTATAGACATGCACAATCCCTTTCGGATGAAATTTCCCTAATAAAAATCAGTAAAGGCAGCAACAAACAAGTAACCAATTCCTGTAGATTCCAACAATACATGTTTTTGAACAAATCATTTCAGCTTCTCATAAATTTTAAAGGATTCACTTAAAGGTAACTAAAGAAAATTTAAACTATTGAGAAATATTGTTTTAATTTCTTTGAAACAGGGTATGTAATTAGAGGAACCCACAAGTTTATTAAACTAACAACTCATTTTGAAACAAGTTATGTAATGTTGACATAATTCATCCTTAATTAATGTTATTTGTTTTAAAAAGAAAATTGGGTATTGCTCTTAATTAATCTCTTTCCTATATTGCTGTTTGATGAAGAAATATTATTCTATTTTCTAGGTTTAAGTGTACACAATTATGTCTACTAACTCAACTAGTAAGGTTATCTGGAACCCTCAGACTTTAGATGTATTTTGTGAGTTATGTATTAAGGCGGTAGGTCCAAACATCGTCCTAAGACTCATGTGACTTCCAAAGCATATGAAAATTTAATTAAGGAATCCACTAAAGAAACTGGATTGTATTGCAATAGAACTCAAATGAAAAACAAATGGGATTCTCTTAGAACTAATTGGAAATTGTGGAAGAATTTGATTAGCTTGGAAATTGGTCTAGGGTGAAAGCATAGGTTATGGATAGTTGATGCAAGTCAAGATTGGTGGAAAAAGAAAATAAAGGAAAATTTGCAATTGAGTAGATTTTGAAAAAATGGTATTGATCTAGAATTAGAAAAAAAAACCTAAATTTAATGTTCAAACACAGTGGCTATGAGTGAGCATGTTTGGCTTCCCTCATCTGGTTTTCCTTTAGAGAGTAATGAGGCATCTGAGTCTCTTAGTGTTGAGAGTAATGCTAATTCTAATGAGTACTTTTGGGGTTTGAAAGAATGCATGGAAGATTTTACAAAATATGTCAAGCTATACAATCAAGAAGCAGGTAGAGAGAGTTATTACTACCATGGCCTTACATAATTATATAAGAAGACATTCACAAAATCACAATCATTTTGATGAAACAATGGATGAATCAAGTCATAGTAATAGCAAACATATAAGTAAGATTGCGTCCCTAAAGAAAGTTATGATACAACTAATAACATAGCTCAAAATATGATAATCTTGGGAGATGGCATTGCTCAAGTTTAAAGGAGGTATGACAATATAAATATTTATAAGAATTTTGTAATTAGTTACACTTTAATTGTATAATGTTATGTTGTACCATCTTTATTAGACATATTTGGTATAATTTATTTCTTCAATCAATGTGTAAAAATAGAAATTTATTTACTTTCAATTTTAAATTATTTTGTTTTAAAAAATATTTATTACAATGTGTGAAGAAAAATAACTTCGATTAATTAAATATTAATTTGATTTGTCAAAGTAATAAACAATAATCAGATGTTAATATGATAATTCAAAATATGAAAATTAATTTGACTAATTAATAATTAAAAATAATGTTATTTAAAATTAATTATTTCAAATATTCATCAACTTTCACTATACAACTATTAAAATTTACCAAACACTATCAATTTCGACTCTACAACTATTAAAATTTGCTAAACACCAGCAGCTTATATCCACAACTATGATTTTTGCTGCACAATAGCTGCATCTTAATGTTGTGTTTACTTGTCAGTAATCGAAATGAGCTGTAATCAGAATGGGTTGAAATCATAATGAGTTGGAATGTGAATGAAGAATATGAATCAGAATAAATTGTTTACTTGACCTACAGGAATCAGAAGAAGAATGGGTTAGAATCTCATTGATGTGTTTATTTTATCTTGGAATCGGAATCAAAATGAGTTATATTGTAACAAATTACTAAAAAGTACTTAATGAATTATTGTTACAATTATTTATTTTTTATATTTTAATTATAGTGATTATTTATTCAAAAAGCATTATATTAATTAGTATTGACAAGAATATATTAATATATTAATTAATTGTACAATTTTTAACTAATTATAATAATTATATTAATATTATTATAAAAATATAATTGTTGTGATTATTTATCCAAAACTATAATTATTAATATATCATTTGTTAATATACTAATATATTAATTAATAGTAATAATTATTATCAAAGTATACTAATTAATTAGTTACAATAAAAGTATATTATTATTGTGATTATTTGTCAAAAATTAAATTATTATAATTATTGTTAATAATATTAATATATTAATTAATAGTAACAATTATAATTAATTAATTAATAATAATATTTGAACTAATTATAATAATTATATTAATAATTATTATAGTAGTATATTAATTAATTAATAATAATAATATATTAATTATTGTGATTATTTATTCAAAAACTAAAATTATTAATAATTATTGTTAACAATATATTAATTTATTAATTAATTATAACAATATATTAATTAATTATAAATGAGGACAAAAATTTAGGGAGGGTAAAATAATCAATCTTGAAAATGGGAGACTCATTCCCACCTCCCTCTTCGGAATGAGTCTCCCATTCCTCATTCTAAAATTGTGGTGTGCTCCACGATTCTGATTCTTATTCTTGGATTTATTTTGCGAAGTAAACACTGTTAATGATTCCGATCCTCTGGTCCGGAAAGTAAACGCAACATAAAAGTTATAGCACTTCACTCCCAAACACACCTTATATATTGTCAGCAAAATCAATGAGGCAAAGGTGCTATTAGCAATACAATGGCACCAAGTGATGGTTCACCAATGGTACTCGAAACACAAAGAACGGGGTTACAATGTAAGCGTGTGAATTAGGAACGAACTGGACTCATTATATGTGTCACATAAGTTCCACGTAGGATGTCATGTCAGCATCTTCTGTTCCACTTGTATGCAGATTCAGGTACTGAGATGCCTCACTCTGTCAGCTTCAAAGTTCTAGTGCACTAAATATTGGTAAGCATTAGAAGCTTGCTCCTTAGATATTTAAATATGTTTGCCATAGATGCTTAGTTGGAATCTACCTTATAAATTTATTTCTCCGCTTACAAACTGAACATCAAACTCTGTATATTTTATTCTAGAGATGAAAAATTTTAACCATAAGAGAAGCACAATGCAAAAATCCACAACTTAATTTATTTATATATGAAATGAAATACTTAGATTTCAAAAGAAAATTATTTAGATTTTAAGGGAAAATTCTTCCCTTTAATCACCACTTGTTTGAAAGCAAAGGGCTAGCATCTACAGAAAAAGCAACAGCATTTAAAATTGCTCCAGTTGAAGATGAACCAGTTTCAAAATTGCCACCCACAAGATCAATGTCTTCACACTTTTGAGCTCTAATCCCCCCTAATTCAAATGCGACTTCTTTCATAGTAGGTCTCTTCGTCCCATTCAAATTCAAGCATCTTTTTGCAAGCATAGCAACGGTAATAATCTCTTCTTCCTTGGCTTCCCTAAGAACTTGAGCATCAAGCACATCAAACAAACGGTTCTCTTTCATTGCTAGGAGAAAATACCCTGCTAAACTTTTATCTTCTTCAGCGTCGGTTGAACGAATAGGTTTTTGTCCAGTTAAAAGCTCAACAAGGACAACTCCAAAACTATAAACATCACTTTTCTCTGTAAATTGACTTGACCGAAAGTACTCTGGATCTAGATATCCAAAAGTTCCTAGTACTCGTGTGGTCAAATGAGTTTGATCAATCGTGACAGATCTAGAAGCCCCAAAATCTGAAACTTTTGCTCGAAATTTATCATCCAATAGTATATTTGCAGATTTGATGTCTCGATGATAAATTGGAATAGAAGTAGTTGAATGCAAATAGGATAGAGCACTTGAAACTTCTGTGGCAATTCGTAAACGCATTTCCCATGTGATTGAGAACTCCTCAGTTTCATGTATATATTGATAGAGAGTTCCATTTGGAATAAATTCATACACCAAAAGAGGAACCTCTGTCTCCAAGCAGCATCCGAACAACTTAACAATATTTCTGTGGTTAATTTGAGTTAAAATTACTACCTCATTGATGAATTGCTCAACATTACTCTCATCCACTAGTTTGGATTTTTTCACAGCGGCAATTCTTCCATCTGTCAACATTCCTTTGTACACTGTGCCCTGGCCTCCTTGACCAAGGATTCGATTGGTATTGAAGTTGTCAGTAGCCATTTCTAATTCCATTGAAGTAAACAATTTTGTTTTCTCAGTATTACCTTCATTTGATGAGGATTGTTGTTGCAATAATAAACCACCATTTCTTTTAAAGAAATTCTGCTTGAGCTTGGTTTCTCTTCTTTTTTTAACGAACTTGTATAACCACCATGTTCCAATTAGTAAGAACAACATTCCAAGCCCACTACTGCAACCTGCAACAGTCCAGGCCAAGAATATTTAATGCACGTTCGAGGTGATTTATGCCAAGGAACTGTTTAGTCTGTTAAGTTTGTGAGCCTATATATATGGGGTAAGTTATTCTGTCGATAAAATCTGTAAATTCCAATACTTACCTATAATAATGAATTTGAGAGAATTTTTGTGCATACTAAGATTTCGGTAGCAGTATCCATCGCTCGGATATGAAAAGTAACCTTTGGGACATTCCGATGAGCAATTGTCGCGGCTTGTGGTATTACAGAGCAAGGCACCACCTAAACAAACCCAAAAATGAAATAGAATATCAAATTAAATCACGGCTATACATAAATCTTGCCTTCTTTACATATGCGAATTCTGCAATTACCGTCTCTAATTTTGTGTTAGATACGTAGTTGGTTCGAGGAAATAAAGTAATTACACTTCATATATGAAATTAATATAATTAGTATTCGAAACTGTACCTAAGCAATATCCATGGCGATGTCGGCCGACGCTTGTTTCCCTATTGCAAAGGCAAAAGTAGCCTGAGCTTAATTGTATTAAACATATATTGTCCTTGTTACAAGTAGTTTTCGAATTATATTCTTCATAACAATCTCCTCTATACTCAGCCCACTCCAACAGTGCAGGAACTTGTCCGTGATCTTTCAAATCGTGAGGATTCTTCAGGTACTTTGAGTTGATCCAATCATCTTCAACCATGGAAACAGAGTGGCACTTCTGATGAATACTTTTAGAATAAAAATTCGATATTTCTGCATTGAAAACCTGAGTAATATTTTGAGGAAGGGTGCATAGGAAATCGTAGCAACTGGGGTTAAGAGCAGGATCACAAGTGCTAATCGAAAGGCACCTACCAAAAACGGATGAATCATTGTGTCGCTTAATAATCGTAGAATAGTTGTTGCAACCTATGGCAGTGAATCTATTGCGCGACCAGGAAAATGTAAAAGGGCTACCTGATAGACTGACCCCTTTATCATTGCTTGTCAGGTTACTGCTGTTCAAAGAAATTACAGGAATGTATACCCTCATCATGTTTACATCAAAAGAAGTATATGAATCATCAACATTACCGTCCAATACTTGCAGGTTGTTGATGCCCGCAAGAAAAGCTTTTGGGGAGCCAGAGGAGTAATCGCAGAATACTTCAAAACTCTTATCAAAGTAGCAACCGTCTCCGATTCCGAAGGGGTAACCGAAAGTGACATTCCCACAAGGATTTTCACATAAATCTTTTGAAGCCTTGTTTGGCCATAATAGCAAAAACATCAATTGCAACAACGCCAGATAATGATGAACAACCATTCTCAATATTTTTACTCTGAAAAATGAAGATTTAACAGAGCAATTGCATGCGTTGATCTTTAATTAAATTCCTTCTAGCTTCCTTTTAGCTTTTATCCCAATACCAAGAAAGTCATGCAAGTCAACTTGACTTTTAACTAACCATGGCCCTCTCAAGTCTACAAGTTGTTCTCCCCCGTATATATTCTTTTTTTCTTTTTATTTTAAAGGAAGTATGACGGACCTGTAAAAATAATAACAGGCTTAAATTATAACAGAGTTGAAAAGTAACAGCAGGGAGTTTCGGTTGGTTCGAGGCTGCAGTGGTTGGAAAAACAGAGTTGAAAAATAGATTTGAAAGTTTAGAGGTTCGAAAATGTGGTGGCTGTGTAATTCAAGCACGTTGATTGATCAAAACTAGTGAATTTTTGCTGGTGGCAGAAAGGGTCTCAGCAGAGAGAAAGAAAGAGTTTTTGATTTACCTCTTAGGCTAGTTATCTCTGTATATCTTTTTTCAACCAATAACAATTGTGACCCGCCAATTAAGTCCCAATTTGAATCCCAACTATTATATATTATTTATCTATTGAATAATAACTGATAAAATAAATATTTTACTATCCACTGAATGAATGCCACATCCATTGATACCCAAGATGGGATCCTCTAGCATTACTCTTTTATAACATGAGTGAATATCAATTTATAACTTAGGAGAGTTGAGAGTACAGAATTGGAACGCAATTTTAAACAGACTTTTCTTTCAAATGACTTTTCGAGTGGTACCCAAGCCTCCATCTGAAGGGCGTCTAGTGGTAAGGTACTGTGGGAGGTAGTGCGGGCATAATCGTGGGTGAGTTTATCTCTAATAAAATATAAAATTTCATGGGTTTAAGCCATACTCAAAATCTAACTAAAGAGTTGAGGATTGTTTGAACTTTATCTATTTGACCTAAGAGATTCAATCACAAATGATATAAGGGTATTTTATCTATCAGTTTGTAATCAGATAAAAAGATTTTTAACCCATGAAATACAAGAAAGTGCATTGATCTTTATTTCCTCCCATCTTCCTTTCGACTTTATTTCACTACCGGGAAAGTCCTGCATAACAATAAGCCAACAATTCCGACATGCCACTCTGGAGTTTATTTAACGTTGGCCCTCTTTAAGTGCTCAAGTTGTTCTCTCCTGTTTACTAGAGATATTAGGTCACATAGTGCTAAAGTTCTTGCACATCAGTATTTAATAGACTCTGAGAAGGTCTCATAGTGCTAAAGTTCTTGCACATCAGTATTTAATAGACTGAGATCATATCATCGTGCATTTATAAACTTCAACTACTAAATTAATTTCAACAGATTTTTCCTTCATCTCCTCCATCCCCCCCCCCCAAAAAGAAAAAGAGAAAGATGCAGCGCATGCAATGAAATAGTGGAAATTTTGTTTGAAATGACTTGGAAGTGTTTAATTACAAATGATGGTGCCCAAAGAAACTGTAACGATGCAAGAGAATGAAAATATCGGAAAAGTCTAACAATCTTATTTATGAAATACAAACAGTTTCAAGGCCATTCTTCTCTGTCACCATTTGTTTGAAATTAAAGGGTCGGCATCCACAGAAACTGAGACACTATTTAAAGTTGACCCACTAGAAGATGAATCCCTTTCGAAATCATGTCCCGTAATGTCGCCATCCACAAAGTCAGTCCCTTCACAATTTTGCTGCAAAATGGAAGCTCCAATTGATTCTCTTATACCCCGTAATTCAAATGCCACTTCTTTCATCGTAGGTCTTTTCTTCCCATTCAAGTTCAAGCATCTTTTGGCGAGTGTAGCAACAGTAATAATTTCTTCTTTCTCAGCTTCCTTAAGAACTCGATCATCAAGGACTTCAAACAGACGGTTCTCTTTCATTGCTAGGATAAAATATCTTGCTAAACTTTTATCTTCTTCAGCTACAGTTGAACGAATAGGTTTTTGTCCAGTTAGAAGCTCAACAAGAACTACTCCAAAACTGTAAACATCACTTTTGTCAGTAAAATGACTTGATCGAAAGTATTCTGGATCTAGATATCCAAAACTTCCTTGTACTTGAGTGGTCAAGTGAGTTTGATCAACTGTGATAGATCTAGAAGCCCCAAAATCTGAAACTTTAGCTCGATATTTATCGTCCAAAAGTATGTTTGCAGACTTGATGTCTCGATGATAAATAGGAATAGATGCAGCTGAATGCAGATAAGATAGAGCACCTGAAACTTCAACAGCAATGCGTAAACGCATTTCCCATGTGATTGGAAACTCTTCTGATTCGTAGTGTATGTATTGATCGAGGCTTCCATTTGGAATAAATTCATACACCAAAAGAGGAACTTCTGTCTCCAAGCAACATCCCAACAACTTAACAACATTTCTGTGATTAATTTGTGACAAAATTACTACCTCATTGATGAATTGCTCGAGATTACTTTCATCCAATATTTTGGATTTTTTAATAGCCACAATTCCTCCATCTGCTAACATTCCTTTGTATACAATACCTTGGCCTCCTTGACCAAGGATCCGATTGGCATTGTAGTTGTCGGTGGCCGTCTCCAAATCTTTTGAAGTAAATAACTTCATTTTCTCAATATTACCTTCATTGGAAGACAATTCTTGTTGCAATAATAAACCACCATTTTTTTTAAAGAACTTACGCTTGAGCTTGATTTCCCTTCTTCTTTTTACAAACTTGTACAACCACCATATTCCAATGAATAGAAAGAATAACGCAAGCCCACCGCCGCAGCCTGCGGCTCTCGAGGACAAAAATGAAAGATATCATCAAATGAACGTATGAACACTTAGTATTTTCATTTGAAATATATGTTAAAACACATTATTAATTTGTTATGATGTAAATTAACGGATCGACATGCATACCTATAATAATGAATTTAACCCGAGATTTGTTGAAAACTTTATCGCAACCATATGGGCGACGATTATAACCGTCAGGACAGTTGGAGCAATTGTAGCCGCTTGAGATATTACAGATCAAGTCGCCTGCCCAGGAAATAATAAATAAAAAAATAAATCAAAGAGAAGATCAAACTAAATCATGGCTACAACTAAATAAAACTCCACCATTTTTAGTCTCTGATTCTCTGTTTACATAGATAGTTACAGTAATTGGAAAACTTTACTCATTTACAAGTAATCCGGTGGATATTTTAAAAATCAATAATTTCAATCATCTATTGGATGATAAATTTTACAACTCTTTTCTGATCATCTTACCATCCAATAGAGGAATGTTACATCATTTGACATTTAACTCTTGCTAGTAAAGTCTAGGGTGCTCCAATAGCATTTTCTGTTTCTCATTCACGCTTATTGCTAATGTTTATACGGAAAAAAAGCATATATTCATAACGCTCCTGGAGCACCAAGAATTTTCCTTTTTCTTCTTTTCGTTCGGATATTTTCTTTGAAAAAAATAAAATTACTCTTTAACTCATAATCCAATACGTACCTAAGCAGTATCCTTTCTCTAGGTCGTAGGTGTGAGAGCAAAGACATAAATGGCCTGAGCTTAATTGTGTTAAACAACCAGTTTTATCCGAATTACAAGAATATGAGTTATATTCTTCAAAACAACTGCCTATGTTTTCTCCCCACTTCAACGCTGCAGGAAATTCTTGTTGATCTTTCAAATCATGAGGATCTCCAAGGTACTTTTTGTTGACCCAATCTTCATCAACCAGGAAAACAGACTGACAGTTCTGAGGAATACTTGGAGAAAACAAGTATGATGTATTTAGATTGAACAGATGAGTAATATTTGGACCAAGGGGGCATAGGAAATCATAGCAAGCAGGGTAGAGAGTAGGATCACAAGTACAAATCGACAGACACCCAACAAACACAGATGAACCGTTCCCTTTGTGATATCTCATGTTGCAGCCTACCGCAGCGAATTTATTGTCAGTCGAAAAGGCGAAATGGGTACCTGATAAGTTGACACCTTTAGCAATATTGCTTGTTCGCTTACTACTGCCGTTTAAAGAAATTGTAGGAATGTTGACTGTAACCGCCGCGGGATTTGGATAAGGGAGAATTTCCAATAATTCTAGCCTGTTGACGCCAGGAAGAAAAGCTTTGGGAGAGCCAGAAGAGTGATCGCAGATAACTTCGTAACCCTCAAAGTAGCACCCTTCTCCGATTCCGAAGGGATAGCTGATTCTGACATTTCCACATTCAGTTGGACAGGGAAATATTTCTGATGCTTTGATCGGCCTGAGGTGCAAAACAATAACCTGCAACAACACCAGACAAAGATGCACAGCCATTCGCCGCTTAAACTCAGTTTTCTTTAGTTCAGAAAGTGCATATATTAGCTCCTCATAAAACTCTCACCGACACGAAAGTGTTGCAAGTTAAAGCCAGAGATTAATTTCAGCATGCCAATCTTGACTTTTAATTACTCCGGGCCCTCTCAAGTCTTCTCCAAGGGCCAAAGACCCTTCTCACGTTCCAGTATTTGGTCACATCGTCAAGACGATGAGTACGTCTTCAATTTAATAAATTTAGAGTCATATATGTGTATGTATCATATCGCCATTCTTCAACTTTAATTTAAAATTAATCTCAACAGATTTTTTTCCTTCATCTCATATGACCGATTGGTGAAACGATATTGGATTCAGTTAAGTTCAGAATATAGTATTTCATCATTATATAATTTAATTAAGATATGAAACGAAGCCATAGTTTTATTGGAATAAAATATAGATTGAGTAGCTTCATTTGGATGAAACAACATGTAGCTTTAAAATAATTTTTTTAAATCTTTGGTAAATGTTCCTTTAGTCTCTAAGGTTTGAGTGAATTGCACAATTACTCGTAATATTTTCAAAATTATCTGTGATCGAAATTATATAACAAAATTAACTATGACTTAAAAAATAACGAAAATCAACTCTGCTGGCAAGATTTGAACCTAGATTTTAAGCTAGAAAAGTTGCATATTTGCTAATGTGCTACAGAGGAGGATTTAATAATGATACTTAAAATAATAGATTATATTTATATAAAAATTCGAAATTTGAGTTTTTGGAAGCTTCAATCGGTTGAAAAATTAATTTTGTCTAGAATCTGTTAATAAATATTCATTATATATTTATTTTAGGGTACAAGTCTATGTTACGGCTTCTGTAAGTAACAGCAGCCAATGGAGAACTTCCACGGGTGCTAGAGAAGAGAAAGAGGTCCCAATGCAAGGTGATGGAAATGGGAAAGTTCGAAGCTGTTACTTGCAGCCTCTGTACCGTAGCCATGTCCTATTTTAGGTCATTGGTGAGTTTTGTTTAATTCTCCATAAGAAAAAAGAGGCAGTAGTTGATTTCCAGTAACACTACCGACCTACATAAAAATAAAAATGAAAATAAAATGGGCCATGGGAGGGGATCTCAAACGTGATGGCGAATAAAAAATAAAATAATTTTATGAAATAATTAAAGTTTTATAGACATTATACCAGCATCTGTCAACCCTTTTTTCCCCTCATCATCAAGAATCCTGCAAGCTAATAAGCTAGTCTTGACTTTGAATTAACGCGGCCCTCTCTCAAGTCTTCTAGTTGTTTTCTTCTACACGTTCAAAAACAGTTGACAGTAATTGGATACGCAAAAGTCTTGATTGCAAGAAAGATAGAGGAGGTTTCCTTGCAAATACGTACAATAATATTGAAAGGGAAAGAACCATTTGCAAATTAGATGGGTCAGAGCTATAATAATTAACGATCCCATATTTCCATTCCGTCTTATCTTTAATCTAAATGGCCTAATTTCAATTTTTGTTTGTATAATGAGTAGGCAAGGGGACACCGGACGGGACGTCAGTTCATACTTCAGGAACAGGGCCATTCCCAGTCCCTGTACTTGACTTTGAATAAACGCTGTCCCTCTCAAGTCTTCAAGTTGCTATCCTTTACGCGTTCAAAAAGAATCGACAGTAATTGGACACAAGAAGTCTTAATTGGAAGAAAGATAGAGGAGGTTTCCTTGCAAATACCTACAATAATATTGAAAGGCAAAGAGCCATTAATTAGAGGGGTCATGTGTATAATAACTAACGGTTCCATATTTCCATTCCGTCTCGCCTTTAATCTAATTGGCCTAATTTCAATTTTCATTTCTGTGATGAGAAGCCAAGGAGGGACACTGGAGTACTGGACCGGACGTCAATTCATTATGAGGAACAGAGCCATTCCCTGTCCCAGTACTTGACTAGCTTGTTGAAATATCTTTGATGGATATTTTGCGGATGTATTTGTTATTGGGCTTCAATTTTTATTTGTATGATAAGTAGGCCAGGGGACACCGGACAGGTCGTCAATTCATACAAATAAAAATTGCGGATGAATTCCCTGTCCCAGTGCTCGACTGGCTTGTTGAAATATCTTTGGTAGATACTTTGCGGATGTATTTGTTATTGGGCCTTTCTGATATCCCAGAAGGGGTCTGAAAAGATAATTACATGGGTGCTGCTAGTCCTGCTCATTTGGAAAAAATAACAAAAGTAGAGTGCGGGCCCGGGACATAGTTTATAAAAGTGTGGCCTGGGTAACGAAATAATTTTTAAAAAAAAAGTGAGACAAACGATACAGGTGTGGGTAAATAAATTTATTTTTTAAAAAAAAAGAGTAACTGTGAGATTTGGAAAAAAAAAAAGGGCTGAAAGTTGTTAGATTTTTACAATAAATAATATGGAGAAAGGAAATACCAACGCAGCTTATTGGTTTTGTTTAGATGGTTTCAATATATAAACAACTAAAGCTGGTTAATTATTGTAATAAGTGCACAGTTGTAGTCTAAAGGAATGAAAGTCAAATATACAAATAATAATAAGATTGTACAATTACACCGTGATTTTGAGAGTATCTCTAATATGCCCCTGTAAGATGGTGCTACCATTGGCGACACCGATCTAGGAACAAAGAAGACTTATTCGTTGATGAGATGGAGGTTTGGTGATGGCATCCGCTAATTGGTCTTGAGATGATACATGAGACACCCGCAGATCACCGTTTTTAACTTGAATAATGATACAGTCACAAACTCTTGTACAAACTTATTTTGTACAAACTGACGTGGCATGATAAGATTGGTTGAATTAAATATCACTTGACCCACATGATTTGTTTTTATTAATTTATATTTTCATTCAACCAATGATATCATGCCACGTCAGTTTGTACAAAATAAGTTTGTACAAGAGTTTGTGGCTGTATCATTACTCTTTTAACTTTGTGATGAACAAGGTGAAAGACAATGGCTATGCGTTTCATGCGAAAGTGATATACAGGATAATTGGTGCCTAGCTACATGGTGGCGATAGATGAAAGTTTATTTACCCACAAAGATAATCTCATGCACACCAGCATGAGATTAGATACATAAAGAAGAATCTGATAGTGAAGTGAAAAATCCCCGTCCATAGAAGAAAGTTTCGAAGCTCAGTGTTCCGAGAACGTGGGGCTTGCTTAAGGTTGGAGAATGCCTTTTCAAGTTTGCAAACATGAGTAGGATATGTGGGATCAATAAAACCAGGCAGCTGAGACATAAATACCTCCTTTGATAGATGCCCATGTAAAAAGGCATTGCTCACATCAAGTTGTCACAAAGACCATCCTTGCTTAATTGGACACACGAAGACCATCCTTGCTTAATTGGACACACGGAAGTCTTAACCGGACATTAATTGGAAGAAAAATAGAAGAGGTTTCCTGCAGAGTAATAACCTAGTCTTGAGTCTTGACTTTGAATTAACACTGGCCCCCTCAAGTCTTCAAGTTGTTATCATGTACACATTCGAAAACAATTGGCATTAATTGGACACACGGAAGTCTTAACCGGACATTAATTGGAAGAACGATAGAGGAGGTTTCCTGCAGGGTAATAACCTAGTCTTGAGTCTTGACTTTGAATTAACACTGGCCCCCTCAAGTCTTCAAGTTGTTATCCTGTACACATTCGAAAACGATTGGCATTAATTGGACACACGGAAGTCTTAACCGAACATTAATTGGAAGAAAGATAGAGGAGGTTTCCTGCAGGGTAATAACCTAGTCTTGAGTCTTGACTTTGAATTAACACTGGCCCCCTCAAGTATTCAAGTTGTTATCCTGTACACATTCGAAAACGATTGGCATTAATTGGACACACGGAAGTCTTAACCGGACATTAATTGGAAGAAAGATAGAGGAGATTTCCTTGCAAAATACGTACAATAATTTTGAAAGGGAAAGAGCCGTTTGTTTGGTATAATAATCCACCATTTCGTAACTTAATATGAACGCTTTTATTCATGGGAAGACATATGCGTAAGAGACACCTAATTCTATAACTTAATACAAACGCTTTCCGAGTTATGTAATAGTATTTTATTGTTTCTAAGGACTTCGTGAAAGATTAATTTTAGTATAAGACACACCCAATAGCTAATTTTATCTATCAATACATTTTAGTGAAATGAAACGACAAATCAGATCTCTTAAATCTTTAAATTGTTTTTGTTCATTAATTTAAAATGAAGCTTCTTTTTTTCCATATATCATCCCCTCATTTTTAGTAGTAACACTTTTTGGCTGGGATGATTTAACAGTACAGCAGAAATTTTTCTCAGTTGTGTATTAAATTACTAAATTATCCTTACATATTATTTAATTTCAATTTTACCCACCTCATTTTTTAACTTAAACTCAAATCGATTTTTCCATAAAACAAACTCTAAACACCGTTCTTATTAGCATGATTCCAACTCCAACATCGACAGTTCTCATTGATGCAATTCCAACATCGGTAATTCTCATCGATGTGATTCTAACACCAATCATATTCATACACCTCTATTCTTCTATCTTTGTTTTTAAAATATCTAAGAAAGGTGCGTTTTCCTTTGTCCGCTGTTCATTTTTTGAGTTTTCCTTTACTTTGTTACATACAATTTTTCATTTTCTTCCTTTTTGTTCAGAATGTGCTAGGGCTTTTGCTTAGAATAAATTAATAGGTGATTGGTCACGTGCGATTTATTTACTTTGAAGTCACTATTTTTATTGCATTTTTATTTTTTTTAGTTGTATTTTATAGACATGCACAATCCCTTTCGGATGAAATTTCCCTAATAAAAATCATTAAAGGCAGCAACAAACAAGTAACCAATTCCTGTAGATTCCAACAATACATGTTTTTGAACAAATCATTTCAGCTTCTCATAAATTTTAAAGGATTCACTTAAAGGTAACTAAAGAAAATTTAAACTATTGAGAAATATTGTTTTAATTTCTTTGAAACAGGGTATGTAATTAGAGGAACCCACAAGTTTATTAAACTAACAACTCATTTTGAAACAAGTTATGTAATGTTAGACATAATTCATCCTTAATTAATGTTATTTGTTTTAAAAAGAAAATTGGGTATTGCTGTTTGATGAAGCAATATTATTCTATTTTCTAGGTTTAAGTGTACACAATTATGTCTACTAACTCAACTAGTAAGGTTATCTGGAACCCTCAGACTTTAGATGTATTTTGTGAGTTATATATTAAGGCGGTAGGTCCAAACATTGTCCTAGGACTCATGTGACTTCCAAAGCATATGAAAATTTAATTAAGGAATCCACTAAAGAAACTGGATTGTATTGCAATAGAACTCAAATGAAAAACAAATGGGATTCTCTTAGAACTAATTGGAAATTGTGGAAGAATTTGATTAGCTTGGAAATTGGTCTAGGGTGAAATCATAGGTTATGGATAGTTGATGCAAGTCAAGATTGGTGGAAAAAGAAAATAAAGGAAAATTTGCAATTGAGTAGATTTTGAAAAAATGGTATTGATCTAGAATTAGAAAAAAAAAACCTAAATTTAATGTTCAAACACAGTGGCTATGAGTGAGCATGTTTGGCTTCCCTCATCTGGTTTTCCTTTAGAGAGTAATGAGGCATCTGAGTCTCTTAGTGTTGAGAGTAATGCTAATTCTAATGAGTACTTTTGGGGTTTGAAAGAATGCATGAAAGATTTTACAAAATATGTCAAGCTATACAATCAAGAAGCAGGTAGAGAGAGTTATTACTACCATGGCCTTACATAATTATATAAAAAGACATTCACAAAATCACAATCATTTTGATGAAACAATGGATGAATCAAGTCATAGTAATAGCGAACATATAAGTAAGATTGTGTCCCTAAAGAAAGTTATGATATTCATAGCTCAAAATATGATAATCTTGGGAGATGGCATTGCTCAAGTTTAAAGGAGGTATGACAATATAAATATTTATAAGAATTTTGTAATTAGTTACACTTTAATTGTATAATGTTATGTTGTACCATCTTTATTAGACATATTTGGTATAATTTATTTCTTCAATCAATGTGTAAAATTAGAAATTTATTTACTTTCAATTTTAAATTATTTTGTTTTAAAAAATATTTATTACAATGTGTGAAGAAAAATAACTTCGATTAATTAAATATTAATTTGATTTGTCAAAGTAATAAACAATAATCAGATGTTAATATGATAATTCAAAATATGAAAATTAATTTGACTAATTAATAATTAAAAATAATGTTATTTAAAATTAATTATTTCAAATATTCATCAACTTTCATTATACAACTATTAAAATTTACCAAACACTATCAATTTCGACTCTACAACTATTAAAATTTGCTAAACACCAGCAGCTTATATCCCACAACTATGATTTTTGCTGCACAATAGCTGCATCTTAATGTTGTGTTTACTTGTCAGTAATCGAAATGAGCTGTAATCAGAATGGGTTGAAATCATAATGAGTTGGAATGTGAATGAAGAATATGAATCAGAATAAGTTGTTTACTTGACCTACAGGAATCAGAAGAAGAATGGGTTAGAATCTCATTGATGTGTTTATTTTATCTTGGAATCGGAATCAAAATGAGTTATATTGTAACAAATTACTAAAAAGTACTTAATGAATTATTGTTACAATTATTATTTTATATTTTAATTATAGTGATTATTTATTCAAAAAGCATTATTATTAATTAGTATTGACAAGAATATATTAATATATTAATTAATTGTACAATTTTTAACTAATTATAATAATTATATTAATTATTATTATAAAAATATATTAATTGTTGTGATTATTTATCCAAAACTATAATTATTAATATATCATTGTTAATAATATACTAATATATTAATTAATAGTAATAATTATTATCAAAGTATACTAATTAATTAGTTACAATAAAAGTATATTAATTATTGTGATTATTTGTCAAAAATTAAAATTATTAATAATTATTGTTAATAATATATTAATATATTAATTAATAGTAACAATTATAATTAATTAATAATAATATTTGAACTAATTATAATAATTATATTAATAATTATTATAGTAGTATATTAATTAATAATAATAATAATATATTAATTATTGTGATTATTTATTCAAAAACTAAAATTATTAATAATTATTGTTAACAATATATTAATTTATTAATTAATTATAACAATATATTAATGAATTATAAATGAGGACAAAAATTTAAGGAGGGTAAAATAATCAATTTTGAAAATGGGAGACTCATTCCCACCTCCCTGTTCGGAATGAGTCTCTCATTTCTCATTCTAAAATTGTGGTGTGCTCCACGATTCTGATTCTTATTCTTGGATTTATTTTGCGAAGTAAACACTGTTAATGATTCCGATCCTCTGGTCCGGAAAATAAACGCAACATAAAAGTTATAACACTTCACTCCCAAACACACCTTATATATTGTCAGCAAAATCAATAAGGCAAAGGTGCTATTAGCAATACAATGGCACCAAGTGATGGTTCACCAATAGTACTCGAAACACAAAGAACGGGGTTACAATGTAAGCGTGTGAATTAGGAACGAACTGGACTCATTATATGTGTCACATAAGTTCCACGTAGGATGTCATGTCAGCATCTTCTGTTCCACTTGTATGCAGATTCAGGTACTGAGATGCCTCACTCTGTCAGCTTCAAAGTTCTAGTGCACTAAATATTGGTAAGCATTAGAAGCTTGCTCCTTAGATATTTAAATATGTTTGCCACAGATGCTTAGTTGGAATCTACCTTATAAATTTATTTCTCCGCTTACAAACTGAACATCAAACTCTGTATATTTTATTTTAGAGATGAAAAATTTTAACCATAAGAGAAGCACAATGCAAAAATCCACAACTTAATTTATTTATATATGAAATGAAATACTTAGATTTCAAAAGAAAATTATTTAGATTTTAAGGGAAAATTATTCCCTTTAATCACCACTTGTTTGAAAGCAAAGGGCTAGCATCTACAGAAAAAGCAACAACATTTAAAATTGCTCCAGTTGAAGATGAACCAGTTTCAAAATTGCCACCCACAAGATCAATGTCTTCACACTTTTGAGCTCTAATCCCCCCTAATTCAAATGCGACTTCTTTCATAGTAGGTCTCTTCGTCCCATTCAAATTCAAGCATCTTTTTGCAAGCATAGCAACGGTAATAATCTCTTCTTCCTTGGCTTCCCTAAGAACTTGAGCATCAAGCACATCAAACAAACGGTTCTCTTTCATTGCTAGGAGAAAATACCCTGCTAAACTTTTATCTTCTTCAGCGTCGGTTGAACGAATAGGTTTTTGTCCAGTTAAAAGCTCAACAAGGACAACTCCAAAACTATAAACATCACTTTTCTCTGTAAATTGACTTGACCGAAAGTACTCTGGATCTAGATATCCAAAAGTTCCTAGTACTCGTGTGGTCAAATGAGTTTGATCAATCGTGACAGATCTAGAAGCCCCAAAATCTGAAACTTTTGCTCGAAATTTATCATCCAATAGTATATTTGCAGATTTGATGTCTCGATGATAAATTGGAATAGAAGTAGTTGAATGCAAATAGGATAGAGCACTTGAAACTTCTATGGCAATTCGTAAACGCATTTCCCATGTGATTGAGAACTCCTCAGTTTCATGTATATATTGATAGAGAGTTCCATTTGGAATAAATTCATACACCAAAAGAGGAACCTCTGTCTCCAAGCAGCATCCGAACAATTTAACAACATTTCTGTGATTAATTTGAGTTAAAATTACCACCTCATTGATGAATTGCTCAATGTTACTCTCATCCACTAATTTCGACTTTTTCACAGCCGCAATTCTTCCATCTGTCAACATTCCTTTGTAAACTGTGCCCTGGCCTCCTTGACCAAGGATTCGATTGGTATTGAAGTTGTCCGTAGCCATTTCTAATTCCATTGAAGTAAACAATTTTGTTTTCTCAGTATTACCTTTATTTGATGAGGACTGTTGTTGTAATAATAAACCACCATTTCTTTCAAAGAACTTCTGCTTGAGCTTGATTTCTCTTCTTCTTTTAACGAACTTGTATAACCACCATGTTCCGATTAGTAGGAGCAACATTCCAAGCCCACTATTGCAACCTGCAACACTCCAGGCCAAGAATATTTAATGCACGTTCGAGGTGATTTATGGCAAGGAACTGTTTAGTCTGTTAAGAGTAGGAGATCATAAATGTATATGCTATTGCAAATTTCAGGGCAGATCGTTTTTGCGTTTGTGAGCCCATATATATACGGTAATTAAAAAAAAGAAGAACAGTTAATTCTGTCGACGAAATCTGCAAATTCCAATACATACCTATAATAATAAATTTGACATGAGAATTTTTGTGCAAAATTGGAAGAAGTTCATTTTCGTAGCAGTCACCGGAGGGGGGATTTGAAGAGTTGTAACCTTTGGGACATCCTGATGAGCAATTGTAGGGGCTTGTGATATTACAGAGCAATCTACCTGAACAAACCCAAAAGATGAAATAGAATATCAAAATAAATCACGGCTATACATAAATCTTGCCTTTTTCACAAATGCGAATTCTGCAATTACCTTCTCTAATTTTGTGTTAGATCCGTCGTTGGTTCGAGCAAGTACAGTAATTACACTTCATTTATGAAATTAATTTAATTAGTATTCGAAATTGTACCTGAGCAGTATCCATGGTCGTGTCGGTCAAAGCAAAGGCAAAGGTAGCCTGAGCTTAATTGTATTAAACATATATTGTCCTTGTTACAAGTATTCGAATTATATTCTTCATAACAATATCCTCTAGACTCAGCCCACTCCAACAGTGCAGGAACTTGTCCGTGATCTTTCAAATCATGAGGATTCTTCAGGTACTTTGAGTTGATCCAATCTTCGTCAACCATGGAATTTGTGATACCTATAATAATGAATTTGACATGAGAATTTTTGTGCATACTAAGGTCTTGACTATTGCAGCTTCCACTTCCCGAAGTTGAAGAGTAACCTTTGGGACATCCCGATGAGCAATTGTAGTCGCTTGTGGTATTACAGAGCAATTCACCTAAACAAACCCAAAAAATGATATAGAATATCAAATTAAATCACGACCATACATAAATCTTGCCTTCTTTACAAATGCAAATTCTGCAATTACCGTCTCTAATTTTATGTTAGATCCGTAGTTGGTTCGAGGAAATACGGTAATTACACTTCATGTATGAAATTAATTTAATTAGTATTCGAAATTGTACCTGAGCAAGATCCGTTTTGGAGTCGGTCAAAGTCTCTGTCCCCAAGGCAAAGGCAAGAGTAGCCTAAGCCTAATTGTATTAAACATCCATTGTCCTTGTTACAAGTAGTTTTCGAATTATATTCTTCATAACATAATCCTCTAAACTCCGCCCACTCCAGCAGTGCAGGAACTTGTTCATGATCTTTCAAAACGTGAGGATTCTTCAGGTACTTTGAGTCGATCCATTCTTCTTCAACAATGGAAACAGAGTGACATTCCTGAAGAATACTTTTAGAATAAAAATTAGATATTTGTGCATTGAAAACCGGAGTAATATTTTGAGGAAGAGCGCATAGGAAATCGTAGCAACCAGGGTTAAGAGCAGGATCACAAGTGATAATCGAAAAGCACCCACCAAAAACGGATGAATCATTCTGTCGCTTAATAATCGTAGAATAGTTTTTGCAACCTATGGCAGTGAATCTATTGCCCGACCGGGAAAATGTAAAAGGGCTACCTGATAGACTGACCTCTTTAGCATTGCTTGTCAGGTTACTGCTCTTCAAAGAAATTACAGGAATGTTTACCCTGATGATGGATCGATCGTAATAACCACCATCATCACCGTAAAGATAATTGTCCAATACTTGCAGTTTGTTGATGCTCGCAAGAAAAGCTTTTGGGGAGCCAGAAGAGTAATCGCAGATTACTTCAAAACTCTTATCAAAGTAGCAACCGTCTCCGATTCCGAAGGGGTACCTAATAGTGACATTCCCACAATCATATTGGCATGAATCTTTTGATGCTTTGATTGGCCATAATAGCAAAATCATCAATTGCAACAACACCAGATAATGATGAACAACCATTCTCAATATTTTTACTCGGAAGAATGAAGATTTAACAGAGCAATTGCATGCATTTATCGTTAATTAAATCCCTTCTAGCTTCCTTTTAGCTTTTATCCCAATACCATGAAAGTCCTGCAAGTCAACTTGACTTTTAATTAACCCTGGCCCTCTCAAGTCTACAAGTTGTTCTCCTCCGTGTATATATATATATTTTTTAAAGAAAGTATGACTTTCATTAAGGGCCAATAATGATTAAAAGACAAAAAAAAGTTATATCAGACGACTCAAATACAATACATAAGATAAATTTTAAAATCAAAGGAGACTAATTTGTTTGGCAAACTAAAATCTAAAGAAAAACTAGAGGAACCAATCTTAGCTATTACAACTGAAATGCCCCTCGTGTTTGATAATACAACAGAACACAAGAAAATACAATTCTAACAACAGAATGCAAACAAACAACAATAAAAAAACCACAAAATGCAACAAAAAAGCCAACCTTACGATTCACTAGAAAGCCTCTCCATGAGCCCTTGACCTAGGCCATCAGAACCTCGCCTTAGGTTATTAGAACCTTGATGTACCACTATTAAAGCCCTCAACAGCTTCAATATAGGCACACCGTTCCAATCCGAACACTGATACGATCTCGATTTGGACATTGAAACAACACCATCTATGTAGAGACCACCAGAACCACCGCAGGAGCAGTATAAAATCTTAGAAAACAACAAAACATAAAAACAAGCACAATAACAGAAGCAGAGACGAAAATAAAAACAAAAGAAATATAGAAGAAAAATAGAAAATAAGAAAAAAGAATAGACCTACTGGTTCCCTCCCCAACTGAAACTCCTTTAGTATAATTTTTGGCTGTGGTGATGGGAAATTGGGGACGTGGTAGCTAGAGCTAGCAGCGGGGAGGTCCTGTTAGTTCGAGGCTGTAGTGTTATTCTACTATCCACTGAATAAATGCCACATCCATTGGTACCCAAGATGGGATCCTCTAGCATTACTCTTTTATAACATGAGTTAAATTGAGATCCTCTAGCATTACTCTTTTATAACATTAGTTGAATATCAATTTATAACTTGGAGAGCTGAGAGTACAGAATTGGAACGTAATTTTAAACAGACTTTCCTTTCAAATGACTTTTCGAGTGGTACCCAAGCCTCCATGTGAAGGGCCTCTAGTGGTAAGGTACTGTGGGAGGTAGTGCGGGCATAATCGTGGGTGAGTTTATCTCTAATAAAATATAAAAGTTCATGGGTTTAAGCCATACTCAAAATCTAACTAAAGAGTTGAGGATTGTTCTAACTTTATATTTTTGACCTAAGAGATTCACTCACAAATGATACAAGGGTATTTTATCTATCAGTTTGTAATCAGATAAAAAGATTTTTAACCCATGAAATACAAGAAAGCGCATTGATCTTTATTTCCTCCCATCTTCCTTTCGACTTTATTTCGCTACCGGGAAAGTCCTGCATCACAATAAGCCAACAATTCCGACATGCCACTTTGGAGTTTATTTAACGTTGGCCCTCTTTAAGTGCTCAAGTTGTTCTCTCCTCTTTACTAGAGATATTAGGTCACATAGGGCTAAAGTTCTTGCACATCAGTATTTACTATTTAATAGACTAAGAGATCATATCATCTTGCATTTATAAACTTCAACTACGAAATTAATTTCAACAGATTTTTCCTTCATCTCTTCCATTTACAACCCCCCCCCCCCCCCCAAAAAAAAGAAAAAAAAAGGAGGAAATTCTGTTTGAAATGACTTGGAAGTGTTTAATTACAAATGATGGTGCCCAAAGAAACTGTAACGATGCAAGAGAATGAAAATATCGGAAAAGTCTAACAATCTTATTTATGAAATACAAACAGTTTCAAGGCCATTCTTCTCTTTGTCACCATTTGTTTGAAATTAAAGGGTCGGCATCCACAGAAACTGAGACACTATTTAAAGTTGACCCACTAGAAGATGAATCCCTTTCGAAATCATGTCCCGTAATGTCACCATCCACAAAATCAGTCTCTTCACAATTTTGCTGCAAAATGGAAGCTCCAATTGATTCTCTTATACCCCGTAATTCAAATGCCACTTCTTTCATCGTAGGTCTTTTCTTCCCATTCAAGTTCAAGCATCTTTTGGCGAGTGTAGCAACAGTAATAATTTCTTCTTTCTCAGCTTCCTTAAGAACTCGATCATCAAGGACTTTAAACAGACGGTTCTCTTTCATTGCTAGGATAAAATATCTTGCTAAACTTTTATCTTCTTCAGCTACAGTTGAACGGATAGGTTTTTGTCCAGTTAGAAGCTCAACAAGAACTACTCCAAAACTGTAAACATCACTTTTGTCAGTAAAATGACTTGATCGAAAGTATTCTGGATCTAGATATCCAAAACTTCCTTGTACTTGAGTGGTCAAGTGAGTTTGATCAACTGTGATAGATCTAGAAGCCCCAAAATCTGAAACTTTAGCTCGATATTTATCGTCCAAAAGTATGTTTGCAGACTTGATGTCTCGATGATAAATAGGAATAGATGCAGCTGAATGCAGATAAGATAGAGCACCTGAAACTTCAACAGCAATGCGTAAACGCATTTCCCATGTGATTGGAAACTCTTCTGATTCGTAGTGTATGTATTGATCGAGGCTTCCATTTAGAATAAATTCATACACTAAAAGAGGAACTTCTGTCTCCAAGCAACATCCCAACAACTTAACAACATTTCTGTGATTAATTTGAGACAAAATTACTACCTCATTGATGAATTGCTCGAGATTACTTTCATCCAATATTTTGGATTTTTTAATAGCCACAATTCCTCCATCTGCTAACAGTTGATGGATTTTTTAATAGTTGTCGGTGGCTGTCTCCAAATCTTTTGAAGTAAATAACTTCATTTTCTCAATATTACCTTCATTGGAAGACAATTCTTGTTGCAATAATAAACCACCATTTTTTTTAAAGAACTTATGCTTGAGCTTGATTTCCCTTCTTCTTTTTACAAACTTGTACAACCACCATATTCCAATGAGCAGAAAGAATAACGCAAGCCCACCACCGCAGCCTGCGGCTCTCGAGGACAATAATGAAAGATATCATCAAATGAACGTATGAACACTTAGTATTTTCATTTGAAATATATGTTAAAATACATTATTAATTTGTTATGATGTAAAATAAAGGATCGATATGCATACCTATAATAATGAATTTAACCCGAGATTTGTTTAAAACTTTAATGCAACCATATGAGAGAGTACGATTATAACCGTCAGGACAGTTGGAGCAATTGTAGCCGCTTGAGATATTACAGATCAAGTAGCCTGCCCAGAAAATAATAAATAAAAAAATAAATCAAAGAGAAGATCAAACTAAATCATGGCTACAACTAAATAAATCCCCACCATTTTTAGTCTCTGATTCTCTGTTTACATAGATAGTTACAGTAATTGGAAAACTTTACTCATTTACAAGTAATCCGGTGGATATTTTAAAAATCAATAATTTCAATCATCTATTGGATGATAAATTTTACTAACTCTTTTCTGATCATCGTACCATCCAATAGAGGAATGTTACATCATTTGACATTTAACTCTTGCTAGTAAAGTCTAGGGTGCTCCAATAGCATTTTCTATTTCTCATTCAGACTTATTGTTGCTAATGTTTATACGGAAATAGCATCTGTTCATAATGCTCGTGGAGCACCAAGAATTTTCCCTTTTCTTCTTCTCGTTCGGATATTTTCTTTGAAAAAAATGAAATTACTCTTTAACTCATAATCCAATATGTACCTGAGCAGTATCCTTTCGGTAGGTAGTAGGTGTGAGAGCAAAGACATAATTGGCCTGAGCTTAATTGTTTTAAACAACCAGTTTTATCCGAATTACAAAAGTTAGAATATGACTTATATTCTTCAAAACAACTGCCTATCTTTTCTCCCCACTTCAACGCTGCAGGAAATTCTTGTTGATCTTTCAAGTCATGAGGATCTCCAAGGTGCTTGCTGTTGACCCAATGTTCTTCAACCAGGAAAACAGACTGACAGTTCTGAGGAATACTTGGAGAAAACAAGTATGATGTATTTAGATTGAACAGATGAGTAATATTTGGACCAAGGGGGCATAGGAAATCATAGCAAGCAGGGTAGAGAGTAGGATCACAAGTACAAATCGACAGACACCCAACAAACACAGATGAACCGTTCCCTTTGTGATAACTCATGTTGCAGCCTACCGCAGCGAATTTATTGTCAGTCGAAAAGGCGAAATGGGTACCTGATAAGTTGACACCTTTAGCAATATTGCTTGTTCGCTTACTACTGCCGTTTAAAGAAATTGTAGGAATGTTGACTGTAACCGCCGCGGGATTTGGATAAGGGAGAATTTCCAATAATTCTAGCCTGTTGACGCCAGGAAGAAAAGCTTTGGGAGAGCCAGAAGAGTGATCGCAGATAACTTCGTAACCCTCAAAGTAGCACCCTTCTCCGATTCCGAAGGGATAGCTGATGCTGACATTTCCACATTCAGTTGGACAGGGAAATATTTCTGATGCTTTGATCGGCCTGAGGTGCAAAACAATAACCTGCAACAACACCAGACAAAGATGCACAGCCATTCGCCGCTTAAACTCAGTTTTCTTTAGTTCAGAAAGTGCATATATTAGCTCCTCATAAAACTCTCACCGACACGAAAGTGTTGCAAGTTAAAGCCAGAGATTAATTTCAGCATGCCAATCTTGACTTTTAATTACTCCGGGCCCTCTCAAGTCTTCTCCAAGGGCCAAAGACCCTTCTCACGTTCCAGTATTTGGTCACATCGTCAAGACGATGAGTACGTCTTCAATTTAATAAATTTAGAGTCATATATGTGTATGTATCATATCGCCATTCTTCAACTTTAATTTAAAATTAATCTCAACAGATTTTTTTCCTTCATCTCATATGACCGATTGGTGAAACGATATTGGATTCAGTTAAGTTCAGAATATAGTATTTCATCATTATATAATTTAATTAAGATATGAAACGAAGCCATAGTTTTATTGGAATAAAATATAGATTGAGTAGCTTCATTTGGATGAAACAAAATGTAGCTTTAAAATAATTTTTTTAAATCTTTGGTAAATGTTCCTTTAGTCTCTAAGGTTTGAGTGAATTGCACAATTACTCGTAATATTTTCAAAATTATCTGTGATCGAAATTATATAACAAAATTAACTATGACTTAAAAAATAACGAAAATCAACTCTGCTGGCAAGATTTGAACCTAGATTTTAAGCTAGAAAAGTTGCATATTTGCTAATGTGCTAAAGAGGAGGATTTAATAATGATACTTAAAATAGATTATATTTATATAAAAATTCGAAATTTGAGTTTTTGGAAGTTTCAATCGGTTGAAAAATTAATTTTGTCTAGAATCTGTTAATAAATATTCATTATATATTTATTTTAGGGGACAAGTCTATGTTACGGCTTCTGTAAGTAACAGCAGCCAATGGAGAACTTCCACGGGTGCTAGAGAAGAGAGAAAGAGGTCCCAATGCAAGGTGATGGAAATGGGAAAGTTCGAAGCTGTTACTTGCAGCCTCTGTACCGTAGCCATGTCCTATTTTAGGTCATTGGTGAGTTTTGTTTAATTCTCCATAAGAAAAAAGAGGCAGTAGTTGATTTCCAGTAACACTACCGACCTACATAAAAATAAAAATGAAAATAAAATGGGCCATGGGAGGGGATCTCAAACGTGATGGCGAATAAAAAATAAAATAATTTTATGAAATAATTAAAGTTTTATAGACATTATACCAGCATCTGTCAACCCTTTTTTCCCCTCATCATCAAGAATCCTGCAAGCTAATAAGCTAGTCTTGACTTTGAATTAACGCGGCCCTCTCTCAAGTCTTCTAGTTGTTTTCTTCTACACGTTCAAAAACAGTTGACAGTAATTGGATACGCAAAAGTCTTGATTGCAAGAAAGATAGAGGAGGTTTCCTTGCAAATCCGTACAATAAAATTGAAAGGGAAAGAACCATTTACAAATTAGATGGGTCAGAGCTATAATAATTAACGATCCCATATTTCCATTCCGTCTTATCTTTAATCTAAATGGCCTAATTTCAATTTTTGTTTGTATAATGAGTAGGCAAGGGGACACCGGACGGGACGTCAGTTCATACTTCAGGAACAGGGCCATTCCCAGTCCCTGTACTTGACTTAGAATAAACGCTGGCCCTCTCGAGTCTTCAAGTTGCTATCCTTTACGCGTTCAAAAAGAATCGACAGTAATTGGACACAAGAAGTCTTAATTGGAAGAAAGATAGAGGAGGTTTCCTTGCAAATACCTACAATAATATTGAAAGGCAAAGAGCCATTAATTAGAGGGGTCATAGGTATAATAATTAACGGTTCCATATTTCCATTCCGTCTTGCCTTTAATCTAATTGGCCTAATTTCAATTTTCATCTCTGTGATGAGGAGGCAAGGGCCAAGGGGGGACACTGGACAGGACGTCAATTCATTCTTAGGAACAGAGCCATTCCCCGTCCCAGTGCGCGACCAGCTTGTTGAAATATCTTTGTTAGATATTTTGCGGATGTATTTGTCATTGGGCTTCTCTGATACACCAGAAAGGGGTCTGAAAAGATAATTACATGGGTGATGCTAGTCCGGCTTGTTTGGGCAAAAAACACAAAAGTAGAGTGCGGGCCCAGGACAAAGTTGATAAAAGTGTGGCCTGGCTAACGAAATAATTGAAAAAAAAAAAGTGAGACAAACGGGACAGGTGTGGGTAAATAAATTTATAAGGAAAAACAAAAAGAGTAACTGTGAGATTTTTTTTTTTTTCGAGGGGAGGGCTGAACGTTGTTAGGTTTATATAATAACAACGCATCTTAGGGTGCGTTTGGTATTATTTTTTAAATAATATTTTTGAATTTACATTATAAAATAAGAATGATTAGTTTTTAGTGAATTTAAAAATGTATTTGGTTGATTATTTTAAAATAATATATGAAAATGAAAACAGTAAAATTATATTTGATTATTTGTTTGAATATTTGGTGACAATGAAAACGAATGATAAAATAATTTAATGAAATTTTTTTAATATTTAAATATTTTAAATGGTCTTTTTATTATTATTATTATTATTATTATTATTATTATTATTATTGACGTTAATTTTAATAAACAACATAAACAACTAAAATAGTTATAAAAGGGTATGATTTATAATATAGATTTTATATTACTTAAAACATTAATATAAATATTAACAAAGTGAGTGGATTGTGGGACCTATATACCATTATTCACAAGTATTAAAGTTGTAGCTTTAGTGGTCCTCAGAAAAAAACAAAAATTAGAAAATGTTAAAAAATTGTTTTTTACTTTACTTCATTAAAGTGAAAAATAAGATGATTTTATTTTCGTTGTAAAATAGAAATCGATCTAATTTAATCTTAATCAAATCCATTTTCTTATTTTGTGTTTTTGTAAAATAAAAAATGACAGATGTATGATGAGTTGAACCCACCTCAGCATTCACTTTTAAGAAAAAGAAAAAGAAAAAAAATGATTGTGGCAAATAGGGGCATTGTCTTCAAGGCCAATTCTTGTTTAATCGTGCGATACTTGTTTATATGATTTAAACGGTGGATTGTGTGTCAATTTCCAAATTTTACTCAGTTTTCAACTAGCCTTGGAGTAGATATCCACTTATGGAAATACAAAAGCACCAATTTGTAATAGATTTAAGTTCTTATGGAAATATTTACTTTGGTCTTTTTTTTAACTCAAGCGACTTTACCTTCAGGATATGAAAAACCTGAGAACAGAGTTATACTCAACAGCCGAATACCTTGAACTATGGTACACCAGTGATGACCAAAAACAAATGTGAGTTGCTCTAATTACTGCTGATAATTTCAATTTTCCATTGAGAAAACAAACTATCTTCACATTTACGCAGAGTGGTGGAAACATTGAAAGATCATGCCATCAAAGCTCTTGTGAATATTGTGGACCATTTGGGTTCTGTGGCTTGTAAGGTTAATGATCTATTAGATGCAAAGGTCGACAAAGTTTCGGATGCAGAGCATCGAATATCTTGCATGAACAGGTATGCTTGCATTCTGGAATGGATTTAAAAAAATTGTAATTCAATCATCAGAGGTTCCTGAGATTATTGATGAGTGTATTGCAACTATAAACTGTTTTCCTTTTCTTACATAACCGAGCATTCCTTTGATCATCCATCCGAAGTCTCTTCTTTAAGATTGATTTCACTGCATTAAAATAGTTAGATTCAACAGTTAGTGGTGGGTGCAGTCCAGAATCAAGTGCCATTTTGATGCCATCAAGAATTGCCAAAGCATTCAGCAATCTCCATATTTTCTGAGCAAGTTTTCCTAGTGATGGAGGCAGCCATGACACCCCATTTGAATTTCTTATAATACAAGTCAAACCTGCTTTTATTCTAGATTTAAAGATTCACCTACTTTTGATGATTCTGCCCAAGATAAAATGTATGCAGAAAATTGTTGCTCAATGTCGCCTAGCTAATTCTTTCAAAGTATAATTCACAACTTTGAAGAATTTGTTACAGCTTTCCGATGTTTCAAGGTTTAAATTGTAAAACTAAAACTGTAGATTCTCTTGTTACAAAAATGTCAACAAATCCAAAACAAGAAGGCGTATTAAAGTAATACAGTTCCTACTAAGAATGATTCTCCAACTGCCAAAGACAGTACAATGTTATAATTCCATTCCTTGAGCAAGTTGTTCGATTGTTTTTTTCGCGAGTGTAATGTTGTGGATCGCCCAAGTTGCTAGCCCAATTTTCCCACCAAGAGCCCAAGATAAGGCCAAGTGTGCTAGCTTGGCCCAATTCCGAAATGTTCTAAATACTCCACACATTTCTAGCTCATGTAAATACCTAGAATTCTAGGCATGTGGTAGAATTCTCTAGAATCTATAGAGCTTGGCAAGCCTCCCTTATAAATAGGACATGACATTTAGCATTTGAACAAAAAGTTTAGAGCAAGCAACTTAAGCATTCTTGTAAGCTCTCTTGTAATCTTTCTTTCGAGTAATACAATTTTCCTCATTTGGCTCCATTGCTCTCTTCTCTCTAACTCTTCGAAAACCTCTAGGGTTAGCTAGTCAAGAAGCTCCAGGCTTACTTAGCAATATTCGATAAAGTTGTTTATAAAATACAAGCAACGCAACTCAAGAGGGGGTGAATTGGGTTTTTAAAAATAATGCAATATGATTCGCACAATAAAATCAATCTAACGCCTTAATGAAATAGAGAACAATAAATTCAAGCAAGCATAAAAATAAAAGAGGTAGGGAAGAGAAAAACAAACACGCGGATTTTTATGTGGTTCGGCAATTCTCGCATACGTCTATGCCTCCAAGCCAACCGAGCTCGAGGATTTCACTATCCAAACCTCCCAAGGCTTCAAGTTTTTACAATTGACTTCCAAGATATCAATGAGCCTTTACAACCAAGAGATTACCTCCCCAATCTCTTCACCCCAAGCGTTTCCTACACTTACACACTTACAATTTGATAAGGAATGAAAATTACAAGAAAAACTCTCTTTAAGAGTTGATATGCAACTAATAGCTCAACAATAATTCAATCAATGATGATTTGCATTTTGAAAGCTCAATATATGTTGTATGATCTTATATTTGCATGCATTTTTTTTTAAATGAAGTTTGAGTTGAGTTTTTATAGTGAAAGTAGGGGTGGGCATATTTTAACCGACCCGATCCAAACCGACGGTTTGGATCGGTTTCATTAATAAAAATACTGATTTCGGTTTATTGGATTGTAAACCGACATCACTCGGTTTGGATTTTGGTTTGGAAAGATTTCAAATGGATTCAAACCGATCCAATCCAAAATTTACACTTTCATACGTACACAAAGGAAATGTACACGTTTATACACAATAGCATATCTCTTACTATAAAAACAAAAAGATAAACCTAATTTTCCAAACACTCACGCCTCCGCCTCCACCTCCAGTGCTTCCTATTCCTAATTCCTATCATTCTCTAACTCTCTCAATCTCAAATTCTCAATCACTCATTCTCAAGTCTCCTGAGGTATGTTTTGATTTTATTTTTCTTGCAAAGATTTTATTTCATTTTAGTCAAAAGTAAAAATAGATTTTGGTATAATTGATGATAATTTATTTAATTAATTAATTCCATAACTAATTTTTTAATCTTTATTAATTATAAAAGCTCTTACCTCTTGTCGTTCTCAACTCTCTCAATCTCAATCACTCATTCTCAAGTCTCATCATCATAATTTCAAAAATCGAAACTTCAGGTATGTTTTGGTTTTATTTTTCTTGTTACGATTTTATTTCATTTTAGTCAAAGTTAAAATGGATTTAGGTATAATTGATGATAATTTATTTGATTAATTATTTTTCTTGCTATGATTTTATTTAATTTAATTATTTTTCTTGGTTTTATTTTCTTGCTACGATTTTATTTCATTTTAGTCTAAGTTAAAATGGATTTAGGTATAATTGATGATAATTTATTTGATTAATTATTTTTCTTGCTACGATTTTATTTCATTTTAGTCCAAGTTAAAATGGATTTAGGTATAATTGATGATAATTTATTTGATTAATTATTTTTCTTGGTTTTATTTTTAATTATTTCATTTGAGAGGTATTTGTTCGGACCTAGTGAGGATGAAAATGATGATCAGTTTGATGTTTTAGGCTGGTGGAGTGCAAATAGTGCCAGGTTTATGACTTTGTCACAAATTGCAAATGATGTGTTATCAATTCCTGTATCTACTGTGGCTTCTGAATCGGCTTTTAGTACCGGAGGTCGTGTAGTTGATGCATTTCGAAGTTCATTAACCCCTACAATGGTGGAGGCTTTGATATGCAGTCAACAATGACTTAAAGCATCTGGTATGGATGAAAAATATATTAGGAAGTTTGATGTAGAAGCATTATCACCATTCTTCAGTGATTTGGAATTATGTGCGTCTGTGGAGCAAGGTAACTATGCTTTAAATATTGTATAATTACATTATATTCTAAGTTAAGTAATCTAACTAATTATATTTGCCATTTTATGCAGATTTTGACAAATGAAAAGCAATTGGGCATAAGTTTTGACGACAAATGCACAATATTTTAATTGTCAAATGTTGTTCAAATTTATTTTAATTTTGTGAGTTTGTTTTGATTGAACATGGGGAGAACTTCGTTATTATAATGTATTATGTTGTGAACAAATTTTGTGAGTTCGTTTTGATTGAACATGGAGAGAATTTGTTTATTAAAATGTATTCTGTTGTGAACAAATATAAAATCAGTATAGATTCTGTTATTAGAACTCAAATCGAAGATCCAATCCAGTCGGTTTGGATTGGTTCGGTTTATAAAAAATTTATGTCTATATCGGTTTGGGAGTATTTCAAACCAATAAGTTTGGATCGGTTTGATAATATGTCTCAAACCGATCCAAACCAAATTTGCCTACCCCTAAGTGAAAGCCCAAAAACTAGCCGTTATAGGCAAATTCCAGCGCTTAAGCGGTTAGCCGCTTGATTATCCAGCTAGCCACTCAGTTGAATTTTGCTACAGTAACATTGTTCATTGAAATTACACTTTAGCCCAAAACTTGCTATAATATTACTATGGCCCAACACGTCAGAAAACTTTACAAATAGGTCTAATTTCATAACTTTCTAAGAATAGTTGTCTTTCCCAAACTTTTTGAAATTATGATGTGGCCCCAAAGATTTTATTTTTTCGCACAAAGGTCCTTTTCAACATAATACCCATATTTTTCAAAGTTCTCAAAACCTTTCACTTTAGTTCAAAATATTCATAAATTATAGTATAGCCCAAAACATTTAAAATGTTTGTAAAAAACATCCAACTCCGAAATTTGATACTTATTAAAATCAAAGATTTCAAATCTTAGCATTTAAGTCCAATTTACTCAAATCCACAAAATACTTTACTTTATAAAAATAAAATATTTTAGTTTATGAAAAGTGTTTAATTAAATTAATCTCTTGAGCTTCTTAAATGCTAAATCATGCATCAATTAAATCATATAGACTTTACAAGAATTTGTCGCAATAATTCGTTCGTTGAGCTCTAAACTTTATTCTTGATTTCGTCGTTGTCCGTTGAGTGTCTTCAATCTTGATTTCACTTGATTCACTTGCATAAATATTATCCTTCAAAAACTAGTGTAAATGTGAAATACAATATTTATTATTTTTACTTAAGACACATGTTTGTTATCATCAAAATTACATTATGTGTAGCCCTTTAGGCTAACAGTTTAAGTGCCGCACGGGTTTGCTGCACAAAACATTCATCCCGTGACAGTAAGCACATCTACAAAAGCAGAAAATGATGCACGAAGAAACTTGGCCTCAACTGCCTCAAAGTGCCTGAATCAGATGAGAAAATAAACAAATTGAAGAAACTTCTAAACTGCAAAGTCCAGGTAAAATTGATATACTAAAGAAAAATGGTATTTTAGAGGAAGGACTCTCCTTAAGTAACATATTTGAAAATTTGGCTGGAAAAGAGGAAAAAATGATTATTAAACAGGCCATACAAAAGTTCGAAATGAATATTGTCTCATAGGATAAACTGGTAGGTGCAAATTGAATGAATATTAGACAAGAATGAAAAATCAATTATGTAATGAGTCTTCCAACCATGAATGATCAAGGAATAGAAACTTACACTAAAAGTTTCCCATTAACAATAAATATCTGCCTTTTCACTTTGTTTGGTTGCAACTGCATTGGGAAATTGAATCCAAGTAAGAATTTATTGAAGAAGCAATAAAGTTAAAGGAGCAAGGTATGATCTTAGGATCATGATGCATGCATCACCTCCTTATAAACAGCTAATGCTGCATACATAATTGATGCATTCTCATTGGACTCGTAATCCACTTCAAAGTCACTGCATGGGAAAAACCATTTTCTAAGAAACAACAAAACATTTTTGGTACAGTTCCTCTAAAAAAACTTCTGAAAGGTGGACAAAGAGTACTACACCGTCAAGGGGAAAAAAAAAAAGATCAATCGTAAACAACGGAGAAATTACATATGCTCTATTGTGTTCCTTAACAAACAAAACTGAGAACAATTCACCCACTCAAGTTTCAAATATTATATTTTTCTCATTGCCAGTTTATTCAAAAATCTTTTAGAACAATTCCAATATTCTAATAATATTACCACTGACTTTACCCTTTGTTTTTTTATGGTTTACACAACTTGTAACTAAATTACAAATTAGTTCACATGCCCAGTAAATTGCCCAATCCAGAATTTAACAATATGGGCCACCGCCCATCCATTTGAGTAAGCACCATAACAGAAAATTAGAAAAACTGTTACAATCTTTCCATTATAATTTTCTTTTAATTATTTACTTTATATTTTGACTTTAGTTGGTTTTTACTAAGTCAAAATTAACAACCAACAACATCTGAGCAAGATGCATGCAAGATGGGTGAGCTATACATAAAAGTTCACTTTGATTATGAAGTATAAATCTAGGCAACAAAATAAGATAGCAGACGCACTCAGTAGGCAAGCAACTTTACTGCTCTCGTCATTGAAGTTACTGGTTTTGAATGCTTGAAGGAGTTGTATACGAAAGATAAAGACTTTGCACATATTTAAGATCGGTGCATTAATCACCAAATGCAGAAGATTTCCTTATTTAAAATGGGTATCTGTTAAAATCTAATTAGTTATATATGCCTTGAAGTTCTTAAGGGAACAAATTGATAGGTTGTGATCAATATGTTTTCAAAGATCGTGGATTTTATTACTAAAAATAATAAAGATGCTGCTTCAGTTGCGCATTTGTTCTTCGAAGAAGTGGTAAATTTGCATGGTGTGCTAAAGACTATTACTTCTAACTTGGATGTGAAGCTTATCAGCAAGTTTTGGCATCATCTCTAGGATAAGTTTAGTACAGTTTAGTAGTGCTTTTCATTCGCAAACAAATAATCAAATGGAGGTGGTCAATCGCACTTTGGTCAACATGTTGCACTGTGTTTGTGGTGACAAGCAACAGGACTAGGAAGCTATCTTGACTCAAGTCAAGTTTGCTTGCAATAACATGGTGGTAAGACCCTTTTTGAGATTGTCTACACTTGTTCCCCACACCATGTTTATGATCTGGCTATCATGCCCATAGCAGCTGGAGGGAGTAAAATAGTGAATGATGTGGTAGAAAGGGCTCTATAGATTCATGCCAAGGTATGAGCTCATTTGGAGGCTATAAACGCTATGTACAAGGTCGATATGAACATGCATCGACACGTGAAAGTGATGCATGTCCACATCAAGTATGGATTGTTTCGTGTGGTAGGGAAGATTAATAATAATGGTTATGTGCTCCAGCTTTCGGACAACTAGAAGATCTCTTACACATTCAATATGACTAATCTGTTTAAATATCATCTAGATGATGAGACGTTGTGCGAGTCAAACTCGAGGGTGAGTTCTTTTCCAAGTGAGAGGGACTAATGTATGATGGGTGTGTGGGATTAGAAAGGTATTTTTTAAAAGGTATAACTTGAACTATATGTGTCCGTTTTGAATATATAATATATCGTTTCAAAGCTTGAGAGAAAACAAATCAAGCCTATAAAGCTTATGCCATTTTGGGCCTTGCTTGAGCTTGAAAATTTGTTTCTTTCCTTGTCATTTTTTATTTTTAAGATATTCTTCTATTTTTTTCTTATTTCTTCTAAAATTTTTATCTTTTTTTCTCCTAAATAACAGATTTGAGCACTATTTGTTTTGGATTTTTTATTTAGATTAGGAGAATTTTATTATATTTAAAGTTATTATATAAAAAGATCTAAAACTCTACACGTTCCTTCTATCAATCAACTTTAAATGTCTCCGGATTGTCATGTTATCCTCTACACGTTCACAAGCAATTAACATTAATTGGACATACAATAGTCTTAATTGGAAGGAAGATAGAGGAGGTTTCCTTGCAAACACGTACAATAATATAGAAAGGGGAAGAACCATTAATTAGAGGGGTCATGGGTATAATAATTAACGATTCCATATTTCCATCCCGTCTTGCCTTTAATTTAATTGACCTAATTTTCAATTGTTATTTGTACGGTGAGGAGGCAAGGGGGACAATGGGCAGGACGTCAATTCATACCTCAGGAACAGAGCCATTCCCTGTCCCACTACTTGGCAAGCTTGCTGAAATATCTATGGTAGATATTTTGTGGATGTATTTGTAATTGGGCTTCTGTGATATGCCAAAGTATTCCTTACAGGAATTCATACAAATTATTCGATGATAAAGTTTTGGATGGAATTATTTACATTCCAAATTTTACTCTGAACAAATAAAGCAACCACTTTTCTGAGTAGGATCGCAAGTGCAGACATACAGGCATAGCTGAATCATTATCATTGTCCAGGTTAATTGCATAATTGTCACAGCCTATGGCTGTATATTTATTGAGACCCCCGGGAAGGGTAAAAGGGCTACCAGATATAATGACTCTTCTAGCAATATTATTGCTTGTGGCGATAGCACTGTGTATAGAAACTACAGGAATGTTGACTCCAGTTTTAGTTACGGAGTTACTGTACAATATTCCGTCTTGATACTAGGATGAAAAGCTTTGGGAGAGCCAGAAGAGTGAATATTACTTGAAAACTCTTACCAAAGTGGCACCCTTCTCCAATTACAAAGTGGAATATGATCTGCACATTTCCACAAATCATTATCACCAACAAATTGTTTTGATGGCCCAGGATAACAAAATGATCTGCAACAGCACCATATAATATTATTGAACAGCGGATCGCTTGCATTTCGTACCTTTTCTCATTTTTTTCTATAGATTTGGAAAATGGAGGTTTAGTTTAGTGACTTTTAAGCCTTGATTAATAAAATGAGTAGGGCTGTTTGTACTCTAAAAATTATTCTAAACATTCTATTATTTTGTATACTTAATATATAAAATTTTAATACGAACATTTTTTAAAATATATAAAAAATCCTTATTTAAACCATTTAATTAATTTACTTAACCATACAGCCCAGCCAAAAAAATCTATTCAAAATACTTGGTACATACTTATAGCAATGAAATCAAAGCCCTGTTTGGCAGCGCAGCTATCTAAGCTATCCTAAGTGTGCCCAGTTAAGCTAGAAACAAATTCTTTGGTACAATGTCAGTGCTAGTTTTTATTTTTTAAAAATTATGTTCAATATTAAGCATAAAGACTTTATTTGCCCTCAATAACATTTGAAAACAAAAACTAAGAAAAGGCATCATGTAGAAGAATTTCAAAAGATGCTTTATGCTGCTCCTGTTGATTCGGCTTCAGATTCAACTTCCTCTCTTTCTTTCGATTTTTTTTTTCAAAATCAAAAAGAAGAAATTAATTAGAAAATAATTCCTTTACCAATTTAACTCAAACTGCTGTGTGTGTATATATATTTGCCAGCTATAAAAATATTAATTTCGCTGCTAAGATTTGAACCAAGTATGTAGCCTAACGAATTTGATATTGATATCTAAAATAGATTATATTTATGTAGCAAATAAAAGTTTGACTTTTTGGCAGTTTGCAATATTTTAAAATATTATTTTTTCTGAAATCTGTTAATAAATATTAATTATGTATTAGGATATTGGTTTTGTTTATGGGTTACTCTATAACACCATTATATGGATGTGCACCGTTACATTTAAAAAAAAATATCCACTATTAATTCCAAATAAATAGGTAATTTGTTACCTAAGTAGCAGGTAATTACCCTTTTTTATTCAAATTGTAAGTTACATTTATTAATCTTATATGTGATTTACAAGATTAATGTGTTATTTGCCACTTAATATTGATTTACAAGTTTTATGTAACAGTTACAAGTTTTTGTTTTGTTTGCAATTCTAAAGATCAATTTACAACTCCAACATTAATTTACTTATTTTTCATCAATCTATTAGTCTTATTCATTGTTTATACTTTTTTTTTTGTTTCATTTTATATTTAATGTCAATTTACAACTTTTATGTCATTTTTCTAATTTTTTTTGTTTATACTTTTTTCATCTAATTTACAACTCCATTATTAATTTACCCTATTTTCCATTAATTTACTAGTGTTATATATGGTTTACACATTTTTTTTATTTCATTTTATACTTAATGTAAATTTCCAAGTTTTATGCTATTTTTCTAAGTTTTTGTTGTGTTTACACTTTTTTATTCTAATTTATAATTTCATCATTAATTTACCTCATTTTCCATCAATTTATTAGTTTTATGTGTGGTTTACACATTTTTTGTTTCATTTCACACTTAATGTCAATTTACAATTTCTATGCCATTTTTTCTAAGTTTTTGTTTTGTTTACAAGTTCTTCTTGCAATTTATAACTTCAACATTAATTTATCTAATTTTCCATTAATTTAATAATTTTATGTGTGGTTTACACGTCATTTGTTTCATTTTACTCTTAATGTTAATTTACAAGTTTTATATCATTTTTTTAAGTTTTTGTTTTGTTTACTGATTGACACTAAAAAGTGTACATTTAATAAGGATGAAATTATTAGTTTTTCACTTATTGTGTCGATTATTGTGCTCATTATTTCTAAATTATCTTAATACTCTCCAAATATATTTTTATGTTAAATTAATTCGCAATATGTTAATTTTTCAGGAATAAATATGGAATTGAAATTAAAAGCGGGAACAAAGAAGGACTACTGAAGTAATTTAGAATACATAATTGAGGAGATGTAATAAATAAATATTTAAAAATAAAATAATAAAATAATAAAAAAAGAACTGAAGAGCAACAATGCTCATGATGATCAAGTGGCCATCTTGGCCACTAGATTGTCACACTCTTCAATGTACAAATATATATAAAATAAAATAAATAATAATAAAATAACTATAGAATGCATCATTCCTTGCTTATAAAAGGCAAGGAGATGCAAAGAGCTAAAGGCAAGCTAGTAGAACTGAGTAGTCGAGAGATGAGCCGAAATGTGAGATGAGAGAGCGAAGGTGAGGAATTTTTTCTTTTTCTTCGTTTTCTTCTTTTGTTGTGTAATCAACTTCTTTGTAATATATTTCAAAAGTTTGTCAAATAAAAAGATTTTTTTGTTTTCTTTCAATAGTAGTGGCTAATTTTACTAAGCTGAGGTGAAGGGTGAAGCTCAAAGTTTCAAATCATAAAATTAATTACTTTCTCAAGTGAGGTTTAAGTTTATTTTATTATTTTTTGGTTATTTTTATGTCATGTTAATTTATAAATTTCTTTGGATCTGTATGGTATATTGATATAATGTCGACACATTACTATAGTGTGGCACATTAGGTACTTGATTCGATGCTTATTCACACACATAGTTAATCAAGAATTAAATGATATAATAATTAACTGGTAAAAGTGAAGCAAAATATAAAAAATGAGAGAGTATTAAAATTATAGTTTGAATACTAAGAGTGGATCCCGTAACCTTAGCATATTTTTAAATTGATTTCTAGTGATTTCTTTTCTCATAATTAAATTTCTTTGTTTAACAAATTGACAACTAGATTTTAAATTTCATGTGGTTTGACCCTGGACTTACCGGATTATATTATAATTAGACACTCTTATACTTGAGAGTAATACGCTTTTGAGATGTGTTAAGTTTTTGGTGCCGTTGCCAGAGAATTTTCTAAATTTAGTGTCAGTTTGTCTTTACTTCATTTTGTTTTATTTTGTTTGTCGTTACTATCGTTTCGTCATTCTATTTTATTCTCTTTTTCAAGAAATTTAGTTAGCACCCACTCCGCTCTTCAAATTTTAACATTATTTATAAAATTTCTGAGGAACTTCATTTTAGCCCAGAAACTTTTACAAATTAGTCCTTGAATGAAATTATTTTCTTTACATTTCTTTAGTTTACTTTTTTCTTTTATATTAAATGATCGGTTCAACCGCCTGATTGTTATTTAAATTTTGTTAATTTATTTATTTATGTTTATATAGTTGGTTCTACTGCCTAACATTTTAATTTCAGTTTATTTATTCTTGTACATTAATTTATTTAATTTTATGTTTTATTATATGACTGGTTTTAAAATACCACTTAAAATTTTTTTCTTTAATTTTTTGTTCTATGGCCGGTTTTAAAATACTGCCTAATATTTTATTAATTGTTTCCTTTAATTACTTTGTTTTTATGGTTGGTTTCACCGACTAATTTATTTTTTATTTATTTTCAGTTTGTTTATTTTTATTTCACATTTTTTGCTTATTTAATTTTTAGTTTATTTTTATTTCTGTAATTTTCATTTAGCGTTTTATGCATTATTGGTTTAGCACACATCGTTAGCATTGCATGCGATGTTGGTCTCGTACAATTGTGGCAGATTAATTAAGAGATCACCTTCACCACCTTTAGATATGACCGACACAAGAGTTGAAAAATTTTCAAAGTACGAAGATAACCAAGCCTTTTAAAATCTTCATGAACAATCTAAGACCCTTAGAGACTTCATGCATCCTACTAGAACAAAGTCACCATCATGCATAGTTTTTCCTTCTGATGCATCACGTTTTAATTTCAAACATGGATCATTCAACTTCTTCCTACTTTTCATAGCTTTGAGTCTGAAAATATATATTTGCATTTAAGAGAATTTGAGGAAGTCTATAACACATGTATTGATAAAAATTATAGCATGAATATAATCACGCTTAATTTTTTTCTTTTATCATTAAAGGATAAAGCTAAAACTTGGCTACAAAATCTTAGGTCAGGATTTATTAGAACTTGGGATAAAATGCAAGCATAATTTTCTAAAAATTCTTCCCACCTCACAGAACAAATTCTTTCAAAAGACAAATCACCACCTTCACTCAAAAACTATGAGAAACCCTTTACCAATGTTGGGATAGGTTTAAAGAACCACTTAACATTTGCCCACACCACGGTTTTGAAACATAGAGATTAGTGTCTTATTTCTATGAGGGATTAACATCCCAAGGTAGACAAGTGATTGAAATGATGTATAATGGTGAGTTTAGAAATAAAAGTCCTGAAGATACATTAGATTATCTTAACTCTATAGCAAAGAATGCTCAACACGAGTATACAGTTGGGTCTTATGAGTCATCAAGTAAATTCCAGTCATCTCCATCTAGTGGACGCAGGCACAACCTTAGGGAAGACTATGACCTTCAAGCCAAATTTTCATCTTTAGCTAGAAAAGTCATAGCATTAGAGTCGAAAAAGAATGATCATGTAAAATATGTTCAAAATATTTCATGTTATGTTTGCGATTCTATTGACCATTCTATACAGGATTCTCCAACTTGCCAGCTCTGAGAGAAAGTTTGCACAAACAAGTAAATGTCGTTGACAATTTCAAAAGGCCAAATCCAAATCTATACTCCCAAGCTTACAACTCTGATTGGAGAAACCACCCAAATATCAGTTGGAGAAATGACAATCATGCACAACCTTCACAACCAGTTCCCCTACGTCAAAATTTTCAAAACCCTTAGATTTACCCACCATAAGTCCCACTACCAATAAAAACTCTAGAAGGCACATTGCATTCGTTTATTGAAAAACAAGAGTCGATCAATAACCAAACGATGCAAACCTTAACCAATTTGACAAAACCATCTCCAAACTTACATATGCTCTGACCTTGCATGAAAAGGAAAGTTTCCTGCTAAGCCTTAACCAAACCCCAAGAGTCAACAGCATCGTCAAATGGGAAATTAAGGAAAGTTATAACCCTTTGTGGTGGTAAAGTTATCGAAAAACATATCCTGAACCCTTGTGAAAATAGAAAAGTTTTAATTTCAGAGAATAGGGAAGAGCTTGCACATTGCATTTGTTTATTAAAATACAAGAGTCGATCAATAACTAAACGATGCAAACCTTAACCAATTTGACAAAAACCATCTTAAAACTTACATATACTCTGACCTTACATGAAAAGGAAAGTTTCCTGCTCAACTTGAACCAAATCCCAAGAGTTAACAACATCGTCAAATGGGAAATTCAGGAAACCAAAATTGGAGCCAAGTCAAATTGGTTACAACCCTTCGTGGTGGTAAAGTTATCGAAAAACATATCTTGGACCATTGTGAGACTAGTAAAGATTTAATTTCAGAGAATAGGGAAGAGTCTGTCAAACTTTCAAACCATGAAGAATAACCAACTCTCCTCTTGTACCCCCATTTCCTCAAGTACTAATCAACCCAAAGAAATCAAACCACAGTCCAAAAATTTATAAAGTTTTTAAACAAGTGAAGGTCAACATTCCTCTACTGGATGTTATTAAACAAGTGTCTTCTTATGCTAAGTTTCTGAAAGATCTGTGCACGGTGAAAAAGAAACATAAGGTGCAAAAGAAAGTTTTTCTAGCAGAACAAGTAAGTTCCATTCTCTTAACTAATAGTGCTTTGAAATACATGGATCTTGGTTGTCCAACTATTTCTTGCATTATTGGGGAGCATAAAATTGGATATGCTCTTCTTGATCTTAGTGCTAATATTAATTTACTTCCTTACTCAGTGTACCAATAACTTAATTTTAGTGAGTTAAAACCAACCTCTACCACTCTTTTCATTACTGATAGGTCGATTAAGGTTCCAAAAGGAATAATTGAATATGTATTATTTCGAGTCGATAAATTCATATACCCTATGGATTTTATTATTTTGGAAACGAAACCAATTGATAATGAATGCAAACAAATTCTTGTTATATTGGGTTGACCATTTTTATCTACTACTAATGCTTTGATTAATTGCAGGATGAAGTAATGAATTTATCTTTTGGCAAAATAACATTGGAACTTAATGTTTTCAACATGTGTAAACAATCTCACCACCAAGAAGATGATGATAATGAGAATAAGGAGATTGATATAATCGAGCCAATCATTGAAGAACACATTCATGATGAGAATTTTACAAACTCTATGGAAATTTTGTTTTGTTGGTTCTTTTGAATCAAGTAAAGAATTAGATTATGATACTGCTAACATATGCCCTATACTTGATTCTATGCAGGTACCTACAAGTGACGATGGCCAATCGAACTTTGAAGATACAGTACAACCTGAAGAACCTAATGAAGAGGAAGCACCAGAACTCGAATTAAAGCCCTTACCGGAAGAATTAAAGTATGCATATCTTAGAGAACAACAGACTTATCCGGTAGTAATTTGTTCCTAACTCACGCATGATAAAAAGGGTAAGTTGTTGTCTGTACTTAAAAGAAATAAAACTGCAGTTAGTTGACCTTAAAAGACATAAAAAGTATTAATCCTTTAATTTGCACACACCGAGTACACTTAGAGGAAAACACCAAAACAACCCGACAACCACAAAGAAGACTAAACCCTCATACGAAAGAAGTGGTAAAAAATGAGGTCCTTAAACTGCTAGATATAAGAATTATCTACTTTATCTATGATAAATAATGGGTAAGTCCAACACAAGTAGTATCAAAAAAATTTGGAATAACCGTTGTAAAAAATGAAAAAAGTGAATCAATCCCAACACGAATTCCATCTAATTGGCGCATGTGCATTGATTACAAAAAATTAAATGATGCCACTAGAAAATATTATTTTCCCCTTATATTTCTAGACCAAATCATTGAAAGAGTAACTGAACATCCCTATTAATGCTTTCTTGATGGCTACTCTGCCTATTATCAAATCCCTATAACCTTAGAAGACCAAGAAAAAATCTCATTCACATTCCCATTTGGAACATTTGCACTTAGGAGAATCCTTTTTGGACTTTGTAATGCTTTTGTAATATTACAAATGTGCATGCTAAGTATTTTTAGTGACAGTTGAAAATTGTCTAGAGGTTTTTATGAATGATTTAACTGTATTTTGTAACATTCCCATTTGGAACATTTGCACTTAGGAGAATGCTTTTTGAACTTTGTAATGCTTTTGCAATATTTCAAATGTGCATGCTAAGTATTTTTAGTGACAATTGAAAATTGTCTAGAGGTTTTTATGAATGATTTAACTATATTTGGTAATTCTTTTTATACATGTCTTGATAATCTAGAACGAGTTTTGGAAAGGTGCAAAGAAAAATGACTAGTTTTAAATTGGGAAAATGCCATTTCATGACTACTTCTGAAATTTTCTTGGGTCATGTGTCTTTAAAAGAAATTGAAGTTAACAAACCCAAAGTTAAAGTCATTTTAAAATTACCCTCATTAATGACAATTTAGAGAAGTTCATTACTTTTTAGAATATATGAAATTTTATAGGAGATTTATAAAAGACTTTAGTGTCATATTTAGACCACTTTGTAACCTTCTAATAAAAGACACACATTTTGAATGGATTAAAGATTGTCAACAAGTTTTTGAAAAAATAACTACTCTTTTGACATCAGCCCTGACAATGCAACCCCTGATTGGTCTTTACCTTTTTAAGCTAATATGTAATGCTATTGATTATGTCGTTGGTGCTGTTCTGCGATAAAAAAAGGAAGATAAGGCATTTGCCATATATTATTCAAGTAGAACTTTGAATAATGCTCAAATAAATTACACTACAACTGAGAAAGAATTACTTGTTGTAATATTTGCATTGAATAAATTTCATTCGTACTTAATTGGTTCATCTACTATTGTTTATTCTGATCATAGTGCTGTGAGATATTTAATGTCGAAACAAGATGTCAAACCAAGGTTTATACGATGGATTTTGTTACTTCAAGAATTTAACTTGACAATTAAGGAGAAATAAGGTGTCGAAAATGTTATTGCAGATCATCTTTCAAGACTTACAAATGAGTTTTCAATTGAAACAACACCCATCAATGATTCTTACCTTGATGAATTTTTATTTTCTATAAACAAAATGTAGTGGTATGCTAATATTGTTAATTATCTTGCAACATGTGAAATGCCATGTGACTGGAGTTCCCAAGACAAGAAGACATTCTTAATAGAAATGAAAAGCTTTTACTGGGATGATCCATACTTGTTCAAGTACTACTTTGTTCAAATTTTTCAAAGATGCATACCAGAAAACGAGGTAAGTATAGTCATTTAATTTTGTCATTCTGAAGCATGCGATGGCCATTTTTCTTCAAAAAAGATAGCTCCAAAAATATTGTAGTGTGGATTTTATTGGCCTACATTATTTAAAGATTCACATGCATTCTGTAAAGTGTAACAATTATCAAATGATAAAGTCTATTTCAAAGCGAAACATGATGCTTTTAAACCCCGTCCTTATCATTGAAATATTAGATTGTTGGGAACTTAATTTTATTGGCTCCTTTCCATCATCATTTATATTGTATATATTTTGGTTGCTGTTGATTATGTTTCAAAATGGATTGAGGTGATTAATTGTCGGCACAATGATACAAGATTGTCATCTACTTTTTAAAAGAAAATCTTTTGAGCATATTTGGAGTACCTCAACCCATTTTCAGTGATGGAGGTAAGCATTTTTGTAATAAGCCATTTGAGTCTTTGATGAAGAAATATGGAATTATACATAAAGTTGTTGCCCCTTATCACCCTCAAACAAGTAGTCAAGTTGAATTAGCAAAAAGAGAGATAAAATAAATTTTAAAAAAGATAGTTAATCTAAACCGTAAAGATTGGTCTCTTCGACTAATTGATGCACTTTGAGTATATCGTATTTCTTTTAAAACATCTTTAGGAATCTTGATGATGCTGATAATGTGCGTAAATTGCAATTGAATGAACTTGAGGAATTAAGAAATGATGAATATAAGAATTCTAGAATTATTAAGGCAAGAACTAAAGTTTTTCATGACAAAAGAATTTTTCAGAAAACAGTTGGAATTTGTCAAAAAGTGTTGCTTTATAATTCTTGTCTTAATTTGTTTCCAGGGAAGTTAAAATCGAAGTGGAATGGTCCATTTGTTGTAAAAAATGTGTATCCATATGGAGCCGTAGAAATTAAAAATCCAAAGGATGGTGTCACATTTAAAGTTAATGGTCAAAGATTGAAACCATATCTAGAATACTAACCACGTGAAGCAGACACCGAAATCAATTTGAGTGACCTACCAAATCTTGATGAAGCGTTTTTGTTTTAATTTTTTGTGAATTTGTTTTACTTTTACTTCATCGTTTGAATTGTTTGATTTTTTTTCCCTATGTCTTGAATGAAGTGCATTATGTTATCTCTTGTTTAAGTGTGTTGTTTGACAATTGTGCTTTATCTCACCAAATTTTTATACTTGTCATGAGTACTTTTATGAAAAGTATCATTTTCAAACATCTTAAAGAACTTTTACATGTAAAATTTCACTTGAGGAAATTGCTCCGATTTTGTAAATCACATCCTATTTGGGATCTACAACCACCAGAGTTAGTATTCCACATTAAAAATCTAGAAAGACAACTTAAAGAAATAGAGGATGGTATTTATGAACGGCAATTGGAATTGGAGGTAAATTCAATAAAAGGATGAAGGTGAGTTATATTCATTTTGTGTGTGTGTGTTTTTTTTATTTTGTTGTTCTTCTTCCCTTTTAATTTGATTCGTTTTGTTTTTATTCACTCTCCGGTATAAACGACGGATAACGGTACTCCATGACTTTTTAAGTCGGTATTCTCAGTTTACCATAATAATTGAAACCTCAAAGTCAAGTATGGAAGAAATACAACGTAAATTGCATCAACGTTTTCCTTTTCTCCCTCAAAATACTCTTAAGAAGATTTACAAAACTCGTTGTGAATGATTGCGTTTGTTAATGATCAATGGATTCCTGCTGACATTTGTTAGTTAATTAAAGCAAAGGTTCGACCGGCAGGTGAGTTTTTTGATCCATTTTTTGCCCTACAGGCCTAGTTTTGGTAAAAGTATATTTGATAAGAAAAGAATAGCTAAGCAACTTGGCTCTAAATGTCCTCACTGTGTAAGACTTGCTTGCAACAAACCACATTTTAAAATTTTCGGAATGATTTCTGTAAATCATAAAGACAAAATCAAATTCGTTAAAGATGACATGAGTAGAAAATCATTGGATGATATTTTACGATCTCTTGAGACGCATTCGAACGGATATGTTCAACGTGAAATTCATAATTTTTTAAAGTTGTTCCAAAAGGAAAGTACACAATTTAGTCATGAGAATTTGACTCTGAAAGACTATGTTTGCCAATTTATAAGAAAACTGGATGGAAAGTCTATCCTTGACCCATAAAGGGCGTTCAAGCCGTTACTGAACATAAAACCAGAAGAAGATGTGAGTCACAATCGCAACTACTAGTAAATATCCTTTTATTTTACTGCTCTTTTATCTTTTGCATTATTATTATTATTATTATTATTTGTGTGTGTGATTTTATATCTAATCACTGTTTGCTTTTTCTTCTCACTGTTTGCCTTTAAATTATTAAGCCAAAATCTTAACGCGTCATTTGATAAACACACCACCCCATTTACAAGTGTATATTATTGTGTCCGTCACCAACGTCCTTAAATAGGAGCTCATTTTCAAGTAATCACAAATTGTTTATTTTTAGAATTGTTCTAATGGCAGCAACTTGAAGCAGACAACTTAAGAACATTTGTGTGCTTTCTGGATTTCGCTATGGAAAGTATAAGGAGTTCATTCAGGTAGCCATAGATCTTTGTTGTGCTATAGCAGAGAGACAACTACATCTTGTATATGGGGGAGGTGACTAAGGGTTATCAAAACTTGCTCTAAAGCTACTTTCGTTCAAGGAAGCAAAGTGCTAGACATTATTTCAAAAGCCTTAAAACCTTTAGGATGTCTACCAGACCTACCAATTGGAGAAAAGTTAGTTGTCTTAACTATGCAAGAAAGAATATCTGAAATGTTAAATTATGCTAACGCTTTCATTTTCTTGCTAGGAGATTTTGCAACTTTAGAGACGCTAATTACATTTACTTCTTAGGCCCATTTGAATATCCATAAAAAACTCATCAATTTGTTAAATGTTAATAACTTTTATGATGACTTAATAGCATTTTTTAATTATGCAATTAAAAATTATTTCATTATACGTTTAGTGAAAAAACTCTTTATTTTTGCTCCTACTACTAACGAGTTATTTGATCTTTTACAAGTTTACAAACTAGAACCAAATTCTATGACTTTGGCGTTGGATTGGGCAAATGATAATGATGGTAGTAACTCTCGTAAAAAAATGTAAATTACATTTAACTCTCTATTTGCAAATATTTTCCTGCAGTGGTTAGATGATGTCTTCTAAACTCTACTCATTTCTTTAAACACTGAGGACAATGTCTCCTTCAGATTGGGAGAAAAGAATAGTTGACAATTATAGAATGTCTCAGTCCTGGTGATGTTTTAACTAATTTTTTTTGTAAATACTAACTTTGGATAAAAATTTGAGTCGAAGATGGCAGAATATAGAATTTAGTGTCTCTAGAAACACATCTTCTTAATTTTAGTGTTTTGTTTTCCAAAAAAAAATTGTTTTCTAACTTTTTTTCTTTCTTTTTCTCTTAATCATCTCTCTTAAGTTTTTGCAACTAGTCCAAATTTTTTAGTGTTTTTGATTAGTATTAAAAATTATTTAATTATCAAGCGATAATACTATTATTTTATGCTTAAGTTATAATTTATATTTGTGTTTATTTAATATTTTTAAAATTATTAATTATATTTTAAATATATCTAATTTTGTGTATTTATTAAGTATAGTAATTTCATGAAAATCGAGGCTCCAAACAGTTAAATGAAGGTTAAATTTGGATTTTGGAGGTCCAAAAACCTTAAGCTTAGTAAAGATCGGCTTAAAATTAGGCTTGTACAAAATAGAGTTGACTTTTTCTGTTGACTGAGCACTGATTGAACGATGAAATGAGTTTACAATAGACATGAGTGCATGGGATAGCTGACAATTTTGACTAAATCTCATCTGTCCATAATTGTGCCACGTGGCAATGGTTGGTGAAGTAAGTTGTAGGATCTAAATCTCTGTATTCGGGTCTACCCGATCCACCCATTAACCCGACAAATCTCAACCGTTCTTTAGCCAAATCAGACGAGTCAAATGATGCCACGTGTGATGTTGAGTTTTGAATTTGACCAACTATTGGATCTTCTTCTCAAATTCTCTTCATCTCCCTATAATCTTGATTTTCAGGTGTATTTTTAATATTTTGTATAATTATTTTTGTAAATAAAATTAGTTTTATTTTAAATTTTAGTTGTTTTTATTACTTTTAATTATAAGTAAATTAATATTAATATTTCTTTTTATTTCAATTATTCTTAACTAAATAATATTAGTTAGGGAAAGATGAAACTCTTAGGAAAGAAATATTATTTAATCAAATTCTATTTTAAATTTTATAAATTAAATTATTTCTATTTAATTTTATACATCTTTTATATTTTGAAATTTTTATTTATTGTAGACAAACAAATAAATTTGGCATAATAAATTATTAATATCTTCATATAAGGTATGGTAAAATGGTATTTTGACTTATTGTAGACAAATTAAATTTTGGCACAATAAATACTTAATCCATCATAAACTTAAATGGAAAATAATAATAATTTATATAATTAATCTTTTAGGCAATAAATCTAAAAAAAAGTAAAAAGAATTTATTAAATTTTATTTACTACTAAGAGTGGATTGACAACCCTAACTAATTCAATTTCATAGTTTCATTTAAATTAAATTATTTATATTCAAATTTTAATTTCAATTTTTAGATAAAATAAAATAAACAAATTAAATTTTTTTTCTGTAAATCGACCTCGGACTCACCGAGTTATAATATAACAAGACACTCTTGTATTTGGGAGTTAAAATTACTTTTAAGTTGTGTCAAGTTTTTGGCGTCGTTGCCAGGGAAAAGTATTTATTTTGCTTTGTTTTTCCGTTTTTTTATTTTTCTCCTATATGTAAAATCTCCTTTAAACCCCTTTTCCTTTCTCAAATTCTCTTCTGACCCAACATCATTTAGAATTTTCACTTTCATCCCAAATTGCTCATTTCTAAACTTGTAAAAATTACGGTGTGGTCATAAAATTATAAATAATATTTAATAAGATCGCTAGACGACATTTCTCACAATAATCAAGACTTGAACTTACATCTTGGACATATTTAGACTTATTTAGATTTAATTTAGACCAAACTAACTCTAACTACTAACTTTTAACTTACTAACTGCTAACTCTTAACTTTTATTAATTTTATTAATTTTAATTATTTAATTTTCAGTATTTATTTATTTTTTGTTGGTGGGTTCAACCACCATTTTTTCTTTTATTAGAATTCTATTTGAAACATTCGAAAGCGTTAAAATCTATTACTTCCGCTAGGTTTAGTGAAAATAGAGTCAATTGAAGTGGGTTAATATTTATGAAATGTGATACTTAAGGACGTAAAATATATACCAGTAGTCTCGCAATTTTATTTATGAAATATTCAAACATACAAAACGTTAAAAATAATGGAACGTTTAACTTGAAACTTGAAATTTCAAACTACTTATAAATTTGAGCTACATTGCATCTCTTCGTTAGTCCTTTGAAATTAGATGATCGGCATCCTTTGAAATAGTACTCTCGGAAATTGATTGGGTGACAGATCCATAAATTTCAGAAGTTTCAGCTATGCCACCGTCAACACAATGAATCTCTTCAAAACATCCTTGATGAACAATATTTGAAGCTCCATTGCATCCTCTAATCCTTGTTAGTTCTATGCCTACTTCTCTCATTGTAGGTCTCTTCTTCCCATTGAGATTCAAGCATCTTTTTGCAAGTTTAGCAACCATTTTAAACTCATCTTTACCACCCTCCTTCAGTATTTGAGCATCAAGGATTTCAAATAAACGATCCTCTCTCATAGCCCGTAGAAAGTATGCTGCCAAACTTTTGTCTTCTTCAGAGTTGGTCAAACGAATTGGTCTTTCCCCTGTTAATAGCTCAACAAGAACAACTCCAAAGCTATAAACATCACTTTTCTCCGTAAAATGACTCGACTGAAAATACTCAGGATCCAAGTATCCGAAGGTACCTTGGACTTGAGTAGTCAAGTGTGTTTGATCAACTGCAATAGATCTTGAAGCCCCAAAATCTGAAACTTTGGCACAATATTTATCATCCAAAAGTATGTTTGTAGACTTGATATCTCGATGATAAATAGGTATAGAAGCAGCTGAATGCAAATAGGATATAGCACCTGAAACATCAATAGCAATGCAAAGCCGCATTTCCCAAGAGATTCGAAAATCTTTGTTTTGATCATCTATGTATTGAGAGAGTGTTCCATTGGAAATGAACTCATACACTAAAAGAGGAACTTCAGTCTCCAAACAACAACCAAGCAACTTGACAACATTTCTATGGTTAATTTGAGATAAAATTACCACCTCATTTATGAATTCTTCAACTTTGCTCTCATCTATTATTTTGGATTTTTTAACGGCAACGATTTTTCCGTCTTCTAACATTCCTTTGTACACAGTGCCTTGGCCAACTTGACCAAGAATTCGATTCGTGTTGAAGTTATCAGTGGCCTTTTCTAATTCGTTTGAAGTGAACAACTTTGTTTTGTCAATACCACCTTCATTGGAAGATAACTCTTGCTGCAGTAATAAACCACCATTTCTTTTGAAGAACTTATGCTTGAGCTTGATTTCACCCCTTCTTCTGAAAAACTTGTACAGCCACAATGTTCCAGTGAGCAGAGACAACATTCCAAGCCCACCAATTGTGCAGCCTGCAGCAATCAAGGGCAAGCTGAATTTTTATATTCTTCATATGTAAAAGTATAATTCAAATTATTAATGTTTGTATCATTGAGAGTATTTTGGGAATGAATTTGGATTGTTTTTTAGCTTTAATATTTGAAGGGACGTTTAAAGAAGGAAAAGAAAGAAAAGAAGGAAAAAGAATTGTAGCGGGATAGGGGAAAGATAAAGCCACTAACTGTCAAGTGTGTGAGAGAATGATGAACATTAGCTACTTAATAAGAGTTAGGTGTTTAGTAATTAGTTTCGCTATTCTTCTTTTAAATTTACTGAAGTACTACAAAAGTGTGGGATGGATGGAAGAAGGTGAAGCCACTGGCTCAAATATTACTGTAGAAACGGCTCTGTAGAAACAGATAAAACAGAATGTATGTATACTTGTACCTATAATAATGAATTTGTCTCGAGATTTTTTGCGGAATCTTAATGAATGCGAAGTTCTTGATTGACATTGCAGTTCTTGGTTAAAGTCATAATGAACTGACGAATAATAACCACGAGGACATTCAGAGCAGTTGTATCCGCTTGTGGTATTACACATTAAGTAACCTGCACATAGCCTCAGAAAGCAACAGGAGAGAATTAATCAAACTAATTTTTTTATGGCTATAAAAATAGAGTAGAATTCATACCTTCACATAAGTCTGGGTAAGTACCAGATAATCTTCTGTCATTGCAAAGACAAAAATAACCTGAGCCTAATTGAACCAAACAGTAACCATCCAGATTACAACTTGTGTCTAAATTATATTCTTCACTACAAGTACTGTCTCCTGTTTTTCCCCACTCTAACTTAGCAGAAACATATTCTTTATTCTCCAAAACATTGGGGAATCTCAGGTAATTTGAGAAAAACCAATCTAGGTACACCACGGAAACAGACGTGCATACCTGTGAAATATTCTGAGAATAAACATACGATGAATAGGCATCGAGAACTTTAATAATAATACTACTTTGAGGAATGTTACATAACATATTACAGCAATCACTATTCTGAGTAGGATTGCATGTACAAATAGGCCTGCACCAACTTGAATCAATCTGCTGAGCATAGCTGTTACAGCCTATGGCAATGAACCTATTGTCCGTTTGCGAAAACGAAAATGGGGTGCCTGAAAGGTTAACGCCTTTAGCATTAATATTATGGCTCGTAGACTTCCTTCTGTTCAAAGGAATTACAGAAATATTGACTGAGATATACGCAAGGCCGCTGCCGTTGGACATGTATGGGGATAATTCTAGGTTGATGCTTTTAAGAAGAGCCTTCGGGGAGCGGGTAGAGTTGTTATCGCAGACAACTTCAAAACTCTTATCGAAGTAGCACCCTTCTCCGATTCCGAACGGGTACCTAATGTTGACACCTCCGCATTGATTTGGACAGCGCTCTTTTGCTTTAATGATTGGGCATAGTAACAAAATGATGTGCAGCAAAACCAGACCATAACGAACAGCCATTAATTGCATTTCATGTGTTGCATGCTATTCCATTTTCTAATTCAAGCGTCATTTATACAGTTATATTCAGTGCTTACAAAGTCTTCCAACTTGCAAGCAAAATGACCTTGACTTTAACCATTTTTTCTTTTACGTTATCATTTACCGATATTTACAATGAAAAGTCCACTAAAACTAACAATCAACTCCATAATACAAACTAGATACGGAACCACTAAACTGTGGACTTTTCACACACCCCCCCCCCCCCCCCCCCCCCCCCCCCCCACAAAAAAAAAAAACTTAACTTCAACGTCAAGGTTATTAAAAAAAGAAAAAAGAAAGGAACCCTGACATCAGTGATAATAAATGATAATTTGAATAGGTAATTTAAATGAAATCTCCCCTGACATCAGTGATAATAAATGATAATTTGAATAGGTAATTTAAATGAAATCTCCCTGACATCAGTGACAAATAACCGACTATTTGTTATTTTGTTAAATTGGAGGGTAAACGGCTATTTAATTATACTTGTAACTTATAAAAATAGTAAGGACAGGAAAAAACCATTAAATTGGTGCGTTAGATGAAGAAGATTTGATATTCTAATCCAATATTCCATTTTTTTATATTTTAAAATTCGGAAGAGTAAGCAAAATTCTAATATATTTTATTGTAAATTTAATAGCGTCTGAAAGGAACAGAATCATTTTCATTATTACGCTAGTCCAAAATAAAGTCTTAGTTAAATATAACAAACTAATTAAAGACTCCAGCTCAGTCTTCACATAAATAATATAATATTCAGCTTTACTCGAATTTATCTTCTTACTTTGCCTCAACCTCATTTCGCTTACCCATTCTTTGCAAATTTAAGGAAACTATAAAGAAACTTCGAATCATTTTCAGTATGGTAAAGCTAGACATCCCATTAAGCGTATTAAGCGTATCCAAAATAAATTACACTGACGTTATAAATGTCGAATCGTATATGATGCATGTTTTTGAGATAAGATTTGAGAAGAGTAGCGTTCTTTTCGATTCAATAATCAACAATTAATTCTCTGCTAGTTATTAAATGAGTGGTGATATTTGCACCTCACAAGTTTTATAAAACCACTTCACTTTCGGAAAATTATTAGAAGATCATATTATTTTTTTTAAATTCAAATAACGTCAAAATTTACAGAATTAATAAATTAAATCCATTTTTTTTGTGACTATGTTTTTTTATTATTATATTTGACTACCAAAGTTGCTTTTAACGTAAATTTAATATGACTATTTTACCCTCATAAGGTAAAAATATCAAAATATCTAAAACTTAAATTTAACTTCAATAATTTTTTTATAAAAAATTTATTGTTTTCGGTTCAATTCTAAAAGAATTAAAATTGCTAGATAGACTTCTACTGAAAGAATAGTTTTTATTATTATTGTGTCTATTCTCTGTACAAAGTTTTGCTTTTTATATGGGGGCAAGATACTTCGCATGGTAAGTGTTTACATGGCAAGAATCACTATTTAATTATACAATGATTTCATGAGATTATTCTTCTCATATTTACAATCTTGTTGATCTCCATCCCTAAAGACAAATTCTTACTTTGCATGCAAGATTATTACTGGACAGTTTCCACACGATTATGTGGCATTTGATTTGAACTCTTTTCTAACTTCCCCCTTCATGCTTAACTGTTTGTTTGAGACTTTAAGCTTGTCTCTTAGAAATTTGAAACGATCACATCTTAAGGGTTTTGTCAAAACATCTACCACTTGTTCCTTTGCCGATATATATCTCACCTCTTGCTCACCGTTTGCAATTTTTTCTCTCACGAAGTGTACATCAATTTCATTGTGTTTAGTTCGGGCATGAAATACTAGATTGGTGGCAAGGGATGCTACACTTGTGTTATCACAACAAATTACTGGTCTTTGTTTCAGCTTCATTTCAAGTTCTCCTAGTAAAGAACATATCCACATGATTTTAGCACTTGTATCGGCAAGGGACCTATATTCCGATTCAGTGCTAGAGCGTGCCACCACATTCTATTTTTTCAATCTCCATGAGATTAGATTACCACCAAGGAAGGTGCAGTAACCACCAACAAATCGTCTGTCATCTTGATCACTTGCCCAATCTGCATCAATAAAGCACATCAGTCTTGATTTTCCTCTTGTTGTGAAGTGTAGGCCATAATTCAAGGTCCCCTTTAAAATACCTGAGAACTCTTTTACACCCTTGCTAGTGAGATTGTTCAGGTGCTTCCAAATATTGCCTTAACATGTTCACTACATATGCTATTTCAGGCCTTGTTAAGGTAGGCATATTATAAGCCTTGAATTGCACTCTTGTACAAGGTATTGTCATCGAAGGCTTTCCCTATTTCCTTTCTCAACTTGATACTTGTGCTCATTGGTGTAGGCATGCTTTTGCAATTTTCCATTCCTGTTCTTTTTAGGAGGCCAGTAATGTATTTCCCTTGTGATAAATGCATTCCCTTAGCAGTTTTTTCTACTTCAATTCCTAAGAAGTATTTCAGCGAGCTAAGATCCTGTAAGTAATATGTCATCTACATACACAAGAAGCAGCACTGTGTTTTCATCTTTCTTTATAAAAAAATAGCAAGGTGTCTAACATTGAGTTTTTGAAGCCTCAGTCTTTGAGGGCTGAACTAAGCTTATTATATCAAGCCCTTAGAGCATGTTTGAGGCCATAGAGTGCCTTTTTTAACCTGCAAATATATTGTGGCTTTCTTTCATCCTTGAACCCTTCTAGTTGACTTATAAAAACTTCTTCACAAAGTTCACTATGCAGGAATGCGTTATTCACATCCACTTGTTTGATATCCCAATTGTTTATAACAGCTAGGTTCAACACAATTATGATGGTTGGTGATTTGGCCACTTGGCTGAATGTTTTAATAAAATTGATGCTTGTTATTTGATGAAACCTCGTCACCACAAGTCTTGCTTTATACCTAGGCATAGTACCATTTGTTAGCCTATATGGCTATAAATATTGATTTTGATGATAACAAACTACATGTATTTATTAAGCAAAGATTTATAAATTATGCTTTTATGATAAGAAAATGATTTTATGGAATTTAAGCATTTTGGACTAACATGAAAGCATTGTTAAAATATTTGATTGTGTTTTTAAATTTCGGATTTGGACCTATTTGAAATTATTTAAATGTTTTTGGGGCATTTTATAATTTCACAAAGTTTGGGCTAACTCATAATTTCAAAAAGTTTTGGGTTTGACAAAGCATTATTTAAAATTCTGAAATTGGACCTATTTGCAAACTTTTACAATATTTTGGGCCATACTACAGTTTTATAAAGTTTTGGGGTCAAAAGTGAAAATTCAGAAAAATGTCATTGTAGCAGGTTACTATAGCATCCGGCTTACCAGATACAAAATTCAAAAAACTGAAAACTGGGCAGAATGCACCCAAAATGAAAACGGCTTACCAGATTCCAATTCCGGCAAGCCGGATAGGCTAAATTCAAAATTTTGCCTTAACGGTAACAAAAATGCAGCTTACCGGATTCCATAAACGGCAAACCGGATTGCCAGAATGTGAGTAACGGTTAGTTTTTGAGTTCAAACTATATAAACTCAAAACCAATTCATTTTTGGGAATCCAAGCAAGCAAGAACAAGTGCACACAACATATATTGAGCTTCAACTTCGTGAATCATCATTCATAAAATCATCTTTATTCTTCAATTTGTATATCTACTCTTAAAGAGAGATTCATTGTTGTATTTTTCATTTCTCATCAATTTGTGAGTGTACAAGTGTGGGAAACACTTGGGGTGAAGAGATTGGAGATATAATCTCTTGTTGTAAAGGTTTATTGACACCTTAGAAGTCAATTGTAATCGTTTGAAGCCTTGGGAGGCTTGGATAGTGAAATTCTCAACCCGGGTGAGCTTGGAGGCGTGGACGTAGGCAGGGATAGCCGAACCACGTAAAAATCATTGTGTTCGTTTTTCTCTTCCCTTACTCTTTTAATTATTGTGTCTTTATTGAACTTATTACTTTCAATTTTTATTAAGACATTAGATTGCTTGTTGTGTGGATTTGCTAGGATAATTTTTAAATTTCCAATTCACCCCCTTCTTGGGTTGCACACTTATATTTCATTTGGTATCAGAGCGAGGTGCTCTTGTGTAGACTTAATCGTCTAGAGTTAAAGATCCATAGCAACCCAAATTAGCTCAACTATCATGGAAGGACAATCTATCACTAGACCTCCATTTTTCGATGGGAATGATTATCCTTATTGGAAAACTAGGATGAGAATTTATTAACAAACTTTAGATTATGAAATTTGGGAAGTTGTTTGTGATGATTTACTTATTCCTAGAAAGAATGCTTTAAGTGAGTTAGATAAGAAAAAGATGTCTTTAAATTCCAAAGGTATGAATGCTTTATTTTGTGCCTTTGATAAAAAGGAATTTTATAGAGTTTCAAATTGTTCTAATGCTTATGAAATTTGGAGAAAACTCGAAATTGTGTATAAGGAGACTACAAAGGAGGAGGAATTTCATGAAGTGTCAAATTTGGCACTTATGGCAATTGGAGATGGCTCGGATGATGAACTTGAAGAGGTAAATGATCTTCCTACATATGGTGAATTACATGATGCTTTTAAAGAATTGCATGATAATTGGATAAAAATTGGTAAAAAGAATGCATGTCTTAAAAAGAAAATAGTAGAGCTCAAAAATGAAAATGAATCTCTATGTGCAAAGATTACATGCCTAGAATTAGAGAATAAACCATTGCATGATAGAGTTGCATTGTCAAATGAGAAACCTAGTACTTCACATGAGCATCTAGAATCATATGTAGATGACTTGAAAAATGAAAATAATGCTTTACAAAAATGCAATGATTCATTAAATAAAAATATTAAAGGACTAGAGTTAGATAATAAAATGTTGCATGATAGAATTGCATCATTTAAAGGTGAACTAAGTATTTCGTATGTGCATGAAAAATTACATGTTGATAAATTGATGAAAGAAAATGATGTGCTTAAGAAAAAGAGTAATGAGCTCAATGAAATTGTGTTAAAATTCACAAATGGTCAAAAGAATTTAGAAAAATTACTAAGCACTCAAAAATGTGTGTTTGATAAAGGAGGACTTGGGTATAAGCCTTACTTGAAACAAAATTATTATAAGAATTATTTTGTTAAAGCTACTTCCACAAGTGATCATAAGATTGTTTGTCATTATTGTAATGGAAATGGTCACATGAAGAATAAATGTCCAATTAAAAGAAATGCTTATTATGGAGCAAAAAGTATTTGGATTCCAAAAGGAACCATTGCTAACACTCAAGGACCCAAGAATATTTGGGTACCAAAATGCACAACTTGAACAATTTTTTGTAGGTACCACAAATAAGGAATGGTGGAGAGTTCCTTGATGAAGCTTGTGAGGATAATCATTTGAGCATGATTTAGGAGAAAAAGATGAGGCAAGATGATTTAATTGTTTTGGTAATAGTTCTTGTCATATTAATTTTGTTGAATGGATCATGATAAATGGATAATAGCTTGAATTTGTGAAAGTTTACGTGTATGTTTACATGATTAAATTGTGTTTAATATTGAATGCTTTATCATGATGCATGACTATATATATATATATGATGATAGCTTGTCAACTCATCATGATGAATTTGTTTTGATTTTAATGATTATGTAATGCCTAAGCATGATAAATAAGTGATATGCTTTAATTATCAATCTTTGAATACTTATATGTTTCATGATTGTGTAAAATATATACTTGATGAATGAATTATATGTGTGAATTCTTGTGTCATTGATTATGTAATATCATCATTCATTTATAAAATTGACATCATTCTTTGATACGATTTCATATGTTTAGTCTTGTATGTATATATGTTTCATACACTATTGGCTTATTGAAAAGTTAAATGATTTTTAACATATCAATTTCTAAGACAAAAATAAATTTGTGTTTATAATACAAGTCTAAGAGCTTACAAAATTTCAAAAATATTTTCCAAAGCTTAACCGGTATACCACTTCTAATCAACCGGAAAGCTGTTTTTCATTTTGGAGCTCTCGGGTTGAAATTCGGATAACCGGATTTTCAATCCGGAAAATCGGATTTGCTAAGCCTCCTCTCTGCTTCATAACCGGTCTACCGGTTCTTCAATCCGGCAACCCGAATTTGGAAGGCACTCACTGCCTCACAACCGGTCTACCGGTTAGCAAAACCGGAAAGCCGAATTCGCATGGAAGTTTGCTGGAACAAAACCGGATTTCCAGTTCAAGTCAATCTGGAAAGCCGAATTTGTAGTGTTTCTCAAAACCGGCCAGCCGTTTAAGAAAACCGGCAAGCCGAATTCATGCTTCTTTCTTTCAGGTCAATTTCCAGCCAACCGGATCACTCATCCAGCAAGTCGAATTCGAGGGTCTCTTAAACTGTTCATCTTCTTCTTCATTTCGGCAAATTGGTTCTCATTCTCTCTCCAAAAATGGTTTCTTCCTTCATTCTTTTGTCATTCCAAAAATCCATCATTCTCATTCGTTTTCAATCCAAATTGATTCATATAAATTATTCCCCATCTATTCTTGTGTCTAAAATCATTTTAATTGATTCAAACTTACTCATTTTACTCAATATCTTGAAAAATTCAAATTTGTGCATTTTGAATATTTCAAATTACCACTTCCATAGTGTACTCTCCTTATGGATTTTACCATAGTTTTCTATTATATTATGCACCTACATTTTCATATGCATTGTTGCTTTCATTGTGGATTGATGATAATTATTGTTTGATATTTGGATGTTTTATATTTGGATAATGTGGATCTAATGTGCTTATCTTGACTTTTTGATGATTAAGAGGGAGATATGAGATGTAAGGGAGAAATACATCTACTTTGAGATTCTTAAGCATATGTTGATTTTGATGATTCTATTGTATTTGATGAAATTTGATCTTATGCAATCTATGATTAATGAATAAATGCATTTTTTTTGTACTTTATCGATGTATTGTTGAATATGTCTTACTTGTTTTAAATGATATCAAAAAATGGAGAAATTCATATACTTCAATATTTTTAAGCATATGAGATTTTTTTTTGTTATATTGAAATGTCACATTAGATATTTGATGAGTTTAGTTGTCTTTATTTATAAAATGTGATTGATAATTATGAAGCTTGAATATTTGATAATATGCATGCCAATTTGGTAAACAAATCAAAACCTCTTTGCAAAGAGTAATTTTAAAAAATTCGGCATGAACTTGGGATGATTTGATTTCTTGATGATTTTCATAATTGATGATTATATGTGCGTTGCTTGATAAATTGATGGAGTTGTTGGTTTGTTATAATTGTTTAAGCTTATATGGAAGTGTTTTTAACCATGTTGTATATTTCAAGATTTGTTCATTTTAAGGGGAGATTTTACCGAAATTTTTGCTCGTACAAAATAGGTAATATTTTCATCGAATTATTATTATTATTTATCTTGTTTCGATTGCATATATCTATATTTCCTTTTTACGATAAAGGGGGAGATAAATATGATATGTTTTTGGATAAAATCATTTTGGTTAAATTTTTAAATTGGCCATATATTTAGGGGGAGCATATAATATGATTTTGAATAATATGCATTTTGAACTTTTTTGTTGTCCAAATGGGGAGACAAAATAATATATCATTTTGATGTGGTCAAAAGAAGCAGAATAATATGCATTTTGAGTAATTGTTTTGATAATTGATATTTGATTATGATGATGATTTTGAGATATGATGATTTGATTACATGGGTGTTTTATATGATAAATTCATGCTATGAGTTGTTGACTTGGTAATTGATGGAATAATGGTTCATGATATTTTAGTGTGATGATTTGTGTATGGAGTTGGCTTTTATCATGATCTATAATAATTTGGATGTGATATTACTAATCTTGTATTTAAAGTGATGCTTGTTGTTAGGGGGAGATTTTGACGAAATTTCTACTCAAACAACATGGGTAACAAATTTGCTATTTTTATTCTTTTCCTTTACGTTTTCTTTTTTATGATGAAGGGGGAGAAAAATACATGTTTTCAAATTTTTAAAAATTTGCTACTTTTGTCTTTACCAATTAAGTTTTTCTTTTTGATGATGAGGGGGAGAAAAATCCATGTATTCAAATCATTTTTTAACTTGCATTGATTGAGGGGGAGCTTTTCAAAACTATATTAAATTTTTATTGTGCTTTGTCATCATCAAAAAGGGGAGATTGTTAGCCTATATAGCTATAAATATTAATTTTGATGATAACAAACCACATGTATTTATTAAGTAAAGATTTATAAATTATGCTTTTATGATAAGAAAATGATGTTATGGAATTTAAGCATTTTGGACTAAAATGAAAGCATTGTTAAAATATTTGATTGTGTTTTTAAATTTCGGATTTGTACCTATTTGAAATTATTTAAATGTTTTTGGGCCATTTTATAATTTCATAAAGTTTGGGCTAACTCATAATTGCAAAAATTTTTGGGTTTGACAAAGCATTATTTAAAATTCTGAAATTGGACCTATTTGCAAGCTTTTACAACGTTTTGAGCCATACTACAGTTTTATAAAGTTTTGGGGTCAAAAGTGAAAATTCAGAAAAATGTCACTGTAGCAGGTTACTGTAGCATCCGGCTTACCGGATACAAAATTCGAAAAACCGAAAACTGGGCAGAATGACCCAAAATAAAAACGGCTTATCGGATTCCAATTCCGGCAAGCCGGATAGGCTAAATTCAAAATTTTGCCTTAACGGTAACAAAAATCCGGCTTACCGGATTTCATAAACGGCAAATCGGATTGCCCAGAATGTGAGTAATGGCTAGTTTTTGAGTTCAAACTATATAAACTCAAAACCAATTCAGTTTTGGGAATCCAAGCAAGCAAGAACAAGTGCACACAACATATATTGATCTTCTACTTCGTGAATCATCATTCATAAAATCATTTTTGTTTTTCAATTTGTATATCCACTCTTAAAGAGAGATTCATTGTTGTATTTTTCATTTCTCATCAATTTGTGAGTGTACAAGTGTGGGAAACACTTGGGGTGAAGAGATTGGAGATATAATCTCTTGTTGTAAAGGTTCATTGACACCTTGGAAGTCAATTGTAATCGTTTGAAGCCTTGGGAGGCTTGGATAGTGAAATCCTCAAGCCGGGTGAGCTTGGAGGCGTGGACGTAGGCGGGGATAGCCGAACCACGTAAAAATCATTGTGTTCGTTTTTCTCTTCCCTTACTCTTTTAATTATTGTGCCTTTATTGAACTTATTACTTTCAATTTTTATTAAGACATTAGATTGCTTGTTGTGTGAATTTGTTAGGATAATTTTTAAATTTCTAATTCACCCCCCCTCTTGGGTTGCACACTTATATTTCACCATTTGGATTGCACTTCACCTTGTAAACCTATTTATTTCCCATTTTCTTCTAATCTTGGGAAGGTGGAACTAATTCCCAGGTTCCGTTTTTTTGAAGTGATTCAAACTCTTCCCTTTTGGTTGTCTCCCATTTATTTGTTTTTCAAAGCCTCTTCTACACTTGTTGGTGTGTCAATTATCTCTTTTGTTAATCTTTTTGCTGTGTAAATTTTTTGTTTATATATTGTTTTAATCGAATTTGCTAGGATAATTTTTAAATTTTCAATTCACCTCCCCTCTTGGGTTGCACACTTATATTTCACCATTTGGATTGCACTTCACCTTGTAAACCCATTTATTTCCCATTTTCTTTTAATATTGGGAAGGTGGAACTAATTCCCAGGTTCCGTTTTTTTGAGGTGATTCAAACTCTTCCCTTTCGGTTGTCTCCCATTTATTTGTTTTTCAAAGCCTCTTCTACACTTGTTGGTGTGTCAATTATCTCTTTTGTTAATCTTTTTGCTGTGTAAATTTTTTGTTTATATATTGTTTTAATCGAATTTGCTAGGATAATTTTTAAATTTCCAATTCACCCCCCCTCTTGGGTTGCACACTTATATTTCACCATTTGGATTGCACTTCACCTTGTAAACCCATTTATTTCCCATTTTCTTTTAATCTTGGGAAGGTGGAACTAATTCCCAGGTTCCATTTTTTTGAGGTGATTCAAACTCTTCCCTTTTGGTTGTCTCCCATTTATTTGTTTTTCAAAGCCTCTTCTACACTTGTTGGTGTGTCAATTATCTCTTTTGTTAATCTTTTTGTTGTGTAAATTTTTTGTTTATATATTGTTTTAATCGAACTTTTGCTAGGATTTGATTTGAACCGTATAGTGGTGTTTCTCACCAGATCTAAGTCAAATCTGATTAAAACAAATAAATTTATTTTTTTTAGTGATAGATTGGGCTAGCAAAGATTAGGGTTTAGGTGTGTATTTCTGTTATTTAGGGTAGGAGGAATAGTTGAGGTGAGGTGATCTGAGAGGTGATTTAGGAGGTGAGCTAAGGTAATTTGGGAGATGAGCTGAGGTAATTTGAGAGGTGATTTGTAAGGTAAGCTGAGGTCATTTATAAGGTGAACTGAGTATAAAATAATATGGAGAGCTTTGTGGGTTAATTTAGGGAGTTGACTTGGGGAGCTTAAGAAAGCTCAGTGTATAGCTCTAGTAAACTTAAGGATAGCTTTAGAGAGCTTCTCAAAGGTTCTTAGTGTAAGTTAGTTGAACTCATAAAGGAAATGCAATTTGGGCAACAAAACCGTTATAATAAGCAGAGAATAAGCATAAATAATAAACAGAAAATACAAGATTTTACGTGGTTAAGCCTTGTGATGTACATCCACGGGAGTACTCTGAAATGCAAGTAACGCAACCCAAGAGGGGGAATGAATTGGGTTTTTAAAAATTATGCAATACAATTCACACAAACAACAAATCAATCTAACGGCTTAATGAAATAGAAAACAATAAATTCAAACAAGTATAAAAATAAAAGAGTAAGGGAAGAGAAAAACAAACACACGGATTTTTACGTGGTTTGGCAATCCCCGCCTATGTCCACGCCTCCAAGCCAATCAAGCTCGAGGATTTCACTATCCAAACCTTCTAAAGTTTCAAGTTCTTACAATTGACTTCCAAGGTGTCAATGAACCTTTACAATCAAGAAATTATCTCCCCAATCTCTTTATCCCAAGTGTTTCTCACATTTATACACTCACAATTTGATAAGAAATGAAAATTATAACAAAAACTCTCTTTAAGAGTGGACATGCAAATAATAGCCCAACAATGATTCAATTTATGATGATTTGCATTTTGGAAGCTCAATATATGTTATATGATCTTATATTTGCTTGCATTAGTTCTTAAAATGAAATTGGAGTTGAATTTTTAGAGTTAAAGCCCAAAAACTAGCCGTTATAGGCAAATTCCCGCACCCAAGTGGTTAGCCGCTTGATTTATCCGGCTAGCCACTTATGAACAGTGATATTACCGTTATTTTTAAATTTGCTACACTTACACTATTTACTAAAATTACACTTTTGGCTCAACACGTTCTGTGATTATACTACGGCCTAAAACGTCATAAAATTTTGCATATACGTCCAATTTCAGAATTTTCTAACAATAATTGTCTTTCCAAAACTTTCTGAAATTATTATATGACCCCAAAGATATTATTATTTCGCAAAAAGGTTATTTTTAACATAATACCCATATTTTTCAAAGTTCTCAAAACCTTTCATTTTAGTCCAAAATATTCATAAATTATAGTATAGCCCAAAATATTTCAAATGTTTGTAAAAATGTCCAACTCCTAAATTTAATAATAATACTTATTAAAATCAAATATTCCTAAACTTAGCATTTAAGTCCAAATTACTCAAATCCACAAAATACTTTACTTTATAAAAATAAAACTTTTTAGTTTATGAAAAGTATTTAATTAAATTAATCTCTTGAGCTTCTCAAATGCTAAATCATGTATCAATTAAATCATACCGGTTTTACAAGAATTTATCGCACTAATTTGTCTGTTTGAGCTCTAAACTTTATTATTTATTTCGCCGTTGTCCGTTGAGTATCTTAAACTTAATTTCACTTGATTCACTTACATAAATATTACCCTTCAAAAACTAGTGAAAATGTAAAATACAATATTTATTAAATTACTAAATACATATGTTTGTTATTATCAAAATTATATTATGAGTAGCCCTTTAGGCTAACAATCTCCCCTTTTTTTTATGATGACAAACATCTCATGTATTTTGACATTATACTCCCCTTTAATACATGGCATATATAATTAGATAAATTAAATTAAAAAAAACTCCCCCTGAATATTTCAAAATTATGCACAAATACTTTAAGATCAAAATACATATTATATGTCTTCATATTCAAAATACATGACTTCTCCCCCTTCATCATCAAAATTACTAGAAATTCATGCTAAGATCGATAATATGGCAATGGTTAATCAAGAAACATATAATAACCAAAATTCCAATTAACCATAAAATGATCATGAACCAACATTTCATCAATTCATCAAGCAACACATAAGAATTAAGCATATAATTAACCAAAGAGTTATAAGATTCTAAGAATCTGAAAACATCATATGAATGTAACATATCCGAAGATCAAATAACAAGCATCCTCAATCCACAAATTAAAAACAATATATCCAAATATCAAACAACAACATATCATCCGCAAATTAAAAACAACAATGCATGGAGAGATGTAGTGCAGAGTGACAAATGAAAAATAAAAAAATAAAAATAGAGTGCTAAAGAGATGGTGGATGTGATGAAGAGGATGGTGGTGGAAATCCAAGAGCGGCAAATCGTTACTGCTGGCCATCAAGAAGCTGCTGTTGTTGATCAAATAAGCGCTGCTGCTGCTCAAAGAGACGCTCTCGCTTGGAAATAGACTGAAGGTGAGAAGCTTCAAGCTGGGATTGATGTTTGTCTTGCCGCTCAGAAAGTGAATCCACTTTAGTTAACAGCTGCTGCAACGGATCTTCAGAGTCAACAGAAGTAGAGTGGGAAGGGCCCTCGGATGGTGGAGGACGTGAGCAATGTGGAGCACTAAGATCATGAAGCAAGTGTGGGGGATGGACATCGTTAAAGAAACGATGATCTGTAGGAGCAAGTTTCGTAACCTTTTTGTTTCTTTGATCTTTATACCATCTATCGTTCCTCCAATAAAAACCTAAATTATCGATTTCTTCATCGCCTAATTCCCTCGAATTCAAGGAGATTGGCTTGGTGATAGGAACTTGGAAATACTCTAGAATTCGGATAATAATACTAGCATAAGGAAGGGATCTTTTGGCTAAACAGGAAGTGCTAAGCATATGATGAAGGATATATAACCAATATTTAGTACCCTCTCCTCTAAAATACAGTCCAATATGGCTACATCTAAATGGCTAACTTCATCGGCATGACCAGACCTAGGAGTAATAACACAATGAAGAATATAATGAAGAATTCTAGTTTGAAGAGGTAAGGCTTGAGATTTCAAAGGTGATTGACAAAACATAGAGGACAAATCACGCTGTCGATAATTTTTTCGAACAACATTCTCAAGTGAAAACCAAGGATATTTTGGCTCAAGCACTATAGAGTTTCAATCCCTCATTTGGAGTTCTAAGGATAGAATTTAACAAAGCAACATCAAATTCAATATGAACTCCCCCAACATTAGTAACAATTCTATTCGAAACTTTCATATCCATATTCGAATAAAAAACCTTGACTAAATTTTCATAATAATGTTCATTAACAACCAATACATTCTTCCATCCCGTAGCAATAAGGAAATCTTTAAGAGATTTATCATAAATTTCTAAATTCTCCATATTACTAAGATTGACAAAATAAGGAGTAATAACTGACTTTGGCTTGAAATTGGCGAGAAAATGTTTCTAAAGCAAGGGTCATGGAAAATGAGTCAAAATAAACTCTGAATTGTCACCATGATCATCCTTACACTTCTTGGCCACGTGTTTTCCCTTAGATTTGTCACCACCTGCCATTGTTGGAAGAAAAATAAGCTTAAAAATGCAATTTCTGGTTTAAAAAATTTGAGTGAAATGGATTTGTTTGAGGTAAGAAAATCAATTGTAGAGATGAATGCAGCCATTTTATGATGTAGATTGAATTAAAAATGGGCTAAAGGAAGCTTGAAAATGAAGAGAGAAACAGGTAGAGTGAGATTTGATTTTGGGTTTTATGTGGAGAGTTGATGAAATGTTGTTTTGAGAGTGAAAATTGAAAGAGTAATGGATGAATAATGATTTGAGTGATTGATTTTAACAAGAAAATGAGTGAAAGATGATGAGATTTGAGAAAGAAAATGGAGAAGCATTATTCACACGTGAGAGAGAAAGATGAATAAATGAAGAACAAACGAAGAAATGATGATGGATAAGTGTGTAATGAAGATGAAATGCATGGGTATTAGTTTGAATGGTTGATTTGAGCACAAAAATGGATGAAAAAGGAAGAAATGGGAAGTGAAAATAGAGAGGTGTTTCACAGTTTGGGTGAGAGAAAGAAGAAGTGCAGAAAAATAACAAGTGAAGAAGAAGAAGTAAAAAAAAAAAAAAACCTGTGACCAAGCGGGTAGCCGCTTAGGGGCAAGCAGGTAGCCACTTGCTCTCGGGTTTGGGACAGTTTCCAAGCAGCTAGCCACTTGGAACAGGTGGTTAGCCGCCTAGTTGCTGTCCATCTGCACTTTAGTTGATTTCCGGCTAATTTTAATCAATTTCGTGATCATTTCATGATCCCAAAACATCTCAAGAGCCAATTTCATGCATGAATCATGATTTTAAACATGCCAAAGATGATTAATTCAAACAAATAATCTATCCAACAAGCATATATTCATGAAGCACATAAACATTCAAAAATTAATAAGTCAAACACCTCATATATCTAACATGCTCAAACACTTCATAAACATCAACAATCATCAAGCAAACAATTTTAATAGTTTCAATAATATAAAGAGAGATGTTAATCCAAAAATTTCATCATCCCAAGTTCATGCCGAAGTTTTGAAAATTGTTCTTCGCAAAGGGATTTTGTAAAAATATCAGCAAGTTTTTATTCCGTAGAGATAAATTCTAATGCAATATCACCCTTTTGTACATTATCTCTCAAGAAATAATGTCTAATCTCTATATGCTTGGTTTTAGAGTGCTGAATGGGATTCTTTGAAAGATTTATGACGCTAGTATTATCACACTTAATAAGAATTTGTTGAAGATTAATACCATAGTCCCTAAATGTTTGTTTCATTCAAAGTACTTGTGCACAACAACTACATGCGGAAATATATTCTGCCTCAGTCGTTGAGAGTGCTACCAAATTTCGTTTCTTACTAAACCATGAAACAAGTGAATAACCAAGAAAATGGCAAGTTCCACTAGTAATTTTCCTATTGACCTTGTAACCGGCAAAATTGACATCCGAATAACAAGTTAAATCTATATGAGTTTCTCTAGGATACCAAAGGCCAATATCTATGGTTCCACTCAAATAACGAAAAATTCTTTTAACAGCAAGCAAATGAGATTCCTTGGGATATGATTGAAATCTTTCACACAAACATACACTAAACATGATATCGCGTCTACTTGCCATTAAGTAAAGCAAAGAGCTGATCATACCTCAATACTTTTTAATATCAACCTCTTTACCTTTTTAATCTTTATCAAGCTTGATTGTTGTGCTCATTGGAGTATTCTTGGTATTTGATTCATCAATGCCAAATCTCTTGAGCAAGTCTTTGACATATTTGGCTTGGTTGATGAAGATCCCCTCATTGTTTTGTTTGATTTGAAGGTCTTTAGAGAGACATATACTGAATGTTTACACAACTTGAAAAAAGTTCTTAAAAGGTGTGAGATGACTAACTTAGTACTCAATTGGGAAAAATGTCACTTCATGGTGCAAGAAGGCATAGTGTTGGGTCATAAGGTGTCCAAAAATGGTATAGAAGTAGATAAAGCAAAGATAGAAGTGATAGATAAACTGCCACCTCCCACTTCAATCAAGGGGATTAGAAGTTTTTTGGGTTATGATGGGTTTTACAGAAGATTCATAAAAGACTTTTCCAAGGTAACTAAACTACTATGCTCATTACTAGAACATGACAAGCCTTTTTGTTTTGATAAAGATTGTCTTCAAGCCTTTGGAGAATTAAAGAAAACTTTGATCACTGCACTAGTGGTTATATCACCAGATTGGACTCTACCATTTGAACTGATGTGTGATGCCAGTGACCATTCTATTGGGGCAGTGTTGGGGTAGATGAAGGATAAGATTTTCCACTCTATATACTATGCCAGCAAAACTCTTACTCAAACTTAGATTAATTACACCACTACAGAGAAATAATTGCTAGCAGTAGTATTTGCTTTTGATAAATACATACCTTACTTAGTGGGTACTAAAGTGACAATGTATACAAACCATGCAGCCATCAAGTACCTAATCTCAAAGAAAGATGCTAAACCGAGATTAATAAGATGAATCTTATTGCTTCAGGAGTTTGATTTGTAAATTTAAGATAGAAAGGGGACTGAGAATCAAGTAGCAGACCATCTATCTAGGCTAGAAGCAAACACAAGCACATTGACAAAAAATGATATCACTGAAACTTTTCCTAATGAACAACTGTTAGTAATACAAGTAGCACAGATGCTGCAGCAATCAAGATCTCCATGGTATGTAGATTTTACTAACTACTTAATAAGTGGATTGCTACCACCTGAGTTGAAGTTTCAGCAGAAAAAGAAATTTCTTCATGGTGTTAGAAGCTACCAGTGGGATGACATTTGTATAAATTGTGCTCAGATCAAGTAATATGAAGATGTACTTCAAAGGAAGAAATTTCTCATATATTGGAATCCTGCCATATTGCAGCATATGATGGAAGACATTTTGGTGGTCACAGAACAATTGCTAAGGTTCTGCAATCAGGTTATTACTGGCTTTCTATTTTTAAAAATGCTTATGAGTTTGTTAAATGTTGTGATAGGTGTCAAATGACAGGAAACATAACTCAAAGACATGAAATGCCATTGACGAACATTTTGGATCCTTTTCTATCATCCTTTGGGAACTTATATATCCTGTCTGCTGTGGATTATGTCTTCAAATAGGTAGAAATTGTAGCATTAACTATAAATGACGCTAGAGCAGTAGTGAACTTCCTTCATAAAAATATTTTTTCTAAGTTTGGCACTCCACGAGCAATTATTAGTGACGAGGGTACTCATTTTTGCAACAAAGTATTTACTGCAGCTATGGTGAAATATGAAGTTAGGCATAAAATAGCAACATCATATCACCCACAATCTAATAGCCAGGCCGAAGTGTCGAATAGAGAGATTAAGAAAATCTTAGAAAAAGTGGTGAACCCATCAAGGAAGGATTGGTCATTGTGCTTACATGTGATGAGTCCTTGTGCTTACATGACTCCCTGTGGGCTTACATAATAGCATACAAGACATTATTAGGCATGTCTCCCTATCGAATTGTGTATGGGAAAGCTTGCCACTTGCCACTCGAATTAGAGCACAAAGCATACTAAGCATTGAAGCAATTAAATTGGGATATACATGCTCTAGCAAAGTAAAGAAAACTTTAACTAGGTGAACTTGATGAATTACAGCTGTTCTTATATGAAAATGCAAGAATTTATAAAGAGAGGACAAAACACTAGCATGATAAACATATCCAACATAGGAAATTAAGCCCTGATCAACTAGTGCTGCTCCATAATATGAGGTTAAAACTACTTCTAGGAAATCTGAAATCTCGATGGTCTGGACCTTTCAAGCTACTCAGAATTTATCCTCATAGGGTTGTTGATCTCTTAGATGAAAATACAGGCCAGGAATTCAAAGTCAATGGGCACAGAGTTAAGCATTATATGCATTCAGTTGCAGATTGTTCAAAGGAGGTCTTCCTTCTTAAAGAACCAAGTTTATGAGCACTCAAGTAAGGTCAGACTGAAGGGCCTTAAATCAAGCACTCAAAGGGAGGCAACCTATTATGGAGGTAGTCATTTCAAATGAGATGGATCCTCCTTGGTTTTGTTAAATACTTTTCCTCTTATTTTATTTTATTTAATTTTTTATTATTTATTGTTATTTATTTTTATTTCCCTTATTTAGGATCGTGTAACTTTTATTTTTATTTTTTTCTTTTTTTAAGGATTGTTTTATTTTTAATTCAGGATTGGTTTTATTTATTTTTGAATTTCTCAAGAGAAATGTGTGTGACAGATGGATTCAATACTAACAACTTGGAGATGCAATATTAATATATTTCAGAGGTAAACTACGTGTCAGTAGCTATTTGAGGAGAGTTTGTAACCGTTACTAGAGCATACAATTGAGTGCTGCAACAACCAATATTACCATTACAGTACTTTCATCACATAGCCTCCTACTTTACCGTTGGAGATAACAAGTGATAGATGGTTGGGTGGATTTTGATAGAAATTGAGGAAGAATATCTCTTAAATTAATGCATTAATTTCTCTTGCCTATTTTTATGGGAAATGCTTAATAAATTTTAAAAAAATCCTCCTTAATTTATCTCTTTTATCGGATTTGTCTTCATTTAATTCCACCCATTTAAGGGCATTACTATGCTTAGTGACCTCTGACATTATTTTCCTTCTCCTTCACAGTTATGACTCAAATACTTCTTAACTTATTATTCCCATTTTACTCTTGGGCATATTACCATTGAATTCTTACTGCTATAATAATGCCAAGGTACAAAAGGACAACCAACCGACTAAAAGATCCTTCACGATTCCAAAGTTACCATACATAAGAAAAATATGAAGAATTCATTGAACCGCAAAAGATTCTAGAAGAAAAAGGGTTTCAGTTCCCACTTAAACCCATGGGAATTATGCAATCATTATACAATACTGCAGCAAAGCGCAGGTGGCTAAAGTTTTGTAATCACCCTCGAGACCCTGTGTTGCCAGTAGTGAAAGAATTTTACGCCAATTTGGTAAGCCCTGGTCAACACAATATTTGGGTAAGAAACTCGTTTATTCCATTAGATTCTCGAGTTATAAATGCTTTCTATAATTTACTTGCTGAAATTAATCGCGCAAAGATGGAACAAAATTTTCACGACACTTACAATAGAGGATGCATCTTAGGCTAATGAGGAAGGGCGTGTAATTAATATGATAGATTTAAAACACATTGCTAAGGTGTGGGTGAAATTTCTGAAATTCAGACTTATGCCAACCACCCACACCATTACTGTTTAACAAGAAAGGTTGGTAATGTTGCATGTTATTGTTAGAGGGCTTCCCATACATGTGGGAAGCATTATCAAAAAAGAAATTTGGGGTTGTGCCATGAAAAACCACAAAGCAGATGCCTTGCTATTTCTTTCGCTCATCACCAATATTTGCGTGGTATCGGGAGTTTGTCTTGATGCAAAAGATAAGCATGGTAAGAATAATGGTGCTCTTACTGCACGCACCATCGAGAGAATTGCTGGTGAAGTTGATGGAGCCCCATCTAAACCAGCCGCTATAACGAGGACAAAAAGAGCTATTGGGTTATAACAGAGAATCCAAGCACTGAGCACCAGCATCACTCAATGTGCTGAATCTCAGTAAAGGGAAAACAATCAGTTTTGGAGCTATTTATAGCACCTGAAAAGCCATCTACACCAATTTATTGTATATATGAAAAGTACCCACCAAAATTTCCCTGATTTATTACTCCAGTAATACAATTTTGATACCAACACTACAGAGGCTCCAGCAGAAGTCAGTGAAGAAGTTATTGACACAGATGAACCAGAAGAGGAAGCTACAGAAGAACCATAAGTAGAGGCCGAATCAGATCATAATGACCAATCAGACTAGCCAGAAGAAGAGGATGTTAAGTCCGCAACCGACAATTCCCCAACAGAGGCAGAGGAAGAGCCTGAAAAAAACTCAAGGAACCCCCAGTCAGGACCTCTTCTAAGTTTAGAAAAAAAAACACATTATACAAGAAGAGGAAGATGAACCCATAAATGAGCTTTTTATTCTAGTCCTTTCTAGAAATGGTAGGGAAAAAGTAATCACCCCTCTTGCCTCTAGCGAAGAAGCCGAGCAAATTGATCTTAAGCTGGAAGCTGTAGCAGCCACAGTCACTCATAAACCCACAGATACAAAGCAGCTGCTTGATATCATTGCCGCCATCACAACTGAGGGACATCTCACTCAAGCCCAGCTCCAGCCCCTCCACAACAAACTCCCAGCAAACCTACTTGTGCTAGTCTTAAAGGACCCAGCAAAAGAAATGGGGGCACTTCTAGAGGCGTTGCTGCAGCAGCCTCACCAGAATAAAGAATGACCAGATATGTTTCAACCAAGCAGGCTGCCCCAACTGCAACTCTTCCCACCAGCCCATTACAGAAAAAGAAAAACTGTTGCCAGCTACCTCACCATAAGAATCCCTTAAGGATAGGCTGCGAAGTGCATCCAAAAAGCATTGAAGTCACTACACCATGTTGCGGCATTGTCTAAACCACAGAGGAGTATACCTTTATTGCTAGTTATTTTATTTATTTCTGAAAAACCTTTCTGTCAATAAGTTTTCATTTTCTGATTCATTCTATATGTACTTGTCCGGTTATGTGGTTTTGTTTTGTGTGCTTGTGGGGGTTGTGTTTCTTTGTGTTTCTGAATGTGCGTTTGAGTTTGTGTTGTGTGAAGCTTTGTTATCTAATATTTGTATATTGATTTGAAAACTTAATGAAGATAAAATGAGTGTTATTCAATATTTATGAGAATGCCAAATAGAGATAATTGTAGATGGAGGTTGAAATTCTGTCTTGACACTTAGATTTTGATTGGGTTTTATGAAGATGTTGTAGCAAAGCCAAGGAAACAAAAAAGGAGTAGAATATCTCAAGTTGGGTGAAAATTTTGGGTTAAACTATGCTCATTATGAATTAAATTTGGCTCCAATGGCTTAAATTGTTGAGTAATCAGGGCTGAGTATGTACCTCATATGCAAACTTGAGTCTAAAAGTAACAAGAGTTACGAGCATTGCTGTAGCATCTAAAAAAAAAAAATCTTTGTCTAAGATATTGAGTAGCCAGGTTTGTTCATGAGCCTCATGTTCAGCTTTGAGTTAAAAGATATCTTTAGATAAGATTATGCTACGAATAATGCTACCGCCACTCTGATCTGTGTATTGATTGAGTAATTGGGTGTCATCATTACAAGTGATCAACATTCACATGAAAAATAAATGTTGCAGTGAAAAGGGTTGAGTACTCTTAAGTTTTTGTTTTTATTATAGCACAGTTTGAGTATGTGTGATTTCTACTACCCCATATGGGAATATATTTGGGTTCTACTGTTGAATATATACAAAATCTTTGTAATGTTATAGCACCTCTGGAACTTGATCAAAGTGGCACACACACACTTTGGACAGAAGGAAACTGAAGTCTAGAACTGAACTACTAAGGCTATTTTGCGTGATTAAGAGTATGATCTGAGGGTGGATGCATTCTTGCAAATTCGATGACAAAGCTAAGTTATTTGTTGCATGATTATGTGCATGAAGTGTTAGTACTCTTAATCACGCATGATGGTACCTAAAGAAACTCTAGCGATACAAGAATGATAATATTGGAAAAGTCTCACAATCTTATTTATGAAAGACAAACAGTTTCAAGGCAATTCTCCTCTTTATCACCATTTATTTGAAATTAAAGGGTCGGTATCTACAGAAACTGAGACATTATTTAAACATGACCTACTAGAAGAAGAATTTCTTTCGAAATCATGTCCAATAATGTCACCATCCATAAAATCAGTCTCTTCAAAATTTTGCTGCAAAATGGAAGCTCTAATTGATTTTCTTATAGCCCGAACTTCAAATGCCACTTCTTTCATCGTAGGTCTCTTCCTCCCATTCAAGTTCAAGCATCTTTTTTCAAGCATAGCAACGGTAATAATCTCTTCTTTCTCAGCTTCCTTAAGAACTCGATCATCAAGGACTTCAAACAAACAGTTCTCTTTCATTGATTGGATAAAATATCTTGCTAAACTCTTATCTTCTTCAGCGTCAGTTGAACGTATAGGTTTCTGTCTTGTTAAAAGCTCAACAAGAACTACACCAAAACTATATACATCACTTTTTTCTATAAAATGACTTGACCGAAAGTATTCTGGATCTAGATATCCAAAAGTTCCTTGTCCTTGAGTGGTCAAGTGTGTTTGATCATTGTTATAGATCTAGAAGCCCCAAAATTTGAAACTTTGGCTCGATATTTATCGTCCAAGAGTATGTTTACAGACTTGATATCTCGATGACAAATAGGAATAGATGCAGCTGAATGCAAATAAGATAGAGCACCTGAAACTTCAATATCAATGGATAAACGCATTTCCCATGTGATTGGAAACTCCTTGGATCGATAGTGTATGTATTGATTGAGACTTCCATTTGGAATAAATTCATACACCAAAAGAGGAACTTTTGTCTCCAAGCAACATCTTAACAACTTAACAACATTTTTATGGTTAATTTGAGATAAAATTACTACCTCATTGATGAATTGCTCGAGAGTACTCTCATCCAATATTTTAACTTTTTTAACAGCCACAATTCGGCCATCTATTAACATTCTTTTGTATACAATACCTTGGCCTCCTTGATCAAGGATTTGATTGGCATTGTAGTTGTTGGTAGCTTTCTGAAAGTCTTTTGAAGTAAATAACTTCATTTTCTCAATATTACCTTCATTGGAAGACAATTCTTGTTGTAATAATAAACCACCATTTTTTAAAAAAAAAACTTATGCTTGAGCTTGATTTCCCTTCTTCTTTTTGTAAACTTGTACAACCACCATATTCCAATGAGTAGAAAGAATAACGCAAGCCCACCACCACAACTTGTGGCTCTCGAGGATAATAATGAAAGATATCATAATAGGAAAGGTATCATCAAACTAAATGAACGTATGAACACTTAGTATTTTCATTTGAAATATATGTTGAAAAATATTATTAATTTATTATTATGTAAATTAAATGATCGACATGCATACCTATAATAATGATTTAACCCGAGATTTGTCAGATCTGTTAGATTTGTTGAAAATTTTAATGCAACGATATGAGAGACAATTATAACCGTCGGGACAATTGGAGCAATTATAGCCGTTGAGATATTACAAATCAAGTCACCTGCTAGGAAAATAACAAATAAAAATAAATCAAAGGGGAGATCAAATTAAATCGTGGCTACAACTAAATAAAACTCCACCATTTTTAGTCTCTAATTCTTTGTTTACAAAGATAGTTACAGTAATGGGAAAACTTTACTCATTTACAAGTAATTCGATGGATATTTTAAAAATCAATAATTTCAATCATCTATTGGATGATAAATTTTACAGCTATTTTCTGATTATCTTACCATCCAATGGAGGACTGTTACATCATTTGACATTTAATTCTAGTAAACTCTAGGGTGCTCCAATAGCATTTTCCATTTCTCATCACACTTATTGCTAATGTTCTTATAGAAATAGCATTTAAATGCTCTTGAAGCACCAAGGATTTTCCCTTTTCTTCTTGTCGTTCGAATATTTTCTTTGGAAAAAAAATTCTCTTTAACACATAATCCAATATGTACCTGAGCAATATGCTTTCTCTAGGTTGTAGCCAGCAGAGCAAAGACATAAATGGCTTGAACTTAATTGTGTTAAACAACCTGCTTTATCCTAATTACAAAAAATAGAATATGAGTTATATTCTTCAAAACAACTGCCTTTTTTTTCTCCCCACTTCAATATTGCCGTAACTTCTTGTTGATCTTTCAAATCATGAGGATCATCAAGGTACTTGTTGTTGACCCAATGTTCATCGTCCAGGAAACCAAACTGACATTTCTGAGGAATACTTTGAGAAAACAAGTATGATGTATTTACATTGAACAAATGAGTAATATTTCGAGGAAGGGCGACTAGGAAATCATAGAAAGTAGGGTAGATAGTATGATCACAAGTACAAATCGACAGACACCCATCAAATAGAGATGAACCGTTCCCTTAGTGGTATCTCATTTTGCAGCCTATGGTAGCAAATTTATTGTTAGCCGAAAAAGAGAAAGGGGTACTTGATAAGTTCACACTTTCAGCAATATTGCTTGTTCGCTTACTATTGCTGTTTAAAAAAATCGGAGAAACATTGACTCTAACTGCAATCTTGAATCATTAAAGAGAATATCCATTAATTCTAGCTTGTTGACGCCAGGAAGAAAAGCTTTGAGAGTGCCAGAGAGTGATCGCAGATTACTTCGTAACCTTTGTCAAAGTAGCATCCTTCTTCGATTCTGAAGGGGTAACTGATGTTAACATTTCTATATTCAGTTGGACAGGGAATCTTTATGATGCTATAATCAGCCTTGAGGTGAAAAACAATAACCTACAGCAACACCAGACAAAGATGCACAGCCATTCGCCGCTTAAACTCAGTTTTCTTTAGCTCGGAAAGTGCATGTATTAGCTCTTATATTAATTCAGAAGCTTTTCTCACCGACTAGAAAGTCCTGCATGTTAAAACCAGAGATTAATTTCATATTGCCAATCTTGACTTTTAATTACTCTACTCCCTCTCAAGTCTTCTCCAAAGTCCAAAGACCATTCTCACATTCCAGCATTTGGTCACATCGTCAAGCCGATGAGTACATTTTCAATTTAATAAATTCAGAGTCATGTATGTGTATGTATCATATCACCATTCTTCAACTTTAATTTAAAATTAATTTCAATAGATTCTTTTCTTTCATCTCATATGACCGATCGGTAAAATGATATTGGATTCAGTTTGTTGAAATGAACTCAAACTCGTTAGTACAACTTATCGTTTTTAAGTTGTGAATACGAGTGACATGTCATTTTAGTTGATCGAGATTCCAGAGCTGACAATTTGACAATGCCATCCAAGATCATTAAATCTCACGTGACTAATGCACACTTAGTTTAAACTTAAACGACGTTGCTAGCAGTCCTTTAAGGAAGGCCTTGAAGTGACGCGTGAGTTGCTCGTGATATAAGGTTAAAGCTATTGGATTTGGAGAGAAACTCTGGATCTGTTATGCCTGCATTTCCTGGTATATAAATGAGCTGGTTCCGGTGTCATCGTGTGTCATCAAGGAAAGAATGATAAAGCAGCCATAGTGAGAGTTGAGTTTTGTGAGTAATCTCTGTATTGTGTGCTATCATCTCTGTAACCTTGAAGCTTAATAAAGTTGCTCCATGTGTTGTTTTCTCCAGTGGATGTAGGCACCCTTAAAGGTGCTGAACCACTTAAGTTATATTTGTTCTTTATTCTTTGGGCTGTGTTCTTTGATCTGATCTTTGTTCTTTGTTAGCTTAAGTTTGATTCTTGAGTCTTTAAGTCTGAGTTAGGTCTTAGGGTGTGATTAATCTAGCAATCATAAAAGGTTAATTTCATAACAATTGGTATCAGAGCCTTAACTCTGAATTCAATGTTCAAGAATGAGTTCAAAAGTGGATCTTGAGAAGTTTACGGGGCAGAATGATTTCAATATGTGGAAGATCAAGATGGAGGCTTTGTTGATTACTCAAGGGCTGTGAGAAGCCATAGATCCAGTCTCTAAGCTTGAAGGAGGTGAGGCTTCATCATCTAATACCCCAGAACAAGTAGCAGAGATGGACAAGAAAGCCAGGAGCAAAATCATATTGAGTCTTGGTGACTCTATAATTCGAGAAGTGGCCAAAGAAAGGACTGTTGCTGGTTTATGGGCTAAGCTGGAGAACATGTATATGACACAGTCTTTATCAAATAGACTTTATATCAAAAGGAAAATGTTCTAACTGAAGATGATTAAAGTGGCATCATTAAATGAACATGTAAATGAGTTCAATAAGGTTTGTGATGAACTAGAGACTATTGATGAAAGATTGAGTGATGAGAACAAAGCTTTGCTACTAATAAGTTCTTTACCAAAGTCTTACGAGCACTTTGTGAATGCACTATTGTATGGGAGGCAAACACTTTCCCTGGAAGAGGTTAAATTTGCTCTTGGCACCAAGAAGCTGAAAGATAAGCAAGATAATCTAGAAAATGAATCAAGTGAGGGACTGATGGCAAGAAGCAGACCTGAGATGAGAAAAAGTAAAGGAAAGAAGCAAGGCAGATCAAAGTTTAAACAAAAGAATTTGAAGTGTTTTCATTGCCATAAAGAAGGGCATTTTAATAGAGATTGCCCTGAAAGGAAGAACAAGAATAAAGAAACCAAAGAAAGAACAAGAAATGCAGCCATAGCCACAGAAGAATAATGTAACTTTGAAACAGCTGGAGTACTCATTGCCACAAGTCAGAAGCCTCAAGGTTAGTGGGTCCTTGACTCAGGTTGTACCTTTCATATGTGTCCAAATAGAAGCTATTTTACAATATATCAGCTATGTGATGGGGGTATGATTTTAATGGGTAATAACTCAATGTGTATGGTGGCTGGTATTGGGATTGTTAGCCTTAGAATGTTTCATGGTGTGATAAAGGAATTGACACAAGTGAGGTTTGTTCCTGATCTAAAAAGGAACTTAATTTCAATTGGCATGCTAGATCAAACAGGTTGTGTGATTAAGGCTGAGAAAGGTGTATTGAGGGTAATTAAAGGCTCAATAGTGATCATGAAAGGTATAAAACAAAATAGTATGTATGTAATGGATGGACATACTGTTGTTGGGGAGGCTAGTGTAATTGATAGTAGAGGGAACAGATTAATGCTATGGCATTTGAGGATGGGGCATATGAGTAAAAGAGGTTTGAGAGAGTTACAAAAACAAAGAGTGTTTGGGGATGATCAGATAAGAGCTTTGGGGTTCTATGAGGATTGTATTCTAGGAAAATCCTCCAGGTTAAGGTTTAAGACTGCAGCTCATACCACCAATAAGAAACTTGAATACATACACTGTGATTTGTGGGGGCCTGCACAAGTGAATTCACTAGGTGGGTGTATATATTTTCTTACTTTTATAGATGAGTTTTCAAGGATGGTTTGGGTCTTTGCACTCAAAACTAAAGATGAGGTTCTGGAAAAATTCAAAAACTAGAAGATTTTTGTTGAAAACCATACTAGTTTGAAGGTGAAAACTCTGAGGACAGATAATGGCTTAGAGTACTGCAATAAGCTGTTTGAAGAATTCTGTAAAAAGAATAGTATTCAGAGGCACAAAACTGTCACTTATACCCTCAACAAAATGGCCTTGCTGAAAGGATGAACAGGACTTTGGTGGAAAGGGTAAGGTGTATGTTAATCTATTATAAGCTCCTAAAAACCCTTTGGGCAGAAACCTTAAACACAGCATGCTACCTAGTCAACAGGAGCCCATCAACTGCTATAGATTGTAAAACACCAATGGAACTTTGGTTAGGAAGAAGGGTTGACTATACAAGACTCAGAATTTTTGGCTACACAGCATATGCTCATGTGAAGCAGGGTAAGCTAGAACCAAGAGCATTAAAATACAGGTTTCTGGGGTATCCAGAGAGTGTCAAAGGCTATAGATTGTGATGTGTTGACTCAAAACCACCATAGTGCATCATAAGTAGGGATGTAAGATTCCATGAAGAAGAGTTATTGAATAAACCAAAGAGCCCTATTAACAACACTGAATCAGGTACTGACTGATAAAGTGAAGTTTCAGGTGGAGCCTCAAAACTTAAAAGAACTTGAGCCTGAAGCTGAGGGTGTTGAAACAGAACCTGAAGCTGGTGTTGAACATGAATCAGTAGAAAGTGAAGAGGACACCTATCAGTTGGTAAGAAACAGAAAGAGAAGGACAATAAGACCACCTAAAAGATATACAGTAGCTAACTTTATTGCATATGCTTTGAATGCTGCTCAAGAGCTGAATGATGATGAACCTAGGACTTATCAAGAAGCTATCATAGGCAAAAACAAGCTGGAATGGAATAGGGCAATGGATGAAGAGATGGCATCCCTAATAAAAAACAAGACCTGGAAATTGATTGAAAAACCAACCAAAAGGAAAACAGTAAGCTGTAAATGGATCTTCAAGATTAAAGATGGTATACCTGGAGCTGAACATAGAAGATTTAAAGCTAGACTGGTGGCAAGGGGCTTCACACAAAAGGAGGGGATTGACTTCACTGAAGTATTTTCTCCTAGTGAGACATGCTTCCATCAGAGTTATTCTTGCACTTGCGGCTGTTCAAGTTATGCATCTTGAGTAGATAGATGTAAAAACAGCCTTCATTCATGGTGAATTACAAGAAGAAATTGTAATGCAGTAACCTGAAGGGTATATAACATCTGGTAAAGAAGATTGTATTTGCCTACTTAAAAAGTCTCTATATGGGTTAAAACAATCACTTAGGTAATGGTATCTAAAGTTTGATAACTTCATGATAATACATGCCTTCAACAGGTGCAATTATGATTGCTGTGTGTACTTCAAAGAGACTAGTGGAGGGGGGATAATATATCTTCTGATGTATGTAGATGACATGCTGATTACATGCCATGACATGGAAGAGATCAATCATTTAAAGAAGCTTTTGAGCAGGAAATTTGAAATGAAAGAGCTTGGAGAAGCTAAGAGAATTCTGGGAATGGATATCATCATAAACAAGAGCAAAAAGAGTTTGTTCTTAACTCAACAGAGCTACATACAGAAGGTTCTAGTGAGATTTGGAATGAATGATGCTAAGCAAGTACAAACACCATTGGCAAGCCACTTCAAGTTGTTTGCTACTCAGTGCCCTCAAACTAAAGCAGAACAACAGAAAATGACTTGCATACCCTACTCCAGTGCAGTAGGTAGCCTCATGTATGCTATGGTACTCACCAAACCTAATATCTCACATGCTGTGAGTTTGGTAAGTAGGTTTATGGCAAATCCTGGATATGAACACTAGAGAGTTGTTTAATGGATTATGAGGTATCTGAAGGGGACTCTAGAGGTTGGTTTGGTCTATAGTGGAGAAGACAAAAATGGACACACATTGATTGGTTATGTGGATGCTGACTTTGCTGGTGATCTTGATAAAAGAAGGTCACAAACAAGGTATTTGTTCACTCTAGAAGGCTGCACAGTTAGCTGAAAACCAACATTACAGAATGTAGTGGCTTTGTCCACAACAGAGGCTGAGTATACTGCAGCAGCAGAAGCTCTCAAAGAAGTAATCTGGCTAAAAGTCATGATAACTGAGTTAGGAGCAAAACAAGAGTCTGTAACAGTAGACAGTGACAGTCAAAGTGCTATGCATTTTAGAAATAAGCAGTACCATCACGAGAAAATAAAACATATAGATGTTAAGTTGCATTTCGTGAGGCTTGAGGTGTCAAGGGGAGCTGTAAAGTTATTGAAGATTCATACTGAAGAAAATCCAGCTGACATGTTAACCAAGGTTGTGCCAACTGCCAAGTTCATCCTTTGCATGAACTTAGTAGGTATCTACAGGTTTTAAGAAGCTGCAGATGAGGAGAAGACAACTTGAAAGAAGGGAGCTGGGAGTGTTGAGTTCAAGGTGGAGATTGTTGAAATGAACTCAAACTCGTTAGTACAACTTATTGTTTTTAAGTTGTGAATACGAGTGACATGTCATTTCAGTTGATCGAGATTTCAAAGCCGACAATTTGACAATGTCAACTAAGATCATTAAAGCTCACGTGACTAATGCACGCTTGGTTTAAGCTTAAACGGCGTTGCTAGCAGTCGTTTAAGGAAGGCCTTTAAGTGACGCGTGAGTTGCTCGTGACAGGAGGTTAAAGCAGTTGGATTTGGAGAGAAACTCTGGATCTGTTACACCTGCATTTCCTGGTATATAAATGAGCTGGTTCTGGTGTCATCGTGTGTCATCAAGGAAAGAGTGATAAAGCAGCCATAGTGAGAGTTGAGTTTTGCGAGTAATCTCTATATTGAGTTTTCCAAATTTTACTCAGTTTTCAACTAGCCTTGGAGTAGATAGCCACTTATGGAAATACAAAAGCACCAATTTGTAATAGATTTAAGTTCTTATGGAAATATTTACTTTGGTCTTTTTTTTTTAACTCAAGCGACTTTACCTTCAGGATTTGAAAAACCTGAGAACACAGTTATACTCAGCGGCCGAATATCTTGAACTAAGGTGCACCAGTGATGACCAAAAACAAATGTAAGTTGCTCTAATTACTGCTGATAATTTCAATTTTCTATTGAGAAAACAAACCATCTTCACATTTACGCAGAGTGGTGGAAACATTGAAAGATCATGCCAGCAAAGCTGTTGTGAATACTGTGGACCATTTGGGTTCTATGACTTGTAAGGTTAATGATCTCTTAGATGCTAAGGTCGACGAAGTTTCGGATGCAGAGCATCGAATATCTTGCATGAACAGGTATGCTTGTAATTCAATCATCAGAGGTTCATGAGATTATTGATGAGTGTATTGCAACTATAAATTGTTTTCCTTTTCTTACATAACCGAGCAATCCTTTGATCATCCATCCGAAGTCTCTTCTTTAAGATTGATTTCACTGCATTAAAATAGTCAGATTCAAGTTAGTGGTGGGTGCAGTCCAGAGTCAACTGCCATTTTGATGCCATCAAGAATTGCCAAAGCATTCAGCATTTTTTCTAAGCAAGTTTTCCTAGAGATGGAAGCAGCCCTAACACCCCATTTGAATTTCTTATAATACAAGTCGAATCTGCTTTTATCCTAAATTTAAAGATGTATCGACTTTTGGTGATTCTGCCCAAGATAAAGTGTATGCAGAAAATTGTTGCTCAATGTCAGCGTTGCTAAGTCTGTAATATTTCATCTTAGCAATGCTATAAAAGGGCATTTTTTTTTCTTTGAGGCTTCAGGCAGAGGGATTGCAGCATCAATTTCCAATTTTTTTCGAGCATATTTATAGCCACAAGCACATGATAAGCACCCTCCCGAGAATTCCAGCATGTGAAACAGTGCTGTCTACGATTTTATCTTTTCTAGGTTCCTTTTGGGTGACAAGAAATCCCTTGACGCTTGCTATAGAAAAATCTTGATTTTCGAACTTATAGAGAGACGCCAGATAGGATTCCACCAGCTAGATGAATTCTAAAAGCTTGAAGGCTATCGAGGCACGTTAAGTTGAGGGCCACTTGGTAGCCAAGTAGGTACCTCCTACGTCACAAAATGGTAAAGAATTGCATCAATGGCTGGAAGAATATTAGCACTAATGAATTCTTCATTCTACTCACTTTACGAAATTAATATCAGATTGAACTGTTTTGAGGGTAAACAGAAAAGCCCTAGAAGTGAGGTCTGGCAATCTAGTTAGGCCCAAACTGAAAGAGTTGGAGATAGCTTGCAAATAACTTTATTGAAAAGGTCTAAGGGAGGATTATAACATTTACAGCTGCAACCTCTTGATAAACCCAATGATTGAAAAAAAAAATTATAATTCACAGCTTTGAATATTTCAGCTTTCCGATAATTTGAAGGTTTACATTATAAAACGAACACTATAGATTCTCTTGTTACAAACACGTCAACTAATCCGAAACAAGGTGGCGAATTAAAGTGTTTGGGGGAAAAATAAGAAAGATAGTAGAACGCCACGTGTCGACGAATGAAATAACTTCAGTACAATTCGAGGTACACCGTACAATTAGAGGTACCTGCCATGATTTGAGGTACCCGACATGATTAGAGGTACCCGACACGGTTAGAGGTGCCCCGCATAACTCCAGAGTAACTTGAGGTACCCCATATAATTCGAGGTACCCGGAATAACTCCAGTATAATTCAAAGTACCCAGCATGATTAGAGATACCTGGTCTGATTAGAGGTATCCTGCATGATTAGAGGTACCCGGTGTGATTAAAGGTACCTGGCCTGATTAGAGGTACCCTGCATAATCTGAGGTACCCCACACAATTTGAGGTACCTAGCATGATTCAAGGTACCCTGTGCAAATAGAGGTACGCTGCACAATCTAAGGTACCCCGCATAATCTGAGGTACCCGGCATGATTCAAGGTATCTGCACAAATAGAGGTACCCCGCACAATTTGAATTACCCTGCAAAATCTGAGGTACCCGGCATGATTCAAGGTACCCTGCGCAAATAGAAGTACCCCGTACAATCCAAGAAAGTCCCATGTGATTTGAGGTACCATGCACAAATAGAGATACCCTGCACAATTAGAGGTACCCCACACAAATAGAGGTACCCCGCATAATAGGAGGTACCCCACGTAACTCGAGGTACCTGGCAGAACGGATGCAAGAGAATCCTCCGAAAATATCCGCCTTGAGAAACGTCTCCGCCTCCTAAAAGATATTATTTGATTTTTGTCAGAATTAGAAATCAAGAACGTCGTACCAAACGGGGGGGAGGGAGGGGGGACAGCCGCCTGCTACCTCTGCCAAAAGTGAAGGACAATGTCCTAAGGACAATGTTCTAAGGACAATGGTCCTCAGCCGCCTACCCAACAGCAGCTGCAGAGGTACCCTGGACCACTCTGAAGCGTGCGCCACGTCTCCAAAGGATGAGATACGCCAGAACATGAACATAACGGCACCAAAATCATAAAAACGATAAAAGGACGTTAGCCAAAAAGGATACGCCACGTGGCAGATGAAGTACTCCATATATAAAGACGCCTAGGTTTCATTCTCCAGGATACTCTCATTCACCTAAAAACACTCACACTCCAAAAAAGATGTTTTCTTCAACCTTAAACCCTAATTTACAGAGGGCTAGCCAACTTTCTTTGCCATAAAAGCTTGAGTTTGCTAACTTGAGCGTCGGAGTGTGAACGCCGGGGTACCCCGGCTTCACCTCTAACCTCTATTTTACTGTTTTACACGCGTGAAACTCATTTGGAAGGACACCTCTCTTAGTTCTGAACTCTCTCCATTGTTACCACTCCCTTTACCTTTCTTTGCCTCTTCCGAACGTCAGATACACCGCACCGCACACAATATACTAGTGAGGCACCCCATCTCCCCCAAAAATATAAATTCATTGTTTAAAATAGATTTTGGATTTTCCTACCCCAAAATCAGTTGAAAACATAAAGTAATACAGTTCCTACTAAGAATGATTCTCCAATTGCCAAAGATAGTATGATGTTACAATTCCGTTCCATGACCAAACTGTTCGATTGTTTTTGTCGCAAGTGTAAGCACATCTACAAAAGCAGAAAATGACGCACGAAGAAACCTAGCCTCAACTGCCTCAAAGTGCCTGAATCAGATGAGAAAATAAACAAAATGTAGAAACTTGTAAACTGCAAAGTCCAAACAAAGTTGATATACTAAAGAACAATGGTATCTTAGAGGAAGAACTCTTCTGAAGTAACATATTTGAAAATTTTTCAGGAAACGGGGAAAAATGATTATTGAACGGGCCACACAAAAGTTCCAAATGAATATTGTCTCGTAGGATAAACTGATAGATGCAAATTGAATAAATATCGGACAAGAATGAAAAATCAGTTATAAGAATGACCAAAGAATAGAAACTTACACTAAAAGTTTCCCATTAATCACATATATCTACCTTTTCACTTTGTCTGGTTGCAACTGCACTTGGAAATTGAATTCAAGTAAGAATTTATTGAACAAGCAATAAAGTTAAAGGAGCAAAGTATGATCTTGGGAATAGGATCGTGGTGGATCACCTCCTTATCAATAGCTAATGCTGCATACACAATTGATGCATTCTCATTGGACTCGTAATCCACTTCAAAGTGACTGCATTGGAAAAACCATTTTCTAAGAAACAACAAAACATTTCAGGTGCAGTTCCTCTAAAAACTTTCTGAAAGGTGGAGAAAGAGCACTACACTGTCATGGGATAAAAATAGATAACTCGTAACCAACAGAGGAATTACAGATGCTCTGTCCTGTTCCTCAAATTCCAATAGTATATTATCCTCAATGCCAGCTTATTCAAACATCTTTCAGAACTATCCAACATTCTGATAATAGTACCACTGATTTTATTTTTTTATGGTTCACACAACTTATAACTAAATTACAAATTAGTTCACGTGTCCAATAAACTACCCGATCCACAATTTAACAATATGTGCCACGGCCCATTGATTAAAGTAAACACAATAACAGAAAATTAGAAAAGCTGTTAAAATCTTTCTATTTTAATATTAGTTTTAATTATTTACTTTATATTTGAAGTGTAGCTGGTTTTTAATAAGTCAAAATCAAGTTGTTAGTTGGTTCCTTATTTTGTGGATTCATGGAGAATGATGGAGAACATGCTTAATGCTTGCTTATTTTTATGCTTGTAATTTTGAAGTAAAGCTCTATTTAAAGCTTGATGTTATTCAATAAAAGAGTGTCTTGAGTACTATTATTTTCGCAACTTGTAAATTAAATTTTACGAGTTTATTAGTTTCTCAAATAACCAATATTATTTTGAAGGTCTAGAGTTCCTCGAATTAACCTATTCTTATTGATTTCCTTCTATTTTGTTCAAGTTACCTTTCCAATCATTTGTGTTTGTATCATACGCATTATCTTTAAACTTTGTTTTCAAGTTTTGATACTAGACAATAATAAAAGAAAGTTATAGCTTCAACCCTAAGAAATCACCGTTAGCCTCCTCGAACACCCATGCAATTGTGTCATGCTTGAAATGAAAACAATTAATAGAATCAAAACCTATGAAGCAGACGTCTTCAATTTATTCGATATATTGCAACGCAATTACCACCTCATATTCATTCTAAGCAATCAGATTTGAGAAGAAAACATCTTTCTAGCATTACTACCAACACAAACAACACAATACAAAGCATAGCAGAAGCTAAAAACGCAAACATATAGCAGTAGAAATTAAACATTTTGGTATATTTTTCTTTCCTCTTTTAGGAAATAAAGCTTTGAAGGCAATTGACTGAAAGCCATTTTAAAAAACAAACCTTTAATATTTATACAAACAGCGTAAGAACAAAATGGAACAAACCCACATTGAATAACCAACCGAAGCATAAAATTTATTGACAGAGGAAGATAACAATATTGAATAAATAAGGCAAAATTAACATTTCCCAAGATGAGAAAAGTCCCAGTAAATGGAGACTTAGTTGAACCTCTAGCATAATAAATATATATCACAATGTTAAATTAAAGAAACAGAAACAGAAACAGCTAAGAGAGAGAATTAAAACCAGCTAAATTCCCATTGCGATGCGTCGCAAGACAGAACAGCTGCCATCACTTCTATTCTTAGCTGGGAAGATTATTTTAAACTGCTAGGAGGGTCTTAAGTAGGGAAACAGGCCGGGTTTTTTCATTTTGAATTTAACCAGAACGGGCCGATTTTTATTTTATTTTTTTTGGGTGCAGCTTTTTGAGATAATGTATAGATTTTTTAAAGTAACTTTTTCTCAATTTTATTTTTTAGATTTAAAGTTGGTCAAAATCCAAAATTTATAAGTAAAACTTTCGAGTAAAATGATACTAATTAGGGTGGTGGCTTTGACCCACTTATTATATTTTACCAATCCCTTTCAGTTGACGCTATTAAAAATTTTAAACTAAACTTTATATATCAACATACCTCATTGAATCGTGAACTTAGCTTTATTATGACTTTTTATCTTTTTTCCAAGCACTGAAACTACTAAAATCTATTTCAAAAGGAAAAAAAAAATCTCAAAATCACTATAATCTCTCTCTCTCTCTCTTTAAAGATTTATCCATCATTACCATAACTATAAAAAAATTAATATTTCTTCATCATCTTCTATTGCGTGCTATAAATTAATTTCTTCCAAAAGTAAAGTATACAATATTTAAGAAAAAATAATAATTTAAAAAGTTTTAAAAAATTAAGGTTTAAGAAAATAAATTAGTTAAATTATATATTAATGGAAATTATCATGTGGGTGTACTTAAAAGCTATTTACTCTTTTAAATCATTTCATACAAAGATAAAATAGATATTAGTATAAAAGTAATTAGTGGGGGCTGGTGAGGTACAACGAGAGGGTCGAATATCACAATTCTATTAATTATTTTCTTATCAATAAGTTTGGCAATTGATCTAGTTGAGTTCAGGGTTGGCCAAACCCTAGCCTTGCCCTTATAATTAAAAATAAAGGGTCTTAACTTTCAAAAGTTTGATCCTCAAAAGTAAGGGTTGGGCTAAGGTCGACCTTTTTCAAGTCAAGTTCAGGCTCGAGCTTTATGCACACCTTGCAATAACCTTTTAATTTTTAGATACTTTAGTAGGACTCCAACTCTTCATTCTTTATTAATTATATTGTACTATTATTGTTCCATTTTATGATAAATTTGGTTGTAAGCATTTAATAAATTAAATTTTTATTTAGCTTTAATGAAAATCCAACATGTAAAAATCTAACCAAATTAGCAAGTAAATAAATCGAATACAAAATACTATCAGTTTGAGGAGTGAGTTTTGACCACATTTGTAGTGTATATGTTCTAATTTTTAAGTATTATTTTTTTAATTTTAAAAATTAATTTAAGGGTCAAAGGTTGAGTTAGGATTTTTTATAAAGTCCTAACCTAGACTTGAATGTAATCGGGTCGAAACTTGATCCTTGACCCTTTAAATTCAATTAAAAACCCTAAAAATTAAAGTTAGGTTAATCAGACAAGAACAAGGTCTAGTCTTTTTGCCATCCTTACTTATCAATTATGGAAAGAGTAATGTTATACTTACTCACTTTATATATTCAATTGAGAATTTCAATAATATGATTTTTTATGTGTCACAATAAATTGCAAAAAATAATAAGTCAATAATTAATAATAAAACCGTAACATATGCACTTTAATTTTCCTAATTAAGTGTATTATTTAATTTTTCCCTTCAACATTAATTTTAAATTTGTCGGATTTGTTCCAAATTATTACGGTGAAGTTGATACAACACGATTATCCGACATTATGAGTGGTGACTATTAAATGTTATGCATTTATTAAATAAATCGTGTTTGGATTATTTTAAATTTGTCACGGCATAAAGTTGAGACAATTCGAACACGATTCAATGGCTGTGTAGTTGGATTTTTATTTCAACACGGGTCTCGCTTTAGCTTAATTGGTAGTAAGATTTAAAAAAAATGGAAGCTAGTTTCTATAAATAGAAAGAGAGGAGCTGGTTTCCAAAAATAGAAAGAGAGGGGGCGCGCGAGAGAAAGAGAAATTGACCGATTTGACCCGACCCGACTGGCGAAACTGACCCGGCTCCAATTCCTGTTTTCGGCCACCGTTTGAGTCAAGCATGGTATCGATCTGAAGTTTGAGCGATGTGAGTCATATCCTTGCTGTCATCGTCGCCGGAAAACAGCTCGAACGTGGGTGATCGAAGCTTCAAGTACCGCGACTCAACTCGCTTTCGTCGTTGTTGATTTCGCCGAATTTAGGCTGCATCACCACTTGGATCCTGATCCTCAGCTCACCCTCATCGTTTTCCAACCAACCCCGCCATCTATAACTGCCGTTTTGGCTGCGAACAACTGTTAGAAATCTTGCGGCTTGGGAAGTTTGATCTGCCATTGTCGCTGCGCCTAGGGGGTCACCATTGGCACCATTGGACTAATCAAGGTCAGAACTATCAAACATGAGCTTCTCGTCGCCGTTGACTAAACTACGGTACTGTTGACCGGCATGGGCAATTTGGTAATTTTGCAAGCTCTGGGGATTATTTCATAATTTTTTAAATTGGTGGATGATTTGGTAATTTCATACTAGGGCAATGAGGTAATTTAAGATTTCGGGGGAAATTCGCTAATTTATGTTGTTGAGGGTATTTTAGTAATTTCGTATTCTAAGGGTAATTTCATAAATCTAGAACTTGTGGTTAATTTTGTGATTTGAATTGAGAGCAATTAGGTAATTTAAGATTTTGAGGATAATTCGATAAATTATGGTTCCGACAGCAATTCGGTAAATTTCGATGTCAGGGGGATTTTGATAATTTTTGGATATAAGGGTAATTTTAAAATTTTATGTATCCGAGAGTTTCATTTCGAGCTTTATTTTGTTTTGTTAGATGTATTTCATGTTACAGATAATAATTATGTAGTTTACTTGATTAGGAGGACTAGTGATAACTCTATGAAATGAGAGTTTTTATGGCAATTCTAAACTTAAATCAAGATTACTTAGCGAGTAATGATGTGTTTTTATTACATTTTTATCACGTTTTGCATAAACATCCATTTTAGTTTAGTCTTAATAAGTTTTGCTTGATTTAAAGTAATTTGTGCTCAAAACATACGCATAATTGTAGGTTTTCAAAAGTTTATAATTCATGGAAGGGATGCTGATGCAATAGGTTGGCAAAAAGGAGGAAGAATATGACCACAAAATAAGGGAAACAAAACCTGGATAATTACAGTGTAATAGATGTTCCTGGAACAACCATTGCGGTAGCAATCCTGGAACAACGACAGAGAAAACTTAGCGCGTGATATCTGCAGAATTGCGATCTACAGTTTCCTAATTTGACTCATGCGCGCCCTAGGCTTTTGTTTACTCTAGGTTTCAGTTATAAAAAGGGGCGCACACCACATAAAACGGTAGAAAGGAATTAACATTGAAAAAATCAAGAGGAAAAGAAGAAAACAATATGAATTTAAGAGAACCAAGTCTGCATTAATGAAAAATCCAGCATAGTTATTTGGATTCAATCTTCATTGTTCTTTACTTGTTCTTTTCTTTACTCTTTGATTGAACCGATATATTTTGTGACCAATAGTTTGCTGTTTGTTTTTCTTTTTCAAAGTATGAACTAAACTTGCTTGTAGTTGAGTGACAAACAATCTCAATGTATTTTTTACTGTTCTTATGAGTTGCTATATAATTGTTGTAGCATTTTACTCTAGTAGCTATTATTATAACTGTTATTTCGGTTGACCACCCATTTAATGGTTCAAGTTAAGATAGAACTGCAAAAGGATCTGTCTTAGTGAATATTATTAGAATAATATTTGATCTTAATTTGAGTTTTCTAGATTAAGTTTATCTTGAATCCCATAAGGGCTATACTTGAATTTAAGAGTTGTGAAGAACTAGACATAGGCACTCACCTTGTAGGGTGGAGAGAATAGATGTTCATAATGTCATGCCGTAGGTAGAATAGCAACTGGTCATTGTTAAGATACTTAAGGGTATGAGAAATCCAACACACGACAGGTGAGGATGCAAAATAATTTTGTTCAGTGTTGTAGGAATTGTGTAACAACTGGTGCTAATTTGATGAAAAACAATCAACACATAAAGAGAGTTTGATCATTCATCTACCTCATTCTCATTTGCTTCTTTTACGCAATTTATCTAATTTATTTCAATTACTACAATTATTTGTTTTATTTCTTCACAATTTTTAATTTCAGTAGTAATCAACTTTAACTAGGTTCATCATAAAATAAAGGTAGATTGCACTATTATGATTGCTGTAGCATTTCTAGTAACATCAGTCTCTATGGAGACGATCTAGAATATTCATCACTTTATTACTTGTTGTGTACACTGGCACATTGGCATCAATAGCAATTGAGTAAAAATTCACCACCAACTCGCGAATGAGAATCAACTCGCGGAAGTTGTTGATACCGAGTCTGAACATCGTCACTATGAGTGGAATATACAAAACCTATTTTCATAGTATATTCTAATTTTACGATACAGTACAACATATTTTAATTGATGCTTCGATTTGATGATTTCCTAGAAAATGGATTTTATCTACGTGATGATATTTATTATTATTAAAAATGAGTTTGATTAATGATTTTATTATCGTTTTTTAGTAAATGCATGATAATAGAATTGAGTGGATTTGAGATATGTTAAATAAAAAGAAAATGAGATTTCAGATGTGATTATATGTTTATGTACATGTGTATAAAAGGTTGTTTGTAAAATTATTAGATAGATACCTTCCCCTCTAGATACAATGATACAAATGATATGAGATGATGGGTCTTTGGGGCCCGTCTGAATATACATAGAGGCTTTGGGCCGTGTGTTTGAGTGCTTTTACATTTTGGGGGCATATGCATCCAATATGATAATTATAAAGACATAGATATTGAGATACAGATGATACAGATGGGATATGATGATACAGATGAGATGAGAGGCCTTTGGGGGCCCGTCTAAGTACACATAGAGGTTTTGGGCTGTATACTTAGGCACCTTATCCTTTGAGGACCAGATTATACATGCACAAATATGATGAGATATATGAGATATGAAATGGCATTTCCACGTCTATCCATTATAGCTCCAGGGCATGATATATAGTTCCTTAATTGTACGTCCGTCGAGATCCGGATATGATGAGTTTATTCCCCTAGGTTCTTGTTTGGTGATAGTTTTTGGTATTCAGTATTTGATATTATGAATGTTATGATTTCATTGATTTTATGCAGATTTATGTAATATTGTTATTTCAGTGCATGATTTTAATTAAATATGTTTATTTAAGTTCTTATGATATTTTGATGAAATTGATTTGGGAAAGATTAAATCATTTTAAATAAATTTATTTTTTCAAAAACTACTATCCACTCACTGAGCTCACTAAGTTTTATACTCACCCCGTTTTTATTATATTTTTCCCGCCACAGGAGATTTACAGATGCATCAGTCGACCCAGCAACAATAGTTAGATTTGAAACTATGGCCACGTGATGGTGTTAATCCTAGATGTTTTGTTGGGATATTTTGAATTATATAATTTATTATTTATTTGTGATTAAAGATAAATTATTATATTCTTGACATTATATGTTTGAAGGATACTGTATTTGATTGAGGAAGTTAGTTGTGGAGGTTGATTGAATATTGTATCATTTTTCGGAGTGTTATTTTTATAAATTGCAGTTTGGGGATGTCATAATTATATAGGAGACTCTGCCGAAATTTTGGTAGAATTCTTAAACATTAGAATTATTATTAATTTGGTTAGGCGAGTTAGATAGACTCGTCCTGGGGACTCGGGGCGGGTCGTTTCAGTTGGTATCAGAGAACGGTTTTAGATTATTAGACTTTGTTGTTGTGATTAGAATAAGTTTTGCTGCTGTTAAAGTCGTAATTGATATTTTGTTAGCACCATCATGATTCGTTGTAGTAATAGGGGTGGCCGTGGCCGTAGCCGTACTAAATCAGTAGCTAGGTTGACTCCAGGAGATGTTTCTGCGCCAGAAAATAATCCTATAAACGACGGAGTAGTTGAGTCTTCAACGCACGAGGTTGCACAACAGACACCAGGAAATGTACCCAACCTTGAGCAGTCAATTGATAAACTAGCTGAGATTGTGACTACAATGGTACATAATCATACTCATATGTATGCTGGTCATGTAAACACTATCGAGTGTGTACAAAATTTAAAGGCAAAGAGTTTTAATGGTTCTGGAGATCCACCTGAGGCAGAGTCGTGGTTTGTCAAGTTAGAACATATTTTTAATGTGATGAGATGCTCAGAGGAGGATGGACTTTCCTTTGCCACTTTTCTACACGAGGATAAAGCTTATCATTAGTGGCGAACAATAGAACATCAATATCAATGACATGTTGCAATTACTTAGGCTTATATTCTTATTGATCCTGGATCCACGCATTCTTTTGTTTCTCATGTTTTTGCCAAGCATTTGAGAGAGAGAGCATGAACCACTGGATTATGGTTTAGTTGTTAATATACCTGCAGGGGGTCACTGCTTGCCGAGAGTGTGTATTAAGATTGTATGATTAAATTAGGTGAGCAAGAATTTAGGACGAATTTGATTATGATACTATGGATTGTTTTAAAAAGTAAGTTATGTTTAGAAAAGCCAGGGAAAACTGAGGTGAAATTTTGTTATGAGTGTAGGGTTTTACCCTCATGTCTCATATCAGCCATTGGTGCTAGACAGTTATTAAGAAAAGATTGCTCAACTTATATCGCACATGATAGACATTGAAGTTTGGGAGTTGAGATTAGAGGATATTCCAGTAGTCCAAGAGTTTCTAGATGAACTTCCAAGGATGCCACCTAATAGGGAGGTTGAGTTTTCTATTGATTTAGTCCCCGGAACAGCTCCTATATCTGTAGCACCGTATAGGATGGCTCTAGTTGAACTAAAGGAACTTAAGGTTCAATTGCAAGAATTGGTGGATAAGTGATTTATTAGACCTCATGTGTCTCCGTAGGTACCCCGGTTTTGTTTGTTAAGAAAAAAGATGGTACTCTTAGACTATGCATTAATTACAGATAATTAAAAAGTTATAATACGCAATAAGTATCCACTTTCGTATATTGATGACTTGTTTGATCAACTTCAGGGAGATAAAGTATTTTCTAAGATTGATTTACGCTCGGGATATCATCAGCTTAGAATTAAAGAGGTCGATGTTCTTAAAACAACATTCAGAACCTGTTATGGACACTATGAGTTCTTGGTGATGCCATTTGCGTTGACTAATGCTCCAGCGGCTTTTATGGATCTTATGAATAGAGTATTTCACCTTATCTATATCGATTTATGATTGTGTTCATTGATGATGATATTTTGGTGTATTCTCGGAACCAGGATGAACATGCAGAATATTTGCGAACTGTTTTGCAGACTTTAAGGCAAAAGCAGTTGTATGCCAAGTTCAACAAGTGTGAGTTCTGGTTGGATAAACTAGTATTTCTGGGCTATATGATATCAGCTGAACGAATTTATGTCGATCCTCAAAAGATCGAAGCAGTTGTAACTAGCTACTATCGTAGATTTGTGGAGGGATTTTCCAAGATTGTTATTCCTTTGACACAATTAACCAGAAAGAATGTTAAGTTCCAATGGGATGATGACTGTGAAAAGAGTTTTCAAGAACTTAAGACATGTCTTACTTTAGCCCCAGTTCTTACACTTCCATCGAGTAATGAAGAGTTTGTAGTATACAGTGATGCCTCTAGACAAGGATTGGGATGTGTGCTAATGCAACATGGGAAAGTAGTGGCCTATGCTTCTAGACAACTTAAGAAGCATGAGCAAAACTACCCAACTCATGATTTAGAGCTAGTAGTAGTGGTGTTTGCGCTCAAGACATGAAGGTATTATTTATACGGGGCAACGTGTCAGATTTTCACCGATCATAAGAGCTTGAAGTATTTAATTACTTAGAAAGAGTTAAATTTGAGACAGAGGAGATGGATCGAGCTGATTAAGGACTACGATTGCACTATTGATTATCATCCGGGCAAAGCAAATGTGGTAGCTGATGCGTTAAGTAGGAAGTCCTCCATCTCTATAGCTAATTTATGAGTGACATATATGCCTTTGTTGATCGAGCTGAAATCCTTGGGAGTTGAGTTGAAAACTAATAACCAAAAACTTGATGCGTAAATTAGCAAGTGTACTAGTCGGCACAAGTAATATAATGAAGAGTAGAGTATTGTCTTACAAAAATTGTATATCCTATTAGCTACCGAAATTATTCTAACCCTAATTTATTTGAACAATCGAATAAGTAAATTTAGACTAAAAATTTAAATAAAATAAAATAACTAAAAATTAAATAAAGATGCAGCAGTAATAGAAATCACCAAGAGATTAAAACACTAAGACATTCGATTTCACAATAACTAATCCAATTTAATCATCCATCTATGCTATTAAAATTTATTATCCACGTTGACAGTGAATTTCCGTAGTCTATTCAATATCCTTTCTCAAGTAATATAAAAAATACCTTCACATATTAACCTACTATATCTCTATGTGAATTTAAATATGCAAAGATTCATTAAGCTCTATGAAAACTCTTAGAAAAACTTTATGAATCACATTGGCACATCTCTGTGTTTCGTCCAATTCATGGCATACATTACATAGAGCAAAAATACATAAATCTCCTCCTAGTCTAATTATGTATCCTCAAATCATTTAAATATTAGCTAGATATTTAAAATCCTTAAACACAATAATGAACACTCACCTATGGAATAAACGAAAAATAACATAGATTTATGGAATTAAATCTTCATAGTTAGGCTACGTCGTGGCCCTAGAAAAATAAATTAGTTCATGGGAATATAAAGAGAATCCATTAATTTAATTGGGAACATTCAAGCAAGACAATTGAGAAGAGGAAAAGAAAAACTCAAGAATTAATTCCCGGCTCCCCCTGAATCTCTTATGGCTGCTTCGTTCTTTTGCTTCCTTCTCTCCCGATTTTTCTCTCCAATTTTCGTGGCTGCTCACTTTTTGTCTTCTAAATTTGTGCAGCTACCCTCTTGCTTTTGTTTCTCCTCATTTTTATATTATTGCTCAGCCCCCCAATCCTTAAATCAAAAGGGTTTTAAAACAAAACAAGCCTAGCCAACCTTTTAAGCCCATGCACGTGAGCCCACTTGACAAATGCCAATGCTTTATGTAATCATCCACGTGACTTGTACAAATAGCCAATAAATTTCTAAAATTATTTGGTAATAAATCTAATAATTATTCTTTAAGCATTATTCTTTCCTCTTTTCTCTCATAATCTGCAATTATTTCCATTAAGCTCCAATTTGTTTTCTCTTTAAGCTTCCTTTCTCATGAATATTCCTAATATTCCTACAATGACAAAATATAAAAATTAAGATAAAAATTATTGTAATAAAATATAATTTAACATAAAATTAAGTTATGGAAGCATTAAAATAATATGGAAATGATTGGCACATCAAATACCCCCAAACTTAACATTTTGGTAGTCCTCGAGCAAAAATTAAAATAAAAACTATGAAAAGAAAATCCTAACTAAACCACTTTCCCAGGTGATCGCAATTGCATTTAGCGTATACAACAAGCTTGTAAACCCCTAGGCGGCCCTAGTGGACAAGTTATAGTCTCGTGAGGGTTTCCAGCGATGATACCCACAAACATCATTAAAAATGCCTCAAAGATTGCATAAAGTATATAGCTCAAAGAAAATTAAAAGTATTGGCAAAGTTCTAACTTTAATTCACTGGTCAGCCTCATCTCATATTGGATTCCTGTGTTGTGTGTGAATCAATTCAATCAAAACTCATTCTAAAAATCTTCAATATCAACAGCTCTTGTATTGAATAGTAAACAGAGTAGGTCAAACTAACCTCATCATCTTGATCTCTCTTTTTTTTTTCACAAGCATAATTTGCATTTTCTTTTGATTTTTCTTGAAGCACATGCTTTTTTTTTTCATAGTCAGGAGCTTTCACACTACCCCTTAAGGTAGCCTTCTTCTTATGGAAGATTCTCCTCTACATACCGGTGGTATATAGGCCCAAATTACTCAATGATAGCTTCACTCTTAAGGGTTATAGGTAGTTATTTCTGACTATGATGCCTAGGTACTTAAGTAATGTAGAATCGAGGCAAACAATCATTTACTCAATCTAAAATTCTCAACTCAGGCTGTATCAATCTCAAATCTCAAGTCAAAATTCTGAAAAAAATCGATATAAGTGCGCAAAATATTTAAAAATTCATAATCAAGACCAAACTAACACAAAAATCAAGTATAAATTAAGACAATATTCATCTATTTCTAAGAACCATATTCATTGTCAACAATATACTCATCAAAGGCATAAAAAAGAATTTAATTTTTTAAGATTTGTTTTCTTTTTTTTAAGAAAAAATTGAAAGCAAATATTCCCACCCCCAAACTTATGCAAAAACCTAGAACAAAACAAAATAAAATAAGTAAAAGAAAAGACATAAGAAATAAGAAAAGACAAAAATGACAATAATAAAGTTTAGAAAGCTTGGGTTGCCTCCCAAGAAGCACTTAATTTATAGTCATTAGCTTGACTATCTTTGGAGAGATCATTCAAGGATGCTCATGGATGGAAGGAGATGATCTGGATGGATCTTGCCCAAGTTGCTTGCAATTAGATCTCTTCCCACGAAAATGAGGAGATGGATCTTCATTAATAGACTGCTTACGTATTGTATAAATGTCAGGAGGGTCAGATAGATGCTTATCCTTAAATGGTTTGGTCATTTTTCTATCCACGGTGTCTTCTTGGAAACATTCTTTGAGTTCAGTTGGATACTTGATAGGCGTGGACACATTAAAAATGGCTTGCTCATTTTGAACTCTTAAAATCAATTTCCCTTCCTGAACATCAATCAAAGCTCTTCTTGTAGCTAAGAATGGTCGGCCTAGAATAAGAGGTAACTCTATATCTTTAGCCATATCCAAGACAATAAAATCTGCAGTGCATATAAACTTATCAACTTTCACAAGCAAGTCCTCAACTATGTCTCTTGGGTACTTTATAGATCTATCTGCCAATTGGAGGGTAACAGTTGTTGCCTTAGGTTCACCCAAACCTAATTTCTTGAAAACAGAAAAAGGCATCAAATTAATGCTTGCACCTAAATCACACAAAACTTTTTCAAAATAAGTATTTCCAATAATGCATGGAATATTAAAACTCCTTGGATCTTTCAGTTTTGGTGGCAATTTATTTTGCAAGATGGCAGTGCAATCCTCAGTGAACATTACAGTTTCATGCTCCTCAAATTTCCTTTTGTTAGACAATATATCCTTCATAAATTTGGCATAAAGCAGCATTTGTTCCAAAGCATCTGCAAAAGGAATGTTAATATGCAATTTCTTAAACACATCAAGAAATTTTAAAAATTGCTTATCTATGTTATTTTTCCTGAGACGCTGAGGAAAAGAGATTGGAGGAACATAAGCCTTGACTTGTGCTGCTGGTTTAGGTTGTGGTATTTATAAATTTGTTGCCTTTAAAACCTTGGTGGTGTCTTTAACTTGTCCTTCATCAACTTTCTTTGCTTCTTTTTGCGGCTCATCAAGTTGTTTACCACTCCAAAGTACAATTGCATTAACTTGCTCCCTTGGATTTGTCTCGGTGTTGCGTGGCAGAGAGCCTTGTCGTCTACTGGATAGCAAGTTTGCAATCTGACCCACTTGTACCTCGAGGTTCCAAATTGATGCAGCTTGATTATGAAAAGTTGTCTCTGTTTTGGTCATTAATTAAGACATATTTGTTGTAAGCTGGGTAAGAGCATCTTCTAAGTTTGACTTTTTTCTTGTGGTTGGAACCCTGGAGATGGTGCCAATGCATTTTGGATGTTGTTCCATGATAGATTTGAATGGTTTCTCCAGCTTGGATTGTAGGTATTAGAATTTGAGTTATTTTGTTGCCTCTGAAAGTTTGACACATAATGAGCTTGTTTAGTAGATGATGGTGCAAAAGGACTTCTAACTTGGCAATTGACGCTAATATGATTCCCTCCACATAATTCACACACTTGCGGTTAAGTTTGAATATTCAGATTGTCCAACTTGTTACAAATTGCAATTATATGTTTGTATAAAGCGGTGACCACATCAACATTATGGACTCTTGTAGCTCTGCTTGATATTGGTCGCTCTAAAGACCACTGGTAATTATTAGAGTCCATATTCTCCAATAATTCATATGCTGCTTCTAGTGTTTTTCCCATTAACGTTCCTCCTACTGCAGCATCAATCATTGTTCTGGTATTAGATCCTAAACTATTGTAAAATGTTTGTACCTGAAGCCAAACTGGTAGACCATGATGTGGGCATTTTCTTATTAGGTCTTTGTATCTCTCCCACGCTTCATATAATGATTCCATCTCGAATTGAGCAAAGGTTGTGATGTCATTTCTCAACTTGGTTGTTTTTGTTGGAGGAAAGCACTTTCCTAAAAACTTATGCGCTAAACCATTCCATGTAGTGTTTGTTCTAGCAGGGAGTGCGTTTAACCACTCTTTTGCTTTATCCCTTAGTGAGAATGGAAAAGCCTTAGCTTGATAGTATTGTTTGAAACACCATTTTGCTTAAATGTGTCACAAATTTCCAAGAAATTTGCAATATGAGCATTTGGATCATCATTCGGCATCCCAGCAAATTGTACTGACGTCTGAATCATCTAGATTATATCTGGCTTAATTTCAAAATTATTGGCTTGAACGGCAGGGCGTGCAATGCTTGAGCGAGCACCATTAATTATAGGCACAACATAATCTCTTAAAGGTCTCGCATCCTCATTTCTGTGTAATGCTTCTCAGTCATGATTAGTTGTAGCTCCTGTAAAGCTTCTCTCATTTCTCTATTAAGCCTTCTACACGTACGTTCAATCTCTGGATCAAAAGGCAATAAATCAAAGCTTTTTAAACGTCTCATAAAATTAAACAAAAAAAATAAAATTCAAATTCAAATTAAACTAAGGTTAGTTGGTATCGATACTAATCCAAACAATCCTCGGCAACGGTGCCAAAAACTTGATGCGTAAATTCGCAAGTGTACTAGTCGGCACAAATAATATGATGAAGAGTAGAGTATCGTCCCACAGAGATTGTATATCATATTAGCTACCGAAATTATTTTAACCTTAAATTATTTGAACAATCGAATAAGCGAATTTAGATTAAAAATTAAAATAAAAGAAAATAACTAAAAATTAAAAAAAGATGCAGGTAGTAATAGAAATCACCAAGAGATTAAGACATTAGGACATCCGATTTCACAATAACTAATTCAATTTAATCCTCCATATATTCTATTAAAATTTATTATCCATGGTTACAGTGAATTTCCCTAGTCTATTCAATATCCTCTCTCGAGTAATATCAAAAATACATTCACATATTAATCTATTATATCTCTATGTGAATTTAAATATGAAAAGATTCATTCAGCTCTATGGAAACTCTTAGAAAAACTGCATGAATCACGTTGGCACATCTATGTCTTTTGTTCAATTCATGGCATACATTACACATAGCAAAAATATATAAATCTCCTCTAGGTCTTATTATGTATCCTCAAATCATTTAAATATTAGCCATATATTTCAAAGTATTAAACACAATAATGAACAATCATCCATGAAATAATAAACTAAAAATAACATAGATTTATGGAATTAAATCTTCATAGTTAGGTTACGTCGTAGCCCTGGCAAAATAAATTAGTTCATGGGAATATATAGAGAATCCATGAATTTAATTAAAAACATTCAAGTAAGACAATTGAGAAGAGGAAAAGAAAAACTCAAAAATTAATTTCCTCCTCCCTCTAAATCTCTTATGGCTGCTTCGTTCTTTTTCTTCCTTCTCTCCCGGTTTTTCTCTCCAATTTTCGCGGCTGCTCCCTTTTTGTCTTCTCAATTTGTGCGACTACCCTTTTGCTTTTGTTTCTCCTCCTTTTTTATATTATTGCTCAACCCCCAAATCCTTAAATCAAAAGGATTTTAAAACAAAACAAACATAGCCAACCTTTTAAGCCCATGCACATGAGCCCACTTGACAAATGCCAATGCTTTATGTAATCATCCATGTGACTTGTACAAATAGCCAATAAATTTATAAAATTATTTGGTAATAAATCTAATAATTATTCTTTAGGCATTATTCTTTCCTCCTTTCACTCACAATATGTAATTATTTCCATTAAGTTCCAATTTGTTTCCTCTTTAAGCTTCCTTTCTCATGAATATTTCCAACATTCCTACAATGACAAAATATAAAAATTAAAATAACATTAATGTAATAAAATATAATTTAACATAAAATTAAGTTATGGAAGCATTAAAATAATATAAAAATTATTAGCACATCAAAAGCTAATAATTGCAGAGCTCTAATAGCTAATTTTTTAGTTAGGCCGACTTTGATTGACAAAGTCCATCAAATACAAGATCATGATCCGCAGCTAATGAAGTTGAGAGAGGATGTGCAAAAAGGCCTGTGAACCAATTTTGCAGTGAGAGATGATGGAGTTTTATTGATGGGTAATCGACTTTGTGTACCCGATATTAAGGAGTTGAAAAAAGGAGATCGTGGAAGAGGATCCTTGTTCAGCTTATGCAATGCATCCTAGTAGTACGAAGATGTATTGTACCTTAAAGGATTATTTTGGTGGTAAGGTATGAAGAGAGATATAGCAGAATTTGTATCTAGGTGTTTACTTTGTCAACAGATTAAGACTGAATATCAGAGGCCTGCAGGATGTTCTCAGCTGCTTCCTATTTTTGAGTGGAAGTGGGAGCATATCACTATAGATTTTATGGCGGGACTTCTATTTACCCATAGTGGACATGATAATGTTTGGGTGGTTGTTGACCGACTCACGAAATCTGCTCATTTTTTACCTTTCAAGACCACTTATTTGATGGATAAGTTGGAGAGTATTTATGTGGCTGAGATTGTTCGACTTCACGAAGCACCTGTGTCTATTATTTCAGATAGAGATTCCCAGTTCACTTTTAAGTTTTGGACTAGGTTGCAGAAGGCTCTAAGCACAAAGTTGAATTTTAGTATAGGTTTTCATCCTCAGACTGTTGGATAGTTAGAGCGTACTATTCAGACATTGGAAGGTATGTTACGAACTTGTGTTTTGGAGTTTTAGGGTAGTTAGAACATTTGTTTACTTTTGATAGAGTTTTCTTATAATAACAATTATCAAGCTAGCATCGAGATGACACCTTATGAGTTTTCTTAAGTGAATTATTTAATTTTTTCCCTTCGACATTAATTTTAAATTTGTTGGAGTTGTTCCGAATTATTACGGTGAAGTTGATACAACACGATTATCAGCATTATGAGTGGTGACTGTTAAATGTTATACGTTTATTAAATAAATCGTGTTTGGATTATTTTAAATTTGTCACGACATAAAATTAAGACAATTCAAACACGATTCAATGGCTGTGTAGTCAGATTTTTATTTCAACACGGGTCCCACATTAGCTTAATTGGTAGTAAACTTCCCGTCACCATTGACTGAACTCCAGTCATCGTTGACCAGCATGGCAATTTGGTAATTTTGCAAACTCTGGGGATTAATTCGTAATTTCTGAAATTGGTGGATGATTTGGTAATTCCAGACTAGGACAGTGAGGTAATTTAAGATTTCGGGCGTAATTCCTTAATTTATGTTGTTGAGGGCATTTTAGTAATTTCGCATTCTAAAGGTAATTACGTGTATGCAGAACTTGTGGTCAATTTTTTGATTTGAATTAAGAGCAATCAGGTAATTTAGGATTTTGAGGATAATTCAATAAATTATGGTTCCCACAGAAATTCGGTAAATTTCGATGTTAGGGGCATTTTTGTAATTTTTTGATATAAGGGTAATTTTAAAATTTTATGTATCCGGGAGTTTCATTTCGAGCTTTATTTCATATTGTTAACCGTATTTCATGTTACAGATAATAATTATGTCGTTTACTTGATTAGGAGGACCCGAGAACGTTGTTGATACCGAGTTTGGACATCGTCACTGTGAGTGGAATATCCAAAACCTATTTTCATAGTATATTTTGATTTTACGATGCAGTACAACATGTGTTGATAATAAGTATTTGATGCTTCGATTTGATGATTTCCTAGAAAATGGATTTTTATCTACATGCTGATATTTATTATTATTAAAAATGAGTTTGAGTAATGATTTTATTAGCGTTTTTGAGTAAACGCATGATAATAAAATTGAGTGGATTTAAGATATGTTAAATAAAAAGGAAATGAAATTTCATATGTGATTATATGTTTATGTACATGTGTATAAAAGGTTATTTGCAAAATCATTGGACAATACCCTTCCCCTCCAGATACAGTGATACAGATGATATGAGATGAGAGGCCTTTAAGGCTTGTTAGAACACACATAGAGGTTTTGGGCCGTGTGTTTGGCCACTTTTACCTTTTGGGTGCATATGCATGCAGTATAATGATTACAAAGATACAAATATTGAGATACAGATGATACAGATAAGATATGATGATACAAATGAGCTATGCATGAGGCATGCAAACAGGGGATGGATGAGGCATGCAAAACGTATGGCACACACACCGACCATGTGGGTAGAATGTAGGATGGTGCAAGGCAATAGCGTAAATGCATGCGAGGGTAGCGCACAAACACGTAGTACCGTGGGGCATACAATAGGGCCAAACTATAAGAAGATGAAAGGCGTTCACACGCTCGCTGTGCTGGGACAGTGGTGGTTGAATGCAGAGCATGTTAGCTACAAATTCTTTAAAAGTGGGACCTAAAATCAAGCATGAAGTGGGTAGTTGTAGGTGCAACTAATGGGAGAACATGGCCTTGGATCACATGCCTAGAGAATAAGGGCAAAATAGTAGGCAGTGGTGGTTACTCATCAAGAAAGGTGGGCAATGCTGGTTACACTCTATAACATCTTTACTGCTAAGCTAAGCGGGTAATGGTTGCTTTATTCGAGAGGGAATAGAGATGTGCTTCCTCACAACATGTTTAATGGTGCCTAAACTTAGGAGAAGAATTAAGGTGGTGCGAGGGTCGCGCCTCACCTTGCCTTAGCAGACAGGGGTATCATTTGCAAACTAGTATATAAAGTGATGAGAATGTATGTTTTGGTGATCTTTGGTCTCGGTAGAGAAAGTGGTGTTGTTGAGCATACAAAACCCTTGACCTATTTGTAATATTTTCTTATTTGCGAAAATAAAAAAATTTGGGGGTTGGGACCTTCGTAAAAAACAAATAGTATGCATTTTTGTGAACTTTAATCCTCGCTATTTTAGTTCCCTTTTGTTGGTGGAATCAATCTTTCATATAAAACCTCCATTATGGGTTTTTGTATGCTTGTTGCTTTATTTGCTTTCGTTAGGATTGTTGAGTGACTAGCTAAGCGGAGACTTAACATCATCACGCGGGGTTGCCACATCCTTAAGATAAACCTTGGTGACAACTGGTATCAGAGCAAAAGTTGCTTCATTTTGAGAAGAAACTAGTATTAGAATGCATAGTTGGGTTTGCATAATTCAGTTACAGAGCACATTAGAACTGGTTGTATATGGCAATTGATTGCAAGCTTTAATTACAATCAGTTTGCAGACACCTGATTGTGTGGTTTCATGGAAGCTACGGTGCAATAGCAAAGTTGTACAGTTTTAGAGAAATTAACAACGATGGAAACCAATATGACGAGGCCATGAACAAAGGACAACCGAATACGCTTAGAGGCAATTGTGGGTATTTTACAACTTGACTTAGAGAGTTTGGTTGAGAACAAAGAAATCAACTGCATCGAGATAGCGAGTGTGAAACTACTTGCATAAAGTTTGTGAATGAGTTTTTGGACAAGCTGAATAAGATGATGAGGATGTTGCTGCATTAGCAGAGGTGGTAAAAGGTGACATTGAGGATCTTGAAAAAGAAGTTAGGTTGCAGAAACGAGTAGCAAACAACACTTCTCGTGCGGAGGATGGGCCTTTGAAAATTAAAGTGCCTAAACCTAAGGCTTATAATGGGACTCAGAATGCCAAAGAGTTGGAGAGTTTTATGTGGGATATGGAGCAGACTTTAAAAGGATGCTGAAGTGCATTGATCGGCAATAAAAACATAGGACAAATTCAAATGAGAACTAAAGGGCCAGTTCTTACGAAGAAATGCTAGCTGACTCACGAGGGAAATATTGAAGAATAAGCTAAAGCATAATAGATTAATGAGGGATTACATCAAGGAATTCCGTTCATTAATGTTGGACATCAAAAACAAATTAGATGAGGACAAGCTCTTCAACTTTATATCAGCTTTGACGCCATGGACAACGCACGCAACATCTCATAAGTGTGTGGACGTGTAGGCCGCGAATGTAGGACGCATATGGTGCGGGGACGTAGGGTGTATAGGGCTCAAAGGAAGCACAGGACGATGCATTACAATAGTACAAATGTATGTAGGAATGCACAGGGGCCAAACTCTGCAAAGATGAGAGGCGTTGGCATGCAGTATGTGTGCGAACACTGACAATTGAATGTAGAGCATGTTGGCTACAAATAAAAATGAGACCTAAAAATCAAGCATGAAGTAGGTAATTGTCGGTGTAACTAATGAGAGAGCATGGCCTTGGATAACATGCCTGGAAAATAGGGGTAACGGAAGTGGGTTGTGACGGTTACTCATCAAGAAAGGTGGGTAGTAATGGTTACAATCTATAACATCCTTGCTTCCAGGCTAAGTGGGCGGCAATTATTTTATTCAAGGGGGAGTGGAGATGTGCCTCCTTATAACATGCTTAGTGGTGGCTAAACATTAGGAGAAAGAATTGAGATGACCCAAGGGCAGCGTGCCACCTTGCCTTATCAAATAGAGGTGTCATTTGGAAACTTGTATATACAGTAAAGGTAATGCATGTTTTGCGGATCTTGGATTTTGGTAAAGAGAGTGGTGTCATTGAGCATACAAAACCCTGAGCTATTTGTTATCTTTTCTTATTTGCAGAAATAGAAAATTCAGTGCTGGGACCTCTGTAAAAAGCAATAAGTGTGTATTTTTGTGTACTTTAATCCTTGTTGTTTTAGTTCTTTGTTGTTGGTGGAATTCGTCTCTTATGTAAACCTCTATTGTGGATCTATGCGTGCTTGTTACTTTATTTGTTTCCACTAGACATTGTTGAGTGATTGGCTAAGTGAAGACTTAGCACCACACAAAAGGTTGCCACGTCCTTGAGATAGGTCCTGATGACAATGAGCATATTGGGATATTCCTAAGGGTATATTTCTTAATTGCATTGTCTCATTCATTTTGATTGGTTAATTTTGAATATTACTTTGGCACCTATGCCATTAGTTATTTTAATAACATATATTCATTTTTAAGGGTTTTTAAAATTGATCATGTTAAAGTGAAAGTGATATGAATATGTGATGATCAACTTTACATAGAAAAATCATTAACTTGAATATCAAGTATCAACTTCCATTACCCTGTTTGTAGGATCAGTACGTAAGGATTTTGAAGGAATAATAGCCTATTTTATGTAATATAAGTGTTACGACAATTTCTCTTTTCTATTTTCAAAAATTATAATACCATTTACATCTTGAAGTGAGAAACATGTTTTTATTGTTTTCAACTATTTTTTAAAAATTATTTTTCAAAAACAATCTATTACCACTTTTATTATTATTTTTCTTTTGAAGTTAAATTGCATCTTTTCTTTAAATAAATAAAAAGCAAAAATCCCAAATATAGTTTTTCATTCTTAAAACACCATTTCAAAAATAAGACAGTAAAACCTCATGTTACGACCATACAAATTTATTACTATGAGGGTGTTATAACTTAATAGAGGGATAGTTACAAAAATTATTATTTTGACTTAATTATCTTTAATGCAAGAAAAAAGTGATAAAGTATGCATTATATTAATAATTTACTAATGGAGCACGTCAAATCCAATATATCCATTATCTATGTCCTACTGTTAGGAATATGCAAAGTCATCTAAAAAATCTCTAAATGTTTGTATTCTCTTTAATAATTTTTTTTTCTCATTGTCTAATTGTATTATGTGGAAGTAAGTTCCTTTAATCTAACATAACATATATTTTCGTAATATATAAATAATTATTACTATGTAGAGACAAGTTATTTAAGACACAATCTAGAAAAATATACCTTATTATAATATGGAATTTATTCTTATTTATAATTGCCTTAAATTGGAACCATAATTTTTCATGACTAAAAAAAAGTTATTTCTTTATAGAATATAACTATAAAGAGGTTTTACTTTTATCTCCATTTTCAAAAATAGTTCTTAGAGGAATTATAATTGAAAATTGAAACTAGTATGTGGTACTATATATAATTAAGTGTCAAACAATAATAATCTCATTTATCTCTTTGAGACAACTAATCACATGGAGCGGAGGTAATAGCATCTTTCTTCGTTTTTTTTTTTTAATTTTTAGTTAAGGGGATGGTAATTTTTTTTTAATTTTTTAGCTAAAGGGATGGTAATTATTTATTTATCTTATACACATGAATTTTCTTTAGCTTTTTTGAGAATATGTTCGCCAAGTAATAATGGCTTTTTTTTTAAAGACTACCAAGAAAGTGGGGGTTTAGACCGAACCGCTACCTATAATATAAATTATAAGACGATGAACAAAAGGAGTACATGACCTTAAAACCTCTAATAAAAAGCTCAATACAAAACAAAAGCAAAAAGCCCACAGGAAACAAGCAAAGAACTCAAAAGAGAAAAGTCATCTCCTAACATGCAGAGTCTCATGAGCATCCAAATGAAGAATGCTAATCAAACTAGTTGAAAGATCGCAATAACTCAAAAGCTGCTAGTGAGTCTGTTAGTAAATTGGATGAAGCTAGAGCAGAGCATGACGTTGCTGTATAGCTGGAGCAGAGCATGCTGTTGCTGTGTAGCTGGCTGTAGCAAATCAACTCACTGAGCTGATCTGTCAAAGTTAGTTGGTTGAGCTGATGTGTAAAATTAGTTATGCAGCAAATGGTTATGTGATGTAACAAACTCGTGTGTGTGTTGAGCAGATTATAGCTTAGTATAAATATCAATCTGTATTCATTAAGTTGGTTAACTTGAAGTAATAAAGGTTCTACAAATTTCTTTACAGAGTTCTCTTTCATTTTCTTTTATTTTCTTGCTTGCCAAACAACATAGAACAAACATGTCTAATTTAGACTGAAGGATTAGAAGATAAAGTACGGACTTGGCTAAAAAGTAATCCATGAAACCACTGTCTCAATATCGAATTCCACCTTAAGAACAAAATAAACAGGCTTAGTAGCAAGATCCAAGCCCTCGCAAACAGGCATTAGCTCAGCAGAAAGAATAGGCTGGTGCCCAAGAAAATAGCCAAAAGCAACCAGAACCACACCTTGATGATCACGCAAACACTGCCCATGAAATGCAAACTAGGATTGCCCCAAGAGCAACTATTCATATTAAGCTTCACCACCTCAGCCAGCAGCCTCAACTATGAAACCAAATTATTTAGCCTATAGGGAGGTAGGATAATCCACAAACTCTCCCAAGTTGAGTATCAAAGACACCATTTTAACTAAGATGGTTTAAAATCGAAAACAAAACTACAGAGCTTAATGTCACGGACCGCAATCGTGGCACCCAAGATATGCGCTTGTACGCTAGTGTCGATGATGGTTGTGCTGATTGTTGGAGACGTGCTTTAGGAAAGTGTGTGTGGCGATACAATGCCCTAGACTCTTTGAAATTCAGGCAGGCCGACCCGGTTGAGTTTGGGGAGTTTGTCGCTAGTCGAGGACTTAACGCTGAAGAGGGGTCTAGGAAAATCCTGACGCATACTGGTTGGGAACTGAGGCCGTTCTCCTGACAAGCCCAAGGCAGGGCGAAACCAGTCGACATTGTGCCACTTCCTCTAAGCTTATTCTCGTAGTATAGGATGCGGGAGTACCGCACGGGCTCGAAACCTCTCGTCCCATGACATTAAGGTCAGAAACCACCCTACAAACAACATTTACAACAAAAGCAATGGAATCAAACCTAAAAGCATTTTAAGCCTTCCAAACATACCATAGGATAAGCTTGGAAGAAGAACCCAAAAACTCCGCAAAGAATACGTGCATCATCACCAAAAGGCAAATTAAAGCATGAGCAGATAAAAGATAAGGTACTACAAATTCATTGTACAAAAAAAAAACTGTTAAACCTGTCTAACCTTTGGGCGCAATCAAAAAATAAATGCATAACCGTCTCAACCACCCAACATAGAAACACCAAGAAATAATACGGAAACAACTTGGGCACAAGGAATCATTCCTGACCAAAAAACCATGTAATAATCACAACAGGAAAAAAAATTCAAGAAGGAATATTTCACTATCAAAAAAAGGAAAAATAAACTCACTCCTAGATCTAGACCTACGAACAAGCTCCTATGCCGATGTCAAAGAGAAATCCCTATTCCCAAATAAATTCCAATGAAGAACATTAGGTTCAACGCCAGAAAAACCTTGTACAACCCCTCATGTTCTCAAGAACCTGTCATCCCGCATAAAAAGCAACTAAGGCTGTTGACTGATTGCTTAACAAGAAAAAAGAATGTAAAAACAACAACAAAATATAAACACATTAAAGGGAAAAATTGTAGAAGATGCAAAACTGTTTAATATAGGTAAATTGATAAGGTTATAACCAAGCTTGGCAGCAGATCAGCCACCATAACATTGGATGGAAATTTAAACACCACAACGGAAAGTGAATCAGAATGACTAGTCATTTAGGGCTACAAGATTGACTCTAATGGCTAGGAGACCAAATATCCTAAAATTAAGTGATTATTTTCTTTCCTTTTACCATAGCTAATTGTATTTGTTCCCAACTGATCCATAGCTCTTGATATGTCATATATTCATCGGTGTTGTGAACGTATCTAATTACTGAAAGCATAAAAAGTTAACTAACGAACATATATCTATTAGAAACATATGCAACTTTATATTTTATAAGTGCAACAAAATTGTAAACAACAACCAACATTATAGCTGAACAGTAAAATTAGATTGCAGCAAATACAATAACTAAACAGAAACTGTAAATAAGATAAAGTCATAGAAATAGCACAAGGCTTGCACTAGATAGTTTTCTTAAAATAGATTTGCCACACCTACTGTCAGGAGCTGTAGGTTTGAATAGCAACTATTTCTCAGGAGCTGTAGGTTTGAATAGCAACTATTTCTCAGGATACAATGGGAACGAAACAATTTCAGTACACCTCTGAATAGTTCCTCAGTAAACTTTCAGCATGGTTGAATCTTGGACACGAATAAATGTCAAAGGAGAGGAAGGAAAACTCTATGCACTGTTTTTGTGCAATGGTTATATTTTTTAAATGAAAGGAGCATCCAATTTATAAACAGTGAGACGAACACTTTGGTCCTAATAAGTTGGATTAAGGAGTTGTAATGGCTGCCTTAAACATTTGAATTAAAAGCTTGTAACTGTTGTAGTTAATTCTAAAATTAAATTGAAATTTAAAATCAATTAAATTTTAACCTAGAATTTGTTGCAAACTCTGAAAAACACACACGATATGTGTATAGCCAAACATGGTATCAAGTTCATTGTGGAATGAGTGTATATAACATGTAAATATGAAACAAAATTAATAGATCATGCATCGCAAGCTTGAATTGCTTCAAGTTTTAAGTCAATTTTATGTTTATGTTTTTTAACATGAAATAAAGCTTTATCCTGTAAACTCATACGAATCCAGTAGCTCAATCTCATTATAATCAAGTCTTGATGTGTCTTCCAAGTGAAAAAGCTTTGAAAAATATCCCTTATTACCGAGTACTCTTCACATCTAGCTAAATGTACATTCAAGTAAGATGTTTTTATGAAACAGTATCTGCAATAAAAAAAATAATAATAATTAAAAAAAAATCTAAATAAGCCCATGCGTCTTATGCCGTTTTGCTTACATATGAAACATGAGTAATGATACAGCCACAAACTCTTGTACAAATTTATTTTGTACAAATTGACGTGGCATTAATTCATTGGTTGAATGAAAATATAAATTAATAAAAACAAATTATGTGGGCCAAGTGATATTTAATTCAACCAATTTTATCATGCCACATTAGTTTGTACAAAATAAGTTTGTACAAGAGTTTGTGGCTGTATCATTACTCGAACATATAAACTTACATTCAGAGTCTGTCTTCATTAACCCATTTGCCTCTATTCTCAGAATTCCATTCACATCATCCACATTGATAGACTTCCACTGGTTGGTCGTATTTGCTGTGTCTTAAATAGACAATGCATTTTCTAGTAGACGATGAAAGTGCTACTCCTCTCTGGCACACATGGGAGTTGGGTATTTACTCTTTGGCTTTAAATAGAGATTTGAATAGGGACGAGGAACCTCAATAAGCATTAATCACCAATCCTTACTCTCTTATTTTAACTTGAACTTGAGTGACTGCTAGCACAAAGCATATTCATAGCCAACTGAGCAGCACCCACGGGGCGTTACGCCTTCTAATTAAAATAAGATATGGAATAGAAGAGCACGGATCGACTGAGAGAATAAAATTAGAACAAATTGTAGTTACCTGTCATTGCATGCGTTACAGAGTTCCGTACATAAAGGATGGATTTTATTTTCATGTCATCAGCTCCTCAGATGCAGAGTCCTGAGATGTAAAACTCTGTCTACTTCTAAGTGGTAATACAGGTCCTGTGTTTCTTCAATTTCAACCCCCTGAAGCGCGCGATTGTTGGTAGGATTACGAGATTGCTTGTGAGATCTTTGAAACTTTCAATTGCTAAGGACTTAATATATGTGTTTGCCATCTTATCATGCTTTGTTGGTACACGTGTTTGTTTGATATGACTTATTTAATGGGTATACGTATTTATTTAATCTTATAAGTTCTTATTATAATTTTTGTTATTGTTTATTTGTTTTTCTACTAAGACTTTTGAAATTTAAATAAATTATTTTGCCTCTACTAGTAAAAGCTTAAATTTTGGGCTTTTGGTAATAGAGATTGAAAAACTTTTTTTAAATGTTAAAATATCTAAAATATCTTCTACTTATTTATAATTTTATTTTATTTTATTCTTTTCATAATATAACTTTAAAAAATTTATCCATTAAAGTAATTTCAAAACTTTGTTTTAATAAAATCTCTTATTAACAACCAAACAACTAAATTTTTTTAGTAAAAGTTCTATTTATAAAAACTCTACTAATAAAAGCTCTACTTAAATAAGCTCTACCACTTCCATTTCTCTATTGACTACTTTATCCCTTATAAAATGAACATCAAACTCTGTATGCTTGGTTCTATTGTCAAAAATTGTAACCATATAAGACATTGGAGGCAAAAGTCCATAATTTTATTTATTGATGAAATAAAATACGTAAATTTAGATGAAAATTTAAATTTTTAAAATTTAATTGGTGATTTATTTAATAAATAGGTTTAGTGGATAATTTGATTGGTTTATATAGCATTTTTTTTCCTCGAGATAAGAAAAAAAAAAGCAATCATTAAGACTCCAAAGTTTCTTCTTTGTAGGACAAAAATGAAAACTTAGAATTGGTGCGAGATTCATTATAAAATACGTGAATGGTGAGAATCTGTTAATTTATATCATATTCGGTTTTATTTAATAGAGGAAGAATATGGAGAGTGCAGGTTTGGAAAGGGCCCATGATAAAGGTTGAGTTGTGACTTTGGTGAGCTCGCCACACAGCCCAATAGTTGCGGATTTTAAAATTTCAGGAAATAGAGTGACAAATTTTGCCATTTTGGTGCCGAACAACGACAAATTATGTTTGCACGATAAGGGAGACACTTTTACTTGAACAAAGTTAGAGCACTCATCTAGTGCGACCAGTGCGCCACGTCGCATGAAATTATATTTGTACAATAAGAGTGATACTTTAACCAACAAAGTATTGGCTCCACTGATAATAGAGTCTCCCTTAAGTAACTTGACTGGATTTGTTTCTCAGTTCGCATCACAAGGAAGTCGCTTTTGTTGGGAAAACTTGTGCCTCCCAGTTTGAGTAGGGACTTCTAGTCTGGGTTGTGGTATGGGCTTAAAGGTGTCTCTCACAGTTAGGGCTCTCCCCAAAATACCTCATCGTTAAGACAAAAAAAAAAAGAGATATACTTATTTTTTTGAAAGGAATAAGAGATTTACTTTACTTATATAAAAGAGATACTTTACTTGTATAAAGTTAGAAAAATAATCTAATGCGCGAGGCCGCACATGTTATGGACAAAAGAAGTCTTAATTGGAAGAAAGAGAGAGGAGGTTACCTCGCAAATACGTACAATAATATTGAAAGGGAAAGAGCCTTTAATTAGAGGGGTCATAGGTATAATAATTAACGGTTCCATATTTCCATTCCGTCTTGCCTTTAATCTAATTGGCCTAATTTCAATTTTCATTTCTGTGATGAGAAGCCAAGGAGGGACACTGGACAGGACGTCAATTCATTATGAGGAACAAAGCCATTCCCTGTCCTAGTACTTGACTAGCTTGTTGAAACATCTTTGATGGATATTTTGCGGATGTATTTGTTATTGGGCTTCCGTGAAATGCCAACGGATTCCTCATAGAAATTCATGCAATTTGTTAGATAATCAAAATTTGGGTGGAATTATTTACACTCTAAATTTTAGTTGAATATTCATATTTTGCATTTAAAATTTTACTAATATTTGGAGGAATAGAGCACAGGAAATTGTAGCAACCAGTGGCAGACCTAGAAACTAAAATGAGGGGGGCCTTAGTTCAAAAAAATTTATTTAACTTAGATTTTTTTTAATGTTCACTTGAATATATTTTAAGTCTTATAAATTCAAAATTTATTACTTTTTTTAAATTCTAAATAATATAGTAATAAATTATTATTTTTTAAATGCGTGAAAATATTATTTTTCGAAGTAGTTTCCACAAAATATTTTAAAAAAATAAAATAATGTGGCTAATGGGATTTGAACCAAGGTTTTGAAACTATTAAATAACACTTTTACAATTGAACTACAAGTCTTTTAACATATGAAAGATATGTCCAAATTATTTTATCTAACTTTTTCAAAAGGGGCTTGGGGTACATTTAAAAGAAAACTTAGCCCCTCTGGGCCTTAATTGGGTCTGCCCATGGTAACAACCACTTTTCTGAGTAGGATCCCAAGTGCAAACATAGGCACAGTTGAATCATTAACATTCTCCAGGTTAATTGCGTAATTGTCACAACCTATGGCTGTAAACTTATTATGCCCCCAGGGAAAAGTAATAGTTCGACTCCTCTAGTAATATTATTGTGAGTGATGATACATGTACAAACTCTTATACAATCTTATTTTCCATAAATTAATTTGACATTAACTCATTGGTTAAGTGAAAATAGAAAATAATAAAAACAAATCATTGGAACTAAGAGATATTTAATCCAACTAATTAAATCATGCCAAATCAATTTGTACACAAAGATATTTGTACAAGAATTTATAACTATATTATTGCTCTATTATTGCTTGTTGAAATATAGTGTTGTATAAAGAAATTACAAGAATGTTGACTCTAATTGCAGTTTCGGAGTAAGAGCATGATAGTTCCATCTTCTATTATTTTGTATAATAATCTATTAAGTTTTAAAAATTAAATTTTAACATGTGCACTCTTTAAAATATTTTTAAAAAATCCTTACTTAAATCATTTGAATTATTTTACTCAACCATTCATCCAAACCGAAAGTTCTATTAAAAGTATTTAGTATATACTTATAGCAATCAAATCAAAGTCCCGGTTGGCAACACTGCTGTCCTAAATGGGCCTAGTTAACCTATAAATAGATTCTTTGGCACAACATTTGTGTTAGCTTTTATTTATAAAACTATATTCAATGTTAAGCATATATACTTTATTTGCCATCGATAACATTTGGGGAAAAAATTGTCATCTTGAAAAAAACAAGAACCAGAAGGATTTCCAAAAATGCTTGATGTTGTTAAAATTCATCTTGATGCTTAGTGACACAATGAAAATAATAATGACTCATCCCTTCAAGATCAAGAGAAGACCATGATTTATCTATGTCTCCATCTCCATCTACCACTCAAAACAAGATATCTTCCTATAAAGGACACATATGTCATCTGAAGTAGCTTGATGAGAGACATGGTCATTTAAGGTCAGTAATTCTTTCAAATGCTTCTAATGAATTTTAAGTTAGTTCATAAATATAATATTGGAGAATTTGAATAATCAAACACTCAAAACACTCTTTTTCTTATGAACTCAATACAACTCCTTAATTACGCCTCTTTTAGAATTAATAAGCTTTACTACTTCTTGTTACTTAAACCAACTGAGAGAGCATATATTTATACTTGTTACAATTTAATCACAACCATATATTAACATAACTACCACACAAATCATAACCACACAAACCTAACAACATACTCAACAACACAAATTCTACTTACCATATTACCACATTTAACACCACAAATCTTAACTACTTAAAGAAGCTTCCATGAACTAGATTAAGAATCATTTGGGTTTCAAAGTTGTATGGATCAAGTTTATGATCCAATATATAATTATGTATTGTACAAAATTACTTAATAATTAAAACTGTGTGGGGGAAAATATTATTGATGGGGAATGTTGAAAAAGAATATTTTATAAAATTGCATGCTTCCAATACAGTTCTACAACAACAATATAGAGCCTGTCGGTAGGGGTCGGAGTTTAAGTTTTTACGGTTTTCGATTCGAGTTGTAACCCGCTCGGGTTTGAGAATTCAACCCAAACGGTTTGAAAAATTATTTCGGTTCGGTATGGTTCAGTTTTAAATTCGGTTCGGTTTCATATTTTGATTCAGTTCGGTTTCATATTTTGATTCAGGTTCAGTTTCATATTTCGGGTCTAATTGCGATTTGGGGTTGTAATTTCGGGTCAAAAAATTCACAATAGCTTAAATCAATTGGTAAAATCTACTCCTGATTACAGCGAATCAAGCATTAGCACTATCCAACCATAACTTGTTACAAAAACTAAAAATAAACATTTTTTAACGAGACTACAACACAAATTATAGACAAAACAAGAAAGCCCCAACAAATAAATCCAAAACCTTTTTCTAAACAGCAGAGCATAAAAAATTAATTAATTGATACACGGAAATTTGATCATACTCCACTAAATTTGATTCCTTTTTCATGTCAATCTTTCATCTTTTTTATTTGGTAGCTAGCTTGCTTCAAAATATACAAGTTTGCTCTACTGGCATCATTACTCATAATCAGCTCCATTGCTACAACATGAACTTAAACATATAATTTTTAAAATAATCTTGTAATAACAGTATTTTATTGATTTGGTGAAACAAAGAAAAAAAAAGAACATGCTTACCAATTACCATCAACATCAAGTAGAGAGCTGCGAGCCTACGATGTCGAAGATGAACCTTTGGATACTGCAATGCCGACGACCGAGGATATGGAAGCCTCAAAATCCAGCAGTGTTTACCAATGGGACTCGAAATCAGGCGATATTTGCTGGTGGGACACAAAATTGATTGTTACTGAAGGGAGGTGGAGTTGACAAATGATTGCTGACGATTGATGGTAGGCTAACAGCATGGAATAAATGTTTTTTTATTTATTCTACAAAATACTTCAAACGACAAATTATTTTTATAGTCACTATTTTGACTAATCAACTTTAATTGCAAAATTAACTTGTTAGTTATGACCAAGACAAAGACTTTGACAATGTTGCATATTAAGACTAATGATAGATATCTCTAATTTTTTATCTCAAATTTCATCGTAAAATAATCTGTCGTTTATTGAATGACTGATAATTTTTTATAAGATTTAAGTGAATTGACTATCTTGTCTCACCAACAAACTGATGAATGTTATATCATTTGAAGTAGTTTTTTTAGATAAAAAAATTTAAAATGTGTAGCACTACTAGCATATTAATGCACCAAAACACAAATAAGACCAATAACTACGTGAGAAAGTCCATGTAATTAGCCATCCTACAAGTATGATTTTGTTTGTTCATGAAGTTTAACTGGAGTAAATACATCTATTATCTCTAGAAGTGGTGCATTCTGTGGAATGGCATGTTCTATTCCAATTGATATTGTATGTTATTATTTTGACATTGGTTTTCATTTTACAGATAGAAATTTGTATATAAATTATAAACTTGTGAAGTAAATTTTTATTTTTCATTTTAATGCGTAAAAACTTTAATGATTCCCTTTTTTTAATATATGCAGGTAAGTGGCGTTATTAACCAGCTAGTGAAGTTTGGTAAGATCATAAGACTTTACTTGGGAATTAAGTATGCTCATAATCAATTGTTGGAGAAACTTACGGGTATAAGTAGAGGTGTGATCTTCATTGCAGGGTCCTGCGAGCAAAGCAGTGTGTTTAATTTGTTTTCCTTTATCTTTTTGTATGTTTTTTTCCCTCTCGTGCTTTCACGCAATAAAGTTGATCGGTCTTTATCTGTAGGTCTGAGATCAACCAAACTTGGAGCAGATGGCAAACTCATTTTGGGCGACATCATAAAGACTATGAATGGAGAAGATGTATCCAATGCCAACGGTTTGCACAAAATTCTTGATCAATGTAAAGTTTGAGATGAAGTATCTCGCGATGATGCATTACTCTCTTTCTCCAATTATTTTGTCCTAGTTGCCTTTGCAAAATTCTTTGAATTGTTTTTATATCAGGTGATTGTAAAGATCTTGCGTGGTACTCAATTGGAAGAAATTCCCATTATTATTGAAGTCGAACCTGATGAGGCAAAGTCAAAGAAATGTTTTATACATGTAATAGTACTGCAGTATCCTTTAGAAATAAATTTTATTTATAAATTAGGATGGTTGAACTGAAACATGATAAAAATAATATTGTATTGCACTTTTTTTCATAACATTATCATTCACTATGAAAATAATTACTTAAAATTGTGATCATATATTGAAGTTTGATATTGATATGATTATTGTAATAATTTTGATATAAATTTTAATTATGTATAGTTCCATTGTATTTTAAATAAAAAGTTTATTTTTATCTTTCAATAGTTTATCTATAGTGGACATCTAGTTGTAATTAGATTTGAGCACCAAAAGTGAACTTATAGTTGTAAACTTCTAATAAACCACAAATTTGTATTCTTTTTTTAATGGGATTATTTATTCTACATAATACTTCAAACAATAATTTTTTTTATTTATTCTACAAAATACTTCAAACAACAAATTATTTTTATAGAACCACTATTTTGACCAATAACTTTATATGCAAAATTAACTTGTTAGTTACGACCAAGACAAATCCTTTGGCAATGTTGCATATTAAGACTAATGATCGATATCTCTAATTTTTTATCTCAAATTTCATCGTAAAGTAATCTGTCGCTTATTGAATGAATGATAATTTTTTATAAGATTTAAGTGAATTTACTATTTTGTCTCACCAACAAACTGATGAATGTTATATCATTTGAAGTAGTTTTTTGAGATAAAAAATTTAGAATGTGTAGCACTACTAGCATATTAATGCACCAAAACACGAATAAGACCAATATCTATGTGAGAAAGTCCATGTAATCAGCCACCCTACAAGTATGGTTTTGATTGTTCATGAAGTTTGACTGGAGTAAATACATCTATCATCTCTAGAAGTGGTGCGTTCTGTGGAATGACATGTTCTATTCCAATTGATAATGTATGTTATTATTTTGACATTAGTTTTCATTTTATAGATAGAAATTTGTATACAAATTATAAACTTGTGAAGTAAACTTCTATTTTTCATTTTAATGTGTAAAAGCTTTAATGATTCTTTTTTTTTAATGTATGCAGGTAAGTGGCGTTGTTAATCAGCTAGTAAAGTTTGGTAAGATCATAAGACTTTATTTGGGGATTAAGTATGCATATAATCAATTGTTGGAGAAACTTACGGGTATAAGTAGAGGCATGATCTACATTGCAGCTGAACAGGGTCCTGCGAGCAAAGCAGTGTGTTTAATTTTTTTTCCTTTATCTTTTTGTATTTTTTTCCCTCTCGTGTGCAAGGGGCTCGCTGCGTGGCTCGGCGAGGACTAGGGAGAGTTGTGAGAGTTAGGAGAGGTTAGAGATTTGCAAGCAGTGGGGGAGATTTGGGCATTTCGAGATTCATGGGATAGTTATATATATATATTTTTTTTTTTTTTTAATACGAACCCGAACGGTTTTGCTATTTGGTTCGGGCTAACTCGAACCAAATAGCAAATCTGTTTGGTTTCACTCTTTCAATCCGTTCGAGTTTTAGGTTTGACCTGAACCGAACCAAAACCTGAAATTGGTTCGGTTTGGTTCACCCCGACCCGAACGCCCACCCCTACCTGTCGATACTTGATTGCATGCCTTCTTTTTGCATAAAAGAATAGTGAATTATTAAGCCCATCATATTGGTACAAAACAAGTTCTTGGAGCAAATGTTGTCTATGTGATCATGATGAAAATGGGTATAACCATGCCCGTAGATGTAGTCATGGTTGTGGTCATGGCTATTATTAAGATTGAGGTCCTGAAAAAAATTATTGTCGACCTCGTGGTGGTTATAGGAACCATAGAAAAACAAATGAGGACGAAGCACCTGCCACAACATAATATTCAAGAAAGCACTTGTGATAGATGTGAAATGTTTGGCAATTTTTGGAGACTATGTCGTACTCTAAGATATTGTATGGATATGAAAAAATATCTAAATATTCATTATATATTTTAGGTCATTTATGAGTTTTGTCTAATTCTTCATAGTCCTCAATAAATGAGAAAAAAGTAGTAATAATCAATTTCTAGTAACATTTATTTGACCTATACAAAAATGAAAATAAAATTGGCCATTGGGGATAATCCAAACATGATGATGAATAAAAAATAAAACAATTTTATGAAATAATTAAAGTTTTATAAACTTTATACCCAGCATCTTTCAACAATTTTTTCCCTTACAATTAAAAATTATGCAAGGTAATTAGGGATGGCAATGGGGAGGGGAGGGGAGGGGACCGATCTCCCCGTACCCATCCCCGATATTTTGCGTATGTCCCCGTCCCCTCCCCGTCCCCGTCAGAATTACTTGAGAGAATCCCCATCCCCTCCCTGAATAATAACAGGGGATCCCCGTGGGTCCCCGATCTCCGAATAACTAATACATTTTTTTTAATTTTGAGTTAATCATATTAAAATAAAAATTTCAAATAAAAGTAAAGTTCGAAATATTTCTTACATTAATATCTATTACAAAAGTCACATACATTAAATTAGTAAGTAACGCAACATGAAAGGAATACAAACTTCTTTTACAAACTATCATGAACAAATTAATAGTCTAATACAAAATTGTTACAAATAAAATCGAATTTAGATTCAAAATTAACTTTTTCAATGGTGGCGTGGGCACTTTATAAATGTGGACTATTCCCTTTACAACACAATAGTTAAATCGGAGCAAATCAAAAGCAAATATTAGATTAGATTAGATTAGATATTAAAATTGTGATTCGCTGTGGGCAATTATAACATCTAAAAATAAATAAAAAATAGATTTAAGTTTAAAATATTTAAAGAATATTAAAATTAAAAAAAAAGTTTAGCTAATAGAATCTACTCGGTCTTTTTAATGTCCTAAATAAAAATTTAGGACTTTAATTAGTTAATTAGGCCTAAAAGTTTAATAATATAAATATTTTGATATTTTTTATTTTTACCAATATTTATAATTTTATAATTTAAATTTTATTATTTATTTACTAGTAATTTTAAAAAATTAAAATGGGGAAATGGGTAGGGGATGGGGATTCCACCTCATCCCCGTCCCCTCCCCAAATAAGAAATTGGGTAAAAAAATTTCCCCGTCCCCTCCCCGAATAAGAAATTGGGTATGAAATTATCCCCATACCCTCCCCGAATGGGAAAAATCCCCAAGGGTACCCGTACCCGTGGGGATTTTTGCCATCCCTAAAGGTAATAAGCTAGTCTTGACTTTGAATTAAGCTGGCCCTCCTAAGTCTTCAAGCTGTTATGATGTAGGATGGATGCGCAGGACGAATGAGATACTGTTCGAAAGGTATAACCTAGGTTATGTGTGTCTATTTTCGACCTATTATATACTGTTTTAAAACTTGTGAAGAGACAAATCAAAACTAGAATTGTTACATAGTTTTGGGCAGTGTTTGAGCAGAAAAATCCATTTATTTCCTTGTCGTTTTTTTTTTTGTTGTAAGATATTTTCTTATTTTTTTATTTCTTTTATGACTTTTATCTTTTTTAAGATCTTAGATTTGGGCACCATTTGTTTTAGATTTTTTTTATTCAGATTATGAGAATTTTATTATAAAATAATTTTTTAGATTTACCTATTTTGGTAAATTCAAAATATTTATGATTATTATATAAAGGGGCCCAAAACCCTAGTTTTATTAATTTCAGACATTTTAATAAACTTCATTATTTAGAAACTTTTGTTTCTTCTATCCATCAAATTTAAACATTTTCGCATCGTTAATTAGTATCAAAGCAAGTTCGCTTATCATTATGGTACGTCCACACAATCATAGGAGCAATTGTCCCGAAGACAACGATCAATGATGAAATACTAATTAGGCAACCCAAAAGGGAGGGTGAATTGAGTTTCTAAACAATTTAAGCAACTAAGAAACTAAATGCAATTTAAACAAGCCAATCAAATTTGAAATAAAAAAATATTAATGTGCAATAAAAAATAAGGAGATAGGGTAAGAGAGACCAAACACATGATTTTTATGTGGTTCCGCCAACCGTGCCTATATCCACGACTCCAAGCTTATCGGGCTTGAAGATTTCACTAAGTAAGCCTCCAAGGCTTCAACAACTTCTAACAATTGACTTGCAAGATACCAATAGACCTTTACAATAAGAGATTATCCCTAATCTCTTAACCTAAGTGTATCCCAACACCTACAATCTCTCAACTTGATTTTACAAAAAGGATTACAAATAAATCTCTCTCACATAATGTGTTTAATTACAAATGAAATCCTAATATGTGAATAATTGAGATGAATACAAGAATTTAAAGCTCAATGAAAGTTGTATGCTCAATAGTTTGCTCAATGATAGTAGTTGGAATCACCATTGTTTGTGTTTAAGTGAGCCTTTTTATAGTTTGAGTTGAAAAATAGCCGTTACGGATAATTTGCTCTAAGTCGGATCGCCGTTATATAAAAGTCGGATTTCCATTTTAACTTGAGCAAGTTACCATTGGAAAGAATTTCAAATTGTCGAATCACCGTTATTGAAATGTCGGATCGCCGTTATCATCCAATGACTTGCAAAGAAGATGTCGGTTTACCGTTTTCAAGAAGTCGATATGCCGTTAGTGTCCAGAGGCTAATCTTTAATTCTTTTTTTTTTGTCGGTTAGCTGTTTGCTACAGTGACTTCTACAATGAAACTATTTTTTAAAATTATATTTTTGCCCCAAAACTTTCTATACTTATACTATGGCCCAAAACTTTATGATATTTTTCAAACAAGTCCATTTCTAGAATTTTAAGTAATACTTGTTGATTTCAAGGTTCTCAAATTTTTTTCAATTAGACCATGAACTTGAAAAACAACTAATTTCATGAAATCACTTTACCTTTGGATATAAAACCTTTATTATATGAAAATAATGATTTATTTAAAATGTATGAAAAATAATTTGAGTTTTTAAAAACTTAATCATTCTTAATTTTATTTGTTATCATCAAAATCATCATTATAGACACATGCATGTTAACAAAGGGATGCAGGCAAGGACTGTGGAGGCTGTCAGACGGGCGGCTAGAGAAGCAACCTTGAAAGCAATTGAGGAAGCTTATAACTCGAGATTGGTGGCGATAGAGCGAGACAATCATGAGTCTTAAGTTTTGCTTGAACAAAAACAGAAAGAGAGGTCAACAACAAAAAGTTAATCACGAGGAAGAACTTCAAAGAGTCAATCATAGTGTACAACCTGAAGATTACAACTACATGGAGATACCTCAAGTGATCGGTCATGAAATAAAACCTCAAGGCATCAATGACGAAGTAGTGCCTCAAAATTTAGGCCCTGCGTGATGAAAACCAATACGCGTGCGTAAGGAGCTAAGAAACGATTAAGAAGAAGAAGAATATGTGGAGGATGATAGGGGCGCGCAAAAAGAGTTCATATTACAAGATTAATGTTAATATTCTAGATTTTTTTTTGTGGGATGCATGTTGAAAAATTTTTAGACTGGATATCACAAGTGGATAATTTTTTCGAGTATATAGAGATTCCTCAAGAGAAGTGAGTTAAGCTTTCCTAGTTTCTGCATGATGGCAATACATACAAAACTAAACAAAAGTTGCAAAAAAAAATTATCAAATTGTGGCCTAGAATGCAGAGGATGATGAGAAAGTATTTCCTGCCAGTAGATTACTGGTAGCAACTGTATTTTAAATATCAAAACTGTAGGTAAGGAAATCACAGTGTCAATGAATACATAAAGGAATTTTATCGTCTACACACTAAAAATAATATGGATGAGCCAGAATTTTAAATAGTTACAAAATATATTGGTAGATTAAAACAAGAGATATAAGATGAGATAATAGATACAATCACTTATAGTGAAGCCTATGATGAACAAGTGTTTGAAGTGTAGGGAGCCAAGCCATCGATCAAGTGACTATCTTAAAATTTTGAATTTAGTAGAGGCTAAAGTCAGCAAGATAGAGTTGAACGACGTTGAGAGTGGGGATGACGAAGAAGCTTTAGAGTTGGAAGCAAATGAAGGAGAGACTAAATTGTATTATATAGAAGATTTTATTAGCATTGAAATTTAAAGAGGATAATCAGCGCAATAAGATTTTTAAAACATGTGGCATTATCAATGACAAGGTGTGTAACATTATAATTAATAGTGGCAATAGTGAGAACATATTTTCAAAGGTGCTATTTGACATGATAGGAATTTTAACCAAAAAAATCCAGTATTTAATAGAATACAATTGATAAATAAAAAGACAGAAATGCAAGTAATAAAGGTATGTCGTGTTCTTTTCTCTATTGGGAAGATTTATAAGAGTGATGTGTTGTGCGATGTAAAAAATATGAATGCGTGCCATCTATTATTTGGCAGACTTTAGCAATTTGATGTTGATACAGTATAGAAGAGAGCATAATGTGTATGAGTTTTGGTGGAATAACAAAAAGGTTCGTTGATGCCTTTAACGAACAAAAAGAGGAATACTAAGGTTGTTAAAAATCATCAAGAGGATGATTGCGATGATTGCTAGAAGCTAGAGAAAAAAGAAGAATTAAATGTGAAGATTGTTTTTGAAAAAAGGACGGCCATTATTAATTGAGTTTGTTGATATTACATCACTAAAGTTGTTAGACGGGCTGCCACCTTTATGAGATATGGTGCAAGTTTACCTAACTTGCCCCATTATCGTATGAGCCTTCACGAGCATGTGATCTTACAAGGGCAGGTTGATGAATTGTTAGAGAAAGGTTTCATTCATGAGAGCATGAGTTCATGTACTATACTAACTTTGTTGGTACCGAAAAAGGATGAGAGTTGGCATATGTGTACAAACAGTAGGCTAATTAAATAGATTATAGTGAAGTATCGATTTCCTATTCTACGTTTCAAGAGTTATTAGACCAACTAAATGATGCTCGAGTTTTCTCAAAGATATATTTGCGTAATCGATATCACAATATCATAATTAGGCCTGATGGTGAGTGGAAGACAACATTTAAAATAAACGAAGGGTTGTATGAGTGGTTTTTTATGCCATTCCAGTTGTCTAATGTGTCAAGCACTTTTATGCACTAAATGAATCAAGTTTTAAGCCTTTTTCCTGTAAAATTGTTGTAGTGAATTTTAATAGTATCTTAGTTTATTCTGTTGATGTGGTTAGTTTATTCTATTGATGTGGTGGCACACCTAGAACATTTGAGAATCATTATAAAGATGTTGCAAAAAAATAAACTTTACATTAATCTAAAGATGTAGCTTTTTTGTAGGGTAATGTGGAATTTTTGGTTTTATAACTGATGTAGATATGATTGGAGCTATTGAGTCGAGGATACAAGCCATTAAAGAATGGCCTATGCCGAAGATAGTGGGTGAAGTTAGGAGTTTTCATGGGTTGATGATGTTTTATAAGATATTTATTTGTAGTTTTAGTACCATAGCCCCACTTATTGCGGAGTGCGAGTTTTACTTTATTAAAAGAGAATTTTTTTACTACTACTATGTTAGCCTTATGAAACTTCATCAAGTTGTTTGAGGTTGAATGTGATGCTTATGGTAATGGTATTATGGTTGTTCTTTCTCAAGAGAGACGACCACTTATGTAAATGAGTGAGAAGTTAAATAAAACATGACAGAAATGGTCTACTTACGACTAAGAATTTTATGCAATCCTCAGAGTGTTAAAGTCATAAGAACATTACTTCATTTGCAAAGAGTTCGTACCTTATAGTAACCATCAAGTAATCAAGTACTTTAACACCAGCAACATCTGAGCAAGATGCATGCAAGATGAATGAGCTATACGTAAAAGTTCACTTTTATTGTGAAGTATAAATCTGGGCAACATAATAAGATAGCAGATGCACTTAGTAGGCAAGCAACTTTACTGTTCTCGTCATTGAAGTTACTGGTTTTGAATGCTTGAGGGAGTTGTATGCTAAGGATGAAGACTTTGCGCATATTTAAGATCGGTGCATTAAGCATCAAAATGTAAAAGATTTCCTTATTCAAGATGGGTATCTGTTCAAATATAATTAGTTATATATGCCTTAAAGTTTTTAAGGGAACATATTGATAGGTTGTGATTAACATGTTTTCAAAAATTGTGCATTTTATTGCTTGTAAGGATACTGAAGATGCTGCTTCAGTTGCACATTTGTTCTCTGAAGAGGTGGTAAGTTTGCATGGTATACTAAAGACTATTACTTCTGACATGGATGTGAAGTTTATCAGCAAGTTTTGGCATCATCTATAGGATAAGTTTAGTATAGTTTAGTAGTGCTTTTCATTTGCAAACAAATGGTCAAATAGAGGTGGTCAATCGCACTCTGGTCAATATAGTGTGCTGTGTTTATGGTGACATGCAACAGAATTGGGAAGCTATCTTGCCTCAAGTCAAGTTTTCTTGCAATAACATGACGGTAAGACCTTTTATACGATTGTCTACACTTATTCCCCACGCCATGTTTATGATTTGGCTATCATGCCTATAGCAGTTGAAGGGAGTAAAATTGATGAGATTAAGGATAAAACTATCATAAGCACATGGGATGAGGCATATTCAGATCCTACTCAAATTCCCGCGGACCCGTTACAAGAGATCAAGTAAAGAAATTTAAAGAAGCGCTTAATAGATTGATTCAAGTAACTTGGGCTCAATCAAATTCGTGGAGGCCCGTTGAAGGAATCGCACATGATAAATGCATGATTCAAGCTCTTAAAGTTTCTAAATAATCACTTCCATGAAATAGGGAGTTGGCTTGCGCATTATGGTGGGAAAATATATTATTTTCCTTTTTTTCAGATACTTTCCCCTTTTTTTAAGAGGCTATTAGGGAAACAAATCAGTTATACCATGTTAATCGCCTAGTTTCTATTTTAATTGATGTAAGACATTTAAGTCAATTAGGATCCTGATTTGATTTAGATTCTTTCCTATTTACTTAGATTATGATTATGATTTGATTTAGATTCTTTCATATTCGCTTAGATCAGGAATCTGATTTGATTTAGATTTTTTCCTATTTGTTTATATTCAAATTCAGATTTGATTTTTGGTTTAGGATTTAATTTCAAAAATTCTTGTAACCACCCTATATAATGTACTTGTATCTAATAAATAAAGATAAGTTTTGATGCAATTGGTGAGAGAGTTAATTCTCTTTGATTCTTTACAAACTCTTTGAACTTATCAGATTTCTGTGACGTTCAAACTCTTGACCTATCAATCAGACCATCCATAGCTGATTGTGGCGTCTTCACATACTAGGGTTCGTACTTTCATTAAGCATTGGGTCGAGGTTCCATTCAATTCCTGATTTAGATTCAATCTTGGAGACTAAATTGATTAGGGTCGCGTTAGTTCTTGACGGGGTTCCTATCATTTGGTATCAAAGCCTAGGCACCAAGTGGAGAACATACGTGCAAGGCAACCAAGTGGAGAACACACGTGCAGGGCAACCAAGTGGAGAACACACGAGGTTCTTATCATTTGATAAGAAAAATTATGAGAGTTGAATTAAAGCTCATACACGAGCGTTTGGATCAAATGGAGAACACACCTGCAGGGCAGCGACAACATGTTCCCAAATCATATAGAAGAGAAAGATCTACAGCTAGAGGAGAGATTGATGACTATTATAGGGATGAGTATGATGAAGGGAATGACATAGTGGGTAGCTATAGGAGAAATGGACGAGGTAAGAGAGTTAGGAATAGAGATGATGGATTGAGTGGCATAACGATGAAGATCTCATCTTTTCAAAGAAAATCCGACCCAGAAGCATACTTTGAATGGAAGAAGAAAAAGGAGTTCATATTTGATTGCCACAATTATTTAGAGGCAAAAAAGGTAAAATTGGTTGTGATTGAGTTTTCTGACTATGTTATTACTTAGTGGGATAAGCTTGTTATAAGTAGGAGGCGAAATAGAGAACGTCCAGTTGAGATATGGGATGAAATGAAATCATTGGTGAGAAGACGTTTTGTGCCTAACCACTATTATTGAGAGTTGTACAAAAAATTACAAAGTCTTACACATGGTAGCTGAAGCGTGAAGTATTATTATAATGAAATGGAGATTGTCATGATTAGAGCAAATGTGGAGGATGATAGAGTAGATAAGGTTGAGTTGCAACATTATGTGAAGATTGATGAGATGGTACACAAAGCCATCAAGATTGAGCAGCAACTCAAGAGGAAGGGTAACACCCTTGCAGCCCCAAGCTTGAGTTCCACTCATTGGAAGTCGAGCTATGTGTGAAACGAGACGGGAGGCTACAAGCATCTATTCCACCTAAGCTAAGATCCGAGCCCTCCAAGCACAATTCACAAGATAACACCGTGCCTCTTACTATTAGGAATTGTGACATTAACTGTTTTAAATGTCAAGACAAGGGGCATATCGGAAGTGAATGTGTGAATAAGAGACCTATGGTGTTGTGAGACAATGGTACGATTGTAACTGAAGATGAAATGCAAGAAAATAAGATGCCACCAATAGAGGACGTTAAAGACGAAGAGTATATAGCTGATGAGCATAATTTATATACATATTTTACCCTTAATCATATAATTGCTAGTTATTTTTATTTGTTATTTTTAATTAATTGAATTGTTTTATTGAATAGGGAATTAATTGGAGATTAAGAATGAAAAGTGCATAAAGAATAACAAGTTTGGGAAAGCATCAATCAAAGCCGTGACACAATTAAGAGTTTATAGCATGTGAAGCCAAGAGTAATTTGCACTCAAAAAGAATTTCAATTTTTCAAGTGAGCTAGACGTGCATGGCATTGTAATGCATGGAAAGCAACTTAAAGGGACCCACACTTGGCTTTCATAAGTGGAAAAAGGAATCCTAGTGCAAGCTTAATTGGTGAGCACGTGAGTGAGAGGAAAGAAAATTAAAAGGCCAAACCTTTTGGCTTAAGAAATAACAAGGTCGGTGGGGCCCATTTAAAATATTAATATAAAAGCAAGTTTTTGGCTTTTGGAGAAGGGCAGCCGCCAGAGGAAGAAAAATGAAGCAAATGCGATTCGGCAGAGAGGAAAAGGAAGAGCTGCAGCAATTTACTTTTCCCATGGCTGATTTTATTTCTTGCACCCAATTTAAGTATGTCTAACTAATTTTCTTATACTGAGGTTAAGGATGAAACCATATTCAATGAAATAATTATCTTTTTATTTAATTAATTCCCTATATATATTCTTTTATGATTATGGTTTTTATTTCACATGATTAGTTGGATATTATTAAAATCTTTTCATCAATTCTTTCATGCATTGTTGATTGTTAGGATTAATATTCAATTAAATCTATGCTTGGATATATAAAGTTTATACAGGATTATCTTTGATTCTATGTCTTTCATTAAATTGTTTACACAGAGTACTTAGGAAACTTTGACTCTTTGTTATTCAATATATTTACATGGGATGCTTAGATATCATAATATTAACCTACACAAGATTAATTTTATTTTGGCTTAATTGCTATATCCATGAGATGACATAGATTGATTTCGAGTTGTCACTTTAAAATTGGGGATTAATTAATAATTAGATAATTACTAGTTGAATAGTGGTGGATTCTGAAACCTTGGTAATTTTTGTCTTATTGAAATCTCATTTACTTTAATTGTTTTCTTAGTTTAATTAGTTTAATTTCTTTTAAAACTCAATTTGCTCAACTAGGTTATGATTAATGGTAATTTTAGATTTAAATTAGACTTTTCAATTTATAACATTCCCTGTGGGATCGACCTCGTTATCACTATTCTATTTCTAAATTCATGCGCTTGCGAGTATATTAAAATTTTCACAACAATAGCCCCTGGGGAATTGACTTTAGTAGCGAGGAAATGTTTAAGTGTACAAGTAAAGGAAGATGAAACAGTGCAATGGGAAAACATTTTCCATACTAGGTGCTATGTTCAAGACAAAGTATGTAGTACGATTATTGATGGAGGAAGTTGTACTAATGTTACTAGTACTATCATGGTAAAGAAGTTAGGGCTTCCGACACTTAAACACCCATGGTCATATAAATTAGGGAAATTTACACCCGTCCACCTGTTTGTTTTGTCTTTTTCAAAAATACACAAACACGTTTTTTTTCAACGCGCCACCTGAAGTTTGTTTTTTATTGCATTCATCTACTTCCGTCTAATTTCCGTTACTGGATTTAACGAAATGTTAACGAAATGACCTTTTTACCCCTCAAAATTATAATTTAACCAAAAATAAATGGAAATTGGAGATAAATTGGATGGATTTAATTTTTTTCAGAGGTGGATGCTAGAAATTAGAGGAAAATAGTGTTTGTTACTTGCTAAATTTAGAAAATTTGTATTTATTTTTTTGAAGGACAAAAAAATAAATACACAAAAAAATAAATACAAATTTTCTAAATTTAGCAAGCAATAAACACTATTTTTCTCCAAAAAAATAAATACAAATTTTCTAAATTTAACAAGCAACAAACATTATTTTCCTCCAATTTCTAGCAATCACCTTTGAAAAAAATTAAATCCATCCAATTTATCTCTAATTTCTATTTATTTTGGGTTAAATTGTAATTTTGAGGGGTAAAAAGGTCATTTCGTTAAATTCACTAACGGAAATTAGACGGAAGTGGACGAATGCAACAAAAAGTAAACTTCAGGTGGCGCGCTGAAAAAAAAAAGTATCTGTGTATTTTTGAAAAAGGCAAAACAAACAAGTGGTCTGTGTATTTTTTAAAAAGGCAAAACAAACAGGTGGACAGTTGTAAATTTTCCTATAAATTACAATGGTTAAATGACAGTGGTGAGGTGAAAGTGAACAAGTAGGTACTAGTGACTTTCGGATTGGGAAGTATGAAGATAAAATGCTTTGTAATAGAGTGCCAATGTAGGCTAGACACTTATTACTTGGGCGGCCTTGGCAATTCGAGAGACGTGTGAAGCATGATGGCTTCACCAATAAATATTCATTTGTATTTAATTAATACAACATCACTCTTGTTCCATTGACACCAAAGTAGGTTTATGGAGACCAAGTGAACTTACACATAGAGAGTGAGCAAAAGAAAATGAGAGAAAAAGATAGTGAAAATCAAAAAGAGGCAGCGTAAAATGTGAGAGAAAAACCAAAGAAAAATGTGCCCATTGAGCGAAAATCATATGGAAAACAAAAGAATTTCTGCATGAGAGCCAATGAGATTAAAAAAGCATTATTTTTACATCAACCGATGATTGTACTTTTGTACAAAGAGACATTTTTAAGCACTAACGAATTTGACCATACCTTGCCTAATTCTATTACTTCTCTTTTGCAGGAGTATGAGGATATCTTTCCTGAAGAAGCACCACATGGTTTACTTCCAATCCGAGGGATTAAGCATCAGATTGATTTTGTGCCCAGTGCAGCCATTCCAAATAGATTAGCCTATAGGAGCAACCCGGAGGAGACCAAGAAACTTCAAAGGCAGGTTAATGAATTGATGGAAAAAAGGGTACATGAGAGAAAGCGTGAGTCCATGTGCAGTTCCCGTTTTATTAGTTCCTAAGAAGGATGCGATGTGGAGGATGTGTGTTGATTGTCGAGCCATCAACAACACAACGGTAAAGTATCAAAATCTCATTACTAGGTTAGATGATATGCTTGATGAATTACATGGTTCTTGTGTATTTTCCAAAATTGATTTGAAAAGTGGATATCATCATATTAGAATGAAAGAAAAAGATGAATAAAAATTTGACTTTAAAACAAAATATGGGTTATATGAATGGTTAGTCATGCCTTTTGGTCTAACTAATGCCCCGAGCACTTTTATGAGACTTATGAATCATGTTTTGCGATCTTTTATTGACAAGTTTGTTGTTGTTTATTTTGATGATATCCTCATTTATAGCAAAAACATAAACAATCATGTAATACATTTGAAATCTGTTTTAGATATGCTTAGAAAATAAATGTGTGTTTCTAGAATTTATTATCAGTGCACATGGTATACAGGTTGATGAGGAAAAGGTATGTGCAATCCAAAAGTGGCCGAGTCCCACAAGTGTAAGTAATGTGAGAAGCTTTCATGTGCTCGCTAGTTTCTACCAATGATTTGTTAAAGACTTTAGCACAGTAGCCGCACTGTTTACTAAAGTAATAAAAAAAATGATGGATTCAAGTAAGGAGAAGCACAAGAGGAGACATTTCAAATGATCAAGCAAAAGCTGACAAATGCTCCATTATTGTCTTTACCTAACTTTAATAAAACATTTGAAATTGAATACGATGCCTCATGATTGGTATTAGTGCAGTCCTAATGTAGGAGGGACGACCAATTGCACGTTAGTGAAAACCTGAGTGGGGCAAACTTAAACTACCCTACTTATGATAAGGAGTTGTATGTGTTGGTTCGAACGTTAGAAATATCGCAGCACTACCTATAACCTAAGGAGTTCATGATTCACACCGATCATAAGTCCTCAAAACACCTTAAAGGCCAACACAAGCTGAACAAGAGGCATGTTCGATGGGTAAAATTCATAGAGACATTTCCATATATCATTTGTTACAAGTAAGGTAAAAAAAACGTTGTTGCATATGCGCTTTCCCGCAGGTATGTCTTAATCTCAACACTTAATGCTAAACTACTTAATTTTGAACATATTAAGGGATTGTATGCTGATGACCATGATTTTAATGTTGAATACCAAGCTTGTGAAAAGACCACAGTCAGTAAATACTTTAGGCATGATGACTATTTATTTCAAGATAATAAACTATGTGTGCCTAACTGTTCTTTGAGAGATTTTTTAGTGAGAGAATCCCATAGAGGAGGGTTGATAAGCCATTTTGGAGTTGTAAAGACTCTAGCAGTTTTACAGAAACACTTCTATTGGCCACATATGAAATGAGATGTTGAAAAACCTTTTGGTAAATGTGTCACTTGTAGGCAAGCCAAATCGAAAGTGCAACCTTATGGCTTATACACCCCTTTGCCAATACCTAGTGCACCTTGGACTGATGTTTCGATGGATTTTGTATAAGGTTTACCTAGGTCTAAACAAGGAAAGACTCAATTTTTGTGGTTGTAGATAGATTTTCAAATATGGCACATTTTATTCCATGTCACAAAACAGATGATGCTTATAATGTCGCTAACTTATTCTTTAGGGAGATTGTAAGGTTGCATGGTATGCTCAAGACAATTGTTTCTGATAGCGATGTTAAGTTTTTAAGTTACTTTTGGAAAACATTATGGGCTAAGTTAGGAACTTAGTTGTTGTTTTCAACTACTTGTCAACCTCAAAATGATGGTCAAACAGAAGTTGTAAATAGAACTTTATCTACTCTGTTGTGAGCTATCATTAAAAAGAACATCAAAACTTGGGAAGATTGTTTACCCTATGTTGAGTTTGCTTATAATCATTCCGTTCATTCTTCTACTAAGTATTCACCATTTGAAATTGTTTATGGTTTTAATCTTTTAACCCCATTGGATTTAACTCCATTACCTATTTCTGATTGTGTTAACTTAGATGGCAAGAAAAAGGCTGAAATTGTTAAACAGATACATGAGAAGGCGAAGTTCAACATTGAGCGGAGAACTGAGCAATATGCTAAACAAGCTAACAAATGGCGACATAAGCTAGTCTTTGAACCCAACGATTAGGTGTGGTACACAAGGAACGATTTCTTGAACAAAGGAAATCTAAGTTATTACCTTGAGGGGATGGCCCATTCCAAGTTTTGGAACGGATCAATGACTATGCCTAGAAACTGGATTTGCCTGGTGAGTACAATCTAAGTGCTACTTTTAATGTTTTTTATTTGAGTTCTTTTGATGTGGGTGATGATTTGAGGACAAATCATCTTCAAAATGAGGGGAATGATGAGATTATGGATAAAACTATCACAAGCACATGGGATGAGGCATATTCAGATCCTACTCAAGTTCCCGTCGGACCTGTTACAAGAGCTCGAGCAAAGAAATTCAAAGAAGCGCGTAATGGATTGATTCAAGCAACTTGAGCTCAATCAAATTCGCGGAGGCCCGTTGAAGGAATTGCACATGATAAATGCATGATTTAGGCTCTTGAAGTTTCCAAATAATTATTTCCATGAAATAAGGAGTTGGCTTGCACATCATGGCGGAAAAATATATTATTTTTCTTTTTTTTAGATACTTTCTCGTTTCTTGAGGAGGCTATTAAGGAAACAAATCAAATATTTTTATTTTAATCGCCTAGTTTCCATTTTAATTTATGTAAGACATTTAAGCCAATTAGGATCCTAATTTGATTTATATTCTTTCCTATTTACTTAGATTAGGATTCTGATTTGATTTATATTCTTTCTTATTTGTTTATATTCATATTCAGATTTGATTTTTGGCTTAGGATTTATTTCCAGAAATTCTTATAACCAGCCCTATATAATGTATTCGTATCCAATAAACATAGATAAATTTTGATGCAATTGGTGAGAGAGTTAATTCTCTTTGGTTCTTTACAAAATCTTTGAACTTATCGGATTTCCGTGGCGTTCAAACTCTTGACTTATCAATCAAATCATCCATAGCCGATTGTGGCGTCTTTACATACCAAGGTTCATGCTTTCATTAAGCATTGGGTCGAGATTCCATTCAATTCTTGGTTTAGATTCGATCTTGGGAACTAAATTGATTAGGGTCGTGTTAGTTCTTGATCGGGTTCGTATAAAAAATAGTGAATAATGTGGTAGAAAAGAAAGGGCTCTACAAATTCATGGCAAGGTACGAGCTCATTTGGAGGTTGCAAATGCTATGTACAAGGTCGATGCGAACAGGCGTTGACACGAGAAAGTGATGCATGTCCACATCAAGTATGGACCATTTCATGTGGCAAGGGAGATTAATAATAATGCTTATATTCTCCAACTACCGGACAACTATAAGATCTCTTACACATTCATTATGGCTGATCTGTTTAAATATCATTTAGATGATGAGGCGTTGTACGAGTCAAACTCGATGGCAAGTTCTTTTCCAAGTGAGAGGGACTAATGTATGATGAGTGTGTGGGATGAGAAGGGTTCTTTCCAAAGGGCGTAACTTAGGCTACATGTATCCGTTTTGAGTGTATAATATATCATTTTAAAGTTTGCGAGAACACAAATCAAGCTTATAAAGCTTATGCCATTTTGGGCCTTACTTGAGCCTAAAAATTTGTTTCTTTCCTTGTCATTTTTTGTTTTTAAGATATTCTTTTATTTTTTCTTATTTCTTCTGAAATTTTTATCTTTTTTTTTCCTAAATAACATATTTGAGCACTGTTTGTTTTGGATTTTTTATTCAGATTAGGAGAATTTTATTATAGTTAAAGTTATTTTATAAAAAGATCTAAAACTCTAGTTTTGTTAATTTAAAATTTTTTCAATTAACTTCATTATTTAGGAAATTTTGTTCCTTCTATCAATCAACTTTAAATGTATGCGCATTGTCATGTTATCCTCTACACGTTCAAAAATAATTTACATTAATTGGACATACAATAGTCTTAATTGGAAGGAAGATAGATGAGGTTTCCTTGCAAACACGTACAAAAATATCGAAAGGGAAATAACCATTAATTAGAGGGGTCATGGGTATAATAATTAACGATTCCATATTTCCATCCCATCTTGCCTTTAATTTAATTGGCCTAATTTTCAATTGTTATTTGTATGGTGAGGAGGCAAGGGGGGACACTAGGCAGTAGGGGTGGGCAAAATAATCGATTCAACCCGATTCAATCTGAAAAAAATTGGGTTCAGATCAGATCAAATGTTGCCAACCCGATTGGATCATGATCGAATCGGGTGAAATCTGATCCAATCTGATAACCTAAATGGGTTGGCTTAAAGAAGAAAGTGAACAACCCACACTGATACAACACACATGCATCCAACAACAAGCAGTCAAGGACCAGTGACGCCGTAGAGCACAGACCACACACTACACAGCCTCACACACCACAAACGTATACAGCACACATCACAGAGATGGAGGCACAAAACGAGCAGAGATAGAGGCACAAAACCAGTAGACCACTCACTCAACGCACCCAGCCGTACCTAGCAGCCTCACTCCCCTCCCTCACGCCTCACTACCTCCCCCTCAAACCTCAACGAGAGACCACACAGCGCACTCCAGCCGCTGCTCCCCTCCTTCACGCCTCATGGGTCACTGCCCCACCCTCAAGTCAACACTCAATACAAGTAGAAACACACACACACACACAACCACAGCCAACACACGCTCGCCACAATCACCGCCGATGCCAATTGCCAGCCGATCTACTGCTCTGCAAGGACCGCAACCAGATCTGCTGCTACCGCCTACTGACTGTTGTCTCCGCATCTCCACACACTTCATCGCAAGTTTCTCCTCTAAGTTCCATACAAAATCCAGCAAACGGCATCCCAATTTTTGTTTTGAGTTTGGATTTTTGAGTTTAGTTCAAATACAAATAGTTGTAATGTGTAATATATTATATAACGTATGTTAACGTTGATTAGGAATTGGTTTTGTTTAATTCTCCATATTCCACTATAAGTGAGAAGAGGAGAGGAAAAGAAAAAAAAGGCAGCATTTGATTTCTAGTAACACCACACCTACATAATAACGAAAATAAATTGGGCCATCGGGGTGATGAATAAAAATTAAAAAAAAAATTGTGAAAATGTTGGATTATTGGTACCTCTTCATTAATCTTATAAAACCCCTATTATATACAATTATATTTAAGGACATATTATTAGAATTAACCCCATTTATATTTTCTCTTTCTCGTTGTATGGTTTTTTTTTCTTCTTTTCAATTTCAAATATAATTTGTTCCAAAGCAGCTCAAAGTCTCGATTTTTCTTTTGAAACTAAATAATCCAAAGTTTTTGTTTTATACACAAAAATAACTAAAGTTTTAATAACCTTTTATCTAATATCTTTCAATTGGACAAGAATCTCAATAAATAATTGTTATGTAAGATAAATGAAAGAAAAAGCACAAAATAAATTTTAATAATTAACTTAGTGGGCAATAAAAACTAAACTCAGCGTTAAATCCTAATCTCTTTCAACCGTTTTTTTTTTCACCTCACTATCAAGAATCCTGCAGGGTAATAGCCTAGTCTTGACTTTGAATTAACGTTGGCCCTCTCAAGTCTTCAAATTGTTATCCTGTACACATTAAAAAACGATTGACATTAATTGGACACACGGAAGTCTTAACTGGACATTAATTGGAAGAAAGATAGAGGAGGTTTCCTTGAAAAATACGTCCAATAATTTTGAAAGGGATAGAGCCGTTTGTTTGGTATAATAATCCACCATTTCATAACTTAATAATTTTGAAAGGGAAAGAACCGTTTGTTTGGCATAATAATCCACCATTTCATAACTTAATACGAACGCTTTTATTCATGGGAAGACATATGTGTAAGAGACACCTAATTCTATAACTTAATACAAACGCTTTTCGGGCTATGTAATAGTATTTTATTGTTTCTAAGGACTTCGTGAAAGATTAATTTTAGGATAAGACACACCTAATGGCTAATTTTATCTATCAATACATTTTAGTGAAATGAAACGACAAATTAGATCTCTTAAATCTTTAAATTGTTTTTGTTCATTAATTTAAAATGAAGCTTCTTTTTTCCATATATCATCCCCTCATTTTCAGTAGTAACACTTTGGAGTCGGGCTTTAGCAGCTCAGAAAAATTTTTCTTAGCTGTATATTAAATTACTAAATTACCCTTACATATTATTTAATTTCGATTTTATCCTCCTCATTTTTAAACTTAAACTCAAATTGATTTTTCCATAAAACAAACTCTAAACATTGTTCTTATTAGCATGATTCCAACATCGACAGTTCTCATCGATGCAATTCCAACATCGACAGTTCTCATCGATGCAATTCCAACATCGGTAATTCTCATTGACGCAATTCTGACACCAGTCATTTTCATACAAATATGTTCTTCTATCTTTGTTTTTAAAATATCTAAGAAATGTGCATTTTCCTTTACCCGTTGCTCATTTTTTGAGTTTTCCTTTACTTTGTTACATGTAATTTTTCATTTTCTTCCTTTTTGTTCAGAATGTACTGGAGCTTTTGCTTAGAATAAATTAATAGGTGATTGGTCACGTGTGATTTATTTGCTTTGAAGTCACTATTTTTATTGCATTTTTAATTTTTTCAGTTGCTTTTTATAGACATGCACAATCCCTGTTTGATGAAATTTCCCTAATAAAAATCATTAAAGGCAGCAACAAACAAGTAACCAATTCCTATATATTCCAACAATGCATGTTTTTGAACAAATCATTTCAGCTTCTCATAAATTTTAAAGGATTCACTTAAAGGTAACTAAAAAAAATTAAACTATTGAGAAAAATCATTTTAATTTCTTCGAAACAGGGTATGTAATTAGAGGAAACCCCAGGTTTATTAAACTAACAACTCATTTTGAAACAGGATATGTAATGTTAGACATAATTCATCCTTGTTGCTAGACATAATTCATCCTTAATTAATGTTATTTGTTTTAAAAGGAAAATTGGGTATTGCTCTTAATTAATCTCTTTCCTATATTGTTGTTTGATGACAAAATATTATTCTATTTTCTAGGTTTAAGTGTACGCAATTATGTCTAATAGCTCAACTAGTAAGGCGACCTGGAACTCCTAGACTTCAAATGTATTTTGTGAGTTATGTATTAAGGCATTGGATGCCGAACATCGTCCTAGGACTCATGTGACTTTTGAAGGATATGAAAATTTAATTAAGGAATCCACTAAAGAAACTGGATTGGATTACAATAGAATTCATATGAAAAAAAAAATGGGATTCTATTAGAACTGATTGGAAACTGTGGAAGAATTTGATTAGCTAGGAAGCTAGTCTAGGGTGGAATCATAGGTTATGAATAGTTGTAGTGGCAAAGCTAGCAATATTTTTTGGGGTGGGCTACATTTTTTTTTTAATTCAATTTTACTCCTCAAAAAATTTATTCTATACAAATGAAATTATTAAAATACACTAGACAAGCAAAAAACTAATAATAAAACTGTAAAGGTACAATGCAAATCAAAAACACTATCAAAGAAGTTTTGTCTTGTGATTCTTCAAAAAAAGAAAACTCATGTATTATCGTATCTGAATTGATATTGTTTGCGATAATAATATATTAGAGAATTATTAATTATTTTATCAAAAAATTTAACAAAAGTATAAGCTAATAACTAATTCAAAGACAACATAATTATGCGGGTGTGGTACAGGCTGGCTATCACTCATAAAGCAGCAAGTTAATGACTTGAACAGTTGAGTTTTCGGAAATTTAGATTTTGGATAATTGGATCAATTAGTCAGGGAAGGTGGGTTTTTCGATTTAGAGAAAATAGATATTGACAATAGTTATTCATTATATTTTATATTTCACTATAAGTTTTTTTAAATAAATTTATAATAATTATTTTTTTTCAAGAAACTAACCCAGGCTACAGCCTGGGTTTAGCCCCCTCATAGCTTTGCCCCTGGATAGTTGATGCAAGTGAAGACTGGTGGGAAAAGAAAATAAAGGAACATTTGCAATTGAGTAGATTTTGAAAAAATGTTATTGATCCAAAGTTAGAGAAAAACCTAAATTTAATGTTCAAACACAGTGGTTATGAGTGAGCATGTTTGGCTTTCCTCATTTGGTTTTCCTTTAGAGAGTAATGAAGCATCTGAATCTCTTAGTGTTTAGAGTACTGCTAACTCTAATGGGTACTTTTGGGGTTTGAAAGAACACGTGGAAGATTTTACGAAATATGCCAAGCTATACATTCAAGAAGCGAGTGTTATTACTACCATGGCTTTACATAATTACATAAGAAGATATTCACAAAATCATGATCATTTTGATGAAACAATGGATGAACCAAGTCATAGTAATGGCGAACATATAAGCAAGATTGCGTCTCCTAAAGAAAGTTATAATACAACTGATAACATAGCTCAAAATATAATAATCTTGAGAGATGGCATTGTTGCAAGTTTAATGGAGGCATGACAATGGAAATGTTTATAAGAATTTTGTAATTAGCTACATTTTAATTTTATAATTGATTAGTATTAAAAATTGTTTAATTATCAAGCGATAAAAATGTTATTTTGTGCTTATATTATAATTTATATTTGTGTTTATCCAATATATTAGGAATTATTAATTATGTCTTAATTATATTTAATTTTGTATATTTTTGTGTGTTTATTAAGTAAAATATTAATTTCACGTAGTTCAAGGCACAAAACATATAAGTTGGTGAAGTAAGTTGTAGGATTTGAACCTTTGTATTCGGGTCAATCTGATCTACCCATTAACCCGCCAAATCTCAACCGTTCTTTGACCAAATCGGACATTTCACATGATGCAATGTGTGATGTTGACTTTTGAAGTTTGAGCAGTCGCTAGATCTTTGATCAAATGGTTGTGAAGAGCGCATGCATAAAGCTTATGATGGACCGCAAGACACTGGATCATGAATTTATTTTTCTATAAATAGTCTCATTTTTTATGTTTTTTATCATCTCTCTACATCTCTCGTCTTCTCAATTTCTCTCAATCTCCCTGTAATCTTATTTTTCAGGTGTGTTTTTAATATTTTGCTTAATTATTTTTATAAATAAATTTTATTTTATTTTCAATTTTAGTTTTTTATTCATTTTAATTATGTTTAATTTAATTTTAGTAATTACTTTTATTTCAATTATACTTAACTAAATAATAATAGTTAGGGTAAGGTGAAACTCTTAGGAAATAAATATGATTTAATCAAAAATTATTTTTAATTTATAAATTAAATTATTTTCTATTTAATTTTATACATATTTTATATTTTAAATTTTTGATTTATTGTAGGCAAACAAGGGAGTTTGGCACAATAAATTCTTAATATCTTAATATAAGGTATGATAAAATGGTATTTTGATTTATTGTAGAAAAATTAAATTTTGGCATAATAAATACTTAATCCATAATAAAATTAATAGGAAAATAATAATAATTTATATAATTAATCTTTTGGGTAATAAATCTAAAAAATAGTAAAAAGAATTTATTAAATTTTATTTACTACTAAGAGTGGATCCATAACCCTAACTAATTCAATTTCATAATTTGATTTAAATTAAGTTGTTTATATTTAAATTTTATTTCCATTTTTAGACAAAATAAAATAAACAAATTAAATCTTTTCTCTGTGAATCGACCTTTGACTCACCGAGCTATAATACAACAAGACACTCTTATACTTGCGGGTTAAAAATCACTTTTAAGTTGTGTAGATAATGTTATGTTGTATGATCTTTATTAGACATATTTGGTATAATTTATTTCTTCAATCAATGTGTAAAATTAGAATTTATTTATTTTCAATTTTTAAATTATTTTGTTTTAAAAAATATTTATTAAAACTTGTGAAGAAAAATAACTTTGATTAATTAAATATTAATTTGATTTGTCAAAGTAATAAACATAATCATAAGTTAATATGATAATTCAAAATATGAAAAATAATTTGACTAATTAATAATTAAAAATAATGTTATTTAAAATTAATTATTACAAATATTCATCAACTTTCACTATACAACTATTAAAATTTACCAAACACCATCAGCTTCTACTCTACAACTATTAAAATTTGCTAAAAACTAGCAGCTTTTATCCCACAACTATGACTTTTACTCCACAGCATCTGCATCTTAATGCTGCACTTACTTGTTAGTAATTGGAATTGGCTGGAATCGGAATGAGGAATAAGAATTAGAATAAATTGTTTAGTTGACCTACATGAATTAAAATAAGGATGGGCTAGAATCCCACTGATGTGTTTATTTTATCTTGGAATTGGAATCAGAATGAGTTAGATAGTAATAAATTACTAAAAAATAATTAATGAATTATTGTCATAATTATTATTTTATATTTTAATTATAGTGATTATTTATTCAAAAATTATTATTATTATTAATTATTGTCGTCAAGAATATATTAATATATTAATTAATTGTAAATTTTTAACTAATTATAATAATTATATTAACTATTATTATAAAAATATATTAATTATTGTAATTATTTATTCAAAACTATAATTATTAATATATCATTGTTAATAATCTACTAACATATTAATTAATAGTAATAGTTTTATAAATTAATTAATAATATATATGAATGAATTAAAATAATTATATTAGTAATTATTATAATAGTATACTAATTAATTAATTATAATAAAAGTATATTAATTATTGTGATTATTTATCAAAAATTAAAATTATTAATAATTATTGTTAATAATATATTAATATATTAATTAATAGTAACAATTATAATAATTAATTAATTATAATAATATATTAATTAATTATAAATGAGGACAATATGCAACATTTTTAATTTTGGAGGAGGATAAAACAGTCAATCCTGAAAATGGGAGACTCATTCCCACCTTCCCCTAAGAATGACTCTCTCATTGCTCTTTCCTAAATTGTAGTGGATCTCACGATTTCAATTCCGATTCCCAAATCCGAAAAGTAAACGTAACATAAAAGTTATAATACTTCACTTCCAAACACAACCTATATATTGTCTGCAAAATCAATCAAGGCAAAGGTGCTATTAGCAATACAATGGCACGAAGTGATGGTTCACTAATGGTACTCGAAACACAAAGAACGGGGTTACAATGTAAGCGTATGAATTAGGAACGAACTGGATTCATTGTATGTGTCACATAAGTTCCACGTAGGATGTCATGTCAGCATCTCCTGTTCCAATTGTATGCAGATTCAGATGCTGAGATGCCTCACTCTGTCAGCTTCAAAGTTCTGTTTCTTCAAGCACAGGGCCCCTAAATATTGGTAGCATTAGAAGCTTGCTTCTTAGATATTTAAATATGTTTGCCACAGATGCTTTGTTGGAATCTACCTTATAAATTTATTTCTCCAATTACAAACCGAACATCAAACTCTGTATATTTTATTCTAGAGATGAAAAATTTTAACCATAAGAGAAGCATAATGCAAAAATCCACAGCTTTATTTATTTATTTATGAAATACTTAGATTTTAAAGGAAAATTCTTCCCTTTAATCACCACTTGTTTGAAAGCAAAGGATTAGCATCTACAGAAAAAGCAACAGCATTTAAAATGCTCCAGTTGAAGATGAACCAGTTTCAAAATTGCCACCCACAAGATGAATGTCTTCACACTTTTGAGCTCTAATCCCCCCTAATTCAAAGGTTACTTCTTTCATAGTAGGTCTCTTCCTCCCATTCAAGTTCAAGCATCTTTTTGCAAGCATAGCAACGGTAACAATCTCTTCTTCCTTGGCTTCCTTAAGAACTTGAGCATCAAGTACATCAAACAAATGGTTCTCTTTCATTGCTCGGAGAAAATACCCTGCTAAACTTTTATCTTCTTCCGCGTCGATTGAAAGGATAGGTTTTTGTCCAGTTAAAAGCTCAACAAGGACAACTCCAAAACTATAAACATCACTTTTCTCTGTAAATTGACTTGACCCAAAGTACTCTGGATCTAGATATCCAAAAGTTCCTTGTACTCGTGTGGTCAGGTGAGTTTGATCAATCGTGACAGATCTAGAAGCCCCAAAGTCTGAAATTTTTGCTCGAAATTTATCATCCAAAAGTATATTTGCAGACTTGATGTCTCGATGATAAATTGGAATAGAAGTAGTTGAATGCAAATAGGATAGAGCACTTGAAACTTCTACAGCAATGCGTAAACGCATTTCCCATGTGATTGAGAACTCCTCAGTTTGGTCATGTATAAATTGATAGAGAGTTCCATTTGGAATAAATTCATACACCAAAAGAGGAACCTCTGTCTCCAAGCAGCACCCGAACAATTTAACAACATTTATGTGGTTAATTTGAGTTAAAATTACCACCTCATTGATGAATTGCTCAATATTACTCTCATCCACTAATTTGGATTTTTTCACAGCCGCAATTCTTCCATCTGTCAACATTCCCTTGTACACTGTGCCTTGGCCTCCTTGACCAAGGATTCGATTGGTATTGAAGTTGTCAGTAGCCATTTCCAATTCCATTGAAGTAAACAATTTTGTTTTCTCGGTATTACCTTCATTTGATGACGATTGTTGTTGCAATAATAAACCACCATTTCTTTTAAAGAACTTCTGTTTGAGCTTGATTTCTCTTCTTCTTTTAACGAACTTGCACAACCACCATATTCCGATTAGTAGGAACAACATTCCAAGCCCACTATTGCAACCTGAAACGCTCCAGGACAAGAATATTTAATACGCGTTCTGCGATTTATGGCAAGGAACTGTTTAGTCTGTTAAGAGTAGGAGATCATAAATGTATATGCTATTGCAAATTTCAGGTGCAGAACGTTTTTGCGTTTGTGAGCCCATATATATACGGTAATTAAAAATCAGTTAATTCTGTCGACAAAATCTGCAAATTCCAATACATACCTATAATAATGAATTTGACATGAGAATTTTTGTGCATAATTTGAAGAAGTTCATATGAACTTGTCCTACGATTTTGGGCGCAGATACTTGAGTTGGGATCAGAAAAGTAACCTTTGGGACATCCTGAGGAGTAATTGTAGGGGCTTGTGATATTATAGAACAAGAAACCTAAACAAACCCAAAAGATGAAATAGAATATCAAAATAAATTATGGCTATATATAAATCTTTCCTTTTTGACATATGCGAATTCTGCAATTACTTTCACTAATTTTGTGTTAGATACGTAGTTGGTTCAAGGAAATGTAGTATACACTTCATATATGAAATTAATTTAATTAGTATTCGAAATTGTACCTGAGCAATATCCATGGTGGTGTCGGTCAAAGCTTGTTTCCCTAAAGCAAAGGCAAAGGTAGCCTGAGCTTAATTGTATTAAACATCTATTGTCCTTGTTACAAGTAGTTTTCGAATTATATTCTTCATAACAATATCCTTTATACTCAAGCCACTCCAACAGTGCAGGAACTTGTTCATGATCTTTCAAAACGTGAGGATTCTTCAGGTACCCTGAGGTGATCCAATAATCTTCAACAATGGAAACAGAGTGACATTCCTGAGGAATACTTTTAGAATAAAAATTAGATATTTGTGCATTGAAAACCTCAGTAATATTTTGAGGAAAGGCGCATAGGAAATCGTAGCAACCAGGGTTAAGAGCAGGATCACAAGTGATAATCGAAAGGCACCCACCAAAAACGGATGAATCATTATGTCGCTTAATAATCGTAGAATAGTTGTTGCAACCTATGGCAGTGAATCTATTGCGCGACCGGGAAAATGTAAAAGGGCTACCTGATAGACTGACCCCTTTATCACTGCTTGTCAGGTTACTGATATTCAAAGAAATTACAGGAATGTATACCCTAATCATGTATACATAAAAAGAAGTAGATGAATCATAAACAGTATAAACATGACTGTCCAATGCTTGCAGGTTGTTGATGCTCGCAAGAAACGCTTTTGGGGAGCCAGAGGAGTAATCGCAGAATACTTCAAAACTCTTATCAAAGTAGCAACCGTCTCCGATTCCGAAGGGGTAAATGATAGTGACATTCCCACAATCATATTGGCATAAATCTTTTGATGCTTTGATTGGCCATACTAGCAAAATCATCAATTGTAGCAACACCAGATAATGATGAACAACCATTCTCAATATTTTTACTTGGAAGAATGAAGATTTAACAGAGCAATTGCATGCGTTGTTCTTTAATTAAATTCCTTCTAGGTTCCTTTTAGCTTTTATCCCAATACAATGAAAGTCCTGCAAGTCAACTTGACTTTTAATTAACCCTGGCCCTCTCAAGTCTACAAGTTGTTCTCTCCTCCGTGTGTATATATATATATTTTATTTTATTTTATTTTTTTCCTGTGGTGATGGGAAATTGGCGACGTGGCAGCTACAAGTAGCAGCGTGGAGTTCCGGTTGGTTCGAGACTGCAGTGGTTGGAAAAACGGAGTTGAAAAATAGATTTGAAAGTTTAGATGTTTGAAAATGTGGTGGCTGTGTAATTCAGGACGTTGATGGATCAAAACTAGTGTTTGAATTTCAGCTGGTGGAAGAAAGGGTCTTAGCAGAGAGAAAGAAAGAGTTTTTGATTTACCTCTTACGATAGTTATCTCTGTATATCTTTTTTAACCAATAATGATTGTGACCCACCAATTAAGTCCCAATTTGAGTCCCAACTATCATATATCATTTATCTGTTGAATAATAAATTTTATAGTTGATAAAATAAATATTCTACTATCCACTGAATGAATGCCACATCCATTGGTACTCAAGTTGAATGCTCTAGCATTACTTTTTTTATAACATAAGAGTTGAATATCAATTTATAACTTGGAGAGTTGAAAATACAGAATTGGAACGTAATTTTAAACAGACTTTTCTTTCAAATGACTTTTCAAGTGGTACCCAAGCCTCCATGTGAAGGGCGTCTAGTGATAAGGTACTGCGGGAGGTAGTGCGGGCATAATCGTGGGCGAGTTTATCTCTAGTAAAATATAAAAGTTCATGGGTTTAAGCCATACTCAAAATCTAACTAATGAGTTGAGGATTGTTCTAACTTTATATCTTTTACCAAAGAGATTCAATCACAAATGATATAAGGGTATTTTATCTATCAGTTTGTAATCAGATAAAAAGATTTTTAAGCAATGAAATACAAGAAAGCGCATTGATCTTTATTTCCTCCCATCTTCCTCTCGATTTTATTTCACTACCGGGAAAGTCCTGCATAACGTACAATAAGCCAACAATTCCAACATGCCACTCTGGAGTTTATTTAACGTTGGCCCTCTTAAGTGCTCAAGTTGTTCTCTCCTATTTACTAGAGATATTAGGTCACATAGTGCTAAAGTTCTTGCACATCAGTATTTAATAGACTGAGAGATCATATCATCTTGCATTTATAAACTTCAACTACGAAATTAATTTCAACAGATTTTTCCTTCATCCCCTCCATTTGCGCCGCCTACCCCCAACCAAAAAAAGAGGAGGGGGGGGGGAAGATGCAGCGCATTCAATGAAATAGTGGAAAATTTGTTTGAAATGACTTGGAAGTGTTTAATTACAAATGATGGTGCCCAAAGAAACTGTAACGATGCAAGAGAATGAAAATATCAGAAAAGTCTAACAATCTTATTTATGAAGTACAAACAGTTTCAAGGCCATTCTTCTCTTTGTCACCATTTGTTTGAAATTAAAGGGTCGGCATCCACAGAAACTGAGACACTATTTAAAGTTGACCCACTAGAAGATGAATCCCTTTCGAAATCATGTCCAGTAATGTCACCATCCACAAAATCAGTCTCTTCACAATTTTGCTGCAAAATGGAAGCTCCAACTGATTCTCTTTTACCCCGTAATTCAAATGCCACTTCTTTCATCGTAGGTCTTTTCTTCCCATTCAAGTTCAAGCATCTTTTTGCGAGTGTAGCAACAGTAATAATTTCTTCTTTCTCAGCTTCCTTAAGAACTCGATCATCAAGGACTTCAAACAGACGGTTCTCTTTCATTGCTTGGATAAAATATCTTGCTAAACTTTTATCTTCTTCAGCTTCAGTTGAACGGATAGGTTTTTGTCCAGTTAGAAGCTCAACAAGAACTACTCCGAAACTGTAAACATCACTTTTCTCAGTAAAATGACTTGACCGAAAGTATTCTGGATCTAGATATCCAAAAGTTCCTTGTACTTGAGTGGTCAAGTGAGTTTGATCAATTGTGATAGATCTAGAAGCCCCAAAATCTGAAACTTTGGCTCGATATTTATCGTCCAAAAGTATGTTTGCAGACTTGATGTCTCGATGATAAATAGGAATAGATGCAGCAGAATGCAGATAAGATAGAGCACCCGAAACTTCAATAGCAATGCGTAAACGCATTTCCCATGTGATTGGAAACTCTTCAGATTGGTAGTGTATGTATTGATCGAGGCTTCCATTTGGAATAAATTCATACACCAAAAGAGGAACTTCTGTCTCCAAGCAACATCCCAACAACTTAACAACATTTCTGTGATTAATTTGAGACAAAATTACTACCTCATTGATGAATTGCTCGAGATTACTCTCATCCAATATTTTAGATTTTTTTACAGCCACAATTCCTCCATCTGCTAACATTCCTTTGTATACAACGCCTTGGCCTCCTTGACCAAGGATTCGATTGGCATTGTAGTTGTCGGTGGCCTTCTCCAAATCTTTTGAAGTAAATAACTTCATTTTCTCAATGTGACCTTCATTGGAAGACAATTCTTGTTGCAATAATAAACCACCATTTTTTTTAAAGAACTTACGCTTGAGCTTGATTTCCCTTCTTCTTTTTACAAACTTGTACAACCACCGTATTCCAATGAGTAGAAACAATAACGCAAGCCCACCACCGCAGCCTGCGGCTCTCGAGGACAATAATGAAAGATATCATCAAATGAACGTATGAACACTTAGTATTTTCATTTGAAATATATGTTAAAAAACATTATTAATTTGTTATGATGTAAAATAAAGGATCGATATGCATACCTATAATAATGAATTTAACCCGAGATTTGTTGAAAACTTTAACGCAACCATATGAGAGACGATTATAACCGTCAGGACAATTGGAGCAATTGTAGCCGCTCGAGATATTACAGATCAAGTCGCCTGCCCAGAAAATAATAAATAAAAATAAATAAATCAAAGAGAAGATCAAACTAAATCATGGCTACAACTAAAAAAAACTCTACCATTTTTGTCTTTAATTTTCTGTTTACATAGACAGTTACAGTAATTGGAAGACTTTACTCATTTGCAAGTAATCCAATGGATATTTTAAAAATCAATAATTTCACTCATCTATTGGATGATAAATTTTACAACACTTTTCTGATCATCTTACCATCCAATAGAGGAATGTTACATCATTTGACATTTAACTCTTGCTAGTAAAGTCTAGGTGCTCCAATAGCATTTTCCGTTTCTCATTCACGCTTATTGCTAATATTTATACGGAAATAGCATCTATTCATAATGCTCGTGGAGCACCAAGAATTTTCCCTTTTCTTCTTGTCGTCCGGATATTTTCTTTGAAAAAAATAAAATTTCTGTACCTGAGCAGTATCCTTTCTCTAGGTCGTAGCCAGAAGAGCAAAGACATAAATGGCCTGAGCTTAATTGTGTTAAACAACCAGTTTTATCCGAATTACAAAAAATAGAATATGAGTTATTCCCTTCAAAACAACTGCCTATCTTTTCTCCCCAGTTCAACACTGCAGGAACTTCTCGTTGATCTTCCAAATCATGAGGATCTTCAAGGTACTTGCTGTTGACCCAATGTTCATCAACCAGGAAAACAGACTGACATTTTTGAGGAATACTTTGAGAAAACAAGTATGATGTATTTACATTGAAAAGATGAGTAATATTTCGAGGAAGGGGGCATAGGAAATCATAGCAAGCAGGGTAGAGAGTAGGATCACAAGTACAAATCGACAGACACCCATCAAACAGAGATGAACTGTTCCCTTGGTGATATCTCATGTTGCAGCCTATGGCAGCGAATTTATTGTCAGACGAAAAGGCGAAAGGGGTACCTGATAAGTTGACGCCTTTAAGAATATTGCTTGTTCGCTTACTACTGCTGTTTAAAGAAATTGTAGGAACGTTGACTCTAACCGCGGGCCTTGAATCATAAGAAAGAGTATCCAATAATTCTAGCCTGTTGACGCCAGGAAGAAACGCTTTGGGAGAGCCAGAAGAGTGATCGCAGATAACTTCGTAACCCTTGTCAAAGTAGCACCCTTCTCCGATTCCGAAGGGGTAGCTGATGCTGACATTTCCACATTCAGTTGGACAGGGGAGTCTTTCTGAGGCTTTGATCGGCCTGAGATGCAAAACAATAATCTGCAACAACACCAGACAAAGATGCACAGCCATTCGCCGCTTAAACTCAGTTTTCTTTAGTTCGGAAAGTGCATGTATTAGCTCCTATATTAATTCAGAAACTTTTCCTACCGACAAGAGAGTCCTGCATGTTAAAGCCAGAGATTAACTTCAGATTGCCAATCTTGACTTTTAATTACTCTGGGCCCTCTCAAGTCTTCTCCAAAGTCCAAAGACCATTCTCACATTCCAGTATTTGGTCACATCGACAAGACGATGAGTACATCTTCAATTTAATAAATTCAGAGTCATGTATGTGTATGTATCATATCACCATTCTTCAACTTTAATTTAAAATTAATTTCAACAGATTTTTTTTCCCTTCATCTCATATGACGGATTGGTGAAATCATATTGGATTCAGTTAAGTTCAGAATATAATATTTCATCATTATATAATTTAATTGAGACATGAAATGAAGCCATAGTCTTATTGAAATAAAATATAGATTGAGTAGCTTCATTTGGATGAAACAAAATGTAGCTTTAATATATATATATATATATTAATCTTTGGTAAATATTCCTTTAGTCTCTAAGATTTGATTGAATTACACAATTACTCGTTACATTTTTAAAATTATCTATGATCTAAATTATATAACAAAAATTAAGTGTGGCTTAAAAAATAACAAAAATTAACTCCGCTGCCAGGATTTGAAACCTAGATTTTAAACTAGAAAGGTTGCAAATTTGCTCATGTGCTATAGAGGAGGATTTGATAATGATACTTAAAGTAGATTATATTTATCTAACAAATTCGAAATTTGAGTTTTTGGAAGTTTCAATCGGTTCAAAAATTAATTTTGTCTAAAATCTGATAATAAATATTCATTATATATTTTTTAGGTCAGTTTTGTTTAATTCTCCATAGTCCTCAATAAGTGAGAAAAAAGAGGCAATAGTTGATTTCCAATAACATTACTGACCTACATAAACATGAAAACAAAATGGGCCATTGGGGGGCAATCCCCAACGTGATAAGGAATAAAAAATAAAACAATTTTATGAAATAATTAAAGTTTTATAGACCTTATACCCAGCATCTGTCAACCCTCTTTTTTTTCACCATCAGGAGTCCTGCAAGCTAATAAGTTGGTCTTGACTTTGAATTAACGCTGGCCCTCTCTTAAGTCTTCAAGTTGTTTTCTTCCACACGTTCAAAAACAGTTGACAGCAATTGGATACGCAAAAGGCTTAATTGCAAGAAAGATAGAGGAGGTTTCCTTGCAAATACGTATAATAATATTGAAAGAGAAAGAACCATTTGCAAATTAGATGGGTCATGGGTATAACAATTAACGATTCCATATTTCCATTCCGTCTTATCTTTAATCCTAAATAGCCTAATTTCAATTTTTATTTGCATGATGAGTAGGCAAGGGGACACCGGACAGGTCGTCAATTCATACAAATAGAAATTGCGGATGAATTCCCTGTCCAATGCTCGACCAGCTTGTTGAAATATCTTTGGTAGATATTTTGCGGATGTATTTGTTATTGACTTATTGGGCTTCCCTGATATACCAGAAGGGGGTCTGAAAAGATAATTACATGGTGCTGCTAATGCTGCTCATTTGATAAAACTAACAAAAGTAGAGTGCGGGGCCGGGACAAAGTTTATGAAAGTGTGGCCTGGGTAACGAAATAAGTGAAAATAAAAAGAAAAAGTGAGACAAACGACACAGGTGTGGGTAAATAAATTTATAAAAAAAAAAAAAGTGTCAGATTTGGGGGAAAAAAGGGCTGAAAGTTGTTAGGTTTATACAATAAATAATATAGAGAAAGGAAATAACAACGCAGCTTACTGTTTCTATTGATATGATTTCAATATATACACAACTAAAGCTAGTTAATTATAGTAAGTGCTCAATTGTAGTTTAAAGTTATGAAAGCCAAATATACAAATGATAAAAAGATTGTACAATTACACCATGACTTTGAGAGTATCTCTAATATGCCCCTACATTGTGGCGACAGATGAAAGTTTATTTACCCACAAAGATAATCTCATGCACACCAGCATGAGATTAGATACAAGTGAAAAATCCCCGTCGATAGAAAAAAGTTTCGAAGCTCAGTGTTGTTCCAAGAACGTTGGGCTTGCTTAAGGCCAGAGAGTGCCTTTTCAAGTTTGCAAACATGAGTAGGGATATGTGGGATCAATAAAACCAGGTAGCTGAGACATAAATACCTCCTTTGATAGATGCCCATGTAAAAAGGCATTGCCCACATCAAGTTGTCGCAAATACCATCTTGTAATAATGCCAAACACAAAGCAAACCGGAGCAGGCTTAATTACAAGGCTGAATGCTTCATCATAATCAATCACTTTTAAGAAAAGGCAGCAGAGCTTGCTGTTCTCTGATAGTCTCAAGGTACTACTGTTTCTCTATTTTGTTTTAATCTGTTGGATTAGATGCCTATACCAGTTTCCCTATTACAGTTGTTTTACAGCGTGCAATCCTTGTTTTATGCTAATACAATTACACCGTGACTTTGAGAGTATCTCTAATATGCCCCTGTAAGATGGTGCTACCATTGGCGACACCGATCGTGGAACAAAGAAGACTTATTTGTTGATGATATGGAGGTTTGGTGACGGCATCCGCTAATTGGTCTTAAGATGATACATGAGACACCCGGAGATCACCATTTTGAATTTTGTGATGAACAAAGTGAAAGTCAATGGCTATGTGTTTCATGCGACAGTGATATACAGGATAATTGGTGCCTAGCTACATTGTGGCGACAGATGAAAGTTTACCCACAAAGATAATCTCATGCACGCCAGCATGAGATTAGATACATAAAGAAGAATCTGATAGTGAAGTGAAAAATCCCCGTCGATAGAAAAAAGTTTCGAAGCTCAGTGTTGTTCCAAGAACGTGGGCTTGGTTAAGGCCGGAGAGTGCCTTTTTAAGTTTGCAAACATAAGTAGGATACGCGGGATCAATAAAACCAAGTAGCTGAGACATAAATACCTCCTTTGATAGGTGCCCATGTGAAAAGGCATTGCTCACATCAAGTTGTCCCAAATACCATCTTGTAATAATGCCAAACACAAAGCAAACAGAAGCAGGCTTAATTACAAGGCTGAATGTTTCATCATAATCAATCACTTTTAAGAAAAGGGCAGCAGAGCTTGCTGTTCTCTGATAGTCTCAAGGTACTACTGTTTCTCTATTTTGTTTTAATCTGTTGGATTAGATGCCTATACCAGTTTCCCTATTACAGTTGTTTTACAGCGTGCAATCTTTGTTTTTGCTACTAATAGCTATTACTAAAAGTTGCACCCACCTCAGCATTCACTTTTAAGAAAAGAAAAAGAGAAAAAAAAAATGATTTTGGCAAATAGGGGCATATGTCTTCAAAGCCAATTCTTGTTTAATCATGCGATACTTGTTTATATGATTCAAACGGTGGATCGTGCGTCAATTTCCAAATTATACTCAGTTTTCAACAAGCCTTGGGGTAGATAGCCATTTATGGAAATACAAAAGCACCAATTTGCAATATATTTAAGTTCTTATAGAAATATTTACTTTGAAAAAGCTAAGAACAGTGTTATACTCAGAGGCCGAATATCTAGAACTATGGTACACCAGTGGTGACCAAAAACAAATGTGAGTTGCTCTAATTACAGCTGATAATTTCAATTTTCTATTGAGAAAATAAACCATCTTCACATTTATGCAGAGTGGTGGAAACATTGAAAGATTATGCCATCAATGCTCTGTCAATACTGTGGACCATTTGGGTTCTGTGATTTGTAAGGTTAATGATCCCTTAGATGCAAAGGTCGATGAAGTTTCGGATGCAGAGCATCGAGTATCTTGCATGAATAGGTATGCTTGAATTCTGGAATGGATTTAAAATAATTGTAATTCAATCATCAGAGGTTCCTGAGATTATTGATGAGTGTATTGCTGTTGAAAAATCATGCACGTGGCATGCAAATTCAAGAAAGCATGCAATTTTTCAAAGAGTTACCAAACAATTGAAGAAAAAATGAAAAGTTGTCAAATTTGTCAAATTTGCTAAATGGACACCATTGACATATTTGCATAGGTTAAGTGGAATAGTGCTTGAGTTAGGTGAAATAGTACTTGGGTTAGGTGGAATTGTACTATCTTCAAGCCTATAAATAGAGAGTATTTCTTCATTCCATTTCATTCCAAAATTGTTAAGCTTATAAGTTTCTAAACTTTTGAGAGAAGTGAGAGAAGTGTGTCTGGGGAATTTATCTTTCCTGCGGAGTGTGAGAGTACTAGGTATATTTGGGTTTCTGGGAAGTGAGATTCGTTACTCAAATATTGTATTCTATTAATTGTTAAATAAACAATTATTCTTTCTTGCCTCCGTGGATGTAGGTTTAATTACCGAACCACGTAATTCTTGTGTCCTTTATTTTTCTATAATTATTTGGTGCGCTTGATTCTGCATTCCGCGCACAACAAGTGGTATCAGAGCCGACGGTTCGTACTTGGGGGGATACGATATTGTTCCTGTATATGATACTATTCCCGTACATGGTACTGTTCATAAATACGGTAAAGACGGCCAGTTGTACTTGGGAGACAGTCTATTATAAGTAGTGTATATTTTTGCATGTTTAGGAAAGTTCTGTTAATAAAGGCGATAAGAGTCTAAGGATTCTTGTTTTTAATTGGGACTGAGTTCCCATCCAGTCTCCTAGGAACTTTCCTGGTGCATTTATTCATGCGAAATTAACATCACAGAGACTGTTTTTCAAGTGGAAATAGTTTGTTGAGAAAATAGTAGAAAGTGACACTTCTAGAATTGGGGAGAGATCTATCGAGACTATTTCAGGAGACACTTTAGGTGGGAGGCGAGATTTGTCAAATCTCTATTCAGCATCTGTTATAGGAGGCCAAAAGATCGATGTTGAAAAGTTTGATGGGAAAATCAACTTCAGCATGTGGAGGCGCGAAGTTATGGATGCCCTTATTCAAATCGATCTCGATGTTGTTCTGAAAAATAAAAGACGCTTGTATGATGAAGAAATTTGGGATCGTATAAACGAAAAAACTTGTGGTCAGATCAGATCTTATTTGACCAATGAGGTGAAATACTTGGTGAAATATGAGAAGTGTGGGGTGACTTTGTGGTGTACATTGGAGGAGAAATACTTGCTAAATAGTCCTAAAAATCATATTCATACAATGAGCCAAGTATATGGCTTTCGAATGAAGCACGGAGTGTCAATGCACGACCATGTCTCAAGATTTGAAAAGTTACTTGCTGATTTGAAAAATCTTGATGAAGATATTAAGGATGAAGTCAAGACTATGATTCTGTTACACTCACTACCAGAGGAATATAGCCATTTTTTTACTACCTTGATATATCGGAAGAGTGTAATTGTCTTCAAAGATATTTGTACAACATTGACTAACTTGGAAATTCAGAATAATGATAAAAAATTCTGAACGAGCATCGTCTGAAACTTTGGTGAATAGAGATTGAGCGATGGAGAAACAGAAGAAACGTGGTGGAAAGAATTCTCGATCTAAATCGAGAAGGAGAAATATAACTTGAGACGAGTTTGCATTTTGTCATGAAAATGGTCATTGGAGGAAAGATTGTCCAAATGCTCAAAAGAGAAATGGAAAAAACCAGCAGCAGCAAACATGGCACGGAAATATGAGGGCTCTGATCATTCGCTAATTATTACTCCTGCAGTATACGTGGCTAGCTCGAGCGAGTGTATACTTGATACTGGAGCAACATATCATTTGTGTCCTATTAAGGAATGGTTTATGGATTTTCGTAATTTGAAATCCGGTGCAGTTGTGATGGGGAATAATCAACCTTGTCGTACAATGGGGATAGGAACAATTCGGCTCAAAATGTTTGATAGAATGGTCAGAGAACTCAAAGAGGTTAGATTTGTTCCAGCTTTAAAGAAAAATCTAATTTTTGTAGGTGTTTTGGAAGCTAAAGGTTACAAGGTTACCATTGAAGATGGCACAATAAAGTTTACACATGGGGCTATGGTGATTCTGCAAGGGGTTCGGCATCACAATATGTACTATTTAAAGGGAGGTACAACTGATGAAGCAAATATTGTTTAGGCGCACGGTGACACCACCAAGTTATGGCATGTACGACTGGGACATGCTGCCGTGAAGTTTTTGCAAACTCTGATGAGGCACAGACTCTTAAAAGGTACCGAAACCTGTAAATTAAATTTATGTGAGCATTGTATAGTAGGCAAGAAAATAATAGTCAAGTTTGGTACAGCTAATCACGATACTCGTGAGATCCTTAAATATATTCATAGTGATGTATGGGGACCAACCAAGACTGCATCAATTGGTGGAAGCCATTATTTTGTTACATTTTGTTGATGATTTCTCTAGACGTGTGTGGGTGTACACCATGCGAGCAAATGATGTGTTCTAGAGATTTTTGTGAAATGGAAGAAATTGGTGGAGACTCAAACTGACAGAAAGATCAAAGTATTACGATCTGATAATGGGGGTGAATATACTTATGATCCATTCTTGCACGTACGCCAGAACGAGGGTATTAAAAGATATTTCACGGTGAGACATACTCCGCAACAGAACGGTGTGGCTGACCGTATGAATCGTACTTTACTAGAGAAGGTACGGTGTATGTTATCTAATGTTGGTTTAGATAAAACGTTTTGGGCTAAAGCTATGAGCTATGCAAGTCACTTGATAAAATGGTTGCCTTATATTGCAATTGGAGGTAAAACTTCTATGGAAATATGGTCTGGAAAGCATGCACAAGACTATAATTCCCTTCGTATATTCGGGTGTCCAGCTTATTATCATGTCAAAGATGGTAAATTGGATCATCGTGCTAGAAAAGCTAACTTTGTGGGATTTAAAGGTGGAGTAAAGGGTTTCAAACTTTGGGATCTCGAAGACAAAAAGTTTGTGTGTGGCAGAGATGTCACATTTGATGAAGTTTCAATGATAAAAGCTTCAAGTTCTCAGCATGTGGAGAACATGACCAAAGAGGTATTTCAGGGGGTGGAGTTTGATACAACTCCATATGTACCAATTAGTTCTACATCAAAGAAGGGTTCAACTATGGAGGTGACACCTAGAGTTGAAAAAGAGGTTATTTCTTGTGATGTCCCATAAAATGAAGAAACAATTGATGATGTAGATAATGATGATTTTATAGTAACAATGAGGTCAAGAAGAGAAATAAAAAAATTTGGATGGCTTACTCAAGATATGGTGGTAGCCTATGCACTTCCAATTATTAATGATGACATCCCCAACACTTTCGATGAAGCATTACACAGCAGTGAAAGTGATCAGTGGAAGTTAGCCATGGAGGAAGAGATGAAATCTCTCCATCAAAACCAGACTTGGAAACTTGTAAAGTTACTAAAGGGGAAAAGGGCTATTGGCAATAAATTGGTCTACACCAACAAGCAAGGATCTCCGAATCAAACAACTCATCGATACAAGATAAGGCTCGTGGCAAAAGATTTTGCTCAAAAGGAAGGTATTAACTATAATGAAGTTTTCTCTCCAGTTGTAAAATATACTTCCATTCGTATTCTACTTGCCTTAGTTGCAGAATATGAGTTAGAGTTGGCTTAGTTGGATGTTAAGACGGCATTCTTACATGGAGATTTGGAGGAGAAAATCTATATGATTCAGCCTTATGGTTTCAGAGTTGCTGGAAAGGAGAATCATGTGTATAGGTTGATTAAATCTTTGTACAGACTGAAGTAATCGCCAAGGCAATGGTATAAAAGATTTGATCAATTTATACAAGGGTAAAAATTCACCAAAAATGAACACGATCATTGTGTTTACTTTAGAAAACTACCAGATGGAGCTTTCATCTATTTGTTACTCTATGTCAACGATATGCTTATAGTTTCGAAGAATAGAGATAAGATCGAAAGATTAAAAAAGCAGCTGGCTTCTGAGTTTGAGATGAAAGACTTGGGTGATGCACAAAAAAATACTTAGGATGGAGATTCGTAGAGACAAGAAGAATAGGAGCATATGGTTGACTCAAAAGTCTTATTTGAAGAAAGTGCTAGAAAGATTCGGTATGGATGACAAAACTAAACCGGTATGTACACCTCTAACTCCTCATTTCAAATTAAGCTCTTTTTCATATCCTAAATCTCAAGAGTAGCGCGATTATATGGTTCGTGTTTCATATGCTAGTGTTGTGAGTAGTCTTATGTATGCTATGGTATGCACAAGGCTCGATATATCTCAAGCAGTGAGCATGGTTAGTAGATACATGCACAATCCGGGTAAAAATCAATGGCTTGCGGTAAAGTGGATTCTCCGATATCTGTATGAGACAGTTGATGTTAGCTTATTGTTCAAAAAGGATTGTAGTCAACAATGTATTGGGTATTGTGATTCTGATTTCGCTGGAGACCTTGACAAGCGAAGATCAACAACGGGCTACATATTCACATTGGGTAGAGGTCCGGTTAACTGGAGGTTGATTCTACAATCGACAATTGCTTTGTCCACTACAGAAGCAGAGTATATGGCAGCAACTGAAGCTGTAAAAGAAGCTATCTGGTTGAAAGGCTTGTTAGGTGATTTGGGAGTAATTCAGGAGAAAATTGCGGTCTTTTGTGATAATCAAAGTGCGATATTCCTTGCGAAGAATCAAACATATCACATTCGGACGAAGCACATAGATGTGAAATATCATTATGTGAGAGAGATTATTGAAGGTGGTGGTGTATTGTTGAAGAAGATCGATACAAAAGAAAATCCATCAGATATGTTGACGAAAGTAGTTTTTGGAGTTAAGTTTCAACATTGCTTAAAACTAATTCAAATCCTTCGATTGTGTTAAGTTATGTCCTTCGGAAATTTTGAACTACGGTTGGCTTGATCCTTTCACTGATAGTCGGCTCAGATTTGGACAAATTTCACTGAGGTGGAGAATTGTTGAAAAATCATGCACGTGGCATGCAAATTCAAGAAAGCATGCAGTTTTTCAAAGAGCTACCAAACAATTAAAAAAAAAATGAAAAGTTGGCAAATTAGTCAAATTTGCCAAATGGACACCATTGACATATTTGCATAGGTTATGTGGAATAGTGCTTGGGTTAGGTGAAATAGTACTTAAATTAGGTGGAATAGTACTTAGATTAGGTGGAATAGTACTAGCTTCAAGCCTATAAATAGAGAGCATTTATTCATTCCATTTCATCCCAAAATTGTTAAGCTTATAAGTTTCTAAGCTTTTTAGAGAAGTGAGAGAAGTGTGTCTGTGGAATTTATCTTTCCTGCAGAGTGTGAGAGTACTGGGTATATTTGGGTTTCTGGAAAGTGAGATTCGTTACTCAAATATTGTAGTCTATTAATTGTTCAATAAACAATTATTCTTTCTTACCTCTGTGGATGTAGGTTTAATTACCAAACCACATAATTCTTGTGTCTTTTATTTTTCTATAATTATTTGGTGTTAATTCCGCATTCCGCGCAGAACAATTGCAACTATAAATTATTTTCCTTTTCTTACATAACCGAGCATTCCTTTGATCATACATCCTAAGTCTCTTCTTTAAGATTGATTTCACTGCATTAAAATAGTCAGATTCAACAGTTAGTGGTGGGTGCAGTCCAGAATCAACTGCCATTTTATTCTAGATTTAAAGATGCATCTACTTTTGATGATTCTGCCCAAGATAAAATGTATGCAGAAAATTGTTGCTCAATGTCAGCCTTGCTAATTCTTTCAAAATATAATTCACAGCTTTGAAGAATTTGTTACAGCTTTCCAATATTTTAAGATTTAAATTGTAAAACTAACACTATAGATTCTCTTGTTACAAAAACGTCAACTAATCCAAAACAAAAAGGCATATTAAAGTAATACAGTTCCTACTAAAAGTGATTCTCCAACCGCCAAAGACAGTACAATGTTATAATTGTTGGAGAATTAACTAATAAAACACTAAAAAAACACACTATTTTATTTCTTCAACAATACTCCTCACCAATTACAACTCTAATTTTTCACTCTCTACAACTTAGAGATTTTGTAACTTCACTTTATGCTTAAACCAAAGGGGAGAGGGGGTATTTATACATGAAACAAACTAATCACAACCATTCATTTATTTAACTAATACACAAATCCTCACCATCCATTAAAACCTACCACTCACCTACTTTACCAACTACACCTACCACACCTAACACAAATAATTCAAACCTCACCAACCATACATACTCATGGAACTTTCCATGAGTTGGGCTTGAATTTATTCATCTTGGATCAAGTTTATGATCCAACACCCCCCTTAAACTTGATCCTGTGACATCAAGCAAACTTCTGAATTTTACGAAGTCTTCTTGCTTGAGTGGCTTTAGTGAAGATATCAGCTGCTTGATCTTGTGATTTTATATACTTGATTTGCACTTCTTTTCTTGCAATACACTCTCTTATGAAATGATAGCGAGTGTCTATGTGTTTGCTTCGATCATGAAAGAGTAGATTCTTATATTGGGCAATTGCTGATTTGTTATCAACACAAATCTCGATTGGCTCTTCTTGTGGCAAACCCAACTCCTTCAGCAAATTTCTGAGCCAAATTGCATGACAAACACTTGATGTGGTAGCTACATACTCAGCTTCACAGGTGGATAACGTGACAATTGGTTGCTTTTTTGACATCCATGTGAAAGCAGTATCTCCCATGAAGAACACAAATCCTGTGGTGGTCTTTAAATCGTCTACATATCTACCTCAATTGTTATCGCTATATCCAACAAGCTTGTAGTCATTAGAAAATGAGTATAACAAGCCGAAATTAGTTGTACCTTTAATGTAGCACAGGATTCTTTTTGCAGTTTTAAAATAGGTGGTCTTTGGATTCTCCATGTATCGACTCACAAGTCCAACAACATAAAGGATATCTAGTCTCGTGCATGTCAAATAACGTAAGCTTCCGTCCAAACTTTTAAAGAATGTTGAATCTATATAGTCGCTTTCATCATGTTTGGATAACTTGACTCTGTATTCTACTGGCGTACTTATAGGCTTATAATCATTCATCTTGAACTTCTTGAGAATTTCTTTTGCATAGCTTTCTTGGGAGATAAATATGTTTTCTTCCTTTTGTTTGACTTCTATGCCAAGATAATATGCCATCAATCTGATGTCAGTCATCTCGAACTTTTTGATCATCACTCTCTTGAACTCTTCAAGCAAGCTTGGATTACTTACAGTGAAGATGAGATCATCCACATACAGGCACACAATCAAAATATCTTCATCTTTTTCTTTGACGTAGAGAGCATGTTCATATGGGCATTTGGTGAAGCCTTTATCTTGAAAATACCTTTCAATTCTGCTATTTTATACCCTTGGTGCTTGCTTTAACCCGTAAAGAGCTTTCTTCAATATCAAAACTTTGTCTTCATATCCTTTCACCACATAGTCCAATGGTTGTTCGATGTAAACTTCTTCTTAAAGGAATCCATTCAAGAAAGCGGACTTCACATTCATTTTAAAAATCCTTCATTTGTTCTGAGTAGCCAAAGAAATAATAAGTCTAATAGTTTCAAGTCTGGCTACAAGAGCAAATACCTTGCCATAGTCTATGCCAGCCTTTTGACTATAGCCTTTTGCAACTAGCCTCGCCTTGCGCCTTTCAATTTCTCCCTTCGCATTTCTTTTCGTTTTGTACACCCATTTGACACCAATCACCTTATGCCCTTTAGGAATAGTAGTAAGCTTCCAAGTATAATTCTTCACAATGGCTTTGATTTCTTCATCCATTGCAATTCTCCACTTCTCATCTAGTGCAGCTTCTTGGAAGTTGACTAGCTCACAATCAGTAAAGAGGCAAAAGAGAGTGAGATTATCATGTCTCTTAATTACCTCATACAGATCTTGAAGACTCCTTGTATGTTCTTCAGTTCTTTCATTTAAGAAAGATGGCGGTGAATCTCTACATGTGTTTGATGCTGGTGACATAAGTGGAGTAGCTGGCTCTTGTTGCTCTTCTACTCGTTTTATCTGTGCATGATGATCTTCTTCAATGGAAAAGAAATTGAAGTCATCCACACCAGAGCCAACATCTCATTCTCTTTCTTCATCAAAAACTACATCTCAACTTATCACGATCTTCCCATTGTTTGGATTGTAAAGCTTGTATCCTTTGGAGTTGTTGTCATAGCCGATGAAGATGAACTTCTCACTTTTGTCACCCATCTTGGCTCTACTTTCGTCTGGTACATGTACATGAGCAATATTTCCAAAAACTCTTAGATGGGTGATATTGGGCTTTTTTCCACTCCAAGATTCTTATGGCGTCTTACCCCACACACTTTTTGTTGGAGATCGATTAGAAAAGTAGACTACACATGCAACAGCTTCAGCCCAAAATTCTTTAAGTAGCCTCTTACTTTTAAGCATGCTTCTTGCCATGTCGAGAATGGTTCTGTTCTTCCTTTCTTCAACACCATTTTGTTAGAGGGTTCTTGGAATTTTCAAAGGGCGTCGAATTCCATTTGCTTCACAAAATTCTAAAAATTCTTTGGAAGTGAAATCTCCACCTCGATCAGATCTCATGGCTTTATTTTGGTATCCACTTTTTTTTCCACTGCAGCTTTAAACTTCTTGAAAGTTTCAAAGATTTCTGATTTCTGCATCAAAAAATACACACAAGTTTTTCTTGAAAAATCATTTATGAAGAGGAGGAAATAGTTAATTTTACCAAGGGAGTTTGGCTTGAATGGACCGCACACATCAGTACGAATAAGCTCGAGTGGCTTCTGAGCTCTTGAGTTTGACTCCTTTGGAAAGCTCTTTCTGAACTGCTTGCCAAGTAAACATCCTTCACAAAGTTGATCAGGGTGATTGATGTATGGTAAGCATTTCATCATGTTCTTCTTGAATAGTAGCTCCAATCCTCCAAAGTTGAGATGCCCATATCGAAGATGCCAAATTCATGATGGATCTTTGTGATAGGCTTTGAGACATTTTACAACATCATTTTGAATATTTAAAGGAAACATTCTATTGTTCGAGATTTTCACCTTTGTAATTAGATTTCTCTTTTCATCTCTTGAGAAAAGACTACAATCTTTTAAGTGAATATCATAGCATTTTTCTAAAAGTTGACCCAAACTAAGGATGTTGCTTTTCATATTGGGCACATAGTAAACATTCAAAATTATTTGGTGGCTACCATCTTTTGCATGAAAAAGAATGTTATCTCTACCCTTCACTGGTACTTTTGAATCATCTCCAAAAGTGACACTGTCATTCACGTATTCACTTAGTTGCACGAATATGCTTCTGTTTCCACTCATATGATTGTTAGCACCTATGTTAAGATACCATGTATTTTCTTGACCTCCACTTGTGTCATTATGTGCTAGTAAAAGTGTGCCATTTTCACCATTTTTTTCTTAAGCATAGTTCACTCTCTCCTCAAGTCTGGTGTTTAGAGCTCTGCATTCTGAAGCATAATGTCCAAACTTTTGACAATTATAATACTGTACTTGGGATTTGTCATACCTCGATCTTGGATTGCCTCCACCTCGTCCTCTGGTTAAGCTTTCTCTTTTGGCATAATTAGAGTTGTTGTTGTTGAAATTCCAACCTCGTCTATGACCACGACCTCTACCTTGTCCTCGTCCTCTACCTCGGACATAGTGCATTATCTCGTTGTCGGAGCTTTCTTCTTTTTTCTTTGGATTGACCTCCATCTTGAGAAGTTGTTCTTCGATTCCTTACTTCTTTTTTAGTTTTTCTTCGTAGGCTTGCAACCTTCCTTGAAGTTGCTCGATTGTCATATCCTCTAGATCTCTTGTTTCATCAATTGTCTCAACAATATGATCAAACTTCGAGTTTACTGATCGAAATATGTTTTCAATGATCCTTACCTCTTTTAACTCCTCGTCATTTCTTTTTAATTCATTAGAAACAGTCACATCCCAAGTAAAGTAGTCAGAAATTGATACCGACGCCTTCATGTGTAAGGACTCAAATTCTTCTCATAATGTTTGGAGACAAACCTTCTTAACTTGCTCCGCTCCTTTGTAAGAGGTTTCTAGTTTCCCTCATGCTTCTTTTGAGAAGGTTGTACCAGCAATCTTTTCAAAAGCATCTTCATCTAATGATTAAAATATGAGATACTTTGTTTTATTCTCTTTCTTCTTCAAGTCTTTTAAATTCTTCTTATGTGCCGTAGTTAAAGTGGTTTCATTTTCTGGTATAATAAAGCCTTTCTCCATGACATCTCATACGTCATGTGCACCCAATAGAGCCTTTATTTTAAAAGAATCACCAAAAGACTTTTCAAATAAGATTTTATTACTCTTCAAATAATTTTACTTTTCAAATAAGTAATAAAATCTTATTTGAAGAGCCACATCAATATTTAAGGCTCAAAAAGACACTCCAATTAAGATTTTTCAAATAAGAGATTGTTCTCTCTCTTCAAATTTGGAGAGTTGATTTCTCACTCTTCAATTTATATTTTATTATTTTTTATTGGAGAAAGCGAGAGAAGTGCTTTAATTGCTATTGACTTTTCCTTTAAAAAATAATTATTTGATTAAAATAATATTAACTTATTTCTATTTGAAAAGTCTTTTGGAGAATAACATATTTTTTCACTCTTTTACTTACCACATAGGTGAGCAAATAGATATTTGAAAAGTAAAATTAATAGAGGTTTTTGGAAATGCTCTAATACTCCAGTTGTCAAACTTACTTCTCTTTAATTGTGGAATTTGAAATGGCATCATACCACCGTTTGCCATAACTCACAAATTGAGTTATAATTGTGTTGGGTTTGATAAATGGGAGAGAAGTTGGGATTGAACTAACAAGGGTATTTTGGAGTAAAAACTTGTGTTTGCCTAGTTATGATAGAAAAAAGTTTCAAAGGTTAAATGTGAAAAATGAGAAACTTTTTTGGTTAATTTTATAAATTTTCCTAAAGGTAGTTAATTATAAGTGGACAATTGTAGTCTAAAGTTATGAAAGTCGAATATACAAATGATAAAAAGGTTATACAATTACACCGTGACTTTGAGAGTATCTCTAATATGCCCCTGTAAGATGGTGCTACCATTGGCGACACCGATCGTGGAACAAAGAAGACTTATTTGTTGATGATATGGAGGTTTGGTGACGGCATCCGCTAATTGGTCTTAAGATGATACATGAGACACCCGGAGATCACCATTTTGAATTTTGTGATGAACAAAGTGAAAGTCAATGGCTATGTGTTTCATGCGACAGTGATATACAGGATAATTGGTGCCTAGCTACATTGTGGCGACAGATGAAAGTTTACCCACAAAGATAATCTCATGCACGCCAGCATGAGATTAGATACATAAAGAAGAATCTGATAGTGAAGTGAAAAATCCCCGTCGATAGAAAAAAGTTTCGAAGCTCAGTGTTGTTCCAAGAACGTGGGCTTGGTTAAGGCCGGAGAGTGCCTTTTTAAGTTTGCAAACATAAGTAGGATACGCGGGATCAATAAAACCAAGTAGCTGAGACATAAATACCTCCTTTGATAGGTGCCCATGTGAAAAGGCATTGCTCACATCAAGTTGTCCCAAATACCATCTTGTAATAATGCCAAACACAAAGCAAACAGAAGCAGGCTTAATTACAAGGCTGAATGTTTCATCATAATCAATCACTTTTAAGAAAAGGGCAGCAGAGCTTGCTGTTCTCTGATAGTCTCAAGGTACTACTGTTTCTCTATTTTGTTTTAATCTGTTGGATTAGATGCCTATACCAGTTTCCCTATTACAGTTGTTTTACAGCGTGCAATCCTTGTTTTATGCTACTAATAGCTATTACTAAAAGTTGCACCCACCTCAGCATTCACTTTTAAGAAAAGAAAAAGAGAAAAAAAAATGATTGTGGCAAATAGGGGCATATGTCTTCAAAGCCAATTCTTGTTTAATCATGCGATACTTGTTTATATGATTCAAACGGGGGATCGTGTGTCAATTTCCAAATTTTACTCAGTTTTCCACAAGCCTTGGAGTAGATAGCCATTTATGGAAATACAAAAGCACCAATTTGTAATAGATTTGAGTTCTTATGGAAATATATACTTTGGTCTTTTTTTAACTCAAGCGACTTTCAGGATTTGAAAAACCTGAGAACAGTGTTATACTCAGAGGCCGAAATCTTGAACTATGGTACACCAGTGATGACCAAAAACAAATGTGAGTTGCTCTAATTACAGCTGATAATTTCAATTTTCTATTGAGAAAATAAACCATCTTCACATTTATGCAGAGTGGTGGAAACATTGAAAGATTATGCCATCAACGCTCTGACAATACTGTGGACCATTTGGGTTCTGTGACTTGTAAGGTTAATGATCTCTTAGATGCAAAGGTTGATGGAGTTTCGGATGTAGAGCATCGAGTATCTTGCTTGGACAGGTATGCTTGTATTCTGGAATGGATTTTAAAAATTGTAATTCAATAATCAGAGGTTCCTGAGATTATTGATGAGTGGATTGCGACTGTAAGTTGTTTCCCTTTTCTTACATAACTGAGCATTCCTCTCTTCTTTAAGATTGATTTCACTGCATTAAAATAGTCAGATTCAACAGTTAGTGGTGGGTGCAGTCCAGAATCAACTGCCATTTTGATGCCATCAAGAATTGCCAAAGCATTCAGCAATCTCCATATTTTCCAAGCAAGTTTTACTAGTGATGGAAGCAGCCGTGACACCCCCTTTAAATTTCTTATAATACAAGTCAAACCTGCTTTTATTCTAGATTTAAAGATGCATCTACTTTTGATGATTCTGCCCAAGATAAAATGTATGCAGAAAATTGTTGCTCAATGTCAGCCTTGCTAATTCTTTCAAAATATAATTCACAGCTTTGAAGAATTTGTTACAGATTTCCCATATTTTAAGATTTAAATTGTAAAACTAACACTATAGATTCTCTTGTTACAAAAACGTCAACTAATCCAAAACAAGAAGGCATATTAAAGTAATACAGTTCCTACTCAGAATGATTCACCAACTGCCAAAGACAGTACAATGTTATAATTCCATTCCTTGACCAAACTCTTCAATTGTTTTTGTCGCGAGCGTAAGCACATCTACAAAAGCAGAAAATGATGCACGAAGAAACCTGGCCTCAACTGCCTCAAAGTGCCTGAATCAGACGAGAAAATAAACAAAATGAAGAAACTTCTAAACTGCAAAGTCCAGGCAAAATTGATATACTAAAGAAAAATGGTATTTTAGAGGAAGGACTCTCCTTAAATAACATATTTGAAAATTTGGCAGGAAAAGAAGGTAAAATGATTATTAAACAGGCCACACAAAATTTCCAAATGAATATTGTCTCATAGGATAAACTGGTAGGTGCAAATTGAATGAATATTGAACAAGAATGAAAAATCAGTTATGTAATGAGTCTTCCAACCATGAATGATCAAAGAATAGAAACTTACACGAAAAGTTTACCATTAACGACAGATATCTGCCTTTTCACTTTGTCTGGTTGCAACTGCGTTCAGAAATTGAATCCAAGTAAGAATTTATTGAAGAAGCAATAAAGTTAAAGGAGCAAGGTATGATCCTAGGATCATGATGCATCACCTCCTTATCAACAGCCAATGCTGCATACACAATTGATGCATTCTCATTGGACTCATAATCCACTTCAAAGTCACTGCATGGGAAAAACCATTTTCTAAGAAACAACAAAACATTTCAGGTACAGTTCCTCTAAAAAAAACTTCTGAAAGGTGGACAGAGAGCACTCCACCGTTAAGGGGAAAAAAAATAAATAAATCAATTGTAAACAACGGAGGAATTAAAGATGCTCTGTTGTGTTCCTCAACAAACAAAACTGCGAACAATTCACCCACTCAAGTTCCAATATTATATTTTCCTCGTTGCCAGTTTATTCAAAAATCTTTTAGAACAATTCCAATATTCTGATAATATTACCACTGACTTTACCCTTTGTTTTTTTATGGTTCACACAACATATAACTAAATTACAAATTAGTTCACATGCCCAGTAAATTGCTCAATCCAGAATTTAACAATATGAGCCACCACCCATCAATTAGAGTAAACACCATAACAGAAAATTAGAAAAACTGTTACAATCTTTCCATTATAATTTTCTTTTAGTTATTTACTTTATATTTTGACTGTAGTTGGTTTTTAATAAGCCAAAATTAAGTTGTTAGCTGGTTCCTTATTTTGTGGATTCATGGAGCATGATGGAGAACATGCTTAATGCTTGCTATTTTTATGCTTGTTACTTTGAACTAGAGTTTTATTTAAAGCTTGATGTTATTCAATAAAAGAGTGTCTTGAGTATTACTATTCTCGCAAGTTGTAAGTTGTCTTTTGGGAGTTTATTGGTTTCTCAAATAACCAATACTATTTTGGAGGTCTAGATTTCCTAGAATTAACCTTTTCTTATAGATTTCCTTCTATTTTGTTCAAGCTACTGTCACAAACATTTGTTTTCATATCGTAAGCATTATCTTTAAATTTTGTTCTCAAGTTTCGATACTAGACAATAATAAAAGAAACTTATAGCGTCAACCCTAAGAAGTTGCTATTAGCCTCATCAAACACCCATGCAATCGTGTCATACTTGAAATAAGAACAATTAATAGAATCAAAACCCATGAAGCAGGTTGTCTTCAATATATTCGATATATTGCAACTCGATAAGCAACTCATATTCATCCTAAACAATCATATTAGAAAAGAACACATCTTTCTAACATTAAGAAATATACAAAGCATAGCAGAACCTAAGAACGCAAACATGTAACAGTAGAATTAAACATTTTGGTATTTTTTTCTTTCCTCTTTTAGGAAATAAAGCTTTGAAGACAATTGACTGAAACCCATCTTCAGAAACCAAACCTCTCATATATACAAACAGTACATGAACAAAATGGAACAAGCCCACATTGAATAACCAACCAAAGCATAAAATTTTTGCGAATTTCACAGAGGAAGATAGTAATATTGAATAAATAAGGCAAAATTAACATTTTTCAAAAAGTGGAAAATCCCAGTAAATGGATACTTAGTTGAAACTCTAGCATAATAAATACATATCAAAATGTTAAATTAAAGAAACAGAAACAGCTAAGAGAGAGAATTAAAACCAGCTGAATTCCCATTGCAATGCATCAGAAGGTAGAGCAGCTGCCATCACTTATATTCTTCGCTGCAAAACTTTATTAAAATTAGCCAGTAGGGTTTAAAATAGGGGAAACGGCCCGAGTTTTTTTTCATTTTGAGTTGAACCCGCACGAGCCGAGTTGTCGCATTTTAGTACAACTCTTTTAGATAATATATAGATTTTTTAAGTAATTTTTTTTAAAAAAAATTACACATTTAAAGCTTATCATAAATCCAAAATTTATAAGTAAAACTTTTGAGAAAAATGATATTAGTTATTTTCTTATCAGGTCATTTTATAATGTCGTGATTAAAGTTATAATATCAATAGTGTAATTAAATATAAATTATATAAATAAAACATAAACTCATAAATTTAACATAAAATTTTTAAATCAACATACATAAATTTTAGAAATAAAATATAAATGGAAGGTAAATAAGTAAATTATTACAAAATTAATAGATTAATGTATTACTAGTAAATAAAACAAAAGCTTACCAATATAGTATAAAGCTAGTAAGTCAATTTAAGTGGACACTAAAGTATAAATTTTGGGAATGGAACATAAAAGTTGTAAATAGAAAGTAAAGTAAGTAAATTAACATAAATATGGTAAATTGATGTACTATTGGTAAATAAAACGAAAATTAATAAATATAGTATAAAAACTAGTAAATTAACGTAAACTGTAAAATTAAACATAAACTTTGGAAATAAAATATAAGATTTGTAAATGGAGGATAAAATAAGTAAACTAATATAAAATTGATAAATTAATGTATCACTAATAAATAAAATAAAACTTACAAATACAATATAAAACTAATAAATCAACACTAAGCGCAATATAAAACATAAATTTTAAAAATAAAACATACTAACATATAAATAAAAAAATAAAATAAATATATTTAACATAAAACTGATAGATTAATGTATTTTTGGTATGTAAAATGAAAATTTATAAGTAAAAATATTGAGTAAAATGATATTAGTTATTTCTTATCAATATGAAATATATTTCCAAGTTAAATAGGTATTTCTCAAAGACAAATTGACGTATGGATTGGAGGGACTGTTTGGTAGGAAGTCGAGTCATCAATTGAGACTTGAGAGACTTGTGAGTAAAGACTCGAGAGGCAAGGTAAGTCGGTAACTTGTTTGTTTGGTTCTGCATCGCGCATGCTAGAGGATCATATTGGGATATTCCTAAGGGGTACATTTGGTAATTGGATTGGCATCATTCGTTTCGAATCTTTGATTGCTTAATTTGGAATATTACTTGGCACCAACGCAATTAGTTATTTTAGAATCTCTCTCTCTCTCTCTCTCTAGAAAAACATTTCAACTTACAATTTCCATTTCGATGTTTTTGCTCTGCTTTTTGCTTTCATCAATCAATCGTTCATTCGCCTTCCCAATCACAACATAAGCTAACTTCTGCAGCTCCCAAGCAAATCCAGGTACGTTCTTTACATTTTTCGTTTCTTCTTCTTGTTATTTTTTGTTTAATAATTACAAGTATTTATTTTTTAGGGTTTCTAGAATTGATCATGTGAAAGTGAAAAGTGATGACGATCAAGTATCAACTTACATTACGGTACGTCCAGGATCACCATGGATTTTGAAGGAATAATATAAATGTTACCACAGTTTCTGTTTTCTATTTTCAAAAATTATAGAACATTTTGTTTAGATGTTTCTAAAAAACTTATTTCTTCCAGTGATAAACATCTTTTTATTGTTTTAAGCTGTTTTCTTAAATAAATAAAAAATTCAAAACAAACTAGCACAACTTTTATTATTACTTTTTTTTCTTACATTTCAAAAATATTATAGTGAAACCTCTCTATATTCGTAATATTGAAACCAGATTAATTTGTTACTATGAGGGGATTACAACTCAATACAAGTGGAGTTACAAAAATTATTTTTTTAACTTAATTATCTTTATTACCAAGAGATAGAGGTAAAATACACACTGTATTAATAATTTACTAATGGAACGTGTCAAATCCAATATATCTATCATCTATGTACTATTGTTAGGAATATGTAAAGTTGTCTTAAAAATCTCTAAATGTTTACATTCTCTTTAATAAATTTCTCTCATTGTGTAATTGTATTATGTGGAAGCAAGTTCATTTAATCTAACATAACATATACTCTTGTAATGCACAAATAATTATGACTATGTAGAGCCGCGTTTTTTAAGATGACTAAATTTAAAGTTATTCCTAATAAAGCATTATTTTACTGTGTCTTCATTTTTTTTAAATAGTTCTTAGAGAAACTATAATTGAAAATTGACATAAAAATTTTTCGTATATATTTTAAATTTATGTCTATCAAGGTCATTAATTTCAATAATAAAACCTATTTAACACCTACAATCATTTTGAAAATAGCAATCCCAAACCAAATTGACAGATGGTGTTAAATGAGATGTTTTTTTCAACTCTCATCCGTGAATTTGGTCATGAGAAATTCAAATTGGAAATCAAGTCCTATTTATATGAAGGAATATATCTAAAAAAATATTTTGAGTCGTCATAAAACCTTAAACATGTCACTTATTAGAACAACAAACCAACCACTACACCAAAGACTCTTTTAAGTCATTAATAAAATCTTTTAGAAGTGATTTGATGTTACCTTCATTATCTCATAAATAATCATGTGTCCAGCAAAGCTCAAGTCGATTATTTTAGAAGCCACATCAAATGTCAACCAATCTGGCCCTTAATAGTCATTCCTCTGTTGGGTTTTGACATTTATAACAGACTGTACTGCAATCGGGCTCAAATTCCATTATTTTACTAACATTTTTCCCTTGCTGTTGTAAGTCGAGTTTCTAATCTTTGATAATATATAACTGACAAGTGTTGAAAATAAAAATAATATAAGCAGCAATATTTACTGCCTTAGATGCAAAAACAGGATTCCCTCCTTGCGAGTTGTTTTCATTGTGTTTGTGCTGCAAGAGAGATCGGTAGAGTGGTATCTGTTAGCATAATTTTTTGATAGTGAAAAAGCAAAGGCCATCTCCAGTTTATTCTTTCCCTTCCATATGCATATGACTAATTTGCTTTGTTGTATCGGTTGTTCTGATATCTCCCACAGCAAATTCGGGTTTATTTATTATCTTTTGTATAACTTTTAGTAGATTTACTCAAGAATCCTGTAAGCAAACTGCTTAAAACACAAAGTGCCACGCCATTAGCGCGACAAATTAGTGAAACCCTGCAAAAAGAAGGGATAGAAACAGTGAGGATATTATGTATTGTTTTCTAGCTAGTTGTTTTTGTTCTACAAGAAAGATTGGGAAGCAAACTGAAAATTACCAGTAAAAAAGAGGGTTCACTGCATGCCGGCTGAAGTGGAAGAGGCTCGCACTCTAACCGGTTTTAGACTCTGTAGAAGCCTTCTCGCATACTCAAATGCTAACAAGAAGAGGCCACAGAGGTATAATAGATAAAGACGTAGCTTCTCTAGTGGGCCTGAAACATAGCTTCTTTGTCCCGAACTTGTTCTTACAAATGACATCCCTTTTGCCAAAACCCCTGACAAAGAACTGAAAATATCAGCAGAAAATGTCAAAGACTGAAAACAGAGTTCTGATGTAGAAATATCAAAATTGCTAATTGTCTCCCTCTCAATCCTGACCAGACAGAGAGGAAGATAACCTGCTGAAAACAACTTGACCACCGATGATTCTTGTGTCTGGAAAAAGCTTCAGTGTTGATTTGAGCTCTTTTAAGTAGTTATCATGTGTCCTTCTGGAACTCTTAGGTTTCCAAATCCAGGAACAGAATATGGGAAACATGGGAACTCTATGGATTAACCACGAGTTTATCTTCATAGACAACTCAGTATGAAAAGCTTCAACCCATGTTAGGCAAGTATGCTCTAACATTATTGCCCACACATAACATGGAAAAGAGAAAGACTATCTTGATTGTGGCATGCTTACCAGAACTTGTCTCGGGCAGATTAGTCCAATCCTGCGGGCTTATCTTCTTTTCAGATGCCTTGATCGAGTCGATGAGAGCTTGATTGACCTGAAATTTCAAGAAAGAGTTTAATGTGTATAAGCTTAATTTGTAGCCAAGTAAAATTAAACAAATATTAGTAATTTAGGAAAGTAAAACTTCAAGAAGCATTGTCACATCTTTCTACCAATAAATTCATAACATTATTTTATGCATGAAGATCTAATTCAATCCCAGTTGTTCAAAAATCTTGAGTCACTCAAGATCAATCCTCAATATTAGGAAGATTAAGATAGTTTGTCCATAATTACAAATGTAAGGACCCTTCTGTCCCAATCAAATTCAATTATGACAATTTGTTACTGACTTTGATAAGAAAACTTTCCCAATTAGTTTGCACAACTGTACTCCATTTAATAATTCATTAATTGTAAATGTCTCACACAACCAATTGGACTACTTGCATATTTGTCCGATCCGTTGGGCAAAGGAAATACCTCTTCTGTCCTCTCATGACTTACAAGATGTCCTCCAGGAAGATCTATCATTCTAGCAACAGGGTACAGCTTCTCTGCTAGTCTCCTTGCATAACAGATTTGTGCAATGACATCATGCCTATACATTCAGTGGAATATTTTTGCTCAAATTCAGTTATGTAACATTCAGTTATCCATGTATCACTACTAGAAATGCCCAAAATATTAACCAGCTCCTGCACGACCTTCTAAGTTCTATGTATCTTAACCTATTTCCAAGTTTGCACGCGTATACATTTGTTTTCACTTTGTGCTTGTCTGTGCATGAATGAAACAACAATTCTCTTGATCGTCTGAGACTAAGAAAAGCATTGAAACAAAACTAATACTCTTCACTCCGAAAATACCAAATTCTTGCCAAATACTGTCATCTCCCTTGTTAAATGCAGGTTGATTGCAAACTTTGACAATTTACTGTAAAGCACAGCACGGACTTCCGTTTCAGGTAATTTTTCCCTATTTTTTTATTTTTTATTTTTTCATGAAGAACCCAGTTTTAATTTCCTATCAGTATTTGGAGCCTATCTCATAACATTATATCTACAGAATCCAAGAATATATAAGCATATTGTTTTCTTTTATGATAATTGACATTATATAGTTTATTAATTCGTGAAACAGTTTGATAATAATAAAGAAACATTTTGCAGACTTCAACTCATCTAAATGATATTTGAGAAATGAAGTTTAATTTTGTAACAAATTGTCACTCCTGTATGCCCTATGCATATTCCTTTACAAGTATCTTAGAATAATAAAATCATAAAGCATGTCACTTTAATAATATAAATTTAGACAAAATTATATGACTATGTTCATATGCATTATGGTTGCTCATGTACCTGCCATGAATCACTGACACAAGAAATCCAGCTGAACGAATGGTTTGAATGTCTTTTCGTGTCATTTTATGCATCCAGCAGGCATGGATTTGACCATCAAAACCATAATTAGACTGCATCCCAGTCGCTGATATACCTTTTACATATTCCTGTGAGTAACATATTTGAGGTCAAGCTATCGGCATTTTCCTTGAAAATAGGTATATATAAAATAAGAACTTTAAATATTGTCAATGTTGTAACGAGTTAAGGAAACTACAATGATTATCTTAAAATAAATATCCATTACCAAAAGAAAGCCTAAGACTGTCAGGCCCAACTGAATCAATCAACTGATATCGATTCCATCGTGGGTGGCAGTGAAAAAGCAAACCTTGAAAAAGAAAAATCTCGAAATACTCAACCAAATACTTCGTTATCTAACTACAGCCTCTTGATGCTACATGCCAAAAGCCAGATAGCAAGCAAAACTAAAACATAATTTTGTAGACAACAGACCAAAAACTGAATAATTGACCATTTCACTTGACTTAGATAGCTTTATCACCCTTGATTTGTAGGATGCTTAATTTTGAACAGATAGGTGACTACCAAAATGACACCCCAACCTGAAAAGTCCAGAGATATAAAGAATAACAGTATCTTACTCCAAATTCAAGGGAAAGAATAACAGTATCTTACTCCAAATTCAAGGGAAACAGGTTTGTTAAAATTATATGATCATCTAGAAAACAAGAGTTCTTACTTGATATAAAATTGCTCTTCTAGTAGAAGATCCAACATATTCTTCAAGATATTCCTGCACCCCATGTCACAAATAGTAATTAGTCTGAAAGGAATCTTACCACAAACACAATCATCTTTACACCATTCCCATCCCTTTCAATGTTAAAAGGGTGAGAAAAACTAGTGGAGAAAGAATTGTTTCTAGAACATTGTTTGAAGTTCCAATTCCTAAGTAATGACATCCACAGTTAATTAGCAAAATAATAGGTAAAACATGAACTTCTGTTTACCTGTGAATAATGAGTGTCCAAGTCCACTGCTGCCCTCTTCTCTGGGGTTTTTGCCCTAAAGAAACGGATTGCAATTGATAATGTCTGGAGATCAAGCTGCAGGAAAGAAGGTCATTTGATGATCTATAGTTTCTAGATATTGCCTTTTCAACTGTTAACATACTAATAAGTTTAATTTCTTTGATAAATATATAGGAAACAGAATGAGTTTTATTTTTAATCAGATTAAAGCTAGTGTGTCAAAATCATATGCAAACTAAAGTTAAACTAACTAGAAGTCTTGTCCATCATAAATTCATATGGAAATTTCATACTCTAAACATAGTACAATATCCACTTAGATATAGTTGATATGGAAATTTTGTACCAATGTGCCTGCTTACAGTACAAGTTCATGTATTAGATAGTCTTAGCCATAGTTTTTACGACTTGACCATGTCCTAAGCCATGCTTCACTGTCTTCATGTCTTAGATTGTCTTAACCTTGTATTTATTTTTCTTTTCCCTGAATGTTATTACCCAGAAAAGAAAATCTGTACAATTATCAAAAATTGCATTATGAATGTTTATGTTCAATTTCTGCCTCCTCGATAGTAATATGCATTGCATTGTAAATATACAAATATAAGCATATATGCACTAAATTTGTAAATATATAATATTTCAAAAGAAGCATGTTGTATATTTCATGCAATGTCATGAGTTGATTGCCATTTGGAGCCCAATTGAACCTATTGACCCTAGCTCTTCTCTCTTATCCAGTTCAATCATTGGATTAAAATCATAATTAGTAAGAGATCTATTAAAAGTTTACAATGAAAAACATCTGCTGATTCTGGTTCTGATTCTGATTCAGAATAGTAAAGTGACTAGAATATAGCTTGGAGACATCTCTATTAGAACTAGAAACCAAAATACTTATGTCCAATTGAAACGCTCGCATATTTATTATCTTGAAATTTTTTAACATTTGTAATCATTGAATATGATTTGCCCAAAGCCTCCCTGCCTATTGTGTGAGTGTAGATAACGGGCTGATCATGCCCTAATGATTTAAACCAGTTGTTTAATCAGTATGCACTGGTCTCTAGGCAGACTACTAGAATATCATTAACTTACAAAAATCAGATTTTCCAGTAATGTAGAAGGCAACCCTATTTCAACCTATGATTCAGCAGGCTGCTAACAAGCTTCATAATTTTTTCTTCATTGATGACCACTGACACTGGGAAAAAAGAAAAGGAACGGCCAGTCCCACAATTACAGAATGGTTTGACCAAAGCATGAGGAATCCAGATCTGGTTCCTAACAGGTTTGTCCTTCAAACAGTAGAAATGCCTAACCAGTAATAGCTCTCATAATTTAGAAAAATGCATTTAGTATTCCAAAATTTCTATGTCCCCATAAATCATGAAGTTATCAATTTGTACAACTATTAAGTACGGGTTCATCAATTTTGAACCTAAAACAAATTGAACTGACTCAAAACCCACCCAACCCATACCATTGCTGCTCACTTTGATATTTCACAAAGATGATTCTAAGTTTGAAGATTCATTTTTTTGTTTTCCCCTTTTGCAGGAACAAGATAATCTGCAATGCCACTTGCAAGATTAAGCAGTCTTCCTTTCCTGATCCACAACTACTGTTTCATCTCAAAAGTGGGAGGTTGTTGCATTGAAGTGGAGTTTTCAAATTGAAACTTGACCAACAGGAAAAAGCTCTAACTTCTAATGTTCAATATCTATTAATTCTTTATTCTTGAAGTGGAGTTATCAAATAGCTCTACTTTTTCTTCAATTGCATCCAATTATTTTCACCAGAATAGTTCAGTCATTTGCTTTATAACGCTGGTGATTTTTTAATAGACTGAGCACTAAATCATAGAATCATATGGTTGCATTATATCAAAATTGAAAAGCCACAGCACCACATGCAAATTGAACAAACCAATGAAACTTGTTTTAACTTAATGATACAAAATAGAATTCTATGTTGGCATTGGTAATCAACAGAAAATACACACACACACACACGTGCGAGCGAAATACCTTAGGACAACATTGAAAACCTCCACCAGTTACATTCAGTAAAGCCAATGACAGAACTCTCTCCGGCACCATAGCTGCTAATTTGCAACCTATCATAGCCCCTGATTCGATATAACAAAATAAAGCAAGCTTAATTCAGAACTGACCAAAAAAAAAAAATCACAAAGGCAAAGTGCATAAATTCAGCTCACAGAATAATCAAAGAATTATAAAAATGAATGATGCTGACCCATTGAGTGCCCAAAAACATGGGCCTGCTTCCAACCCAAATGATCCATCAAAGCAATCACATCTTTTGCCATTATTTTTGTCCTGCAACCAGCAAAAATTCCATAAAAAGATAAAACTCGTTAATTTAAAAAATTAAAAATTAAAAAAAGAAAAAAAAAACAAATGGGAGGAATTGAAAAAAAAAACTCACGTGTACTCGGTCTTCTTAACCGGCACGGAGCTCCGACCCATGCCCCGATTATCAAATGCACAAACCTCGATTCCTCCTCCACCATCGCCGCTCTCAACTGAATCCTGAAGTATGGTTTCATCATCGTCGTTGGGCTTATCGGTGCCAGCCAATCCCTTTAGTTGCGGGCCCCACGCATCGTGTGTTCCAGCCAATCCTGAACCCAATGATGATCATGCAGCAAAATTCAAAATTAAAAAAAAAATCTGAAATCCAATTCAGTTCTGAGAATGAGAAATGAAACCAAAAAAGAAAAAAAACTCACACACCTATAATGAGGATGACTTTGGTGGGCCCGCGGCCGTACGTTCTGTAGAAAATCTTGATCCCATTGTCGTTCAGCGCCGCGTCCGGGGCGGCGCTTTGCTCCTTGCCGCCCACCACCTCGCAGTACGGCATCGACTTTACGATTTTTATTCAAAAAAAAAATGATTTTTAACTTTCAACTCGACGAGAGATTGATTCAAGGTGGAACTTTGGCGTTTGGTTTGTTTTTCGTTTTGGTGGGTGTTTTTCAAATTTTGACGAAAAAAATATATATATATATAAATTAGAGGTGTCGGGTGCTCGAATCGTGGCAGGTCTACAATGGCCGGTTGCCACGTCGGATGGTCAGCTGGAGTGACGCTGGCGCGTTCTTTTGGTCAAAGTCAAATCTCTTACTCTCACAAACACAACTTTCACATTTTCAACAACTTCCTAACGTGTATGTATATATGTACATAAAGTTTATTAGAATATACTTCATAACTTTTAAAATAAAAATTGACTTCTAAAATATATTGTTATTCATAATTCTAGCTAGAATGTGTCAAATAAATTATCACAGTATCTACGGTGCATATACAATATATTTTCTTTTTATACTTGTATTCATATAACACGATACGATCTTCTAACAATAAATTTTAGATAATTTTATTTTTAAATTATCTTTATCTCTTTGGTTGTTAGCATAAATATAATTGTTATGGTTGCATAAATGTAAGGAACATGGAGTTTAGTTGTACTCTAATCAACTATAAGTTGTATTAAAGGTATTTGGTCTTTCAAACTATTAAAGATATGTTTGTGGAAGTTTAAATTTCTTTGAATCAATATATTTATCATTTATTTTTACATTTTATTTAGATAGATAATTCTTCTTTTTAACATAATAATTTACGTAGATTTAAAAGATTTGATCGAGTAGTTTTTAAATAATTTTACTTAATTAATTACTCGTATTTAAATACTAAATATTAAGAGAGCTCGGTGCCAAAAAAAATAAATTTAAATATTGTCAACTCTTACTCAGAAAATAAAAATAAAAAGATAAAAAAAAGTTATGCCATAAAATTGGATGATAGTGCTTGCATGAATGTTGAATTCTAATTTGGAAAAATAAAAAAGGGATTGGTTATAATTTTACTTGGATTCAGTCATGGGTTTTGAATAATCTTCTGTTTGTTGATTATCTTGACAATTCAATGGAGCTGTGGCTCAATGTTTTTGTATATTTTGTTTTATCTCTATTATTTTTGCATTTATAATGTGGTGGTGGCGTGGTTCTTGTCCGTGTTTGCTTGCTTTTAATGCTTTAGTGGACATTATTTGATTATCTTGCTCATTCATGGCTTAACGGATAAGATTCAAAATCTTGTTCGATTCATTGCCTTCTGTTTCCACCTTCCTACTCTTTCTAGAAAACCCAAAAGGCGGATAATTTTTTAATTTTTTTTTAGTTATATTATGAATGTTAAAAACAAAAAACAAAAACTAAAAATAGAATTCCACTCATAATTCATGGGGGCATAATTAAAATCTTATATTGAAAAATCATAAAGATTACTTTAGCCACCGAATAAGTCTGTCACTGACAATAAGCAAAACTCTTATAAGCGTAATCCAAATTATATAAACGAAAGTAAGATAGGAAATTGTATATAATTCTGGAAGATTAAAGGGAAAATAAAATCGATCAATTTGTTTAATTCTGGCTTCAATTGAATTTGATATTCCATTTTAGGTAAAATAAAAATAACTTATATTATTTGGTTGAGCATGGCTTCACCTTCACCACATAAAAGATTGATTGAGCATTGATAAAGACAAGAGTGAGTGATAATGCATGGAAATAATTCGTAGTCTCTATCACAGCATCGTATTTTATTCGATCATTGAAAACTTTTTGTGGCCAAACGTAAAAATAAAACATTAACGTTATGATTTGGACGGCTGCTATTGTTACACGGTGTCACGAATTTGAAAATGACCGCTAGTTTTAAGTTTTAAAAACCTTGCATTCGTAGTAAATGTTATATAAATGGTTGGCTTAACTATTTTCTGAAGGAAAACAAATTAAAATTGAGACCACTACACCTTTTGTTGCACTTTATAAATATGTAGGGGTATATATTTGTGGAGACTGACTAATGTGAAGAATTGTAGAAATAATAGTGGAATTTATTATATAAAATAATGTGTTTACAGTTTATATGTAAAAAAATAGTAATAGGTAAATTATAGAAAAATAATACGTACTTGAGCGCACGTTATAAATGTTGCTCTTCTTAAGACGCTATTTGTCTCCACAATTGAATGATGCACTTGTATTAAGCAAATACGTCCTACAAATAAAACACTTATTTATTTACTTACATTGAGTATCGACGAAAACAAACCTAAATACTCTTGCACATTGGATATTGGATATTTGATGCATAAATAGGTGTTATATGATGAAATTCGTTTTAGAAAATGGGGTTTGAGAAAAAGTGGTGTAAGATCATTATTTTCATGTCCAAATGACCTAACATTCCTTTATTTATAGATGTACTTGTGTCACTCTATCAGATTGTCATCGTTCATGATACTCTTTCATCATGGTATTGGATCAAGATTTGATTTTGCCCAATGATTCAAATTGAACCATCACCATTCAAATGAAATGTCACCATGAAATGTACATTTTCAATGAAGTACCGCATTAAAGGATGCATTCTTAAGTGAAAAAATACCTCTTTTATAGGGTAAAATTAATTGGACATGTCTTTATATTAAGACATTATTTATTTTGAAAATTGATCCAACAATCCTCACCATTTTTAAATAAATGAATTCTGAAAAATATCTCGCACAAGCTTGGAAAACTTATGCATACATGGAGGTATCTTTTGGACTTGAACCTTCACTTAGTGACAATATATCAAGACTAATCAAGGTGACATGGTACACAAGTTTTGAACCAGTGATTTTATTCGACTAACTGGATATATCTCACACACAATTTTTCAATTCTCAAGTATCTTTAAGTGATTGGCCCGATGTTTGCATCTTGTTTTATAAGCATTTTAGGGCTCGTTCGATACCCTTTTTCAACCATTGTTTTCATTTTTGTTTTCATAATACATATATAATATATGTTCGGTAGACTAAATTAAAAAAAAAGTAACAAAATGACAAATCCAATTTCACTTTTATAACTACAGATATTGTGAAGATATGTATATGTGGATTGAAATGAAGAAACTGTAAAAGTTGTGAGCTGTTGTGCAGATTGACTTCAGTTGATGGGGTGTATTTGATATCTTCTGTTGACGTGGCATGGATTCGTTATAATCTGTTATAACGAGCCCAGCACACTGATATAAAACAGAGGCTGATGGGTGGTGCCTGATAGAGAGTTAATATCGTCTTCATTAGTTCATCATTTTGCATAGAATCTGTTCTATTGTGATATGTGCATAATCTTCTATAAATCACTTGTGATTGAGTTAGTTCTTGATCAATAATAATGAGTAAATTTTCCTTCTAAGTTTGATGGTCTGTGTTTTTGTTTTGTTTTGTTTCTGGAATAACTTCTATGTTCTGTTTTTTTTTTCCTTGATTGGATTGTATTCTTGGTGTTCTACTTATCAAGATTTGTGAGTCTTGCTGTGATTAAAGACTTAAAAGTCTTAACAAGTGGTATCAGAGCCTGGTGAATCTCAGCCATGTCTCTACAAGGCATGAAATTGAGAAATTCACTATTGGTGGTGATTTCTCGCTTTAGAAGCTAAAAATGAGAGCTCTCATTGTGTATCAAGGGCTTGAATCTACCCTGGAATAAGAAGATCCAGAGGTTTCTACAGGTTCTGGGATTGATGACAAGAAGAGACAAATATAGAATCGAGCTCATAGCACTCTGATTTTGAGTCTTGGTGACTCAATCTTGAGAGAGATTTCTGAAGAGAAGACAGCCTTAGGAATTTGGAACAAGGTTGAACCCTGTGTATGAAAGAAGTCATTGGCTCATAGATTGTTCTTGAAGAAAAGGTTGTACACATTCTCAATGAGAGAAGGGGTTACAATACAAGATCACATCGACACTTTTAACAAGATCATTCTTGATCTTGAAGGGTGGAAAATGTAAAAATATGTGATGAAGATATAAGGCATTCTTCTTGCTGAGCTCTCTACCAAAGTCTTATAAGGCTTTGTAGATACAATGCTCTATTGAAGAACCACTTTGACTCTTGAAGATGTTAAAGCATCCATAAGTTCAAAAGAGATTCAGAGAACAATGAGCTTGAAATAAGTAATGGTGAGGGGCTGATTGCCAGATCAGAAAAGAAGAAAGATCAGAAGAACAAAAATTAGGGAAAAGGGCATGGAAAGAACCAAGAAACTGCAAATAAGAAAAAAAAGAAAAGAAGTGCTTCTACTACAGAAAGGAAGGGCATTACATAAGAGATTGCTTTGAGAAAAAGAGAAGAAAAGTCAAGAGAAGTCAGGGGATGCAGCTGTAGCCTCTGATGATGGTTCTGATGGATATCAAAGTGCTGATTTACTTGTGGCCTCAAACAGCAATACTAAAGGTCAGTGGGTTATAAACTCTAGATGCTCTTTTCATTTATGTCCTGAAAAAACCCTATTTTACAAGTATGAAGCTGTTGATGGTGGTAGAGTCTTAATGGGAAACAATAATGTGTGTAATATTGTTGGCATTGGTTCTGTAAAGATCAAGATGTTTGATGGAACTATAAGATCTCTACATGAGGTGAGGCATGCTCCTAGGCTAAAGAGAAATTTAATCTCTTTAGGCATGCTAGACATCTTAGGGTATTTCTTTAAATCAAGAAGTGGTGGTTTAGAGATAAAAGGGGACTGAGATAGTGATGAAGGGGGTTAAAGAGAATGGCTTATATGTATTGCAAGTCTCATCAGTGCCTGTTCTAGAAGGAGTTTCCACTGTTTCTAAGGAAGATAGATCCAAGTTATAGCACCTTAGCTTGGTCATATGAGTATCAAGGGGCTGCAAGAGCTTAGTAAACAAGGGTTACTTGGTGGGGATAGAATCCAGCAGCTGGAGTTTTGTGAAAACTGCATCTTTGGCAAATCACATAGGTTCAAGTTTCACAAGGGGGAGCATATGTCTAAACAAGTTTTAGACTATGCACATACTGACATTTGGGGACCTGCTCAAGTCCCTTCATTGAGTGGTGGCAAGTATTTTATGTCACTTATTGATGATTACTCAAGGAAGGTATGGATCTACAACTCAAACCAAAGATCAAGCCTTGAAAAAATTCAAGTCTGGAAATCATTGGTAGAAAATCAGTCTGGCTTAAAGCTGAAATGTCTGAGGACTGATAATGGTTTGAAATTTTATAGTAAAGAATTTGAGGAATATTGCCAAAAGTATGGCATAAAAATGGACAAAACAGTAAGGTTCACCCCCCCAGCAGAATGGTTTGGCTGAGAGGATGAACAAGACCTTGGTGGATAAAACCAGATGTATGCTGATAAATTCAAAGCTTCCAAGAAGCTTTTGGGCAGAAACTGTCAATACAGCAAGTTATTTAGTTAAGAAGCCCATCTTCTGCAATTGGCTTCAAGACACCAGAAGAATTGTGGAATGGAAAACCTGCAAACTACCAAAATCTCAGAGTTTTTGGGTGCCCTGCTTACCTCCACATCAAACAAGGCAAGCTGGATGCAAGGGCCTTGAAAGGAGTCTTTGTTGGATATCCTAATGGGGTTAAGGGGTACAAAATATGGTGTAAGGAGGAAGGAAAGTTCATAGTCAGCAGGGATGTTGTGTTTCATAAATCTGCATTGCTGAAAGAAAGTGCAGAATATGATACTGGACTGCAAGATAATTCAGCAGTTAACAGACAATCTGGAACTTCTAAGGTTAAGGTGGAGCTATTGACAGATAAAGGTAGTGAAAAAGAAACAGCTTCTGATGATGAGAGGGCCACAGCTGAAAGTGAGGAACATGATGTATCAGAATTACCACAAGTTGACTTGCAGAGCTATTAGTTAGCTAGAGATAAAGTTAGAAGGGAAGTCAGAGCACCATGAGGTATGGCTATGCTGACTTAATTACCTATGCACTATTGTGTGCTGATGAAATGACAATTGAAGAGTCTGCTAACTTCTCTGAAGCTATGGAAAGTGTGCACTGTGACAAGTGGCTTGAGGCAATGCAAGATGAAATAGAGTCACTTCAAAGAA